>OY728125.1:1819197835-1820633135 GCA_963277665.1 Viscum album
CGCCTGTACTATTTCATGATGTATTCGATTACTGTTTTTTCGTGTAATCAGATATTAATATTTATAAAAGTTGAAAAGAAATAGTAATGTATATATATTTTAATTAGAAAATAATTGTGAATAATAATATAATAAGAGTGCATTGAAAATAAATACACCATTTGTATAGTTGACCAAGAAAAAGGATTTAGTAAAAGTATATGATTTTTTAAATATTGTGGAAGATAATTTGATTTCATTTTTAGTTTTGTTCACATTAACTATAATGCGGGAACTAAAAAAACTAAATGATAAATAAAAGATAAGATAGTGGATGTAATAATAAAAATGTGAAATGTGAAAATTAATGAATAAATAATAAATTTAATGAGTGGGATGTTCAGGAAAAAAGAAAACCGAGTGAAAATTGTCATCTTGTACATCGAACAAAATGAAATAAGGGACATAGACATCTGAGAAAAAGATGAAACAAAAGATGCAATTGAATAACATAAATAGATGAAGATAGATAATCAACATCCACTTCATTATTATTGACAACCTAAAATTGAATAAAAAAGTGATGAAGAGAAATTTAATCTGGTTATTTCATCACTAAATGTCACTAGTCTTGAGTTGTGGTTTCTGATATATATGTTGAATAAAGACCATTCATAGGTTAGGAGAGGGGCAACAAGATTTCTTCTCTGTGAGTGGAGCCTTTCACCCAAGCTAAACAGCTTCAAAATGTATTAATAATTTATATGTGATCAATCAAACTTAAGATTAAATATGATGAAATTACAATTTTGTTAATAGTTCTCAAATATGAATAAGTAACAGTAAATACTAAATTATGTAAAATTAATTAAATAGAAACAATAAATGGAAACATATGCTATTAATAGATGATGTTGTTGAGACTTGTAAATAGAAACAAAGAAACATAACATGAAAAATAATGGAATGAAATGGTTAATTGTCATCAAATAAACAACTCTAGACTATTATGTCACCCATGAAATTGTAAAAATATATGTTCTGTGATGTTGGTAACAGTACATAAATATTGTTTCCATAGTAGATACATGGATGATAATAGTAATAGGAACCATGATTTTCAACATTAGTATGTCCACGCATCAGAGTCTAGCTTGTGTCACCAGAATTTTCATTCCATAGCCTCCCAGTACTACCATCATATGTCGATGTAGTGCAGCAGCAATTCGTCATGTTTGGAGATAGCTATATTGATCCATGCAATTGGTAATTAAACTTCAATCTAAGTAAAATTAGAGGATTTCACAAAAAAAACCAAGAATTCAACAATTTATTCATTATGTTTCGAATGATACTATCAATCATAGATTATAAATTTGAATGAATTGTGCAAATACATAATAAGTCAAGGTAGGTATCAATAAATAGATACATAAAATAACATTTATGCTTAATTCAATAATAATAAATAACATGAAATTTTGGAGTGAATTTCTATGAATCTAAAATGATACGCTACTCTATGGACCATTAATTAAAGAATAATTTTGCATTGTTACTAGAGAATAATGTTTAAGGGTTTATAAGAAACACATCATAAGAATTAATGGAGGTTGATATTCTCATTGATGATAACTCTTTATAATTTTTTTCTTTGTTGAATTGACATCATAACTTCATAGTTTTAGTATATTTTACATGTTTAAGGTAAAATAATTTCTCAAACAATTGTTATAATATAAAAGAAAACTATGCACATTGGATAATAACCATCAATCACTATGGAAATTGTACTCATCAATCAGACAACCATAATTTGAAAACATTAGGTCATTTTATTTACAGCATCAGGATAGTTCATTAGATAGTTTCTAAAAAGTCTTGGGACAAGTTGAATCTCTTATCTCTCAGTTTTCAAGTATATATTTACAAAATTCTTTTAACAGTAATACAATCCCATAAATTTATGGTAAAGTGAATTACTCTGAGAAATAATGAATGATAACTCAAATTAATTCTCTATATATCTTTTTTCTCAGTTATTTCTAATTTTGGATTTGATTTTATAGATAATATTTAAGCATGATATCTACATTTGTGAAAAAATATTCAAATAGATATAAAGGACAAAAATTATTTATTATCTTCTTTATTAGAAAGGGGATCAATAATTTTATAGGCTTTTAAACTACTAATTCTATCATAAATAATGTTCAAATAATATTTGATGTAATTGGAAATGTAAAAAAATAAAATCCAAAAATCTACATTTATAGGTAAAAAGTTACAGAAAATTAATATATTTTAAGAAAACTTAATCTTGAATTGCAACTATTCATAACCAATTATAATATCACCACTATCTGAAATAAATTGGATACCATATTTTTCTGCTTTTCCACCAATATCTCTATAAATAACCAAAAGTGAGAGTATATACATCGATCATCAAACAAAAGTCTTTGAAATGAGGGTTAAAGAATATCTTGAAAATATTTCACAGCATAAATATGGTGCAACAAAAACCATCTTGGAAATAATGATGATACACATGGTAAAACAAGTATCCAAGAACCAATACATCAAAAAAATTTAAGATCCCTAGATGAAATTAGAAAAATAATATTCTGCGTGTAAATAATAACTCATCAAATGTAATAGATATAAAATTTAATGGATATATAACATGATATCTATAGGGATTTGCATAATAGTACATCGTTAGCCGAACACAAGAAATATGAATAGAAACAAAGTAATTATTGATGATAACAACAACTGATAGAAGCATAAACAAAATCCATCACAAAGATCAAGCTAATGAAAAGGGTTATTTACACAAGACTCAAAAAATAAATGGAAAGAGGCAAATATTCTATATAATGGATTTAGATAATATTTGTGTTGGATATGATATATACAATTGTGTGGCATATTATTGTTAGAAGTAAATAATAAAGTATATAATGATCAAATTCTAAAAAAGAATAAGATTACTGAAAAATAGAATGAAATGATCCAGTGATACCTGAAAATGAAAACTCATATCTTCTCACTTTCATCAATATGTCGTCCAATTTACTAGGCAATAGTTGCATGAAATTGAAAATTCATTTATTCTCCAAATAACTGCCACATGCATATATAAACAGACTGAAGAACAGAGTAAAATAATGATTGGGACTATTAAGACCAATAAAATGTGATGTTTTGAGGATTTCAGACCATTATCCTTAATATCACTGGATGATGAAAAGTAAAGCTAGACTGACTTACCACTACTAAAATCAATCTGTGATTTCAAAGACAAGGTATGTGGAAAATAGTTTAAAAAACCACAAAACCTGTGTTGAAAAAAAACCAAAACACACCAGGGATGGTTCTAATGAACAGAAATGTCCCCAGAAGACACGGTATACCCAGGAAAAGATGTTTAGATGCCCAGGTTTGAAGAAGTGGGATTTCAATCCTATGATACAGATTCCTAGAAAATAGGGAAATGGAGCCATCTAGAGGTTTGACATGGATCCGTAGGATTGCTGGAGATAGGTTCATTCCCATTTTTTCAAACAATAAACCTAAAACCATAGTCCAAAAATCTGTCCAAAGCCTGTTTCTTTTCAATGAATAGATGAAAAATGTTAAAAATTATAGATGAGTATCATATCATTTCCACTAATTTAGTGAAACAGAAAATTGATTGTTGTTTATTTTTATATTTTATTCAGTCACATCTATGTTAACGTGACCATAAATTTTACATGAAATTAACATATTTCCGGAGATGAAATATTATTTTATAGTTATAATAATATGTTTTGAAACAAATTAATCAAAACAGAATACATGTCTGGTATATGAACTAAATAGACTACAATAGTACACATGTTCTTTTATCTATATATAAGAACTTCATTGTTACAAAAATATGTAACATTGCAACTATTTATAAAAAAATAGAAATATGTTTTCAATTGAAAAGCAAAAACAAAAACCAAAATAATGTTCTATTATAAATAAGTTAACTTCAACAATCAAAACACACACTTAATCAAAATAAAATAAAAAATGTGTAGAATTACCTATCTGGTGTTTTTAAATACTTCAATAACATCCCATGGGTGTGTCAAGAATGAAATATTTTACAGATATCCATATGATTGAGACTTCATATTCTACAATAGAGTATTCATCTAAATGAAAAGAAAGTTAGAGAATGAAGATACTTCATAGATGGATGTACCAATTATTGAATGAATAGTGTTGTTGAAAAACATATAAAATTCCCAAACACTACCCAACTGGAATTTGTATGCATATCCTACAATTTTACCCTGATTGAATCCCAAAAGAAAGAAGACATAAAAACAATTGTAGCTGGTTTCTTTGTTTCAATTACTAACCTTTAATGGAAGGCATTTTTGTTCTGAGTCTCCCATTTAGGTAATATTTTAATGGTTCTATAGGAGACCGTCATTCATTATTGTTGACAATATTCTATCTAAGGAACCTGTTCATGAATAGTAAGGAAGAAAGATCAAAAACTCCATAACAGAGAACATTTTGGGTTAGAGGAAAACATTCTGGGATAGAGAAGGGTTAGTTGGATTTCGTTTCCTGATTGAAGACAGTCACCCATGCTAAGAAAAATCCACTAGACAAAAATACTGATGTAAATAAACATTATATTATTTAAAAAATATTTTAAATCCAAAAATTAATAAAAATACTTCTAGAACCAAGAATGTGAGGTACCATATCCCCATATATTTGTTTGAATTTATTTTTTCGATGTTAATGTCTGAGGAGAAATATTCATAATAAATACATAGAAGTACTGAAATTTATTTATATCAAAGAATATAATATTCATAAATCAAAATGATAATCTAATTATGTGAAATATTAATATGAATAATGAATTATATTAATTCAAAAGAAAAATAGATCTCTACACATTTTTCTTCAATTCTCATTTTGATCAAAGATAATCATTCTAGATAATCAAAAAGTACATGGAACTTACAAAGAAAATATCTTGAAATCAGAGTGTGGGGAGGCTCCATAAAAGTAGTTAGCCATGATGGCTATCAGGAAGTCTTCTCTGGAAGATGGTAGTGTGAGAATCCTCCTAGTTTCTGTCCTGAAACCGTATCCCATTGAGAGATTAGTAAGTACTTAAAGAGATTGTATATTATCTTATAAGAGATTCCATGATGCTAAAGAAAACACTATAAATTTTCATGAGGACTCAACAAAGTACCTAAATATACCAGGTTCCCTAGAGATTTGAATTAGAGAATCATTCTTTCAAGCAAGCAATGATACTGCGAACATCTTCATTCACCACTCCATTGAAAACAAATTCATGATTCTATAAATATTCAGGTAAGTCAACATATAGACATCAAAATTAAGGGATCACATTCAAAGTATCCTACATGAGTAAGAAAATTTAAAATGAAAACAAATTCCAGCTATATCTTCCTTTCTGATTATATCCACATGCTTTTTATTTTTAAAAATTACAGAGGATAGCCATCACCTGCTCTTCGGCTACAACCATGTCGTGAAATTAATGACATAATGAAAAAAAATTCAACATGGACATGAGAAATCAAATTAAAAACAACTTTTATTCACACCATTTGTTACACCCTTGGTTATATAAATAAATAAAGAAACTTATTTCAAATTGGTTGAGTTTTACACGAGATTTTTTTTGTTTTTATGTAGTGTGTTTGCTAACATAAGGTGGTGTTTGTTTTTTTGCACCATGTTTTCAAAAAATTAGTAAAAGTATAGACTTAAAATAGTATTAACTAACATACCCATGGTAAATGTGCATATATTCTGTAAAATCTCTAGTGGATGCTAATGTGGGATGTAAAGGCATGTGGTGATTATCTATGATTTTTGAATTGGAAATGGTTGTTCAACAAAGAAAGAAGAAGTCATAAACAAAAAAAAATGTATTTCAGTACAAGGAAAATATGGAATATCTATAAATTGATACAAAATGACAGTCATATAAGCCTCCCTTAATTATGATGTTAATGGGATTGTAATTAAATCAATAGAGAAAAAATTCTATGAAGTAGTGAATACATGTACAAACAAACAGATGATCAATGGGAAATATTTTGATTCAAAATTAAATCATAGGAATGAATCATCTTATTCATGATCAAGTGTGAAATAGTGATATTGGATACAACATTTTGGGTATTTTTTCAGTAATTTATAAGCATAATTAATATGGGTGGCTATTTTTCAAGTAGTAAATAGATATATAGATTTTAAAAAATGTGAAAAATATATATGATATTAGAAAGACCTGAGGACATCAACATATAATATACATAAAAATGATATTTTCTTTTTAAATTATAATTTGTTTAGTGGAGACCAATATTCCAAAATAGTAAAATGTTGGAAAAAATTTATGATAGTTGAGGGATTTCACGTCAGACCTGAGTAAGTAGCATAATGGAGGGATACTGAGAGTCGTGGTTTGCGTGTATTTGGAGAGAGGAATTCAATTTATGGGTGTCATGGAAGCATAGTCGGGTGACATGTATGAAAATAAAACCCATCTTTAATATGTAAACTTTCTTAAAAAATAGTAAAAGTTATTGAATTAAAACATATCATAATAAAACCTTCCGAATTACCCGTAATTCTACACAGCATGGACATATGGACCAATTCTGAGATGATCGTGTAGGCCTGCTTGCATCGAACAAAGAAATAACTTGTAGATACTAAAAACGATTAGAATTTTTTTTATTAAAAATGATTATGCAAACACATAAGTGCATACAGATTCCAAAAAATTTCTTTATCATTCAATAACAATGCATGAATAAATATAAGGGGAAAAGAATAATGATTACAAATTTTTACATAAACTCCATACCTGATTTATGGGAACATCCATCCTGAACACTCTTATTGAAGGTGATGTTTTTAAAAGGGAACATCCATCTTGAACACACTTATTGAACATCAATGACAAAATATATGCAATTAAAAAATAAATTATGATAAAATTAAATGAATGTGCGCATTTTGAGTCTACAGTTGAAACTAAAATAATAAAATTGAAGAATTGTATTAAGTTAGAATTATGATATTGATTTATAGTGAGAAAAAAACTTGGTAAATGATATATGTGTAATATTTCATTTGGTCTATATGATAAACACTTAATTTAGGTGATTATTTAGACAAATTATATATCATGCATACAACAACATGAAATAAGATTACAAAAAATATATACATACCTATCGATAAGAATATTACTCTTTGCAACCTACTATTCATGAAGCTTTCTTTATTGTTTGAAGGTGTGTCTGTCATCTCTAGAATCATATGATAATAAATTCCAATAATAATAATTTTCACAGGTAAGAAGCTACTATTAAAAAATAACAATGTAAAAATAACGTGATTTTAAAATAGTAGATTTTATTGTAGAACAGATGGTTAAGGTGCGTGTGTCATCTCTACAATCATATGAAAATAAATAAATTCCAAAGAGTCCAACAGACAAAAAAATTCATTATGAATGATCATATATTAAGGCAATGAGTAAAAATCCCCTAAATGTAAGACTTCAAGGTGGTAGTCACTATTTTAGTACATAATTCAAATTACAGCTCAAGAAATCGATGTAGAGAATGAAGTTGTACGGCTAAGGGGGAACAATGAAAATGTAAAGAACTCAGTACCTCTATGCTAGAATATCTATGTAGAATCAAAATCATACCAAAAAATTACATTTTATTTTCATCCGCTACATAACATCCCTGAAAAATGGAAAAACTATCGGATATATGCACTAAGAACATAGAAAATGTTTCCATGAAATACATAATTTTAATACGTCATTTAATATCAATTTACATACCTATAATAAAAGATATTTTATTGGGATTTAACACCATATTTCCAAACCCTCACCTAGTTGATGCCTTCTACTGATGCTATGTTAGTAAAATGGCTGACCCATTGGTTCCCACCTAGGTGTCAGGGAAGCATAGTTTGGTGACATGTATGAAGAGGTCACCCATATTTAGTATGAAAATAGGATTTGAACATTTTCAAAATTATATAATTGACCCACAACACCCAAAAAACAATTCTAATTACTCTAAATTCCACACATCATGGATATATGGACCGATTCAGAGATGAACATGTCAGCTTTCTTGATTCGAACACAGTAATATCTTGTATATACTAAAAACCATTAGAATTTGTTTTATAAAGATTGAGGATGCAAACACATAAGTGAATATATATTACATATACATTTCTTTGGTGTTAAATAACAAAGAATGAGTTAATCGATAGAGAATAGAACAATGATTTCATGTTTTTAGATAACACCATAAGTGATTTATAGGAACATCCATCATGGACTACCTCATTAAAGGTGATGTTGTAAAAATGGAATATCCATCTCGAACAGTCTTATACAACATATAGTACAAAATATAATTAATTACAAAATAAATTAGGATAAAAGTTAAATAATGTGCACTTTTTGAGTCTACAATTGAAGCATTAAAATTTAATTGAAGAATTATTTTTAGTTTGAATTAAAATATAGATGTATAGTAAGAAAACATCCTTGGTAAATGATAGAGGTCTGAAATTTCATCAGTTCTGTAAGATAAACCTATTATGTGGGTGATCATTTAAAAAAGATTATCTATTTTTCAGATAAGAACCTGAAATAAAATTAAAAACATTTTATACATACCTCTCGATAGGAATATTACTCAATGAATCTTACTCTTCATGAAGCATGCTTTATTGTTTGAAGGTTTGTGTTTCATCTCAGTAATCATATGATAATATATTCAATAATAATAATTTTCACAATTAAAAAGTTACTATTTAAAAATAAAAATTAAAAAATAGATGATTTTACAGTAGAACATACATTTATGGTGTATGTGTCATCTCTGAAATCATATGAAAATGAATCAATTTAATAGAGTCAAGCAGTCTACAATATTCATTATGAATTATCATATCTGGAGTTCATGAGTAAAAATTCCCAAAACATGAGACTTCAATGTGGTAGTCATTATTCTAGTACCTAATTCAAATTCAAGATCAACAAACTGATGTAGTGAATGTAGTTGTATAGTTTAGGGGAGAAAACTGAAAATTTAGAGAACTCACTACCTCTATTCTAGGACATATATGAAAAATCAAAATCAGACCAAAACATTCTAATGTATATCCATCTATTTCATAACATCCCTGAAAAATGGAAAAAGAGTCAGATATGTGCACTAAGAACAGAAATTTTTTTTCCATGAAATACATAATTTTAATAAATCATTGAATATCAATTGAAATACCTACAATAATGTAAATTTTATTTGGATTCCACACCAGATTTCCAAACCCTCACCTAGTATCTCCCTTCTACCGATGCTAGGTTAGTAAAATTGTTGACCCATAGGTTCCCACATATAAGTAACCATAGAAGAAAAACAAAAAAGAATATAATCAATTATATTATACATAAAAATATATATTTTTATGTAAAATAATTAAACATGGGAAGTTCATGTAGAAGTTACAACTGAAACTTCACCTGTAAATCATAAATGGTAGCCCCTGAATGGAAAATGGATGTCCTCATGCCCCGATGTTTGGATCGTAGGATGGATGATGAGTTGAGCCTATCCAATATATAATACATGATCCATTTCTCTAAAATACTTGATCCAATACCATAAAAATGATCCACTGCTCAACTAAAACACATGATCAACTGAGAAATTCATGATCCACTACCCAAAAAATTGCATCATCCACTACTCATATATTTTTTTCCACTGACCTAAAAAAATAACCCCTTATTGAAAAAATACAAGATCCAATCCACTGCCCATATAAAATGAAATATCCACTACTATAAAAAGTGATTCCCATGTCTAATACATGTCATGTCATATTTATTATAACCAAATATAACTAATAACTCAAATTAAATTTAATGGCCATCTTCTACAAAATATGTCACTAATCTTATCTTGCACCAAAATATAGTGTCAGCCCATGTGACCTAGTATACAGGATGAAAACCATGCATCGCCCTAGTGAAATGGTTCCCTAGAATCCTGCTTAGGACTTTAGTTTTTTTTTTAGTATGTGTTACATTTGGATGTTAATCTTTTCATAAAAAAACATAAAAATATCAAGAAAATAATGTTTTTGTATTACCTAGATGAGTAATCTAGAATAAATTTCAAATAATAAATAAGTAAATAGTTGTGTATAAGAAATATGAGAACTATTATATCAACATAATTCAGAAATTTTAAATCATACCAAGGAAAAATCTCATTAAGTGGGCATATGTATTTATTCATAAAACCGGGAAAAAGAGAATAAAGGTAGAGGCCAACTATATGTTCTATTTGAAGCTCAAAAATAGGTCTCTATTTAAAGGTAAATCAATTTGAGAACCAATTGAGTATTAGAAATGTGAATCCCGATGAAATAGTAAGCTGATGTTGTCCAAATGATTTGATTCCATACACAGACAGTGTTCTGAATCACAGATGTCACCTTTTCCGAGAATGGATGTGATGTTGACCAATCCTAATTCCAACATTGTTATCGGGGTTCTATCTCTATTAATATGTAGGTTATGATCGGTAACCCGAATGTAGAGGTATAAGGAGTTGATGGTTTTCCATAGTGAAGGTGTTCTTAGAGGTGTGCATGAAAGATGATGAAGCCATAGGCTCGGGAAACTCAAAGTAGAAACATGACTGTGGAGTGAAAATTGAGATGTTGAGGAAACCCATTATTGGGGAGACCAAAGGAGAAGGACACTGGAATAGGGTATTTACAAAAACCCAAGTCTGTGAAGACGTGAAACCAAAGCCCGCACATGATAATGAATATGACCAAGAGGTGAGGTGAATCAAGTCCATACTCTCTATCGGATAATGAGCAGAATGGAGTGTAGGGTAACCGGGAGATAGAGTTTGAAGGAGGAACACACTATCTTTTGGGATTTTTAAAAGCACTAGGTTGTGAAGTGGTGAAACCAGAGCCCACACAAGGGAAGGATGATGAAGGAGAGGTGATGTGAAACTATAATAAGGAGCACATAGGAGAATGAGGAGGATGGAGTGCAGTGTAACCACGAGACGGAGCTCGAAAGATGTGTGGGTTTTCAGGGAGCATAGGTCGCAATGAGATGATACCCTAGAGGAAGTGGGAGTTAGAGTGGGAAAGAGTGAATGAAAGAGAAAGATAGAACATGAGGGTCATGGAGCATTAGAGGGTTGACACATTAAGATAATTGGATGTGAATGAAAGTTAGATGGGCACATGGCATATAGAAATCCAGGATTAGTATATATAGTAGGTGTGATTTGTGTATAGAGTATGTAGCATATCTATGGATTGTTATCAAGAACAATAGGATATAAATAAATCAATAAAAATTACATGCAATTTATGAATTGTCCAGACTAATATTAGAGGAAAAGATGTAGAATTGCCTTGCATAATCAAGGTACTATCATTGATTTTGGATAAAAAAGTCATTATTTTTAATCCCACTAATTAGGAAAACATTGATGGTAGTAAAGAGCTTCTGTATGGATGAATTCAATGAAATAATTAAATTGTTATTCATTAGGCTAATCACTTCACCTATTCTCACATTACCAACCAGTGGGATTGGATTATTTTTTTGAAGTTTATGCTTAAAAAAATTTGGTGTTGTATACTCCTTAAAAATGATAAACTAATAGTATACGACTCATTCCAATTAATGATCAATGTGACGAACTATATGATGTGTGACCTAGGATTAGAATTAGTGATCATCATATTGTATATTTGGTGAAATTATATATATGTGGAATACTATTATGTATACAGGGATCATAAATGATAATAGTATATAATAACCCAAAATAGTTCAATATTCCCCAAAAAATGATGTTACGATTGACCAAATATTTTGACTCTCAAACAATTACATTCATACAAAGGTGAGTGAAGTGGAATATTATTTAGGTAAAAAAGATCCAACAACCCTATCCATAATGGGGAATTAACATGATCTAATCATACATGGAATGAATAGGATATACATTTGGATCATAAAATGAGTGTCATTCTACCATTCTCAAGTAACATATGAATCATCGGTTCTTGATAGGATCATGGAGGAAAAGTTAATGCAATGAGAAGCTAAAATGTAAGGTTGAATATATTTTGGAGATCAATTTTTCTTATAATTGATCCTTATGGTTTAGAAACAATATTTTTTCCCATAATAATTTTAAATAATGAGGGAATTTATTTATTATAGTTATAGGTCATTTATACCTACTCATCTTGAAAATAATAATATGTATAGAGATCTTAATCAAATCATCAGGTTGCATAACCTGAAAATGGTGATTTTATAATTCATATAATGATGTTCGGTTTCCTAACAAGCTAATGATGAATGATATAATTATTAGGTAATGAAACAACCATTTCCTATAATACAATGGGAATGGGGAAAATAACTATGAATTTCATAATTTTTCAATCCATTCTATCTAATGGAAATTACACAATTTAGGGGATAATAGATTTCCATAAAGAGTCATCTCATTTAATTGAAATCAAGGAAAACTAATCTATTGATCAAATATCTGTGATATATTTAATATAAGTGTTAATATAACATGCATTGTTAATTTACATTGTATCTGATCGATATTAGAGGCTTACCGTGAGATTCTATAAAATCCTTTAAAAATAATGGGATATAAAGATGATTTTTCGAAATTATTATCACCACCATAATGATTTTCACTAAAAGAGATCCATTAGAACTTTAGAGGATATAGTGAGATCTTATTAGATATATTTTCACAGATGTTCATATCATTACAATCCCATAGTGTAGTTCTCATATAACTATAGCTTCCATTATTTTATTAAAATGTCAACATTTGTTACTATATATGAGCATAAGTGTAAGACTAGAACATGTAGGGGTGAATCTGCAGATCAAAATCATATGGGACCTGAAATTATCCATGATATGGAAGATATGGTTCTATCCAATCATTATCATATGGAATTTTCAAAAAGTTGATAGAAATGATACATAGACAATAATTCAAAACACCTAGTGTTTGATATCATAGATAAAGTGTTACTTTATCTGTCTATATGGAACATTGTAATGATGTTTTGGATGAAGGGAAATCCTATTTCAATATATAACATTCCCATTGACATTCATTATCACATTAGAAATTTTTAATATGAACAAGCACTCCCACATAACCTATCTCATGGTTATGATGTGTTCCACGTATCTATCTTAAAAAAGTACACACCAAACCCCTCAAATGTAAAAAATATAGTGGTGGTACCATTATATATTCATATATCATAAAAGGAGATACTAGTGAAGATCTATTATAATGGAGAAAAATGTAAATATTTTTCAACTCACCTAGTAAAATTACATTGGTATAACCACTTGTTTGAGGAGGATACATAGGGACCTAAAGAGGTGATGAAATTGAAGTACCCTTATCGACTTTAGTGTATGAAATGAAATTTTGAAGGTCAAATTTCTATAGGTGTAAAATTTAATGAACCATACATTCATAAATGAATTCCATTAGGAATTAGTAAATACCATATTAAGTAGTGTAGTTATAGAAAGAAAATTCAATATAATTTATGGTTTATTTTATTCTATTATAATATATAGTCATTATTTGATCATTACTATAAAAATATCATTATATATATCCAAACCATTGATAATATATTCATTTTACCCTTAAAATTATGATTAGTATATATTAAGTGTTATAATGAAGTCTAATTGATACAAAAGGATGTAGTGATGTCCTCCTCTAGTAGGATAGTACCCTATAAATCTCATTTATTAGAGAATATCTGTGAGATGGAATCATTGGTATTTTCCCTCGACTATAATAAATACATGATGCAACTTCTAAAACATAATAAACACTTTTTATAGAAGAATTTCAATATTATCATGAACAACACAAAAATTATGTTCATCTAACCACCCTATGAATGTTCCACAATCACACACCATACACATCGTGAATATTTTACTATAATAAGGCATTATCTATATAGTCACTAAAAGTATTATTTTTTATATTTTATTATCACATAATAATAATTATGTTTATTTATTTATTTATTTATTCATTTATATTCTTATGTAATGATTTTGATAGAATTTAGATTTTGATAAAAACATAGTTTTATTATTTGGAAATATATATTTCAAATTAATAAAAAAATTCATTAAATTAGGAATATTTATAAAAATACTACGTTAATTTAATATTCTTATTAAATAATGATTATTTTAATAAAAATAATAAAATAAATTATTGAAGAAAAATGTAATTTATATACAAGTCAAAATGGTGTTAGCATCCTAGAAACTAATTTTTTCAATTATATAGTTATAGTTTTTTATATGTGTAAATTATCAGACATATGAAATAAATTTGGTAAAAAATTATTATTAAAATCAACATATTAAAATTATTGAGTGGTGAATTTTTCAAATTTTTCTATTCGAATCACTTTTTGGGTAAAAATAAATTATGTTATAAATATATGATATGTATTTTTTAATAAAAATAACCAAAAAGTGAAATAGTATATTATATAAAGGGAACCGATGATCTATAATATACATCAAATTTAATACAATCTATTTTTATGTTATTTGATTTATTTTAGAAACTAATAATGAAATCTGAACTAGAAATATTATATATTAAGGTTTTAAAATCAATTTTTTTTTGAACATGAGTCACTTCTACATTACAAGTGTTTTTAATTTAAGAGGTTGGTACATAGCCTATCAAAATATTATTATAAATACTATTTGGAAGAAACCATGTATAATCACCATTGTATGGTGACTATTTTTTATTATTTTGTTACATAAATTCCAACAACTACAATTCAAAATTAATAAACAATTACCATATTTTTCTCCATGAATACCTACTAATGCACCCATTATTCATCAATAAAGACACATTTAGAATTTATTTCTACTTCATTTCCATCTCTAAATCCAACCTATGGTTTTTTAAAGCTGTTAAGAAGATCCTCCCAAGATTTTATAATCTCTTTATCAATGAAAGGGATTATCTTCCTCTCATATTTATTAAATTATGTTCTCAATATTAAACCTTTTTATTCCAAATTGTTCATGATATAGTGTGTTTTTACACATACCACTACTTCCCTTCTGATTCAAATATAATGAGATACCATTATTCAGTATCATTAAAACCTTCATGATCAATTATGTACACATGTTATGTTCTTTAAATAGTCCCATGATTATCCAGGACACACTTTTTTGTAAATAACTATCCTTATTTCCACTTAATGGTATTCAAATAGATTTACATATCCTTAATATACTGATAATTCTGATGTATATAACCCAAAATCTGTAACCATGTGATTAATAGTGAGTAATTGCATGATTTTTTTATTTTAAATACATTTCATACAAATGAATGTTCATGATACAAATTAGAAGGGTGTGCCCAGAATTATATATCCCTCCAATTCATTGGGAAATTTCTTTATCTCATGATATTGATTGTATTTTTCATGAATATGTTTCCTAGTGACACTATGTTGTGATTACTCAATGTATATCATTGACTTATGATTATAATTTGATGTTTTATATTGATTCGAAATTTCTATGTTGCCTTGATATTTTCACATTATATCAGGATTTGAAGTTTTTATTTATGATTATCAACTTTTTATGTCACCTTGATATGCTTCTTGAATCAAATGTATTACTTTCATCATGTTATTGTTTTATTATTCTTATACTGGGATTTTTAACACACCCCTATATTATGTGTTTCTAATGGTTATCTCATGCAGTACTAAAATATCAATGGAATATAATGACATGAATTGGCATTTAAAAAAATCATTATACCCATATTTTATGTTATCATTCAATGTTTATATTTACTCAAATAAACTAGGTCTAAAAATCTATTGTTATTTTATTAAATATATCATTATATAATATATCATGAAATAAAATGTAATAATGATAAGGGTTGTAATATTTTTATAGCCTATTAATCCCTCAAATAGAATAACATGCTACCAAAATCACCTAAAATGAATAGCCTAAATCCAGATCTTGAAATTTATATCCCCCCATAGAAATCATATGTGTTGAAATATACAACTATATATCCCAAAACACATGAAACCTTCTTAATATATGGGAAAAGTATTATATTTATATATAGTCTTAAAATAATTGTGACTCATGACTATAATTAATGAAAGCAAACCTATTTCCCTCCCATTTGGAGTCCTAGCCTCCATAAAAAAGTACTCAACCATACACTATTATCTGATTCATGACCCTGGATTATATATTTTCTAAGACACTTGGAGATAAAGCTATTGAGGCAACCCTAATGGATAATATACAGATTAATTTTATGAAAAAAAATGTTCATTCCCAATTGAATCTCCATTTCTATTGAATTTATCGATTCCCTCATTATTACTTGATCTAATGTGGGATTTTTTTGGAATCTACATAGGTAGCCTTTAGTTAGAAAAAAAACTTTCTATAGGGATAAGGATCAATTACCGGTAGAACATATATAGTTCTAATAGAATAATTCCCACTTCTCCATGTATCATGTAGAATTTATTCAAATGTGGACTCCTATGACTCTAATTTTTTTGTTGAGATAATGTTTCTTTCATACATATTTTTGTGGGGTTGAAGTAACATCATATAATTTCTATTCATATATATTATTATTGAATATTTATTTTTGTACGTACCTATTAAACCCAAATCTATTCTATTCTCACATAACATAATGGCTATATTATCCAATCCTCCTTCCATCCCAGCTGTTCATTGGTGGTTTTTTGGTGGATGATGATGGAATAATTTTTTTATGGGAATGCAATATTTAATTTTAAAAATATATATATAATATTTTGAATGATACAATAGATAAGTAATCCTAGTCACTAATTTATTCATTTGTTTACCCCAGGATGATATTTTTTCCCTACCGTGATTGACAAACTCTATGAACCAAGAATGAAGTAGGTTTTTTTCTGGACTCAAGAAATTAATGTTTTTAAAAATTATATTTCCCTACAGTATGTGGAAATATGATTCCTTGAACCCTTTATAGTGTACCTATATAAATTTTCCAATATTCAAAAGATGATACCTACATTAACAAGTTTTCTATTATTCATCATGTTGAATCAAATGGATTATATGAGTAACAACTTCAGAATCCCAAATGATGTTTGAAGGATGAACTTTTTTAAAATAAACAAAATCAATTCTGTCTATTTTATATATAAATAAGAAACCCTAATTCTATTTAAGAATGAAAAAAATATAGGTTAAAGACAAATAAGTTCATATTTGGTAATGGAAAAAAACATTACCATGGAATCCTTAGTCAACTCTCTTAACGTAGGTAACCTTAGTCATCTCTCCTTGACCTAGGTAATTTTTCACATAATTGTTACCCTAGAAATTACGACCATACCAAGATCAGTACATCTAGAAAAACATGTCAAACCACTATAATTACAATTATATAGATAAGGAATTAGTTTCCATGTATCTATCAGGGAATAGGGCACCCAAAATAACGTAGAATATATGTTAGGATCTACATGGTTTACTTAGGTCATGTGATGTACAAATAGGATGTGGTATCCAATGTATATATATGTTGAGATTCATCGTGTTCCCAACTACCTGCACACATCCTTGGCATAGTGAACATGTCCCATATCCAGAAACAAGTGTATTTCATAAACATAGTACATTACATCTACAACCTATTTTGCAACCTTAGTGCACACACATTTCTTTGATTCCACCCTCAAACTAGTGTCATGTTGAACATGGAATTTTATCCTCATTGTTTCAATGAGGTAAACTTAAAGTAAGGGTATTTTATGCTGGTCCATTATGATTATGATAGAAGCTTTAGTTTGGTCGGGAAATTATATAGTGATAAAGGGATAAATGAAACCCAAGTCTTTTCATATGCCTCTCTTTAACACACCCATATTTCATACACAAATGAATCATACACAAACCTATGACACATTTTGTGGAGGATTTAACATGCTAGGATTATTCTAATAGTCCCCCTAACTCCATATTAATTTTTATTTCATTATATTCTTGAGTCTCCCATCCATCCAACATTGAATTTCTAGTAAAGAAGAAAAATAGAGATAAAAGAAGAAATACTGATATACAAGCGAAGGAGATGAGAAACAAAACAAGAGACAAGAAATGATCCACGAGCATCAACATGAGGAAAAAATAACTAGGGGGTCAAATGTAATGTAAAACAAGAGCATATCCTCTAATATAGTTAACCCCCTCATGTTTCAAGAGGTTAATCGATGTAATGAATGTGAATTTTGGGGCTGTGTTCACAATAGACGCAAGATGATCCGCAACTTCATTCCTCTCATGCCATGTTCGAGTCACCCAGATATATTGGAGGAGGTAAAGGGAGTTTCTAACCATGTATGAAATTGACCATGGTATGTGACCCTTTCCATTGAGGGAGTTATGAAGAATCCATAATTTGGTCTCAACTTGGGTGATCTCGATGTGCCTCTTCTTGTAAAGAGAGAGCCCTGTAAGCAATGATTTGGACACTTCCTAGAGTGGGGAACCATTATTGTAAGATTATGTGAATGAAATCACAACACTTCCCCACATCTTCTGAACCACAAACCCACTTTTCATTTCTACAAGTTTTTATGAGCCATAGAAATTGATCTTATATCCCGAGACTGGAGGCCACCATCGTATCCATTATACCTGTGGCCTGTTACGTGAGGAGAAATTTGGGAGTGAACTCACATGAAGAATCAACAATGAAAGAGACTCCTTCCATCTGGGACTAAAAATAGCATAGTCATCCAGCAGGTTCTGTGCCCGAAAAACAATGGCCCTTGTTGTAGTCATATCTTCTACAAATAGAGCATGGTTACTGGCATGCCATATGCAGTAGCACCCAACACTGAAGATCATGGAGCGCTCCCCCCTGTCCACGTTAGTAAGATCCAAACCATGATACCATCTATCTAGAAAAGAGGCTTTCCTGTGAGAACTGAATGAGAATATTTTGAGGATTCCTAAGAAAGAACAAACTGCTTGGGCCTAATCACTTTAAAAAAATAAGTAGACAGTGGTCTCCTCCCTCGAACTACAACAGCAGTGAAATCTAGATACCAGAGTGATTCTCACCTTTTTAACCTACTCATCTACGGCCACAAAATTATTCCAGATCCTCCATGATAGTTAATTATATTTTGAAGGGATATTTTTTCACCAAACCGTGGAATTCCAGGTGTCATTATGGCCTGACGAAACCAAGTGCTTCCAATAATCCTTGATAGAGAATCTCCCCAAGGGGGACGTGGTGAAGAATCAAGTTTCAGGGTCCGAGTTAATAGAAATGGACTCAAAAAGATCATATTTCTTGGTATCCAACACTACCATGATATGTAGTGGGTGGAGGGTGGCTTCTATAAAGGAGATAAAGGGATAGGGCAACTTGCAATGCCAATAACAGAGCCAGACCAATTTTGTTTCCAAAACAGAATGTTACCCCCCACCCCAAATCCAGCGTGAGTTCTATCTAAGTGCGTTGATGAGGGGATAGAACTTTGACCAGAAAGGGGATTCCATACTATGAGTGTGCTCCTCATCACCCATCCAGTTGTGGGACATATACTAACCCCAAAGGTTATTCCCTTCAATCACTTCCCATGTGTTCTTGGCATGCATACAATGAAGCACGGAGTCTAAACTCCTAACATCAACACCCCTTCCTATATGGTCCTTTCCATTAGTTCTCTACAAATGGAAAAAATTACATGAATCCATACCATGGAAATTTTGTCATAGGAATCCATATTTTTGGGGGACTTCATATAAGACTCCATTTTTAGGATACACTTTTCACATGCCTTCATATTAGGGAACCAATTTTATTAGGCCTAAAAGTAGAGAACCATTTTACCCAAGTTATGTGGTTATGTAAAACTTCATCATTTTCACTTACATTGGCTCAATATTTACCTACGTAGGCTTCCTAGGAAAATATTCACCAAGACCACAACCATGAAATCCTAAAATATATGATTTTTTTATAGATGTTAGGGATACACTATTTGATCATGTCTTCTTTTGAAAAAATCTATCATTCCCCATATGATAGCACTTAGGATGGACCCCCTATATTAAATAACATAGGGAGGTGAGTCTAGATATAACGGATATAATCAACCCCCTCGTGATCATGTTCCATAATTAGAAAAAAAAAATCTCATTTATTTATTTCAGATAAATGTATAACTGAAATTAATAGTGGAAATATACACATAAATTTCCTTTCGATCAGCTAAACTAGGATAGTACTAGGAACATTCAGAAATGATTTTAAAATGTAATAGAATCACTAATATAGAAATTCTATTGTGATAAATATCATCAAGGTTTATAACCATTCATGATTTGAGAACCCACTAATTATATAACTGAAGTGTACTAACTATTCCTTCCGATAATTCCATAGATATACAAGATAAACCATGTTAAAAATATTATTGGATTTTCAATAATCACTTATTTCATAGAATTATTTAATTCAACAGAAAACAAGATTTCAGAAATTTCATTATTCTTTTGAAAAAACCGTTTTGAGATAATGTTATTTTCATGAATCATCAGTTGAAAAACCTCTATTTTGCAATAATTTATAATTAATACAAATCTAGTTTACAAAACACTAATTTTTCATGAAAACCATAAAATGGGATAAAAATGCATCCAAAAATCATATCCTTATTAATTCATCATTTTTTCATCTATATTTAACAATTTTATAATAATTTCTTAATGAAAATAGTAAAAAGGCCTAAAATTCCATCTCGATGTATTTCATCCAACAATATTCCCCTTTGGGTTTGATGGAAATAATTCATTATTTTTAATAATATTGATGAAAAATATTGATCAAAGTTTACTTCAATCACCTATCTCCTTCTAAAGTACAATATAATGACTCAATCAACACTTAACATGGACTATAAGCCACCATGAATCGAAATTGCTAAGATAAGTGAAACGTGAATATATTATCAATTAATCATGTAATTTTTCTCATATGGTATAGTTGAATGATATTGTCAAATATAATTTATCATGATTTAATTTTTTTATTATTTAATACATAGAAGAACACCTATAACATCATCATGTTCAACATACCCTGTGAATATTCACTGTGATTTATCATTGAATAGAACAAGAAATTTAATTATCATTACTCACCCACATCGAAGGATTGGATAATCTATCATCCTTTTATAAACAATATTTGACCCCTTATATTATGGGAAATGGTCACATTTTATAGGGATAAAATACAAATAATAGAATTATAAGAACCAAGGGATATTCATACCAAAACACGAGGATTCTGGGTATAACATCCACACTATATGTGCATGGGGAGTAGACCAGATCTGAGATGTGATTGATTCCTCCAAAACACCTCCTTAGTTAAGGAAATTGTCATGATTTATAAAATTTTGATCTCTGTTAGGCATGTAATACAACATCAATAACCAACATACAACATTAAACTTTATAATGTGATACTTTATTTCAATGTCCTTAATTATTTAGTACAGGATGATGTTTTTATAAGTTTTATGCCACTTTAATTTTATCACTTAATTTTGATAGAATAATTCAATTCAACTCCCATATGTTTAAGCTTCTTCTTCATCCAAAATAGTTGGGTGAATAATTTTGTTACTACAATATATTTAGATTTTAATTTTAAAATGTATTTGTTAGAAATAATATATCCTATATATTTCTGGCTTTTTTATTGACATGTTGGATTTAGGATGATTTTTTGAATGTCAAATGAAGGAGGTTCGTTTGTTTAATGTAGTGGAAAATCAACACAACTAGGACCATACCATGGTCCAAGGATGTTGTGTAGGTGGAGTACATCCCCTGTAAAACACACCCATATTTTTTGGAATTTGATAAGTGACTTCCAAAAAATTGGAATCTAAGAATGGATTATGCCTTTGGTGGTTCCCATTTTTAAATACCAATGTTCCTGTTCAAAATGGAAAATACATGATAACACAAAAAATTTGGTGGTGGTCCTAGTAGGAAGTCAAACATATAGTGACGAAATTATTCTCGTTTGAGGCTAAACATATTGTAATGGGTGTATTGGAGGAAAATAACTAACATGTTTTCCCAAAGACATAGATATGAAACTTTGGATGAGTGTTTATTCTACATTAAGGGCTTATAGTTAATAGAGGCCAACAGAGGTTACACTATAATGTTTCTCTATGTATGGGGGAGTTTCTTCACCGAATGGTCTGAGAGATATTCAATACGATTATTTCTTATCTCATCATTCCGAAGAACAGGTCCAAATAAACTTAAATTGCATCAAGAAGAAATCCCCATAGATATGGTTATGTTAAGTGAAAATGAAAATAATTTTTACTAAGGAGAGGGGTATGATGTTTTAGTGGTCTAGTTATTATATCTTTAATAATTTTTGAAATTCAATATTTTATTTGATTAATGTTTTAAAACCCAATTAAATAGATGATACCAAATGGTTCTTAAATGCCATAAATCACGAATTAATGTGTAATGGATGGAAGCATAAAAAAGATGTGTTTTTAGATGGATGATATGAGCCAATAGAAGAAAGGGTTTTTTCATGGAATTAATATTTTTGAGGTTATAATAATAGTATTTTACACAGGATCTAATCCAGAAAATTGAATATTTAAGGAGGTGTTATTTAAGTAGGTATTTTATTTCAATAGAAGCTTCCATTTTATGTGCTAAAGAGAATAAAAATTCTTGTATTATGTTTTCATTATATTTTTTGGATAAAAATATTTCTAAAATGGACTAGTGATTTCATTTGGTAATGTGTGATGTGAGTTCACTAATTTTCATGGTAGTTATCAATAAGGTTCTATGATATGAAACCAAATTAAACATGTAATGTAGTTATCTTTTAGTGATTTAAGTACATTGTTAAAATTTATTATATTTTTTTTACATAACATATTACTGGTGAACCAAATAAAAACACTCATTTCATTTAGATCATCAATCACTAATTGTGAGTGATGAAAATTAAATAATTAAAGTCTTCCTCACGGTGGGAATAAAAGATCTTTAATTGATGAAGAATCATTTTTAATACTCTATATCATGATCCTCTCCACCCCAATCTTAGGGTGAAATCCTCAACTATGATATAGTTTGTGGTATAAAAGGTTGGTTTATTAATTTTCTATTTTGGAAGTATAGAAATTATTTTCAACTGTAATGGTTTTCCCAACATTGGAGGTTGTAATGTCATGTTGTGGGAAATTTAGATGAAACACTATTTAAGGCCTTAGGCAATGGATTTTGAGACAATATCCATTTATTGAAGCACTAATAGTATAGAGAGAGGGTCCCTAATAGTGTTAGATCATTTAGAATTGGATTTAGATCCCAAAGCAACAAATTTTGTAGGTTGTAATCTAGAAGATCATATTTTCACAAATATAATGTTTTTAAAAACCTATCATGTGGTTTTGGAAAAGTTTTAGAATATATATGAATGAAATTCAAATTATTGGGAGGAAAAAATATATATTCAATAGAAAAAATATGAATATTTTATAATTATTTTAAATTATATGGTTGATGTCATTTTCAAACAGATAAATTTTCGTATTTATTATATGCAAGGCCTCAGTGAAGTTATCACTAGTCAAATGAATGTGAATAGGATCTTGAGAACACTCCCTACAAATTTTAATTCGAAATTATTCATTCTATAAGAGATATATATAAAGGTCTTTTCACATTATAGTTTTCATATTACTCTTATGTCTTATAATATGAGAGAAGAATAAAATATGTCAACAATAAGGATGACTACCCATGTGGTTTCCATAATTATATAAATAAGATCTCAATAATGTTAAATACATATATCAATTATATTGATGATGCTAATTCATTCATGTGCTATAATTTTATGATGTGATAAGGGAGGATGAAGGGATAATTTGCAGTAGAATTATTAATATGACAGAAGGTGGAAATTTGTGAAGAAAAAATTTAAAGGAATTATCAATATAGTTATGATTAAGATATTAATTAAATTTTGATTTTAAATGATGTAAATTTTATATTGAAATCTTTATATATCACCTTTAAAATGAAAATTTCTATTCCAAATGAGTAAAAAACTTCTATAGAAAGTGAAGAATAAAAATTTTAATATTAAAATGGTGATGGTGTGTTGATGGATTAGATAATCTTATAAAATGCAGAGTGAAAATAATGGTGGAGATTATATAAGATTTTATGAATTTGTGTAAAATGTGTCCAGATCATAAATGGTTTATTAATCTTAGAATGAGGAAAATGACTTTAAATACACCAACATCAGGTCAAACCAAATGAATTTCTAATAATGAGCTTAAACATATTCCTCATGTTAAATTTTTAAATGGTAATAGAAAATCGATAGTAATAATATTTCATAGAATAATAAATATTTTTATATTTTATGATCATAAGAGTTAATATCCTAAAAGAAGATTTATCCTTAAAATATAGAAAATGAATCAAATCACATGTACAAGGGAAATTGATGTGTATCAGGTTTTTGATGTTTTTGATGATTTTTATTTGGAAAATTGAAACACAATTACCCTATGTAATATATTTCAAAGTGGTGTTTATGGGTAGAAAATCCATCCAAATATGAAAAAATTATGTTTATTCCTTTTTAATAGAGTCAGTATTTATTTTAAAGGCTTAAGACAAAATTAAATGACTCTATTATCAATTATGAAACAATGGTAATAAATAAATACATTAATGTGGAAGAAATTAAATGCTGGAATATTTATAAATATTCTTAGATACATAAGATTAATTTTTAGTATCAAAAGAATAAGATAAGTTCATAGAGCCAGATGTAGAGGAGGCACATTCTTCATTAATATGGTGAGGAAATAGAATTTATATTGGGCTATTATTATTAAAATTACCTAGAGAGAAATATACATGTGGGGTTAATTGATATTAGATAGGTGGTTTACATTTGACATGAAATGAAATAATGATATACTTATAAATATCATGAATAAAAAATATTGGGGTTTTGTTTTTTGGAATGATGTGAGTATTTTGTTTCTTATTTCCAAAAATATAAAAAACGAGGAAATGATATCTGGTGGAAAGATAATACCTCAGTTAATGGGATCAGTAATAATATTCTCCTTGTAAGAGAGTTTTGAAACTCATGAAATATGGTGGTGTTCAAAAAATAGGTATATACTAATTAAAATAAATGTGGTTCATTTATTCCATAATGTATAAGAACCATGTGAAACATATACGGTTATAGAGAAGAGAATTTTTTAATGTTGAAGAGACTCAACCCTAGTATATGGAGCTAGATTATGAAATTATTTCATTTTAATAAAATACATGGAATCACAAAGAAATTTATTGAATAGTTTAGTAATTTTGGTAAACAAGATACATACTAGTAATTTTAATTACAATTTAAAACATAATATATACAAATAATTTTCATTGAAAATACTATTATTTCCCTTAGTGTGTCCTTATATATAAATCAAAAAATACTTCTTGGTATCCTAGGGAAAATAAGAAAAATAAAGGGGTGAGATTGTATAGTCATTAAGTGTATGTGTATAGATTAATATTTAAATAAATATGACACATTCAATATGGAAAGTTATATAACGGAAACAAAGTCAATTTATTCAATAAAATATGAATAATATGGATGGATTAAATTATGTTCAAATAATTCCATATAAATAATCACATGATATTGAAAACAAAACCATGGTTATACTAACTAATCAGATAATAACATGGAATATCAATAACTAGATTCATATGATGGAATTCATAATGATGTACATCTAAAAGAAACCTTCGAGGCATGTTCCAATACATTTAACATCATCTATGATTGATCCAAGACATCTAATGTCATCATGTATTGTGTCAATACATCTATATAAATAGGAATGGACTCAGTAACAACCATTTCCAGTTTGTCTTATGAGACCTACTGATGCATTGAGGGATATATCAGGACTCTCCTGTCACATAAAATGTCCAATGTATTCCATATAAAATAGTGTGATACAAAATAAACAGAATTTTTTTTATTTAAAATCATACATATGAAATTTTATTACATAACCTAAATAATTATCATAATCATTAATCATTCAGATAAGAAAAATGAATTATAATAAAATTTTACATCCTTATATAAACATATCATAAATCATCCAAATAAAAAAATAATGATGACATCAATAAAAATAACCCATTGGATCATTAATTTACAAAATTTTTGATGTCTTTGTTGAATATAAATACAATAAAAATATATTTAAAAACATTTTTTACGAATATAACATTTTCATTAATAAAATTAGCTTTTGGTACTAGATGTTCACAAAATAATTTATAATAATTTTCTTTTAAAATAAAAATTGAAAATTGCAAAGGATGCTTGAAATCATTGACTGCTCATGACAGAAGGAATTGAATACATGTAGAGTCTATTAAATTATGTATTTTATTTTAATTTCATTAAATACCAATTTTTTTTTTTGAAAATGACATCTCGATTCCTTCTAAGTTTTTTAGACAAATAAAAATGTTAAAAATGTCTATAAAAATCATTTATATAAGGCTAAAACTTTTTTCAAAATATTTTAACAAATAATGTAAATTGATTAAAATGGATTTTCGATCTAAGAGAAATAATTTATAATTTTTTTAAAAAATATTAATAATTTTAATTACCATAGTGTGTGTCAATGGTACAATTACATGAGGAAGTTAATGGAAATCATAGGATAAGAAAATATATTGATTTTATGATAGAAATGACAAAAAACCCCAAGGGATATATAAACAAAAAAAAATCAATGTTATAATGGGAGTGTTAAGTCCAAATTTTCTTTTGGGGGGGAGAAAAAACTAGATGATCTATGTTAATATAATTACATTATTTAATATTTTCTATGTTTGGATATCCTCTAAAGGACCCTATGGATGCTGTTTTTGGAGTAACAAAATATCTAAAATTTTAATAAAGATTTTTGGGAGATAATTCTATAGGGTTTAGTTGAGAAAAATCCATGGTACATGTGGGTATGTGTGGGGAGGGAATTTAATTTTATAAATCGGAAAGGGGTCCCCTTGGAAAAATACATAAAAATTTCTCAAAAGAATAAAAAATGATATATTCATTCAAATGAAATAGAAAATAATGACCGTATATTTGAATTCCGAAAGGATAAGGAGGAATTATGTCAATAAAATATGCTTTTCACAATATTTATTGTCATTTTTAACCATTTTATTCCTAGTTTAAAACTCAATAAACCCATTTTTACCATAAATACGGTAATTTTTTTTACAATAATCACTTCTCATTTTTCTAAAAATTTAATTTGACCAATTAGATTATATAAAAAAATTATTAAAAATTTTCAATAATTTTTTTAATATATTTTAATAGAAGTGGAAAAGTTTAATTTAAATTTATCCCCCACACGTGATGAGAAAAAAAATTTCAAAGATAATATGTTCAATAGTTTAAAAGTTTTTACATCAAAATTCAATATAAAATTGATTAAAATTACCAAAATTTTATTAATATATATATGGTTGGACTAATGTTATAATAAAAATTATTTAAAATACATTTTATAATTATAAATAAATTAAATGAAAAGAAATATTCCAATTAAAATTCAGTATTTCTCATTATTCATCATAAAAGAAATTTTTTAGAGAAATAAAAAAAATCAACCTAAGATAATTTTTATATTATGATTTAAAAAATTATGTTTATTATATTAAATAATGTTTCTAAAAGTGGAAATAATTAATTTGAAAATATTTTAAAAAAGTAAGACCAAACCGTATTTTAGAAAAAATAAAATTAGTTAGAAAATATTTCTTTTTATTTTAAATGATTTTTATTTTATTTCTAAAAAATATATATCCATAATCAAAAAAATTTATTATTATTATCTTAATCTTCAAATTTTTCATCTATGTGATAAGGATAATATAAAAATGAATATATTAATTAAATTCCATGTTTTTTTAAATATTGTGTAGTGTGTAATATATGTTAAACCCAATGTTGAATGTAAATCACCCTAAACTCAGGGTTGCAAGTAAAACAAGATAACCTAATTAATTATTTAATGAATGATATTTGAGAACATAAATTTATTTTAAAAAATTATATTGTAAATTCTTGTGGAGTTATATTGCTTTCAAATCCTTCTGCTGGGTGTAACATGCTATATAAAAATCAATTTTCTTATTTTAGAATATCAGGGTGTTAAATTATCCCTACCATAATTAAATTTTTATTTACAATTTAATCATGACCTTGTTTATAATGGGTTTGATATATGAAAATATTTTTTATTTAAAACCCACATCATAGAAATATTTAATAAAATAACCTTTTAATCTGGGAAAAAGGGATGTATAAAGGTCATAAGGTATAATAACATAACTAGGATTCAATGTATAATATTATTTGTTGAATATGAAAATATAGAAATTTTAAAAAAGAATAAATAATTATTTTGTTTGATATATTACATTGATCTCAAAAAAGTGTATGATCAATGGAATTTTAAGGGCCTCAAAAGCAAAAATATTTGATGATTCAAAAAACCATCTGATTCATTGGATATGATTGTAAAAAGATATAATTTTTAATCAATATCATTTAACTAATGTAAAAGAAATAATTTTCCATGTAACCTTTGAAAATAGGAAAATATGATTACTTGGAAACCTTCTATTTAATGTGAATAATTTCATATTTTTGTAGTTCTTTGATAATTTCCAACTCATCATTTGAAAAAATGATCTTTAAAAAATTATTCTTCCTAAGGCACTAAAATTATCTTTTATTGAATAATATGATCCCTAATATAGTTAGAAAGGATTTATTTAGGTCTCTAACTTTTTTCCAAAAAAATTTAGTTAGCATATATAATAAAATAAGAGAAAATCATCATATTGTTATGTTATACACTAATTTTTAAAGCCCTATCCGTATAAATCTTCATACATTTCATAAATGGATAAATTTATAACCCTTACACATTATAAAGACCCAAGACATTAGAAAAAAGGTTATTGAATTAACAAAATGAGCATATGATTAACACCAAAAAAATAAAGTATATCATAATTTTCACATACCAAACATGTGAAATCCGTCATCATGTATTCTCTCGAAACATGGTACTAACATGAATTATCATAAAAACATATTAAAAATGTATAATTCTTTATTTCACAAGTATAAAATTTATCATTATATATACTTCTTGAATCAAAAAATGTTATAGAATCAATCAATGATATTATAAAACACTTTCTCAATGACAAGTCACTCATCAGTCCCACTGTAGTTAGTGCAATCCAGTTTAGTTTATAAATATCAATTATCACTATATCACAACAGCATTATCTAAAGATTAGGAATAAATTAATGTTTATATTTCTCAAAATCGTGTGTTTTATATGAATATAAAATTTCCACTTAATCAAATTTCTTGGTTCCATTCGACACATTATTTAAAACAATTAAAAAAATTCTACTACAATGAAATCCATATAAATTACATAATTCATATATCCAAGATATCATCTATAAAATATTCTTGAATCAAAACACAAGAACATTAATCATTCCTGTTCATATATGGTAATAAAATAACACTATCCATGATCTATTAGCTTCTTTTGAGATATATTTCTTTTATGATTGAGATATTTATTTTTTTTATTTTTCCATATCCCTAGAGTAGAAAAATATTACGTTGGAAACATTTATTTTAACCTTGAAATCCTGAGTGTGTGACATTTCTTTCGACAATTTTAGAAAAATCTCATTCCATTAAATCATTTACCGGGGTGTTTCTTTCCACAATTATCACATGTGGAAAACCCATCCATTACCTGTTCCCATAATAATTTTTTTTCTCTTCCATCCACTTTTCCTATGGATTCTCCTTGAAGATGAAATAATATGATAATTTATTCTCTATCATGTTATAAAAAGACACTATGTCTTCATATGATGAGAATGTATTAGAGAATAGTTCCCTTTGAATGATTTTCTTAAGATCATAAATGAAATGACCACTCTTTCTATTTAAATTATGTCTATGGATGTTGTTTTTATTCTATATACTATGAGGATTTTCAAAATTATGGCATAGATGATATTATAACATATCATTATGAAAGAAAATGTATAATAAAAAAACTAGTGAAATGATTATAACATATATCAAATTTTATGTAGATCAAATTTCATAAACACAAACATTGTTATGTTAGGGATATCTCTATTTGTAACTCCTTCGTAATAGTTTTTAATGAAAATGTGATTTATCCTAATAATTTCACCCTATAGGGTCAATACATGTGCAAGGTAAGGATTTATTTTTGGCACTATGTGATGATCAGGACAAGCCCAATGTGTCCTTTAATGAGATATTACCCATAGGTATATCTATTCTAGAACCTCATCTACATGTATTACCCATACAAGGAGTTATTTTCAAAGAAAGACCACAAAATCTATTCCATTATAAAATAGTAGGATATTCTTCTATATATATACTAAAATTATGTCATCAAGTTATATTCCAAAATCTATTATCTCTAAATCTAGTTCTTATGGATTCTACTAGACTTCCTTTGATACTAACTATAGTGAACCAGTTGTAGAAGCCCAAATATGGTGTCTACATTATTAAATTTCAGTAAGATATATGGAATCACATCCTAAAGGACCTAACAGTTTAGTATTATTAGTAAAATTGATACACACATGAAATTCAAATTAAAAATTCAATCATAAAATACAAATAGAATTTTTGTTGAGAATCTCTATATCACTAATTACAAATCCCTATATATCAGTCAAATATATACTTCCAGGTATCTTAGTGAAATAAAACATAAGAATTCAATGAGCTTAGATGCTCGAAAAGGGTAAGCATACAAAAAAATGTATGAATAAATAATAACTAATAAATATGTAATGTTTTAAAAATTAAACACATGAAAATTAATCAATAACTAGATATTAATATAGAATGAATAAATAATGAAAATATAATTCCTTATAGATAATCACATGAGCATAAAAATTATAGCATAGTTATTTTAACCAATTGAATAATCATAGGGAATATCGATAATTGAATTTGTATTAATGGAATACATAATATTGAACATCAAAAACATACTATCAGGTCGCGATCAAAGAAATCTATTACCATCTATTCATATGATAAGAGATCTAATACCTTAAATTATTTTTCTTAGACATCTATATAAATGGGTAATGCCTATGCCAAAACCATATCCAGTTTGTATCATTAGACATTCTGATGCATCTAGGGGTTCTAATGGAACCATCCCATCACATAAAATGTCTAATGAATTCCACATATGAAATGGTTGAAATATATTCAACATAAACATTTGAATAGAAAAAATAATATACAAAATCATAATACATACGCAATTAATAAACAAAAACATAACCCATTTACGTTAAAATGGAAAATAGAAATAAATGGTACATCCCAAGTTAAATTGATCATAACTCATCCAAACATAAAATATAGATAATATGAATACAACGTAACCTTAGTAGATCATAATTACACAAAAGGTTTTATTTCATTTATGAATATAAATAATATAAAAACTATCATTAAAAACATTTTTGAGGAATATAACCTTCTATCTTTGAATACCCTTTTTCATTCAAAAAGATCACAAAATATTTTGAAAAAACTTTTATATGAATGTGACCATTAAAAATTATAAATAAATTTTTAATGAATATATTGGTCATGATTCAATGAAATTGAGTTCATGATTATTATGTTAAAAAATATTCTTTTCTCATTTTTTAGGAAAATCCAAATAAGCATTATTTCGAAAAAAAATCAATTTATCTATTGAAAAAAAAATTAAACAGAGAAATTGTGTAAAAATTTATATAATAAATCATTTTTAAGTTGTTATAGGAATTTCTGGAAATATTTTTTTAAAACATAAATTTTGATGAAAAATGATTTCTGATTGACGATATATATAATGTTGAATATTTATTAAAATATATTCTTATTCATTTTATGTACCAAAGATTGTGAGAAAGAAATTATTACTAGAAAATTATCATGAATAGACATGTGATAATTAAATATACTTATTTTAATATATATATATATATATATCAAATAACTCCCTAGGGATACTTAAACGAAAAAATCTCGAATAATGATGAGATTTTGAAATAAACCTATACCACTTTTGTAAATTTTCTATCATAGTCCCCATGAAATAAATAACATTAAATGAAACATTAAATAATATGAAGATAATGAATTCATGATATAACAAACAAAAAAATTTGTGCATACACCCTAGAAAAGTAAGTAGTAGGGAATATAGATTCTTTCTAACAGAAGTAAAAGTGTGAGGGGAATCCCTTCCCTCAAGCTTTTATTGGGTTTAACGTGATTTAATATCCAATTTATTTGTTTTAAACATGTAATTTTTAATAAAAAACAATATTATTAATAATAAATTCATATATAAAATTTTTATAACATATTATCTCCCATTAATTAATAATCATGGATTATTTTCCCTATTTTAGGTATTAATTGCCAGGTTTTCTCAATTGTGATTTCTCATGAATGTTCTGGTTCGTGATCATATTATACTTTTCCATCATATAATGAATAATAATCATGTTATTATTATAATATTTATACTTCAATTATACTTTTAATACCAATTATGAAAGGCGGTTTTGTGAAATGAATCACATTAATATCCTGGAGATAGTAGGTCATATGTACACATGAGTAGCATTTTAATTTTTCAGTTATCATTATAGAAAGGTAATATGTAATATTTTATCCTTACATGATTATTTTAATATTAAAAATACTATATTACCTCATTTTTTATACTTATATATATACAACATGTATATGGAGTGGCGATGAAGGGAGATTTGCATTACTTCATGAAGGCGGTAGTTGACACATATATTAATTATGTTATAATCAATTAGTGGTTGAAATGTTTTAAATGTAAATGATATATATTGTATTTTAACATTAATAAATATATAATTAAAATTATATTTTTTAATTATCACACATAATCATTAATATTATATTTCTTTCCTTCCATTCAAATATTTAGTAAAAGATAGATCACATGCTTCATGAGGTGGTATTACACCGTAGACATGAGAGAAGTTATTTTATCTAATAAGGAATGGAATGTAAAAGTTTGTATAGGATATAATGAATAAAGTGGTATTATTATGTTCTAAATATCACACACACACACATATATATTTATTAAAAACATTATAATATCCAATTGTGATATGTGGAAATAGAAAAATGAATGACATAAGTTCATGATATGGAAGTCAGCCATACACAAAAGAAATTATTTCATAGGAAATTGGATGGAAGGTGAGATGGATAAATATTTTAACATAAATATTACAACATATAATTATAAGGTAGATTCTGTTTTTATTATTTTAAAATGTGTTAATTCATAATTTAAGGTGGAAAACAAGAAATAAAATGAAATGTCACTGTGAATATGCTTATCTTATCTATGAATAACAAACATTTAATCTCCTCTTAAAGACGAAAGTAATCATCATTTTTGAATAAGAAAGTCTCTAGTAGGTAACTAAGGGTTTTGGGGTGGGGAATTGGTAGGTTTTTTTCAAGAAACATTCATTGGGAGTTATAAATATCTGAGGATACGGAGTGACCTATTGGGGGGGGGAGGTGATCCTCTTGAAAATTACATGAAAATTTACCTAAATAATCCCAATTATCGAAGCCATTCTCTTGTAAAAAAACATCAAAATAAATATATTTTCGAAATTAGGATGGATATGGTTGATATATTTCTATATAATATCCTAATTACAAGTTTTTAGGTCATTTTAAACCATTATCTTCTTAGTTTAACCCCCGATTAACCCATTTTTACCTTAATCATGATAATTCATTTTAAATGTTTTCACTATTAATTTTTGACAAAAATTAATTACAAATTATGAAACTATTTCAGTTATTCTGATTGAAAATTTGGAATCCTATTTCCAAAATAATGTTCATATTATTGGAAAATTTTAATTTAAAATTAATCTTATAGACGTGATGAAAAACCATGGTTTTAAAGAGAAAATATACAAAAGTTTACCCTATTTTTCATCTCAATTCCTCAACCAACTGATAAAAATCAACTAAATTGGATTATTAAATATATAATTGAAAAAATTAAAAATTATAACCAATTAAAAATATATTTTATCTTTGAAAATTACTTACACAAAAATTCAAATTTCATTAGAAAGATAGTATTTTCCAATATTCATAAAAAATGAAATTTTGTAGAAAAATATAAAAAATTCACAATAATATGGTTTTTATATACTGAATATAAAAATTAATTTCATTTCATCAAATAAATTTTCTAAAATATTTAGAAATTAATTTTAAATATGTGTACAAAGGACCACTAAACCATCTTTTAGGAAATGTATAGTTTTTTAGAAAACATTTGTTTGTATTTTAAATGATATTTATTCTATTTCTAATCAATAGAAAACCATAATTTTCAAATGAAATTTTCAGTATTCATTCCTTCAAAAATATTATCTAGGTGACAACTATCATATGAAATATTAATATTTTCATAATATGACATGTCTCTTTAAACTCGATATTCCATGTAACGCAACAGAAACTCAATATTGACTGTTACACAAGCTAACCTCTTTGTTGTGTGTAATTCTTGATATTCGATATATTAAATTTATTTAAAATAACTATATAATATATTCTTGGAGTTTTTTATTTTATTTCTAATCTTTTATTCATGTTATACATGATATATAAGTCATTGTTCTTATTTTATAATTTTTGTGTGTTATATATGTTGTCGAAAGGGGGAGAGAAAATGATACAAAATAGGTGGTGTATACAATTGAGAAAATAACATTAGAGATATTTGAAATTATTTTTGAGAATGAGACATTCCTTATCTATCAAGTGATATCACACACAATTTTGATTCATTTTAAAAGGTGAATATCATTCAAAATATATATTAGAAAAATAATGTGAAGACATCCATGTTACTTGAGTGAGTACTGGGTGAATATTTTGGGCTTATTTTACCAAAACAAATGAATGTGAAAATATATTTATTTTGTTTACAGATTAATTTAATAGTATTTCAAATATTATACTGATCAGACACATGATTTATGTATCAATTTTAAGACAATATGTTGGTAGAGAGATGAAAATATTGTTTTTGTGAATATTCAGAGACTATGAGATAAAAAGGGACATGACTATAAAAAACATCAAGTTGATGAATATTTTGAGAATCATGGGATTTAACTTTGGGTTTAAAAAGTTATAAAACATATAAAAATGTGTTAGTGAAAATAAAAAACTGGATAATAAATAACATGACCGAAACAATTCTTATAGAGAATTCTCTTCCAGGAAGATATACAAAAGAAGATGTTCTTGTTTTAGTATGAAAATTTAGTTGATATTATTTATATTCTATATAAGGTAGAACAACACAAGAGTTATTTTATGAATGTAATCCTTCACATAAATACTTCCTAGAGTCTAGATATAATATTATTCTCTCTAATAAATGTATGAGTAGATAGTTAGGAATCAAATTTTCTAAAGTCATATTTTAGGGTTATTTATAAAATAGTAATTCCTATATTTTTTAAAATAATATACAAGAATAATTGATTTAAAGAAATGAAATGGTGTTGGTTGAAATTATGAAAATGATAGAAAGAAATGAGAAGATTTGACATAACAACCAACAAAATTATAATTATGATTTTGATGAATTAACACAATGTTTAGGGGTAACCTCAACGAATGAAGATAATTATTAATAAAACATTTATGGTGATAAAGGTACCTAAATAAAAAACAACTACTCAATGGAAAATAACATATGGAATCATTTAAGGAAATAATGTTAGAGGCCATACATCACTAGGTTATATTAAAAATAAAGTTTCACATTAGGTTTCTTTATTATCCTTTTTGGGAAAAAATAATTTAAAGACATTTCAAATGATGAGATCTGGGTCAAGGTTATGAACTCATAGCTATAAAATATGTAGAATAATGTTACATGGTATGATGTTCTATGGTCAAGTGATAATAATGTTTTTATAACCAAGTTGGTGTTCTTGAATAAGCACAAAAATTACGGTAAAGTGATTCAGAACAAATCATGGATTGTTAACAAGGGGTATTTTCAAATTGAAGGAATTGATATTGATGATACATTTAGACCAATGTAATAACATGAATCAGTAATATTATTCAATTAAATGGTAGTAAATAAGTTATTCAAGGTTTATAAATGAACATCAAATTATCCTTGCTCAGTGGTATCCTTGTAGAAGAAGTATACATCGAACAAGTGGAAGGATTTCTGAAAGATAATGTTGATAATAAACTATATATATTTTTAAGGCCTTATATGGGCTAAAGAATACTACGATAGATTAGTAATGAGAACATGATCAATATCAAAATGATCAGGGATTTCATAGGAGAGGTGTTTATCACATCAACTATATAAAAAATATAAATGAGTAGTGGATTATAGTCCTTGGTTATTTGGATGATGTTATCATTGGAGGTTGGAATGATATCTAATAAAAGAAACATCTTTCATTCATGTGGTATCAATTTAATATGTCACTTATTGGTGAATTATAATTTTTACATTGCCTATAAATTATTTGTTTAAATAATAATATTTTTATATCCTCAATAAATAATCCACATAGGTGCTAAATAATTTTGGATGGATGGTTCAAGAATAATGGAAACTCTGATTAAGGCACTGAAAAAAATGTCTTATGACGAAGAAGGTATGATTTTTATTAATGAATTATAGATATATTATAAGTAGTTTACAATATTTTTCCACTACTAAACTAAAATGTTTTTTTAAAAATTTCATCCCTAATGATTTATATATCACCATAAATAATATAACAAGAATATTATGAAAAGGATACTCAAATAGGAATTGATAGAGTTCAGTTGAAAATAGAATATATACATCAGGAAGATCATTCTATAGGGATATAATGTATATCCTGGTAATGAAATTATGATGATTGTATACCTTTATGAACTATAGAGGAATAATATATTTATTCCACTCAAGAATTATCCCAATTTATATTCAGGAAAAAAAGTTAATGATGTGGGTGTTGAAGATATATCTCACAATATAATAATGAATAATAATTCTTATGCAATTAATCCTGGGAAAAATTTATTATTCAACATTAAATGAAAAAAAATGTGATCAAATACCATTATCTAAAACCCATGTTATAGGAGGAATATGTAATATTGAAGTATGTTTTAACTAAAGATCACATTGAGGACATTATGGAAACAACACTACCCAAAGTGGATTTTGAGAAGTATTTGTTTTCACTTGGAGATAAATCTAATACATCTAACTTTATGGATCATGAAAAAACCCCACTCTATTGTGTGTTCCCTCCTGAGAATGTTTTGTATTCTTATCTCCATGTTCAGGATTTATAATCCTCTATTGTGTATATTTTAGTGATGTGATATTTTGGGGTTGATTTATAGTGGTGGAGAAATGTTGAAATATATTTTAAAGTGAGTAATGTTTGTGGAGTGAAAATGGGGGAGATTAAAAGTACTATATATCAAAAGGGGGAGAGTATGCCAAGGGAAAAGTAGGTGGATCTAATTTTAAATGAAGTCAATGTATGTGTTCTTGAAAAATAATTTCTTCAATTATTCAATCACACACTATGAATGGATTATAATTGATTATAATTGGTTAATATATTCTTATTGATAAACTTATTGAAGTTTTGTTTTCAAATAAAAATGAATTATTTATTGAATATGTTTATTATTTTAAACATAACCAAATAGGGAGACTGTTATTAAATAAATATCCCCCATGATGGTTTTTGTTTTGGGGTTATTGAGATAATGGATAATGTATTATATCTGGGAAGATTAATAAATATGGAAATCACATGTGGTGAAGAATAGTTTCATCATGTCTAGGTTTACACTGTAGTTAGTGGGTTGGGTAAAGACTGAGAACTTCCTAAGGGTAACACACCCACAAAGTAGAGTATATTGAGGAATAAATTCACAAAAAAAGAAAATAGTAACATTCTATGATCATAGTGATACCTGCGGTGGAATCTCTTAATTTTTAATAAAAATAAGAAGTATAGGTGACAAAATCCATTTTAGTTGAATACATGCATGAATAGATGACTTAAAGTGTGAAATTGATTCAAACATGAGGCAACAACCATAGTGGTGGGTGTGTCGGATTAAAAAATCTAGCATTTTTAATCCAGTAAATAGAGAGGAATCTGTGTTCGAGATATGATTCAATATTTATGGACTATAGTTGAAGGAGGGAAAAAAAGGTTACATCTTGATGTTTCATATGGAATTGTGGATTTTTTTATCCTCATGAGAAATGGGATATCCCCAATAAAAATTTTATAGCTTATGGCATGAAGGAAAAGAACCAGTGAAAAATTTATAGACTAAGGAGAAAATGCTCATGGTTCTAGACAAGTGAATGAAAATCACTAGGTTCAATACACCACGGTATGGTGGATTCCATTTTTGTGAATAGATTTAAAGTTTATAAAAAATGTGAGGATTTGAATATTTTCATTAATGGTATTTTCAACAACCCCATAACGATCAATGCAAAACCATTTTTTGATTTACATAATTCATGAATCCATTGGTAATGAATGGGTGAACAAGAATGATGAATTTCTAAAAAGATAAGATAAATCATGGAAAAACAGTGATCTAAAACACATCATGAATATTTTAAATTCAATATTGAATATTTCCCCCATAACTAGTATAAAATAATGAAGGTCAATTGAGGCATTATCCTTGGACTTTCATTCTATCAACGGAAAGTTTCATTTTATGTATTTAATAGAAACACCATTCTTTGTGAATATTTTAATCATCTTAGTGTGGGGAATAAATGATTCTATAAAATTAGATGTTAGTTTTTGCTGAAATTTTTTAATGATTTATCTTTTTTTTGAGATCTTGAAGGGTTATTGATAACACAGTGAATTATACTTCTAAAGTAGTGAGCATTTAGAGAATTGAGTGAATATTAAAATTATTGTGCATGTTCCTTGAATATAACATAATAAAGAAGAACCATTTAAAATAACATGGAAAATTTATTTATATCCTAACTAATGGAGAGGAAAGAGATATAAAAATAAATTTATTCATTATAGTGAGATAATAAGATCCATAATTGAGGAAAAATTAGTTTTCCAACCATATCCTGATTTAACCCCCTAATGGGGTTTAATCATCAATAATTATCTAATAGATATGAAGCCATATTTCATTATATTCTTGATGATATATAATCTACACAAACAAAGTACCCTATTAGAAGATTAATTTCAATCATTTTCTGAACTGGACACATTTAACTCTATATATCCTAATAAATCATACTCTAGTGGTACACTACTTAGAAAACTGTAATCTAATGTTCCTTTGACACAGATTTGTATTTTTTTCACAACTAAAAAGTTTAATTTAGTGGCATTACTCTTGTACCATGAAATGTGGAACATGGAAAATATAATGTCAGATCTTATAGTGGTTAAGATCATGATGCTCCCACTAATATACATATAGTCTCTAATATTAACCACATTTCCATTATTATCACTTTAAAAATATTCTAATTAAAAAAAGTTGTTGCAATTACCTTGTAATAAACCATTACATTCCTTTTAGTAAATCCATAGAATTTTTGGATTTAGAGATAAATATTCCATTTTATTCTTATGTTACCTATAAACCAGAAACAACTCTAACTCACTAATCATTGAAATATAAAACGCATACCTCATGAAAGGTCAAAACTCTTGAATTTTAATTTTTTATCAACAAAATACTATTCCATCAAAAAATATGAGCAACATGATCTATAATTCACACCCTTTAATTATATAGATATTGTGATCAACTCCTAACTATAAGAAACCATGTTATTTTATGTTTTGAACAAGAAATTAATATCATAAACATCACAAATTATTTAATCCAAAAATCCTTAATCATATTAAAACATGTATCTCACATTTAGGATGAAAAAAGCCCATTTGAATACCTATTTATACTTATTCATCATAAAATCTATTTAAAAAAGATTGTTCTACATCCGTCATGAATACATTGAATCCCCATTTAACTAATGTGACCATGAATAATCCGAATGCATTTATCCTTGTTATAAGATAAAATATATCATCTCGATAGATACCTTTAATCATATTTCACCAATTTCACACATGATGTTATCTTTTTTTAATTAGAATATTTTTCATTATTTAATTTCTTGTGAATATTCCATTTTTTCCAGATGATGTAATTTTATTATACCCTTAAAATAATCACCCAATATTTTTTCTTTTTAATTTTTACGAGCTCTTTGTTATCCCATTAGACTCAATTCTATTACATAGTAGATTATTCAATAAATCACTAGATCTGCATCTGATAAGAAATTTTTTGGTTAAATAGTCTCCATTCTGTTTGGTTTCACTAATTTTTTCTGGTCATCTATGTTATTATAATCATCAATTCATACATGAGTTGTGGGTTATATAAATTTAATAGGATAAATTTATTTTAATTAATATTATTTAATTAATTATAAAAAATAAAACTTTTTTTATTCCCCTAAGATTCCCAATACCTCATAATTATATTCAAAACTTTTCTCACTATTCGATAACAATTTTAGAAATTCTATACTACAGTGACATATATATATTTTTATAATCATTATAATCCAATTTTTTAAAATACGTATTTTTTTTCTTTTCAGTGAGTATCCATGGAAAATCTCATCATCTCTATGAGACTCAAAGATGCTCGATTTCTCATTATTGAGAATGAAGCACTTACATCTAAAAGATCAAAATTATTTCAGAGTGTATTCCTTCAATGGAAAATATTATATTGTGTATTTTCTTTCATTAAAATTATTATATCATAGGTAAATATAGATCGATGTAGTGTCAACTTCATTTGAAATATTCCCTATTTGGTATTTGTAAATTTAAATTATTTTCTCCATATTGATTATTAATCAATTTATTCTCTCAACTAAAATATTTTTTTTACGATTTATCAAATTTGAGAATTGGTTCCCTATCCAATATATGTTAATATAATAATCCACTAAAATATTGGAAATTTAAATTCTATTATTTGTTTAATATTTCAAAATTTTCCACCCTAGCATCATTTCAGCCTTTCCTTAAAACTGAGTAGCATTATTGAACACCACAAGATTGTGGCTAATGACCATTAATATAAGGACCCATCCCGATTACATACATAATCTTAAATTTATTCAAGAAAAAACTTCATTTTACATTGAGTATCATTTAATGTCTAGAGAATTAGATAATTAGGACATAATACATTCATAGTATTACACATTATTATAGAGTGGATATAATAAAAATAGTTTCCATTTTTTCAAAATTAAAAACCTTAAAACTTAAAACATGATTCCTTAAAAATTATATAAAATTTAAAATGGATTACTTATTTGTCTTATAATTACACTAAACTGTGAAAAATCCTTTTAAACTAGGAATAAGCATAAAAAATCAATAATGGGTTTAAAAAGATGGAAATGACACATTATTCTATGAATACATGTAACGTATGAAATCATTTTTATAAGATATACTTATCACCAATGTATATATATAAATACATTGTGTAACATGAAATTCAACAATACAAAAGATCATAAGTATAACCATAAAGGTATGATGGGGAATTACTTATATAATATTGTAACCCTCTCAGCTACCTTATAATTTGAAACCCTCAAGACTAACTCATAATTTGTGTAACTATTTCAGTAACACTAGGAGTAACCATATAGCTGACCTCCAACTTACACATACCCAATGCATTGGAGGGGTATATAGGTCCCATCCTAAATCATATAAAATTTCCATGAACTAGAATATAATCGTACAACATGAATAATTTCATAAAAACATTGTATTTTAATTTTGTAAAATAGATTTGTAAAAGAGGATTTTTAAAGGAAAGCCCCATATAAATATCATGAAAATGAAATAAGACTTAATATAGTGGATGGAATATGTATATAAAATGAAAAAAATAATTGAACAGAATAAATGAAAAACCCATCACACAATCAATTTTAATACCACATGAATAACGGAGTGGAAGGTTAACCCAAAGAATGTAAATCGGGTTATGAATTCCCTTATCTCAAGCTTGTCTTACATCAAACTGGTTTAAACATCTTGTATAATGGTTAAAAGAGTGTTATTATTATTTTACAGAAAAATTTTCATGTTTATAACATATTATATGATCATTTCATTACATCATTTCCCCCTTTAATTATTAGTATTTTTCTCCTTTCACTATTTTTGGGTGAGTTCTTTACATGATTTCCAAGACTGGTTCATGATGGAAGTTCTTTTCGATTGGAAGTAAAATTAAAGAATTTTAATGGAGTAGTATTTAATTATTTCTAATACCATAAATTATAACATTTATCATTTTTTAATTCTTACATGAGGATGATTCATAAGTTAAAACATTTTTTTTGACAAAAAAAGACGGATCCATTAATGATGGAGATCAGCAGAAATACAGCAGCATAACCACGATGGAAAATGATTGAACCAAAGAAAATCCTCGGAAGGAGGGCCAATGCCTGCCATCTTGTGAGCGGCTTCATTCGCTTCCCTTTTAACAAATGAGAAAATGCAGGAATTGAAGCCTTGTCTCCGCGATTGAATACACCGGATAATGGGGCCGAAAGGTTGAAGCCCGTCGTCAGAGAGATTGATGGCATTGATTACCGTGAGACAGTCAGATTCGATGTGAATGGAATCCCAACCAAGATCTTTTGTGAAGTTTAACCCAGCAAGGATGGCGGCGGCCTCCGCGACTGAGGGCTCCCAAAGTGCATAACGTGCTTCGTATTTGGCTGCGATAAGATTTCCCAGGTTGTCTCGGGCTAGTAAACCTAGTCCAACTTGGCCATCCTTAGGAAGAGAGGCATCCACATTGATCTTAAAAGTCCCTTCTGGTGGAGGGCACCAGTGTTGGGGAAGAGGAGAGGGGATGAAAAGTCATTGTTGCTCAGGGTGGTTCTGCCAAACCGCAATCCATGACAAAGCCCGGTCAATCCAAAATCTGGGGGGCCTCCGGAAATGGTTGAAAATGGCCTCATTCCGCCTACCCCAGATAATCCAAGTCACAATGCACAGGGCGCCTGCTTTAGCCGGTGAAAAGGAGGAGCACCATCGCAGCAGGAGAGAGGTAAGATCTGAGGCGACATCCAGGGACAGCTCAATAGTTGATCCCCAGCCATTCCAAACCTCCTGGGCCCCGGGACATTGAAAAAGAGCATGGAGAGGGGATTCAATCACAGAAGGGCAGAAAGGGAATGAGTTGTCATATGAAAACATTTTCATAAGTTAAAACATTGATGGTGTTCATTTAGATCATTTTAGTGGTCCTTTGATAATAACGACCTCAATTTGTTTTATAAATTAATACCATGTGTACAAAATAATCCTAGAACCCTGGATGAGACATGATACATATAATATAACCTAGTTAAACAATAAAAATGGTTTCATTACCATACATTAATGATTTAAAAAAATGAAATCACACTGTCCACGATGTATGTAATTCGAGACATCAAGGACAATGTTTTTAAATTCATTGAATATGTGGGAGAGGAGCAGAAGAATGATAATGAATCATCCATGAACATGAGAACATCGAGAATATACATGATTCTAGAGATTTAATGAGTATTTTCTTAAGAGTATATGAAGAAATAAAATGAAAATAATGGGATCTTTAAGTGTAAGAAAATTTAAGAAATTTCTCATGAAAATTCTACAGCCTAACGATGTCTCTTAAAATTACATAAATATAGTTTGATAAGAGAAAGGTGATATATCATCACTCATACATAATATGGACAATATGTTTGAAAATTTAAAGAAATATCCAAACATAATTCAAAGGTAATGAAATATAATAACATAAAATGAATTTAATGAATGAAAATAAAAGAGGATGTTTACCTCTTGACCTTTTATCCTTGAGATCCTTCATAAGGGCTTTGGTTTTGGGCTTTTGGTGATACCAAAAGCTCTAGGACGTAAGAAAGATCCTTGAGAGTATTATTGGTCAAAACATAGGCATGTCTCAATGCTTAATAGGTGTGGGAAGAAGAGAGGAGTGAGGGTGGTATTTAAAGTGGAGGAGAGGGTGTAATTTTCATTATTTTAATCATAATTATAGTATTTATGACCATGATTATGAATATTCATAGTTCATGTGATCTAAAATAGTAATAATGGCATGATAGTTCGAACCTAGTGGCCTTGAATCACTTATGATGTCATAAATAGTGTGTTTTACTGATAATTTGATTACACATTATTTTTTAGTATTTCACTATTCATTGAAAATTCAAGAATTTCAGAAAAATCCAAAAAATTTACCCTAACCATTTTTCAATGTGTAGAATTAAAAAATTAATTCCATTTTTTGAAAATAAATTTCTAGATATTATTAATTTAAATTTTAAATAAAATCATACATAATTCTAAAATTAACAATTTTAATTATATAACAACTTCTATATCACGATGAAAAATTAACCGAGATTTTATTATCTTCAAGAGTTAATAAAATAAAAGAATAATAAAATTTACTATTCATTAGGTTCATATTACTAATAATTTTACGATTCATAAGGGTATGTTACTATTAAAAAAACAAATTGGTTTCGTCACACTCCAAATAACTTATTGAAAACATTTGTAGATGACAGTTTATTGAAATTCAAAACATAAATGTGGAAAAATTATGATTAATGGATATTTATAAATTTTTACTTTAAACAAATATCCTTTCATTTTTATTTATTTTTAGAAAAACACGGTTTTTTACATTATCACCACCCTCTGAAAATTGCATCTTGGCAATATTATTTACATATTAAACAACTGAGGGTGCATTTCCCTTAATGCATTTTTTGACTCCCATGTTGTATATTCAACCATATATTTTCTACAAAAAACATTTACATAGTGGATTACCTTATTCCGCAATACATGTTCCCTTATATCAAGAATCTGAAGGGGGTTCTCTTCATAAGAAAGGCTCTCTTCCAGGTGAACTTCTTCTAGGATCATGACATGTGATGAATCTGGCACATACATTCTCAACATCGAAACATGGAAAATATGTGTACCTAAGACAAACTAAGAAGAATATCTATGTGGTTTAACACTATTCCAACATTCTATTAGATTTCAAAAGAACCGATGAACCATAGACTTAGTGTCACTTTCTTAACAAAACACATCACTCTTTTCCAAGGAGAGATTTAAAGGAACACATGTTCACCTACCTCGAAAGAGAAGACTTTCCTTATATTATCTACATCACTTTTCTGCCTTCTCTAAGTTGTCCTCATGTTTTGTTAGATCATGCTCACTTTCTCATCCACTTTTTCTACTAATTATGTACCCGTCAACATTCTTTCATTGACTTTATCCCAAAATTCAAGATTTTGAAACAGCTTCCCATCCAAAGCCTCAAATGGTTCCATCTGGATACTGGAATGAAAACATTTATTACAATAAAATTTAACTAATGAAATATGTTGATCCCAACATCCCAAGTATTCCATTGAACAAGATCAAATCATATCTTCTAAAGTTGGAATCATTCGCTCTGACTGCCCATCTGATTGAGGTTGAAAGGCTGTGGTGTCATTTAATTTTGCATCCAACGACTTTTAAAGATCCTTCCCAAAGTTAGAGGTAATACTGGGATCCCAAACAGATAAATGGAAAGTGGAGCTCCATGTAACCTGACAATCTTCGTGAGGTAAATTTGAGGAAGTTTATCAAGATACATTATATCTTGAATAGAAAGAAAATGTGCAGATTTTGTTAGGTGATCATCAATAACCCCAATCGTATTGTTACCCCGAGAAGTATTTGGTAGTCCCACCACAAATTCCATGAATACATTCTCCCACTTCAACTCTTGCACTGGAAACGTTTGAAGTATCCCCTTCGGTAACTGCCGCTATACTTTAACCTGTTGACATGTCATAAATTTCATGGTAAAATCACCTATATTTTTTTCATTCCATCCCACCAATAATACTCTCTAAGGTCATTAAACATATTAGTACTTTCAGGATGAACTAAAAATCTATAACTATGAGCTTTACGCAACAAATATTTCTTCATCTAAGAATCATTAGGTATGCACAACCTTTTTCCAAATCATAAAACACAATATTTATCAAGGATAAATTTTGGAAACATACCCATTTTAACCAATTATACCTTTTTTGTAGCTCATGTTCATCCTTCTATGCTCGCATAATTCTATCTGACAACGACATCTGCACTAAAACTTTAAACAAAACAGAGGTACTTCCTGGACCAACAACTTATAAGCCAAAATTCATCAAATCATCAATCAAGGGATCATGTTTCAAATCTAACATGGTTAATGATTCATGATGTTTTTGATTCAATGCATCTTCCACAGTGTTTGGTTTTCCTAGATGGTAATTGATCGTGAAATCTTAATCCTTTATCAGTTCTATCCATCTTCTCAGACTCATGATTAATTCCTTCTAAGAGAATATATACTTTAGAATTTTTTGGTCAGTATATATTTATCATTTTGCACCATATAAATGATGCCTCCAATTTTTCAAAGCAAAACCAGCAACATAAAATTTTAAATCATGTGTCGGATAATTTAGCCCATGAGGTTTAATTTTTCTCAAAGAATAAACAATTATATGATCATTCTTTTTCAAAACACAACCAAGTAACTTCAAAGAAGCATCATTGTGGCTGACAAACTCACCCTTTCAAGAAGGTAAGGTCAATACTAGAGCTTTCACCGATATCTTATTCAGTTCCTAAAAATGAACTTCACATTCTCCTGTCCGAAATAATTTAACCCCTTTCCATGTAAACTTTAGTTATCGGGCTAGATAACCTTGAAAATTTATTACCATACCATCGGTAATACACTTCTAACCCAAGAAAACTAGGAATATATGTAACATTTGTGGGTGTTGGACATTCATCAAATACTTTTGTTTTGATAGGATCAACAGTTATTCTATCCATATTTACAATGTGCCTATGAAAAGAAATCGATTGCAACCCAAAATCACACTTCATGAGCTTTTCTATACAATTTATTTTCTTTTAAGGTTGTTAAAACAACCCTTATAGGTTTTTCATTATACTATTTATTTTTAGAAAATTACATAATTTCATCAATATATATAACGACACACTTTTCCATGAAATTATTAAATACTAAATTCATAATAATCATGAATACAAAAGGTGCATTAGTTGTCCCAAATAGAATAATAACAAATACATAATACCCATATCTAGTATGAAAGGATATTTTTGGGATATCATCCTCCTTCACCTTTAAGTGATGGTATTCGGATCTCAAGTCAATCCTGGAAAAGTACTAAGATCCCTAGATCTGATCAAACAAGTCATCAATATGAATCAAAGTATACTTGTTTTTAATATTTATGGTATTAAAAGGTCTATAATCAATGAAAATTATCATGGAACCATCTTTCTTTGTAAAAAACAAAATTCTGGCTCCCCATAGTGAAGTTCTATGATGAAAGAAGCCTTTATTAAGAAAATCCTACAACTAAATTTATCAATTGAAGAATTTCTATTTGAGCCCTATGATATGGGGATTTTGGAATTGGCTTAGCATTGAGAACTAATAAAATTGTGAATTAGACTTCTCGATCAGGTATGAAACTGGGTAACTCATTAGAAAAAACATCAAGGTATACATTTAACACTAGCACATCATTAATTTGAAAAGTTCCCTTGTTTTCAACAATATTAGAAAGATAAAATTCATTTCAATATTTCAATATTTTCTCAGCTTATAGATATGTTATCAATTGAATGGGTTTGTTCCTGTATACAAACATAAACTCATTCTGAAAAATAACTTTAAATCTACATTAAATATTTGAATGATAAACAGAAATCCAATCCATTACCAAAATAACATCAAACTCGACTAGGGGTAAAAAACAGTTTGTAGGTAATTTCATTCCCCATACCACAATAAAAAGATTCATCTAATTCCTCTTTACTATAATATTTCCCCCTGGTGTTTTAACAACATGTTTGGGTCGCATTTATTGAGGTGATATTTCCAATTTAAGAAAAATTTTCTCAGAGATAAACTAATGTGTGGACCCCATATCAAAAAAAACATTAGAAAAATCTGAGTTAACAAACAAAGTACATGATAAAACCTCATTGGATGGCCCTACATCTGTTGATGTAGTCTCAAAGAATCTCACTACACGATTCTTCTTGTAGTCTGGCTTCTTTTCATCATTAGGATCTCTCTTTGGGAAGACATTTGTATAATTAATCATCTCACCACATTTAAAACACTATATAGTTTTCTTATCAGGATTGGTCTTCAGATCATTTTCATTACAATCTCAGGCCATATTTCAAAACATAGCAAATTGAAAACACTTCCCAGTTTTCCGAAGACATTTCCCAGGATGTTTCTTGCCACACTTTTCAAAAATTGGAAATTGGATTTTCTTACAGTCAGATTTCATTGGTTGATTCTTAACTATCTCTTTCCATCTTGATCTCTTCTTCTCCTTATTTCCAAAATGTGCATGATCTTCTACAAACTCAGTCTATACCATCTCAATACAATAGTGAAGTTTCACTGAACTTTTTAATTCAAGGGAGGCCAATTCCCTTTGATACCTTGGATTCTGCCCTGAGTAAAAGCAGTTGATATTTCTATCAAGGTCTAGAATAAGATTTATAACATATCTCACTATTCTGGTGAAGATTGCTTCATACAGAACCACGGTGTCATCCTACATTTTCTACAATTCAAAGAATTGATTCTCTATCATAATCTGAAACAAATTAGGGAAACATTTTTCAGGGAAAAAGATTTTAAATTTATACCAATCTAAGGCATCAAAATCTTCTCTACCCCTAATATTCTATACCATTGACCACCACTGATCAGCTTCACCTTCAAGATGATAAATGGAAGGACTTACCTTTTGTTTGTATGAACATCCCAAAACCTTGAATATCTTTTCAAGGGATTTGATCCATCCTTCAACTGCTACTGCGTCAAAAGATCAAGGGAATGCAGGATGGTGTTGGCTCATAAAATGTTCACTACTCTCATGTTCAGTTTTGGTACCTCTATTGGTTTCTTTAATGGATTCCACCACCATTTATTGATTGTATTAGTTAATCTATTGCTTTCACAAACTACTCTATTTCAATCCTTACCATTCTGGAATGTAGATCTAGAAGGATGTCATCCTATCAGTGCCTCTTCTCTTCAGCATCCATGTTCCTTCGGCGGAAACCCATTTTAAACAAACATATCTAAGATGAAGAAACATGGTAATATTTAAATGTTCAAACATTTCAAATTCCTAAAAATAGTAAAAATAATTGACAATATTCTTTTAACATCATCAAAACCCCTGAAGTTATCTAAACCATCCTCTAATGACAACTATAATTACCCATCCATATTACATACATAATCTTGAATATATTCAAGAAAAAACATCTTTTTACATTTTAAATCTTTTTGTGTTTTGAGATATATATTATTAGAAAAAAATACATTCACATCATTACACATTGTTATAGAGTGGATACCATAAAAACAGTTTCCATTTTTTTCAAAATTAAAATCATTAAAACTTAAAACATGATTCCATGACAACTATTAAACATTTAACATGGCTTCCATATTTTTCATACAAATCTACCAACATGTGAAAAATAATTTTAAAATTGGGATGAGCAGAAAAACATAGTAAGTGATATAAAAATAAAGAAAGAACACATTAGTACCTGAATACTGGTAAAGTATAAAATCGTTTTTATAAGATATACGTGTCACCTCTGTATGTATATTTACATTGTGAAACATGAGATTCAAAAATAAAAAATAAAATAAGTAAAACCATAATGGTATCTTGGGGAATTATATACATAATATTGTATTCCCCATGGCTACCTTATAATTTTAACCCTCACTACTACCTTATAGTTTTTTGTAACCATTGCAGTTACACATGGAGTAACCACACAGCCGACCTCAATCACACACATAACCGATTCATTGGAGGTATATATAGGTCCAACAATTCATCATAAAAAAATCCCATGAACCAGAACATAATCATACGACATGAATAATTTCATAAAAACATTGCTTTTGAAGTTTGTAAAATAGATTTGTAAAAGTGGATTTTAAATGGAAAGCCTCTTATAGATATCCTACTATAGAAGAGAGACTGAATAGAGTTGATGGAATATGTATGTAAACTATAAAAAGACATAATTAAACATAATATAAGAAAAAAACCTCAAAAATCAATTTTAATACCACATAAAGAAGGGACTAGAAGGTTAACCCAAAGAGTGGAAATCGGGTTAAGAGTTCCCTTACCTCAGGATTGTCTTACATAAAACATATTTAAACATAATGTATAATGGTTAAAAGAGTGTTATTTGTATTTTAATGAAACATGTTCATGTTTATAACCTCTTATATTATCATTTCATAACATCATTTGACCCTTTAATTGTTATTATTTTTCTCCTTGCACTGTTTTTGGGTGAGTTCATTACAAGATTTCATTGATTGGTTCATGATTGGTGTTCTTTTTTATTGGAAGTGAAAATATAGAATTAGAATGTAGTAGTATTTAAATATTTCCAGTACCACAAATTATACAATTTATCATATTGTAATTCTTACATTAGGGTGATTAATATGTTAAAACATTAATGTTGTTTATTTAGATCATTTTAGTGGTTCTTTGATAAGAACAACCTCATTTTGTTTTATAAATTAAAACCATATGTAAAGAAGAATTCTAGAACCATGGATGAGACATGATACATATATTATAACCTATTTAAACCATAGAAATGGTTTCATGACCAGAATTGAAGTATTTAAATAAGAATAATATCACATTGTCCACGATGTCGGTAATTCGACACATCATATAAAATGTTTTTATTTCCTCGAATAAGTGGGAGAGGAGCAAAAGAGTGATGAAGAATTTTCCATGAACATGAGAACATTCAGAATATATAATATTATGAAGATTTAATGTTTTTATGTTAAGATTATATGAGTAGAGAAGAAGAAAATAAAGGAATCATGAAATAAAATAAAATTTAAGAAATTTCTCACAAAAATCGGTAGCCTAATGACATCTCAATTAAATTCATAAAAATAGTTTGATGTTTGAAATATGATATCTCATCACTCATACATATTATGGAATGTAATGGGGGGATATGTAATGAAATATCCCAAAAAACTCCAAAGGTAAATGAAGATAATGACATAAAATGAAAGAAAAGAAAGAAAATAAAAGAGGATGTTTACCTCTTGATCTCTTCTCCTTGAGATCCTTCTTAAAAGATTTGGTTTTGGTCTTTTGGTGAGACTAGAAAATCCAGGACATGGGGAAGAGACTTAGAAGGAGTATTGGGCATATCATTGGAATTTCTCACAGCTTGAGAGTTGTGGGAAGTAGGGGGTAGTGAGGGTGGTAAATATAGTGGAAGAGAGGGAGTATTTTTCATTATTTTAATTATTATTTTAATATTTTTTCCCTTGTTTTTGAATAGTCATAGTTCATGTATCCTCTAATAGTAATAATGGAATGTTAGTTCTAACCAAGCAGCCTTGAATAACTTATGATGTCATAAGTAGTGCATCAGACAGATAATTTGTTTATACAATATTTTATTGTATTTAACTATTCATCATAAGTTTAATAATTTCATAAAAATACCAAAAAATTACCCTTACCATTTTTCGATGTGTAGAATTTAAAAATTAATTCCATGTTCTGAAATAATTTTATAAATATCATAAATTTTATTTTTAAATAAAAGAGTAATTAATTCAAAAATTAAGAATTCTAATTCTATAACTACTTCTATATCACGATGAAAGATTATACAATATGTTATTATCTTAAAGCATTAACAAAATAAAATAATAATAAGATTTATTATTCATTAGGGTCATTTTAATATTCATATTACTATTCAAAAATGGTATTTTACTGTTCAAAAAATCATGTTGGTTTCATCAGACACCAAATAACTTACTGAACACAATTGTAGATCACAGTTTCTTGAAATTCAAAACATAGAAGTGGAAAAATCATGTTTAAAGGATATTTATAAATATCTACTTTGAACAATGTTCGATGATTTTCTATTTATTTTTAGAAAAACATAGGGTGTTACAGTCAACCATACCATCCCACTGTCTTTAGAAAAAAAATACATAGTATATATTAATAGTAATGGATCTTGGTGATAAAGATACACATACTTTAAAATAAAACAATTAAATAAACCTCACTTTCCTCGGGTATTTCATCTTTTATGTCTTTTGAATTAGCATCCTTTTTTCATTCAGTACACTTGTGTGTATATGATAGTTTAGGGATATCATGAGCTACCCCATTTTTATGTGATCTTATAAGGACTATTTGAACATGGGTTGAAGCCATTTATACAAAAAATGTTTTTTATATTCCTTACATAATGATCATGTATATTATTCTCTATTGAAATGGTATAAATTCTCTTTTATATTCTTTCTTTTCATTACTACTTCACCATATATTCCTTTGATGATATATGTAATATAGTAAAATATATTTCAGTCTTGTAGTCACACCATTGACTTACATATATAATTATATATTTGAATTAAATCTCTAACAACCAAGACATCTAATAGACTTCTAATTTAACCCCATATATGGATTTTCTTAATATTATAATCATTATTACTTCATAACATAAATTTTTTTTGATAACATCCTTTTTCTTTCTTGAGGTATATAACATGATCATGATTTTTCATCATATGGTATTTATATCCACTCTCAAGGATCCATACACCATTATGATCTAATTCTTCTAAGGTAACCACAATAAGCATAATCCATTAATTTTTTGGTCTTCTAAACAAATTATTTTATATTTATATTCAATTTTTACATTTACATTTCATGTCCATGTAAATATAATGAACACAAATTATCATTAAATGTATAAATTAATTTCATTATCCTAATTGATGATTACTTTAATTATTGTGCTCAACCACTTTTTATGTTTATTGTTGTATTACTCTATATCCTTGATGAGAAATAACTATCCTTATATCAAAGTCGTTTAATATATAAATAGTTTTCATTGAAATAATAACTATATTATGAAAATCTATAGGGATTCATTCATTTATCTTATTCTCATTGGTACATCATTTCTATTGAACATGCATTCTGATAATTTCTCAATATTTAATATCAATAACCATAGATAAATTGTGATTTCTTAAGTAACATCTCTATAATAACAGTTGTCTATTTTTTTATTTGAGTGTTGTAACTTTATGATTCTCCAAAATCAACCCTCAACATTAGAGAGTTAATTTGTAGCCTCACATCAACTAACACTTATTTTGACATGTAATCAAACCCCATATCAACTTTTTCATTTAAATTTGTTTTTTAATTATATTGAAATATAATGGAAATGTTTCTAGATCTCCCTTATTCAAATCTATATTTCCTATTATTATTTTAACATGGTATCTGGATGTCATACCATGATTCAATAATCTCATAAAATCTTCTACTTTTCACAAAAGGATAAAGACTTATCCCAGCAAGATCATCAATAAATTTGGCTGTGTATTTAATTATGTTAGTAAAACCATAGATAATAAAGTTCCTCTATTCTATTCCATGTTTTTACTTAGCTTTATCCCCTAATATTTCTTGATTTCCAGATTTTATATTTTATATTTTTATCTTCAATTCTTAATTATCTTCTTAATGTTACTACATGTTGAGTTTGGCATCACGAACCACTCAGTTATAAAGAACCTAGTTTTTCATTGAGATGAAGAATCTTTATTATTTATATAAATCCTTAATTTTTTCTCTATGAAAATTACTAATCACATAGAGGAAGAATATATAGTTTCCAAATCTTGTTTCGTGCCACTATCATTGGGTTATGGAGGATAAGGGTCAATCACACTGTTTGACCAAACCATGTGTGGAAGCCACATGGTTTAGAAAAACTGTGTGGGATGATGAAAGGCTTCATTGAGGGAATTTCATGGGCTGAGAATGGTTTCAAAAAAATTTCCCCCCAACTGTGTGGATCTATTGTCCATATATAGAGGTAGACACATGGTTGTAATAATGTTTTTCAAACCCTAAACCCAAACCATGCTGCCACTAAAACATGGTCTAAACGATCATTTTTCCTATAAATACTTTTTATTTCCTCATCCCTTTACCACACTCATTTTCAACATGTATAACCTCCTCATTCAAGAGATATTTGTGGATTTTCTAACCTATGTTTTGGGTAATATTCTTCATCTATCATATAATTGAATCATTGTTCATCTCTTTGGACCCCTCTTGGTCAGTTATTTGACATTTTTCCTTCATTATATTATTTATCTCAACAACTTTTGTGCTATTTTTGGGTGTGATCAAATAACTTATTATAAATTAATATTTATTTTATCATGTTTTCTCTAGATCCATGCCAATCTATGGGTTGACACTGTATGAATAATGTACTACATGAATAAGGTAGGTGGTATATGACTCTTAACTAAGGTATCTCTATTTATAAATTTACTTCATTGTGCCAATGACAATTTCACTGGGTGTTTCAACAATAATTATTTTCATTTAATTAAATCGTCAAAAGATTAGTGTAAATCCATAATCATAGATATATATTTTATTGGAGGGCAAGGCCTCACTGTTAACCACCCCAAATATTTTTCATTCCTTGTTATTATTTTGGTGACCCATATTGTGATTACCCATGACACTATTCGAGTATTCATGACTTGTCTTATATTATGGTAAGTCCTTATTTTAGTGAAATTAATTATAAATCATCAAATTTAATGTATAGATAAGTGTATATGGATATCATATGCTATTGGTAAATTGTAATTGAAATAGAAGATGTTGCATATCCTTATTATCCTTGTGACCTAGGATAGAAGGTAATTGATTTAACCTAATGAATTATTAATTGGAATGAGTATTACATGGAATATTATTACATTTATAAATAAACACATGATATTATGGTGCTTATTGCATATATAACATTTTCATTTTGATAGGATTGGTCAGACTTGAACCACATTGGATTCCAGAGGGAATGCCTTGAGCATTGAAAGGATTCCATTCTTTTTCATTGATCATAGTTCAATGGGAGATACCCACCATGGAACTTAGTTTCTACCTATTACAGGATTCTCCAAAAGATTATATAGTATCCATATCCTCTTATGAATATTTTAATGGCTTGGATTCATTCCTTATATTTAGTATGATGTCATAGGACACATGACACCTTTGATTACTCTCCTTGAGATTACATCATTATTACCAATGGATTTACTTTTTACAAGATGCATTGATGTGGTTATAGATATTTCTAGTGTAATTACCTTTGTATACCCCTTGGATCATAATTATCCCTTACGTATAGGATGTAGGTTTGTGTTCCATGAGCTAGCCAAACCTTCTACAGTTGAATATTCCATGTTATCTAATTAGATCCTTTTTCATTATTGCAATCATTATTATTATATGGTTACAAGTATAATGCTTCCATAATCCCCTTATTAAATGTTCAAATGAATTCATTCTAATAGAAATAATTCAAAGGATAAAGATGGTATGGTTGGTCAGGAGTCCTATGAGGAACCTGATATTGGATTGTGGGTAATTTATTTCTAATTTTCTTTTATATTATTTCACATTATTACAGAATATATTCATAGAATAGATTTGTATATATGTAATTGGGGGTGGCCAAATTAGTTTATCAAACACCCGATCTAGCCCACCAATGGTACTCGAGTAGATAATATGATGGAAGATATGGATAAGGGGTATCATCTCGTTGGGGATCTGTAACATAATATATTTTTATTGGATCTTAGTAGCAGATGGATGGGGAAGTGCTCAGGATGCTTGGATAGATTTTTGTATTCTTGACTCATTTTTTTCTGTTTTGATCAATGTATTCTTGTACTTTTTATAGAGGCATTATAGAATTTTTTTATATGATGTTGCCCTTTACTTTGATAACTATTCTTGTCTTTTAGAAGGTTATATTTTACTATTAGTTGATATTATTATCATAATACTATCAATTTATTACATAGATGTTCAACACTAATTATAATGGTATACTCTCCACACTTTACCACCCATGAACCTCACTATTGGTTTTATGCCTCTAGTATATGGGTTGGTGCACGTGATTCCATGTTACCAACTGATTTAACTACTGTTACTTGGTGATATGGGAGGGGATTTCACAAAGTAGAATCAGAGGTTTATTTCTTCTCATTAATATTTTGGACTAGTATATAGGAGACTAAGATGTGTCGGAATTTGGTAATGATACTCTTCAAGGGATAAGTTAACCCATGAATGGTGAAAAGAAATATTATCGAGTATGGTAGTTTCTTTTTCTGCATTATAGATATTACAGTTGATATGAATGTACCATTGGGTGACACACATAATGTGTGATGTTATTATTTTTATGATGTTGGATTAAATCTTATCTTTTACCTAAATTGTCAAGAAATGGTTGATCTTGTATCATTTTATGAACCTGATAGGATTATTCGACATGAATTATTCCATGCCATAAATGTTTCATTTCCAAACTACATGATAATTTTTGTATGATCCATGAGTGATATATCAATTATGAAACTAAAATTTGTACAGGAAAAGGGAGATTGAATATGTTTTTATTAAATTATAATCATTAGTATAATTGTTTTTCCCATATTCATTTATGATGGTACCTTTACTAACAAATTATCATATTATTGGGTTTGTATTTTTGGATATGTAGACAATTTTTTTTAATTTCAATACAATGATTTTATATTTAGTTTAAAGAGTGCATCCAAATCTATAAATGGGAATGATGATTCATCTAGTCATATCATATAATACTAAATGTTAAAATCTTCTATGGAATTTAAAGTCATGGAAATATTCAAATGAACTACCATTTGTAATTAATAAATCATGTACTAGTATGGATTGGTATTGGTACTCATTTAACAAGTCTATAATTTGATTACAATAACTTATAAACCATAAATTAAAATGCACTAGATATGAAGTGGGGATTATAAGGGAAAATATAATGGAATTTTCCACTATAATTCTAAATTTAATGACAAATATAGGTATCCTCAGTTAAAACAGAGATCTTGAACCATACCAAACCTTAGTAGTGAGTAGCATGTAGTGTCTCTTATGTACTTTGTACTCATTCTTATCACTATGTCCTTGAATATACAATAGATAGAGTTATGTGAATCATGTATATGAAGTGTGGTTTATATCCTATTATTTTATTTGTAAGCCTCTTAATTATATCTATGTCATGTGTTAAGAATTTTAGAGCTATTCTTAAATTATATTGTCATGTTGTGTTATAGGAGGGTGGTGAAGACCATGATCTAGAGCTATTGGGAACTAATCCATCAATGTTTCCACCAGTAGTGCCACTTAGGAAACCTCCTTTTATACCTATTGTGGGCGATGATTCCTAATTTTGGGATGGATTCCTACATCTTATATAGATTATTTTGGGAGATATGTGACCTTACTCTACCATGGCACAATTGACTATAGATTATTAGATGAAGTATCTACAAACATTATTAGGGGATAATGGTCTAGAAGCTATGGGGTCATGGATGGATGATATGAAATAAATTTTTTATCACCTTGAGAAACCTCCCATGAGGAGAGTGATTCTTTGAACTTACATGACTGAATATTTCACCAAACATTGGTGGGAGGTTTTGAATTAGGCTGATCATCACGAAGTACTAATTTGTGAAACATTCCAATCTAGTTTCTAGGACTTCTTCTTCATAAATATACTGAGAGATGATATTGGCAGTGAGTTCATAAAACTCTACTAGGAAACTATGTCATGAATGGAATATTCAACTTACTTGACTAAGACTCAATGTTTTTCAATAACCATAGATAAAGATGATATATCTCGAGAGAGTCACTTTGAGGATGGTCATAGTTACAGCATCTGATCCTAGGTCAATTTCCCCAGGCTAGCTATCGTATGACAAATTTTTAATCAATATCTTATCACTGAAACTAATACACTCGAAGATGATGGTATAGGACTTGGTAGCTTGGTATGTATATAGAGAAGTGATTCCTACAGTAGATGAAAATGATATTAGGAGGTATCTCAGTAGGGTAGTGGTGGCCAGATCATTCAAATTGATAGTTTGGTAGTGTTCCATCACTATTGGAGGAAAGGTCACATGGAACCTTAGTGTGATAGAAACCAATTAGAGTGAATAAATTGGGGCTGAATCGTCTATCTTCAAAAATTCATCTAGGGCATCCCATCTATTACCAGTGGGAGAGGATCCACAGTAACTCCAATATTCAAGGTAGTATTAGTAAATCAATGTTAGATAGTGAAATATAATGATAATAGCCATTTAGGAACAAAGGGTTTGAGGTCTGTTTTCCAGTATCAGTAGAGTGGAACTGCTTAGGGTGTATGGATTTATCCCAAGGCCATTGATCAAGCCTATTGCATGCAGTAATTTTGATACCCAAGAAGCATAGTGTAGGGTCATAAATATTATGAGGAACAATTTTACTATCCTCTATTATCATATATTATTTGTTGAATATATGTTCCTCACAATACTTTATTTATACATTAATCTTATAATGTATTAGGCATAAAATTAAGTACTTTTCTTATGTGATGAAACTTGATACTCTGTTAATAATTTCATCGGAGAGTGTAGGAGAGTTTAAATAATTCCACTTTGAGATAAGATGATATTGTTTGTTATGGGACCAATATTTCATTGAGATTATGGGATTTTATGTCATTCTTGGGATAGAATAGTTTGTCTCATATCATGTTTTTGTGGTATTATATTGTCATAGTGTATATATCACATCATTAGAGGGTGACCGCTATTTTCAAATGGGTATGTAAGATGTCCATGAAATTAGGGAAGGACCAGATCATCATGAAATGGGTGGACTGATAGCCCATATTTCAATAATTTTTTTTGAAATATCATGGTTTACATTGAGAAGTATTCCATCCAATAGTAGATCATTGCAATGATTTATTCTTGAAATAAAGTCTTGATTAAATGTTGAGAAAGAGTTGAATTTCTCTATTGATCTAGTTCTAGGAGTGTAACTAGAATGTATTTCTCATTATAGGATGGTTACAACTAAGTCATATGAGATTTTGATCTAGCTAGAGGACTTGAAATATGAGGATTTTATCTATCCAGATACCTCACTTGGGTTTTTGTGTGCTTTGTTTTAGGAAGGTGGATGGTACCCATTAGTATATGTGTGTATTAATGATAGTTGAACTAGCATACAATTATGAAACTGTATCCATTTTCTGAGATATATGATATTTGAAACTAGCTATGAGGAGCGAGAGTATTATTTAATATTTATATGAGGTCATGATATCATCAAGTACAAGATAGATCTTTATAAAACATCATACAATGTTTCATAACATTCTTTGAATTTATGAGTATTTTCATAAATCATTCTATATTATAAATGTTCCCACCATTATCATTGCCTTGATTAATCAGTTTTTTCACCCATATCAATATTCCATCATTGTGGTGTTCATGGATGAAATATTCATATACTCCTAGAGTTGACATGGTCATGTCAGACACCATGATAATTTATGCATACGTAAATAGAAAATAATTTATCTTCTAAGATCTCAAATCTCCCATTTAGGATTGATAAATTTCACTTATTGGGTAAAATTATTTAAGATGTAAGAGTATTCCCTAAACTAGAGAAGGTGAGAGGTAATTCCCAAAACCAGCACTTCCAGATTCAGTACTAAAACATGATGTGTAATGTTTTTTTAGAATAGATAACTGAAAAATACAAAGTACATTATACAAATATAGACCATTTTTTTGTCTAGGATCTAAAGAACTAGAACACAACTAACATAAATTGAATCAGATTTTACAAAAATAATTACAATATAATTGATGGGATTCATCCACATTTGTAGCTTAATTATCCTTTAAACATCTTAGGAATATTATGAAAAACATTTCAGAAAATTGGGATGAGCACAAAAAGCTCACTAAGGTACATCAATAATGAAAAACCATTATTCGAGTTGAAACATGAAAACCATTTAAAATCCCTTTTTTGAAAACTTATAAGCATGCATAGAAATATCATATAGTTTCCTTGATACATATTTACCATATCGTTCTTACAATAACCCTTAAACATGTAATAACCACTAGGTACACATCCATCTCTAGAGTACCAAATTCGTTGGAGATCTATAATGGGACTCACCCATCATATATTGAGCTATAATGGTCTCAACCCCACATCACTTCAGCTATAATGGGCTCAACCAAAAATATATTGTTCTATAAGGCGATCAACCCAGCATATATTGAGCTATAATGGGCTCAACCCAACATATATTGATATATAATGGCCTCAACCCAACATAATTATGTTCATGGAATATATCATGAATAAAACACCAGATAACCCATTTTAATCCTTGAGAAAAAGACATTAATGTTTTCAAAATTTCATTTTCATAAAACAAATAACCTTTAAAATATAAAAAACATGGACATAATATTGAAATTTCATTCATAAAAACTACCATTTCAACTTATAATGGATACATTATAGTAATAAAGCATCATTAAATAAGTAGAACAACTCATTCCATATAAAAAATCTTTTTCATTTTCATTAAAGAGACTTTTAAAACTATTTTAAAAGGAAATACCCATACAAATATAATTGGAGTGATAATTAATAAAATGAAATTTATATGTGTATACACTATAAATAAACATTATAAAACATAATATAAACACAGATTATCCACACAAATAATATCAATACCACATAAATAATAAAGTGGAACATTAACCTATAAAATAGAAATTGGGTTAACAATTCCCTTATATCGAGTTCATATTACGTAATCCTTGTTTAAAACTTCTATATAATAGTTAAAATATTGATATGAATATCTTAAAGAAACGTATTCATGTTTATAACTCCTTATAAGAACATTTCCTAACATCAATTCCCCAATTAATTATTAGTATTTAGTTCCTATAAATTATTTCTGGTGTGTTCTTTACATGATTTAAATGAGAGTTTCGTAGTGTATTTTCATGTCGGTTGTAAGAGAAACATCATAAATGGATTGAAATTGTATTTACATGTTTCTAGAACATTATATTATACTGTTTATTATTTTTATTCTTGATATTATGATAATTTATTAGTTAAAACAATAGTGATATTCATTTTGATCATTTTAGTTGTTATCTGATAATAGAAAACAAATTGTGTTTTAAAAATAATTAAAACCTATGTATAATAAGGTTAAAGAACCTTAAATAAAATATAGTACATAAATTATACCGTTTTTAAACATAAAAATGGTTTCATGACTAGTATTAAAGGGTCTAAAGGAAATTGAAAACACATCGTCCATGAAGTTAGTAAATTAACACATCACGAATGGTGTTTTAATTTCAAGAATTAGTGGGAGATGAGATGAATTATATTGAGGAATATGACATAAAAATGATGACATAATGAATATTTATGATACAATATCATTAATTATTATTTGAAAAGGGTAGGTGAGTAATGAATAAGAATATAAAAGAAAACGAAATGAGAATAAATAAAACAAAATCGGATGTTTACCTCTTGATATTTTCTCCATGAGATCCTTCTAAAAGACATTGGTTTTGGAATTTTGTTGAGAGATGTAGGTCATGGACGTGGGGAATGGTATTCATGAAGTGTTTTTTTAGAACATAGGCAAGGTTCATGTATTGAGAGGTATCGCATGTAGAGGGGGGAATTGGGTGGTATTTATATTATAAGAGAGGAGGAGTTTTGCATTTTTTAATCATTGGTTTAATATTGTTTCTCAAGACTATAAATAGTCTTAATTCTTGTGAAATAATTTTAATGAGAACATTTGAGTTCAAGCCAAGTGTTCTTAAATCAGCCATGATGTCCAAAAATTTGTATTTAACTGATAATTTATATATATTGTTTCGTATCGTATGTATTCATCCCAAATTCATGTATTAAAGAAAAATCCAAAAATTTCACCGTAACTATTTATTGGCATCTATTATTCCAAAATGAACTCTATTTTTCAAAAATTATGTTTTATATATGATAAATTTTATTCTTAAATGAAATTATTTTTTATTCCAAACATAAAAATTTGAAAACATTTTTTTAATAATTCCAATAAATGGGTATATCATAAAATCTATTAAATCTTATATATACACTATCATATGTTAGTCTACTATTCCTAAAGTTATGTTACTATTCATAAGGTTAACATTACTATTCATAAGGGTATGTTACTATTCACCAAAAATTATGTTTGTTCTATCAAACTCCAAAAAACATACTGATTGCAACTGTGTATGTCTGTTCTTCACAATTTAAAACACTAAAGTAGTAAAATTATGCCTAATTTATAGCTTATAATGGTGACATAGTATTTACTAGATCATTTAAACACATTGTGATTCCTTTTAAACTCTCAGAATGCTACATTATCCCCCTCTTAAATGAATTACACTTTCCTAATTCATATGTGGTACTTATATTTCTTAATTTACATATCGATAATTAATAAAAAATATTTTCTTGTGTGTACTTAATTAAAAATAATTTTTAAAGTAAACATTATCACAAAAATATTTCTCTAAATATGACAATGTCTAATCTCAAAAGATGTCATGAACATTCCTCTAACACCAAATATAAACCCCTGATCCCACATTTTTGGATTCAGTACTAAATAATGTTGTTTACTGTTTTTTGTATAATAGATAATTGAAAAATAAATGGTACATTGTAAAAACGAGGACATTATCTTGTCTAGGTTCTATAGAATTAGACAACAACTTACAAACATGGAATCACAGTTTAGAAAGAATAATTACTAAATAACTAATTTGATAAATCTAAATTATCACCTTAATTGTCCATCGAACTTATAAGGAAACCTGTGAGAATTTTTTTAAAAATGTGGGATATACACAAAAATCATAGTAAGGTACATAAATAATGAAATATTGTTTGTCCATATGAAACATGAAAACCCTTTAATGACAGATTTCATGAAAACTCATAAGCATGCATAGAAATATCATGTAGTTACCTAGTGTCAAATTTACCATATAACTCTTAAAATCACCCATACACAAAGAATAACCATTTGGAAACTTCCATCTCTAGAGTAACTAATGCACTGTGGAGATATAATGGGGCTCAACTTTCTTATCTTGAGCTATAATGGGCTCAACCAAACATATCTTGAGCTATAATTGGCATACCAAACATATCTTGAGCTACAGTGGGCTTAACACAACATCTATTGAGCTATAATGGGATCAACCAAACATATATTAAACTATAATTGGATCAACCCAACATATATATGTACAAAGAACATATTACAAAAAAAACAGTAGACAAATCATTTGAACCCTTCAGAAAAACACATTGATGTTTTCAAAATTCCACTTTTTGTAATACTAATCACTTTTAAAATATTAAAAATGTGCAGATAATAATGAAATAATATTCATAAAAACAAAAATTTCAACATATAATGTAAAAATCATAGTAATAAAGCATCGTGAAATCAGCAGAACAACTCTTGGCATATAAACAATCTTTTTGAATTTGATTATAGATACTTTCAAAAGGATTTTAAAAGGAAAGTCCCTTACAAATATAATTGGAGTGAGACTTAATATAATGGAATGAATATGTGTATAAAATATAAATAAAACTAATTTTTCATAATATATTAACAAATTCATCCCAAAAATAATCTCTATACCACATACTGAATAAAGGAGATGGTTGACCTAAAGAATAGAAATTAGGTTATGAATTACCTTACCCCGAGTATGTATTACTTCAGACATGCTAAAACCACATGTATAGTTGATAAAATAGTGTTATTAATGTCTTACATAAAAATATTCATGTTTATAAGATCATATTAGATCATTTAATAGCATAATTTCATCCATTAATTATTATTATTTTGTTCCTTCCGTTGTTTCGGGTGCGTTTTTTAAATGATTTCCATGAGTGGTTCCTAATGGATTTTCATGTAGGTTATAAGAGAAACTCCAGAAGTGGATTTAAATAGTATTTATATATTTATAGAAACATACATTATACCATTTTTTTAATCCTAATATGATGATAATTAATTAGTTAAATCATTAATGATATTTATTTTTATCATTTTGGAGATTATACAATAATAACAAAAAAATTATGTTTAAAAATAATAATTACATGTGTACAAAAATATTCAAGAACCATACATAAAATATAATTCATAAATTATATATTGTTTCAACAATAAAAATTATTTCATGACAATTATTTACCGGAGTAAGGGAAATTGAAAACACATCATCCACGATGTCGGTAAATCGACACATCACGGACGGTGTTTTAATTTCTAGAATAAGTGGGAGAGGTGAGAAAGTGTAATTGTGAATATTCCATAAAAATTATAAATTCCATAATATATATGCTATTGGATCATTCAAGAACCTTTGATATGGTTAGGGAGGAAATAAGAATAATAGAAAAGGCAATGAAAGTAAAAGACAGAAAACCAAAGAGGATTTTTACCTCTTGATCTCTTCTCCTTGAGATCCTTCATATGGCCTTTGTCGTTGTCCATTTGGTGAGACCAGTAGGTCCTGGACGTCGTGAAGGGTCTTAATAGAAGTATTGAGAGAAATTATGAAGGTCTCAAGGCATGGGAGGTGTGGGAGGAAAAAGAAAGAAATTGGTGGTATTTATAGTGGAGGAGAGGAGGTGTTTAACATTATTTTAGTCATTAGTTTAATATTGTATCTCAATAATATTAATAGTCTTAATTAATATGAAAATATAGTAATTATAGAATTTTAATTCAATCTATGTGTGATAAAATCATTTAGGATGTCAAAAATATTGTATATAACAGATAATTTATATATACTATATTTTATCATACATTACTATTCATAAAAAATTCATGTATTTTAGGAAAATACCAAAACCTTACTCTACATATTTCTCAACATGTAGAATTCAAAAAGAAACACCATTTTTATGCATAATTATCTATATATTATTACTATATTTTTAAAATAATATAATATTTTATTCCAAAAATAAAATTTTTGAAACATTTATATACTTACTTAAAGATATGGGTATATCATAACATCAATTAAATATTATATGTATACTATCATATGTGAGGTCACTATTCATAAGGGCATGTTATTATTCCTAAGGGTAAAATTTATATTCATAAGGGCATGTTACTAATCAAAAAAAATTTAATATTGTTCTATTAGACTCTAAAAACCTAACTTATCGCAAACATGTATATCTGTTTTTTGAAATTCAAAACAAAAAATTGGAAAAATTATTTAAAATTTCTATTTTATGAAGGTCACATAGTATTTGGTAGTTCATTAATGAAAACAATTTTTCCTTTTAAATTTTAGGGATATTACATGAGGGCCATAGTTTCCTAGGCGGCGTATAAAAATATGATTGATATGTGAAGTTTCATGGGGATAGTTAGATTTACATGCACTTTATAAAATACTTTTCATTCCAAGAAGAACTTATTACTTATCTTACTATGATTAGTATGGTTTTTATATGGTCAAAATTTAATGAGATATCCTTTCAGGAGATTCAAGGGAGGATGAAATATGTAGATATGTAGATTCTTCGAGAGTTGAGAAGAAGAAATGCAGTCAATTGTGATGCATTAGGTATCAGGCTAAGAGGATTTATTGTGGAGGAAGATCGATTTGTTTTTTATGTATCATGGTATTTGAATCATCATGAGTGTAACTACCCAATCATTGATCTCAGGGTAGAATAATTTCTTCGTGACTTATGTTGAAGGAGACACTATTTTCTATGAGAGCATTCTTTACTATATAAGGACCCCAAAAGTCTAAAGTATATAATAATACAATATGAATTTAACCATAGAAAAAATTTATAGGTTGAATAACTAATGTCATTTTAGATTGAGCTTTCATATACTCCCAGTAAAGGTAATGTGGTTGCTGATTCTTTACATCAGAAGAGTTGAATTCAATTTATAAAGGAATCTAGTGATGGATAGAGGTTGATGAATCCTCATTATAATAGTTATGTAGAGCTTTATAGAAGTTAAGAGTGTACTTTAATTAAATCATGGGAAGTACCCTTAGAACATTTGGATAGTGTGAAGAAGAGTTGGTTCTAAAATTCTTATGTCTTGTTCCATAGGGAGAGTATTTCATGTGCAAATCTACTGTATGATTAGTTTATCAATAGAGACAACATCTTGTTTACAAATGGGAATATATGAGTGGATATATACATGATTTAGGACATAATGTGTGAATCCCATGATTTTAAATGGATGTTCACCAAGGAATTTCAAAGATGTATCGTGACATGCATTTCTCATATTGGTGTCTTGGGATGGAATATCATATTGTAGGTTTTATCACTAGGTGTTCCATCTATTACAAGGTGAATGTAAAGCACCATTGGTATTTTATCTTGTTATAAAAACTAAACATCTCAAAATATAAATGATATTGTTTTATAATGGATTTTTTGAATGGTTTTTTAAGGCATATTCATGGTAACAATGTTGTTTGGGTAGTCATGGAATTGATAACAAAGGAATCACAATACCTTCCTATCCAGAAAACCTTCTTAGTCAATTAGATGGGGATACTATATGTTTATAAGATTACTCTCATATATATTGTACCTAATTAAATATTTTATAATAGGGATTTCTAATTTACATCGATGTTCTATCAAGGGTTATAGAAAACACTTAGTACACGGGTACTTTTGAGTACATCTTACCATCCTCAGTTTAATGTTCAGTCAGATCAGACAATATAGGTTTCTGAGGACATGCTTTGAATATGTGTCCTATATTTCAGAGGTTTTTGTGATAAATATATAAATATTTTCATGTCATCCTAAAAAAATATTTATCTGGTAGGGATAAAATTGTATCTTTAAGAGGCCTTATACAGTAGGTCGTTACATTCACCTTTGGGATAGTCAGAGGTTTGTTAGTCAGTGAGACATGGAACATGTGTCATTCGAGATACTTTATGGTGGATTTAACTGATTAATAACATAATGGATAAGACTCGTTCTAGATAGGAATCATATGTTATTCTTCATTAACGACCTCTGATGGTCAATTTCAATTATCATGTTTTCATTCATGTTTCCCTTATACTAGGTCATAAACAGATACATAGGAAAGAGAATCTAACTCCAATGTTAGTTGGAAATTTTGAGATATCAGAGAGAGTAAGGTCAATATCTGATTAGATAGATCTTCCCAAAGGTACTGATGTATTCATGATGTCATTATATATCATGTCTTTAGCAATATCATACCAACCCATCTCATTCTTTTGATTCTGAGGGAATCTAATTAGAATTTTATGGTTCTTTTTGGGAGTATCCTATTCGTATTGTTGATCAGAGAACAATGGAACTAAATGGCTTATCTACCCCTTCATTATAGACTTTATGGATTCATGGAATATTATAGGATAATACATGTGTGAAAAAGGATTACATATGTTCTTAGTGGCAGGATTCATTCTCAGATTATGTTTTTCCGCCCTTGGAAGAGAAACACTGGGACGAGTTATTTTACAAGGGGAAGACTATAATAAGTCATATATTTAGAGGTGAATCATTAATTTTATCATTATGAACCTGCCTAATTAATTAAAAGAGTAATAATGAGTGTTTATGGATATTTATGAGCCCATATCACTATGTTATGAAAGAATGGGTGAGGCACATAGCATTACCCAATTGTGTGTAGTAGGACACATTGTTTGGAATTTTTTTTTCATTGTTATAGGTTCCAAAAAAAATATTTCATGAGTTGATCATGATTATAGTAACCATGATTTTCAACTATGAAGGTCCACAATCTATGGTCAGTGGAAGGTTCCCAGTTGGTGTACTGTTTGTCCAACTGTGTGGATAAACTAAACATCCTTGAAAAAATGGGTGAAATGTCAACATTTCCCTTAAATAAATATTATTTAATCACATATTTTCCCATATCATTTCCAATTTGCATTGAATCCCCCACCTGGAGTGCTCCGTGTAATTACTATCCTAGTTTTTAGGTTATCTTGTATGCACGATGTCCAATCAATCAACTATCGTCTCTTTTGATCACTCTTAATAAGTTCTCTAATTTCCATTATTCGTTCTATCATTTTACTTTTAGTCAATGGGAATATTTTGGTCTATGTTCATATTCTATATTTCCATAAAAATTATTTTTTTATTTTATTATGATAAATGAATAAATATTGGTTGATAATAGATAATTCCTCAAATATAGGTACAAGGTAGTTGGGATTAGAATTTTCCCTTAAAGTCTCACTATTTATAAATTTTTGTCATTGTGTGCACGACTATTTCACCAGGTGTTTCTCATAAAATTAACCACATTTGAATTAAATAATATAAACTTTTATAAAAATCTATAATAAGAAAAACATACATTATTATAGGATGATACCATAATGTTAACCAACCCAAATAGGGTGGGTTACTTGGAAAGCTTATGGTGGCTAATAATTTGATCACCAGGGACACCTTTCAGGTATTCCTTACATGGAATATATTATATGAAACCTATTTTTGTGAAATTAATTATAATTAACCAAAGGAAAGGTATATATATGTGCAAAACTATATCCCATTATATTGATAAAATGTAATTGAAATGGAATAGGTTGTGCATCCTTATTGACCTTGTCACATTGGATGAAAGGGAATGGAATGAACCAGATGAAATATTAATCAGAATGAGTATTATGTATAATATTATGACTTATTAAACTAAATTATTGATTTCATGGTGCGTATTTCACATGGAACATTTTTATCTTTATAGTATTGGTCATACTTGATCAAACCACCGATTCCCATTGGAATTCCATGATCTCTCAGATGAATCCATTCTAAATCATTTAGCCTATTTTCAAAGGAGATACTATCCTTGAAACGTAATTCCTATCTATAAAATGATTTCCAAAATAAAATCATAGGATCTATATAATAATCATGAAATTAGAATTCCATGGATGCATCATTTGGATTTAACTTGTTTTCTTAGGACATGTGATGTCGTGGATAATTCTCATTGGGATCATTTATTTTATTCCTAATATTTACTTTGTACTTGATCCATGAACATGGTTACATATATTTTTAGTGTAACTCATTGGTTATACAAATTATATTTCAATTATACCTTATTTAAAATAATCATAATTTATACTTTGATCTTTTCTACCATTCTAAGGGTGATGATTCCGATTATCTCCTAGGTTTTTTATCATTATTTCTGTCATTCATTGTGTATAGTTAAAAATATAATTTTTACCTAATACCTTTAATAAATGATTAATTGATCATATTCTTAGAGAAATAAAGAATATGTTGATGGAGGTGTAGTAATCAAGGATTCCCATGAAGAACCTGAGCACAAATTGGGTTGTATTTATTTCTTATTTTTCATTTATATACCTTCCCAATGTAAATATATATTTTTACAAACTATAATATAATAAACATAACTATTATTTTCCTACTGATTTTATGTCACCCCCTATCTGGGTCACTGATGGTATATTGTAAGATCATATGATTTTAATCTTGGATAAATAAAAGTATCCAGTTATAGATGTTTCAATTCATATATCAGGATTGGATATTGGTAGAAGATCATTATTCTAGTTCTTGATGTGCATTAATATTTTTTTGTATTCTTGACTCCTCTGTAAATTCCTTATTCCATGTATTATTATTATTTTTACGGTGACATGATATAAATATTATATATTATTCATCCATTGAGTTTTATTATTATTAATATCACCTATATTTTTATCCTTTTTATGTTAGTTGATATTATTCATCAATTTTTATACATTTATTACACAGTTATGAAAATATAATTATGAAGATATAGTTTCCCCAATGTACCAACATTGACCGTTGAATATATTTAGTCGCATTTAGGGTAAAAGAATGTACACATGATGCCATAAGACCAAACGGTTTAGCTACTGATAGTTGGTGACCCAGACTGTGCTATCGCACAATTAGGTTTATATGCATTTGTTATGAAAAAATAAATAGAATCAATTATACACCCTTTATCTTCTTCAAGATCAACTCTACCTTTTATTTCTCTATTATTTTCATTAAATTCCTTTTTATATTCACTTTTGACAACAAAAAGTAAGAATACATTGTTTGAAATCATTATAATTATCAAAATTCTTCTAATTATGAATCTTCGGATCAATCTTCATGTTGTTCAATTAGGTTATTCTTCATGAAGTATTTAGTATTAACACTACCATACCATTAAGTTTTTTTATTTCTTCACGATAACATAATTATCATCATTATAATCAAGAAACATAATGGTAATATTGGTACCATGAGACCGATATTCTAAACAAAATTATTGGGAGTGGATGTTTTCCTTCAAACATTCTTTTTCATATTTTTATATTTTAGGAATGGAATAACATGACTTTATCAAATTATTCTTCGTAATCATCATCCATTATGAGTTTATTTAATCATTTAATTAAACCCTATATACATACCCTCTTTTATAACGATATTCTCAAAATTTATAATTACATATATTATAATATTATTACGATGAATACCTAAAATCATCTCTTTTATATATTTATCATATCCATGAAGAAATTTAGATTACCCTAAGGTGAAAACCATATCCATATGTTCTTAGAGATCTCTAAAGAATTTATTCTATCATAGATACCACATATATCCTTCATAATAAAATTATTTTTTATTTAATAATTGTTTAACAGATTCATTAGGGTTCTTTCTAAATTCCTCATACATGTTAAAAATAACATAAAAGTTATATTCATTTAATTTTGAGTCATTCTCAATGTAATGATGTAGATGTTCACACATGGAATGTGACTATTTTCAAAAAATAATTATGATGTATATTATGTAGTACAATTATCCTAGAATGTTATTAATTCTTCTAGAATTGAATAAAATTAATTATAATCACCTAATGATAAAGATGTATTTTACATGATCACCAAAATCACTAGAAGATATTCATTTGAAATACTCATTCATAATGATCAAAAATAATTCTACACACAACTCTTACAATTATGGAAGTTATTTCCATTTATAAATGGAATCTTATTGAGATTTACTACTACTTCAGATCCCACTAAGAGAGAGTTACACTTAATATATCATTTGTCACTAATACTACTTTTTCCCTACTATATTGAGTATCATAAGGTAAAGGGTGAATTATCATATGATAGATTAAAATAATCCACTTTCTGGCCCTCTTTCATAATCATACAAAATACAATTATATATTTATCTTGAAACAATATATAATATATATTAACACATGTATGGGGAAAATCAATTTTAAATTTTTCAACCAAATTAAAATAATCTAAGGAGAATACAAAAATAATTTATTGATTTACCTGAATCACTAATGTGTATTTTTGTTTTAAATATTTTGAGTATAATCTATTCCTTCCCTAGTTTTCAAAAAAATTTAAATTTGAGAACTCACTTTTCTCTTAATTGATGTTTATTAATTATTCATTAAATGTATTCCATACTTATATTGTATCAACCTTGTATATAAAATTGTTTTTGTTTCATGAATATATATCTTCTCACAAGTTATGATTTATTGTTTACGTTAATATATTTGTAAAATAACCTTGAATCTCATGTAAATCATTCTTTTACTCAAGTAGTGACATCAAAAACTATTAATGAACTTACATTTTCTCTCAATTTATATTCACATAAATTAAGATTGATAGAGTAAATTTTTTATAACAGTTTTTTAAATAAAATACATTTTATACAAAACTATTTATTCCATAAAATAATTCTTCCAAGACGTACATCCATGTAAAACATACATGAAAACAGATAACTCAGTTCCCATTTTATTCTCTGTATGAAATAAAATGATTATGGGCCTACCTAAAAGCATGGATCATTAGTTTTCAAACATCAGATAAACTTCATGGTTTCATAGTTCCAAACCTAATTGTATTATCATTATTTCACAACTCTATCTTATAACCATTCATAAAAATCCAATTCATAGAACTATAGAATGACATAATATCTAGTTCTCAATACTCTAGTTTTCCCAATTATAGTGTACAAAATAGTCTCGTTCTCATGACTACAATTATTAACTGGATTCTAAATAATTGAACTCAAGTTCTAGAAACTCATGTTTATGATAAATACAATTTTCACAACTATAGTTTCCACAACTCTAGTATTTTAAAATGTCTACTTCATTTAACACTAGTTTTCATAACACAAGTTATCACTAAATCTTATTGTGAATCAATCCATTTTCATACATAACTAGTTTATTTCTAAAATATTACATATGTAACTCCCATTCACACACCTATATTTTATCATACTATCCAATTTAATCAACATTTTTTTATAAAACTCCAATTTTTTCTAATAGCCCAAAAAAACTCTAAAAACCATAAAAACATCTCTCTAATAATGAATAAATCCCATACTTATTTAAAATTATTTCTAATTTTTTCATAAATAAACACATCCTTAAAAACATAATTATATTCTTGATATATTTTTATAATAAATTTATGTTTTTTCACACCATAATAGATAGAACCCTCACGGTGGTAATGAACATGTATTCCATCGCTAACAAGAGCCACTATCATTATGAAATTGATGAAACCTCCCCATTTAATAAATTTTACTCTAAAAAATTCAACCTCTAATAATTATTCAATGGTTTTATGATTAAAAATAATACCTATGATTCCAAACCACCTCATAGAAAGGGTTAATAAAACATTATCTTGATAAGATTGAAAAGTATGTATAAGAGTTATATAGAATAAAATATACTATGTTTCCATATAGAAGAACAATAGTGGGAAGTGGATACTTGGGAAGGATAGAAAAGTTTAGTTTTTAAATCACAAGGGATAGTGATAGTGATCACTGATCAAAATAAATTGAATGTCATCATAAAATCCACAACCACAAAACCCTATGCTAAAGAGGCGTGAAAAGGTCATTGATATCATCATAAATAATGCTAATATGGTAAATGTTTTTTATAATTCTATTTATATATTTGAGTAACTGTTTTCTTATATTGAAAAGGTTAACAATTAAATAAAATTACTTTAGGAGTTGACCCTTTTTTCAATTTATTCCACAATATAATCCTTTCCCCCCAATCATTGAGAATTTAAGTAATAATATTTTCATGAATAAAACACTAAAATCATATTTTAGCGGACCACATAACCATATAAGGGAAAATCAATATACTACACATATATTTATTAATTAAAAAAACAAATATTATTATCATATGATATGTTGTTTCCTAAAATCAATAAACCATCCTATGATGAAATAATAAATTAATCTCTAAAAGTCAGTAGTATTACAAAGAGCTCATACTAAATCATTCCTTAAATAAATAACCCAATTTAATAAATAACCTTAATAAACACAACATTAAAGATATTGTTATCCTAAAATACTTTCTATGATATTTCATCATATGTTTTAAAAATAGTAGTGGTCTTATTTTTCAAATAATATAAATTTCATTATCATATAATCAATGTTTAATCCCATGATTATCTACACAATAAAACGTTTTCCCCCAAAATAGCATGGATATACAAGATAATATAATCAATAAATTATATCAATACATTAAAACTTATTTCAAAATAATTAAATATAATACATCACATTAAAACAATACATTACATATACTTCAAGATAATAAAATTTCTCTTAAAAAGTTATTATTCACCTAAAATATTCAGTAACTACAACCTATAACATTATATATAATACGTAAAAATTTTATGATCCTTAAAATTTTAAACACATAATGGAATCCATAAATTTTATGATAAACTAACATGAAAACATCCTAATATCCAATGTTAGTTATGCCCTCCAACGATACCTACTACAATAGCACTGAACCTACATTCATAGTTTCAGGGTCAAAATCATAAAAACTATATTTATAGATTTATTACTGATTAAGGTGTCCCAATTTTCACCATCCAAAACATACTACATCAAAAGGAAATATTCGATCATGTTAAATAGAATGGAGCTTTTAGATTTTAAATTTTATATAATTAAGAAATCATGTTACATAAAACACATCCATGTAATAAAATAAATATTTCTCCCACTTAACCAATATTTTTTTAATTCACATTTATTCATTATCATCTTCCACATGAAACCCTTAAATAAATAATTCATTAAACAAAATAATTTAAACATTTCTAAATGTAAACATAGTAAGGGTGATCTAGAATTCTATATAAGGGTAAACTTATTCATTATCAATTGATTGTCATCATTTGGTTTAATATGAGAATAAGGGTGTGATGGAACAATCCAAGTGCATGCGAATAACATAAGAATATTCATACCCATCAATAATTTGATCACCAAACCTAAAAATAAGGAATATGGCTTTAACAAAGGCAAGATTCATTATATCAAATAATCACTAATCATGTGATAAAATTATTCATCAATGAAACAATTTATAATCATATCAATTATAATGAAAAGGAGAATGATAATGAAAGGGCTACAGACACTTACAATGACATTGTTCAAGGTGGAAAGAAGATTGTTTCAGTGAATAAGGAAGTGATGGCCGCTCCACCAAAACTAAGGCAAAGGAAGGACTATTCTTATATTCCCTAGCCGAGTCCTACTACGTCTTCTATTATCAATAGAAAAGGTATGTTACCTCATGAGGAGTTTCCATGCATGGAAAAACAAAATCTTAGAATGATGTATGTTAAGTCACTGAAGCATCATGAAATTTCAGAATGGTATTCGGCTTCTACAGATGAGGAAATTGATCATAGGTACGGTGACAGGTATGGTTTTTATGATTTGTAGTTTTGACTTCTGACTTCTGGTACTCGTTTTCTCTAATTTTCTTTTATTATAATAAATTGTCAGAGACATTGTCTCTAGTTGAGCCTTTCTGGTATATTAGTATATAAATATTAAAATTTGAATAACTACTTCTCTTTACTTTAATATTCCGAGTACCAAATTCCTTGGGGGATATCACATACCCACACATCCTTGGATTATCATGGAACAACCAATCATTGGATTATCTTGGAAGAACACAACCATAGTTAATAACAGAACCAACCATCCTAGGTTTATAATTGAACCACCCATCCATGGTTAATAACATAATGAAACATTATTAGCTTATTATAGAACCACCCATCATTATTTTATGAAATAACCAACTGTCGTTAGTTTATATTGAAACCACCCATTTTTGGTTTATTATCAAACCACCCATCATTAGAAAAATCCCAATAACCCTAAAATAATTATAAATCATCAAATCTCGTATTTTAATCATGAAAACCTTTAAAACCAAATATAATTTCATATTAGAACTCTTTAGAATATAAAAATTAGTATTTATTTTATAAACCAATTTTCAATAAAAAATACCATTTTCTTTTAAAAATATAATTTTCTATACCAAAATTGTCTTAAAATGGGTATGTTTTTTCATTTTAATAAAGGATGAATTCTTGTAAATTAGTCGAAAAATAAATTAATATTTATGGTCAAAAAAATAATGTTGTCTTGATACATATTAAAACATAAAATTTCTTTTATAGTTTGTAGGTAACATCAAAAATTACATACAATATTACTTTTATTGAAACAAATTAAAGAATGAAAGAAAATTGAATTTATAAAACACTTAATTTCAATATAATAACTTTAACAAAACAATTTTATGTGGATGGAAATAAAAAATAAATATAGTTTTAAAGAAATAATTAATTTTTTTTATGAAAAGTTCTTTACCACTTTGGGAAAATTTGAATCATAATCCTCGTGAAATAATAAAATTATAAAAGTCATTAAATTCTATGAGAAGAAATAAATTAATGATAATAAATGTAAAATTTGGTGAATATAATCAACATAAATGAATATAGGTGAATAAGATTAAAAAAATCAATAAAAGGAAATTGAGATAAACCCCTTTATGATTTTGGTAGTCTATGGATCAAAATCACACCAAATAGTAAAAATGAAATGGATTTTAAAATCTAAATAATTTTCATGAAAATAACCATAAAATAAATTATTAGTAATTTTATAAACCATTCAATTAAAATAAGTGGTGAATATAGAATACGTCTCATGAAAATAAAAGTGAGATAAGAACACCCTTACCTCTAATACAACGTTCATCATACATGTCTGAACATATTACATAAAAAAATATTAACTATTTTATTTATTAATAAAATTTTAATGGTATAATAAAATATAATTAAATTATTTATTTATTTTATTTTTTATGAAATATTGAAAATTATAATCTAATGGTTTGAGAGGGGGGGTTTTGAAGAAGTTCAATTCATAGTTTCAAAATGGTTTCGGTGTCTTTACTATGCTAAAATAAGCAATTATTTAAACATATATAGATTGATAATCATGAAATATTTTCATATGTAAAAATAAATTATTTTATTAAAACTAATCATGAATATTTTTTAGGTAAAATTTACTATTTTATGATTATAGAGATGATAGTTCATATGTGTGTATAAGTACCATTTCTATTTGTCAACACTAGTTATGGAAAGAAGGTAATTATTATTTCATTATTATATAATTGATATTATATCATAAATATAATATTATTTCATTAAATATAAATTTATATATCATCTATGTGTTATCGTAATGAAAAAATAATCACCTCACTTGATGAAGGTGGTGGTCTGGATGTACTCAAGAATAACATTTTCAGTGTCATAATAAAAATATTATATAATTTATTAAGAAAGCTAAATATGTATGAAAAATAATAATTATGTAATTTTAAAAAAAAAATATTCCTTTATTATCTTTATTACATCCCATGTAATTCATTAGTCAAAAACGAGTCTCATCAATTCGCAAAGTAGTAGTCCCCTATACACACTAGCGAGGTTAATATATCCCCCATGGAATTGAATATAAGATGTTATATGTGATATAATAACTCCATAATTAAATATATGTCATAAATAACATATACATACATTAAATATGTCATTATAAAAATTTGTGAGAGGAGATGAAGGAAAACAATGATAACGGTTCGTGAGGTGGTAGTTCTTCATAAACAGGAAGGAAAATTTCATATACCATTAGATGAAAGAGGGAATGGATTTATGTTATTACATTAACATAATAAAATATCAGTATATTTTATATAAATGTTTTATTTTATAATAAAAATTTAATGATATTTTAAGGAGATTGAAGAATAACTAAAATAAAAACACACGGTTCGACAAAATATATATTCCTTGGAAACCCTATATAGGAAAGCACCTGAAGCCTTCCTAGGGTTTCTTTATTATCAATCTAATGGATCTGGGTCATGGGTAGAAATTTATGGAATATATTTGGGTATGTATTTTATGATCCAAATTACATTTAATGTGTTGGGTATATAGGATATGGGGTGCGTTATTTTATTTGAGGTCAGTGGAATACTTGTAATTTTTGTAAAGAAAAAGGGTTTCCATTGTTTTTTACATTACAGTAGTCGAAATATTAGATTATTCACAAATATTATATATGGTATTTATGTTAATATTTATATAAAATATATTTTATTAAGAATGTTGTGTCATATTAACCCTAATATGTTTAGATTGACCCCCGATTACTTCATTTTCACCTTAACAATGGGAAATAATTTATCTATTTTCACTATTAATTATAGATAAAAATTAATTTTACCTTTTAGATAATATCTATTTTGATTAATTTAATTATTTTATACATTTTATAAAATTATTTAAAATAATTTGAAAATTTTTCATTTACAATTAAACCCACAGATGCATTGAAAAAAGCAGAATTCCAACAAATGTAAATTTTGAGGAAAATATGACTTTATATTAAACTTATGTCTATTAATAATAATTTTATGAATATAAATTTATATATATTTATTTATAATCCATAAATATAATTTAATACATTCATCATTATGGGTTATTATAATATACTATAATTGATAAACATTATTCATATTAAAACAGTTTTTTGATAAAGATATTTTTTATCAAAAAAATAAACTTATATTGTACACTAATATTAATTTTATTAAAAAGTAAATAATTGGATTAAATATGAATTAAAAATACTTATGATACATCAAATTATATTAAAATCATAATGGGTATTTTGAATCACTAAATTTATTGAAATGAATTAAAATTTTTTACAAAATTGGTATTTTCACTATTTAAAAAAATAAATAATTTAGAAAAAATACTAGAATTTCAACCGAATTTAATTTTGATATTATTATTTAAAAAATTAATTATATTTTAGAAAATCAATATATTATATTTTAATGAAATTATTATATATTATTTTCTCCCAAAAAAATGTTTGAGGAAAACATGTTTTTGAAGAAAAAAGATACTTCATTACAAATTTATTGATTATTTATGAAGCATTTATAAATAATTTATATTTAGTTGGAAATATATATATAGATATATTTGTCTTTATAAAACTATTCATACACATTAATTAAATGGATGGTTTATGACGGTTATATATTTTATGGGTCTTTTAAGCTGAGTGTTGTAAGTTAAACACGCTATCAATCATAATACACTTTGTTTAAATATTAGGGTGTTAAAATATTTGATTATATGGTCCTTATCAATTTCATATATTTAGCTCAAATTTTTTATGAAAACCATGTATATAATCATTTGATCAGGTCATTTACATATTCGAAAAAAGTCATTTCATGTAAACATTTGATTAGGAGAAGGATATGTGGCCCTTCCAATAGAATTTTCTTATCTGATAGAATAATACTCTTTACATAGCCCAAATCCATTACACTATTATAGTAAAAACCTTAACATATCATTTTATTACTACCCAATGAAAAAATCATGGTATATAATTAATATGAATTTCACTAAATTTTCACCAAATATTTGAATCGTCACAAGGATAATAGAAATTAATGTTTCGAGCCATATATATATGATAAATAATAGAAAATTATAGAGAGGTTATAGTCCATGAAAAATTATCCCTTTAATTCTCAAAAATAAATTATTGTATTCTTGGACTGCTTTGTTTTTTTTGTTCCCAATATAATTAAGAAATACCACTAAAAATATAAATATTGTAGTTTTAGTTTTATTTTATATTCTATCTTAAATGGAATAAAAAATTCCTTCTAAAATATCTATAAATCTATGATTTATAATTTCACATATGGTATGTCATTAAAAACAATTCCATAAAATGATTCAAAATATATATACCATTAATAATGGATTTCATGATTGACAATTAAATATTAGAGATAACATTAGAATTCTGAAAACCTTCTCAAAGAAAAACCTTAATTGATTTCATTGATTAATTCCATGAAAATTTCATAATATTTGTTTATGATTAAAAATATATATATAATTATCTCTTAATTCAAATTATTTGTGTTTTAATAAATCGATGCATGTCAAGGAAAAATAAAATCAAAAAAAATTATTTATCTAATCATCAAACAATACCTATTTCCGATGAATCCATCTTCTTTATTGGGTATTCATGTCTTTGATGGGTTAATTTATCTAGGTCCTAGAGTCTCCATCTAATAATTATCTAAAACAATTAATATATACTATGATTTATATCAGAATATCATTTTTATATAAATAAATTATTTAATTAAAAGAGTACAACCAAAACTAAAAATTTTGATAGTGTCATATTACCCTCTAGATCACCCCCAAATGAAAACCCCCCCTTATGGACTATATAATGAAGTTCAATTAGACTATTTCAAAGGAATAAATATTGAATTTACAATTTTCATTATAAAATCAAAAGTATTCTTTCAAAATATCCAATGGAAAACATTGAAACTATTGGAAGATGTCATTTAATAAATATGAGTGTTAATAAATCTCATTAAATTTGAAGGTAGTAAAATTAAAAAATATTCGTGGAAGTGGAAAAAAAATATATTAAAAAACACACAAACACACACATGTAAAAATTCAGGGAGACTTGAACTCAGGACTCACCATAGGGCACTTTCCCACTATTCATGGCCTTAGGGGCTATCCTGATAGTCATATTCAATGTATATTCAATATCTATATTAAAAGGAACCTATAATTTTTTATTCACTACACTTTTAAATTATTTTATGTGTTAACTTAGATCAATGAATAAATATCATGTTCATTATATCCAATATTCCTTCTAAACATTTCATTTTAATAGAGTAATGTAAATTTACTATCTAATAACTATTGGTTGAAACAAAAGTATTTTTTAGAAGTAGAGTGAAAATTAAGTTTATAAAAATAAATTCAAACTCAAAATAATCATATAATAATAAAACAAATGATCTTGTGATGGTCATCATAAATTTTTACCAATTATATCAAAATTAAATTCAAGTATCCAATGGAAATATATCATCATGTTTCTTTAAATGATATTAGAAATTTAACCCATTGTTTCAACAAAACTCTCCCCATAATATTACTAGAATAATTTTAAATATAAATTTAAAAAACTCATTCATTTTCACCATTAACTATTGTAATTAAAAATGTTGCACTACTCCGATTAAACCAGTCAAAACCATTACTCATGAAATAAATGTTTAGGAATACAATTAAAGTTTAGTGATATATCTTGAACCATTATACAAATATATGTATCTCATTATAAAACAATCCATTTTTATTTGATGTAAAACATGAATTATGATATTAATAACCATGTAATGTCCTTTAATTTCCATATAATTTTTTATATGGAATTATTTCAAGATTGTGAAATTTGATAACACATGATTCCGAGCCCAGAGTGCCCGTAATGATTTGTTGAAAAATGTAAAGCTTTAATCAACATTTTAGGATCTAAATAATGATGTAGAAACTCAATATACAAGAGGGGGTGAACAGTATCATTTAAAAAGTTTTGAAATTTTAAAGTTGATATAAAACATTCTATTGTTTAACAATGTTAATCAAGGTAAATTCATAGTACCTCTTAGTTATAAAAATGTGCAAGATTCTAGAAATATGGTTCTGGAAATGAAACTTAAGAAAGGTTTAATTGGGAAATTACTAAAACATAAAGCATATATAATCTTACTCATAAGAGTACAATTATAAGGAAGTATAATATTGTTATTCTTTCTATATTAATCAAAATGCAATAGAACATAAACTTGAAACAACACAAGTAACAAATATAGAATATTTTAAACCAAAGATTACGGTATGAAACAACCTTGGATAAAGGTCCCTTCATTTATACTTTCAAGAAAGTATGTCTTACCCATACAAGGGTAACCCCTCTATAGGAATATCAGATTATGTCTTACTATCCTTGCAAGCCATTGAACTTCAAGGTAGTCAGCACCTCTGTCTTCCTTAATTAAGAATTCCTCAAACATTAAGGTAGTTGAACCCTATATCATCATATCCCTAGAATTCCTCGATTGTTCAGATCAACAATCAGAGTCACACGAGGAAGTCTAAACAAGATGTTCAGTATGCACAAATCATGAGATTGTTTCTCTCTACAAGTCACTTCAACAGCATATAGTCACTAGAGTTGTAGAGAAGTGTTGAGTGAATTCAAATGAGACCTTATTTCTAGGAATTTCTTCAACGTTCAGCTACCTTCTCCAATAGTCATATTTTTTCTTGAATTTCAAAGGGGCTTGTACATGTGTCACTAAAACAATGGTTAGTTAGAAACAGAATGAATGACATCGTTTTATAACTATAACAATGGTAAGCAAATATGGTTTGTAAACCTAATCCATTTTTTAGAGTCTAAGTAAATAATAAAGTTCTGAGACTATGTAAAAAATAAACATTGAAGTCTATGTAAAAAAATAATGTACAAAGTCTAAGAGAAAAACATTCAGAGTCTATATTACTAGGATATTAAGATTCTATTTTTCAAGGAATTCATAATTATAATTCTATAGGAATTCGAAGTCTAAATTCGAAGGAATTCAGAACCTGAATTATATGGAATTCAGATTCTAAATTCTAAGGAATTTGGAGTCTAAATTATATGTAATTTGAAACCTGATTGCTAATGAATTCAGAGTCTGAATTATAAGGAATTAGGAACTTGAATTCTAAAGAATTCAGAGTCTTAATTCTATGGAATTTGGAACCTAAATTTTAAGGTATTCAAAGTCTGAATTCTAAGGAATTCTTATTCTAAATTATAAGCAATTCAGAACATGAATTATAAAAAATTTGGAAATCTGAATTTCATAGAATTCAGAATCTGAATTTTAGAGAATTTGGAATCTGAATTCAGATTCTGAAAATAGAACACATTATATATATTTATTTATAAGATTCCTATGTTATATAAATGAAACCAAATTCTACATGTAGAAATAAAAAAATTTAGGTTTAGTGAAACTAAATCATTATAAATGAAAACTAATATAGTAGAAAATTTCCTTAGGGAAGGAAAAATTTCATTATTAAGAAAAATCTTCACGGAAGTAAACTTTTCCTTGAGATAGAGTGTTTGTGATTTTCAAAACATAAAGGGAGAGAAAATTCAGAAGGAAAAATTATTGACTCAACAACCTCCCCCTTTTTGTAGAGCAAAATCATAAATACCAAAAATAATCTAATGACATAGACATTTTATGGTCTTGAAAATAAAAAACATATCTATCATTACTTATGGATCAAAGTGAATATGACTGACTCTCTCTTAGTCATTGGAATCACTTAGGATCTTATTATTGATTTCTTGAATGAGATTTTTCATTTTATTGCATTCAAAAAATACTATAGATAAGAAAAATCCTCTAGATTAACTCCCCCTTAGAGAATTCTCTACTTTATTTTCAATTATTTTTAGCCTTCCTTCCCCCCTTGGTGATTTTCAAAAAGTAATAGAGGGAATGGAAAATTTGGTACCTAAAACATTATTACTAAATCACCAAAAATATGGAGAACAACAAAAAATCTCATCAAGTCCGAAATAATTTGTACAATAAAGAAAATAAAATAAAAATCAAAATATAATGAAATTATCCTTCTTTCACCTTCAGCATCAGCTTCTCCGCAGTAGTTTTTAGCTTCTTGAGATCTTTGTGATCCTCTTTGGCTCACTTAAGAAAATGATCATGGTCTTTACTTTTCTTCACTAAGGATTGAATATTCTCTTCTTGAGTCTTAATAATGTCTATATGAGCTTTCAAAATTACTTCTTTCTTAACAATAATTTATTCAATCTCCATTATAAGATCCCTTTCCCTTTTTCTAATTGAGTGCTACATAGTTAAGCTTGCCATTCAAATCCTTAACTTCCTTCTTCTGAGTAGTCTCTTCAAGAATTATATTTTCCTCAAAAATATTTGAATGATCATTAATCTTACCATATTCAGTATTGAAATCATCCTTTTTATTATCACGGAATTCATAAAACATTTTCACTTCTTCAATAACTTTCTTTGACCAACTATTCATATTCTTGCACAATTTTTTATAGGACTCAAAACCAATGAGGAAGGTCTTAAAATATACCTCTAGTGCAACGCATTTATCCATCACCATGGAAACTGATTCTAACATCTATTTTATGGAATGATAAATAATTTGGCATCTTGAATTTATGCTTGGAAATAAAGGAATAGTACCAAACAACCTTTTCAAATACTGGACAACAAAATTGTGTCCAAGTGAAGAGGATTCTGTATCAGATTGCTTGGTTGGTGAGGATTACTTTTCTATATCCTCAGAATTAATTTTTGATAAAGAACCATCATATTTCTTCTTCACTATTAATTTACTTTGTGTATCTTGAACCACATACTTTCCCTTATCAAGTATCAGAATGATATCTTGTTCTCAGAGAGATTTAAGCTCACTATCAGATAGCTGAAAAATATTTTCATCCTCAACATCATATTTCTCTATATCAGCCATTAGATCATCCAGGTGAATAAAATAATGATTACTACTTTCATCATCTATGGTCTTATTAACTTCTTCTTCACCCTTGTCATCTTTTCCCAGTGTATCATTTTTGGAGGATTCAGTTGGGGATGTCTAGATTGATAATTTCACAGATAGTGTTTCCTTCTCATGGTACTCTTCGATATCCGTTATGAGATCATCATATTGATTCCCTTATTCTTCCACCTTCTCTTCTTATTCTATTTCCTCCTCCACTTCTTATTCAACAACTATTTTTTCTTTATTATGTTATTCTGATATCACCCATTTCTTTCTTGGAGTCTCTCGTAAAGGTTCTAACAAAAATGAGTCTGTTATCGGAATTTGTTCAGAGGCTCTTTCAGTAGCAATGAGAAGAGATTGAATGACACCTGCTTCATAAAATTTCTTCCTTTACTTCTTTTCTTTTTCTTCCTTTTCAAGATTATCAGCAGCCTATTCCTTCAATTATTTTTCTTTATTAGGGTCAAATCCAAACTTAGGATCTCATTCCTTCTTTTTCTTTTTATCTTCTCTCCACACAGCCACTACTTCATTAGGATAGGCTTTTTGCTTCTTCGTCTTCGGTGGTGCTGATTGAGTTTTCATGGCCATATGAGTTTTTTTTTTCATCCAGCTTCTTAGCCTTTGTCTTCCTTCCAAAATTATTAGATATTTCATATACTTCTGACTTCTTTGAAAATACTTCTAACTCGTCTTCAGAAATATCATAGAATTATCCGGATTCACTAGAAAATACAATTTTCATTCTTCTTAAGGTTTCATCACTCAGCAAAATTACTTTGTAATATAAACAGCTTGGAACTCTATGGGAATTGGAATTACTGAAGTCAAAGAATAATAACAATTGAAAAAATGGCCAGATACATAATAATATAATACTTCACATTTCCATTCTTGATATTCTCAATCATCACCAAGATATACATGACCAAGTTTATCTTCCAATGATTCACCAAAAAATCCAAAATATTGATGTCACTCTAATTTATAGTATCCTTATCACCATTCCATGGAATTATAAATCCTTGAACCCACATTTTAAGAATCTAAAAAATTGTTGAACGATGAATCATATTCGGAATCTTCACTCATATCAAGTCAAGATAGTTTATTGTCGTCTACTTATTAAAAGATCCCCGTTCATCTGGTAATTTGTGGGTACAAAACTCTGCTTCCCCATCCTAAGGAATACCAATCAGACTTACATCCTTGCTTTATGAAAGAGTGTAGATACTTCCATAACACATTAATGAAAACTTATCTTTCCCTCCTTCACTGAAAAACCTAACTATTTCATAAAACTCTACCATCAACTTCAGATTCATCGGATCATGTGCATTCGACTTAAAAATAAAAAGGCTCTCACATCCATTAAACTTAATATTTTTGCAAACAAATTATTCATACTTCTCAAGGAATTTATTGTCCAATAGAATCTCTTTCTATATCTGACATTCAGATGTTTCCTTACCAGTTGACATTTCATTCTGAGGAGAAGCATCAGCAGACATCCAGAACTGAGGAAATATTTGAAGATTCAGAATGACATTAAAATATAGAGGTAATGCCTCAGCACACAAAGCCTTGAAAATTGATATGGGACAACCATCAAGGGGCTTTATGTTGGAAATTTAGGTGAAATTTCAACTTCCCTGGTTGATCCAATTGTTGAAAAATCATAAGATCAAATTTGATAGTTGATATGATTACCGAAGAGGGATTTTGATAGATTTCGATCATTTGAGGTTTTAAAGACAGGTACACATATTTTACCGAAATAAATGAATCTAAGAAAAGAAAATACCAACTTGTAAAATATGATTATGAAATCATATAAAAGAACTCATACCTTTTGGATTTCTAGGAAAATTATTCGTAACGAGGAAAAATTCTTCTTGAATAACTTTAGATTCTTAAATTTTTTATTACAAAAATTTTAGACAATGAAAATTTTAACTCTGGAAAAGAAAGCTTTATTACTAAACAAACATGATTATGAAATATATCTTTTTTATGAAAAAAAAGTTACTACAAATAAGTTTTATTGAAAAACTAGATTATAGAATAAAACTTGATAAAAAACATGATTACAAAAAAACATGACTATGCAAAAATTTAGACTACGAAGAATTTGATTATGAAAAATTAATTTGGACAGATATGAAAATGTACTCCCTCTATTAAAAGAAGTTTCTTACTTTAAGGATATTGGTTTCAGAAAGATGTTAATATGGTAGATTACAGTACTGTTATCATTACTAAATATTGTTTAATATATTCAAATCTCTTAGAGGGTAAATATTTTGTGAAAATATCAGCATATTGATATTGTGTTTCAATAAATTTAAGAATGATATCTCATTTTTCTATGTGATCCCTATGAAAGTGATCCCTAATATTTATGTTTTTTTCATTAGAGTGATGTATAGGTTTTATAATTAATGAAATGGAACTATTATTATCACACAATATTATTTTTTTGGTAAAACTCATACCATAGTCTGTGAGTGTGTGTTGCATCTATAACACAAGAGAACAACAACTTCCAGCTACTACATATTCAACTTCAACAGTGGAAAGTTCTACAGAGTGTTGATATTTTCATGACCAAGAATCTAATGAATCTCCTAGGAAATGACAAGTTCTAAATGTAATTTTTCTATCCATTCTATATCCACCCAAGTTAGAATCAGAATAATTACTAGAAAAATATCATTTCCAAAAGAAAAAAAGAGTCATAATTCCCTAGTTCCCTTTGAATAGTGAAAAATCATTTTCTCTCCATTTAAATGAGATTCCATAAGACTGTATTGATATCTTTCACATAAGTATACATAAAAATTTAATCCTAGATGACTATATATTAATTAAAGAAGGCTTCTTATCATACCTCTAAATGACGTTTGATCTACTGGTTTCCCAACTTCATCCAGATCATGTGGATTTTAGGTACCATTGGGAGTACCTATACTCTTTGTATTGTCATCTCCATACTTTTTTAAGAAAATATTTAATCTACTTATGTGGGGATATGTGGATTTCTTCTGGTTTTTGAGAAATTTTTAAAACTAAGGAAAAATGTTAACTCACCCATTATACTCTTTTCAAACTCAGATTTCATTAAATCTGCAATGGAATCAGTCAAAGTTTAATAAGTTCAACCAAATATAATGTCATCAACATAAATTTTAACAATCAAAACATTTCTCTTATCACTAATTATAAAAACTATGGTATCAACATTTCCCGTCATGTAATTGTTTTGTAAAAAACCTCTAAAAACCTATCATACCAAGCTCTAGGGGCTTGATTAAGTCCATATAAATCTTCGTTATGTTTGAAAACATGTTCAGGATGTTTTGTATCTTCAAAACCAGGAGGTTGTTCAACAAAAACATCCACTTGAACAAAACCATTATCGAAATCACATTCAAAATCCATTTGAAAAATATTAAAATTGAAGAATGTAGAAAAAGAAAGTAGAATACAAATAGATTATAGTCTAGCTAATAAAGAATATGTTTCTTAATAGTCTATTCCTTCTTGATGATTCTATCCCTTAACAACCAATCTATCTATATTTCATACTATGATTTCATTTTCATCACACTTATTTCTGAAGTCCCATTTTACTCTAATAATAGAAGTTTTCTTTGGTCTTTCAACCAAGGTCCAAACTTTATTCCCTTAAAATTCATTTAGCTCAACCTGCATAGATTTTATCCAATCATCATCACCTAAAGATTCATCAATTATTTTCATTCTAATTGGGATTGGAAAGCTAGATGTTCTACCTCATTTCTTAAATAACTTCTTATCCTTACAGGTTGATTTACATCACCAATGATATTATAAATGGGATGATTATAATGAAACAATTGATTGGGTTTTGTAAAACATTTTCATCAACCTATTGTGGGAATGATTCTGGGATAAATGCTTCAGAAACATTTTCTAGGACATTTTCCTTATCATAAGAATCTCTTATCATGGGTTAATAATCATTTTTTTAAAAAACATCTGATTATGTAGGCAGATGATATTTAAAAACAAATGGATTGGTTTCATCAAATTTAACATGTACTATTTTTCAATAGTTCAACTATTTTTATAAAAAAATGTATATGCCTTAGATGTTTTGGAGTAGCCTATGAAAGTTTCTTCATCAGATTTTGGAGTGAATTGGTATATATTATCATTAGTATTCATAATGAATACATTGAAACAAAAAACCATGATGTAGGAATGTTTAGGTTTTATACCATTCCATAACAAATAAAGAGATCTATTAATATAATGTCGAAACAAAACACAATTTATAGAATAATAAAAAGTACTTACAGCTTCATCCCAAAAATGTTTGGCTATCAAATATTCACTCAAAATGGTTCTTTTTATCTCTTGAAGAATTATGTTTCTTCTTTCAACTACCCCATTTTGTTGAGGAGTTCTTGGTGCGGAGAAGTTATGAGTAATGAACTTTATATTGTAAAATGTTTCAAAATCAAAATTTTGAAATTCTCCTCACTTATCACTATGAATAGTTATCGAAGGAATATTTTTATTTCATTTTTATCTTGGGATCTAAAACTTTTTAAATTAGAAAAAGATTTATAATTCATTTCTTGAAATTAGACCCATGTAAATCTAGTGTATTCATCAATTATGACAAATACATAATATTTCCCTCTAATGCTTCCTGTTTAAATTTGCCCAAAAAGATCCATATGCACCAACTATAATGAATCAGTGTTTGAGACTCCGTTGACTGATTTAATACTTGTTTTACATTCCTTTCCATATAGACAAGGATCAAAAAAATTTGAATAATCAAATCTATGCTCCAGTAGATCCTTAACGAGTCTATTCGTTGAGAGTTTACATTGGTTCTTGAGGTTATAGTGTCCAAACCATCTATTCCACAACCAAGAATGATCTTCCATTCCACTAAGGCAAGTTAGTTCTTAGTTTTTGAGGTCTTATATGTTTGGTGTGAAAACATTCTCTTGTCTATTGGTAGAAAGAACAAACACTTCCTCGGAATTGTGTACTAAGAACTTTTCATTCCTAAAATTCACAAGGTAACCTTAATCACATAATTCACATATTCTAATAAGGATTTGTGTAAGACCCTTAACAAATAAAACATTTTAAATCAATGTTTTTTCAAAAAGAACAATATTACCTATATCAATAATTTCTCCCTGAGTGTTATCCCAGAAAGTTAATTTTCCTCCCTTCATCTTGATAATCTTTTGAAATAGTTTTTATTACCTTTCTTGTGCTAGGAACATCCAATATCCTTGTACCATGTATTGTTTTTTATTATCTTTACTTTCCTGAAAATAAGAGTATTAGACTTTCAGAACCAAAATTTTCTTGGATCCAAAATCCCCAGAAATAAATATATTAGGAGTCCACATTTTCATTGAAAAATAAGCTTTATGAAAACCCAAAGACTAAATTTTCTTAAGGAACAATCTTTTGCAAAATGACCACCAAAATGACACTTGGTGAAGAATGTAACACATTGAGGAACAAAATAATTGTAACTAAAAACTAGTTTTGAATGAGTACAACCAAATCCAGAATTATTCCCTAGAGGTCGAATTTGGGAATATATTTAGTAAAGGTTTTCCTAACCCAAGTTTGAGTTTGAAAAACATCTCCTTACGGAATATATTTCTAACTTACCTTAATAACTAGGTTTTTATCCTCAAAAATATTAGTTTTCACACTAGAGTTAGTCTCTAAAACATTTTTCTTATAAATTACTTTTTATAAGTCCTTATAAAGTTTATCCTTCATAGAATTAACTTCCCCAAGGGTTTTTGAAACTCTTTAAAAATAATAATTTTTCTTATGAGGATCTTTAGAAAGATCTGATACCTCTTTATTAAGATTAATAGTTCTAGAATTTTCATTATCAATATTTTTCTTGATAGTAGTATTTTCATTATCAAAAAATCTTAGAAAACGTAGAAACTTATTCATAAGGAGGTAAATTATTATCTTCATTAGAAGAAGATTGTTCATCAAAAGATTCATAATATTTACTATCACTATAAATATAACATAAGGATACAATGATTATGGATTAAACATTGTGTACCTTTGCTATTAAACAATAAATTTCAATATGTAACATGGAAAGTAAACAAAGATTATTCTGGCTAGAAGATTTATACTCTGAGGATTCATCATAAGAGACTCCACCACTAGAACTCTATGTGTCATTAGCATTCAAAAATTTCATATCTTTAGATTTGTAGTACTTATTTTTATTCATCTCCAAATGATTTTTATTTCTATCATATCTCTTAAGAATAAGACAATCTAGTTTTATATGCCCTGCTCTTTTGCATTCATAACAAGTGACTTCTAAATCATTCCTGACCATTCACTCTTTCTTCGTATATCTATAATGAAATTCTTTCTTTGCAAATATCTTCTTCATCCTTCAAGAAAGATTAGCTAGTTCATTATCATAATGTTCACTTTCACTTGATTCAAATAAAATAGTAACAATATTTGACATGGATCTTCTAACCCTTTCAGAAGTATTAACTTTTTTAGTTGTAAAGGGTACACATCCATTTCCATTTTTGTTCTTATGAAGATCAAAAACTTTTTTCATTATTCTCTCATGCTGAAGAATATTTTCAAAAAGATCATCAAGAGTAATCTGAGATGCATTCCTACTCTCCTCAATTGTTGTTCTCTTAGATTCCCACTCATTAGGCATGATTTCTATGATCTTGTCCACAAGTGCCTCATCATCTAAACCTTTTAACCCATGTATTATAAACTATTATGAATATCCATAAACCTCTATTGTACCTTACACACTGGTTCTCCATAAAGAAATAGAAATCCATTATTTTCTTCTCTATGAATAGCTCTTCTAGTTTCAATAACATTGGGTGTACCAAAATGAGTAACCTCTAATTTCATTCAAATACAATTCGTATCTTCACAAGAAGAAATCTGGATATATTTATTTCTGTTCATGGAACACAACAAAGTATTGCGTACCTAGTAGTTTAGTTTATATTTGACTATTATTGATTAGTAAAAGTTCTGACTTCCTTATCAAGAATCGTGTAATCTCCAGTAAGCATAAAAAGTTTGTACACTCCTGTGTTAATAACAAAAGTCCTCATATTATCTCTCAGATATTCATAATCATTCTCATCAAATATAAGTGGCCTATTAGGATTAATATTCCCAATCGAACAAACATCCATTCCTACCATCTAGAAGAAACTATCATTCCACAAAAACATGTGAGTAATAATTGTTTTGAAACAAGGATAAAAATCCTATGAAAGGAACATATATAACAATGAAAACATGAGAATGAAAACATATATGTGAAATTTAGTATTTCAAAGACCTCCTATGATACCTATTATAGGATTAAAATAATGATATAGATGCTCAATATACAAGAGGGGGGTGAATTGTATCCTATAAAAAATTCTTTTGGAACTTTTAAAGTTGATATAAAACATTTTATTGTTTAACGATGCTAAACAAGGTAAATTCACAAGGCCTCTTAGTTTAGAAAACATCTAACATTTAGGGAATATGGTTCTGGGAATGAAACATAAGAAAAGTTTACAAGCAAAATTATTCTACTGTAAAGCGTATAGAGTTTCACTAATCAAAGTACAAGTATATGAAAGTATAAGATAGTTATACATTCATTATTATTCAAAATGCAGGGTAAAATAAACTTGAAACAACACAAGTAACAAGTACATAATCTTTTAACCCAAATTGTAGGGTATCCTACAACCTTTGATAAAGGTCCCTTGATTTATACTTTCAAAAAAGTCTGTCTTACACACAATAGGGTAAGCCCTTGATAGGAATATCAAATTCTATCTTGATATCCCTACAAGCCCACGAACATCAAGTAAGTCGAAACCTCTATCTTCCTTAACAAGGATGTCCTTGAACATTAATGTAGTCGACACATCTATCTTCCTACCCCAGAAGCCCTTGATTGTTCAGAGCAACAATCAGAGTCTCATGAAGAAATCAGAACAAGATGTTAAGTACGTAGAATGCATGAGAGTCTTTCTCTCTATAAATCACTTCAATAACATGTAATCTCTATAGTGGTAGAGTAGTGATGATCTCGTTCAAATGAGCACATATTTATATTCATTTCTTCAACGGTTTACTCCTTCCTCTGACGGTCATATTTCTCCTTGAATTTCAGATGGACATATACACGTTTTACTAAAACAATGGTTAGTTAGAAACAGAAAGCACGACATCATTTTATAACTATTACAAGGGTAATTAAATATGGTTTCTCATCAAAATATATTTTTCGGGGTCTAAGTAAAAAATAACGGTCGGAGGCCAAGTAAAAAATAACATTTAGAGATTAAGTAAAAAAATAAATTTTAGAGTCTATGTAAAATATAAAGTTCGTAGTCTAAGATAAGAACATTCACAGTCTATATTACATGGATATTTATAATCTATTTTCAAGGAATTTGGAATCACAATTATATCTGAATTCGGAGTCAGAATTCTAATGAATTCAAAACCTGAATTCTAGGGAATTCGAAGTATGATGTATAAGGAATTCTGGGTCATAATTCATAGGAATTTGGAACCTGAATTCTAAGAAATTCGGATGCAGAATTCTAAGCAATTCAGAGTCTATATTCTAAGGAATTTGGAACCTGAATTCTAAGGAATTTTTTGTCTTAATTATAAGGAATTTAGAACCTGAATTCAATTGAATTTGAAGTATGAATTCTACGAAATTATAAGGATGAATTCAATGAAATTAAAAACCTTAATTCAATGGAATTTGGAAACTGAATTTTAGATAATTCAGAATCTGAATTTCAAAGAATTCTGAATCTAAATTTCATTGAATTCAGAATCTGAATTTTAGAGAATTTGGAATCTGGATTTTATAGTATTCAGAAAATGAGTTTTAGAGAATTCAAAATCTAAATTCAGATCCTGAAAACAGAATACTGTTTATCTAAGTATTTAGAGGATTCTAGGGTTTTAGAAATGAAAATGAATTTTACACATATAAATAAAACTAGTTAGGTTTAGTGAAACTGAACCATTAACCATGAAAACAATGATAGGAGAAAATTTCCTTGTTGAAGGAAAAATTTTGTTTATTATAAAAAATCATCTAGGAAATAAAATGTTCCTTGATAAAGAGTGTTTTTTATATTCAAAACATAAAGGAATGGAAAATCCATAAGGAGACCTTATTGACTCAACAAACATGTGTGGGGAGTTTTCTTGAAAATGAGTAACAACTCATAAACGGGTTCCTAGATAGAAATATTAGGGAACCATTGTGTTCAAGATAACGGGTATACCCTTGGCACAACATAATATTAGTCAGCAGATGCCTCCAATAAGAAATACCAAAAATGGAATAATAGTAAATAGAATTATTTTTTAAAAATTCTTATCACTCATGAATGGTGACTTGGATTAAAAAATGAAACCAATGCTCATGAGGGTATTCTTTCATTATGTAGACCCTAATATCTGCTGGTGTGGGAAAAAAGTGGAATTTAGTTTTGTCCATCAATAAAATAATTATGTGAAAATTATTATTTTTCAAATCCTTATTACTCATAAATAGTAACTCGGATTCAAAATTCCTGGGTACCAGTGAATTTATGGGGGAATGTTCCCCTTAGGCGGGGAATAACCCTGGCTAGTCTGGGTTGATGGTGAATTTTAATTTTTTTGAACTTCTTCTATGGTACATTCAGTAAATGCGCAGGTGGGATTTTCTATCTATTGAACTGGTGTTCAGATATAAAATATAAGGTCACCAATGAATTCAGAATGTCGACATTCTCCTAAAAATGAATTAAATTTTTTTTGAATGGGTCGTGTGAAAATGTTATTATTTTGTACTTTTCAAGAAAAATAATAAAATAATTTAAAAGAATTAATTTATTTCTCTTCTCACCTTTAATTGGTGGATGATGATGCTTGGGGCGGTGATGAGGAAACAAAAATCCGCCTTAATAATGATCAATAATGGCTTGTTAACCCATAGTACAGTGATGATTTAATGACATATAATGGTGACATTGTTTCGTAAATAAAGCACGGTAACAACGTGATGTTGCATTAAAATGGAGATAATGCGACGTGCTCCTATTTATTCTTCAATGCACTGGAAAAATAAGGAATAAAAATTTAGAGGATTCTGTAACAAAAATATAACATACTTCTACACCAGTGATGAAAAATTAACACTGGAATAACATCATCATCATCAATGCCATTCTAAGATAGGAGCCGAGAAGTGATGTCTTAATCCCTCGAGGACGAAGACCATAGTATTGAAAATCATAAGATGTAGGAGTTTTTTATTTTATGTTCTTCTCCGTCCTTTTATAAAAACAAAAAAAACATATCAACACAAGAACATGTTGATCCATGATTATCGAATTATGTGGGATAGTGTTTTATTCTTTTGGTAATTTTATTCAAGGTCCAAATCGTGGCACAAAAATATTGACAGGAAACTCCCCGAACATCCACCGTCTTTAAACCTCTAACACGGAGGACCCAGGCCAACAGGACCAAAACCCATGAGCCTCCTCTTATGAATTATTGGTGAACATACCCTCGAAATAGGGGAAAGTCTGGTCTGGGATCCTCGTGGTGAAGAGGGCGCCCTATGGAGGCCACATATGCAAACAGCTGAGAGGACAGACCATTAGAGGATGTCTAGTGATCCATTAAATATTCGGTCAGCACCAGTGGTCATAGCAGTGGTGGTCATCCACATTGGCTATGTAGAAGAGGTGTCCGTCACTGACGGGATGCGTTGATTAGGAGACTAAAAATCATCAGTCGTTGTAGCATGGTGGAGGGTGTGGCACCAGGCGGGGCACTGCTTGGATGGACAACCCACGTCTAGGCCGTCCAGACAAGCATGATAGTGTATTCCTTTATCATTGATGACTGAGGAGACCCATGCATCCATGGGGAACCCAGGAGGCCAGGACCCATATGTCATTGTAGGAGCTAGATGTTTTTCCAGGTGTGTGCCACATAGGAGGTGAAACCCGCCTCTTGTGGGCCGTGTTTGGATTGGGAGGGGGAGCGGTTAGCTGTCGCCTCCCAGGTGCTCACACCGGCTACCCTGTGCGACCGGTCTCCAGCTGGTGGGATAAGACCCCAGAAGGTCGGGTCAGTTTTTCTATCCTGTTGGCTAGAACTAGTCCCAGTGGGATAGACTCGCACCCCCTTTGGACTGGGACGGATTAGACAGGGTGGTTGGGAAACCCGATGGGCAGGACCCTTGGCCAACCGGGCCGGGTCAAGAGAATCCAATTAGTCCTATCCCATTGTCCGGGCCAAAGAATATCAACCTCGACCAGATCCTTGTCTATTCGAGCCTATCTTATTGAACCGGGGTACGTCGGACCCCCGAGCCAGGTTGGTTGGGTCGGTCAGACCTGGTCAGATCGGGCCCCGTCCAAACCGGCCCCCTTCTACTACAATTCTTGTATCATGTAAACCACACATTCGATTGACCATCTATTTGTGGTTTTGGGACCCTCATGATTATTAGGCTCTTTTTTTATGCTCTATGAAGAATTTCATGATAGTTGAGATGCATTGAAGGGATTGTGGAGCGGTTCTTCCAAACACACTATGTAACGAACCCTGTGACTAGCTGATACCTAACGGATAGTAAATTTTTTCCCATTGGGAAGCACCTCTCTATGAATTTGTTCGCCCATGGTGGGAAACACCTCTCTTTGACTTGTTAGGACCTGTGTACGTGATTAGGGTGAGTGACTCAGTTGGCCATGACTATTGGGAAGCACCTCTCTATGACTTTCCAGGCCCATATTACACAATTTGAGAGGAATAACTAAGAAGATGGAGGTTAGTGGTAAGCACCTCTTTGTAACATATAATTCCCACTGTACTCCCTATATGTTGATCTATCCAAAAGATGTGATGTTTGAAGATGTGACTGATGACGTTACTGTACTACCCTAGAATATATCTAGTGTGAGTTGTCTTGAATTTCGTTCTTTACTATGAGGAATTGTTGTATGGTCTTTCCTTTTTGTTTTGGGGTCTCTATGGAGTAATGTTTTACTCATACCTACATGGGATTCACCCACACGTGTTGTGTCTGGTGAAGATGATCAATGTTTTGACAGAGGTGCTAAAGGAGACGTGACTGACAAATGCTACAATGGTGGACTTGTGCCCCAAAACAAGGCAAGGCCTAGTAAGAATGGGTGGACCTGACATACTACTCCAGCTTCTAGTAGTTTCACTACTCTCATGATCAAGTGGGGGTTTTTGTGGATGAACATTAGTGTTTCTTTTTTATTATGCTATTTTTAATTCATTGTTGGGTTTGTATTCTGGATCACATACTTTCAGATGTACATGTACTCAGCTTTGTTTTAATGGTTTCCATTCCCCCTTTTTATTTTTCGGGATGTGGTTAGGCATGTGTGTGCATATAGGTACTCAATAAAATTCCTCCCACATGCAGATTGATTCCTTCAGCGCTAAACTCCAACCCTTGGCCATCAGGAAGCGGGCTTAGGGTAGTCACGACACAGGCCCCGGGGAGGGGTAGTGAAAATTTTGATTCCGAGGGTGGTCGGTCCTGCAACAACGACTGGGGGTCTGTTTATTTTTCTTCGAGGAAACAATTTTTATGTTTTACGAGTTCATCCTTAGAGTTGGGGAGCTCAACGTTGGTGTGGAATTTGACCAATCCATACACCAAGACCTTGAATTCTATTTTTGGTTTAATACATGAAAACACTGGTTGCTGAAGTGTCTCCTTATTTTGAATAAGTGTCAGATCACTATGTATAACCTACTAACCATGGTACATCATGATCTATCTCAGGATACCTCAATGTGGATGACAATCTAGGATCCTGATATGAGTTCATGAGGACAGTCTTCCTAGTGGCGAGGTGTCTGTTCAGGGACCAGTTCTAGAGATGGTCACACCATGTGGTATACCGGCGTTACCACCACCTCTTGATTAGATAGAAGGACCACCTCTAGTGGTTCAGATGGTTGCAGCTTTCCAGACCAAGTCATAGATGACTCTATTGGCATTTAGCGTTGAGGAATAGGGTTTGAATGTGTATCGCGAGTATCCAAGGAAATGATCCCAGGAGATGTAGGGTCAGCAGGACCTACAAATTACAGGTGCGCAAAGTAAGACGCATAAGAAAAGGGTTCATAAGAGGGAGCGTTCTATCTTCTAGAAGGGTATGCATTGATATGCATGTCGTAAAAAGGTAAATCTCGTGCGATTGTGCCCCAAAATTCATGTTATAAGGTGGGAGAGGAGATAGTTGCTTACTATCAAGTCTTTATGATGTCATTCTTGGTTTGGACTAGTATCGTTCATTCCAGGATTGACTGAATTAAGAAAATATTGTGGTTCATCTGTAGAGATGGAACCAGATTTCCCATTATCAGCAGAGGGGAAATCCTTGCAGCTCTTAATGGAAACATGCAGATGAGGGTATATCTAAATCATATTTATTTGGATAGTTCGACCCACAGTGCAGTAAATGTAATGAGTCCTAAAGTTACTTAGTTACAGTATAATATAAGGACGTATCCATTGAATATGTTATATGATTACCTCTCCATTAAGTGTTAAACTTCTATATGGATCCAAACTCTAGGATGTCAATGATATCCACACCGACATATCTAATGGATCCTACAGAGCTATATAGATCGAGGGTATAGATCAAGGATATGAGAATGAATAGCTTCATGTGGTCATGGAGTATAACACAAGGGCTCCATGAATGATTCATTGTATGGTTTCTGTCTAATACTGACTTTTTTATTAATAGGCATTGGTTATAATCAATCCTTCTTATCATGAATCTGGTTCAAGATATTGAGTTTCTTGTTAAACTATTAACTTGACCGTTTCATCTTGAGATACCTATGGGAGGAGACTCGACAATCACACATATTTCAATGGTGTGATCTGAACCTTGATAAACGTGTTTTGGTTGGATCCTCTTGGTGGCATCATCAAGCCCTTACGATGTTAGTTTGATTATGAACTAGTCATCCACTTTTAACGCTCAGATTGACTATCTTAGAAAAAAAGGATATCTTATATCCACATCACTGGAATGGGTTTTTCATTGGTTGGAGAAAAAGGGGAAACCTTGGTAGCATAGGATATACTCATGCATAGGAGGGTGCAACCAATCACTATTGAGTTGACCAGCCATACCCTCATGGACGTAGATGTTTTGAGTTTTCAGTTCCCAATAGTTGAGGCAGAGTGCGGGAACGACCCTTCAAAAGATGTTTCCAAGGTTACCTCCACTCATGGGGAGGGACATCAGTATCATTCTATACCACGAGACGACACCAATATCCACATAATTATATAATAGGGAATTCATATGGCTTCACAAGAAGGGGGAGTGGTTAGGGGACTTGTAGAGGAAAGGATTAGTAATAACTAGTGTTCGAGATTATGGGTGGACGACCGTGACATTAATCAAGTGGTTGTGGATAATGAGTACCAACTACCAAAGGGTTGATGGGCACATCAATCAGTTAAAATGGGAATCCTTTCATGTGGTTGGAAAGGTACCCATAATATTTTTAGTAGTTGAGATAGTGGTGATGGATAGAGTTACTTTAGGAATATTACTCTGAGATAATCCATACTCCTAATATAGGGAACGTGGTGGCAGACATGCTCATTAGGATGTCTGGTTTACATTTGTTGTATGAGGAAACAGAGTAGCTAGCCATGGTGTATATATCCTTCATGGATGATGATAGAGTAGTTAACCATCATTCAATGACAATCACTCCATAACTCTTACAAAGGGTCAGGGAGGCACAATTTTTGGATGTAGACTTTCACGCACAACATGGTCAATTATTTTCAAGGCAAGATCCAGATGGAATTTTTATGGGTGGGGTGCATGTCGTCTTTTTAGAGGACTCATCGTAGTACTAGTGTCGTCACCGTCGGAGGTGTCGATGGAATTCCATACATCCCCCTTTGGTGGTTCATCATTGTGTGGAGAAGATAGACTAGGACCTCTAACGTCATTACTGGTGGCCAAGAGATAGGGACCCTTGGTGTTTGGGGAGGGAGACCATGTTTTCTTTTAGGTCTCACCCTAATGGAAATTGAGGAGATATTGGATGGGGAAGAAAGCTATCTCCGATGTTCATTGGACCTTTCCAGGTCCTGAGTATATTTTTGCGAGGTGGAATACAACCTAGCTCTTCCACCCATAAATGTACCAAGTGCATGATGTTTTCCATGTGTCATAGCTGAGGGAATACATTCATGATCCATCACACGTCAATGAATGGGGAGAGCTGGAAATTGAAGAAGGGACGAAGTTTATGGAGTTCCTAGTGGAGATAGAGGATCAACATGAGTGGATCCAACAGGGTTGGACAATTCCTCTGGTGCACATTCGGTGGTTGCATGTGAATCTCGAGGATAACACATGGGATGGGGAGGCTCAAATTGTGCTCAGTACTCTCATATATTTGACTAGTTTTGTTTTGGATTTTAGAGACATAAATACATAAGGTGGGGAGAATGTAATGACCCAGAATTTATGTGTTAATTTTTTTATATGGAATTATTCTAAAACTGAAAAATTCGATGGCACATGATTCCGAGTCCCAGAATGCCCAGATTGATCCATAAAAAAATATTATGCTTTGAATAGTACATATGGGTGGTTTTCTTGATGAAGTGTAATAAATCCCAAAAAATTGCTTGGATCATAAATTGAAGTGCACCATTGCGTTCAGGATGACAGGTTTACCCTAGGCGTGAATTAAGTATATTCAGTTCATGCCGCCCGTAAGAAAACCCAAAAATGGAATTATAGTAAATAATATAATTAAATATAATTATTTTATTTTTCAAAGTCATAGAACTCACGAAAGGTGACTTGGATTAATATTTTGAAACCACTGCTATACTTTTGAGGTTATTCTTTCATTAGGAAGAACCTAATAGTGGACAGTGTGGGACAACATTGGAAGTTAATTTTCAATAGTGAATAAAATAATTATGTAACAATTATTTTATTTTCAAATACTTATAACTATTAAATAGTATCATGGATTGAAAATCCCAGACTACCATTGAACTCATGGGGGGTATATTACCATTATGAGGAGCCTAGCCTCGACTAGCACAGGTCGAGGGTGAAGGTTAATTTTTTTGAAATTTTTTTAATCTATGTTTAGAAAACCTGTGATCATGATTTTCTATCTGTTGAACAAGTTATCAGATGAAAAATATGAGGGAACCGTTTAATTCCAAATTCTAGGATTTTCCAAGAACTAACATAACTTCAACTGACAAAGGACAAGTGAAAAGTTATTTTTTGGGAATTTCCAATAAAAATAATAAAACAATTTAAAAGATTTATTTTATTTATTTTTTCACCTTTGAGTGGCGAACATCGATGTTGCGTAGAAGCGAAAAGGTAGCGACAATTCTCATTATAGAGGATTATTAATGGCTCCTTAACATACAGTGTAACTATGATTTAATGATGTGTAAAAATGAAACTATTTATTAAATAAAATAGTGTAACGACATGACGTCGCATCATAATGGAGACACTATAATGAGCTACTATTTATAGTTCGCCATGCTGGGGAAAAAGGATTAAAAATTTGGAGGATTATCATGTGAATTTCTGATGCAATTACACCCTAGAGAAGAATGATGAACGGTGACAGAACCTCATCCTATTTGACTCCTTCTAAATATCATAGTGGGGAAGTGATGTAAATGTATTAATCCCTCAAGGATGAATGATGTGGCATCAAAAAATGTAAGAGGTAGGGGTTTTTTATTTGAGGTCCTTCCCCTTCCTTTTTCAAAAATTATGATCATGGATCAACCCAAGAATAGTTTGATCTGCGATTCATGCATTATATGGGAGGGTGTTTTATTCTTGGGGTTATTTTATTCAGGGTCCAAATCGAGGCATGGAAAGATTGAACAAAGACTCACCAAATCTCCCCATCTTTAAACCTCTAATGTGGAGGTCCAGGCACAACAAGAAAAATTCCTAACACCTCCTCATGTTAATTATTTATGGTTATACCCTCAAAATGGTGTAAAGGAAGGTTTAGGATCCTTGTGGTGAATAGTGTGATCCTCGAAGTCCATAGACATAGATGGCTCTAAGGAGGGACCACTTGAGCACATCTGGTGGTCTGCTAAACATTATGCCGATGTCGAAAGTAGTGGTGGTCGTCCACACCAGCCTCATGGATTAGGAGACCCACACTGGTGGGCCGCATTGATCGTGAGACCACAGCTCGTCAGCCAGTGAGGCTTTCTAGAGAACGCAGCACCGTGTGTGGTGCCGTGTATATGGAAAAACCATGTCCGGGCCATCTATAATACCAGGAGGCCACGGTCCATGATTGAAGAAAAGTGAGGATCCTCATACATTTTCCAGGAAGGTGGTAAGTCTTGGCCCGTCGGCCACGGAAGGAGCAGGACGCAATGCCATGCAGGCACGGCAGGAACTGGACGTGGTGCCAGGAAAGCACCGCGCATGAGGGTGTGGCCCATCTCATGTAGGCCACATTCAGACATGGAGGAGATTCATCTGGATGCTTCTGCTCAGGTGATCACACTGACAACACCGCATGGAAGGTCCCCAGCTGGAAGGCCGAGCCCATGAGGGTCAGGCCAGTCCCACTGACCAGCGGGCTGGACCTAGGTCTAGCAGCCTGGACTGCATAGGCAGGCCAGGCCCACACCCATCGGGCCATAACTACACAGGTAGACTAGGTCCGCGCCCCCATTAGAGCTGGATTGTCTATTGAGGGCGCGGGGTCACCCGGCATCTTGGAGCCTCAGCCAACCATGTCGGGTCCAGAAAAGCCTATTGGGCCTGGCCCCCTGGCTAGGTCGGACTAGACATACCTTGACTGGCACCCGGTTTGGTCGGGTCCATCCTAATTAGTAATGGTATGTGATACCCCTAGGCTAGGTTGGTCGGGTTGGTCTGACTGGGTCAGACTGGGCCCCGTCGCAACTGACCCCCTGGTTACTAAAACGCATGTATCTTTCTAATCAGGCAACCTATTGAAAAGTTGTGAGTGGTTTTGTGACCCTTTAAATTAGGTACATGTTTTTGAAATTCTATATGGTGACTATTGTGATAGTTTATATGAAAAAAGGGAATTAATAGTTCTTTTCCAAAAAGGACTACATACAGATCCCTACAACAGGCTGAGACCTGAAGACTGGCGACTTTTAGCCCTATGGGAAACACCTCTATGTGTCTTCTCATGACCACTGTGGGAAGAACCTCTTTGTGACTTTACTGGACCATGAAACCCAATTTTATGAGTACCACATTTGGCCATGACTAGTGAGTAGTACCTCTCTATAACTTTGTTGGCCCACAGTACGTGATGGCGAAAAATACCTAAGCAGTCAACGGATAGTGGAATAAACTTCTTCGTGACATGACATGCCCACTATAATACCAAGAAGAGGAGTTATCCAACTATCATGGTGTTCTATGATGTGAATGATGATTCTACTGTTACTACACATAATATACCTGGTGTGAGTTGTCTTGTGTTTGGTGCTTTACCTAGAGGAATTGTTGTGCGGTCTTTCTTTTTTTTCATTGGGGTCCCTAATAAATACAATGTTACTCACCCCTGCACAGGGTTCACACTCATGTGTTTTCTCTCATGTAGAAGACTAATGTTTCGACATAGGTGCTCAGGGAGACAGGACTGGAAGATGCTATAATAGTGGACTTGGTGGCCAACGAATAGGCGGTGCCCAGTAGGACTTGGAAGATATGACATACTACTTCAGATTCCAGTAGGTTCACTACTCTCACTATCATGTGGGGTTTCTTGTAGATGGCCATCATAGTTTCATTTTTTATTTTTTTATTTTCTGTACTTTTTTGGGGGTTAATTCCGTCACACTTACTTTCAAATGTACTAGCACTCATCTTTGTTTTAGATGTTTTATTTTTACCCATTCGATGTTTTGAAATGTGTTTGGTCATGAGTGTGCATACAGGTACTCATGAAAATGTCTCCCACTTGCTGGTTCATGCCTTTGGCACTATTCTCCATCCTCTGGCCTTCAGAAGGTGGGCTAGGGGTATTCACGGAATGGTCCTGGGGGGTGGGTCATGACTAACCACCTATTCCATATTCCGTGAATCATGTTCTCTAAAAAATATGGTATGGATGTACTAATCAATCCATCCATACTCCTCAAGTCATATCCAAAACTACTAAAAATTTAGAATACATCAATACAATTCTTCTATTCCATTTTTATAATGTTAATAGTTTACATTAAAATCATGAATAACCCCTTTGGAAAAAACATCCTTTTAAAAAATAAGGAATCAATTAATTAATGACCTAACACATATTCTCCTAAAAACAAATTCATGATCTAAATTATGGATACATGTCCGTAATATTATAAATATCACTTTATGAATGTGAGAGTTAATGAAAAAAAATCTATTTATTTTAACTATTCACCATATATATCTATGAAAAACGTTTTAGAATATCTGTTGTTAAGAATTAACCTCAAGGTTTTCCACCCAAGAACATCTATGCATGATGAATTTCATTAAGAAATTCATTGAAAAAATAAACAACACCACTCAATTATCATCATACCACTATAAATCCTCACTTTTCAACTACTAATTATATTTTCCACAAGAAACACATTGATTAAAAATCAAAGCACAAAATAATATAATATATCATTATTACATTTGATTAAACTATAATATAACTAAAATCGCACATGATTGAAATAATAGACCACCATGAAATTTATTTATATTTAGATAATCCAATTAAACCCACATCCACTCCTATATTTCCCACTTATAATTAAAATTATAACCCCAATGAAATTACTAAAATAAATAAGTACATTTTTATTTAAAATGAAAACCTACAAGTCGATAGTATAAATTTATTTTTGTCTTCTATCACAAATAATGGGAAAATAGAAAATAAGTCAATATAGTATAACATAGATGTCCACATGCAAACATTTTCCATTAAATTTAATAAATAATAAAATAACCATAACAAATATGAGTAATACATGACACATTATGTACATATTGATGTAATTAAAAATAGTGAGTATAATATCAAGGATTGGATTGTAAGAATATATATGAAGTGAGATTAAATATTACCCAAAAATGACTATTGGGAATTATGATAGTTGTGAATCATTACCATTGTTGATATATCAATATTAATTTAAACACTAAAATTTCTATATAATAATATTAATTATGAGAGCTAGTTTATGCTGATGGGAGAAACCACTTACCAAATAAGAAGGAATGTACCTCGTGATGTTATTTTATTTAATTATGTGGAAAACGTAGCATTACTAAGGTTGTCCTTGACCAATCCAATGTAGATCTATAATAATTGACGTTTGAGTGAAATAATCTATATAATATGGTTTTGTTATTGGAAATCACTAACAGATCAACATTTTAAAATCCAACCAATAAATTTAACACCATCTCTCAGGATATGCTTGATTCAAATGTTGGTGTGATAATGGATCGTGTATATAGGGGTTAATTTCTAAAAAAGTGTATGCGATTTTATAAATGAAATGGTTTTTTCTCTAAGACCACATCATTATCAAATATATCACAAATATATAAAAGTTAATATTTATCCAATTTTGATGATAAATTTTATAAAATGGAATATTTATTTTGAATAAAAATGGCTAAATTATATAAGGGGAGATATTTTGTAATTTGTTATAATAATAGTAAAACTAGGTAAAAAATGATGAAAAATGATGTATATGACATCATAGATTAGTAGTCTTAATTAAAAAATGCAAATTAGTTATATTTACCTAATTTTATAGTTAATAATGTTAATAGTCAATTAAGGTAAGTAATGGGGGAACTTTGTCTTACATTATAACACATGAGATAATTTAAATATAAAATATTAAACACCTTTTCCCCTAAAATTCAACCCACCACCTCTATAAATACCCACCATCTTCTCATTTCTCTAACACAAAATTTATGTTTATCTCTTTATTTATGGATCAAGGAGTTTATATTATAGATATATAAGATTAAATAATTTAGTTAGTTTGAAGGATCGAATCTAGACTAATAATTATGAAGTTAAGTAATGGTCTTCTTTTTCTAATTGTTCAATTCCAATTTACATTTCAAATTTAGTATCCTTTTCAATCTCAAAATTTGAATGACAATATTTTGGTAATTTAATTTTAGGATCATTCCATATGGTATCCTACACATTATAGATCATATTTGACCAAAATTATACTCTATTAATTAGAAATTATTATGTAAAAATATTCCCACAACCATAAACTCCATTATCAAAAATGTAACAACCCATTATTCCAAATTATATATTCCTTTAAGAGCATAAATGTTTGATTTCATTCTTTCTATATTACAGTTATCTAAATTGAATTTATATATATATATATCCATTAAAAGTGTCCATTTAATATTCCAGTAAAAATAAAGGTAACAAAATTAGGAAATATATATATAAATGAAAATAGAAGTCATTATAAATAATATGGTTTTGTTAGAATTCAATTAGTGTATCTATGTAACTAATATAACTGATTTTTTCATCAAAATATAATAATTTTAAACATGGATTTTATGAGATTTATATTAATATACTAAATATATAATGGATAAAATACATTTTTGATATTTATTATATTTAAACACCATATTTGATTAGTTTTTGATAGAAAATATGAATAAGAGTACTTAATATTTTTAGAAAGTTATTTTTTGATTAAAATTTTTATTTATTATATCTTATGTAAATGTTAAATTTTCAAATTTTATGTTCTTAATTTTCATAAATGTTCTTTATTTTTTGATTTAGGATAACAATATCATCTTATCAATAACTTTTTGGATTATTTTGAAATAATTTATTTTTAGGTTCATAATGGATAGTAATGTTGTCACAAAATCCATAACATGTATAGTTATATAAAAAGATAAGAATAAAATAAATTATTAAAAATTATTATGATAAAATATTTTTATTTTTTGATTAAAATTTTATATTTGAAATACTACATATGATTTAGAAAACCTACCATTAACATTTTATAATGTTATATAATAATTCTCAATAAATGAATTAGTTTTTGGTCTTATTCTTTAAGTAAAAATTATAATTGTAATATTAGATTTTGGATTGATTATAATATCCATATTAATTTTATTTCTTTCATAACATTCTAATTTATAATTATAATATCAAAAAAGATGATAATTTTATCATACATAAAAACTATATTCATATTTGTTTTTTCAAAAAACGACTTTTCAAACTTGAAATGGTATAATATCAAAAGTAATTTTTATTTCATATATAAAAATTATTTGATAGAATGGATCCCATATTTCAGAATCACTAGTTATAATTTTATTCAATGAGGCATTTTTTAGGAATTAGAAATAAACTTATTGGGATATTGTTTTCATCATGGAAAAAAATGATAGTGTAAAAATATAATTGTAAATAACACATAAAATATTTAAAACATGTTTTTAAAATAATTGACAAGGTTTTATAAACCCAATATCTCACCATTATCCATTATTTTAAAATTTTCATCCTTTGACCCTTTGAATAGAGACATACAATTACTAGAATGTAATGCTTGTTTCTAAAATTACCCTTCTCTTTACATTTAAAAGATGAGCCCTTCCACAACATAATAATACACACATCCCTTAAAATTTAATCAAAACAATTATTTTTCTTATAATAGTTGAATATATCATATTCATAACCCTTTGGTATCCATTTTAAATCCTACAAACACCATTTCAATAGATACATCCAAGAGAAATCTCAAATTTCCAATAAGAGCTTTTCATACTCCATAGAATTTTCTTTTTAATATTTTCAATCAAAAATAAATTTATAATGACGAATATATTTAAAAATTTATTATTAATGTATTTTAATTTTATTATAGTAATGTGAAAACCATTATTCAATCATTTTAATCCAATATGAAAAACTGAACAACATAGATCGAGTGTATATATAGACTACTACCTCCATGAAATAATGTTTTCATTTATCATCAACACTTATAAAGTATAGTGAAATATAATTATTTTTTGGATTAATATGGTTAAAATGTCACAATATTCATTCAAAAATTTTAATCTATCATAAAACTTCATTTTATCAAATTATTGGAGAAATGGAATCGTTAATCTTGTGTACGTGCAGACTACATCCTATTCTAATGATGAATTTAATTTGATATAACAAAAATTAATTGATGGTTATAAGAATGATTTTAAGAAATATAAATGATATTTATGAACTTTTTAATAGTATTACAAACTTATATTATCATTATATGAAAATATTTCTTTACTCATCAAATCATTATAATACACTCTCATTTGGGTTGGTTTTACAACCTATAAAAATTATGGTAAAATATTTATTTAATTTTTGATTTTGGAATATAAAATGATGGTAATGTTTTCTTATAATAATATATATAATATTTTTAAACTAGTCTTTAAATTTTTTTATTTATATCTAAAATAGTTATTAGTACATTAAATTTCTATCATTAGACACACTGAAAGTTATTCGTCACAAATTCTTTTTTTTCGACAAACCATGCCCTTAGAATTCATAAAATGAATAATAAATATGATAAATATTTTAAATAAATTTTTATTATCTCTAATATTATATGGTTACAATGATCTATAAAATAATAAGTATGAATAGACAATGTAACCATGGTAATAGGAAAAAAATAATCAACATTTTCGTAGACCTGGTGATGGAAATTATCTATAAATGATAATTGTAATTTAATAAAAGGTTGTTAATAATTGAAAAAATAGACTTATATATGAATATTTTTTTCAATTTGTCTATTAATATTGTTATTTTTACTACATGGTGGATATAGTTCATTTAGTTAAGTAGGAACAAACGGTTGGTGACTCATTGTCTAAAATTTTATTTCATAAGATATATTTTATATTATTCATTATGATAAAATTTATTTAGTTTTATAACTAAATAATTGATATATTTTACCATATTCATGTAATTCACATGTTTATAAAAATAATATGGTTTTTTTAAAATAATTATCTATTCAAAGGACATTAGGTTTTAGGGGTTATTTTTCTTTATTTTCAATTACAGAAGTCTTGTTTGTTATTCTGCATCATAGTTTAATTTATTTGGTGTATTAACTACAATAATTACATTAAAATATTAATAATATATTTTATTTCATGATTTTGAATGTCCATTTCATTTGTGAACCTCTTATATTTTATTGATTTCTTGTATACCAATACTATAATAGTTTTTCATCTCAAATTCATTAATTTGAGAAATGTTTTTTCTTATGTTCCCAATTTCAATTAATTGTGAGTATAATTACAATCAATTATATTATATCATCAATTATATTTGACTAATTAAATTTTATGATCAATTTAAGGATCGCTCTTTTTGAGTGTTTCAAATTAAAATGTTTCCTAAGAAGAAAGTATATCTTCTCTATTTTAAATTTCAAAATTAGGATAGGTTTCAAAGATAATAGATCTAGGGAATTTGATTGCATTATATTTTTAAAACACAAATAATTGTATTCTCCTTTATTTTTTGGGTGTGTTATTTGTAATCCCACTATTTCATTTTCCCCCTTGATTGAATATTTACCCATTATAAGGTAGTTAACCCTAAATAAACTTTGTAGTACAGATTCCTCCAATTTAATAAGATTATTTAATAGTTTAATTTATATATTTCTTTATTTATGTCTAAAGTAATTGATTATGTTCAATTTATTAAACTACTTACAAACATACAATTATTTGAATCAAACATCAATAAGATAAATGATTTATCAATACCTTTATCTTTCAAAATTATATTCTTTCATAGGAATAATTTTACATCAATGCCTCTATTATATGAAAATATTCATTGTATGAATATTATTAATCTATATTTAATATATGTAGAAATATTTTTATATTTCTTATATTACACATGTTATATGTATTTTTGACCATACACATTGTATCGAACGATGGTTTTTGTCCATGTAATACCATTTATAAACAATGAATGTATTGAAGTTTCGTATGACTGTATCTCAATATGGATGTTTATTGATTACAATGGAATGTTGATTATAAATTTTATTTATATTAATAGTTTAAATATATTTATTTAATAGAACTTAAAGAAGTTATGGAATAGTATAAATTAATATATTGCACCTCGATGCATCAGTTGGTTTTAAGAGACAAATGGTCCGAGTATTTGGTATATGACTAAAAAATTTATGTATCACATCTTAGATAAGAAATTGATGATAATAATTATGTATTATATATTACCTTTATCGAAATGTATTTTCTTTTTTGATAACATGATGGTAAAGAACATAAATTCTGAAATAATGATTTTTATTAACATAAATTTAGTTATTTTAATCTATGTGATTTTAATATTGTAATTTCATCTTTTGATTAATTTCCAGCTCATGTGAATAATTATAATGTATTATTTTATTATTATTTATTCGTACCATATTCTTCATGATAGTTCTATGATTTTATAGATTTTTATACTTGTTTTCCCAAAGTATGTGTTTTATCTCACCCTTAGTATGTTTCTATTTCCCTATGTTATAATGAAAATAATTATAGATAATATAATTAGAAGAAAAAATCATTTGTTTAGAATTAATGATATATGTAAAAGAATTATTATATATTAAGTAGTTTTTTATTTATTTTTTAAAATTTTGATTTCTTGGAAAATACATGGGATTCCTTAGTTAATTATTTTCCCTGATGTATAAATCTATAATCCTAGAAATTCATGGGAATATGTGTAAGTAAATTTTTTTCTATATTTCATGTAATTGTAGTGGCCTTAAACCAATGATTCACTGTGGGAATCAGATACGTTTTCAGATAATATTATTGTTTTCGATGTAATTTGAGGATTATTTAAGCACTGATTAGTTAAGGAAGATGATAATTTCAATTTATTGATAACCTATCATGTTTGAGTAATTTTTTTTTGTGGTCATATTGAATATTCTATGTTGATTAGGAATTTGGAAAATTGAACATCAGTGAAACCCCTAGAAATAATTATAAGGTATAAGTCAATGTATATGATAATAATCTGAAATATTTGTAATTATTTATGTATATGGTTTTCCTTGAAATTAAATCCATATTTGGATACTGGAAAGTGGATTAAGTTATGTAATAGATTTATCTAGGTGTAATCTCCCTAAAAAATTAATATTTGGTATTCACCCAATATTCACAGTACTATAAAATGGGTTTCTCTAAGAATACATTCTTAGATAGACACCTGAGTTTGATGTGATTTGGATAATCATATTATCATTCCAATACGTTAGAGAATATTTATTTTGTAATGTAATTAATAAATGGAATTTTAGAGAACCCAAGATAAAGAAATTTAGAGTACACCGAGAGTGATTATGGTTGATAAAAATGATAATATAGTATTTCTATGTGTATTACATTTTTTTGTTTTATTTTTCATTTATTTATCCAATAATTATTATATTTTGGTTTTAATTTTCATTCTCTCATGATAAAATCATTTTTTGTTTTAGAAATGTATGAATCATGAAAGAACCAAATTGAAAATTTATTCCATGTACAATGTAGATGTTATAACAATGAGAAAACTAAAAATACATGAGTTACGTTGGAAGTACATCTGCAATTTCTAATCAAATTTATAAATTTAAGGTCAATAACCTAAACTTATTTTAGTTTTCAAACACCCTAAATTAGAGAATAATTGAGTTTCATGGAACATTTATTGACAAATATAGTGAACTCAAAATGATTGAACAGCCTTGTAGTAAATAAAATTCGAAGAAACAAGTAGGGTAATTTCTTGGGGGAATTATTAGAATATTCATTTGTGGAATATTAGGGCATATAGTGACATATTGGAATGAAAAATACAATATAATCAGTTAATACAATGATGTAGGAAGATGTTTTTCATGTTATTCCCAAGATAAAAAGGTACACACCAAATTTGATATTAAATATTGATTTATGTTAACCTTTTTGATACACTTTAATGTATTTATTAGTAATCGAAAATTAAAATTTCAAGGACCTAGTTTATTTTTGGGAGATGTAAAACATAGAAAATTTAATTATATATTATTTTAAGTTATAATATGTTATATATCTATCTTCAAATGAAACACAAAATCATAGTGAGCCATGAGAATATATATAAATATCATACTTAATTACTTTATCTAATATAAAGGTAACCAAATTATGAAATATTCATAGAAATAAAAATAATGGTTATCACTAATATTATGGGACTGTTAAAATTAAATTAATGTTTCTAAGTAACTAAAAAATTATATTTATTATTTAAAATTTATCCCATCAAAAATTTAATTTTTTGTTCGATATCTTATGATAATAAACATAAAATGGATAAAATATATTATTTCTGTTAATAGTTTGTTAATATAAGTACTTTTTAATAATTTGTTATAAATAAAAATAAAAATAAATAATATTTTTTTCTTATGAAAAAAATTGTCATTATATTATTGTGGAAAATTTAAACATTATATTTTTAGTTTTACAAATATTACTTAGATTACAGATTTGTATAATCAATTTTAACATTGGATGAACTTTTATAAAATAATTGATTTTTATATAAATAGTAAAAAATACATTTTATAATAAAATCATAGAGTGTATGGATATATGAAGAAGTAAGAAGAAATTAAATACTTATAAAACATTTTATATAATCATATGTGTATTTAAGGTTAAAAAATATACAATATAAAATAATATTATGGATTTATAAAAACATTTTTACCATTTGGTAAACATTATTAATATTTACAAATAAAAGAATGTAGTTTTGGTATTTTCATTTAATTTTATATTATTATGGAAAAATATGGTTTTTAAATTCTTGAAAAGATAAATACAATTACCGTTTTTATAATAACTCGTTGTATATTTTAAAAATATAAAACATTTATTATTTTATCCATTATAAATACATTAAGCTCAAAAATGCTTGTTTCATAAAAATGACTTTTTATGTGTGTAATGTGGTATGGATAAAATTAATCTCTATTAACAAAGAATTATTTTTTTAAAAAAATTTATTTCATATCTAGAATATTTATTTCCAATTTCTTTTATAAAACCTTTTTATTTTTTAGTTAAAAATAAATTACATGGGTAAGAAATAATTTCCAAGGAAAAAACTAAAATGGTAAAGCATAGAAGTATAATGCTAAATGACTCAAAAAATGATTAATACATGTGTCGAAATTAAATAAGGTTTCATTATAAACCCAATATCACCACAAGTTCCCTTATTTTATACATTTTGATCCTTTTTCCATAGAATAGTCATATAAAATTACAGAAATGTAATGTGTACATCCAAAATTACTCTTCACTTCACTTATTAAATGGGATAACTTTCATTACATCATCATAAATATATACCATCAAATTTCACAATAAATCGATTAAATTTTATCTATATTAATCCAATATCATTTTCATATGCCTATGGTCTCAATTATAGAGTCTAAGGACTCTATTTCCAATGATATTTCCAAGAGAAATCTTTTGTTCTAAATGTGAGAATTTCTTACTCCTAATCACTTTCATATTAATTTTTCCCTTCTAAAAAAGTAATATCCACAATAAAAAATAAAACATGTATTTTTTATATTATTTATTATTATTATATTAATGTATAAACCATTATTCAATCTATTTCATCCTCTAATTTAAACAAACTAACATCAGTTGTGTGTGTGTGAGGAAATCCACGTCTACGAAATGATGTGGTTCAATTTTCATCACAAGCTCTGAAGGCTAATTACAATGATTGATTTCATAAGATAAATGGTTTCTAATGAAACAATTATAATTTTTAATTTAATATTTATCTCATACATATATTCCTTCTAATTTTTTTAGATAATAAATCATTAATCATCCACACATGAGGATTACCGTCTCCAAGAATGATAAATTTCAGTCATCATATCCAGCATTAGTTAATGTTTATAAGAATTAATTTAATGATGTTAAATGATATTAATGACATATAAAATATTATTAAAAAAATTATATTGAAAATATATAAATACATGTAAATATTCAATAAATCTTCATAACACATTCTCATTTGGATCTGTTTTACTATCTATGAGATTGATGATATAACATTTGTTTTGTGAATGATTAAATAACAGTGATATTTAATTACAATATTATTGAATAAAAATTAAATATTTTTTTTATGATTTTAAAAACATGTTATTTTTATTTAATATATTTACTAATATGTAACCCTTTGGCCATTAAATCCATTGAAACTAGCACTTCACAGTTTCCTTTTTCTCCAAAAATAACTTTATCATTAACAAAATGAAAATGGGATATTATTAATCAATTAAAAAATATGTTTACAGTATCTTAGGTAATCTATTAATCGTTATTTTTTAATCAGTAATTACAAATCGACCCTATCATCATAGCACTGATATGAAACCAACAATTGAAATGTTTTATCACCCAATAATATAAATAAATTATAATTGAGTGATTTAGTTTTAATATATGGTAATATAATAATTGAATAATAGTTAATATATATTAATAATTTTATGAATTAGGTAATTAAAATTTCAATTTTTGCTATGTAGGGGGTATAACATGTTCAAATAATAATTAATATAGGGCATGGGGTTCTTTGTCCCAAATTTAATTTATTTATAAATATTTCATATTGTGCAACATTATTTATTTGATATATTTTGGTTATTATATATGGAATTTATTTTAAAATATTTTTTTGATTAATTGTTTTTAAATAGTTTTATCAATGTTCTTTAATTAAATATATTTGGATTTAATAGAAACTAAGGACGTAAGGGTTATTTTTATTAATTTTGAATTATGTGAGATGTGTTTGGTATTTTCTACCATATTTTATTATATATATTTTATTAAATTTTCTAATTTTTTTAAATAATGTTGAATATATTTAATTTATTCTTATATTAATTTCCATTTCGTAGTTACCCTATTATGTTCTCCATTTTCATATGTTTTCATTAAAATAATATTTTTCTATCTAAAATTTATTTCATTGAGGTATATGTTTTACTATGCAAATACAATATTTTTAAAGGGAGTTTTAATACCAATTTTATTAAATTAAATAATGAATAATATTTCATTCATGATATTTTAAGTTCAATTTCACGTTCTCTCACTAAATCATCTTTTTATTAAAATGTTACTCAAACTGCAATAGTTTCTTCCAAAATCTAAATTTCCAAATAAGGGATGACATTGAATGATAATAAATCAATGTAATATCATTACTAATTTTTTATAAAAACATATTAATTCTCTATTACTCTTATTATCTTATGGGTTTACATTTATTTACACTATTTTATTTTTGCAATTGACTTTTATTTTTCCATTATATGAAAAGAAACCATAACTTTTATATTTAGTCAGTAATCCTCATAATCCATGACTATGTTTATTATATACTTTAATGAATGTCCTTATTTATTTAATCAAAAATCTATTAACATTGTTTCCTTCTATGTTTTCATTATTTAAAAACAATTTAATCAAATCCCAATAAAAGATATGATCCATAATTTCATTTCTCTTTCCAAATCAGCCTCTATCATTAGCATTATTTTTCCTCTATATCGTTTTATAAGTGAAAAGAACTATGTTTCATTGTCTGTAGACACTATACAAGTTTGTTTACATTGTTTCCCCGAATTTTTTGAGGCATTTCATTGGGGAAATCATAGAGCATGTTATTTCCTAACCATGTACCCATGGATGCACACCCATGCTGGTAGCTCTATAACTTTAAGTAGAGTCATGCATCATTATTTTAAAATTTTTATTCAAACGGTGCCCTTGAAATTATACAGGGTACCACCTTAATGGGAGGCAGACATTTGGTGAATGGTTTGTCCAACAGTGTGTCCAAACCAAGAAACCCACATATTTTTGAAAAAATCTACCAAAATTTACATATATCTATTTTAAAACCAACCCACACTCTTGTTATATTATTTATACTATTCACAGAGTTTTTTCTCACTTTCACTTCCATGGAAGAAAAATTATAGGATCTTTGATATATCACCCATCCACCCTCAGATTTGATCTTCATACTTCTCATTGGGTGAGCATAGACCAATGATTAGTTTAGTCACTTTCATTCGATCTGGACCAAACCAATGGTCAATATTGGATGAGTTCTCCTCAACAAGCATAAGGTAGGTGTTCTAGCCTTTATCCCTAAATTATTGATGTCTTATAACATTCTCAAATGTGTCATGTGCTGGATTCTCCATGTGTTTCTCTAAAATTCCATTAATTCATGTTTAATTCTATTACCTTGGTTGAATGTTTCTAGTGATCCCATAATCAGGTTGGGTTAGGCCCCATCATCTATTTCCACCCGTTTAGGTGTCCCGAGGGTTTTTCCTTGATATACATAAATGCATAATTTAACAAACCATTATCAAATTTTTTTGACATGACTCCAATTTGATAGAATTATAATGAATTGAAATGAATGGAGGTTACTGGTATGACCAAATAAACCAATTAATTAGAATAATTGTTACACCCATGTTATTGTTATATTTTAATGGATTATGAATTACCCATTGCATCATATTAAATAAAAAGATTAACTATCACTGGTATGACTTATGGGTATTGTACCCTCTTATTATATTGTGATATTGGAATTTTGTCCCATTATATAGGCGATATGTGCTTGTATTCCCCTTTTCCTCTTGTGAAAAAGGTATGAAGTCCATTTAAAAGTGAAATATGGTAATTGAGTACTTTTATAAATGTGAATGAGAATAGTGAACCGTTATAAATATTATATGTGCTTTGAGTCATTAATATATGTGATACGGGCAAGTTGATGACTATTATTATATTAGGTAATCACTACCCTTACTGTGATTTTAGGCATAGATTCTCCCATTTATAAGATACAAAAATTGTAAGACTTTGATTATATTACTAGGCATAAAGACCATTTCTATGATGATTCTAGACCTGGAATCCCTTCGAACCTGTGATACACATACTATAGCTTATTGATATCTGAGTTATGACTAGTTTCCAATCCCGTGGTATTATACACATATATGGTTTTAGAAGTCACTATATATATAGTCCATATACATGTATACACTTGGATACATGTTCAGACTGTCCCACTATAGTCAAAAATGTACTATTATCCTGATGTACTTTTGGAAGCTTAGTTAAACCTTTAATGTTTATTTACTACTTTCCATTGTTGGTTTCACACTTCCTTATTATATTCACTTACTTGATATATATAGACACAAATGGAGGTGTCATACTGAGATTACCACACCCCATTTCTAGGATGTTGATGGTTTCTAGAAATACTATATTCTTGTAGGTGTAGATAATGGGAAACATCCATTTATGGATGTCTAACTTCTTTCATGACTTGGTATAGGAACCTAGAAAATGATGATCAGGCTGGATCATGTGATGATTTAATACTCCTTGTACCCTTTTTATTCCTTTTGTATATCATTTACTATTTTTAATACCCATATCAATTTATACATGTTTCCCAATTTTATAGATACATTACATCATCATCTATAATATATGGTTTAGTTTACTAAGTTTGGATCAAATTCAATGATTGGATGTTTATTCTAGAATCCTTGATCATTTCCATTATTGATATGATAAAAATATTTTTAAATTAATTACACTATTATTATACAACTACTTGAGGTAATATTCACCCGAGTGACTCCCACTAGGAACTTTCAACTAGTCTATATCCACTGGTGCACGTGGAGGTGCGCTTGAGGCCATGTGGCCCACTAGATCAAGCCACTATATAAGGTGAATACTTGGAGGGGAATCAAAAATATGTATCAGAGCCTTCTTTCCTTCCGTTATTATTTTTAGAAAATAGAAATAATATTAGTAATGTTAGGTAATATATAAATGTGGTTTTTTTAAGATTAGCTAACACATGTACAAATAAAATTCAAATTTCCAATCAAACAAAATTCTGTTTTTTATATTATGTTTATGATAGTTGATTTGAATCCATCATTAGGTGATGAAATTGAATTGTGAAATTATTATTGATATGGTTTAGGAATAAATTACATCTTTGGCTCGATGAGATGATCTAACGGAAGCATTGATCATGCCTCATTTTAGGCCCTTGTTATAATTCACAAATCATGCATTATCTCATGTCTTATAGGATGAATTTCATGATCAGATGACAATGTTGTACATGACTTAAATGATGTAAATGTTAAATTGACTAACTTTTAATATTGGGGAATGGGAATCATCATTGGTACATAGAGTTTCTTCCATAACATAAAGAGTATTTCCTACTTAGTCAATAGTATGCACCCTAAACATCCAACTATGGCATGTAGAGTCATGAACTATTAGTCGCATGGACTAGAAGATGTTACTGTATGGATCATGTAGATTCCAAACTTCGGTTCATTTTGTGTATGAGAAATTATGAATTGGATGTGGTGAACCATTTGGATCAACCATTCAAAGTGAAATGCTATAAAAATAAGAGTAAAATGTAGATCTTAACACTTACCCGACTTTAGAAGTAGGAAGTATGTATTGTATCTTGTGTTCTGTATAAATTTTTCTATCACCATAACATACACGTTGAGATTGAATAGGGGAGTGATTGTTATATAAGAATTCATGTACCTATACTATTCATGTATCTATGATTTTATAGATTTTAATTGCTTTTTTAGGCGAGTGTTTGGTATTTGTATAAAAATTCCAACACAACATAATCTAATCATTCTTCATGAGGGTGGTTATTACTATGCTCCAGAGGTGGTGGTCCATGATCCATAAGTGATACCTATAATCATGACAAATGTGACACTTATTCATATTTCCAATGAGTGTAATGATTCCTAGTTTCGAGGATATTTTCCAAGGATTAGGAAAACTATAAATGGATCTTCAAACTCTAACCCTTTAATTGGAGAGTTGACCCTTGAGTTCTAGCAGTAGAATTCGCCAATGTTTTTCAGGGATGGAAGACTATAGGCTACAAATTTATGGATGGTGACAGATTTATCTATATTCAACCATCAAGAAAAACCTCTTAATTATAGATAGAAACTATATAATTATATATTATTATAATCTACAAAAATTATGGTCTGATATTTTGAATCATGAAAGTTAGTATCTGTAAGTGATTTGAAGGTATTTCCAGTCCATCTTTTATGATTATTTCTTCCCTAAGAACCAGATGGTTTTTTGATCTATGTAGTTCATGAACATGTGGAAGGGGTTTATGTTGGTTATGGAATAATATGCTCTGTTTATTGAGATTTGTTTCCTTAATCAAAACTATACAGATGATGAGGCAGTAAAAATGAGATAATTCTAGGATAGCCTTTGGTATCATATTCATTATTAGGTAAATGTTTTATGATTTACTATTGTATATGATAGAGTGAACTATGACCTTATCACCCAACGAAGCCTGAGAGAAGCTAATTTTGTGAGCCCTGGATGTTCATATCCGAGATAGAGTACTGGTTTGACTAGCAGTAGAAATTGATGCTTTGAGGCTGTATGTGAGAATAGAAAAAACCATTTGACACGAGATGACAGTTTTTTTGTTTTCTCTCTATGTTGAAATCATGGTAATAAGAATTTATTTTTCTATAAGCACCCCATCGAGTGCAAATTATTTGGATGAATATAGATTTTTTAGTGTTTTTTTTGGACCATCCCATATGATCTAAGGAAGAGAGGATCTATTCTATATATACCTTTAGAAACAAGATCCATATTACCTAGCAAGGTGGGTAGCTTGAGTAATACTGGTTGTAATGGTAGAGTATGAAGTTGTAGTTTTGGTATCCAGGCATCTGATATATATTTCTAGTAGATCATACATACTCATGATATTTAGGGTGCAACATTTGGTTATTGATCTGACCAAATTTAATCTTACAACCTATAAAAGAGGAAAATGATTTCATTTCATCTACTAGTTGAGGTTCTATTCTAGTATCCTTTATTATTGCATCATTTATTTTTGATAAAATTGCAACATACTATTTTATCATTATGGTGATTTAGAATAGCCTCTAATTTCATGTTGAGTACTCTAATGGCATTACTATGAATGACATTCCTTTGGGATTACAATCATAAATTTAATACAAATGTAAAGACTATCCTCTTGAGGTAGGTATCCATCCATTCATTGGGACATCTTTATCCACAGAATGAAAGGCTTTGGTGATATTTTTAGAATGGACTGGTTGGTTCTCTATCGTCCATATGTGGATTGTCATTATTAGAGGCTATTGTTTACATCACCCATAGGTGGTACATATATTCAAAAGGGTGAGTGGTATGTTCAAGAAAAAGGAAATGGATAGAAAATATTGGGATATACAGAGTGGCCACTCAGATTTTGAGAAATTACATGGATGATATGAAACAAAATCAGACATAGTTATATCCTATAGTAGATCAATTCAGGCATTTCTTCCTTAGAATTGTTCATCCCAGTCATTTTGATGTTGTTTTAAATAAAGAAAGAGAACCCTATTTGTATGCTAATCTCAATGTATTTTATTTCTAGATATACATTATACATTATATTCTAATGGAATTTCCATGTAAATTTTTTAAGATTATGTGGAATTATTTTCCGACCACATGCTTTGACGGTATGTGATTCTGAGGGCCGATGAGCCCAAAATGTATTTTTTGAAAATTTTTTTGTTTACATACGTAAAAAATTTGAGTCAGTTTTTCTAAAATTTGATTCGGTGCTAGGATAAAAAATTTAAGGGACCCCATTGATCTGGAATGTTGGAATTCACCAAGAATGGACTTAACATTGACCGTAGAGGGTCAGACAGAAATGTTATTTTTTTGACATTTTGGAAGAAAAATAAAATAACATAAAAAATTATTTTATTTCATTTATCACCATTGAGTGGTGGATGATGGAGTAGCGGTGCAGAGAACATGCACATTAAAGGAATCCCATTAATGGAATTTTATGGAAAAACATAATGACACATTAAGTGGATCATAACAGATATGTTATTTCATAAATTAAACAGCCTAACAGAAATGTTGCAACGTGTTTCCTTTTTTAAGGATTAATGCTTTGGGGAATTGAAGGTTGAAATGTTGGGAATATTTTAATGAAACTCCAGCGAGTTTTCTCTTCAATGAAGAATGATGAATGCCAGTGGAATGTTAAGAACTTCAACGTACCTCAAAGAATTGATCTGAGAAGAAACGAACACCTTTGACTTCAAGAATCCTCACGGGGGGAGTGCTCCAACGATAAGTGTTGATCAAGGTAGAGGGTTTAATTTTGTTAAAGCTTCACTGTTCTATTTTTGAACCACAAATACAGATCAACCCATAAACTGGTTGATCTATGAATCATGCAATTTTATGGGAGGGAGATTCATTAGAGATTTCTATTTAGGATTAAACTTTGGTGGATATAATATCATCCCAAGCCACCCTTGTTATAAACATCTAACGTGGAGGGTGCAGGCCGACATGAACAAGGCCTGAACCCCTCTGCATGTGTGTTATTTGTAAATAGATATTCAATGATTGAGGCAAGGTGATTTTGAGGCCCTCTTAGTGAAGAGGGAGTTACCTAGAGGATGTAGGAAAAAGAGGCCTGATGAATATATCACCAGAGCATATCTTTTGGTCCTCTAATGTACCTGCCAGTGTGCCAACACCGGACCTACTGGTGGTTGAATGAAATGGCATGCACCCGTAGTGCACAGAGTGATGAAGACCATGTCCGCAACATTGGAGATCCACAACACAATGTGGGAACTGCATTGAATTGTAAACTGGTAGACTTGGTCTGTGGGTGACATAGTTGTGTGGTCAGTTTCACTGACCATGTGTGGTGGAGTTGGACATAGCTATTCCATGTCCGGATAGATGAGCAGTCCCACTCCTGTGGGCCAAACCTTCCAGAGAAGCCGGACCCGCACAAACGGGCCGAACCCACCCATGTGGGCCGATGTTATGCTGGAGGGTCGTACATTCCCTACCGGTCGAGAAAAGATCTTGGTTTGGATGAATTAAGGTCGATTCAGGTCAATCTGACCGTTTCGAACCAGACCCAGTTCCCCACCAGCTCCATTTCAATAAAATCCTTGTAACTAATAGACCAGGTGTCCGATTAACGTGATGTCTATAGAATGAGGACCCTTATGATGAGGCAGTCCTTCTGAGATATTTTACAAGAGTTTTGTAATATTTTGGTGCATGTCCAGGTTGCATCAGACTCAAATCCAACTGGGACCTTTTTACAAAAATACCTATATCGTATAGACCGAGCGTCTACTGGTGGAGTTATCTGTTGTGTTTGGAACCTTATGACAAGACAGTCCTTTGGGTTACACTATTTCGGACTACATGGTATTTAATGTATGAATGATGGATTGTGGAGAAGATCCTCCTTAAATCAAGTATTCTATGTGGGGGAATCCAGTGGTTGGCTGCGATGTGAATAATGAAGAGCAACCCTTCATGGATCAGCAATGGAGCAATGCTTCGTGGATCCAAAAAAGATAGAACCATTTTCGATCAGTATCATAGCAAACCATTATGGATCAAAAATGGAGAAAACCTTTGGGATCCGCATGATAGTTACCCTTCATTGATTACCATGAGAGAGACCCTTCATTGATTAGCTGTATCACAACCCATCATGGATCTGCCGTAGAGTGGCCTTTCATAGATCAGTAATAGATAAACCCTTCATAGATCAGTATTGGAGCCACTCAAAAGAATAAGATGATATATATTTACAAGTAATCATCATTACTTCTATACGTAAGTTATAACCCGTGTTGTCTATCTTTTATATTGTTCTATGTATTTTAGATATTTCATGGTATTTTTTCCTTTCATGTATTTACCATTGTAAATTTTTTAGAGACCATTAGGGGTCTCGGGATCCCTACAGAGTTATTATACACACCCTTGCATGGGCTTCGGTCACACGTCTTGTGTTTTATGCAGATGACCAAGGCTAAGATGATGACCTTGGTGGTCTAAGACTCGGTGGAGGTTAGTATGGCTGAGGGGATGGGATATAATTCTGCAGCTTCAGTATTTACTACTACAACCCTATAGGTTGAGACTTCAGGGTGTTACTATTTTCATTGTGGGTTCATGGGATTGTATTTTGTCCCGTTTACATTAACTTTAAGCCTTTTACTCTTAGTGGTGGTACTTTTTTGTTGTTGTACTACTTTTTTCCATTTGTGGTTTTCTTTGTGCACTATGCCATGTCTATGTGTGTACAGGTTTAATGGAAATGCATTCCATTTTTCGATATTCCATTCTGGTGCTATTCACCAGCCTATGGCCTATGAAAGGCGGGCTTGGGGTGGTCACGACATGGGCCCCCGGGGGGATGGGTCATGAAAAAGTTGTATCAGAGGGAAGTAGGTTCTACTAGAAGAATATAGAGTATGTATTATTGATGGAGGAAATAATGTTATGTTTATTGAGTTTAAATTTTAATCTGGGGAGTCTATTGATGGTGTGGTGGCTGATGTATCCATACAACAGGAGCATGATTTCTGTTTACCCAATCAGTACACAAAAACACTAGTTGAATCTGTTTTTGAAGTGTTTTTCTCTTGTTCACTTTTGAGTCAACTCACCAGGTATAAATTATTGACCGTGGAGCATCTGTTTTCTAATAGGAATCTTCACAAAAATATCCATCCATGATTTTAGTGGGGGATCTCGATGATGGTCCACTGAGTCATGAGGCGTTGGAGTAGGGACCACTTACATTGACATCACCTTCGGCTAGTGTACTAGAAACACCACCACCTATATATCAATAGCTCCTACTATCCCCACTAGAGAATAGTGCATGCCAACTAAGCATTCTTCATGTGTTATATAGATTGCGTCCTATGAGGTTTAGAGGCTACAGATAGATGATGGCCCTAGACGGAAGCCTTTTTTAAGGCATTGTAGAGAGATGGTGGATCTTGATGCTTGAGAAATACAAGGAGGAGAAACTTTCTTAGATTGGATTAAATAGCCTATTCAGTGAGGAGTTCATACCAGTGACTCTATGTTGAGTGTGTATTTATGAGCTACTACACATTTAGTAGGGAAGCCTGACTGTGGCCCATAATTTGGAATGTTTTACCAACCTCTCTCACTAATCCACCGACATGGAATGAGACCCTTTCTCTAGGGAACAATCCTTTGAATAGGGAATATGATGGGAGATCAGAGTATTTGTTAATTTGATCAGGATACTGATGCAGGCTAGAGTGATAGATTGAGATCTACGAGTGGAGAACTTCCTCGCCGAGCAGGCAGTACCAGTGAGAGCCACCACTAGACTACAGCTGGTCGAGTCATTTGATATAGGTAGTAGGAAGATTACATAGAGGCCCAAAAGGGGCATTACATTTGTAGGATAACCCTATGACAAATGGTCTGAGGTGTGGATCTCACGAGGCAAAGCAGGTCAGGTTATGGATAGAATTTTTTACTCCTCTAGCGGGCAGGGAGACATGGTTGGTGACTGCTAGACCCACCGCAAAGATGATCAACATATGGATTTGGGACTGCCAAGGCAGAGGCATAGGTTCAAATGATGAGGTCTTTTGGGTAGAGGATGTGGAAGCAGAGCAGGCCAAGTGGTAGGCAGTGGATGAAGGTTTGAGGTACTACATCCACTACCCCTAGTGGTCCACCACAGGATCATGGGGCCGAATGACAAGGGTGATCTCAGCTACTGTAAGTAGAGGCCTTCGACCACGGTGCTCCCGATATTATTAGAGATATGATTTATTTCATCTCTACCATATCTACAATTCTTATAGACAGAGGTTCTAGTCACTATCTATTCATCACGAACCTCGTTTTGAGTCTCGTAGATTCCAGTGGAGCTGTTGGGTCAATCCTTACGATTAGAGACTCAAATGGGAGGGTATTAGATGATTACAAACCGGTTATAACAATGTGTGATTACTCTAGGAGGTGAGATCTTCATATAGTATCTCCTAGTAATAACAACAAATCTTCTCGGCGTCATCTTGGGTATGGACTGGTTATCTACAATCCATGCTCAGATCGACTATTATTGGCACAATGTGTGGTATGTCCATGAGGGTGGGACTTGTTTTCCTTCAATAGTGAGACGAGAACCTTTGAAACATAGGATGGACTTTCACAGAGGATGGCACATCCAATCACTCACCATTTAGATATCGTCAAACCCATTCTGGTGGAAGAGAGGAGTCCAATATTTCATCTTGTGTTGGACGAGTATGAGGTTGTCTTCCCTGAGTATGCCCAAGGAGTACCTACACATATGGAGGATGACTTCTACATCGACTTGTACCCTGAGATGACCCTGATATTCACATTGATATATTTTAAGGATCCTATAGAGCTACATGAATTGAGTGTAAAACAGAAGGAATTGCAGTAGAAGTTGTTCATATGGCCCAGTGTGTCACCATGGTAACCCCCCATGTTGTTTTCCATGATGGGAGATGGCACATTGAGGTTATGCATGTACTTCTAGCACCTAAACCAGGTGACCAAAAAACTCAAGTATCCACTATTGAGGATTGGTGACCTCTTTGATTAGTAGATGAGAGAGAGGTGGTTTTTGATGATAGACCTTAGATCAGGTTGTCATCTTCTTTGGGTATGTGATGAAGACGTACTGAAGGAATCCTTTATATTTTTGTATAGCCACTATGAGATTTTGGTTATCCCTTTTAGGGTGAAAAATACCACAGTACTGTTCATTGGACTCATGAAGAGGATCTTCCAACCTTACCTCGATCGTTTTGTGGTATTCTTATTTGATGACATCTTGATGTACTCAGCATCGTAGGAGGAGCATGCGACACACCAGAAGATGGTCATGGATACACTCTGAGAGCAATGGCTTTATGATAAGATCTTGATGTTCTAGTTTTGGATTCAGGAGGACTAATATCTAGGACACGTCATTCCATATGATAGAATTGTAGAGGATCTGGTGAAGATAGAGGCAGTTCATGCTAGGGAACCACCCAAGAGGATAACTGAGGTACGAAGTTTCTTGGGGTTGGTAGGATACTACCGGAGGTTCATGTCTAACTTTTCTATAGTAGAAGAACCTTTTCCAGCCATGACATGGATGTGACAACCCTTTTTGTTGATGGAGAAGTGCTAAAATATTTTCCAGGAGTTGAGTTGTAGACTAACAAGTTTCCCCATCACAAGACTATTGGAAGAGGGAATTGGGTATATCGTATTTTGTGATGCATCATGGACCAGACTGGGTTGTCTCATGAAGCATAAATGATCAGTGATTTCCCACAGCTCATAGTAGTTGAGTAATCATGAGCATAACTATGCGACCCATGACATGGAGCTATTTGAGGGGCCATTGCCTTGAAAATGTGGTAGCACTACTAGATGGGTGAATGGTTTACCATCTACTCCAACCAATATATTTTCAAAAATATATTCTCAATGAAGGACTAGAAATTTAGAAAATGGTGATGGATGGATTTCATCTAGTAATTTGAATTTCATATGGTCTATACTCTTACGAAGTGGAATGTGGTGGCAGACGTGCTCAATAAGAGGTCTGGCTTACAGCTGCTAAGTGAGGCGACAAGTAGCTAGCTACGATACAGATATCATTGGTGGATGATGACAGACCATCATACCTTTAGTCAATGACTATCACTCCACCACTCTTATAGTTATAATGGGAGTTACAACATGTTGATGTTGACTATGAGCCCTGACTTGCTAAGTCATTCTCAGGATAGGATCCTGATGGATTTTCAATAAGTGGGGAGAACGTTATCCTTTTATAGGATAGACCATAGTACCTATGAATTTATGGGAGGAGGTGTTGAGGGGGTAAATACATTACCTTTGGTGTTACATCATGTTGAGGTGATGATTTAACAGGACCTATGACATAAATACTGGTGGCCAGTGATGAAGAAATAGGTGATAGAGTTCATTTCATGATGCCTCACTTTTCAGCAAGTGAAGCCCATGCATCAGGTCCCTAACGGATTGACACAACCTCACGAGGTACCGGAGTGGGAGAGGGATGGTATATCTATGGATATCATATCAGGGTTACCACACACCTCCAGGGTCCACAACTCAATCTGGGTGATCATTGACCGACTCACCAAATTGGATAACTACCTACCCATTGGGGATTAGGGATCAGTATATGTCTTGGGGTTCCTCTACATTTAGTAGATAGTACGGCCTCACATGGTGACTTCAACAATCGTCTCATACCAAGATTAATGCTTTACATTATTATTGTGGATGGGTTTGTAAGAGGTGTTTGGGACATAGCTGCACTTGAGCATATCTTTTAACCCTCAGAAAAATGGTCATATGGAGCAGACCATATAGACTTTGGAGGATATGATTCATACTTGCATCCTTGATTTTGGTCACAGCTAGGAGGACCACCAATGACGGGTGAAGTTTTTGTATAACAATTGATATCACTCCACCATTCACATGGAACTGTTTGAGTCATTGTATGGGTGGCCATGCAGATCACCTCTATGTGGGACAGACCCGAGAGAGTCAGCACTCAAGGGTCAAAAGTTGGTATGGGGTACCATTGAGAAGTTGCAGATCATTCAGGAGGGGATGTGGACTTTACAAGGAAGAAATAATTCTTATGATGATAGGATATGAATACCCTTGGAGTTAGAAGAGGGAGACCATGTTTTCCATTGGCTCTCACCCCAACAGGTATTGTTATGATATTTCTGTAGTGGAAAGTTATCTCTGAGATTCGTCCCACCTTTCCAGATCCTCAGCAGAGTTGGAAAGGTTGCATACCACCTAGATATTCCCCAACAGATGCACCGGGTGCATGATGTTTTCGACGTGTCATATCCAATGAGGTACATTCATGATCTATCACACCTCATCGATTGGGATAAGCTGGACAATGATGATGGGGCTCCATTTTCAGAGTTCCCGGAGGATATATAGGATAAAAAAGAATGGGTCCTCCGTGGAAAATCGTTTCCTCTGGTGCGCTTTCAGTAGAAGCATAAAAATATCATAGAGATCAAATGGGAGTGGGAGGCTCAGATTCTTGCTCAGTACCCTGACTTATTTGATTAGCCTTTGTTTTTGATTTTGTGGATGTAAATCCAGAAGGTGTGGAGAATGTGTTGACCTATAATTTTCATATCAATTTTTTTAGATCATAAGGAATAATTTCGAGACCACACATTTGACGGAATGTATTTCCTATTCCTGGTGTGATCAGAAGGGTATTTTTAAACTTTTTTAGGTCACATAAGTAGACATGAAATTATTTTTTTAAGACTTTTTAACAGGTTCTCATATCATAAATATGAGGGAACCGTTGATCTCAGAATTCCAGGATTTTCCTAGAAAGGACTTAACATTGACCAGTGAGTGTCATAGAGAAAAGATATTTTTTTTTTACTTCTAGGAAAAATAATAAAATAATATAAAAATTTATTTTATTTCTATTCTCACCATTGAGAGGTGGATGATTTTGTTGCAGTGTAAGGACAAGTAATATTAATGGAATCCCCATAAAAGAATGTTAAGGCACAACATAATGGCGAGTTATGTGGAGCGTAATGATGCAATGTCGTAGCGTAATAGAAATAAAGTGATGTGTTTCATTTTTTTGGGATTAACGCATTAGAGTATTGAGGGTTAACCCATGTGATATTATCTAATGACAGTCCCACAAGTTTCCTCTACAATGAAAAACAATGAATATTGGAGGAACATTAAAAACAACAATTAAACTCGAAGAATATAACTGGGAAGCATTGAATTCCTTTATATATTGATTCCTTGAGGGTGGAGCGCTCCAATGACAAAAATCTATCCGAGAAGGGGGTTAAATTTTTTTAATGTTTCCCCATTCTAATTTCCAAACGAATAAAGTAGGTGAACCCACAAACTGGTTGATACATGTATCTTTTGTTCTTCAAGGAGGGAGTTTCAATTGGGATTTCAATTTGGGATTAATCTTTTTTTGATAGAATATCATCCCAAGCCTCCCAGTTTTAAAACTCCAAATGTGAATGGAATAGGCTTACATAAACAAGTAATGAGACCCTATACATGTGCATTATATGTAAATGGAATTTTGAAGATGGAAGAAAGGTGCATCTGAGGCCATCACAGGGAAGTGGGCTTTCCCCGGAGGCCAGAGGCACATGCGGTGTGGAGAACGGACCAGCAGAGCGTGTTCGGTGGTCCACAAATATTTTTGACTACATCATGCAGTAGCGCTGGTCGCATGCCAGACGACGATGCAGCAGGGCTAGTTGTCGCGCATGTGGCTGATAGAAATAGTGCGCCCTAGCGGAAAACCCAGCAGTGAAGATCGCGGCCACGATGCTTGAGACCCGTAACACCACGCTGGTACCACCATAACAGGTCAACCAACAGACTTGGTATGCAGGTGATGTAGAGGAGTGTTTGGTTTCACCGGAAACATGTGGTGAAGCTATATGTAGATGTGATGTGTCTAGATGGAAGATATGTCCCACTATGGCGGGACAGACCTAGACCAGCAGGACGAACCCGCCCCAGTGAGCCGACCCTGCCCCAGTGGGCTAGACCCAATCTAGTGGGTAAGGACCGTGCAACCGAGCCAGACCCAAGTCTCAAAGGGCCCAAAGTACCTTGGGTCCATGCCGAACTATGTTTGGGTAGGGTCGGGTGGGTCTAACATGGTCCGACCAGACCAGGACCCAATCAACCCTCATCACACTAAAACGCTTGTAACTAACAGACCAAGTGTCCAATTGATGCACCGTCCATGGCATCAGGACCCTTGATACAAGGAGAAACTTCTTGGAAACACTATGTTAGTTTTTCATGAGGGTGTAATATTGCTAGGTTGGATCAGAATCAAATAAAACCGGTCACTATTTACCAAAATTCGCATATCTTACTGATCAAAAATCTATTCGACGTGTTATCAATTGTGTTAGGATGCTTACGAAAAAAATTCCATTTGGGTTACACTATTTTGTAATTCCAATAATTTGAGCTATGATTGATGAATTGAGGGGTAAAACCTCTCGGAATCAAGCATTCTAAGTGCATGAATACAGTGGCTCGAAATGAATTGGAGAATGAAGAGGAGCCCTTGATGGATCAGTAATGGAGTGACCATTATTGGATTAGCAATGGAGAGACCCTTTGTTAATCCACAATAAAGCGTCACTTTTTGGATTATCATGAGAGTGACCCTTCATAGATCAACATGAGAGTGACCCACCATGGATCAGTAGTAGTGTGACCCATCGTGGATCAGCCGCCGAGAGACCCATCATGGATCAGAAGCAGAGTGACCTTTCGTGGATCAGCAACAAAGACTCTCAATAGAATAAGATGATCTTTATTTACGACTAATCATCATTACATTTTTAGTAATGTTATATAGGTAATGATATATATTTTATATTTTTCTATTTATTTGAGATATTGCTTGGTGGTATTTCATTTGTGCTATTTTCATTGTGAGATTTTCCCTTGTGGATTTCTAAGTGACATTCGGGGGTGTCAAGGTGCCTGTTGAGTTGTTATACTCACCCATTCACGGGATTCACCCACATGGGTTATGTCTTGTACATAAGATCAATGATACGACACAAACTATAGTAGTTCAGGACTCAATGGAGCTTAGTGAGGCATGAGTGGATGGGACATACATCTACATCATTAGTATTTTATGCCACTAACATATAGTCAGAGACTTCAGTGTTGATATTGATGTTTATGTTTACATTTTGGGTTATAGAACTTATATTCTCGCCCCTTTAATTTTATTTTATACCTTTTACGCTCAGTGGTGGTACATTGTGGTAGTTTTACTACTTTATTTCATTTCGTGTTTTCATTATGCAATATTCTATGTCTGTGTGGGTATTGGTTTAAAGGAACTACCTTCCCTTTTTGGGATATTCTTTATGGTGCTATTCACTAGCCCCTGGCCTTTAGAATCTAGGCATGGGGTAGGCACAACACAGGCCCCATGGGATGGGTCGTGAAATACACATTATGGGTCATATTATCTCAATGGTAGTGTTTCAGTTTCCCTAGAGAAGGAGATCATTATTCTCAACTGGAAGCTTCCCATGAAATGGTTTCATATATAGAGTTCCTCTATGCTATTTAATTATTTATAAAATTCATATATGACTCATCACACTTATCAAAACCTATTATGTTTTTTACTATGATGGTTGTGATGTTTTTATGGTTTATCATGTGATTCAACCTTTCAGAAGATTAGAGGTAGATTGAATTCAGTTCTGATCTTAATTATACTATATCCATGAAGAATCTATATAGTATATTATGATTACTTAGGTATTGGACTTGGATATGTATTTGTGAAGGATGGTAGATTAATTTTTTATAGTTTATCATAGTTGAAACTTCATGAGTGGAATTACCTGAAAAATGAACTCGAGTTAGAATATATTGATCATATTGTGCATTTCTGGAGGCATTACCTACTGGGGGAAAATTTCCATGTTCTTTATGTACCCCAATATAATTAGGTATATTTTTAAATAGCATGAATTCAATATTAAGAAATATATCTGGGATTATTATCCACAATCCTTTGACTTTGAGCTTTCTTATATGCCCTTGAAAGGTAATACTATTACTAATTCTATGAGATGGAAGACTCAAACACAGATTATTTGGGAGGCCAGTAATTAGAGGTTGCTTAAAGACTTATTTTTTGAGATCCATATAGAGGTTCAATAATTTCATGGGTACTATGTACTAGAATTGATATATTTGAGCTCTTGACTTTAGGAAAATGTGAAGATGAAGCAGTTTTCAGATGATGAATTCTTCATCCTACGAAAATGTATTTTTGATGATAAAGCACCTCCAAATTTTTCTATCAAAGATAATGAAATAATATGTATACATGGGTGTATCTGGGCTCCTAGAGATATGAGATAGTAGTTTATTCATGATTCAAATGAATTTTTGTTGGTATTCTATGTAGGTTTATCCATGATGTATCAGGATATGAACCAACAGTATACGTGTCCATGTATAAAGAATCTTATAACTTGTTTTATTCATAGGTGATCTACCTATTAGAAACATAAGGGGGAACACTATTGTCATTATTCTTTTTCATAGTTGGTACAAGTCCTAGAATGGAAATCGGAGTTTGTAGGGAGAAATTTTTCTAATCATCTTACCAAGGTCACCTAGAGGTAGAGGCAGAGTTTGAGTAGTCCGGGATCGATTGAAAAAAGTATCCCACATCCATTATATATGGTATACATTATAATTTGATTATTTAGAAAGAGATTATATCTATGAGATCATGTGACTACATAGGGTACCTCATACTACAATTTTAGATTAGGATTCTCATTTTATACTGATGTTATTGTTAGTTTTTCATGTAGCTATGGGTAAACAATTATTTCTGAGATTAAACATTCACCACAAGGATAATTACCACTCTTATTGAATGATACAGGTGTTAGAAATCCTGATTAGATCATAGAAACTTTATTTTAGTAGCTCTGGGAAAATCTTATTCCTCTTTTAGAGTTCTCTTAAAATTATAGTTATTAGGACACTATTGAGATGTGTCATTATGGAGACCTATATAGAATGCCATGCCATACACCCCTAGTATTGTTTGATGTAGACAAGGAAGCACTAATTGTTCCACACCTCATTTTGGTGACCTTGGTACAGGTTTAGATTATAAAAAAATAAATTTATATTCGTCAATCTTAACAAAAATCTTATGTTGATCCTAGTGGGAGGCTTATTGAGTTCGAGGCCAGGGGTTGATTTTTCTTACAAAAATCACTCATACTTGAGAATAAAAGCATATAGTTGGAAGGGAAGCTTCAAATTTTTATTATATGTTTTTTAGTTCTTAGAGATAGTCGGTTCAGTAGCCTATCAGTTGTTGTTACCTCATAGGTACTATTCCATGAATGACAAGCTCCATGTTTCAAAGATTCTATAATACCACAAAAACTCATATCATACTTTTTATCCCATGGATGTTGAGCTGGATGCTGATTCTTCTTTTGTGGAGGATCATATATACATTTTTGATAGGATTATGAAGTCTATCTAAGTCCATTCTATCCATTTAGTATAGGTATTATGGATGCACATCTGAGTACAAGATGTGATTTGGGAGTGTGAGGCCGACGTACAATCTCAGTGGTCTTTATTGTTCAAATAAAATGTTTTTCCCATCATAGGACGGTGAATGTGGGGATGAGTTCCTTTAAGAGTATATGATGACAAGAACCCTATTTTTATATGTTGTAAATATCATTTACATTTTAATCAAATTATTTATTTTAACCTTATATAAATGTTTAATTAGTTCATGAAATATTTGGGGGAGTTTGGGTCCCATTCTAAACGCATAACAATAGTAAGTGGAGAAAAGGAAAAGGCCACACAGTTAGTAGAAATCATTTGATCCAATCTGTACGGATTCCCTAAACTATGTGGGCTATATTAGAGGGGAAGTAGGGTGTGTGGTTTTCCATAACCGTGGGAATAGGGATGCATACTCGTATGGGTAGGTCTGAAACATTTAACATATTCTTGTAGAAATATTTTAACATTTTTATTCAATCAGTGTATATAAAACCATGGGGGGTCCCTCCATAGATATTGGGAGTTGCATGCTTTGGCCAACCATGTGGCCAAACCGTGTGACCTAGATTATTTATGAAAAAAAATTCTAAATGACCCCAATTTTATTTTTATCTCATCTGACCATCTTATTCAATTAATTCTTATGTGTAGAGGTCTTCTTCCTCTCATTGTGTTCAATAGAATCATAAATCTTGGATCAATAATAAAATTTCTATATGAACTATGATTCCATATTTTATCTTCTTATTGTATGGGTGACAAGTGTTTATCATTTTTTCCATTTTCATATAATCTATCAAAAACCAAAGGCTGATATTACATTAGTGACCCAATTAATGATTTAGGTTTTTGGTATAGTAATTATCCCTCAATTTTTGGTGTTTTATAATATTATCCATTGCATCACATGCTAGATTCTCTGTGTGTTCCTCTAAAATACAATTAAATCATGTTTAATTTAGTGCCCCTAATAAAACTATTCCGGTGATACTATTTTTGCGTGGGTTTTAATCCCATAATTCATTTCCTTACATTTGGTGTTCCCACTATTTTTCCTTGATATTATTATTTAAAAAATTGAGCAAACCATCTTCTAAATGGGTTTTCAATGACTCTGATGTGAAATAATTATAATGAATTGAAATGAATGGAGGTCAGTGGTATTAGCATGTCCCCTAATGAAAAGGATAAATGGCCTGGCTCTTATTGTTATTAAATGTTAATAAATTATGAATTACATGTTTTCTTGTATAAAATCCGATTATTACTTATCATATCTATGATATATGGGCATGGTGTCCCCGTTTTCAATAGTTATATGAGAATTTTGTCTCCTAATATATGTGATGCAAGAATGGTGTCACCTTTTTATTTGATAATATGAACATGATGGGAATTTATAAATGTGATAATATCATGGAGTCCCCTTTTTATATTGTGATACAAAAATAGAGTACCAAAATATATGTGATACATGCATCATGTCCCCTTATTCAATTGTTATACATGCATGAAGACCCTTAATAAATTTGACACGGGCATGGAATCCATTTTTAAATATGATACTATGAGAACATCGGCCCTTTATAAATGATATATAGGCACAAAATACATTTATATATGTGATACAATCATGGAGACCCTTACTGTGATACTGGGAATGGAATCCCCAACTCTTGTGATTCACGAATTTCATCAATGTGATTATGATAGTGGGCATGGAGACCCTTATTACCATGATACTGGGAAATGTAACCCATGATAATTTTGATAATCATTATATAGCTTGTATATTTTAGGCGATATCGTATGTATAGGGTTTTGTTAGTAGACACATATATGGTTTTTGATGTCACCACATATACAGACCATATATGTGTATAAACTTGGTTACATGGTAATACTATCTTGCTAAGGCTGAAGAAGGTAATATCATCCTAGTGTCCTTCTTGAACTAGAGAAAACCATTTATAATTTGTTGTATACATTCCATTATTTCACATACACTTCCAAATTATATTCACTGACTAGATTTTTGTATACACTATTGGTGTTGGTCTACTGAGATTATCTCACACCATATATGGGCTACTGATGGTACTTGGGAGACTATATTCTTGAAGGTGTAGATAATTAGAAGCATCCACTTTTGTATGTGTGACTTCTTTCTTGAAATATTATGGAATATTGGTAGTATATGACTAGGATAGAGTTATGTATGCTTAGATATTCCATTTTCAATTTTCAATTATTTTTTATATCTAGAACTGTTTTGACTACCTTATACCATTTATATATGTTTCCTTATTTTTTTGATACTTGAATTCATCCAATTTTATATATGATTAAATTTATAGATTTTGGTTCTTATTCAATGATTGTTTTTTATTATTGATTCCTCTATATTTTACATTATTTATATGCCTCTTCAATTTACCTATTGATTACACAGCTATTCTACTCTAAATAAAGGCCACAATCTCCCCATGCAGACACGATAAGACCTCCCTAAAAGTTTAGAGCCTCTATTGTATATGGATGCATACTTGAGTTCATGTTTCCTACCATCTTGAGACATTGTTTAAGTTGTATCCATGTTAGGATGTCACATATGCTATCGAAATCATTGTTTGTATTTTAAAATATTCGGATGTTGTGTCTTGGTTGTGACCTCGACAATTATAAATTTCGCTTTCATAAAATTTTTATATAAAACATACTATCTTGGATATACCTTTTATGGTAATGATATATATTTATAACATTACACATTCCATCCCTATGTATAACTTAATTTATTTTTGTGTGATTATTTATATTGTTCATTCAACCATGTATTTATTTCATGATCATTTTTTCAATTATGTGGAAGTATTTTATACTTTTTTGTCCTTTTCATATTGTTCATTCCATGTTTAATCTTTGATGAATTATAATAAAAATTTTCCTATACAAATAATTTTAGAACACTATTTTTATCATTCTATTTCTTGAGGATATGAATAATATTATTAAATGTGATTTTTCTAGAAGAAAATATATTGTGTGGAGAATATGTGGGGGATGATAAATTAATATTATGGAATAATTTTATTATAATATAGTGGTAAAAATATCCATTAATTCAGAAATATGTGGGATTTATTATTTAATTAGTCATTATAATTCTCTAAATATATAAACTTAAAAGGGTTATGTGAATGTATATATTGCAATGTATTCTATAAGTCATGTAATTTTGATATGGTTACATTTGATTTGTTAAACCAAATCCTTATATATGCGATGTATTTGTGGTATTAATAATATCGTATTTATAGAATGTTCGATTATTCTATTGAATTATGATCTATATGTATCTAGTGGTGTATATTTTGGGTCCAAAGTGGATTAAACATTATTTTGGAAGAAGTACACTTTTTCAATTGGTTCCTAGTGACATGGATATCTTTTCTTAAAAAATTAATATACGTCTAATAGATATCCAATATGTGTGATTACATAATCCAAAAATGTTTTGGGTATTTCTCTATAATTTGATTTGGTTCCTACCATATCAAATACATTTTTTCAATTGTTCATAATAATTAATTATCTTAATATATTGTGAGTACTTGTTATTTAAAATCATATATTCATTACATGATATAGATAATTATTTAAAAATTATTAATACATTATTATCTTTAATATATTTTAATTTTATTCCCCTATATATATTTAATAATTTGTGGTCAAATATATTAAAATTTCCATATATTAAAATATTCTAAATGAGAGATTTTTGTAATATAATCTTCATTGAGTAACTATGTTATGTATTTTTGTGTTATTCATTCTTTAACATTGTCCCATGAATTATCCATGATCTTTGGTATGTGATAAAATCGATTTTTATTTTATGTGATAAGTGGGGATCGAAATTTTGTATCCCCTCAATGCATTGTTCGGTCTCATGAGGCAACTAATATAGGGTAAAAATAATTTCATTACACTATCTATATAATGTCAGGACATAAGTTCATGAACATATATTTATGATATTAGAATTTATGCTTTCCCATTATTTATATCATTGTGATAACATTTAATTTAATACATGTAATTAATTTATTAAATTATATTTTATATATAAATTTATACTTTTATATCCAATAATACGAAATATTTTTTAATACCAAATCTTTTTATATTAATTATGTACTTATTATGCCATGTTATATGGTACTGTATGTTATCCCATAATAAGAAGATGTTATTAACATTTTTTATTTTCAATCCTTCACTAGGTAATGAAGTGGAAGAAATGTTTTAATTTATTATATGGATAACATTAATGAATAATTATTTATACTAAAATTATATAATATGTCATTATTTAATGAAATTAGTATATATCTAGTATCTTAAGTTCAAATGAACCTTGATCATAGGAATTTAAGAACTTGTATTTTTATTAAAATGTAATAAAACAATGAAAAAGTTTAGGATAACTAGTGTTTGGGGTGTTACTACTGGTGTCATGTAAAAGTTTGATATAAACCAAAATAATTATATTTTGAGTAACATAGGTTGAGGAAACTGATTCTAGAAGAGATAAATTATAAAGATTAATCAATAATTGACTTCATTATTTTTTTTATGAATAAGACAATATTTTAGGAAGACATTCTATATATTTTATGTTATATAATTTAGTAATATTCATAACTAAGTTTTGGAATTTGTTATGAAATGGATCCAACTAAATGAAATAGAAACCATGTAAATAATCAAGGAAAATTTATGGGTTGTATGAATATTCCAGATAAGAGAAATAATGTGTGTGTTAACCAAATTTTTATTATTCCAAGGAAATTAACTCATTTATAGAAAATAACCTTTCTGATAAAGAGAGAATTGTTTCAACTCAATAGAGAGAAAATTATTTAAATAGTTTTAGGTGGAAAAAATCTCAATTACTCAGTGGGTCCACTAGTCTAATTGTTGCAGAATAATGGAGAAGATATTTATGAAAGATCATTATATAATTGGGGTGCACTGAGAAGAAACATGTTATCAAGGTTGCGTAACATTTAAGGGGGAAATCATACCAATATTAGTATTTGATTAGGAAAAAATAATGTGTAAGAGATAAAAAAACATAGATTATAATACATTTCTGTGAATTATATTAAAATATAATATCCTCAAGAGAAAAGTGTTGAGATAAAAATGTTTTGGGATAAAAGAAAATCCATATATTTATAAAATATTCAAAAAGTGAAGATTTCTGTGTATGGGGATAATTTAGAAAGGGAATAAATGTATGTTGTTTCATATATAAAATACCCTAAATTTATTATTTTCCATTTCCATGATTTTTTAAATTAATGTCTTTAATCATAAATAGTCACTCAAACCTTTTAAACATATTAAGATATTGTGTTGTGTGGAATCATGGCTAAGAAGTATTTTCCAAAATCATTCACTTGTAATAGAAAACCATCAAAGAAGATGAAGAATTATTACTATATTTAATTAAATGCAATAATTTACAAGATGGTAAGAACATAGTTCAATATATTAATAAATTTGGGAAGCAACACCCATGGTATTTCTTAAGTGGATTAGGTGTATAATTTAAATTCGAAACAAAAGGTCATCAATATCTTTGTTGTAATGTAAATAAAAAACCAATAAATGTGAATGGTTTAACATAAATAAGATATAGTTTTACTCAAATAAATTCCCCTAGTTATAAGAGAGTGTACTATAGAATATTCAAATGGACCACAACCAATATGTTTCAATAATGGTGTTTATAGTTGAAGCTCTAAATATTGTTATCACAGTTACATTGATTCTAATATAAATATTATCTTATATATTATTTAATAATGTAACTTTAATCTATTGAATATATTTTATGGTTCGAATAAATACTCAATCATCATTTATAATTTGAGTAATAATTTATCAGATAGAGCACTAAGTGGAACATTGATTACAGTAATGATAAAACAAAAAGTTTAAATTTGAATAAATGGTTGTTATTTTATTTCAAATATAATCATAATTCCTATGGTGTATTTTTATGTAATCATGAAGAAGGATGGGAAAAATTATAATTAAATAATTTATTACATATAAAAATAATTTAATTCTATTTCAAAAAAACATGTAATTTTTTATTTTTTGAGAAGAGATTTCATTAGAAGGACCTTTTCAATAACCTCCCATAATATCCAAGATTAATGAAATACTTAGGGAAGAAATGTGTGGAATTTAATTGAAAAATGGTAATTTGGTTTTTAAAATAAAATACAAGATCATTTGAAAAAATATATATTGATGTATTTCTAGATGAATTAACTGTACTTCCTGTTAATCATGAACTTATATTTCTGATCATATCCCTGATGTAAAATACATATCCAAGACACCTTATATAATATATATAATGGAGTTAGATCAGTTAAACATATAATTAAAAAGGTTTTTTTATTAATTATTATTTTTTATAAATGCTTCACTATGGGGAGAAACTATTTTATTTATGACTAGTAAAATAATTTCAAAGAGGATATCTATTGATTATTGTGAAATAAATAGAATTTAGATAATGAACAAGAACCCATTTCCATGTAATGATGAAATATTTGATTATATTTATGGGGATCAACACTCATTTGATGATTTATATTATTTTAATTTATCATTATTAAAATTTTATAAATGATAATATCATACAACATTTAATATGTGGAATAGTCATTATAAATTTGTTAGATAATATTACTATATTAAAAATTCACCATATATTTCTATAGATTTTATAAATAGAAAATTTATGGTCATTCTTCATAATATGGTGGTGTTATTTATTTATTATATTCTAATATTCTCTAAAAGGTATGAGGATCAAAAAACTTATTTGAAAATAATCATGATGATCAAAAGAAAAAATGTCTAATAATGAGATATTTTATAAGAGTAAATATCAGATTCAAAGTGTTTCTTTCCCTTGGAATATTATATACAAGGATGGTAAATTTACTGAATCATAGAAGAAAATTGTAAAGGAATTTCCAAGACTTAATAACATAACTTATACAAATATTCCTTAGAATAAAAGGATACTATTAATTGTTTTTTGAAAATGTTTATTAAATATAAAATTTGTTTAATCATGTTAATATTAAATGGTGTGAAATATCACTTGGTAATGTTAATATAATGAAAGGTTTCTATGGAATATAGTGGGATATTGGTAAATGAACCAATATTTAATTTCCTATGTTGCAAATAATTGTTTAATATTTTAAGTTTCGTATCAAGGAAATTTATTGTATGTGTTTTCGTGAAAAGTTTGAGATTCATGACATATGAAACTAATAGATAAAACATATCTAGATAAATTAGGAAACTCTTGATTTTGAGATGGAGGTGGTTATCTTTTCCCTCGACATATGGTTATATTATCTCTATATAGATAATATGATATATATATATATATATCACAATAGTTTAAAAATATATTTATTTAGAATGATCATAATATAAGTAAAATTTATATCATTGGAACATTTCAAGGATTATGACTAGGATATATAATAAAAAAATGAGAAATGAAACAAGGTAATCGATATATAGAGTCAAAATGAGCATGGTATCTTATCCATGGTGAAGGGGGGATGGTCAAATTATCAAAGATTTATTATGAATATAATTAATAATTATAATGGAATTTAAATATCATTTATATTTCATGTATTTGCACAATATTATTTATTTGATGAAGTTATGAAATGTCAACATGGAAATGGGCCCCCAAAAAACGGATGATATGAGGTGTGGGAAATTAATAGAGTTTAACATAAGTTGGGAAGTATTTTTATGGTTAGGTAAGATATAATATGTTCTACCATTGACATAGGCGATTAATGATTTTGGGATGAGGGACTTAAAAAAACTTTTATATACATCATGATAACCAGAAAATGTGTAAATATATATAAAATAATATACGTGGTAAAATAAAAACTAGTATATTATATAATTCAGAGTAAGATATATTAAAAAGGTGAAGTCTGAAAGAAATATTTAAAACTGTAGTTAAGCAACCTTTACATATATAAGATTGGAAATGGGATAATATTACTATGGATTAAATTAGTGGGCTGCTTGAGACATTTATGGGGTATAATGTAGTGTGGGTAACTGTAGAATGTTTCGGGACTTTTTCCCATTTCATTGTAATTTCTTAATACTTTCCTTTTGTTCATAATTATATGTTCTATATAAATGATGTTGTAAGTAATTATTTTAGACCCTAATGAATAGTGTATTACCATAATCTATGTTTCACAATGAAATTATAGTTGACCCACCCAAATGATTTAAATATTTTTCTAAATCAATGAATAATCTATCACTCTAAATAGATGGATAGTTTTAATAAAATCATTGAAAATTGAAATCCATGATATGGTTTTCACAATTGAATTAAATGAAATTTCATATTATTATTTCCCTCTAGTGGTGTTTTATTATAATAATAAGTACCACTACTAAATAAAAATTTAACCATATGAATCCTTTTAAGGAAATAGATTTCGAAATTAAACCTGTTGGAATGATGTGGGAGAAAAAAATTTATTGGGTATAGAACATATTAAATAGATATCATATAAGGTAATATCCATAAAATATCATTTAAAAGAAACTCAATGTTGACAAAAAAAATTAACATTTTAAATCAGGGGAAGGATCTTGATTTCCAGGGGACTATGTCTCAATGCTACCAAAAGAATCTCAAGAACACATCTTTTGATATATAAATCTTTTAAGGATGTGTATTCTAGACCCCTAAAATTTGGATAAGGTTAATGATGTTTAGTTTGATCCTGAATGACCATATAATTATATAGGCTTCATGTTCTTTATATAAGAGTGCATGTGCTATAAAATTAGACAACTCGACTAGTGAAGTGTTTTTGAGGAATCACCTGCTAGAAGAAGAGACAAAGGGAACCTAAGAATGAAATGATAAATTTCTTTTTACATTATTTTAGGTGTTGAATTAAAATTTTTAGGATGAAATTATTATAATGTAAGGGGATGTAATGCCCTAAAAATTCTAGTATTAAATAATCATATCTTTATTTCAAATGAAATACTAAAAAATAATAGTTGAAATTTATTAAAATAATAATATATAATAACAAAATGGAAATTAATAAATACTTTACAAATATTTTGGATGTATCCTTTTCAATGTTCTATAATAAACATCATGATTATAAAAATAATATTATAACATGATAATAACATCAACCATGGATTTTATATATTCAAAGAACAAAAAAACAAAAACAACATTATTTTATTGGTCTAAATGAATTTATAGAAATTAAGAGTAAACAAAATCATTAAATGAATATTTTATATTATGAAAATTTGGAATTCTGACCATTGTACATTATATTTTTTGGGAATTATTTCCATTTCTTATATAACAGTTAATAAATGACCATTAGAATTATCCTATATTAAGGGTAATAATGAGTGATAATAACAATGACTGGAGAAAACATAGAATTAAGAATTCAGGACATCCTATATGAACCTTATGTATCATATAATGGGAGGGATGTTGAGTCAGTGTCATTCACTCATGACTAAACCCTATAATAACATCAACAATTTAGGTTTGAGTGGAATAATATATGAGATATTTCCACATTGATGGAAATAAATACCAGAACCATATTTTATGAACCCCCCATAAAATTTACACTATATTAAATATTATTATCATGTATTTTAGTTATGTGATTATGAGTTATTTATATATGGGTTAATTAGTATTTATGTGAATGTTATTTAAGAAATTAAATGGTGATTTCTCTAATACGACATTTTTCTCCAATATATCACTTTTATATAAAAGGTAATATATTTATATATATATTTTGAGGGAAAATATAATAAACATTGTTATAAAATTTGAATCATTTAGTATAATATTTTAATAGATTTAAATTTTGTAATTATTCCTAAATAAAGTCAAATATGATAAAAAGTGTTGAAATTGGGTGAAATATGATTAATGTAACATTATATATACATTATTATCATTATTCTGTAGTATATTATAGTTTCACTCATTATATCTCTCATGGAATATCTTCCATTGAACTCCCATTAATCATAGAGTGTTAGGGTGGTTTTGTGGTTCGACACATGCCAAGGAATCAGAAGATAAGTAAATGCCTTTATTTTCTCTACCTTGAATTCAAATTTATATTTTTATTGTAGAATCCAGTTCAATGTAGACATTATTATTCTAATATTATTTTAATATCATTGAATTAATTTTTTTGTGTGATTACCTATACATTTGATATCCTATTTTCATTATATTATACTACATCCATAATCAACTATTATGCTTAAACATTATAATTTCCACAAAACCCATTATAAAAACCGATCTATTATATGTAATTGTTTTATTATAGATGTAATTTTACTAAGACGTGGGTTTTTCTACGTAAGGATGGATATAATATTTTTTTGAACACTAATCTTGTCCAAAGTGTTTTATACTCTATTTTTTCACAAGTTCACATTTCTCATTAATTTTCGAAAATGCAAAATTCTTTACATAATGAAATTTGTTATCTATAATTTATATAAAATATGCTTGACTGCGTACCTATAATTTTTTGAGTGGATTTACCTATAATTTATCTAGTCTTTTTGCATTTCTGAAACTTGTATTAATTTATCTAAATACTTTTACCATATTATTCTTTTTCAAATACAGGTGAACTAAAAATATGTTTACTTCTCTTTATAAGAATTATATAAAAAAATTGTGAGTCCTGAATTATCTTAAATATATTTCAAGTGAATTAACCTAGATATAATAACTAACTCAATGTTACAAAAAAAACTATTTACATACTCATATAATTATTTTTTCTACTAGGGAAAATCATTTTAGAGAATCTTCATTGATAAATTAGGTTATGTGTTTTTGTGTTTTACATTATTGAATATTATACCATGTATATCATATCATTTTAAATATATTATGGAATATATTATAATTTTATGTGATGGATGTGTCATGGAATTATGTATCCCCTCATTACAATCTTGGGTCTCATGAAATAACTAGGATATGTTAATGGGAGTATCCTTACACCTTAAATAAGATGTCCTATTACAATTAATTATTGGTATGTATATTATATACAGAATTTTTCATTCCCAACACTTACATAATTATAGGATCAATTGTTTTTATCCATATGATTATTTATACCATTTTCAAACTATATAATTTGATATTGTTCTCTATTCACTGATATGGAATACTTTTTTTATTTATTCCATCTATATTTCTCTTATAAGAAATTTTTATTGATTTTTTCGTCCATATGTAATCCCTTACTGATAATTTAATCTTTCCATTAAATTTTTATCTAATTTATTTTTTGTAATGATGTGTAATATTATGTACAAGCAACTATATAGATAAAATTATGTAATAATTTTGTTTACTAAAATGATGTAACATGTCTTATTGTATATTAAAATTTATGTATCTTGTATTATATGTTATAAAGAAACAAGATTTTATGAATATAATACCATGTGTTATTATTAAAATATAAATAATATCCCAATAGATTTTAGAGACTAAGGTTGGAGGCTTTAAAACCATTATTTTTATGAAAATAGTAATCACATACACTTTTAATAAAAGTAATGATTAAATATAAATAAGAATGTACACATATCACTTTTTCTTATTAACATTTATTCAAGGAAAGTATAGAGAATACATCAGTTCCATATGATGGTGATTAATAATGTAGTCTTAAATAAGAAATGTGAATGCTTAACCACAACTACCTTACCTCATTGTATATAGTTGTAAATTATATAAATTATTACACAAGACAATAAAAAAAATGTTTACTCATACGTCATGAAAATCATTGAATTCATCACTAAAATAAATATTTCAACCCTATTTTGAACAATATTTTATTTATCCAATAAATAATATTTCCTTTTGATAATTTATTTATTTATTAAAAAATTCACAAAACATAATTAATTATACTTTTATCTTGGATCCCAAAGTTTTCCCTAACTAGTTAATGTAATTATATATATATCATTGGAATTCACAATTAAAACAACCTATAGTAACCTTGGTCCTCCTAAGAGTGGGGAGGGGAGTGAATCAAGGTGATAATAGATTTATTTTTTCCATTAGTTCCCTTCCAATTAGATATTGTTCCCTTATTTGAAGGAAAACTATTAAACCTTATAATTTTTACTCTTTATGAAATCCATTCACACCAGATATCATGAATAAGTTTAGAATCCAATGAATAAAATAGAACTATGATTCTACTTAGATCACCCACACTAGGATATATTAAAGGATCATAAAAAGTGATATTTTTCTAGTGTACTAAAAACCCACAATAACTCACAATTTGGTGGATGCGAGGCCTAGGTATGATCACTACTTTCTGGGGATCATACTTATACAGTATAGACAAGGTCACTCCTTAACAATTGTCACTCCCTCTTAATATCATGCATCTATTAATTTTATAAATATTTCTGTTTTTAGACATCTAGGTTTTATTCTGTTTATTAATATGATGTTCTGTATATGTTTTTATATGGAATATAAATTACCATTTTAGATACAGTTGATTGAGTGTCAACAGAATTCTACATTGAATTTTACCTCGTGTGATAATCAAATCATTGAAATAGTACATGTAAATTCTATCATCAATAAATATTCACATTGATCATAATGTTAATTTAATTGAGTAGAAGAACATTATATTGAATAAATTTATCATAATATTTATATTCAACCCAATATTAAGGGATATATATAGGGAGAACATATATAAAATTATGCAAACAAAAGTAATTATATTTCAAATCATGATTTTCAAGGACTGTTTATTTAGAAATAATATAATATATTTAATAATGATAAGTAATAAGTCTCATGATGTGATCAACCAGTTTCTATGATTTCCCATCAAGATAAACCAATTTGTTACCATCCATCCAATGCCCCAAATGCCTGCAAATATTCATATTATTTATAAATCCCCCTTTTAAGGGAATAAGGGGGAAACCAAAAGGACTTCATGCACTTTGGAAAATAACACTTGATGGAAAAAAAGAGTGAAAACCAAACTGAAAACTAGAGAAGCCCCTCCCCATCATAAAAAATGTTGAAGCACTCTAATGCTTTCTGGATAATTTATAAGAATGTTTATTGTGTCACATCACAAGCCTGATCCGATGGATGATGTCATGTAATCTCAAACAACGAAATCTGAACAGAACTACAATGGCGAAATTCCAGCTCTGAATCCCCCTCCAGGCCTATTCTGAGGGATTGAGTCAGGCACCACTAACTCCCCACCTCTAGGATCAAACCAAACAAAGGCAGCTTCCACCAAACACATCAAAATAATTTAACACTACATAAAATTCAAATAATCAGTAGCCTTACAAAGGCTGATATCCATAATTAACCTATTATAACATGACAATTTAAACCGCAAGAAAGCTAAATCACTATTATCATTCAAGAAAACATCAATATCTACAATATAATATGAATACTATTTTAGACTTAATTTTACTATTCCACAAATATCCGTCACTAGAAAACTATGAGAACCATAGAATATAACATCATATTTTATCTTAGTCTCAAATCACTATGTTATAAAAATATATTCAAGATCTAACATCCCATTATTTTTTATCCCTACCAACTATCACTGTGATTATAAATATATCTTCATTAAAGGAATAATTTTTTAAATGTATCCAAATTAAATATTGTTTAATATGATGTAGATATTAATACATATTTTTTAAGTCTACCCTAAAAAATATAAATTAAAATATAATAAAATATAACATAATATCCAAACCATTTAATGGATTCTTATGATGAAAGATTCACTCATTTATACTCAATGTATATTATATATAGATTTCTCAATCACAAGTCATTAATGGGATCCTTCCCTTGTAATACATCCAAAACCCCTTTCATTTTCAAAGATCAATATTGTGAAAAAGCAAACTACAGTTCCATAGTAATGATTTCTAAATGATCATTATCAATGATCATATGAAAGTAAATATAAACTATAACTTAAAACCAAAATTCAAGTATTTCATATCCTGGAATATCGATGGGTGAACAAAAAAAGTATTTCGTCAATTGAGAAGAGGCTAACAACATGTAATTAGGTATATATATAAAATTATTGGAGTCATTAGCTCTTAATAGAACATATCTCATACTAACGTGATACAACGCCCAAAATGTTATAAATTTATAACAAAAAATGTAATATAAATAATTATTATATAATAAATACCCATAATACCATATAATGTAGTTGAATAAATCTATGTATACAAATTCACACCCTAAAAATTTATAATGAGGTTTAAATCTAGCTATTGATTAATCCAATGCGGTCACTATAATAAAGTATCCATGTAATTAGAACCCATATCACCCATATATCACTATCATCCATGATTATCCACTAGTTACACCTACTCATTTGTATGATCATTAGATCAGAAAATGAATACATGTGAATATAATAGTGAATAATAGTAATCAATATAGTTTCCCTAAGTAGTTATCCTATTCATAAGTAACACTTTTTTCCATAGGAATCCCCAATATATATATTATGTCTATAAAAAACTAAACACTTCACATAACTCTTCAACAATCATGTATGCGTCCACAATTCATTCCGTAATAATAAATCCATTTATCATTATTACATCTATTAGAAAAAAAATTAATATATATATATATAAATATATAGATATATGAACATAGAAACAAAGACACACACAACTCATGTTTTTAGTTTAAGAGATATTCCCTAAATACATTTATATTATGCCTTTCTCAATATCATATTCTTTGATAAAGGGTTACTATAAATAAATGTTCCATCAAACATCTTAAACATGTAATATTATAAAAATATCTATATTCTAACTTATATTAAATGATAACATTCTATAATAATCTATTATTGTTATATCAAAATGTTAAGTATTAGTGTTTAAGGGATCATCAAAATTATAAATCATTAAGTAATTTATTTTATAATATGGAATACATGGAGGTTTCATTTATATAGTGAATACATAACAGGGTTAGGCGTTACTCCTTCATTTTGTAAGATATGAGTAAATACATGTATCTATCAGGAGATTATTGGAGGATGTATAATGGATATTACTTCTATATAATCAAATAAATTTTTATCATTAATTATTTTTCCAAATTCACTTGATCTTGTATCTTTTTTTCTCTCCACTAATTTACTTCATAATGTTTTAGAATTCCATGGTTTTTTTGATGATATTGCTTGAATATTAAGAGATTTATATCATCCATGGATAAATCTAAAGGATGGATTTATTTTTTCTATATATCTTGTGATATTAATTAATAACATAGGGTTAATACCAAATTTGGTGGCCATCTTCTATGTGAGATATATAGTTTTTTCATTTATATTATGGGAGATTTCATTTACAGAACAATTTTTATCATGAATTTGTGTTCTATATTACTTTTTATGTCTTTAGAATTTTTTATTTTACTTTTTTATAACATATAAAAAATATCTTATTAGTATTAACCCTGAAGATCTAAATCATACTAGATTTATCCTAATGCCTGGGTCCTTATCACATGCTACAAATTGATCCTTAGAATCAGATATCTGGAAAAAAAATTAACACTTTATCCATCTAGTGAATCAATATACACCACCCTAAATGGATGTTGGACATCATACACCACTTATGTATGTGATAGCCATATAAAAGAATTGAAATATTTGAAATTAGTTTTTTAATATTTCATATCTAAATATAAATACCACAGATAATGAATAGCCTATGTTTCCCCACTATCACACATTGATGTATTATCTATACAATAGTATCCCTAAAAAACTAAAGATAATGATGAAAAAAGGCTTATTATTAATTTTAATAACATCCCTTATAATGCCATAGATATTGGATAGAAATAATATAAAAAATTGAGGGAATCATGTTCTTCCTCAATCATATAATAGTGGATGAAAATTGGAAGAAATACTCATGTGTATCATAACTAGTCATTAGACATGGGATATGGGTAAGATGTATGAATGTACATATATGTCATCATATATATCTAACACATGTATGGAGGTTTATGTTTGAGTAAAAACTCCAATATTAAATCATACTTTAAATCCCCAAAATCCTAATCTATATCACATAATGAAATTGAGGTGAGTAAATAAATCAATCATAGTTCCAGATCCATGATTAATATATCAACCACAAATAAATTCCAAAATAATATGAAAGGTTTGTAACATAATCTTAATCGATTTCTGTAACATCCCAAGTAAATGAAGAATAAGATAATTACATATTTATTAATACTTGTTAATTAAATATTATTTTTACTTTAAAAGAGTTGTTCTGTTCGATAGCGTACCTGATACGCAACAACGAGTTTCTTTGAAATATTACGTTGCTCACTAATAATATAATAATATTATTTTAAATGGAAGATAACTCCTAGCGGTTGTATTGGAAGTAATGAAAAAAACTAACTACAATATGATTATACATGTTTGTTAAATGTATTTACATTTATCCAATAAATTTTAGAGGCTTAAAATGTGAATGAATCTAATTTTAAGCATAACTTACTTTAGAAGGTCAATTTACCACCTTTTAATAGATAACCCGCCTTAAATATAGTTTTGGTCACTTAAAAAATTCTAATTGACCAAATAAAATCCTTCTTTAGAATGGGGACATCAAAATTTACTATGTGTAAATTTTTGGAATTTTTCCCATAAAGTTCATTTTTTAAGGAATAGTGCAAATATTGTATTTTGATTTAAAACATTCTTTTAATATAATTTATTTATATGGTTATATTATCTTTTTAATTCATTTTAAATTGTAATTAAAATTTATTTTTACCATTTAATCCAATTTTGTTCATTGTAATTACTTTCACTTTGAAATTTGACATAAACAACTGTCAATCTTTTGATAGTTATTGTTTCCTAAAAACAAGATATTTGTTTCAACAATGGGAATTGATTTTAAAATTTATTAATTCCACTTTTATGTTTTGAATTTAGAAAAATAAACCTCATTTTTGAATTTGGAATATCAAATATATATTAGGCTGAGTTTTTGGTATTTTTTTAAAAAACATCAATTTTTGATGAATAGTGAAACCACTTAGTAGTAGTTAAAAAACCTGACTTTTTCATTTAAATAAAATTTTACCATTTCTGTGAATTGAATTTCAAAAATATGGCATACATGGTAGTAATTTTTTAGTAATATGTGGTTAAATAAGATGAAAATAATTATTAGTGAATAGTAACTTTTGAGTTTCTTTTACAGCGGTTAAAGGTAAATAGGGTAATTCAAGGTAAAAAAGAATATTATAATAATTGAAAATTACCTTCACACATGTCCTAAACTTATTTTATGAGCAATTACAGACCATGGGCCTCTTTGCGTTTATTTTGGGACCCCATGAAGCTACTTATCAAAGAAAATGGCACATTAGATTAATTAATTAAATGTAAAGGAAAAAATGACATAAATAAAGAGCTTTTAATGAATTAATTTTTCAATGTTGTTATATAAAGAATATTTTTGGATAAAAATATTAATTGTAAATCAGAAATTCTTTCCTACAATATTTTATTTTTTTATAATTTTTAGACATAGATTAAATTAAACTATTCATGACACAATAATGATGCAGTATTTACCTCAATAATAAATGATTTAAATAAATAAGTGTATAATGATTGAAATATTATCCTAAACCTATAAAATTCATATAGGATGATTTTATTTCGACCATTATTCATCTTATCTTTTAATATAATGATTTTTGGACCTTTAGAAACCGAATAGAATTATATTATAAAATAATACTTTCGCACATTTCTAAAGAGCCCATCCTCTCTCTTATAAAAGGAGGCCACTTCTATCCTATTACACACACCTCTCAAGCATTTTGGATCATCCCAAATCTTCCCAATTAATCTCCCTAATTTTTTATCCTCCTATTAGATGCCTTACAATAGGTATAAGTCACTTCATGAAGTCCTTTGGTTCAAACCAAAGGGAGTTACCCAAATTAAAGGTAACAGTTTCTCTTAAATTATTTTTATTTATTTTACTTCTCCAACCCCTAAACTCTTTTTATTCCTTTATTTTGTAACAATACTAGTATCATAAATATACTAGTATTTTGTTATGATAAGTATTTGAAATACACATGCACACACCTCTATCTAATGGTTGAAGAACATAATGTTTCTGTGGATGACAAACTAACCCCTCAAGAAACGATGATTGTTCAATTACCTCTAACCGCCTCTCATGGTGTCCATTATGATAGAACTATATTTATATATGATATATATTATGTTTATGATTTCATTATGCTTCTGTAATTTCAAATTATATCAGGGCTTTATGGTTTCCATAGTGGGTAAATACGATAATCTCATTTGAGGAAGTGCGGACTACCACCCCATCAAAGTCATGTGACTCATTAATGCCTGACGTGGGATGTATAAAAGAACAATTTAATGATATTATATATGATATTATACTATAACTATAATATACCTTTGTATCATTTTTTTAATTCCATTAAAATAAGAAATAGAAATTAAAGTAGCGTTCATGCGTACGTACGGCTTACCGTCTCCGTGAATGGTGCATTTCATTTCTTACCTCCAAATGTTATGTACTATTATAAATACATATATATACTAGATATATATGATATATATGATATCTAAATAATGAATGTCATTCTGGATATAATGAACTGTGGACCACATGGACAACTTTTAAGTATAAGCTGTTCATTTTTTACTCAAGTACCAAATATCGACAAAATGGACGTTATTAACATAAATGATTGAATAATGTTTATAACACATTAATTAGTTATATTAAATGAATAATAAACTTGAAAAGGGTTCTTAAGAAAGTATAAATTGACTTTCGTTTATTATTCGGGAGATTAAAGAATGATCGAGTCAAGTCGGACATGAGGTAAGATACCTCGTCTCAATGACCTTTCATTGAGGCATATTTGGTTTTAATACACGACTTTATTTTATATGCTCTATAAACACCCTTTAATTTTCAAATGGAATGATTTTCTATGAAGCATTTTACTAAATGAAAAAAAGGAATGTTTCTTTTAACATAAGCAGTGACAATGACCATTTCCGCCGCTACGAGTATTATTTGATCATTGGCTTCCTCAACAAGTTGTAATTTTTTTTAAAAGATAATAATTACCATATAATATTTTATGTATTTTGGTATTTAAATTTTTTTTAAAAATGTATTTTTTATGTCAATATATTTATGTGATATGTTGATATTGAAATTTGGAATTGTTTTCTTTTCGTCATATTTGTTTTATGTCTTAATAATTTATAATGGTACTTGGACATTTGATGGGTGGTTACATGATAAATCAAATTACGAGTGGTGATATGAATACCAGGATGGGTGGTTACATTATAACCTCCAAATCATTGGGTATGGAAGTCGGTTGTATGGCTATTCCATTAAGCGATATGTGTGGAAGTCAATTGTATGGTTATTCCATTTAAGTATGTTTATATCCCAAGTTACCTCTATATGTTATGTGTTCTTTATATGGGTTTTATCGTAATATTTTGGTTACAATAGGGTATGTAATGATATTTTTTAATGAAGAGTATTTAAAACTTCATAAAGGTGAAAAATATTACTTATGATAAAGTATTCATGGTTTACAAGTTATTTTGAAAAAAAAACTAATAGTTTTCCTTCTCTGTGTATCCCTTACTGAACTTTTTATGCTAATACCAAGTTTTTGAAATTTTTTTTACAGGGTATAATGTGGAATAGGGTCAAGGATGGAATCAAGGAAAAGTCATGTTGTCTTAAACATGCAACTAGACATGAATCTTTTTTTCAAGATTTTACGTTTTGTAAAAAAATGGAAACTCTGTAGAAGTGTCTACTTTGTAATCTTTTGAGATGTAACAGTTATGTCCTAATTCTCTAAAACTATAAACCTGATAAGATCCTTAATGTGAATTATTCAGTAAATTCAATATTATGTAATGTTTAAGGTTGTGTCCTTATAGTTGGTATCAGTGGTTTGTTTAGATAACTTTATGAGTTATAGTATTGTTAAATAAATGTCCATAAATTAATTTATGGTAATATTGAGATGATATAGCTTTTACAGATTACCAAGTTGCTTCGCCTAAGATATTTCTGTGTTTATAATGGTTTTCCGAAGAGGAAATAGGGCAGCTATATTGTGACGACATCAGGAGGAAGAAAACCATCCAAATAAGCAACCTGAGATGGCAAGAATCATAACTGAAAAGTTTGTTGCAGTGATAGAACATTTGACTCAGGATATAAATGGTGGTGGTATCCATGCACGAGATCAGCCAGATCAACCACAAAGGAACATGTCAGTAGTGGAACATTTCATGAGGCATCATGCCCCATCATTCAGGGGAACATCTGACCCAGTGCTACCAGAATGGTGGATTAAAGCACGGGAGAGAAGATTTTCAATGTCATGGGTTGTTTAGAACATCAAAAGGTTAGTCTCGTTGTTTACTGTTTTGACGGTGAAGCTGATCACTGGCAGTCAATGGTGAAAAATATCAGGGATATTGAGGAGATTTATGCTCTTGAATGTGATGAATTCAAAGGTATGTTTCCTGAGATATATTTTCCTATGGTGGTTCGTCTTAGGATGGAAAAACAATTCCTACAATTGAGGTAGGAGGATGACTCAGTGGCTGCTTATGAAGCAAAGTTCACTCGATTGGTAAGGTATGCCAAAAACTTTATCTAAGATTTTTATAGTAAGATAAATTGATTTTACTCAGGACTGAATCAATGATATCGAATAGCATTAGCCTCTCAAGAGTTCAAAAGTTATGAAAAACTTGATAGATGTGAAGATAAGGTCAAAATAGATTTTGCAGATAATCATGTGTTCTTTGAAAAACAATAGAATAAGAGGTCCAGTTGATAGGAAAAGTGGAAGAATTCATCAATGAATTCGGGAGGTAGGAAAACTAAATATCCATCTTGTGACAAGTGTGGTAAAAATAATCCCGAAGATTGTTTATCAAAGTTTAGAAAGTTCTTCTAGTGTGGTATGTCTGGTCATATTTCTCGTAACTGTAAGGAAGATGATCAGGCAGGCAATGAAAAGACATCGATAAGATGTTTTAAGTTTAATTAAATTAGTCATTATGAAAATGATTGTCCAGAGAAGAACTAAAATGAGGGAAAGAATCCAGACTACAACCAGAAAGGGGTGGTAACATCCTTTGCAACTACTTCATCTGATGTTGGGAAATCAAATGAAGTTGTATCAGGTACACTGTTAGTTTGTTCAGATTATTCCAATGTGTTAATTGATTCAGGGCCTACCCAATCATTCATTTCTGATAAGTTTTCTAGTAAATTGGGAATTACATCTCAAGATATAAATACCGAACTTACAGTAAAAACACCTGGAGGAAATGTTGAGACAAAAAATAAAACATAAGAACATTCCTGTCCTTGTGTGCCGAAAGAATCTAATTACAATGCTTATTGTTTTTCTTCTAGTAGAGTTTGATATTATTTTAGGCATGGATTGCCTTTCTGTTTATCATGCTAAGATTGATTACAGAGCTAAAGAGGTATCTTTTCAGAATGACTTTCAGTTTTTATACAAAAATGAACCCTTGTATTTGATAATATATCAAGAAGCTGAGAAACTAGTAAAAAATGGAAATGAATGTTACCTTGCACAAATTGTTGAAAACTAAAGAAATGTTCATATTAATGATGTGACAGTGGTAAATGAGTACCTTGAGGTTTTTCCTGATGAGTTTCCCGGTATTATACGTGATCAGGAAGTTGAATTTACTATTGGATTAGTTCCTGAGGCTAAGCCAATTTGAAAATTCCCTTATCGAATGGCTCAAATTGAACTTTTAGTGTTAAATAATCAATTGCAGGAGTTTTTCTATAAAGGTTTCATTTGACATAGCACATCACCATGGGGTCCTCATGTATTTTTTGTTAAAAAGAAAGATGAATTAATAAGACTTTTTATTGATTATAGAGCAATGAATAACATCACTATTAAGAAAAATTATCCTTTGCCTCATATTGAAGATTTGTCTGATCAGCTCCAATGAGATCAATATTTTTCAATGATTGACTTGAGATCAGGGTACCATCAGCTGAAAGTAAAGGAAGTAGACATTCTGAAGACCACATTTCATACTAGATATGGCCATTATGAATTTGTAGTTATGCAATTTGATTAACCAATGCACCTGCTGTATTCATGGATCTTATGAATAATATTTTCTCTGAGTTCTTGGATAAGTTTGTGGTTGTGTTCATTGATGATATTTTGGTTTAGTAAAAAAGTAAAGAGGAACATGAAATTCATTTAAAGGCTATCTTGTAAACCTTAAAATAAAAGAAACTATTTGGGAAATTCAGAATGTTTGAGTTTTTGTTACAAAAAATTTCTTTCCTTGGTCACATTGTTTCAAAAATGGCATAACTATTGATCCTACAAAAACAAAAGTTGTTGAAGAATTTCCAATACACACAAATATAACCGAGATTTCTAGGGATTTTGAAAAAATTTCACGATTATCTAGTCCAATGACTATGTAAACTCGAAAAGGTGTTAAGTCCATTTAGACATAAAAATGTGATGATTGTTTTCAATAATTGAAAAAAAGATTGTTGAATTCTCCAGTTTTGGCACCACCATCTAGAAATGGTGAGTTTTTTATCTACAATGATGCTTCGTTGAAAGGGCTCGGTTGTTTCTTTATGAAAAATGATAAGTTAATTACCTATTTTTCACGTCAGTCAAAACCTCATGAGTTAAATTACCCTACACATGATTTGAAATCATCTGTTGTTTGTATTGATTTAATAATTTGGAGGGATCATTTTTATGGAGTAAAATGTGAAATATATACTGACCAAAAATGTTTAAATTATATATTCACTCAAAAATAATTGAACATGAGACAGAGGATATGGCTATAATTAATCAACGATTATGATTTCACGATCCATTACCATCTGGGAAAATAAAATAAAGAGGTCAATGATTTGAGTTGAAAAGTAATGTATCATTAGACATGCTACATTTGGAACGAGATCCCTTGGTTTTTGATTTGATGATGTTTGGCATAGAAGTTGTTGGTTCAGGAAACTCTTCTGTTTTGTATCAGGTGTTATTGAGATCATCTCTATCAGACAGAATAAAGCAATAACATAAAGAAGACACTAAGTTACAGAAAAAGGTAGAGTTGGTTTAGAAGGGTATGTTTCCAGAATTTAACATTGATAATGATTGTGTTTTGAGGTTTGGGAAGAGATTATGTGTACCTTGTGATTCAAAGTTGAAGAATGAGTTGTTATGTGAAACTCAAAGTTCCCCGTTTTCAGTTCATCCTAGCAGTACTAAGATGTACAGAGATCTTTGTGAGTATCACTGGTGGGATGGAATGAAAATAGATATTGCTGATTTTACTGTGAAGTGTTGGACATGTCAGTAGGTTAAAGTAAAGTGACAGTTACCAAAAGGAATGCTTCAGCCTCTACCAGTGCCAGAGTGGAAATGGGAAAATATATCCATGGACTTCGTTGTGGGATTACCAAAGACATCTCGAGGTAATAATGCAATCTGAGTTATAGTTGATTGATAGACTAAATCTACTCATTAGATTATTATTCTAAATACATTGTCTCTAGATAAAATTTATTGGTTGTATATTAAAGAGAAATTCAGGTTGCATGGAGTTCCCCTCTCCATCGTATCTGATCGTGATCGCAGGTTTACTTCAAAATTTCAGAAAGGCCTTCAGAAGTCGTTAGGTACTAAATTAAATTTTAGTACAAATTTTCATCTGCAATTAGATGGGCAGTCAGAATGAACAATTCAGGCCATGGATGATAAGTTGCGTGCTTGTTCACTAGATTATCAGAGAAGTTGGGAACACCATCTTTCTTTGGTTGAATTTTCATATAATAACAGTTTTCATCCAGTATACAGACGACTCCATTTTATGCATTATATGGAAATCATTATCGAACTCCATCTTTTTGGGATGATTTAGGTGAAAGGAAGCTGATGGGACCAAGATTGGTAAAAGAGATAGAAGAAAAAGTTCAGTTGATTTAGAAGCACATTAGAACAGCTCAGAGTAGAAAGAAAAGTTATCCAGATAATAGGAAAAAGGATCTTTCTTTTGAGGTATGTGATCATGTCTTTCCCAAATTTTCTCCATGTAAAAGTGTGACACATTTTGGTAAGAAGGGAAAGATGAGTCCAAGGTTCATTGTACCTTAAGAAATTCTAGAGAAAGTTTGATCAGTTGCATATAGAGTGGATTTAACTCCATGTTTATCCCATCTACACAATGATTTTCATGTTTAGATGTTGAGAATTTATATACCATATCCATCTCATGTTTTGACCCTAGATTTAGTTTAGTTGGAATAGAATCTCTCTTATGAAGAACAACCCGTCCAGATTCTTGACCATAGAGAGAAAGTGTTTTCGAATAAGGTAATTCACCAGTAAAGGATTTTTGGACAAACCATATGGTTGAATAGGCAACCTGAGAATCTGAAAATTCTATGAGGGATAAATACCCCCACTTATTTTGATAAGTGAATAAAAATTGTGAGGATGCAATTTCCAAAAGGGGGGAAGGATGTAAAAATCCCAAGTAAATGAAGAATAAGATATTTTTATATTTATTAATATTTGTGAATTAAATATTATTTTTAATTTAAAAGGGTTGCTATGTTCTATAGCATACCCGATATACAACAATGGGTTTTGTTGAAATCTTACGTTCTACACTAATAATAAAATATTATTATTTTAAATGGAAGACAACTCCTAGACTTTTAATTGGAAGGAATGAAAAAAAACTAACTATATTATTACTATACATGTTTCTTAAATGTATTTACATTTATTCAATAAATATTATAGGTTTAAAATGTGAATGAATCTAATTTTAAGAATAATATACATTAAAAGTTCAATTTACCACCTTTTAATGGAGAACCCTCTTTAAATATAGTTTTTTTCACATTAGAAAATTCTAATTGACCAAATTAAATCCTTTTTTAGAATGGGGATATCAAAATTTACTTTGTGTAAATTTTTGGAATTTTTTTGATAAAGTTCATTTTTAATGAATAGTGCAAATATTGTATTTCAATTCAAAACTATGTTTTAATATAATTTATTTTTAAGGTTAGATTATATTTTTAATTGGTTTTAATGTATAATTAGAATATATTTTAACCATTTAATCCAATGTTGGCCATTGTAATAAATTTTACTTTGAAATTGGACATAAACAAGTGTTAATCTTTTGATAGTTATTGTTTATTAAAACAACGCTATTTGTTTTAACAACATGAATTAATTATAAAATTAATTAATGCCACTAATATGTTTTTAATTTTCAAAATATACATAATTTCTAAATTCAGAATATCAAATATTTTTTAGGCTGAATTTTTGGTATTTTTCTGAAAAACTTCAATTTTTGATGAATAGGGAAACCACTTAGTAGTAGTTAAAAAAACTGACTTTTTCATTTAAATAGAATTTTACCACTTCAGTGAATTGAATTTCAAATATCCTAAATATATAGTTTTTATTAGTTAGTAAAATTAGGTTCAATGAGATGAATACAATTTTTGGAAAATAGTAACTTTTGAATTTTTTACCGCTGTTATAGGTAAATAGGGTAATTCAATGTAAAAAGAATATTATAATAATTTTAAATTACCTTAACACATGTCCTAACCTTATTTTATGAGTAATGTACAACCATGGGCATCATTGGGTCTATTTTGGGATCCCATGGAGCTACTTATGAATGAAAATGACACTTTAGATTAATTAATTTAATGTAATGGCAAAAATGACAAAAACAAAGATCTTTTAGTAAATTAATTTTTATATGGTGTTATATAAGGAATGTTTTTGTCTATAAATATTCATCCGAAATAAAAAACGATTTAATACATGATATTATTTGTTTTATAATTTTTAGACTTTTTAAATTAAATTATTCATGACACAATAATAATGCAGTATTTACCTCACTAATAAATGATTTTAATAAATAAGATTATAATGATTAAAATATTATCCAAAACCTGTCCAATTCCTATTGGATTATTTTATTTCGACCATGAGTCATATTATCTTCTAATATAATTATTTTGGACCTTTATAAACTGAATATCATTATATTATGAAATAATATTTTCACACTTTCCTAAAGAGCTCCTCCTTTCCCTTATGAAAAGAGACAACTTCTATCCAATTCCACACACCTCTCAAGTATTTTGTCTCATCCAAACTCTTATAAAGTAATCTCCCTACATCCCTATCCTATTCCTATAAGCCTTAACCTTTTCAGAATGCACTTCAAGAAGTCCTTTGGTTCAAACCAAAGAGAGTTACCCAAATTAAAGGTAGCAGTTTCTCTTAAATTGTTTTCTTTTATTTTACTTCTCCAACCCCTAAAATATTTTTATTAATTTCTTTTATTACAACACCAGAATAATAAATATACTAGGATGTTTTTTGAGAAGGATTCTAACTACACATACACACACCTCCATATAATGTGTGAAGAATATAATGTTTCTCTGGATGGAAAACTAATGCCTCACGAAATGATTATTGTTCAATTTTCTCTTACCGCATCTCATGGTGGACATTATGATGGAACTGTATTTATATAAGATATATATTATTTTTATGATTTCCTTATTATTCTATACTTCTCAATTATATCAAGCCTTTATGATGTCCATAGTGGATAAATACTATAATCTCATTTGAGGAAGTGCAGACTACCGCTCACTCAAAGTGATGTGATTTGTTAATGCCTTATGTGGGATTGATAAAGGATAGAGTAAATGATATTATATATGATATTATACTGTAATTATAATATACCTATATATCATTATTTTTTAATTCAATTAAAATAAGAAATAGAAATGAAAGTAGCGTTAATGTGTACGTACAACTTACCGTCACCATGAACGGTGCATTTCATTTATTACCTCCAAATGTTATGTACTATTATAAATACATGTATATACTGGTTATATATTATATATATGATATCTAAATAGTGAATGTCATTATGTATATAAGGAACTATTGACCACATGGACAACTTGTTAATATAAGGTGTTCATTTTGGTCTCAAGTACCAAATATCGACCAAATGCACGTTATTAACTTAAATAGTTACATAATATTTATACTTTGGTAATAAGTAATATAAAAGGAATAATAAAATTTAAAAAGGTTCTTAAACAAGTAGAAATTTTCTTCAGTTTATTATTCATTAGATTTATGAATGATCGCGTCAAGTCAGACATGAGGTAAGGGACTTGGTCTTAATCTCCATTCATTGAGGCATATTTTGTCTTAATACCCCACTTTCTTTTATATTTTTTATAAACACCCTTGACATTTCAAAGGGAATCATTTTATATGATGCATTTTTCTAAACAAAAAAAAGGAATGTTTATTTTTACATAAGCGGTGACAATGACTTTTTCCGCCGCCACGAGTATTATTCGATCTTTGGATTCCTCAACAAGATGTAATGTTTTTTTAAAGAAAAGAAATATTATATACCCTTTTATGTATTTTTGTATTGAAAATGGTTTTGATAATGGATTTGTTATTTTAATATTTATAACTGATATATTGAGATTTAAATGTGGAAATGTTTTCTTTCCTTTATATTTGTTTTATGTCTTATGATTTTATAATGGTACTTGGAAATTTGACAGGTGGTTACGCGATAAAACAAATGACATGTGGTGCCATGAACACCAGGACGACTGGTGACATTATAACCTCCAATGCATTGGTTATGGAGGTCAGCCATATTGCTATTTCATTTAGTGATATGTGTGGATGTTTACTGTATGGTTATTCTATTTAATTATTTTTATGTCATATGTTACCTCTATATGTTATGTGTTCTTTATATGGGTTTTATGGTAATATTTTTGTTACAAAAGGGTATGTAATGATCTTTTATTTAGTGAACAGTATTTAATACTTAATAATGGTGAAAAATATTACTTATGGTAAAGTATTCATGGTTTACCTGCTGTTTCGATAAAAACCAAACAATTTTCCTTCTTTGAGTATCCCTTACTGTGCTTTTTATTCTTATCACAAGTTTTTGAAATGTTTTTTCATAGGGAATAATGTGGAATAGGGTCAAGGATGGGATCAAAGAAAAGTCATGTTGTCTTAAACATAGAACTATACACGACCCTTTTTTTCCAGAGTTCATGTTTTGTAAAAAAATGAAACTGTGTAGAAGTGTCTACTTTGTAATCTTTTGAGATGTAATAGTTATGTCCTAATTCTATAAAACTGTAAACCTTAAAAGATTCTCAATGTAAATTATTCATTTAATTCATTATTATGTAATGTTTAAAGTCAGGTCCTTATAATATCCATGTCATTATTGGAATATCTATTTATAAAGAGTGTCCAATTTCATTTATATAATCATTGCAATTCGTCAAATCCCTATAACACTAATATCAATATCAAAATAATCCAATTATGTTTACGTTTTCATTCTACATCTTCCCTAACAAGAATTAGTGGTTTGTGTAATTTCAATACAATGGGGATTCAAATTATTTAAATTATCCTTATAAATTTAATATAATCTCATGATTATAAGTTATAATTATCTTGTAATAATTATACCATCCATATTCACATGATTCATAAATAAAATGACATTCAGATGATGTACATATCACATATCAGAAGTTACAGTTTAATATTAAATTTTTTCACTATGTTATACTTAATAATTATTTTCAACATTAGTAGTAAATTAATTTTACAAGGGTAATATTCACTATAATATAATATATAAGAAATTAGTGCACAATGTATCTATATATTCTATTTTATTATGAAATAAATAATCAAAATCATTAATATTTTAATTAATAATGTTTTCCAGAAAAAAATTATTATAATAATTATATTATGTCATCAATTAAAATGTAAATGAAAATATCATAGAATATCCATGTTACCAGTAAAGGTATTTCAACAATGGTTAGTTTGTTAAAAATTAAAACCAGTTAAAAAAATTACATATCATGTCATATTTTCTTGGTGGGTTATTTATAATCAATGTGAAAAATTCATTTTTTGTTATCACATTCTTTATTATATAACTGATGAGAATAAGCCAGATATGTCACTATATCACTTCAGTTATTACATAACTGACTAGATAAAGTGGGTTTACAACTTTATCACATTAGTTATTATATAACTGACATCAACTGGAAGAACATCATTTATTATATGAGTAATGTTATATACAATTTAGAATATTATGAACAATTAATTTAATTATTTAAGAGATATTCATTTCTATTAATGTAGAATAGTTTCTCTCATGTGAAGGACCTAACCCTATTTACTTTGATCTAATGCAATCTAATATCGGGTTTCCATCTTTAAGAATCCTTAGTTTTCATTGTCTCATTATTTTCTATTATATCTACTCATCTCTCAAGTAAGGCTCACACATCAAACCTTCTATTCAATCATTCAATGTCATGGAAGCCCTAACTCTTAATTTTTTATCCAATGGGCTCAAATATTTCATGTTCATCTCCATTAACCATCATGATTGGTGGGATTCAGCACTTTTCATTTTAATATAAATCTACTCATCTTCAATATCACAATACCATCTTTATTTACAGTTGGAATACATTGATTGAAGTATGTAGTTGAGTGGAATACATTATGTCTTAATGTTCTATGTTAGATTACACATTTACTCAATATATAGTAATATTTTATTGTTTTTACTATATGGAAATACATTTTCACTAAATTTCATCATAGATTATTATACTGCATCACATCTTAAATTTCTACACTCAATCTCTCAATGATTCTAATTAGAAAAATTTCAGTGTATCATTCATTATTTATGCATAGAATTCCATGTATATGGATAAATTTAAATTAGTACAATTTATTTATTAGAGACATAGTAATCATAAAATGTAATATAAATATACACACACATATTAGAATTTTCATTCAGTTTAATATAAAATATCATGTTAGTGTATATGAACATCAATACTATTCTTTCAATGTTAGAATACTATTATCTGGAAAAGTAATATATTAAATTTGTAGTCTGCATATTATAAATTTATTTTCATATAATGTTGAAATTATTTTTGAATAAAGAATAGGAAGTAAAAAATTGGCTCTATTTCATATCGTTCTTATATAATGAAATAATGTGAATTAATTTTCACTAAGAGCTTTACCTAGTTCTATTTTTAAAAAATTAACATTGTGTAATATACTTAGATATCCCACTGGTTAGTGAAATATCATGACACTTATGTAGAATATGTAGATTATTACAACAGATTTCACATTTATTCATGAATTACTATTGATTTTATGAATGATAATAAATTTTGATCCACATCCTTTTATAGATTTGGGTTAAATTATGAATCTTTGGATTCTAATATAAATAATTTTGTGAAGCGTATGCTAATTTTAGGAATACTTTTTATGGTTTAAGGTTATCATTGGCCATGAAATTCATAAATAGTGACATCCCCAAAGTTTATGTAATAGTAAAAAATTAATTAAAATCCATCAATAAATTTACATATTCTTTGAAAAAAATAAGCCCTCATATTCTAGAGATGAACAAAAACAATTGATTCCAAAACATTTGTACCATCACCAAGGATTCCAACTCAATTCAACTATATACATTATTTTAAGGAGGTCGAAATTACAGGGTTTATTGAATATAATAATCCATGATTCAATATCCCCATTTAAATAACATTGAGTACCTATCCCCATTTAATATTGGCACAAATGAGCACTTTAATGAGAATTCATAAAATTAAAATAATAACCCACTCAACCAAATTACAAGGGATAATATACCAATCATTGAATCACTTGATTAATTCAATATTTATTGAGTATAAAATTGAAATTTTTCTCTTGTAATGGGAAAATATTACGGACGTCGGTCCCTTATACAAGCTATATAAGAGGATTTTTGTCAATAATTTTAGATTTATTTTTTTGTCAAATTTCATTCAAAATAAAATGAAAAATGAGATAGTAGTGTAACTATATTTTCTTTTGTAAATTATAACCATGAATTTAATTTTATTATATAATAATTAAAAATTAACTTATATTCTATTATTTTCAGGAATTTATAAATATGATTTTCAAATATTAATACATTTTTTTATTTTTTTTATTTTTTTTTAATTTTAAAAAATATTATCTTTGATATAAAATAAAATTATATTATATATGGTTGTGGAATTAGAATTCCAATTATTACTCAATTTAAACCACAAATTTATTATATTCACAATTATTAAAAATCATAACAACATTTTTCTAATGAATTATATGAAATGTAAATATTCTTGATTATCATGGAAATAATATCTTATTTCTCAATCTTACTAAATTTTATCACGACTAAATTCTTTTGAAATGATATTTATTTTTTATTTTTGTTATAGATAATAATGATTTGATGATGGATTATAGATCATCAAATATGCGATCAATTTGGGGAAGTTTTTTATGATTTTTTTTTATTTTCTAAATAAAATGTTCCAGACAATGGTATGTTATTATGTCCATGTTTGAAATGATAAAATATAATGAATTAACAGAACAGTGATCAAAGATCATTTATTTTTTCACTATTTTAATCTATGTTATGGGTCATGGATTTTGACTTGTGAATCTAGGAAGAATTTAGGATATATTAATGATGATAATTTGTAAGATTATAACTCTAATAAAAATGAAGAAATGATTTGTGATATTGAAGTAGAGGAAATTGATAATTAACCAAAAAATGAGTTTTTATATGGTGATAAAAAAAACATTATTTATTTGTTGTATGGAATTTATGGTTTTATGAAGGGTGCTACCATTGACTAAATGGATGAAAAATGTTGATGGTGTGACAAGAGTTTTTTTTGAGTTATAACTATTATTGAAAGATATTATTCCTAATGATAATGATCATCTTTATTCACAATATACGGAGAAAAAAAATATTTTTCCCTATCAGATTGATGTACAAAAAAAATGTATGTCTTTTTAGATGATTATGATTTATATAGAATTAAATATGAATTTCTATCTGGTTATCATAACTGTGGGTTGTCATGGAAACACATGAAAGAATAATCATAGGATAATTTAGTTGTTATAAAGACCCCCTCTATAGAATTTTGGTATCTTCCAACAATTCTTTATATGAAATGTTTTTTAAAATCCCATGATGAGAAATGGTCATGAGGAAATATAAAAGTGAAGATATGTGATGGAAAATTATGGCATCCATCTAATTTTCTATAGTGAATGGAATTGATCAAGAGTTTCCTATATTCCAAAATGATGTTAGAAAGCTCAGACATGGAATGTGCACAGATGGAGTGAATCCATATCAAAACCTGAATAGAACACATTGTTCTTGGACTATTTTATTGGTAATTTAAAAATTATCTCCCAAATTTTGTATGATGAAAAATTATTTCATGTTTATTATAATGATATATGGATTAAAAAAACCAAAAAATGATATTAATGTTTTATTTCACCATTAATTAATTATTTGATACTTCTATGGGGATATGGTATTAGGATGTATGATTCTTATAGAATGAAATATTTTCAACCATATGAAATTATTCCATTCACTAAAAATGACATCCTAGTATTTAGAAATTTGTCAAAATAAAATTTTAAGCGGAATAAATATTACCTAATTTGAGAAAAAAATAATTAATAGTATCAAATTCATCATGGAAGAAAAACAATATACATGGGTCTTCTAATGATTTTTTTCTATGGATCAATCTTATATATGATTAAAAATTCATTAAATGGATCAAAAAAATATGATATTTCTATAAATACTTAATCCACTTATCAGTATTTTGATAGATAATAACACATTGATGTGACATTCATAAATACACATAAATCCTGTAATGATATAAATATTTGGAAGAAGCATTCAATATTTTTAAGCTACCATATTGAAGATATCAAGAAGTCAACCATAACATTGATTTCAATAATATAGAGAAGAATATTTGTGAAATATTTATTAGAAAATAAATAGATATTAAAGGAATAAATAAATATGGGTTTAATATAAGATTGGAATTAATCTTAATGGGAATAAATTTTGTGTTAGCTCCCACCTTTGATAAAAGGAAAAAAAATTCCCTCAGCATTTCATACTTTATCAAAGAGGGGTAAATATAAATTTTTCCATTGCCTTCATGATATCAATGTTCGATACGGTTATTCTGCAATATGGAAAAAAATATTTAAAGGATTTCATGTTGATAGGTACGAAATGTCCTGATTTCCATGACATGATGATGCTTCTCCTACTAGTTAAACTGTGGGAAATATTTCCCACCTGTGTGAAATTGACTATCATGAAGTTGTGTTATTTTTTCAATTAAATTTATAAAATAACTATTGATTTTAATTCTATGTAAAAAAGGTAGAATAAAAATATTTCGATATATTTTCAAATGGAAATGTATTTTTCTCTATATTTTTTTAATATCATGGTGCATTTAATGGATTATGTTTTAGAAGAATTAAATCATTGTGGATTAGTATATCTATGTTAAAAGTATCCTTTTAAAGTATATGATGATATTAAAGGGTTATGTTAAGAATCCATGTCGACCTGAAGCATCCATTGTTGAGAAGTGTATTTATGACGAGTTTGTAGTATTTTTACTAGCTACTTGCCTGCAGTGGATCACATTGGTTTGAATACAACTCACCATGAACGAGTAAGTAATGTGGTAAGTGGAATCCATGGATTTAAAGTCATATTATTTATAAGATATCATATAAAAAAGGTAAATTTGTATATATTAAATGAAAAATAATATTCTTAGGAAAATATTTCATTTCATATTGTTGTGTTGATATAATATTATCCAATAAATAATTATATGTGTAATTTTAATTAGTATAGAAAAACTATTACGTGGTTTAAAGTGAACATTCATTGAAGATTCTATGCATCAAAAACATTGAGATGGTTAGTGGGTGGTCCAAATTTAATTTTTATATCATTGTGTGGGTATGGAATTAATGGATATACATTTCATTTGATTGATCAGGTTGACAAAAGTGCATTTCATAACTATAGTGTATTTGTGTTCAGGGAAGTAATTTATTGTTAGAGTGATAAAGACACAAAACCAATTTATACATCAAATTCATATTATTGATCCATTAAAGAAATATGGGAATTTGATTACATTAAATATAATGTTCTAGTGTTTAACTACAAATGATTTATCAGAAACAACAGTGTCAAACAAGGTGAATTTCGAATGATAGAAGTTAATCTAAATATTTTGGAATACACTACTGGTCATTTTATAATGGGAGTAGAAGAAAAAAACTTTGTGTTCTTGATCAATCTAATATGTATTTTTATATATTTTTTAGAATGAAAAAAATATTATGTTAGTGATGATATACTTGAAAAAGATGATGATTTTTGTGATATACCAACTTCTATGGAAAGATTAACATATAATATTGATTTGAATGTCATACATAAAATTTGTTCCATAAAAAATGAACATGATGATGGAATTTTGGAAAACAATACATTGTAAAATTTCTAATATTATAAGTAACAAATGATTATTTCTTGTCAAAATTTCAATGATTTCATAAAATGATAGATATTTTAATTTTATCAAATTATTAAAACACATATTATAATTAATAAGTTTGTTTATATTTGTTTAGTTTTGTTTTTACCATGTATACCCTTACATTACAAATCTATTAATTGGTTTTGTTGAAAACCAATTATTTTAAATATAATAAGTTATATAAAAAAATATTTTATTGGAGTATATTCGAAAAATATTCTTTTTTGTGTAAGTAATGATTTATTATGTTGGAGAATTTTTACAATTAACAAAACAAATTTTTTTGTTTTCATTTATTTATATGTCATTTCAGATCACATACATGTTGTTATAATATTAGTTATGTATCGAAAATATGAATGAAAATATGTTAAGCTTTGTTTAGATTATTTTTGGTTTGAAATTTTCTAATTAGTTACATACATTAGTATGTATTAGTTTAATTTTACATTTACCTATGATTTGATTGTTGAATTGATTTATAAGAAAAATACATATAAACTAATTTATCTAATGCATACTTCTTATGATTATCGTACTCATACGTCTAGCGGGGAATGTACACAAGCTCTTGTTGATGAACGTAAACATTATTTACAAGAGACACATACAATCAAAAGGAAAAATTAGAGTTTTAGTGGTCTTAAATGTTGAAAAAAACATTTAAAATTTTTTAAATTGCCCATATCCAAGACCCGAGGGTACAATTATATGTTTATGATAATGATATTCTATGGTGCGCAAATTCAAAACAATTCCCATCTCTTATATTAGTGCATGCGAAAATAAAACTTATTATTTCTATTTGTGATTAGGGAATTATTGAATATTTTATATCACATCACATTGGGGATCGAATTTTGGGAAATAATTTTTTATTATTTTAATTATTTTGAGATTTTTTTAGTAATATAATTTTCACCATTTATATCTGATGATAGATTATATAACTGACACTAAAGGAGTTCAGACGAAAATTTTATCATTGGATACTAGGATATAGAGGTATATCAATTCAACCCTCATGTCATATTTTATTTTTCGGAATTTGAACCATTATAATCCATGTAATATATATCCCGTTATATATGAAAATAGATATAAGAAATTTTTTGAATGTAGAAGGAAGAATGTGTTTTTGGTATGTGAAATGCTACATTTTAGAATTATATTTATATTAGTAATATTTTTAATGATTTCATAGTTATTAATTTAAAAAACATAAGAAGATCACATCAAAATTTCAAATATAAATATAAAAATTTATACCCCACTAAATTATCTCATATAGGGTATAAATTATTCGAAGAAAAAATTAGGGATACAAATTCTCTTAAAATGATAGCTGGGTGTTCAGGAAAAATAGAGGTTTCCCCTCCATCACTACCCACTATTCATGAAAAATGATACAGGGCTTAGATGATGAAAAAATGAAATATCATATTTAATATTCAAGAGTTATAGATGATATCATTGAATAGTGTTTAGAGTATTTATTTATTTTAGTAATTCAATTATTTCTATATTTTGTTTCATTACATATTTTTTCAAATTTTCATACATGATTCTATTAAGGAGTGAATCATGCTTGAGGAATTTATTAGTGAGGGTAGGAAGGATTGTTTTTATACAACATTGGAAATCTTAAACACTGGGGTTTGGTATATGGATACTCAGAATGTGTATCGATGAAAATAATGTTTTTATATTCTATAACTTCTTCAATGGAGGATGTTTATAAAAAATAAAATATTTAAAATCCAAATTTTAGGATAATTTTGTCATGATAGGGGATAGTATCGTATCATCAGTATAGTAATTTTTTGCATACATGAAAAGACTGTTTCATATTTCTTCTCCCACTCTTCCTCCTTCGCTAGAATATCCCACTCCACCTCCACCTACATACCCAACTTCTTCTTATAGTACACCTATATCTCCTCCTATACAACTTCTCAGTTATTGTGTGTTATATGTTGATGATCCACAAAAACAAATTGTTTCATATTGGATTATATTTTTTATTGATGAAAATATTAATAATAAACTGATAGATTTATAGAATCACAATATCATTGTATAGGAAATTATAGATAGATCAATAGGATTATTGTTACTTATATATGGTGTGAGTATAGTTGGAAAAATAATCAACCACTTTTTAGTTTGTTCATTGAGACTTGTTCAACATATTACCAAGAGGTATGTGAATATTTTATCTTTAACTTTATTTTGGTGTTAATTTTTTTTAAAATATTGATGTTTATATATTTATATATTTTTTATAGGAAAACATTAATGCTAATGATATACTATATATATAATAACAAATACAATGAGATATGACTTTAGATAAATATTCTAGTTGTTATGAAATATTTTCATCATATTTAAAATAGTTTTTCTATTTATTAGAATCAAATTGAATTATGTGTTTTTAAACATGCAAGGACTATGGCGCTTTTGAAAAATGATATCATGATGCATATAAATGAAGACCATATGGGTATCAAAAAAATGCATGTTTTTTCCATATAAATTAATAAATAAATATTTCATTATGTTTAATTTAAATAAAATTTATAAATATTCTTATTTTTTATAAGGTATATTTATAAAATTTATAAGTAGAATGATACAAAATATGTATATGGATTTATGTACTGGTGGTTAATTTTCAATTATAGGGAATAAAATGATTGAGCAAGAATGTACTATTTATATTGGTGAATTATATCAAAAGAATGAAATTATTCGGTGCAATATTTTTTTTTATTGAAGAGTATTAAACATATATATCCCAAAGTGTCATATATCTTTTAATATAATAACCAAAAACATTATATTCTCATCTATATCATTATCCATTAGATGTTAGGCATATTTCATTTAAGGGAGAATTTTCTAAACTGGTTATGATCTATCCATAGTGAAGTGAGAAACAATTTTAAGAATTTGTTGAAAATATATGTTTCAATTTATTAATAATTGTTTATCTAATAATAACTTCTAAAATTATTTCTTTCAAAATATTTTCAAATATGGCATGGAATTTATTTTGAGATACAACAATAAAGAAGAACTCGAAGATAAAATATGTAAAAGAAAAGGCTACTTTTTAATTATAGTCAATAAAGTTGAATATATTACATAATAATTATATTATTAATTATAAAATTATTTAATAATTATTATCATAAATAAGAAGGAATAAAATTCTGTGGATATTATTTTTTAACATTTATGTATTAAATAATTCCATCTAAGATAGTTAAGAAGTTACACCATGTTATATTTAATTTTAAACATTTCATTAATATATCATTTGTTTTATTCATAATAAATGTTAAATTGTATCCTCTTAATTTTTAGCTTTTTAATGACCAATATACTTATAGTTCACATGATTTGATAAACATAAAAATTGAATGGAAAAATAATTTTATAGGTTTTATTGGACATTAGATTATTTGTACTATATATTGTAAGCATGAATGGAATAATTTTAATGTGTATTAGTGTGATTGAATTTTGGTTTTTTTGAACTATTTATTGTATTCATGAATGTTATAATTGAAAATGCGTGTTTTTGGTAGTTCTATTACTATTCTGTCTATTTTTTCATAGTTTCAACTATTTTTTCTTCCTGTTTTATTTTCTTGTCTTTTGGTTGAGAGGAGGGTAAAAAAATAAAATTAAAAAAAATTTGGTTATCCACATTAATTATTTGATAACTATCTTGAAAAACCAAAATGATTGATTTTTTACGTCAGTTATTTGATAACCGGTATGAAAAACCCGTTATCACATTGGTTTTTTCATTTCGGTTATCAAATAATAAGCAAAAAAATTCAATTATGATTTTTTTATCACATTGGTATTCAGATAACCCATGAGAACATCCAATCATAATCACTTTTTCATATCATTTGTCACATAAAATATGTGAAAAACATGTCCAATAATTTATTTACAACATCATTTTTTCTACCATTAGTAAAAAAATATTTACAACTTCACCTAAAATAATGTCACCTACTGTGTGGTTTTAAAAAGAAAAAAACAATTTGGATGGCCATTTTCTACACTACTCTCAACATGAGAACAATATTCATCTTTATTATAAATTTCTCAAATTATACCATTAAACATCTCCGTAATCCCACATATAGTACTCCATTATATTTAGTAGGTTAAAAATAGTATATTAAAATATGTTTATAGAAAAAATATCCCTCCATGTGCTACTATGTGGCTCTGTGCCTCTTAAAAAATAAAAGGTTATGCATACCCCAAACACATTCTAGACACCTTCCACATTCAATACATATACCCTGCTGTTATGTGATACATTCCTGAAAAGTTTGCCTATAACCGTAAAATATCACATGGTTCAAAAATATTTAGTAATTTTGCCTATGTATTAGGTTTTATGGAGGAATGTGATGACATATCGTCAAATTGATTGAGTAATAATGATCAATGGGTTTGTTGGAACTTTGTAGCAACATGTTCTCAAGAATTAAAAATCAATGAAATTATTTTAATTGTCTTAAAACCCAATTATTCTTTCATATTATACATTAAGGTAGGATTACGTGTCCAATCCATTATAAATTAATCAATTTTATTCGGTTATCCTTTCATTACATTTATATAGTTCACTGGTACTATTCCAATCACAGTTCCTCTATCCATATCCTCCAAAGAGACAACTTAGAGAGTGTGACTCTAAAAATCTCTAACATTTCCTTTTATTTTTATCTCATCACAAAACCATATAAATATAATTATTATAGAATTAATAAAATATTAAATCCAGTTTTGTTTTTAAAGAAGATAAAAAAACCACTTTTTTCTTATAATCCCCATAACAGATCATCATGTTCTTTTTATTTATGGATTCAATTATTCATGATCAAACAAAATGTTATCTCAACAATTTATTAATCATCAAAAAATAACAACAATATCAATTTTATCATATATTTTTCAAAAAAAAAAATCAAATGTATCAAAAATTAATAATTTATAATATATAATAGTAAATTTTATTAAAATAATTCAATGATAACGATTTAAATGATTTATGACATTCATCATGAATTTCGTTTTTTATCAATAAAATTTCAATTAAAAAATTTGGGTTATCATTCTTCTTTATAATTATAACCATTATCCATTTCACAGATTGATGTTATTCCAATCTAATAATAATCAATAATGTGTATCTCTATCATACATGATTTTCACATAATAAAAGATAGAACACATGATAATATGTGAAGGACAAATAAAAAAATAAAAAATAACCTTTGGTTATTGAATTATAAAAATTTCTGACCAATTATTATTATTTGTTGAATCATTAAATATTTAGAGGCTTTATATATATACATCTAAGGTTTTATGACATAAAAATATCTAAAATATGAATATATATATATATTGATTTATGTAAATATACCATTCAATAAAGAAATATATTAGCTAAAAAATTTACACTGACTCTTAAAATTACAAAATCACCCACAACCATAAAAAATATAACCCAAAAGAAAATAATGATTTCTAAACTAATAAAAAATATTTTTCAATGAATTTTTTTAGTGAGGAAAAAATATAATTTACTTTTGTAATGTAAAAAATAATATATTATGTGAAAAATAACATGGTAATCAAATAAAAAATAGAAGGCCTCATTAAATAAGTAATAAAGTTAAAAATCAGACTAATATTAAACAAGTGTCCAATTCCATGTGTAGCCTATGTAATTGGAATATGGAATAATGAATACTATATAATATATATTTAGGATACCAATGGAATAAATTCGAGACAAATCCATATGACGGATTTGGTAAAGTAGTTTTCCACTCACTAACTCAAATTTATATATTATATTATTATATTTTTTTCATTATATAGATTATTGGTAAGTTTAAATACAAACAATAATTAATCATTCAATGAAATATAGTTCGTAGAACAATAATACATATGAAAAAAAATTGATTGAAATATTTTTGTGTGAAGAAATTTAAAAACAATTATTATTAAACACTGTTAAAACAGAATACTTCTATGATAAAATATATTATTATATATACAAGTAGAAGAGTGTCAAAAATAGAATATTTATCAATTTTTAAAAAAATATAAGATTAATGTAATAAAATTTATACACTTCTATATGGTTTTGAATATAATTCTCAATAATCAAGGGAAATTATATTTTTTGAATGATATAATTTCATATAGATAACCTATTAAAAAATATATCCAAGAAAAGAATGATGCTTATAGTGGGCGTAGCATAGATCCAAATAGATTAACTATTTTTATTCTTTTATTAGATCCCATGATCTAATTGAAATTTGAGATTATAAATGATTTTTTAATAAAATAAAAGCCAAAAACAATTGTCAATATAAGATAGAAATGTGAGAGTTTATGTTTTTAATGAAATATTTTAGTGTAATATAGAACATGGGACTTGATTCTCCAATCAGTTACTCAAAAAATATTTTTTACATAAATGAAATTGACTGACTAGCTCATTGATTATGATTGATCTATCCATAATTTATATTTTATAATCACTACTAAAACTTGTATGATAGATCATTTTTAACCATAATGTGATTGGGGTTAGTAAATGTTTACTATATATCCATAATGTATTAAGGATAACTAAGAAGAATATGGGATTTCATGTACCAACCCAGCTGGATTTCCTCTTATGAAAATAATGAGATATATAATGACACCTTAATTCCACCTCAAATATTTTTCATGTTGACAAAAACAAAAAGATCTATATAAGTCACATATATAGGGTGATTTACACTTATTTGAACCAAAAAACAACAATACAACAATATATATCAACATTTTAATTTAATTAATACCTGAGTAAAGTTAATATGTATCACCACCGAACATAGATTCAATATATACATCTCTAAAAAATATACACTCTTATTCTAGTTAGATCATAGGTTTTTTAAGCTATTATCATTTTGCACTACCTCAATGATTTCATTTTGTATAAAAATTATATAATATTGGATTATTAAGTATGTATACCCAATAATATCAACCTAAAACCTCACATATGTGATGTGAATAGGCATAATAAGGCCTTTATATTGAAAATATATACATATAAATCATTTAAATTATAAAATCAAAGAAAAAGTTTTATAAAAAAACATCCACATCATGTCCTATATCCCCATAACTAATTTACAATGACATAAACACCACATGTAATGTATGAACCATCATCATAAACTCTCCAAATCACTAATAAATATTTACAACCATAATAAAAACCAATCACTATGAGGAGGACCATAATAATATAATAATATAACCAATATATCGATATAAATATTATTACAAATTATATACTTATAGTTAAAATGTTGAATCCCTTATCCATATAGACATTAGAGAATACATCATTTGTCATTTTATAATAACATAATAAAATACCACCACCCTCAAACGACCACATCATAAACCTTTTAAGAAAATTATCAGTGATTTACAACATTAAAAAAATATCATATAAGATAATATTTTTATCAAATAACAACATAAAATGAAACACATAACCCCAATTTTTATCATAATAATAATCCAAACATAACTACTATAACAACTTCTTATAACCTGACCATACTCATCATGATATCTACACTAAATTTGACATGTACCACTACAACCTACTAGATATTCCAAATTTCACCCTTATACCACAAATATATGTCCACCTACAAATAAAAACTTATATCTATTCACTTTATATGGTTTCTTTTACCTCATCATAATACAATTTACATTACCTTGAAAAAATGGAACAATACATATATATTCATTCTCTCATATCCACACTGTATAAATTCTTAATAATAAGAAGTCTAATAAACATTAATTTTCCATATTATTATTCTACCATTAATTTTTCATATAAATATAATTAATCTTTGAGATATATCTTACTTATCAAATTTCTATAATTAACATGATTATGTTATTTTATTATTCCATACCAATTAATCTTCCATTTCTATATATATCAGAAAAATTAATATTTTAAATATTTCCTATGATATCCATGGAAATTTCTTATCTTCTTATCAACTATAGCATAAAAATACTAAAAAAATAAAACCTTAAATGTTTTTAATCCAATACTACATAAAATCTCAATCATTTTGATGAGAATCAATTATTATAATTCATTAAATACAAATATTAATGTCAATGATATAAATCCCTAAAATTATTAATATATGTCAATAGTGTAAGATCTGATTTTTTTTCATTCCCTTGTAATCATTCAAGGGTCCCCAAGGGTAATATAAAATAACCACCATGTATACATGTATTACATCATAGGGTCCTATATTTTTTCATGAGGGAGTAATGAAATTCAAGGGATCTCAATTATGTTTGATTTTTTTTACTAATAACTGAGGCATAGATACCAAAACTATTCCTGATTTATTTTAATCAAAGACCAATAGAAGAATAATTTTGCAGTTAATTATGAACCATAAAATCATAATCCACCTTTCATTTAAAAACAATAAAGAGGTTAACTATGTAAATCATGCATAATTATTACATCATTTTAGATAAATAATCAATTCATCTAATAACATTACACTCCCCAAAAAAATAAATGGTTAGTGTACGTAGAAAATAAATTCAAAATTATCTTATTTAGGTATAATAATTTTCATATATAATCAATTTATTCTCACAATTTAGCAATCGTACTATACCCTATGTATAAGATTTCTTCAAAATGTGTGGAAGTAAAACATATGAATGTTTGAGCTCAGGTTCCCAATAAGGGTAAACATGAGAGATATTAATCAATGATCACATGGAGGACTCAAATAAGCATAATGGTAATAAAATAAAATTATAATGTAAAAAATTTCATAGCTAATTTATCATATATTATAATCAAGATAATTGGAATAAAATTTTGTCATTTGAAATGTAATGAATCATAAGAGTGAGAAATGATAACAATTCAATCATTAACAATGAGTTCAAATCGTATGCATAAAAACATGTAATAATATTTAGGAACCATCATAGTTTTTGAAACCATATCATATGTTATGGTTAAATACTAAGACAATACTATCATAATAGATTATGCAAGAATGAATGTTTCATATTTTGTGAAGACACACAAATTTCATGGAAATTTTTTCTTAATTTCTTTGGAACTTTACGAGACTGTAGCTTCTAACGACACCTGATTCCGAGGCCCGGTGTTCCCAGAATCAGTTTTGGAAGTTTAGCTCAAGTACGTTCAGTAAACATACGAGCGGATATTTTTAACTTTTGAATTGGTGCTCGGAATCGAAATTCGAGGGCACCGATGAACTTACAGAGCCTATATTCGCTTAAGGGGACCTTTACTTCAATTTTGTTTGTGTGGGTGGAGAAGTTAAAAATTGTGGATTAATAAAGAATTGAATAAAAAATGTGGAACAATTTTTATTCTTTATCCGAGTGGTTTTATCCTAATTGGGGATGTGGGGGTGGAAGCTCATAACTACCCATGTGAGGGTAATTGTGAGGTGGGCTCACATGATCCCCAACCTTTCACATTCCTTAAAACCCATTAAACACCATTGATTAATGTGACAACATTCCCTTAATTAAATGTGACTCTTCATATGCTTCTCTCTCTAATAAATTCTTCCAACTCTTTTTAATTAATTCAAGTGCTTGAGTTTTGAAATCTTAAAGGCTTTCTTTTAAAAAGGTGGTGTTAGTTTATTTGGGTTGGGATAGAGATTATATCATGGGATGGCTAAGGAAAATGTGGGGACTTTCTTCCAAGGAAGAGCAACGTTCTACATCGAAGAATGCAATGGAATTCACTAACAATACATGATCCGGGATCGAATGAACTTTGCGGGAGCGACGAACCTCAATGATCGTCGACACCTTCATCTTCTCCCTTATGACGACGTCAACGAACCGACACCCGCCTTTTCATGATGTCGTCAACGAATGGAAAACCTTGAGGTAGGGGTTTGGATTTGTGTTCGTGATTATTCATTGCCATCCAACTTCAATTCCTTTAGCCGCTTGGTATCGGATTAACGTGAGGAGGTAAGACTGCACGAACATGACCGAATCTCCCCCCCCTTCGATGTTGTGTTTGTCATGGGATGACCAAAGGCGCACGGTGCAACGACACCACAAGGAAACAAGAAGAATGCGGCGAAGAAGCGCGGCGCAGTCGCGCCGCGCCGTTGAGGCCGAACGAAACCGCGGTCGGTGTCGGGGCCGCTGAGGCGATTCGAAGACTCCGTTGGTTGATTGTTGTGCGTGGATTGACAGGCGATGAAAAACGGGGACCCAAAGACAATTTTAAGCCTCCACAATGAAGGTCAGGTCCCAGGAGGACAGTTGGTGAAGGCAGCGAGCAAAACGGACCACCGGAGTGCGTCTGGTGGTCCGCGGAAGGCAGTGGCGAGGCGCCGCTGGAACGGAACTGCCGCGGCGGCAGGCCAAACTGGAACAGCTTAGCCATTCCAGAGGCTGAGTGGCGCGACTTAAATCCATGCCGGTTTCGTCAACCGTAAAGGGTTGTAACACCCCCCCCCCCCCCCCCCGCACCTGCTGGCCACGCAGGCGCCGCGCCAGTGCCAGGCTAGGCCGGGCCACGCCGAGGCCACGCCGTGCCGCGCCGGTGGGGCCAGTCCATGCCCACTCAGCTGGGCCATGCCCTAATGGGCCAGACCCGAACCCGGTTCTGGTCTCCCGGTTCGGGCCAACCCGGGGGGGGCATCGGGCCGGGTCGGACCGGGCCCGAACCCCCTATTTTCATGCAGTTTTCGTTCAAACGCCCATAACATGGGCTACAGATATCCAATAGACGCACCATCAATTGCGATGTGATACTTGAATTGAGACAGTCATTTCAGTATATTACACTCAAGGATTCGAAGAACTTTGGGTATGGCCGGGTTGGTTCGAACGCGAAACCAACCGGGCCCTCAGAGCAGAAACACATATAACTTGAGCTCCGGACGTCCAATTGACGTGCCGTCAACTTTTTTGGATTCCTCTTGATGAGGCGGTACTTTTAGAATACTTCTCCTGAGGTTTGGACGTAGTTGGATTTTGGCTGGGTTGGATTGTACCCGAAATCCAACTGGGCCCCTAGAACGGAAAAGCTGATAACTTTCAGACCGGATGTCCGTTTGACGAACCGTCAGCGGCGTTGGTGATAACATTGAGAAACGGTCCCTATGAGTATACCCTATGAGAGTTTGGGGTATATTTGAGATACGCACGGGTTGGTTCGCACACGAAACCACCCGGGCCCTTGGGATGAAAAGGCTAATAACTCACAGACCGGACACCCGATTGACGCGCTATCTGTTGCATTGAGACCCCTATGAGGAGGCGGTCTTTTGAGATACATCTTAGTGGGAATTTTGATATTTGGAGTATCGACTAGTAGCTCATGGAGCGGACCCTTCCGGAGACGAGCTGGCAGAGTGTAGAGACCTAGTAGCTGATTGATACTTGACGACTATTGATCGATCGACTCGGAGTGATTCGGATAGCCCAGTGGGGTGCAATTGGTTGTAGCGGCATACCCACGGCAGAGGTGTGCTTTGTTGTAGTGGAAGACCCTCGGTACTCAACAGAAGGAGTACCTCTGTAGGCTATGACGGGGTGCACTTGGTTGTAGCGGAAGACTCATGGTGGGATGTGCTTGGTTGTAGTGGCAGGCCCACAGTACTCGACAGGTGGACTACATTAACAGTCCAAGGTTATTGGGATGCTCTTGGTTGTAGCGGCAGGCCCACTGTACTCGATAGAGGAGGAGTTATCCAGTAGTCATGGTTTCGATATTGTGAATAAAATCCTAGTTTGAGATGAGTCTTTGACCTTTGTGTTTACCTCATGATTGAGATGGGTCACTTGAAATCTTAGTTATATGTATGGGCATATACCTGGGTAGTGGTTATCCATTGATTTAATAAACTTTGTGTTTACCTCATGATTGAGATGGGTTACATGATAACTTAGGTATATTTATGGTCATATACCTAAGTAGAGTTTATCTGTTGAGATATTTCTTGTGGTTATCCTTGTTGGATGTAGTGAGACCTTGAGGGTCTCTGGGTCCCTACTGAGTATCTTTATACTCACCACTGCACAGGCTATGCCCGCACCTCGTTGTGTTGTTTGCAGACGATGGACATCACTGATCGTAGATGAGGCTTGTAGAGATGGACGGTACCAGAGGTGGATCTCACGACGAGTCGGTACCCGGAGGTGGATATCATGATGAGTTGGTACCTGGAGGAGACAGACAGACGTGGAGTGCGGAGGGGGACATCTGTACCTACCCTTCAGGTAGGAACCTAGAGGACGATCCAAGAGCTGTTTTTCACCTTTCAGCTGTTGTCCATTGAGTTGTACTTTACTTTCAATTATAGCTATACATTCAGTTGGGTTCGTATTTTGGCCCACTTACTTTTCAGCACTTACTTTTGTACATAGTGTATTAATTCTGATTGTACTATTTTGTGTTTTGTTTACTTTTATAATGTCAATGCATTCCCAGTTATCAGGATTTATGCCTTTGGTGCTAGTCGGCAGCCCCTGGCCTATGGAAGATGGGCTTGGGGTAGTCGTGGCATGGGTCCCGAGGACGGTTCGTGACAAATTGGTATCAAAGGAGTCGGTTCTACCGCAGAACATAGGACTCTGATAATTTCTTTCTGTGAAGCAATAGTGTTAAGGGTACCGAGTGTGGTCTTCAGTTCAGGGAGTGCAGTGTTGGTGCGGCGGCCGACGTATCCATACACCAGGACCCTAACTACTGAAATCCGACCTAGTGCACGAAAACACTGATTGCGTGTGTGTTTCCAAAAGTTTTAAAGTCATCTCAAACCAGGTCAGCTCACCAGGTATAAACAATTGACCGTGTCGCATCTGTTCAGGATGTCTCCACGTAGATAGTTAGTTGGAGTTCTGAGAGAGTACTCGATGACGGCTCACCGAGCGACGAGGCTCCAGTGCAGGGCCCTTTTTACTATTTTGGCACCCTCGGGTGGTGTACTAGCAGATTCCACTGTCCATACTAGCGAACTATGCATGCTGGCAGAGCACGTTGCACGAGTTCCAGTAGCAGAGGCCTTCGAGGTTACGAGGCGAGACAGATTCCCAGGCAGTAGAGGACTGGCTGGAGACGATTTCTAGAGTTTTTTGTCTAGCCGAGACACCAGTAGAGTGGATGGTAGACTTGGATACTTGTGTTTTCAAGGGAGTGACCATGAGTATGGTCCGCATATTGATGAGGCTTTGGTACATGGACTGATGCCTGAGATAGTGCCTTCGGGTAGTGTGTCAGCTATATATCAGTACCTGTTGGTCAGAAGATACAACCGGCGGTACCGGTAGGTGACACATGTAGGCTTACTGCCTTACACGTGTTCCAACATCAGATACCCTCAAGTTCTCAGGCGAGCCCGACTCAGAGGCAGCTGAGGACTAGCTTGAGGAGGTCGCTTAGAGTTTTCTAGAGCTTATACAGCTTCGACAGGATGATGTTTCGGTAGCTGAGTATTCATCGAGGAGCACCGAGCATTCAGGGTACTCGATGAATTTGTTTCGATCAGTGCTATAGAGCTCTACCCTTGAGCGTGGTGCGTTTGAGGATATCCGATCCAGCACCTTTTCTCTATGCATTTCTACTTATGCTACAGTGCTAAAAAAGAACCTTTGTGGTTGCGAATTTTTTTGCTTAATGGATACAGTTAGTGAAGGTTAGCAGTGGGAAAGCTGGAAACTGGTGCCAGTCTCAGAGACTTAGGAATACGAATGTTTCAAGAAGAAGTAATGTTAAGGACATATAAATCTGCAGAGCGACAAACGTGGAAGTAGATCTATGAGATCATCATGGGGTGGTGTACTTTTCGACATGTTACAATCACCCGCCTTTGTAGTCCCCGCCAGGCTCAGGGAGCTGGAGGGAAAGGTAAGAGAGTAGCTGCATGCAGTCAAGGAGTGTAACCCAATGGCTCTAATAATGATTCAAGGGATTGTCTCTGTCCATTACTAGCTGCCATAACAACATACTTTGATACGGATCATTCCTTCCACGAATCTTGTCTCAGACCTAGAGTTTCTGGTAAGCCGTAGACTTGACCCTCGCGTCTGGAGATACCTTGGAAGGAGACTCGATAATCACACTTACGCCGACAGTGTGATCTGACCCACGAGGTGAGAGTTTAAGTTGGAATCTCATTGTGGCAGTGTCGAGGCTTTACGATGTTGGTCTGAGTATGGATTGGATCCACAGTTCATACAGGGATTGACTGTATTAGGGAAGAAGGTTGTGGTTTATCTACAAAGTTGGGATGGGGTTTTCCTTGGTCAACAAAAAGGAAAACCCCAGGCAGCCTAGGACGGAATCATGCATAAGAGGGTGCATTCAATCACTCATGAGATGTCCAAACTTACCATTGTGCCAAAATTCCCCATAGTTGCGGCACCACTTCCAGCAGAGCTTTCAGGAGCTGGGTTGACCGGTGCACCCAACCTGTGGGTGTTGGTTTCATAGTTAACTGCGACGCATTAGGGACCGGACTTGGGTGTGTCCTGATGTATGAGTGGGCAGTGATCGCCTATGGATAATGGTAGATGATACTACGCAGAGCTGACAGGAGGCCTCTAGATTTCGAGGATGACGACCATGTCCTTATAAGGGTCTCACCTCGATGAGGTTTATGGATATGTGGCCGAGGCAACAATTTATCTCCGAGGTTCAATAGTCCTTTTTAGGTCCTCATTAAGATAGGAAAGGTGGTTTACCGCTTGACCTTTCCAACTCAGTTGCATTGGGTGCACGATGTCAACCGCGTATCCCAGCTAAAGAGATACGTGCATGACCCTTCACACATCATTGACCATAGGGAGTTGGACATCGATGATGGGGCGACATTCACAGAGGTTCTAGTGGAGAATGAGGATCAACAGGTGTAGGTCCTAAGTGGATAGTCGATTCCTCAGGTGCGCTTTCACTGGTAGCTCAGGAACCTCCAGAGGAGCACATGGGAGCGGGAGGCTCAGTTGCGTGCTCAGTACAACTTTTTTTCCTAGTTGTGTTATAGCTTTACGGGGACGTAAAGCCATGATGTGGGAGTAATGTAAAGACCCTGAAATTTCAAAAAAAAAAATCTAAATTTATTTGGAATTTTACGAGACTGCGGCTTCTGACGGCACCTGATTCCGAGGCCCGGTGTGCCCGGAATCAATTTCTGAATTTTAGCTTGGGTACATTTAGTAAACATATGAGCGAGTTTTCCTAACTTTTGAACCGGTGCTCAGAATCGAAATCCGAGGGCACCAATGAACTTGTAGAGCCGATATTCTCTTAGGGGGACCTTTTCCGCAATTGTGTTTGTGTGGGTGGAGAAGTTAAAAAATATGGATTAATAAAGAATTGAATAATAATTGTGGAACAATTTTTATTCTTTATCCTTGTTGTTTTATCCTAATTGGGGAAGTTGGCGTGGAAGATCCTAACTACCCATGTGAGGGTAATTGTGAGGTGGGGCCCACACAAGCCCCAACCTTTCACATTCCCTAAACCCCATTAAACACCCTTGTTTAATGTGACAACCTTCCCTAAATTAAATGTGAATCTTCATATCCTTCTCTCTCTAATAAATTTTTCCAACTCTTTTAAATTAATTCAAGTACTTGAGTTTTGAAAGCATAAAGCCTTTCTTTTATAAAGGTGGTGTTAGTTTATTTGGGTTGGTTTAGCGATTATATCATGGGATGGCTTTGGAAAATGAGGGGACTTTATTCCAAAGAAGAACAACATTCTACAGCGAAGAACGCAAGGGAATTCACTAAAAATACATGATCCGGGATCGAATGCACTTTTCGGGAGCGATGGGCGTCAATGTTCATCGACACCTTCATCTTCTCCCTTGCGATGATGTCAATGAACCAATGTCCTCATTTTCGTGATGTCATCAATGAACGGCGAACCTTGAGGTTGGGGTTTGGATTTGTGTTTGTGATTATTCATTGTCGTCCGACATCAATTCCTTTATCCTCTTGGTATCGGATTAACGGGAGGAGGTCGGACCACATGAACACGGCCGAATCTCCGCCCCCTTCGATTTTGTGTTTGTCGCGGCATGAACAAAGGCCCCGTCGCGCCACGTCGTTGAGGCCGAACGAAACTGCGGTCGGAGTCGGGGCCGTGGAGGCGATTCGAACACTCCGCTGGTTGATTGTTGTGCGCGGATTGACAGACGCCAACATACGGGGCCACAAAGTCAATTTGAATCCTCAGTAGTGAAGGTCAGGTCCCGGGAGGACCGTTGGTGAAGGCGACGAGCAAAACAGACCACCGGAGCGCGTCCGGTGGTCCGCGGAAGGCGGCGGTGTGCCACGCCGGCGCGGCGGCGCCGGTGACCGGTGGTGGTGGCGCACCAGTAGAAGAGAACTGTCATGACTGAGCCGCAGCGGCGGGCCAAACCGGAACAACTTTTCCATTCCAGACGCTGATCGGCGAGGCTTAAAGCCACGCCGGTTTCGTCGACCGTGAAGGTTGTAACCCCCCCCCCCCCCCCCCCCCCCCCCGCGCACCCTCCGGCCACACCGGCACCAAGCCGATGCTAGGCCGGGCCGGGCCGCGCTGCGCCCTAATGGGCCGGACCCGGACCCGGTTCCGGTCGACCCGGATCGGGCCGACCCGGGGGGGGGGGGGTATCGGGCTGGGTCGGACCAGGCCCGAACCCCTATTTTCGGGCAGTTTTCATTTAAATGCCCATAACCTAGTCTATGTATCTCCAATCGACGCACCATTAGTTTTCAATGCGATCCTTGGATCGAGCGGTCGTTTAGGTATACTACACTCAAGGTTTCGACGAACTTTGGTTACAGCTGGGTTGGTTCGAACCCGAAACCAACTGGGCCCTCGGAGTAAAAACACATATAACATGAGCTTCGGACGTCCGATTGATGTGCCATTGACTTTGTTGGATTCATCTTGATGAGACGAAACTTTTAGCATACTTCGTCTGAGGTTTGGATGCAGTTGGTGTATGGTTTGGTTTGATTGTACCCGAAATCCAATCGGGCCCTTGGAACGGAAAAGCTGATAACTTTCAGACCGGACGTCCGTTTGACGAACCGTCAGCGGCATTGGTGATGATGTTGAGAAACGGTCCCTATGAGTATACCCTATGGGAGTTCGAGGTACATTTGAGATACAGCCGGGTTGGTTCGCACATGAAACCAACTGGGCCCGTGGGACGAAAAGGCTAATAACTCACAGACCGGGTGTCCGATTGACGTGTAGTCTATTGCGTTGAGACCCATATGAAGAGGATGTTCATTGAAATAATTCTTAGTGGGACTTGTGATACTTAGAGTATAGCCCAATAGCTCGTGGATCGGACCCTCCCGGAGACGAGCTAGTAGAGTGAAAAGACATCGTAGCTGACTGAGACTTGACGACTGCTGATCAATCGAGTCGGAGTGATTCAAATTTCCCAGTGGAGTGTGCTTGGTTGTAGAGGAAGACCCACGGCAGAGGCGTGCTTGGTTGTAGTGGCAGACCCGCGGTACTCGACAGAAGGAGTACCTCTATAGGCTATGATGGTGTGCGCTTGGTTGTAGCGATAGACAAATGGTGGGATGTGCTTGGTTGCAGCGGTAGGCCCACAGTACTCGATAGGTGGAGTATATCAGTAGTCCAAGTTTAGTGGGACGCGCTTGGTTGTAGCGGCAGGCTCACTGTACTCGATAGAGGAGGAGTTCTCCAGTAGTCGTGGTTACAATATCTTGCTCCTGGTTTGAGCTGAGTCTATGAACTTTGTGTTTACCTCATGATTGAGATGGGTCACTTCATAACATAGGTATATGTATGGGCATGTACATGGGTAGTGTTTATCCGTTGATTTCATAACCTTTGTGTTTACCACATGATTGAGATGGGTTACATGATAACTTAGGTATATGTATGGGTATATACCTAAGTAGAGGTTATCTGCTAAGATATTTCTTGTGGTTATCCTTGTTGGATTTAGTGAGACCTTGAGGGTATCAGGGTCCCTACTGAGTATCGTTATACTCACCCCTGCCCAGGCTATGCTAGCACCTCATTGTGTTGGTTACAGATGACGGACATCACTAATCGTGTTTGAGGCTTGTAGAGCTGGATGGTACCGGAGGTGGATCTCACGACGAGTCGGTACTCGGAGGTGGATCTCATGACGAGTTGGTACCGGGAGGAGACAGACAGACGTAGAGTGCTAAGGAGGACACCTATTCCTACCCTTCAGGTTGGAACCCAGAGGATGATCCAGGAGCTTCTTGTCACCTTTCAGCTGTTTTCCTTTGAGTTGTACTTTACTTTCAGTCGTAGTTGTACTTTCAGTTGGGTTTGTATTCTGGCCCACTTACTTTTCAGCACTTACTTTTGTACTTAGTGTATTACTTCCTCTTGTACTCTGTGGTGTTTTGTTTACTTTTCTAAAGGAAATTCTTTCATAGTTATCAGGATTTATGCCTTTGGTGCTAGTCGCCAGCCCCTGGCCTATGGAAGGTGGGCTTGGGGTAGTCACGGCATTGGCCCCGAGGACGGGTTGTGACATATTTAATAATTGAATAGTCATTTCCAATTGATTTCTATGTCACTGTGGACAAGGAATCCCTACTTATTTCCCATATAAAAGTGGGCCAGGCATGAATACAAATTTCAAATTTCATTACGAATCTAGAATCACAACATTTATTGAGAACCATAATTTTCATACATATATATTACAACTTAACATATAAATAATCATTACATAAAATAAAAATAAATGTCAGAGTTGTTTAGGTCTAGTGAATTTAGAACATGGAAACATAAACAACTGTTTCATTGTTGAACTAAATAATTTCCTAAAAATTTATTCATATCTAGTAATATTAATTGACCTATAATATAGAAAACCATTTATTATAAACAGGGGAAGAAAACAAAATAATGGCTGATCTCATATTAATAGTAGGAGTTATCATGGGAAATATAAATGATCACATAATAATAACATGAGAATAAGTGTATGAGAACATGATATTAACATCTAAAAATCCTAACCTACTTATCATTAATAATAAACTTGTGTCAAGGAATAAATATTGGTTGTTTATAATACATAAGTCAAAAAGTAAAAAGACATACACAATCTATCAGATTAAAATGTTGGTATGAGACGTATATTTAGGGAATACACACATGAAAATAAAATAATTTATTTAGTATTCAATGATTATAACCAAAATTATTATATTGGAATGGGTTCCATCCCCAAACCATCACAGAAGTCAAGTATTACTCAGAAGAATATCATAGTGGAAACATTTCCATACAAAACATGTTTCCCTCCCTATTACGGTCCTTTTTTATCCTATGATATTTAAATAAATACTTTATTAATTGGATTAATATATATGCCTCACTCATAACATAGTGATATACATATATTTTTGTGCTATATGATCAAACAATATTATTCATATCAGAACCAATGAAATGTTCCCCCCCAACCATTGAATGAGTTTTATCAAAAAATAATAAAACAAATAGGTCCTTCAGGATTTTTGTTATCATAGCATAAACTTAGTAAAATAAGAATGTTTCTTAATAATTTTATCATGGTATAACCCATAAAATAGAAATAGGATTCATTTAAATGATAACATCATAAAGATTTACCATTTAGAGATATAATAAGAATAATATCTGTTGATCATATAAATACTAAAAAAATGTAATATCAAAGGATTTAATTTTATATAGAAAATGATTTTGGAAGATCACTTGGAATATTTTTTAAGGAAAATATAATTTCCACTTCTAAATCATATTTCCAAACTAAAAATTTATAAAACAACTTCAAAATGCTTTTCATTCAAAATATTCTTGAAACAAATATGATGTAATAATGAAATAAATTATCAGACATTATTGGAGTAAAATTATATTCATATTGTACATGTTTAAAAAAATATTCCTTTTACATTCAAGGTAAAATGTAGAATCACTTCCTTTAAAAAATGTTAAGACAATTCATTGTAAATAATTTCATAAAATGTGAAGTAAGTTTAAAAATATATATAAAAAATTATCTTATTAATGTTTATATTTTTTTAGAATTTTTTAATAAATAATTGATATTAAGGAAATAGAGTTTTCGACCAAACATGTAAATAAATAAGATTTTTATTAAATCATGATTTCATTCTCTTTATTCCATTAAGAGATTAAAATGAAAAGAAAAAAAATATTTTATTAAAATAACTATAAGAGAATAATTTTCATGTATTTAATGAGAGTTAAAATATAATATCTCATCATTTAAATCATTATCATAAATAAATCAGATAAACATTGAGATTATAACATCAAACCCTTACCACATTAGAAAAATGGGAACCATAAGCCCCATTAATAAGTAAAATCAAATGAAAAATTAAATAAAATGAGAATAAATAAATAAATAATATAAAATTTCATATGTTTTTTATATACAACACATATAATAAGATAGGTTCATAACATAACATATGTCCCAAAATACAATTTGAGATGAAATTCCAATATGTTGTGTCTTTAGTTCCTGTATACACACTAGAAAATCCAATATAATAAATATAATTTTATTATAAATATATTATATATCCATAATTATATGAATCATATCATATATGCATCACTTGTTACCTTTTTATTACCCATTTATTAATAATTCCTTATTAAAATCATGTTTATGCTAATAATTATTTCATTTTTGTTGTATGTTTTGGTTTGATATTCTTGGCCCTCTGACATTGATCAACATTCCATCATATATATAATGATAAATATTATATATATAATATATATTAAATATATATGTATTTAGTATAATCTATAAATTTTATATATAAAAAATGAATTAAATCATTCATGGAGACAGTTGGTGGTATATACACATGAACATTATTTCCATTTTCTCAATGGAAAAAAATAATGAAAGGAAAATAAAATAGTACATTTAATGAATAATTTTGATTAATATATATCTCATATTTCAATCAAGCCTATCCATATTACATTCCATGTAATGCGTATGGGAAGAAATAATCACATAGCTTCACGAGGTGGTAGTTCATCGTACACAAGAGGGACGTAATAAAATACCCTCATAATGGAATGTAAGATGGTATATGTGATATTATAATTAAATATTAATAATTCTTTCCTAAGAACCTTATAAATATATAAATGTTAAATCCTTCATTATATCTAGCTATGAGAGGTAGTAGTAGAAAATGAAATAAGACTGTTCGCAAGGAAATAGTCTATTGTATACATGATTGATGTTTTCATTACCCATTTGACAGAAGAGGGGATGGATAAATCTTATTCCATTAACATAATAACATATCAGAATACATAATATATATTTTTTATTGTATAATAATATTTGGAGATTATTTAAGCTATGTGGAAGAAAATATAAAACAAAAACCTAAGAATAATAATTTTACCTCTTCTTTGGAGAACCCCTTATAATTTATACCTAAATCCATCAAATAAGGATTTAATAATAAAAAATAACTACTCTAGGAAGTAGGGAAGAATGTAAATAAATTATTCATAAATTTGTTTTTAGAAAAATGGTTTTTGGAATAGTGAAGAGGATTGAAGAGCAAGTGGCCTTCTATAAGTGTGGTTGAGGACACCCATAGAATATTAGCAATGAATAATGTGTACCCATTTTTATAGAATTCCATAAGGCATAAAATGGATAATTATAAATAATTATAAGATATAAGGTCAAAATATATTTATCTAATGGTATTTGGAATTGTTTCTAGTACATTTTATAGATTATCCTTTTAATTTAACCAATGGTAAATCTATTTTAATGTTAACTATGGTACTTAATTTTTATTGGATTCACAGTTCATTTTGATCAATAATTATTTTAATCAAAATATATAATGTTAATTATGATGAATTAAAATATGGAATGAATTTTTTAATATTTTATTTAAATAAGTGTAATATCGTAATTTAAAATTAAGCCATATAGAATTTTTGAAAAAATAGTTTTCCAAGTAGACATATTTCATAAGTATAGAAAGAATAATTATCAAAATATATAATTAAAATAATAAAAATGACTAAAATTGGAGTAATAATTATGTAATTTATATAATTTTACATTTAAAACCATAATAAAATAAAAATTATATTGTTAATACTTTAAATATAAAAGTGAATTTTTTAAATAAAACAGTATATTTTTACTATTATCCAAAAAATAATCCGTTTAAAAAATTTTCAAAAATTCAATCAGAGATAATATTGATATTTATATATTAAAAAAAATTATTATTTATAAAATAACTTTTTTTTAAATTGTAAAATATTTCTTTTATTTTTTTATCACAAAATTCAATAAAACATCTTTTTATAAAATTGAAATTTTGAAACATAGAAATTTTACTAAAAATAATGTTTTTTATCAACATGTTTTTATTATATAAAACCATTATAAATTATATTTAAAATTATTTATACCTATTCATAAATCCATGTTTAACATCAAGTTTATATCATTCTTGTTTATGAAATAATATTAACAATATATCACGTTTAATTTAAAACTCGGTGTTGCATGTAACACATAAAATCATAGAAAATTAATTTATTAAAAATAAATATTTCATAAAATCTTGGGGTGTTACATTTTACCCTCGTTAAATTTATTTTATAAATTGAGATTATGTCACTTTTTTACAAACAATTGAGGATACTTCTACCTCATCACATCTTCAAGTTCCCACATAACGTCCTTAAACTATGTGTTCTTCAACAAAACATTGACTTGGTGTGTGGTATTATTTCATAAAACATTATATTTATTATCTATAATTAAAAAAAATTCCCCATAAGAAATATCATTCTCCAGTGGTATGACATATGCCTTTAGTTCATTTTAATGAAAAGGTATGTACGTATTTAGAAGAGATAAATGTAACACATCATGGACTTTAGAGAGTTTCAATGGAAGTGTCAATAAATAGAATATCATCAAAATAAAATAAATAATATTAAAAAGATATATATACATAGGGATTATTTTCCCATTTTTCCAAAATATAATAACCTTCATCCATATATAATTGCATAGAATCAACTTGTCGCCAACTTCAAAATTCATATCACGCCGGTGATTATCAGTATAACTTGTTTTATGACTTTAACCTACCCTTATGTGTTCAGGAATTACTCTAACCATGCTATTATTTTCCTTCGTTATCTTATCTCATAATATAATTATTTATCTAGCTTCATCGTCAAATTGTGGATAACTACACTTACTTCATTATAAGTCTTCATAAGGATCCATGTAAAAGCTTCAGTGAAATCTATTATTGTAATAAAACATGACTAGAGAAAGGTGTTGACACCAACTATAGCAGAAATCCATTGAAAAAGATATTATAATATCATGTAGGATATTAATAGTTCTCTTATCCTATTCATATATATGAGGGTGATCCACAATGTTGAAACTATACTCCATATAAAAACTTTATTTAATACTTCACCAGAACTTCAAGGAAAACCTATGATCTTGATTAAAAAAAATTAAATGTCATACTCCCTGAATGCATTAAACATACTTCATGTGTATTATGGAATGATAATAGAGAGATAAATTCTCTCTGATATCTATGAAGTGTGATAACTATTTAAGGAGATCGACTAAAACTCATACAATATTTTTCTCTTTATATTTTATTGGGATTCAAATGAAATAACTTGTGATGATGTTTCTGATTTCCATTATGGTACATGTAATAATTGTAACAACGCATTATAATTTCTGCACATAGTCTTAACTTACTAATATACTGAGCATCGAGATAAAAATTCGATAATATCTCCCTCAATACCACCACACCAGAAATACTCCTGTAAATATCAATACAATATTCTCCCTTTGTGATGAATATAGAATGAAAAACTGTAAGATTCCACAAATAGATGATTTTTTAAATTTTGTATAAATGGAAAACATAAATGGTTTTAGAAAAATATCATTACATAAAATTCAAGGATGATCTTAAGAAAATTTTCTCACTTTCTATTAACGATCCATATCATCCTTACAAGAATCTTTTATCGTCACATTGAAATATAGTTGAACACTTATTTGGGAAATATAATACTTTTCCATTCAATTCAATATATAAAGATAAATCCTATGAAAATTCATAAATATTGATATTTTTGTTATCCTTATCACTGAAAATCTATAATTTTCTTTTTCTAATCAAATTTTTTGCCACCTTGTTCACTTTCATAGTGTAACACCCTAGTATTTTTTGAATAATTTTTTCAAATTAATTTAACATTTGTGATATTTTACATTTCACATAACGCTAAAAATTGTTTATTTTATATTAAAGTATTATGTTTGGATTTCATTATATGAAACACCATGGTAATAATAAACTAAAAACTATATAAATTATAACATTTTATACATGGAAGACTAAAGTTATATGTGACTTGGTGTACATTACAAAAAACATATTCGTGGAATACTCAAAACAGAACACCAATGTATTGTACATAAAAATTAATTTTAGAAATAAAACATAATCACTTAGAAAGAATAATATTTTGGAAAGATATTATATATTTAATATATTATTTTCTAAAATGAACTACATTCCATGTCATTAAATAAAAACATTGAAAATTAATATTAGACACATATAGAAATGTACTTTGATAAAATAAACTTTATTTTTTAATTTATAATGCAGAAATTATATTAGGATGAATTAATGTGATTTATTTGAGGAACATCATTTTTTGATGAGTAGAAAAAAATACATCATTTTTGGTAAAAAAATGCTTTTTTGTATAAATAATTTTTAATTTTTATTTATAAATTAATTTTTTTTATTTCAAATTATATAAATTTTTATACCATTTAGGTTATTATAATTAATTTCACTTTGAAATTCAATTTAAAAATTAACAAACATTTGAACATAATTATACTTTAAAAACCCATTCATTTCTCCCGTCTACAGGGTAAGCATTAATCTCAAATTTTTTTCATTTTATAGGAATTGAATTTATAAAAAATGATATAAACCATTTTAATAAGTATAATATTAATATTATAATTATATCATATTTATTTTTGACCAAATTCATTAGTAAAAGTAATTAAAATTAACTAGGGAGATAAGGTCAAATTAAGCATACATAGGGACTAAACCTCAATCTTTGAAGCTAAAATGACCGATAATCTTGTAAAAACACAATTATGTAAATATCTAGGCCATAAAACTTCAATTTTTTATTTATATTTGTTTTTTATGAATCTTTTTAGGTAATAAGATATGTACACCTGACTTTTTTTCAGTAATCCTAGTGATGTCCTTTTCCTTCCCTATAAATGCCACCACATCTCCCACTTCTTAAACCTCTAAAAACATTTAGGAATGTAAGTATCATCATAATAAAAATACCAACATCCATAAATTATTCATATAAGCCTCTACTTTGTAATAAATCAGTACATGGAATCCTTTGGGCAAAGACCAAAAGGGGTTACTCGATTAGGAGGTACCCTCTTCTCTCGAGCTCCTTTCTTTTATTTTCCTTCTCCTCCCCCGTAACTCTATTTATTCCATGATTGTTTAAAAAAAAGTCTATTAAATATACTATTACGTTTTTATACTAATGGTTCGACCTAAACTTACACACCAACCAATCGAATGGGTAACGAACATAATGTCTTTGTCTATAGAGAACTACCGCCTCAATAAATGATGATTGTTAATATTTACTTTACTGCATAACATGGTGGAAATTATGACGGACAATATATTTATATATTTTATATATTATATTTATTATTTATTCATTCTACTATATTCATTGATACAAAATGTATCTTTTTTACTTTCCATTTTTTATTAATATGATATTTTTGTTTGAGGAAGTGTGGGGGTACTGCCCCCTCAAAGCGATATGATTTGATCATACACTACATGGGTTGTATTAAAGATGGTTTTTGTTAATATATATTATATATATGGTATCTTAAATCTAATTTAATAATTATATATATATATAAATACATATATGTCATATATTTTCTTTCATTCAACATAACAATTAAAGATAAATAACATTCATGCGTATGTACAGCCTACCATCTCCATGAATGGTGTATTCCATTTCATACATATAAATTATAGATATTATTATAATTAAAATATAAATTAGATAAATTATACTTATATTGTTGTTTAAATTCATGAAATCCTGATATAAGTATAACTACCAATGATATAAGAAATTAATGAACATGTCAATAACAAAGCGAATATTACTTGAAGTGTGACCTTAACATGAAATTTCGAACCATTTGTTAATATAAATTCATAATAAATCAATATATGAAATTATATATAAGAATATATTTAATTAAAATTTGTACAAAAATGTTATATTTATTATACAGTAGATCTGAATGTGGACGATGAGAGTAAATACAAAGGGTTAGGCTATTTAATCTAACTTTTTATTTCTGTGAGATAAATGAGATGTTCGCCACTCTTTACATTTGTGTGGTGTATGAACATACCGTAATTATATACTATATATCATATAATTAAATTTATGGGTATTTACATATCCATTTTAGTATCATTCCTTCATAAGGTTTATGCTTCAAATGTTATCAGATCTGTGAAATAGTTTTGTCTCAATTTTCCTTCTTTAAGACTCGTGTTTTTTATCCACCTAAATTCACTTTTGAAGTTTATATACTTCCATTTTACATTTTATATCATAAACTTAAATTAATTTCATGATATGTTAATATTATTTTAATTTAATTTTTTACATGGAGAGTATGATCCCATGTTACATTGTAATAAGTGTGTATAGAGACAATCTCATCACTTTTCAAGATTGTTTATGTTTATACTTTCTGTTATAAATATTATGATAAATATCTCAAATAAATTCATGAAATTTATTATCAAAAAGTTATTCATTACATATTCAGGTATTAGTAACATATTTTATCTCTTTTTTATATATTATAGTTAAGAATGTATTTTTATGAAACCCCAACTTTAACCTCCCTTCAGACAGAAATGAATATTTTTTAAAAAGGGTTCCATGAATATTCTACTAATATCTAGAAATTACTAAAATAAATTTTTACCACTTTTTATGAATTTTACCAACGTTTTTAAAGGAATATTTTAGTCCTTTTCTAAATGATTAATTTTTTTTAATGATTTTACCATTAAAAAAGAAAGTTTGTTTTATATCGATTGACATATACAGATTTACCAACCATAAAATCATTTATGATTTATTTTCATCTTTAAAAGGATAATTTTTTAGAAAATATTTTTACATATATTTTTATGGAAATTATTTTCATAATGTTTTCAATTTCCTTTTATATATTTTAAATGAAAATTATTTTGAAACGATTTTTTGATTTAAATATTTTTTTTAAATATGAAATGATATTTACCACAAGAAATAATTTAAAAATATCCCCCTAATATATTTCAATATTAGATAAAGTCTAATTATGTTACTCATTCCACTTTAGGAAATGATCCAAATGTCACATTAATATTATTTAGTGAGGGATTTATGTATTTATGGAATGGTCTTTAATCCACACATTTCACTTCAACACGATTAATTCTATTAAATTCTTAATATATTCGTGGGATATAATTTCATGAAGTGATTTTTAATCCTTTTACTTTTCATTGGATATGATGTGTTGAAATGCTAATGATACCCTTATCAATTCATCTATTGAAATTTGATTTTTATAAAACTTGTCCCTTTCTATGGGTAATGATATCATTAATGTTTTATTATCATGTGGAACTTGTATGAAATATTTTATTATGATATGGGTGGGATCTATATCTCTATCCAGTGCATTGGGATATGATAAATTGAATAAGATCACAAATGGTACAGAGGTTGTTTCCCAAGCCTAAAAATAAAAATGTATATGGGTTGCATCCCATGCCTAAAATAATGTGTGTATATAGGTTATAGGCCATGCCCAAAAAAAGAAGGTACATGGGTTATAACACAATCCTAAAATAAAAAGAGTACACAGGTTATTTCTCAACCATCAAAACAAGAATGTACATGGGTTGTATCCCTAGGATAAAATTATGTGGGTAAACAGGTTTCTAGTCTAATACCAAAGAAGGTAAACCAGTATTAGCTAAATCCTAACATGTTTTTATGGTCTTGGTAGGTATACTAGATATAAAATATTCTATTTTTATATGTATGACACAAATCCAATGCCATATTCCCAAGTTACGATTTTATGGATCGTAATGTTTATTCCCTAGTGACTTATGTCTTTTTAATTACCATGATTTATCACGTAACTCATGTTTATTATCATTGATATGGAGGTTATGATCTCATAATTTCACGACCACATTTTCATACCCATATAATCATGATTATTCTTATATGTCTCTATTTTTTACCCTTACTAAGCATATGAGCTCTCCCCTTTTTATGTTTACTTCCCTAGTAATTAAGAAAGGATTTAGGTAGAAGTATTAAAGGTTAAAATAGTTATGGGATATATTGAGGATATTTCACAAGGATAGATGAATTTATCTTACACATTTCCAGACACACTAAACTATTATGATCCTCATGCATGTATTTCTGTAACGTACTAAATAATCATCTAAAATGATGTTTTATCCATGTATGCTAGGTCTAGGTTATTATAGTTCGTATCAAATGAAATGTTTAGTAAACCATTAGAAACTAGTATTATAAATCCTTCGTAAGATCCCTAAGTGTATTTCTAAAAATATGTCTGGGGTGTCTTTAAAGATAAGTATAAGGATAAGAAATATTATAAGAAAATGTCCTAAAAAATTTTAAACAATAGAGCATTTGGTTTTTTATAAATACACACATATATGGATACTATAAGTAATTGTGGCTCTGGAACAAATGTTCCTATGATTAACAACTCCAATGAGATATTTCGGGCCTTATTCGGGGTAATCTAGAATGGGAAAATGGGCCTTACTACACACCTAGTTTGATACTCTTAGGAGATATGATTTAAAAATTCAAAAACATTTCACAAACCATTATAATGAATTTGAATAGAAGATGACTATGAATATCCTATTATAAAACTAAGGATTCATAAATTAAATATACTGTCAAAATTGAGACATCATATATGTGACTTTTCGTGAATATGTAGTTCCACTCTATGATAATTTTTTCTTACTCTATGAGTCATAGATTTAGTCAATGTATGTAATCTGAAAAAACCACATTAATAGTGATTATAAGGTATTATTAAATGATTGTTATCCTAAGGATACAAATTAATTTAGATCTAGAATAAAAACCCTCATATCTATGCTCACAAAACATTATCATGAAATGAATCCTAATAAGTTTCCAAATGATAAAAGGAGGGGAAAAATTATGTTGTGTCCTCCATGAGGTAATTACCGCATTATTTCGGTTGGGTATTCTAATCCACCTTATATTGTCCACTAGATCAGTACAAATAATAATATATTATATTTTCTCTAGTGTTCATATCTTAACAAATTCATTCTGTATGTTTATCAGTTAGAGAGTGAGGAAGACCATCAGCGGACAGTAATCAAGAATATGAGGAAGAAAAATGAAGATGAATCCATGTATTTTGATAACTTCAAGAACATATTAATAAATATTTACTTTACCATCGATCTTTTTATGAAGATGGAAAAAAAATTCTGTGATGTAATGCTAATGTATTATAAATCTATCGATGCATGTGATGGTAATTTCATAAGACTAATGAGGTTCTCTTCGAGAATTATCATCCAACAAGAATGTATGGGTGATGGGTTATTCAATGTCTTAAATCTATTTCTCATAACGGATTTGTCTATATGAGACTTTGAAACTATGAATATATTGGGAGTTGTGAAATCAAACATGAAATACGAGATGGAGTTATGAAACAGGCTCATGGTTTTAACAATAAGTGGAAGTAGGAGTTAAATGGGCAATAAACCAACCATAGTGATAAGAAGATTATATTTCCATTGTTCTATAAGTGTGGAATGATGCAATTTTTGAATTTTCTTAATGGTACTAATAAATGCTTTATATTTCCAAAGGAAGGAAATTGAGCATATGAATGATGAGGTGATTAGAGAAATTTATATGAAGATGTGAATGAGGAGAAAACTCATCAAGATGAAACTCCCACACTTTAGTGTTTCAATTTCTATGAGTTTGATCATTTCTCAAAAAAGTTACCAAATCACAAGATTAATAATGGTGATTAGAACCAACAACCTCTAATGGAAAGAGAAAAATAGAAAGCATACGCAATCACAACGAATATAGTGATCAGTAATAATTGTGGAGCTCCAATGTGTGGGAATTTCCAATGGGATTTAAAAAAAATTAGATCTATGAAAATATTATTTATCCCTTATTGGAACTTGTAATGAGTATAAGAATTTATTATCATTCTATAAATGAATTTTTTATTAATAAAATCATGTTGATTTTATAGATTTACACGGATTAAACCAAGATTCAAATAGAAAGGTATTTCATAAGATATGAGATTATTTAAAGAATAAATGGTAAATTATCTATTAGAATAATGTATGTGTTCGATATGGGTTTATAGAAACTCATATTATGTAAATGTTTTCAAGAGAATTTATGATGAAGGTATTCACATGTTTGGTATGTGATGAAACCTGGGATATAAATGTTATGATGATTTCATGACATTCTTTATACGATTTCAGAATTTCATATATCAGAAGTGTTATTAAGTTAACCATTCATGAAAGTTTTATGTTAAAATTCAGATGAAGAATACATGTTTTGAGGTTGTATTTAAAACCTTATTTAAAAGTATATTTAGTTATTAACAATATTTCAAGGATGCCTATCATATTATGGAAATTATGTTATCATAGATTCAGAAAAGGACATAATGTTTGTTGGGTGACATCAAATCAAGTTTGAAAAGGACATGGGTCTTGAACCTATTGACTGATGGATGATAAGGGTTGCATGCCTACAACAGGCCAATACAATCACTTGGTTAGTTTTTAATTATTTTTTGTTGAATAATTATTAATGATTAATAAGTAGAGTTACTTATTATGTGTACATAATAATTTATTAATGATATTGATTTTAAAGAATAGTTATTCATTTCCTTATTTTATGGGGCTTAAGATCTGCTAAAATTGTAAATCAATGTAAATTTGTGTAACTACATTACATGATGTAATGTATGAATTATAAATTTATAAAATAAAAAATAAATAATTATTTTTTTATAGAAATATATCAATTAAGTCTATTTAAATTTATCTGGTACAAAAATGAATTACTCAATGTTCCGATAGTGATCAAAAGAAAATGCTTTGTTATAATAACTTAATATTGTTGAACCAAGGGTCTTTTAAATCATCAAATATTGATTACTTTCAGGCCCTAATAGTTTCATTGATCATTCAATTGTTTGTTATTGATGACCTCAATCACTTTCTATAAATATTTATGTTTTTCCTCAATGTACAATATTCACTCCCAACTAATGTTCTCCTATGTGGAAACCCACTTATATGTTACTTTATGTAACCATTGTGCTTCCAACATTCCATTTTTAATGGATGTTTTAGTATTCATTTTATGATGTGGGAACCTATGAATGAAACTTTCAGTAATTAATCCATTGATAACCAAGAGTAATTTCTATGGAGAAATTATTTTTAATGTGGGTATAATGTGAAACCCCCATGATTTTAGTGAATTATTATTTGGAATTAATTTAACCATAGCGATATTTTTCCCTACACATAACACTAAATAAAATAGATTTTATATAAATGCATTATGTTTGGCTTTAATTATATTGAAAACAAATCAATCATGATCTATATACAAAATAAATTTTATCTTACTCTACATGGAACACTAAGTTTAGTTGTGAGATGTAAAATGTTACACGCAACAATGACATGGTGTACCCAACACACAATAATAACTTATCTTATGTTACATGAAATAATGATGTTTATACAAAATATCATTTTATAGTAATAATTAACTAAATGATATAATTAAAACCTACCTATTAAAATTAGTAATGTTAATAGTCATAATTACTTTTTCAATATTTTTTATAATTTTTTTTTAAATAAAACATACGGAAAACAAAAGATATAATCTTTTGTAAAGATCTTTTATAATTGACAATACCATTCTATTAATTTAACTACACTTCATGTCCTTCTATGAAAAGGAATAAAATTTATTCTAGACACTTATAGAGTATAAATATTAATAAATAAACATAATATTTTAATTTTGAATGCCAAAATTTTCTTAGGTTGAATTTTTTGGATTTTTCTAAGAAACATCATTGTTTGATGAATAGTCAAAAATACTGTATTTTAGTTAATAAATTAATTATATATTTTGTAATTATGATTGTTAATATATACTTAACATTTTTTAAGGTAACAATATATATTTATTTATACCATTTATTTCATTATAAGTAATTTCACTTTGAATTTTAATATAAAAAGTTAACAATGTTTGGAACATTTTTCTACATAAAAAAATTTTATTTCGTTCTATCTATGGGATTAGAATTAATAATAATTTTCAACTTCTATGAATTGTATTTAGAAAACTGTTAATACACCATTTTAAAAATTATAGTCTTTATAATATAATTATAACATGTAGATTTTATCCCAAAATACCTAGCTGAGGTGATTAAAATTAATCACAACGATCAAGGTCAAATTATACTCCATTAGGTACTAATAGTAAATCCCAGGTTCCCAAATAACCTATCCAAATGTCCAAAAAACATTTTATATAAATATTCAGGCCATAAACCATCCGTTATTTATTATTATATTGTCTATGTATGACAATTATTTGGTAAAAACATGTGTGCACCTAAATTATTTTCAAAATTCCAAGAGAGTCATTTTCCATCTCTAAAAAAGATCATCACATCTGAAAATTTTCACATCTATTAAACCACATTGGTTCAGAAAAATATCAGAAAAATAAACTTTTGAACTTTTCTACCTTCCTCATAGAAGCCTATCGTTTGACAGAAATCAATCCAATGAATCCTTTTTACACAAACCTCTCAAGCTCCTTTCTTTTATTTTTCTTCTCCACTCCCTCCACTCTATTTATTCCATGATTTTATAATAGAATCATTATCTTAAATGTAATAGGATTTTTTTGAAATGTTTTATACCTAAACATACACACACCTCCATTTAATGGGTAACAAACATGTTGTTTATGTGTATGATGAACTACCTCTTCTCTAATTGAACTATTTCACATCTATTAAACAACTTTTGTATAGAAAATATATGGAAAATAAACTTTTAAACATCTCTAACTTCCTCCCAGAAGCCTCTCCTTAGATATAAATCAATAAAATGAATCCTTTTCTCACAAACCATTCAAGCTCCTTTCTTTTATTTTTCTTCTCCACTCCCTCCACACTCATTAATCCAAGATTGTATAACAGAATCATTATCATAAATATAATAGTATTTTTATGCTATATTTTATACCTAAACATTCACAATCCTCCATTTAATGGGTAACAAACATGTTGTTTATGTGTATGATGAACTACCTCCTCATTAATTGATGATTGTTCATTTTCCTTTACTTACTCTCATAGTGGAAATTATGATGTAAAATCAGTTTATATATGTCATATATTATATTAATTATTTATTTAATTTTAATTATTATATTTTAAAACACATACTTATTTAAATTTTATTTTGTGTTTATATGACAATTTTAGTGGGGGAAGCATGGACTACCACCCCTTCAAGCTTCAAGATTCATTCATACACTACTTGGATTGTATTAAGGGTGGTTTTAGTGAATATATATGTCATATATGATATAATAATACTAAATTAAGAATTATATATAAACATACATATATGTATTTTACATTATTTCATTCAACATGACAATTCAACGGAAATAGAGTTCATGTATACGTATGGCCTACCGTCTCCATGAACAGTGTATTCCATTTTATACATAATATTATATTGATTATTACAAAACACATATAATGTATATAAATGATATTTATATCATGTTTTAAGTTTTTTAAATCCAGATATAAGTATAAGGCCCAAAGATATAACAAATTAAGACATAAGTGAAAAACAAAGTGAATATAACCTGAATCATAACCTTAACATGAAATTGAAAACAATAGTGTAATATAAAGTCATAATAAATAAATTTATGGTATTATATATAACAATATAGTTCTGTAATATTTGTATTATAAAATTTTTGTTATTATATAGGATGATTTAATGAGTAGGACCAGATTAAAGTCATGGGTTAAGGGGATTTCATCTCACTTTTTATTTCCATGTGATACATGATATGTTGTCCACTCTTTAATTTTGTGTGGTGTTTGTACTACCAAATATTTTATTATATTTATATTATAATAAAATTTATGTTCATCCACATATCTATTTTATGATCTTTATTTCATGGGTATTGAGTTTAAAAATTTACTAAATCGGTAAAACATTTTTGTCCCAATTTCCTTCTTTGATACTCATGTTTTGTTACACACCTAAATTCACTTCCGAGGTGTATATACATTGATTTTATATGATAAATCTTGAATATTAGTATTTTCATCATATTTTAAGCTTCTTTTAATTGCCATTTCCTACACGGAGAGTATGATCCCATGTTACTATGTTATAAGAATTTATTAAGGCAATTTCCTCACTTTTTGAGACTGTTTATAATTATGCTTCTTTTGATGAATTATTATGAATAAATTATAAAAAAATCATGAAATTTAGTATCCTATGGATATTCATGATTTATTTATGTATTGGTCCATATTTGACTCTTTGGTGGAAAATATAGTTTAGAACATAATTTTAAGAAAGACTGATTATACCGACTCTACGGTCAGAAATATATGTCTTCCAAATATGGTTTCCAAAATATTATACTATTATCCTAAAAAATTTAAAATAAATTTTACCGCTTTTTTTTTCATTTACCATTTATTTCAATGGAATACTATTATCCATTTTTGAATGAGTCTATTTTCTAATGTTTTTACCATGCACAAGGGATGTTTTTATGACCTCATATGACATGTCCGGATTTACCCATCATCAATTATTTTATGGATTTATTTTCATGTTTAAAATCATGGTTTTTAAGAAAATGTTTTTAAATGAGAATTTCAAGGAAAGAGTTTTCAAAATTTTTCAAATCATCTTTTATACGTTTTTAAGTAAAATAGTTTTCCAATGGTTTTATATTTTAAAGATAATTTTCCAAAGAATAGAGGATATTTTCCTCAAAAAATGTTTACAAAATGTCCTTCCAAGTAATTTTTCATATATAATAACATCTATTGATGTTACTCATTACCTTATAGAAAATTATCCAAAGGTTCCATTCATATTCATTTTTGAGTGTTTTATGTTTTAATGTAATGATTATTAAGACAACCATTTCACATCCACCGGTTTTATGCTTTTGATACCCGTTTCTTCTTATAGGTTATGATTTTATGATGTTATTATGAAACCTATCACTTTTCACCGGTTAATTTGTGATGAAATGTTAGTGATACTCGTTTCATTTCTTGGTTTGTGATTTTATATTTATAAAACCAATATTTTTAATGGTTTATGTTATGATGGAAGTTTTATTATCTTGTGGAACATGTAAGGATGGTTTTATTATTAGATAGTTGGGACCTATATCTCAATCCAATGCATTGGGTAAGGATAAGTAGTATATGAGATTAAATGGTATACAGGTTATATCCTAATGCCAAAAACATGAATTTAAATGGGTTCTAGACCAAGCCTAAAATAAATAGGGTACACTAGTCATCGCCCAATCCAGAAAATAATATAGTACATGGGTTGTAGTAAAAGACTAAATGAAAGAGGGTACACGGGTTGTAGCCCATGCTTCAATACAAGAACGTACATGGGTTTTTTTAGAGTAGGTGGTGTAGAAACCAAATTCATTTTTCTTTGTGATAAACCAATATTCATTGGATTAATATTAATAAAATACTTATCACATCAATATTGTTTTTCGGTGTGACATAGTATGTGATAATATGCTATGAATAGTTGCGGCACAAAAAGGTCTTTGTGGATCCCAACTATAATGTGAACCCGGAAGTTCCATGAAACTATTCTTGATTATATATTCTATGGCAGATTATATCTTTCGATGGGACCAAAATGATATTGGGTATCAGATGTGGGGTCTCATGTCCCATTAAATAACCTTCTCATGGTGTTTCCCCTTGGTAATATCTAGATGGATATTATGAGAACAAGACCCGCTAGTAGGAATCCACATTCATATGTGTCATTGGATGTTTCTATCTATGTACATGTTTATTGGTCCTTAGATAATAAGATTAATTTTAATGGGTTTTATAACTCATGCACTTATATGTATTGATGAAATATTTGATGACAGATGTTCCTAGTGAGATGGGATGTGTTGGGTGCGTCATGAGTAATACTACATTAATGAAAAATCATAGAAAGGATTTTCCACTTCTATAGAATTAGATATCTCCATCCCTTTTATGGAAATGATATAACCAAAATAAATCCATGAATATGGTGTTCCAAAAAATTCTCAATTATGGGAAGTCAAATTATTGGAAATTAAGTATATGGTTTGATGAAACTTTCATTAAAACTGCTTGACTATAGATATTAGAAAAACATTATATTACATGGTAAGCATTCATATGAGGTTTCATGACGTTACAACATCATCTTATTTCTCTTGGGTGCCTTGAACCATTGCTAGATAGTAATGTTGGAGTTTATGCAACCCCACCTTATGTCAATGAGAAAGAGGCCTAGAGGGTCACATACTATGCATATGCAATATCTTAGTTAAATAATATATTTATTTAACAAGTTTAATAAATATTAATCCTTTTGTGGTTTAATAACAATTTATGTATGCCTGGTCGAATTTATTTCAACGCTACTTATTCAAGAGAATATATTGAGGATGAAATATTTATTTATCGACAAAAAATGTAATTATAATTAATTAATTAATTAATATTCATTATTCAATTCTTGGTAAATATTGTGTAGGATTGGTGAACTATGTTATGGGTCGAGTAAGAAATAATTTTTAATATTATTTGGTCAAATAATATTTAAATAAAACGTTCATGTTAAGCACATGTCATGGAAATAATAGAATTACTATTATTATTTGACATAGGGTTTCACATGTAATAATAAATTACATAATAGATCCTATGATAATTATTTATTATTATCTGGTGATTTAAATTCACTATTATGATGGTTTTATATAAATTATCAAATGGGTTATTTGACCGGGTAATTAATAATTCTGTGCACAACATAATTGGAGAAATTCTCTCAATACTAATTAAAGCATCCCCCTCTAAGAACATTGTCAGTAACACTCAAGAATAAGAGAGATCCACCACCATTTGATCAAGGAGAATGCTTTGGAAGTGATTATCAAGACGATTGATGGTGTACATTGCATGCACAATGATCATCCATGCTAGCAGTCGAAGACTCCTTTTGTGACATCCAAAGATACAAGAATCATGTGTGGATCACTAATATAGGATTCTTATCCATGGATTCTACATCGCAATGAATCTGCACCTCAAACACAGATTTGGATGTATCAACGAAGAAGAATCACCTTGGATGTCATTCTATAATTCAATTCAATTAATTATATACAAAATATATTGATCCTCTTTTCTCAGTTCTTGATTCTATCCTTTTTCTATTATATTTAATTCAATTCCATGGATACTAGATTTTATCAACATATTGTTCTCAGATTATTCTTCGATTTTGGAAATCTGCATAGTTTGGTACACCCCAATCTTATTCTTCCGTTGTTCCTGGAACCTACAAGTGGTATCAGAGGGGTTAGGTTTTTGTTTTTAATTATTTATATAATTCATTGATGATTTTTACTTTAATAATTTAGTTTAAAAATTCTTATTTAATTGTTATTATAATCTGAATTTTGAGATCTCTTCCTCCCATATTGTTTCTCACAAATTTAATAGAAATGAATTATTTAATTATTAAAATTAAATATAGGATATCATTAGTATGAGAAGATGGTTCTATCCAGATAACACAAGAGTACACGCCATGTAGTTGGATCTACACATCGTGTATTTATGTTTAATGCATTGGGAATAATTCGTCAATTACTCAAGCTGTGTTCATTAATGACAGATGATGTAGTTAATTTTTACATAGTGTGTCTAATAGGATAGAATGTAAAATAGTTAACTAGACTACAAGTCATGTGGGCTATTGGACATGGCGTGTAGTCCCTTCGGGCCAGGGTCAAGTCGTGTATCCCATACATGGCTTTCCTAGCTGGTGATCGGGTTACGTGGAGTGTGCACAATGTGTGTCCCACTAGATACATCTTGTACTCTGACGATTTCTAAGGTAAACCTCAGACGTTATTTCCCCAGGCATGTACTTCAAAAGGATAGTGAGGAGGGAACACCCCATGTAGTTGGATCTATACGTCATTTACATTTTCTATATTACACTGATTTAAAAATTTATTGCTTTATTATGTAACCCTTGAAACATGTACCTTCTTGTGGATGTAAATTCATGATAGAACATTTGAGAGTTGTTATATATATATATATATATATTATTAACATATGTGTAATGTTCAAATATCCTCACATCAAGAATGAGTTTTATTAAAATTATAATTCTACGTTCACGTTACTTGTCATGAAGAATAATGTGTATACAAGTATAAATACATCATAGGTAGTTTTGGATGGGTACTCATCTGTTTCTGCCAAGGTATAAGTTATGGACATGGTTACAGATGATAATATCAAGGAAATTTAGAAATGGATTAACATAAATAGGATTGAATAGTTAAATATGAAGATTAATTAGTTTAATTGTAATTTATCTTAATAAGAATGATTAATGAATTTAATTCTAGTTTTATTAAATGTATAATTAATTTCATTTATATGGATGATTATCAGCTAGAATGGACCTCTGTATGTGATTGGGTTCCTTGTAATTTATTTATAAAATTTAAATCGTGGGCATATGTGCCTTATCCTCATTAATATGTGTGTTCCCATGATTTATTTTATGTAAGACATGTTTTAAACATCACCTTTGTGTGAGTTAAAAGAGTACGTAAAGGATGGAGATCACATGCTAGTGGAGACAGTTCATGTTTGGGTCCGAGATGAAACCAATCTAAGGAGATACAAAGGTGGACAGGTGGAAAGAAGTAAACAAAAACATTAAAAAGTTCTGGGTATTTCTACCCTAGTTGAGTGTTAGTTTATCATCTTCTCGATAAAATAACCATATATAATTGTCATTATCATACTCTTTATTTTATTCATGTCAATTTTAGGGTTTTTATTATGGATGTTTTATGTTATCACATAAACAATAAACTAACAATCAAACAAGATGGAACAAAAATAAAAATGGATTATTCATAAATATTATTAATACATTGTTAATCACTTATGTATATCCCATTTAACATTATCAAGCATGTGAAATGATAATAAGTGGAAATTTACGAATAAAATATTAAATACCTCAATGAAATATTATGTCGGTATAGCCTTTCATTAATTAAGTTAGAATCGAACCATAGATCAATGTGCTTGACCAACCCTAGTTGTGGTGCATTATATTATCAAGGAATTATAATTTTATGTTTTGGGTTGAATTAACATAGTTTACATCAAGGGTTGACTACCCTATTTGGACATTGTTTAACTAGGAGGAAATGATTAATGAAATCCAAAATTAAGGATTTTAAGATTAGGGAGTCCACTAAACAGATCAAGGAGATATGAGTTAATGCAGTTGGCATTTAAAATACCTACCTAAAACCTTTCATGCTGTTTGACTAACCTAATGTTGGGTAATGAAAAGGGAAATATGGATCCTTTCGACTAGAATTTCCACAACCATTATGTTGAATCAGAAGAGGAAGGAAAACGAAAAGGGGCCTAATATTTGTAAAAAATATATAAAGCCTCTGGGAATTTTCTAACCTAGTATAAGAAGATCCAAATGCAGGTAAAGGAAAATGAGGTAGTATTCAATGCATGTAGCAAGCCATGCCACTATAAAAGGAACATCACTCAAAGGAAAGGGGATGTAAAAAGGGGTTCATTATCATGAAAAATCATTCCATTTATAAACAATGGGTATTACATGTAGATTCTGGGGATCATATAGTATTAAAATGTAGGAACCAAGTTGATTCTGAAAATATACTAAAGAAAAGGTGGATTTGTGAGCTACAAATAGTGTGAGGATGGCTGCTCATTCCATTGGTGAGTACAACCTCACATTGCAGAAGAGAATTTTTTTTACATACCAGTTATTTTGTACATAGTGATACCATGAACATAATTTATATATTGTGTTTAGATAAAGGAGGATTTATTTTCAACATAAAAAATAAATGTTGTTACTTTTATAAAGACACCATATAGTATAGTCTGGTGAATTTAAATAATTATATGTATGTAAAAAATTATTAGAACTGGGTGTTGGAAATTGATAACAAACCAAGTTCACATGACTCATTCAACACATAGTTTTGGCATCACCACCTTGGTAATAGAAATTAGAATCTATTGAAAAATCTCTATCATTATGGTTATTTATACTCTTCAAATATAAAACCACTTGATAGATTTCATGTTCTTATACAAGGGAAAATGACTAAACCACCATTTATTTAATAGGGTAAAAGGTCCATAGAGATTCTAATATGGTTACACACTGATGTGTGTGGACCATTTAGAGTAGAGGCTAGAGGTGTATATTCTTACATCATTACATTAACTGATCACTTGAGTAAATATGGCTAAGTCTGCTTAATAAGGTTTATGTCCTATTCCTTTGAGAATTTCAAGGAGTTCAATAATAAAGTAGTGAATTTTCTTCATAATAAGATAAAGAATATTAAATTGGATTGAGGTAGATAATACCATAACCAATATTTCTTCAACCTTTTACAAGGGTCTCAGAATCTTTCTCAACTCACTCCCCCTTATAAACCATAGAGGTATGATCTTAGTAAATGGCGGAACCACACCATATTGGACATGGTAAGGTTGATGATGAGTCCTAAATATATTTTATTAACACTTTGGGGATATGCATTGCGAAATTAATAATAAAAATTAATCAAAATACTAACTATTTCATTAAATGTTATTAACTTCTAGCTATGGAGTGGAAAGAAACCCATTTTCTCTCATACACGAGTATGTTGATGCAATGTATTTGTTAAGTCTTTCTATGGAAACAAACAATAAACCCAGGGCACGAAGTGTATTTTAATGGGTATCCAAAGTATACATTGGGATACTACCTATACATCCCCTAAGACAAGAATGAGACTATCACCAGACATGTTGTCATTCTTGAGAGGGATCACATCTTCAAAAGTAATAGTGGGACCAAGATTGAAATTGATGAAATTGATGATCATGATACACATGAGTTGGTACAATAACATGTTCTGCAAGTCCACATGGAAGAGCTAGTTCCTGAAACAAAAGAAATGTGTAGAAGCATAAGAGAGGTTAAGGAATTAGAGATATATTATTTCTTTATCATTAAGGTCTCTCATTAATATTATACAATGATAAACCTCTCCCCTATATCAAAGTAGTAGAGAGCTCAAAAAATAACAGATGTCTAGAAGATATGAATTATGAGTTAGATTCCATGTATCAATACCATGTTTGTGTTCTAGTTGATTCACAAGTTAATGAAAATCCTATAGGGTGTAAATGGGTATTAAAAAAACTAGACCTGGACATTCAAGTCAGTACCAATAAAGCTATGATCATGGAAAAAGGATTTAAAAAACATCAAATAGTTGACTATCATGGAACATTTTAACAAGATTTCATGTGTTTAAATTCATAAGAATCATTCTTTTCATAGTAGTATTCCTTGACTTTGAGATTTGGTATATGGGTGTCGAAACTAAATTCCTTAACAGGAACCTTCAGGATGCGGTGTATATGACACAACTAAAAGGGTTTGAATTTTTTATATATACATTTATGGATGTAATAAATCATCCAATTCATGGAATATTTGATTCGATGAATCAATAAGTGAATTTGGATATATTAAAAATTAATGTGATCCATGTGTTTATAATCAGTTAAATGGGAATACAGTGATTATCCTAGTAGTGTATATTAATGAAAATTTTTTTATTAGAAATGACATAAGAGTACTGTAGTCAATTTAGAACTAGTTTAACATGGGATTCTCTATAAAGGAATTAGGTGAATCACCCTACATTCTAGGGATTAAGATAATTCCGGATAGATCAAAGAAGCAACATGGTCTACGTCAACGTACATACATTGACTATATAATATTGAGATGTAGTATGTAAAAAACCAAGAGGGGATTGGTTCCAATGTCACATGATATACATATTTACAAGAAAATTTATCCCTAGAAAAAGCATGATAATGATTGGATGAGTATGATTCCATACGCTTCAGCGATAAGATCAATGATGTATGTCATGTTATGCACCAGACATGATATTCCCTATGCATTGATCGTGGTTAGAATATATCAAGAAAGTCTATGAGAATAGCATCATACAAGTTTCTAGAATACCCTTAAGTATCTAAGAAAAATTAAGGATATGTTTCTGGTGTATTGAGTAGATTATGATCTTTTCATAAGAGGGTATGATGTTGTGGGTTTTTACATTTATTGGAATGATCTAAAGTCACAATAAGGACATGTTTTCTATCTATGTGGAAGATCAATGAGATGGAAGAGTTCAAGGAATCCATTTTATATGATTCTAAAGTGGAGTTGGAATATATAATGACTTCGGATGTACCCATCGATGGATTTTGGATTCATAACAATGTCTATGAGCATGATGTAGTTCCTAAGATTACAAATACCTATATATTTATTGTTTTAATTCTACATCAATGGCTCTTGAAAAAGATCCAAGGTCACATCAAAGAACAAAGCACGTACTCTAATAGTAACGCCTATTGAGGGATTTATATCAAAGATGTGATTTTTCAGTTAGCAGAGTGTCCAAGAATGAGAATATGGTGGACCCCTTTACTAAAGGATTATCTCAATGGAAGAATGAATATCATGTTAGAACTAGTGTAATTAAGGTTTGAAGTAATTGGCTCTAGTGTGATTGGGAGTCTTTTGGAGTTAGTGACCTAGAAACCAGCATCTTTGTAATTTATGATAGACATATATTCATTAGATGATTATTGATAAACAACTTATCACATCAGTATTGTTTTTCTCTATGTCATAGTATGTGATAATGTCCATAGAATAGTTTTTCCACTAAAAGGTCATAGTGGATACTAGCTATGATGAGAACCTGGAGGTTCCATGACACGATTCTTGAATATATTTTCTATTTCAAAAAGATATCATTTGAAGGGACAAAAATGATATAGGCAATTAGTGATGGGGTCTTATTAAACATTTAGGAACCTTATCATGGTGTTCTCCTATGGTAATATCGAGGATGATATTTTATGAACAAGACACACCCGTTGGAAATTCACATTAATAAGTGTCATTGGATGTTTCTATTTATGGATGTGTGTATTCTTCCATTGATATTAATATTATAATTAATGGATATTATGATTCGATAACATATATATAACAATGGAAACTATGGTGACAGATATTTGTTGTGTGGTAGGATATGTTGGGAATGTCACCGGTAATACTGCATTAATGAATAATGTGAGATAAGATTTTTATTTTCTACAGAACTTGATATCTAATTCCCTTTGATGGAAATGATATAGCCTAACTAAATCCATAGCCCTAGTTTTCTCTAGGATTGTTCAATTCTGGGAAGCCAATTTATGAGAAATTAAACACATGGGTAAATGTCACTTTCATACAACCCACCTGATTGGAGATATCAGGACAAAGGGATTATATTATTTGTTAAGAGTTCATATGAGGTGACTTGTCATCGCAAAAACATAATCTTTCTCTTTGGTTCCTTGACCTGTTGGTAGACTGTAATGTTGGACATTATGCAAGCTCGCCTAATGGCAACATGAAAGAGGCCAAGAGGGCCACACACTAGGGGTTTCTAGTATCATAGTCAAATAATTATTTTATTTAACATGTTGAATAAATATTAATCCTGATTGTGGATTAATAATTAATCAAGTATTCATGATATCATTTATTTAGTATTTAGTTATTTGAAAGAATATATTTTTGGTGAAATATCTATTTATCGAAAAATAATATCATTATATTTATTTAATAAATAAATAGTCATTATTCAAGGACTGGTAAATATTGAGGAGGATTGGAGAACCAACTTACTGATCTGATGAGAAATAATATTAAATATTATTTGGTTAAATAATATTTAAATATAACATACAATTTAACCACATTTCAAGGAAATAATATCATTTCTAATATTATTTCACATGCGTTTTCACATGGAATAATAAATTATGTAGCGGAAAAAGTGCTAATTATTTATTATTACCTGGTGATTTAAATTCCCCATTATGTTATCAATCTATAAATTTTCCAAGGGATTATTCAATTGACTAAATAATCATTGTGTGCAAAAAATCCTTGGATAAAATATCTCAATCCTAGAAAACTCTTCCGTATCATAGAATGCCCTCAAGAATAAGACATAAACTCCTCCATCGGATCAATGAGAACACTATGGAAGTGATTCGCAAGGCGATCGATGTCAGGCATCGCATATTCAAGGATCGTTAACGCTAGCACCTGGGGAATCCTTTTCCAATGTATGGATATAAGTGGAGCATGTAAAGATCACTACTAGAGGATTCCTATCTTTGGATATTATATCGCAATAAAGACGCACCTCAATACCTTGGTCAGATGCATCGATGAAGAAAGAATCACCTTGGAGGTAATTCTATAATTTAATTAAATTAATTATAAATAAAATATGTTGATCCTCCATACTCAGTTTTGGGTTCTCTTCTTTGCCTTTTATATTTGATTCAATTTCGTAGATACTGGGGTTAATCTTCATATTGATCCCGGATTGATCCTCGATTATAGAAATTTTCATTTTTGGTACATGCCCATCCTACAATCTCGATGTGCCCATAAGTTATAGGTTGTAGCCTTTGAATACAATTATGAGGTTACACGTGTTTCTAGAATTATCCCAAAGTAGGGATATAGGTATTATCCCAAGAATAACATGTTATAGTAGTCTTGGGGGGTATCCTTGACATAAAATTTTCAATTCTTATATTTATTCCACAAATCCTATTTCATATTCCTCAGTTACAATTTTAGGGCTCATGATGTTTATTTTTTCATTATTTATGTCTTATGAACTACAAATATTTATATAATAACTCATGTTATACTATTTAATATATAAGTTATGATCTCCTAATGTTATGATCACATTCTCAAACCTCTATGATCATGTTTCTGCTTTCATGTCTCCCATGTTTACCCTTAATGAGGGTCTGATCTCACCCATTTTTATAGTTCCTTTCCTGAGGTTATGAGGTAATTTTTTAGGTATAAGAATTAACGGTGGAGATCCTTTTGGGAGATGCGGAAGATCTGTCACCATGATAAAAGATTTTTTATTCCATTTTTTCAAAGAGTCTAAATTGTTACGGTACTCAAGAATATATATTTTTTCAATGTACTTAATATTAATCTAAAATGATGTAATATCCATGTATTCTAATCCTAAGTCGTTATACCTAGGTTGGTAATGTATGGAGTAGTCATAATATTAAATAATCTCTAACAATCTTCTATGAAGCATGTTTAACTCCTTCTATGTGAATATATACTTGAAACTCTAATTATGAAAATATATATCACACCTTTCTTCATAAATATAATTCATTTATATCATTAATGAATCAATTTAAACAACTAATTCCAAATCATGAGTTGGGTAATTTTACTCATGAACCTTCAATTATTGTGATGCATAATCTATAACCACTTCATTCTTCATGGTAATACTTCTTCACACATTCTTTAATGAATCAATATAGATTAAAAAACCTTCTCTAGTATATGTTAATGTAATCATAGGTAAAAAGTATAATATTTTTTTAGTTCCATGAAATTTCCCTCACATTCATCATTTCCGAGGAATATTGCTGCCTTCTGAGTAAACTTGGTGAGTATATTAGACAGCGGTGAAAAAATATTCCACAAAACATTAAAAATTTATCATGAATCCATGAAAACTATAGATCAATGTCACCAATGATGGTCTAGGCTAATGCTCAATATCACTTGTACTTGATCGATCTACTGACATACTCGAGTTTAAGATTATATAACCAAAAAATGAATCCTTATATATAAAAAATTCACAGATTATAAAATTTTCATTGATTTTATAATTATTTAGGGACATTAATACATTGACCCCAACCCCATTATCCTATAACTGGTATGCTACATTATTTTTTAGGCCTAGATACAATATTAAAATCCAAAAGGATTTATTAGTTTTGCTGTTTTGGAAGAGTGGATTACATATATGGTACCAATATTACATTATAGAAATAAAATAAATCATAATACATTATAAATTCTAATAATCTACATCCTTGAAAAAACATTCAAATATCACTTCATCATAAGCAAGAGAAATTAAAAAAAATAAGGGTGAGCATAAATTATCAGTAAAGTGTAAGTATAATAGAATATACGTTTGATCAATAAGAATAATAATTATAGAAATGTAAAAGAATGAAACATATTTAAATTAATCAATAACATGCACATAATATGGTAGGAATAAAAGAAGATCAAATAATGTTATACAAATAGTCACATAACCTTGAAACCGGACCATGGATATTAATGCTAATTGAATAATAAAATGGAATAAAAATAATGATGGAATGCATAATGTTTGATATCTAAACTATCAATATATATCTTTATGATTGTTACTATCATGATCTACACTCAAGATAATTACTGTGAACATTGATCCTCAAGACAGTTTATGTTTGTGGGTGGAAACCAATATGATTGGGCCAAAGGATTCATCTCATAAGAAAACCAATGCATCAGAGGGATTTTATTAACCCGTTACCAACCAATATATTATATGTCCAAAAAATTCCTCATATATTGAATAATGAATTTAAATCATAAACAATCTTCCTTATGAAATATCAATATTTAATAAATGATACAGATTTATCAATATTTCCCAAATAAATCATACAAAATTAAAAGTAAAAAATGAATACAAAAATAGTTTATGGTTTAGGAAATAATTCAATCCTTTATAAAATAATATCTATATTAAAAGAAATATAATTTCCAATGAAAAATGATTATAATAAATTTATTGTATCTTAATAAAGATAACAATAATAAAAGAAATTGATATTTGTTTAATAAATTTTGACACATAGAAATTTTCAATTCAAATCCAATTGGATGAGATAATTCAAAGAGAAAATAAAATTAAAAGAAATTAGTAATGATTTATGATATTACATGTCAAATGGTAATTTTATACACCACATAAATGTTAATAGGTTCAAAAAAACATGTTGGTCTTAATAGAATGTAAATAGAAATGAAATCTCTTACCTTAGGGTGCCTTTTGGTTGAATAGTATTTAATCTCATGTATAATGTCGCTAAGAATTTTATTAACATAAAACAGAACCATATTATTATTTATAATATCATATATGTCTCTTATATAATGTTTATCACTATTTTGATAATAATCGTTCATTATTTTTGTTTTTTCATGTGTTAATAGCCTTGTTTTTTAAGTATATTTTTGACATTTTATTTTTTATTCTTATTTAATAAATCATTATTTTATCACATACATAATGTAAAACATGATTAATATAATATATAATCCGTATATATGTATTTATATTAAATAATAAAATTTTGGTATAGGAAATGAAATACACCATTCAGGGAGATGGAATACCGTATATACGCATGAATGCCGCTTCCATTTTATAGTCGTATTAATGAAATTAATTGAAATGATATATATATATATAATAATTAAAATTTATTTTTCATTTCATATATTTCGCATATTTTTACTAAATCTTACGTTAATACATTCCATTTAAAGCGTGAATGAATCACATCACTTCACAAGGTGGTAGTCTGTCATACACATTAATGATGTTATTGTATTCTCACATAATGAAAATCATAATGGTTTGTGTGATATAATATTTAAATAAGAATAATAACATTATAAATATAATATATATCATATATAAATTATATATACATCATTAAATCCATCTTTTAAATCTGGTAATGGAAGAACAGACAACATTGGTTCATGAGACGGTAGTCCGCCATACACATTTTTTTTTAAAGAAAATTTGTGTGCAAAGCCCCATTAATTGAATTTAAAAGATAGAGCCTCTTTTATATTTGGGAAAGTGGAAACACATTACAAGAAGGGCAAAGTGCCTTAAATAGAAAAGTAAAAAAAAAGATAACTGTCTGAAAATTACAAAAAAATCAAATGTCCAAACAGGCACTAGAAATTTTCATTGCCCCCCTCGCCAGACATTGCCATAGTGAGATCAGTCAAGAAAATGTGTCACACCCTCTGCCGTACACATGAACAATGATTCCGTATCCAATTTATTCAATGTATGTTAATTTTTAAGAAATAATATTATCATAAAAAAATTTATTTATATTGAATATACAGAGGTTATTATATAATCATGATATAATAATAATTGAATGGGTGGAGAAAGAAACAAAACAGAAGTATAGGTTGATGAACGTTACATATTCTATGGGAATATCATTTTTTTGCACCAAAGGACTGAATTTATTTGGATTTATTAAAAAATTGGGGCCTATATGACGAAATTAGGGACATTTTGAAGTTATTCTGGACGTTTTTTGGTAATTAAAAGTGTTTTAAGGGTTTGAAGATAAGGGGAGAGGTGGTAGACTATTTAAGGTAGGTGAGTAGAAAACATGTAAATACCAAAAATGTAATGACTATTGGGAGGTATCACCTAAATAATATGAATCCAAAAACGATCAATTTTCTATAAAAGGGGGTGTATGGTCGAAATATTTCCAAAAAATTTGTTTTGGATAATTTCCTAGATCATTTACCTCTAATGAATAATGTTTAACCACTCAGTAAACTCATTTTTACTGTAATTGCTGCAATTAATTTAAATTAAATTAACTAAATTTTTTAGTCAAAAATATAATTTAACCTTACTATAAATTATAAAATATTGTTATTCCAAATGTGTAATCAGTTTTTAAAAAAAATTAAATCACAGAAATGGGTGAAATTACTTTAAAATTAATCCTACTAATGGGACCAAAAATCTAGGTTTTAATGTAAAAATGTTCAAAAGTAGACTATGTTTTTATATCTAAATTATATATAAAAACGACTATGAATGAACGAAATTGGATTATTATAGTTAAAATATAACTAATTTAAATTTAAAACCAATTTAAAATATAATTTATAATTATAAATTATCTGTATAAAAATTTAGATTTCAATTAAAATATGTTATTTTTTCTATTTATTAAAGAAAATAAACTTATCAGAAAAGTACCAAATATACACCCTATGATAAGTTTTTAAATTAAAATTTAATAAAGTATTTTTTAATATAAATTTTATTAGTGTTTCAGAATTTATTTTTAAATCATGTGCGCCATTAATAGGTGACAAAATGGCCTTTAGAAAAATACATCCTCTAATGAGTAAAATTGGTTTTGTTCATATATATTTCCAATAAAATATACTATATGAATGTAAAAATAAATTATTTTAAATCTATTTTTCATTAGTATCATGCACTAATAGAAATTAATTTAATTACTTATGATAAAATTCCTTTTCTTCATAATAATAAATTTTATAAAAAAAACTTTTCCTTTATATTCAATTGGTTTCAACATTCATTTTTAATTAATTGGTTACAAATTAATTCAAATACATATTTTGAAAGTTATTTAATACTATTTATAACCTTAATGTTAGTGTCAAGAATATTATTGTTATTTTATTTAATATTATTGATAGTATTCAGTTAAAATTCATTTTCTATGTAACGTAAGCCATTGTTGTGAGTCTTGAAAAGTAACATAGTATTATTTGAATTATAATATATTAATATAAATAAACTTAATATAAATATATTATGTGTTAATGTCTTGGGGTGTTTTATTATTTCCACGTTAAATAAATTTAATAGTCTTAATTTAAACATGTTCTTGATGACTCGGGGTTTGATATTTGGAAATTCCTTTATCAAAAAACCCACATCATAAAAGAGATAAGAAAATATCCACTTAATAAAAGAGAATGAAATGAATAAAATTCATAAGGAATAATCAAATTACAACGTTTCTATTTAAGGTAACATAGGTAGGAATAAAAAATGTGGACATGGAATAGAAAAGTAAAACTGGAATATTGAGGGAGAGAGAGAGAGAACATGTTTAGGAGAATGTTAATGAGAAAAAAACCATAAACCGAAGGAATGAAAAAGGTCATTTATGTCATAAAAAATGATATAATATGAAATTTATTTTTTTTCAATACCATTTTCCAATTGCTGAGGAATTTTTACACTCTGAAATAATATATGTTAATATACTTCTTGTGTTTCTATTTTATAAAAACAATCTTAATATTTAGTTATGCCTTGAACTATTTCTAATCCGTCACATAGCATAGGATGAATCATATTGTAGGGTAATATAGTAATCTAAAAAATCACATACAAATTATTTCATAAATGATTTCATAAATGGTTAACCTTAGGATCCTACAAAATATTATGATCCCAAATAATAAAATCACTTCCATGGTTGTTAGTAATATCAATTTTACATTATCCAAATCAATAATTTATTTATGAAAAAATCTATATCTCAACATAAAAAACATATTAAGTTTTATCATTCCCTCATCCATGTGTTTACAATAATATTAACTTTCTATTAATTCACTTTCCTTAGTACCATTCAACATATTCTCTCAAATACATTATAAAATAGTACTACATTACAATATTTATATATTTTTTAATTGTTATGATTAAAATATAATAAAATGTCTAAATTAAAAACATGTTTCACAGATCCAAATACAAAATCATATTAGTGGTTAAACTTCAGTTATATCAATAAAAAAATCATGAACATGATCCATTAGCTTCTTCTATGTAATATTCCATTGACTCTATGGAAATTTATTTATGGATTGCCCTATTTTAGTATATTTGAAACAATAAATAGAATACATTTCATTATTACATTTTCATTATTTTTCTTGGTGACCCTTTTATCCAAATTTATAAAAAATCTCAATAATTTATGAAATTTTACATTCTTATTCTTTTCATAGTTATCACTTGTGGGATAACATCTAAATGTGAACTACTGAGTCTAAGCTAGAATTCCACATAACCTCATGTGCACCTTCATATATGCATGAGGCTACCAACTAGATGTGGGGGTCTAATTCCATCACTAGGGAGACTATACCCTCAGTATCACATCATATGATCAATAATAAATAAAGACAATAAAATAACTAATAATAGTAATCTTGTGGAATTTAAATGACATAATTGTCATGTAAATAAAATCATCTCCCAGTTGTTGAAATCACATCTGTAATGAAATAAACAAAAGATAAATAAATGTAGTTTAAGGTCCTTTATTTCCTTCTATAGTCTTCCCTATCTCCTTGCTTTACCTGATCAGTCATTCACCAAAGGGGCCTTTCCCATTTCCAGGTCTCTCCTGAAATATACAAGTTCATCAAAGTTCATTAGTATGTTGTGAGTACAAGACTCAATAGGACACCACCAAGGTGTCCTTAACCTGAAATGATAATGTATATATATGGATTCTATAATAAAAATAAATGATGGGTGTTCATAAACATTAAATCCAAAACCCAATGGTAGTGTGCTAACCAAGATTCCACAACCCCTTTCATTAACTCATTCATCTCCATTCTGGAGGACAATTGAATGGGATAGAAGAAGAAAACTATCCGTTGTACGACATCCCCATATTGTCAGGAAGGTGATACCCAGTTTCATATATCCCTCAAGTGGACCACATCACCCAGATCCTCTATAAGAGACTAACTAGTGATCACATTGACCAGGATATATCATGGTTAATATAACAAGGAACCAAGGATTCCATGATCACACCCTCGACACAACTCTATGGAATCCCCATGCCCCCACCCTATGCTCATGTCCATTTTCTCTATGTTTTCATTCAAGATTTCTCCCCCACTAGGGAATAAATATGTAACGACGGTCCACTGGTCTAAAATACCACTAAAAACCAAAATAGAATTGTAATTCATTTACAAAGAGAGCAGACAAGTATCCATAGTATATCAAAATGAGTATATAAAAGCATTCACAACAACATGTGATCATAATAAACATGTATAAAATCTATACTAATATCACACATGGATTTTCAATGGTTTTAATAGTCTACACAGATACACAAACATGTGATCAAAATCACTCATAATAAATTAAATTGTAAAAATAATATAATCATTATGGAAACATGTGTTAACATGATCCCAATAAGGTAAGGAAATTCCAACCTCAAAATTCAGTAAGTCCACATTGTGGGTTTATTATTGTCAAATGGGACCCATCAAAGCCTTAAGATGTTATCATGTGGATGGACGAGGTATATCAGGGGTTTCCTTGAAATAAAATATCTATTTTATTTAACTGTAGAATAAAATATTACATGGGATTATAACTCACTCTCTTGGATAATTTTAGAGTTTTGATTAAAATATCACCAGCGTTGACATTTTCTCCCTCTTGGATAAATTCATAAATTATTATCTAAATTATCACATGTAATAACAATTTATCATTCCCAAATAATTTCATATTTATTAACTAAATTATCAGATACAATGATAAATAATCATTCATGGATAATTTTATAAATATTTTCTAAATTATATCCTTTGATGATAATTTAACTTTCTTAAAAACATTTAAATTATCACCTATGATGAAAATTGTCTTTCTGGGATAATTTTAATTCAACATTTCAATATAACACATGTGTTTAAAATTATCCTTCAATAAATTTAATAATTTTATTTCAAAAAAAATTATCTTTTGATATATTTTTATATTACCCCAAATAATAAAACGTTTTATCCATTTAACCATTTTTGATAAATTATTCAACAATAAACATTTCAATTATTAATTATTTATTTTTTCAAAATTACCCTTTGATAATACTTTTATTAATTAATTGATAACATATTTGAATTATCATTGATCATTAGATAAAATTGTGATTTTATAATTCTTCAAAATTGTTTGTGGATAATTTTGACAAAATTATAATTCTATAATTCTTCATAAATATCATTGATAATTTAAAAAAATTATTCTCTGTTAATTTATTTATTAACTATCTTTTGATAATCCCAAAAGGATAATTATTAAGTAAATTATTAATTCATAATTTATAGAATATCATTTTATCTAATATCAAACATTATATATATATATATATTGAATTACTGAATATAATGTATTAGAAAAGAAAAAAATAAAATATAAAAGATGAAGGAGAAGTCACCATGAAGAGGCACAGTGAGGAAGAAAAAACCATTGCCCCACTAGAAGAATTCCCATGATCTTGATGCATATCGATCATAGGACATTCATCAAATGTGTGAACGAAGCCATGAGGTAGCTTGGTTATCACATAATCAAACAAGAAACATAAACTATCATCTATAAAAACCTCAACCCATATTTGACTGACATAAACATTCAAACACCCGATATAAAAATAGATTCCACCCAAAAACTATGATAGTGTCATATATTTTCATTTATTAGGTCATTGATAAATAAATAATTGTCCATCCAGTGGTAAGTCAGGCATTTAAAAAACTCTAATGGTTCAAATGGAATTCTAAGGCATTGGAATGGATAATGAATAGTGTGTTCAATTTTTAATGAATCAAAATAAATAATATTATTTGTAAATATAAAATACTAATAAAAATGATAATTCTATCAAAACAGCTAATGCATATATATGTTATACCCCACCAAGGTTAACACCTGAGTTCTGGAGCTAACGATGGTCTTGGATTTCCAAAAATTATACATTGTTTGAGTGATATTAATGATATATTATTTAAAAACCGGAATAATATAATAAATAATTATAAAATGGGTTTTATCACATGTGATGTTTCCAAACACCCAACATACATAAAAGTTATACTCTTTTTAGGGTAAAACCTATGGTTTGGGATTAATAGTAGTCTTGAATTTATCATACGAGGCACCTATTGGTAGATAGTAGTTTATTATAAAAAATAATATAATAAAAATATATTAAATGACTTATTTTTTGTGAGAAATGCATCCAAACATCGGACACATAAAAATTTTATTAACCTTTTAGAGTAAAAAATACATCACAAATCTATTGTTGGTCTTATATTTCCCATAACATGCACTATTTTATAGTATTCCAATTATTTTAAATAGATTTTGTGTGTTTAATATATTAAATTTAGTGATTTTATTCTTTCTTCTTCATATATTTACAGATCTTGGAATCTTTCACCATCATAGCGTTCGACTACTAAAATATTATATTGATTATTCCAAAGAGTTAACTGAGCATTTAACCTCGTGAAAATAATTTAGCATATTTTATATTTTATATTCACTAATAAATCTTTTTTTCACATAAGGAAATAAAAATTTATCTGTAAGAGGATTTTTAATATCTTTTTAAAATACTATAAATTATAATTATCCCCCTCTATTAACATCTCATCCTGGAGAAGTAACTCTAGAGTTTTGGCTCAAACAGTTCAGACCACTGAACTCTTACATCAGACTCACACTCCAATGTCTCTTCCTAGATCCATCCATGCTGCCATAGAATCTTCATCAGTGGCAGTTTCTTTCCTCACTAAACCTTATAACTTACTTATATGATCCACATTAGATGCTCCATGTAAGATGCGTCTGTCTACAGCTCAACATTATAACAATCAATAACACATGAAGGGTAGGGTATGTGGTTCTGATGCTATGACACATTGAACACATCGTGAAAATGTCAATATTGAGAAAGGAGGTCTAGAAGATATGAAACTACCCTTGTATGCTATGTCATCACAATGGGGTCCAAATAAACTGGGTGATAACATGCAATGATTTCCCAATGATCTTTTCCCTAACTGATGAGTCACTATAAAGGGAACATGATCTCCCATATAAAACTCGAAGGGTCTCATCCTATAGTTGGCATATGATTTATGTCTACATTTAGTGGTAATCAGTCTCTTATCATCGGGTGCACTCTCTTGAAAGGTCTCCTAAAACATATTTTGTCCAACAACTGCTATCTCACCAGCCTCATGCCAACAGAGTAGTGAGTGACGTGGACTACCATAAAGAGACTCATATGGTGCCATAAGAATCGAAACCTTATAACTTTTATTATATGTGAAATAAATAAAGTTGGGTGGTCTTCCATAATCTTCCAGAATCAAGCACGCAAGATCGAATCATATCTTACAATATGTGTATAGTCTGCTATTACTTTCTGTCTGTTTGTGGATGGTAATCTATACCCAGTCTCAATTGAGTAATTATGGTTTTTTCACTACCTAGCTATATCAGGAGGTAAAACATGCATCTATATTTTAAAAAACACTCAAAGGGACTCGAGGAAGGTTCATGATCTCTTCGACATGGAGATTTCCTAGCTCCTTCACAAAGTCTGTCTCTATGATTTGTAATAGGTTAGAAGATTTCATAAACTGATAAATAATTACCCAGACTGTGTTTAAACTCCTTAGGGTCCAAGTTAACCCCCTAAGAAAATACATCATGATTTCCACACACTTGCACATAGGTATTTGAAGTGACTAAAAATCCACCAGGATGCTGGTTCTCAGATTTTACACTCTGACCAGTAAGGCATTGTGAGACGAAACTAGAAATGTATCACTTCATGACTGGCCACCATAACTACCTCCTAAAGTCATAGTACATCTTGGTCACCCCAATATGTATTACCCATATAGAGGTATGGAAATCCCTCTTCATCTCATATATAATGGAAGCTATCACTATAAGTCTCTCATGAACCAAGATCAAATAATTTTCACCTACGGCCTCCCTCATTTAAACACAATTGGGTTATTACTTCAGATTTTTCATCACCCATTACACACGTTAATATGAAATTAGAAAAGAGAAAATGTCATAGATCCCTAATCCTCCAAATCATCGACCTTCTAGTCAAACAATAATCACATAAATCACCACTGCTCTTCTGAAGGCCTCTCACCAATATCTTGCTCAGCCCAAGTCTTACGACTAAGTGCATCTACAACATTACCCTTCCTAGGTGCATATTACATATCAAATTTGAACATTTTCATATACTCAATCTATAACCTTTGTCTCAAGATCAGGTCCCTCTATGTGAAGATATATTGAAGGCTCATATAGTCTCTGTAATCGATAAATATTTCACTGAAGAGACAGTATCTACAACACATCAGAGCATAGATCATAGCTACTAACTCCAAGTCATGTGTAGGGTAGTTACTCTCATTAGGTTGTAGTAGAAAAGACTAATAGGATAATACCTTCTCTTATCACATCATCTCTTCCGCCAATCTGTTGTATACTACATCACCACACACAACATGACCGATCTTAGTCTCATGAAGTGTAAGTGTTGAAGCCTTAGTTAGACTTATTTTTAGATCAAGGAAACCCCTTCAAATGGTATGACCATGGTAACATCTATCCCTTCTTGGACTGTACTATCATGGGTGGTAAAACATAAGATGAGTCCTGGAAAATTATTAGTAATTTATTAATTAACCTAGAAATATAATAATCTCAAACATGTTATTGGAATGTGTCAAGGAAATGATTGATTCAACAAATTTTTGGTCTATATATATACTAGTCTCATACACCACATTTCTTAATAATGTCACCCATCAAATCAAAAACTCACACTTTGAATGCTTGGCATAAAGCCATTGTGCTCGAAGCAAACTCAAGACCATCTTTTTGTGCCTTACATGTTATTCATGTGTCAGTAATTAAATAAGGATATCATTGAAAAATTCTAGGATGAATGAGTACAAGTATGGATGCAAGATATTTTTCATGAGGTATATGAACACTGTCGGTGCATTCTCCATTGCGAGAAACATTTACATGTACTCATAAAATTCATAATATATTATAAACACAATCTTCAAAATTTCCTCCTCAATAAATCATAACAGATGATAGCTCAATAAAGGATTAATCTTGGAGAACCACATGGATAAAAATAGATGATCAAAATGATCATCGATTTAGGAACCAGATATAAGTTATTCCATGTCACCTATTTTAGCTACTGGTAATCAACATCCTTCAAAGAATAACAACTTCCTTTATGGAAAAAAATAAATGTGACCACCATGGTGAGGTATATTTCATTATGAATTCATTTCTGTCTATTTCATCCACTTTAACCATGAACTCCTTCAGCTCGGTTAGCACCATACGACACAGGGTATCAAAATTGATGTTATCCCAACATGGTCTCAATCTCTTCTAAATATGGAATTCCATCAGAGTCTCTTCTATGTCCAAGATTCCAAAAAATATTGCAACCCATTCTTCAGCATCTTGAGAGCCTCTGATTCCCTAGAAGGATGAAAAATGAGGGATTAAAAAATCAGGGAACATTTGACCACATTTCAAAACTCTTATGCCTAGGACACACACTAAGTGAGTGACTTCTATTTGAAGTTTCACTATGCCTATACAACAGACCATGTGTAGGAGAAGGCTCAACTGCATTCTTCTACATGTTCATTGATAATGCTGAAACATTTTCCTTTGCATAAGTAATTTGGTCTTCTTACCTAGTATTTATATAAACTATATCAATGAGATATATTTAGTTAAGAAAAGGAAACATTTTAGAATGAAAAATAGTCATTATGATTAAACCTAATCATTTTATGGGATCACTCATGGTTTTCCTACAAGTCAACCATCAACCCAAGGTATAACCCTCTTATCATTAACCCTTGTCTATGTCCCTACACATTATTCAATGTCGTAATATATATATTACCACAAATACATGCTCTATTAAACTAATTAGTCTAATAATGATATATCAAATACCATGGTAACAAAGATATATCACACAAAATAATTTATATTGAAAAGATAACACAAATCAAGAAATTTAATTAATTAAAAAATATTCACTACAACACCAAGTGTATATATGGAATGTGAACATACATTCTTATTTATGATTCATGAACTTATGAAAAATATCATAAATAATATATAAAAATAATTTTTATCACCCAAGGTGAGTTTAATCATCATTAAGAACAACACATAAGTTCTTTACATTATGGAAACACAAATGTCCACTATAATGTGATGGTTAGGCACTAACATAGTTCTCCTGCCCGAATCCCAATTTATAATCTCTTGTTTAACCTATCCACATTGAAGAGAAGATAATGAAACGAGTTAGAGATTCCTGATCCTCTAATACCATTTTTTAAAATCAAGATCCAAACCATCTGGTCTTATCCTAAATTACATATAACCTCTTATATACCAGGAGGTGCGCATTAGGTTATGTGGCATTTTATCTCGGTCCCAATGGTTCAAGTCTAGATGTTATATGTTGGAAAATAATTTTTTACCTTGTTCCAATTATCCATGATTTTGTCTAATATCCTCTTCCTCTATTTCATCCTTTTGATGTCATAAGACTTAGAGAATTCATTCTCTATCTTGATAGTACATAAATATATTTCAATATATGAAGATATATTTTGAGAGACCAAGCCCATTAGGATACTTGGCTTCAGACCATCAACCAAACAGAAAATATTTCAATCCATGTTGCATATATAATCCATAGTGTACCTTTATAAACATATAATGCTAGCTTCATACATTATAACACTATCTTATTCCATTTGTTTTAAGCTAAGGAACTTCCTCTTCAACTCGGTTTTATTCTCATGAGGGAAGTATTTATTAATGAATGTTTCCATAAAATCATTCCATTACATGAGTTCAATTTCATAGTTATACCTAGTATATTTTATCAACATCCATAATTGATTATCATCACATTTGAGACAATACACATCATGTGTAACCTTTTCCTTTTCAGCATATCCCACCACAATAAATATCTTATCTAAAGACATAATAAATTTCCCAACATCCATTTGATCTGTAGTCCAAATAAATTAAAATGTACACTATAACATAATCTAATCCAACATTGGAAAATTTTGATGTGGAACATGTTTCTCTATCTATGAAAGGATATGTGTCCTAACCTGATTAATGATCTTTAATATATCTAGAACATGCTCTGTTCCGATACTTGCTATAGCAGCTTCCCCATTAGGCATACCATTATATTTTCTACGAGTATAGATACCCTTATTCCTTCTAAGATCTATTTATTAATAGTTTTTTAATCCATATTAGTACATAACATTTTGTAATATAATAGATTATCCAAAAACTAGTGGAATAATTTTCATAAATTAAAATTTAGTTCATAAATAATTCTATAATCATAATCATGGGTTGTTTAAAATGTTCTTCTATACTTTTGATAAGATAATATCATAGGATTTGTTTACTAAACTACTTTTTCTTTAATTCATTATCTGTGGTTTTTACTAAACATTCTCTAATACCAACTGTAACATCCCTGACTCTAGTTGCATGAAGGTGATGACTTATTTTATATCATTGGCAAGGATAAAAGATTACAATTCAAAATTACCAATAATTTTAGTAGTTTTTGAGAACAATATTAAAGAAATTTTACCCATATTAAATTAGGAAAATAAAATAAAACATAATATATAAGAAAATATAATAAACTTCATCGATTAAAAATAATTCAAAAAATTGTTATTCATAACATGGGGAAATAAAAATATTAAGGGTTATATAAAATGATCAATAATGGATAAGTAATCAATAATATATAATGTATCAAAAATAATAATAAATATGGATTATTAAATCACTAAAAATTAATTAAAATCATTTAATAAGTTGGGCATAATTTTATAGTAATAAAAGATGATTAGATAATGATATATAATTAATCACATGTACTTATTACTTGATCATAGATATTCCAACTAATAGAATATAAAAATGGAATAAAAATAATTATAGAAGTTATAATATTCGAATATTCACTATCATGATATATCCTTAAGATAGTTTCTATCAAGATATATCATCAAGATTGTTACTATCAAAATATATCCTAAAGACAGTTTAAGTTTATGGGTAGAAACCAATATGATTTTTCCAAATGATTCATCACATGAGACTACCAATGCATCAAGGGGATCATATGAACTAGTCCCAAATCCATATATTTTATTTTATAAACATTTATCATATAATTGAAAATAAATTTAAATCATACAAAATGTACATTATAGAATTTCAATATTTAGTGAAGGATATAAATTTATCAATAATTTCCCAATTAGTCATACAGATATAAGTGAAAACACTGTATGTAAAAATGTATACAGTTTACAAAATAATAATATCCATCCTAAAATAATATGGACAAGAATATAAAAATATTTTCCAATGAAAATGATTATAATAAAGAATTGTTTTCATGAAAAAAGTTAGAAATCACAAAAGGAATCGAGATTGTACAATAACAATTACCACATGGTAATTTTCAGGTCAAATCCCCATGGATGAGAAAAATCATGGTGAAACATAATATAAAATGAATATAGAATGAATAATTATATCAATTATAAAATTTTCAGTATATACAGCACATAAAATTGAATTGGTGCACAGAAATAAATAAGTCTAAATTGATTGTAAATTGAAATGGAATCCCTTACCTCACACTTACCTTTGGTTGAAAACAATATAACCACATGTATAATATTTTTAATAACGATATTTACTACACAAAAAACATATTATTATTTATAATAACATATATTAATATTTTATAAAATATTCTCACCCATTTGTTAACAATCATTTATTATCTTCACTGTTTTTGGTGTTAATTGCATAGTTTTTGGAGTAAGTTTCAACTTATTATTTTTTTCAATTACATATATTAAGATTTAATGATCTCTAGAAGGTAATAAATGATGTATATATCCAAAATATTCATTATATATGTATTTATATTAATGCATAAATTTTTTTAATATGAAATGAAATGCCATGTTCATAGAGATGGTAGGATGTACATACACATTAACGATCCTTTGATTTTTTAATTACATTAATGATATAAAATTAAATGATATATATATATATATATAATATTACAATATAGTTTTTATGTCATATATTTCATGTATTTTTACTAAACCCACCCTTAATACATTCCTTGTAAAGTGTGAACCAATCATATCTTTTCTTGATGTGGTAGTCTATTGTATACATGAACGATGTAATCATATTCCAATAAAATGGAAAAGTATGATGGAGTGTACGATATAATAATTCCAGAATAAAAAAATTAATATCATTTATATCATGTATTTATTATAAATCCATTAGTATTCCCAACCATTAAAGTTGGTAAATAAGTAATAAATAGGATCGATTTGCGAGGTGGTAGTCCATCGTACACACAAATAATGATTTCATATCCCATTTGATGGACGTATGTGAAGTTTTAGTTACTAATATTATTATAAAAAGGCCAAGTATATTTAATATACTTAGGATTTTATGTAATAATCATATAATATTAATTTAATTTGGTGGATAAAGATGTAAAAAAATTGTATTTTATTGAATGTTACATCTTCTTTGGGTTTCTCTATTTGGTTTGCACCAAAGGACATCCTTGGATGGATTTTTTCCCAAATTGGGACTTTTATTTAGAATTATGGGGATTTTTTTAGTTTTTTGGTTAGTATTTGGATGTGAAAAAGGCCTTGATATGTGTACATTGAAGGAGAGAGTTGGTTTTCTTTAATAAGAGAGTTGAGTGGAAAACATGTAAATACAAAAAAAATAAACACTATTAAGTAATCTCCCTTACAGAATGTGGCTCAAATAATGAACCATTTTATTAAAGAATAGGGTATATTTTCTATAAATGGCCATACAATGGGTTTTGACACGTTTAATGTTTATTTAAACCCTTATTATTAATGTTTAACCATTATGTAAACTCAGTTTTACAAAAATTATTGTAATTAATTTTTATTTTTATCACTAATATTTTTTGTAACAAAATCTAAGTTGAACATACAAGAAATTATAAATTATTGTTATTCCAATTATGGAATAAAAATTTTTCTAATAAAAAAATTAATTCTTAGGTATTAATTTAAAATTCATCCAATATACAGGAATGAAAAGATGGGTTTTGAAGTGAACATCTTCAAAAGTAAACTACATTTTTATTTCTATATTCAGTATAATTAATTATTTCATTGGAATAAATTGGATTAATAAACGTATAATTTATCTAATGTTACATTCAATCCATTCTAAAATATAATTTATCATGAAAAATTATTTAGATGAAAATTACATTTTCAATTAAAATTCAGTATCTTTCACTGTTTACCAAAAATTGATACTTCTCAAAAAAATAAAAAATAAACACCAAAATAAAATTTTCCAATTTCCCCCTAAAAAATTAATTTTATTTTCTAAAATATAATTTAAAATTTTTTCAATATTTAATTTTAAATAAATTGTGTCATTTAATTGTGGAAAAATGACCTTTAGAGAAATACATCTTTTTTTGTAATTTTTTAATATTATCTTATGAATCTAAATTATATTTGATGAATGTAAAACTATTTTTTATAATATATATAAATCTCATTGAGACCATACAAATAATTAATATATTGAATTTATTAGGATAATACTCCTTTGATGCACAATATTAGTTTTTTAATAAAAAAGATTCATTTATATTAAAATGGTTTTAATATTAATTTGTAATTTAATGGTAAGCAATGAATTAGACCATATATTTCATAATCAGTTAATCTTATTTATAAACTAGAATTCATCTTCAAGGATGTAACATACATTATAAATAATAATATAAATAATATATTAAAAAATTCAGCCTTTAGGGTAATGCAAGGCATCGAATAATGATATTGTTATGTGCAATGAATGATAAAACAATATTACATAAATATAAAGATATGAGTAAAATAAAACACATTCTAAAATTAATATGATATAATTTATTAAGGTGTTACATTTATAAAATTATTCTTGTGACCTTCATGATCTTCCTTTCTCTTTGAATAAATTAGAATATCATCTATTAATACTACCATAAAATGATGAAGGCAATATCTAAAGACTCTAGTAATTATCTCCATGATGATTGTGAGGTAATTAATAATACCTAATGTCATAAAAATAATCTCACAATTTCCATACCAGTTATGGAATGTTTTATTGGGTATATCCACCTTATTTACCATTAATTGATGGTATCCAAAATGAAGGTCAAACATGGAAATGTATTGAGAGCGGAAGAGTTGAACAAATATAAAACAAATAATGGGTAGAGAATACTTGTTCTTGATCATGATATTGTTCAAATATCAATAATCAAAAATGAATCATATCAAAAAATCATTCATTTTAACAAATATTTTAGGTTCATCCCAAGTTGATTCACATGGCCGAATGAATCCCTTTTCAAGGTTCCCATATAGTTTCATTATTAATTATTATAACTCAATCATGAAAACTCTATAGGGATTCGTTTAAATAGGTGCGCCAGTAGGAATTAGCTATATTGAGAACTCAACACCACATTTAAATGGAATACTAGGAAACACATCACGAAAAACATCAACAAACTTCTATACAATAGGCATGTCATCAATTATAATTTTCTCTCAAATAATTTGATACCAACACCCCTTTTGAATATTAATCAATACATATTGAATGAAATTTATTTGAATAAAAATATAATATTTATTATCACTCTACTAGAAGTTCATCAGTTGGTTTGGAATATCAAATGTGAATTCCCTTACTCAAAAATTGATGTGGTCTTTATATAGAAAAAATAAATCCATTCCTATGATAACATCAAATTAATCTATATGTATAATAATTATAATTGCATGAAGCGCATTCCAACCTATATCAACTAAATAATATTCATATATTTGTGATGTGATAATATTACCATTAAGGGTTTACACTATTTCTCCAACATCTATTTAGTGGGTTGGAATTATGATATCCATAGAAAAAACATTATGTATAAAACTATTGGTATATACATATTCAAAAAAACATTATATGTTTTATGATGGATGGTTATTATTCCTTTTACCACTTCGTTATCACACCCCTTATATGAAATAGTGATCACGTGAAATTTACCTCTATCTGTTGGTTTATTAAGATACTGAAGTCAATTATCATCATTAACCTTCATATTTGAGAGTTGGTTAGTACAATTCCCATACTCTCTTAATTTGAGTCACTGGAGTATGGGTGATGCATTATGTAGAGATTCCTCTCTATTCACATCATTCTATAACTTCATTCTATCACATAAGTATTCAATTTCTTAATGACCTTCCATCCAATAATTAATACATTTATCAATTCCTTTAAGACAATTTCTTCCACGTTTCCTTCCACAAAATAATCATAAAATAAGTATCATCTTATTTTCTCTAGGGTTTCAATAGTTTCCTTTTAATTAAATCATTCCTTTCTATTCAAAACAATTTGATTGATTGGTAACCCCAACCTCTATTTCTGACTTGATGTCATAATGGATGAATTATTCATAGCTTCTAAAGCCCGATATTAGAATCATCATTTAGAAACATGTTTTTATACCACTAAATACTGAATAATACATTCATTCTTGTGGGATTATAGTACTTGAAGCATGACTAAAAAGTCTTGTAAAAATCACCTCATAGGTTCCAATGGATTTATCATCCTTCTACATTAACTCATGCAATTCTCTCTCTATTTTCATGTGAATAATTTTAGGAATGCACTTATAAAAATATATTCTCTTAAACCCATACAATTCCATGGAGGCTATTTTATATTACCTTAAAGTATTCTAGATAAGAGTCCACCATTGATATACTTTACCTTCTAAATAATACACAAAAATATAACCTTTTTATTCTTCAAACACTGGATAATAAAAAATTAACATTTACTGGTACTGATCCATTGCTCAGAAACTAGTAGATGATTAAAAAAAGTTAAATAAGGTGGGAATTAATTCATGATGGACTTAATGAAACATTGTTCTTTATGATTCTCATTTTGAAGTTAAATATTAATCATAACATGAAAATATTGTACGATCATAGAAACCATATTTTTAATTCTATCTCCAATGAATGTAGGTATCATTGGAGGAAAATCATGGTATTTGCTTTTTCAATCTACATTAATAAAGTTCCATCGTGTTATAACCAACTAATAAAACCAAAAGCAGGGTTTTATTTATAACAATCATAGTGGAACACCACATAATCAAGAAAAATATCATAAATGATGTCTAAATAATGACACATTCTTTTATATCTATGACACATTAGGATTAACCTAGACCATTCATGGTCGTTATTCAAATCATTCCTAATGATTCATAAAGATTTTGTGAGTTTAAAAAACATACACACCCAATGTTTCAAACCTAGGGTTCAACAACGCTCATTGACATGTACCATTTTATGATTGATTCTATCTAAATTCACCCTTTTAGTAGTTACTAACCCTAGTTAAAACTATTTTAGATCCAAATTCACTCATAGAATCTAAATAGACTTGTAATTTCTTGAAAAACACTCATCCCATCCTTCAGAAAATTCTTGGGATATTTTTTAACATTTAGACTTATCCTTATGGTTATCACTATTTTTTTCTCATCCTAGTTTCTAAATATTAACTTATCCTTCCTCTAATAGAAACTACAAATTCCTGTAATTTTCATAAATAGATATTATATCTCAATAGATGAATATTCATTACATAAAATAATGATCCATGTCATAATTATTTATGTAGTGTGCCTTTTAATACTTGGAAACATAAAAAAACTAGTTCATAGTTGAACAATATCTTATCCCACTAATTTATTCATTCCGAACACCCTTTGAATATATTGTAGACTAAACTTGGTCAACCAAACCATTCACCTGAGCCAACAATCACATGGTGCGGTTATGAAATAAAATATAAAAAGACTTGTATAAAATGATACAATACATACATCAAATGTAATATATGATGAAAAAGATACATCCAAGTCTATACAATCCATGCCAAACTAGATAAATAAAAATGTATGAGTATTGAAAGATTGGAATTTCTCTAAATGAATATCTATCACCTCTAAACCACCCTACTATGATTATAAATACCAAACGATAAGATGACATGCTACATGATGTCATTAACATTACCTATATCTTTAATAATTACATCTATGACCACCCAAGGGAAAAACTAGGGTTCGATAACATAGCAAACTGGGATTCCACCACAGAGTCTACACATGGTTTAATATCAAGACTATAATTTTTATGGATTTAAAAATAATATTTTTATTATAATCATTATTTTTAAATATAATTCATTTCCAAATCATTTCCCCTTTTCTGTTTTAGAAAATATTTTCATATTCTCAAACTAAAAAATATCACAAGTAGAAGTGATAAAATATTAAATCACATCCATGAAGCATATGTTAAGAAAGTAAACATATATCCATGAAATACCATCATCTGATTCCATGTGATATAGACACATAATTAAAACTGTGAACAACAACCATGATAAAATATATCATTTGATAATAATCCATAAATTACCAAGAGCTCCATAATTTCTGATCCAGCTAATGGTATAATATATACTAGACATTAATGATCCTGATAAGGAATAGTGTTGAATTCAACCAATATCAACTCCTACTAGAGTAAATAAATATAATAAAGGATTCCTCATAGTGGTTTCACATAAACTAAGGCTTTCCATGTCTACTTCCTTTTTTGCTGATGGTTTCCAATGTTCCAATATTTTCAATTCATTTTAAAACCATGGTCAAAATTTTATAAAACATTGTTCATGAAAAGATAATCTACTTTGGTCATTAAAAACCCTTTTTCAAATCAAGATAAACCATTTTCAAATAAAATCTCTATTAAAAACATTTTACATTACTAGGGAACACTTTATAGCACAAATCACTTCAATTCAACAAATAATACCAAGGAATTTATCAATAATGATAAATAATTCATCAAATTTACCCATTGAATAGAAACACATACCTCAAAATGGAATAATGCTATATTCCTTTGTAAATGGAGATTTGAAACCATGATAATGTCTATCTAAAGAAAAGTTGTTACATAAAACATGAAAATATAGTAATAAAACACTTTCTGCTCATGAATCAAATACCTAAATATATCCAACAGAATAGAAGCAACCAAAAGAAAAAAGAACTAAGAGTAATGATTACCCCGAGAGTATCTCTTCAAAAACCCTTCTGGTTAGTCATAGAATGATGAAAAGTGTGTCATATTTCTATTAAATCCCTATTTTATTACCACTATATAGCAAGAACCTATTACATATCATGTAATTATTTCATTCCATATACTAGTTCAGGGAATTCGTCATCCGATGAATGTGTATCATGTATCCCCCTTACATGGTTAATGATTATGACCATTGTGGGGACGTATTATGCTAAATTTCTAGTATTATATTAAAATATTTTGTTTCTATTTTTTGTTAAAGCATTTGTGGGATGAGTTTGGGTGAGTTTTCACTACAATAAAATGGGTCTATACCCAAGGTTTTGTGAAAAACCGTGGGTATAGGCCCCCCCTATACCCATAGTTTTGGGAAACTGTGGGTATAGGGATAGTATGGGGACCTACACCCATGTCTCTCCAAAACTATGGGTATAGGTCCACTATACCGATGGTTCTTGGAAAAACCATGGTTATAAGTTTTTTTGAAGACCTATACCCACTGTTTTTGAAAAACCGTGGGTAAAGGTGTTGTTCTGCAGACCTATACCCACAGTTTCTGAAAAACATGGGTATAAGTGCTATTTTTTTCAAGGACCTATACCCTCTGTTTTTCAAAGTCGTGGTTATATTATTCCTGCATTATAGTGGGAAAAAATTACACGGGACATGAAATTTTATTTGGTTAGAAGGTGATCTTAAATAATATAATTTTCAGCAAATAAATATTAAATCGTATAAATTCTTTAGGTGGGTTGGTTTAGATATTTAGTTCTCATGAGGAAGTCCTGTGATCGAATCCTGCGGGTTCATTATTTTAAAATATATGAGTAATATGAATATATGTAAAGATACATATATTTATAAACCATTAATATTCTTAGGTTAGATAGTCAGTCTATGAAATATTTCTGCACAAGTCATGGGTTCGAAACCCCATGAATCATCATTTTTTGATTATAGAAGTTATATTAATATATTAAAATAAAATTATGTACATATATTAAAATTGGTATTAGCACGGTTGGTCGTTGTGCGTGTGTAGGATGCAGGAGGTGTGGGTTCGAAACCTGGTGGATCCTTATTTTTCGATTATTAAAGATATATTAATATATTAAAATAAAAGTATCTATATATATCACTACCTGCGTTAGTTCGGCTTGTTTTTGTGTGTGTGCAGAATGCGGGAGGCATGAGTTCAAATTCTGATAGCCGCATTTTTTAAATTTAAATACACCACAGTTTTTAAACTGTGGGGTCTGTTGTGTGCCACGCTGGAACATCAGTGTTCCACAGTTTGACTCCCCTATACCCACGGTTTTGGAGAACCGTGGGTATAGGGTGAGACCCCTATATCGATGCTTTTCCAGCCCACGGTTCCCAAAACAGTGGGTATAGCCTATACCCATAGATTTGGGGGATATACCCACAATCTTGAACCATGGGTATAAGTCGTTTTTTCCGTAGTGTTGGGAAGCGTTTTGAGGGTTTTATGTTGTCCCCATTTGGTAGATGAATTTCCCATATCATGCGCCAACCCCTAGCAAATGTTGGACCCCAAGACAATGGGGGTTTTCATGGTCGATACATTATTCATAAAACCTTACACCCATATAGTAGAAACCATGAACCCCAAATATTATTGGTGCACAGTTAAAATTCATGGCTTGATCGACTATATTCCCAATCCATGAAACCATGTGCATGGGATTTTAATACCCTGAATTTTTTTTAAAAATTCATGGACCCCTATTTATTATCCTTAAACATTTTGATATTCTCTAACACAATTTTCATTTATTTTTGTGGCTCCTAATCGGTTTCCTGGTTTCCTTATACCCATTTCTTGGTGAATTGGAGATCCAATTGACGGATTCAACCCTATACAGTATGTAATATCTAACTCAATAGGAATCCTCTACCTCCCCTCATTATTCACCTTTCGAGAGGGAGGATTTTCCTCTATTGAAGATGTGTTTGGATATAGTTTTTAATCTTACATGTCTAATTGGATCTTTATCCTATGTTTTGATTATAGATCTCCTCATCCATTGTGAATTTGACCATTCTACATCCAATTGTGTGTTAATATTTGGGGATATTTTGTTAATGATCATAAGATAGGTTGTAAAATATATAAATCCTATAGTGTTTATTTTGAATATTGTGTTGTATTCATGTTTCTTCTTTTCCACATTGGGAAATTATAGTATAGATAGAATTAATGAATAGATTACCATAAAAATTATGATACCCTTCATGGATCCCATTAGACTCACTGGATATTATGAGATTTTACTTGATGGAAACCCAATGGGACTTGCCAATACATTGAATTGGTGAATTATTAATTGAAAATAAGGAATATTGGGTTATTGGTTTTGATATAAATTCTCGATTCACATTTGATAATTTGATTAAAAGGGTTGTTTGGCATAACCTTGAAGGGGTAATAAGAAGTTAAATTAATAATGAAAATGGTTGATACATTAGATATAAATGTGGAACCATGATATGTGATATATATACTAGTTTTCTAAACAAGTTGGGAGTTAGGGACTACTACTAAAAATAACCATGGGGTCCCTGACTGCTACTCTAGATCCTTGAGATATATATTTATATTAGTCTCTAATCATTACATTGTGGGTTAGTGACAAATTTTCCAAATACCCATGGTGTGCCAAAAAGATTCACTAATCCCTTGAATTTAGAATGTTAAATTTGAATAAAATTAATAATGGTAACCCATGAAAGATTGAATTGTGATACACATATAATTATTTTTTCATATTATTTATTGACTAAAGTAGGCATGATTGGTTTGATAGTCATCATGAATCTAGAGGCCTCTGTGGTTAATTGAAGTATTATTAATTGTACAGCCTATTTAATTTTTCATATATTAAACATTCTTTATAAAATTTTATAAAATTTATCGACTATAATTTTTTTATAAATCATTGGTTCTAGATTGTTGAGTTGTACTCAAACCCTATCCAAGAAACATATTCATTACTAGAATAGACTTCATGTTTTCAAGTCAACATAAGGGAAATATCTTTAAGTTATATGGATAAATTATGATGAAGTATGGATCATGGATGATGTAATCATACATGATGTCATAACCCACATGGGATCTATAAATTTTTCTTTTATTATGGTTTTATTAGGCACTTTTCAATTGTATGACATGAAATATTTATTTCTTTGGTTTATCGTAATTTTCCATGTTTTGTATTTATTAATCCTAATATTTTGTTATTTATTGGGTATTTTCTATTATCATTTGTCTATTGTTAATTTTTTCCCACTATTTAACTTATTTGATAAAAAGTTATTGTATCCTCGTATTACAAATTAGAACCTCACTGGTAGTCTATAGCCTCTAAAATATGGGTAGGTGCACTTGAGGACATGTGGTGAATAGACCTAGGGAACTAGCATGTGGCACCTAGGCCAAGATATCACAAAGTGGTATCATATAATGTTTTAATTTTTTAATAAGTTATCCTACTATGTGGGAGTGATAGAAAAAAGATTTTAATGATTTAGGACTTTGTGATATGATCGAACATGGGCGTATCTTACCCATGTATATGGTGGAACCCCATGTACCTAGGGTGGGATTATTGTTCTGGGTTTTGTTATTACTGTTGAATGTTATTTCACCTTGGGTGATGGAATATTTATGTTGTGTAATTATTTAATAATATTTATTCATTTCCCAATATGGAACAGTTGTATAGTATACATTTCATTCTTATAAATCATTATTTTATGTGATGTGCTACATTATAGGAAGGGATAAAAAAGACTGTTCCTGGTGAGTTGTTGTGGTAAAAATTATTTTTTTTATTTGAGAATTCAAAATATTAAATGGTTCATAATGAGATATTGATAATTATAAATTATGGTTATATTCATAATTAATAATGGTTAAAATGGGTGTCTAATTTGAAACATTGAAATATAGAGGTCATTTACCACATGTTAGTTGAGTCCTAGGTGAGGTATGGTTGAGTGTATGGATAGTGCCCCTGTTTTGAACATGTAGTGGGGTATAAGGGATGAATGGTTATATCCTTGTGTAAAAATATCATATTATAATTTTTTAATGATGTTCTATGTGTCCTAAGATGTGTGTTTTAATTTGAGAGACATTCTTCCATGAAGAAACTTGTTGATATGATGACATGAGGACATAACTTGAAATGATCCTCCAGTAGTTGAAAGAATGGATCCGGTAGTTCTAAGTAAATTAGAGGGAGAGATGTAATGTGAGAGAAATGAACAATTTATAATGTTTATCAAAAGATACCCAAGGTAATAAATATAGAATATTATTAATCTGACATGGTGTTTCTAGTTGTGACACCCTTCGACCATCACCAGAGAGGGTATGGCTGAGGTATTTGAGTTCTATATTGTGAAAATCAAAATTATAATTGAAAATTTAGAGAAAACTATTTATAACATATTAAAATTAGTTTCATTTATGTTGAGAAGATCTATGAATAGTTTGGGGATATTCATATAAATGATGATAAGTTGGATAACATGTTATGAAGAGACTTTTAGTAGATGTTTCTAGAAATATTTTACCCACAGAATCCCATGTAATAGAGAGCAGTAGATTTTATGTTGTTTTTCATAGGGAGTATGCCCATGATGGAATATGTTGGTTGCCTCACTTATTTTCAGTACTTTTTTCCAAATTTGGAAGGAGATAAGGAAACTCTAGAGAAATATTTTTAGGATGGGATTAAATGTGAGATTAAATCTTGGGTTAACATCATTCAATTGAATAAGTTTATTGAGGTGATAAATTAGTACCTATTTGTTTAGGGAAACCTAAAGGGAGATTGTAATAGAATGAAGGTGGTTTCTATATGGTGACTAGGGGTACATATTTCGAGAATAAAAATTGTTGAAATGAGAACATCGACTAGGGAAATTGAAAAAAAATATATCTTGGGAGTGGATCAATTAATTAGTGTAGTAGCCGAGTACACTACCACCATTGTGGTAGGTTGGGTCACATTCTTAGAAAGTTTCCAAGACCACTAAAGATGTTTTGGTCCTAAAAAATAATGGATAAATTAAGTAGGTGTTATAGTAACTCTCAATCGATTGGTACTGATGAAGGTTCTAGGACAAATCATTATACTAGAAGGGGGTATTATGCACCATGTTAGTTATGCCATTGGAGTTATTATGGTCAGGGAAGTTAATGAAGTAGATAGGGAATATTATGGAAATAGTTCCTACATCAATAGAGTAGTGAATCATAGGGGGATTAGACTACATCATAAGTAGTAGGGATACAATAGTTTTAGGTAGTTCAGTCTTTCAATTTGGATTGCATGGTTTTACCATTGATAGTCAGTGGTACTATTATTTTACATTATACTCTTTCATTCTGTTTATTTGATACTGGAACCTCACATTATTTTAAAACTACTAAACTTTTTTTATGTTTTGAGTCTAATAGAGGAGTTTGTGAGTGGGGTTATGATGATCGACGCCCCATTGGGAGTGAAGTTGAGGGACATATGTCTATTTAAGGATTTTTCCATTAATGTTGTTGAGTATCATTTATATAGAATGTTAACATAAATTACATGTTTGGTTTTGAATTGATTTTGGGTAATAAATTGTTGGTATCATTCTAATCCCACAATGATCATTTTCATAAAATATTAACATATATATTTCATGATGGTGATAGTTATATTCCTCATGGAGAGTAGAATATCCAGCCAAGCCATGTTGCACCAGTTCATGAGCAACTAGAAGATCTCTCCACTAAGGATTCAATTAATTTTATAGATAATGGGTGTATAAATCATAATTTCATTCCACTCATAGTGAACCGGTTTCTATAAATTTTTCCTAATGACTTATTAGGGACACCACATTAGATGGATGTTGAGATTACAATTGATCTCAGTCCTGGAGTTGAAACATATTCTATTCCACCTTATAGCATAGAACCACTAGACCTTGAAGAACTTATGTCCCAACTAGAATAGTTAATGGATAATGAATTTATATACATGTGTATATCAAATTGGGGTATCTTATTTTGATTTCTAGGAAATATGATGTGATGTTGTGTTTATGTGTCAATTATTCGAAGTAAAAATGGATGACATTGATGAACCAATATCCTTTTCTATGCATTGATGATCTCTTGTACTAGTTTATAGGATCATGTATTTTCTCTATTATTGACTTGATATTTGGGTTTCGTTAATTTATAGTTATTCCATATAATATATGATAAGAATATTTTAAGATAAGGTATGGCCTATACGACTTTTTTGTGATGCCATTTGGGCAGGCAAATGATCTGGTTGTGTTTAGGGTCTTGATGAACCAAATCATTCACCCATGCTGAGATCAGTTTTTGGTCATTTTTTGGATGAAATCTTGGTGTACTCTAACAATCATGTGGATCATGCCCCACATCTTGATATCATCTTGAGTACACTGATAGATAATAACCTATAATCTAATCTCATTATGTTTCTAAATTGGATCTATAGGGTAAATTTCTTGGGTCACAGCATCTCTAAGGAATTTTATTTAGTGGAATTAGATAATTTTTAGGTAGTGTTTTCTTTGGAGTATCCTGAGATTTTTTTTGATATATGATGATTTATGGAGTTGGTGTGTTATTATCATAGGTTTATCCATTAGTTTTCTAATTTGGGAGAACCACATTTGGGATTGAACAAAATGTGAACATGTTTGAATAGTCTGGATAATGTGAGAGGGATTCCCTAAAATTGACAATATGTTTGACTATTGAATTGATTTTCCTCCTACCTAATCTGGGTGATAAGAATATAGTGTTTTATGATGTGTTTGAGATAGGACATGAAGAAGTGTTGATGTATGGAGATGGGGTTGGGCAATATGGGTGAAGGTATTTGAGGACAAATGAATAGAATTACCCTATGCATTATCTCAAGATATCCACTATGGTTTTTGACTTAATGTGTTGGTGACACTACCTATTGTTTGGAAATATTACTATGTAAACCGATCATAAAATATTAATTTAAATGTTTCTGTAATGAGAAATTAATATCTAGTAACAGTTTTGGGTTGTGTATATGTTGTCATTTGATTTTCACTCAGCCTATATGTTCAATAATTGAAATAGTGTTGCTTATTATTTGAGTAGGGGGGTACAAACTCAGGCAGTTTAGGAGTTCCTTTTTGAGTGAAAGACGATTACCATGATGATTGAGCTATATATTGAGGTTTAGGAGGGCCAGAATAAGTTGACCCTCATATCCATAATAGTGGACACAAAATTTATTATCCAGATCAAGGAGTGGAGGAATGAGGATCCAGAGTGTTTGACCTTGGAGAAAAGCCTTGATGGTGGGGAGTCACATTCAAATTGCACAATAGATTAGAATGATATCATCTATGTATGGGGCCATTTCTTATACATGTATGCATGAATAGATAATCTGTGGGTTTTGTTCCTCATAATGGGTGGTGCATCTAGATTTGACCAAAATTTATGTTCACCTATATAAAAAATATTGTTTGTTAGGAATGAAAAATGAGATTGCAGGTTTTGTGACATGATGATACACCTATTAGTTGGTGAATACCGAGCACTGATGACTTGGTGGTTTGTTACATCTTTTTTTCATTATAGAATGGAAGTGTAAAGATGTTACCATGGAATTCATGGTGGTTCTTATGAGTGAACCTCAAAATAATGACACAATATGGATTTTTGTTGATGGATGGATGAATGTGGACCATTTCGTGCTAATTAGGGAGAACACCATGGTTGATCAGTTGGGTGATATGTATATTTTATAAATATACCATTTTTATGGGGTACTATAGAGTATAGTTTCAGATCCAAAATCTTTATTTACATCACACTTCTATCATGTATTACAAAAAGTGTTGGGTGCCTAAGTGTTTCGAAGTTTGGATTTTCACCCATAGATAGATGGGAAATAAAAATTTACCATTCAGGTGCTAGAGGACATGTTGTGAGCATTCTCCCTTGATTTTGGTGGGCCTTTATAGAAGTTCTTAGGGGTTGTAGAGTTATCCTATAAAAATAGTTTTTAAGAGACTATTGAGATTTTACCCTATGATGGACTTTATGGTAGGCCAAAAAAATCACCTGTATGGTGGATGAAGGTGGGAGAGTCAAAGTTATTGGGGCTAAGTCTAATGTAAGATATTATAATGAAGGTTTACATGATTTGGAAAAAAATTATTGCAACGAAACGTAGTTCAAAATCATACATGGACTTATAAATTTTTTTCTCTTGATTTTTCACTAGGTGATCAGGTATTCCATAAGGTGAAACTATGTTTTTTTAACTCTAGGACTCAAAGGAATTGAATGTTAGCTCCCAAGATTGGGTGTCAGTTTTTTTTATGGATTGAATCGAACAAGTGGTGTATTAATTAGTTCTTTCACATAGGTATAGTGATATGTATAATGTTTATCATAGGTCACAAATTCTGAAATATCACCCATATCAACCTCATGTGATCAATGTTGATGATTTAGATCATTAGGATAATGTGTCTATTGAAGAGAATCTTATTTTTATTGTTTATCATACTGAGAATGTGTTGTGTGTAAATACCATACTGGTAGTATGAGTTATATGGTATCATAGTCATGTTCAAGAGGAATGTTGGAAAATGGAAGTAGATATGCTAGACTAGTGGCCCAATATTTTTATATAGGAGGCTTAGTGATGATTTGGAGTGTATCTTGAGAATGAGATGTAATAAGGATGGGAGAATTTGAGATCTCTAATTTTTGGGGATGTTTAATTCTCAATTTTATGTATTATTTTTTCCTTTTTTGAATGTATATTTTTTTGTATCTTATCTTGAGTTAGTTTTGGAATCTTTTTGAGGGTTTTTGGGAGGTTCATGTTTGGAATATGGATATCCCTAACTCTGTGCCTACACACAACCCCCCGAAAAGTATACACCCTTGAAATGAAGGGGATTACATAGTTTATGAATGGTTTATAAAACTGTTCACCCACTTATGTGAATATATGAACCCCAGATAGTAGGGGTTCATGGTTAAGATGCATGGTTTGAAAAACCATCTTCCGTATTCAGGAAACCCAATGTATGGGATTTTAAACCCTTATATTTTTATTTTAAAATTCTCAAACCCCATGTTATTATATGAAAACACACAAATATGGACTAATAAGAATTATATTGATCTTGGAGGCTCTTGAACGGTTTACTAGGCTCCTAAAAACCCTTTTCTGGGATAATCGAAGATCTTGTTAAAGGATTGAACCCTATATGGTGTGTAATATCATCCTCTTTGGAATAATCTCTCTCTCATTTTTCCCCATTGGAGAAGGGATTATTTTTCCTCCCAAGGAAATGGTTTTACATCTTTTTTTAATGTATCTCATTTCCTTAGATCTTGATCCTTTGTTTTGAATCTAGATCTCTTCTTTTATTTCCAATTTTACTATTCCACATCGAATCAAGGGTTAATATTTTGGAAAGTGTTTTTCAAACATGTTATATTATGTGGTCAAATTGATAATTCCAATAATGTTGATTTTAATAGATGTGTTGTTTTTGTAAAATTTGTTTTACACATTGAAAAAATTTAGTTGAAATTAAATTAATGAATTTAATCCCATGTAAATGATAATCCCTCAATGGATCTTGTTGGATATATTAGATATTATGAGACCAAACATGATGGTAATTTATGGGTTTTGCCAATACATTAAGTTAGATAATTAAGAATTAAATAACTATAATAATGGGATATTTTTTGGAAAAAAATTATTAATACATGTTTGATAATGATATTTTATGTTTTTTTGACATAAAAATGTATGGTTAATGAGATGTGAAATAAATGATGAAAATAGTTTATAACTGAGTTATGAATTTTGAACATTGATATGTGGTATTTTTTATTAATTAATTAATGATTTATGGGTTAGTTAATTATATTCCAAATACTCATGGTGTTGAAAAATTCTACAATAGTCATCGGAGATATATATATTTATATGTATGTGATGTCTTAGTTGTGGGTTAGGGACTGCTGTGGAAAATAACCATGGGGTGACAGACTACTATTTTAGGCCCTCAATGTATGAATGTGAAATGTTAATTAAATGAATAATGGAAACCCATGAATTATTAAATTGTGTTATTCCTATGATCTATGGTTCAAGATCTAGAATAGATCAAAGAAGATATGATTGGTTTGAGTGTCATCGCGAACTTAGGACCAATATAGTTAATTATAGAATAACTAAATCTAAATAATGTTAACTTGTCATTTATTAATTATTACTTAAACAACTATATATAATTTCATTTGAAATAAATTTTATTATACACCATCAGTGGTGGCCTAATTAGTTTTATTCACACAACACTCAGGCTGCCTGATCGGTACTAGAATAGACTTCATGTTTGTCGAATAGTATAAGGGAAATCACTCCATGTTAGATGGTTGAGTTGTGATTTATGATGATCATTGGATGAGGTATCTAGACATGATGTCCAAAAAAAATTGTGTGATTTCAATGTGCCTTTATTTAGGTTTTTCATTGGATAATTGAATCCTGTATTACAAGACATATTTAATAATTCGGTTTTTGGTCATTTTCCAAATTTTATATTTATTCATCGTGAGATTTTAGTCATTATTGGATATTTTTTATTATCATATGGATATTATTTATCTATATCTACAATTTTAATGTTATTATAAAGATGTTATAGTCTACCCACATTAAAAATTTGAGCCTACCTTCTAGTCAGCAACCTCAAGCGTGTGGGTTGGAATTATTGAGGTCATTGGAAAACATTATTGGGGAATATTTCTGTTTCACCTAGGTCATGACATTACACATGGTGTGCAATTATTCAATAAAATACAAGAAATGTAGGCTTAAAAAGAAAAATAAGAATGCACCTAGGATGTTTCCTTAATATGGGGATAACACATCTAAGCCCTAAACAAATTTATACATAGACTCCATTAATTCAAAGAAACATATATCCCAAAACATTAATATATTTTACCAAAAAAAGGCTATATATCCCTGATAATCGCAAAAAATCACACAAAAAATAATGATAAATAAGGAATAAAAAATGGTGTACCAGAAAATCAAAATGGGGTGTTATAATATCCCCATGATAAATAATTTCTGCCCCTTGAATGTCTTTAGAATCTTAGACTCACAAAAAGTGAAGTCCACTATTACCTTTTAAAAAATCCCCCCTATAATGTATCATGAATATCCCATTCACAATTACACATTACATAAATAAGAGGAATCATTTTAGCACCCAGTACCATCTCTTAGAGATCCATATTCTGAACATAATTTCCAACCAAAGTGGTATTGATCTCAAGATAAAAATATCAACATAAAATCACATGGGAAATATCTGGTGTACACCTCCTCATATATGAAATATGAAACACATCATGGATATATTTCAAACTTGATTGTATGTCTAACTGATAGTCAACCTTTCCAATTCATTCAATGATGTCAAAGGGGAACACAAACATCAATACCAACATTCCCTTATTACCCAACTGATGATGTCCCAATAGAGTTAAATTAAAAAAACAATCACTAAACTCAATCTCCAAAGGGTGACGACAATAATAATCCTAATATTTATGATAACACTTTTATGTGATCAATTTACTTCGGATCAACTGCACCATCTCCATTATCTTTTGAATAAGACTTGACCCATACAAGGACTACTCTCATAACTTAAAACACCCCAATGATTTAAAAATAAATTGAAAATTGAATTCATGAAACAATAATCCCTTATAAAACCACAATTTTTTATAACTGAGCCAATTAACATAATTTTTCAACTTCTGTGATTTGAATTTCATAAATCTGACATACACGGTTGCATTCAGGGTGATTTTTTATGTCTGATATAACAAACATAATTTATTGTGAATAATAACTTACCCTAATCAATAGTAACCTACCCTTATGAATAGAAATATAAATTTATAAATAGTAACCTTCCCTTAAGAATAGTAACATCTCCAATGAAGTTATAACGATATTTTAGGCAGCTTATAAATGAAGAAGAATATTTTATAAACTATTAATTCAGTATTAACATTTTTTAAGTGATAAATATTTAATTACAATTTTAAATTAATAGATAAAATCCGTTTCATAAAAATGATTCCTAAATAAATATTCTTTCATTTTTATATGATTTGAAGTTAGTTTTTATGAGTATATAGTTAATTTTGTGAAACTATCATAAAATTAGTTTTAAATATAATATCTATATTTTTCATGTAAATAATGATTTTATTTAAAAACTAAATTTTACATATTTAGAAAATTATACTGAAAAAATGCATTCCATTTTTGGATTCTACATGGAAAAAAATGGTTAGGCTGATTTTTTGGGATTTTTTCTAATATAATTGAATATTTAGGAATATAAAAATATAGTAATTTATGATAAATGCCAAATACATGGTTTATTGAGTCATAGGTTATGTAATTCTGATGTTGCAGCACTTTTTTCGAACTCGCATGCACTTATTATTATTTTTGGTCACATGAATCAATACTATTCGTAGTCTTGAGAATAAATATTAAAAAGATGATTACAACAATGAGAAACACCACCTATCTGCCAATATAAATACCACCCCTCATTACTTATTTTCTTCACTCCTCTTAAACCTTTTGCCTTATCTTAATTCTGCCCAAATCTCATACCAATCTCATCAACCATGTCAATCATCCCTTTTTCTCAAAAAATTGTCAAATCCTCTGCCATAAAGAGGATCTCAAGGAATATTAATTCAAGAACTAAATTCATCTTTTCAATTGTTTTACTTTCTTTTCAAGTTACTTTGTTTTCTATTCTACCCTTTCCTCGCCTCATCCAGAAGTTATGATAACTCCAATACCTTAGATGTAATGCAATGTTTTTATTATAATAGAATAATTTATTCTCATAACTTTTATGCACTTTTATTATGCTATTTGTAAGAAAAACCATTCGAGATGTGCTAATATACTACATTCAAGGACGATGAGTTTTCAATTTTTTTAACATATTAAATTCGGCCCATGAAAACATTTTTATGGTTCAACCAGAAAATAATATATTTATTATATCACATATATGGTACCTAAATATTTTTGTAAACATGGATTTATTTATTAAGTAAAATTAGTTCATTGTGTTCAAAAAAAGGTAATTAAGCCAAACGATTATCATGAAATAATTTATATATTGATTCATCTTCAATCCCAATATCCAAATTTAATTTACAACCATGTAACCTTATATGTGTTCAAAAATAAAATATAACATTAATTGTGAAAAAAATCATAATTTTACATGATTCTCCATTCATGTATATAAGTATACTTATCATGACACAAAGGGACTTGAACAATGAAATTGAAACTATTAACGCATCAAAAAGGCCATGAATGAATATACTATGTAATGACCCAAACATTTATTAATGAAAATTACTATTTATCTATTTAAATCTATTCTTATGTAAAATGGTTATACAAAACATATTCACATTTTGGAATTTATGTTTTTTGGGTTTTGAAATACTATTAAGAATTGTTACTATTGATAATATAGTCTTTGAATAGTGATCTCATGATTTGTATAAATATACGGCTTTAACAAATCCAATTTACTCATAAAAAGGATGTGGTGAACTAATCTAGTATAATTTCTCTATTTGAAGCCCATTTTTTCATATCTTTTAAATGAGTTAGTGTCACTGGGATTCTCTCTTAACCAATCCAATGCTGAGCTTCAACACATTAAGCTTGAACAGAACAACCTACAAGAGAAGTTAAAGTTGATAGAGACTACCACCCTCCATGAGTCAGTCAACATCATACACCTTACCCTTAGTTCTTATGTGGGTGTTATAAGGGATTACATAATAATACCCTATACATGTCATTGTGTGCTTTATTTTTTGTCTAAAGAATATACGTTCATTTTATTATTATCACATTATAAATGGTTTTTAATGAAAAAATAGCATTTTTAGTTAATATTAAACTATGAAATCTATTTTTATTAATTAAAATAATTTGGGAATTGAATAATATTTTCATAAAATATTTTTATTATTAAATTAGAATATATTAAATATAAAAGATCACACAATGTTTATGAATACATTTGTAATTTTTATTAAGATTTGAAAACTATTTTTGTCAAAACTCATGAATTTTCAATAAATTTCTGTTTTTATTTTAAAAGAGAAAATGAATATATTAATAAAAATATTTAGATAAAATGAATATTATTTTTTGATTCAGGACGTTTAAATTGTCCAATGGTGATTTATTCCTAATTGTTAGAGAGTCAAATTTTCTGGTAAAAATTAAATACCATTTAAATATATAATGTGTTTTATGTCATAATATTGACCCAATAGTGATGTAATTAAATACTATGAAATGTTTTTTTAGACAATATATGTTCTACCTTTAAAATAATGTGATTTTATATTTGTTTGACTAATTTTATGGTGTCTTTGTGAAGCCTCTAAGACTTATAAAACGTTTTTACTTTAAAAATGATTTCCTTGAGAGTGAGACTCACCTCCACCTAAGCTAGCCTAATATTTTAAAAAGTTCATCATTGTCCATATAAAATAATTTTTTCCAGTCCCCTTTGTATAAATCCAAGGACATAAACCATGGGTTGGTTTTTAGTTTTCATAGGTTAAATGTGTAGTGTCCAAAACCTAAATATTATACAATTGCATCTCATTTCCAATATTAACCCACTAAATATCCCAATCCTATTCACTAAAAACCATTGGAGCATGTCCCTACTTAGCCCTCCTCTCTCTATTATCCTCCCAAGGTGCCTCAAGAACCCATGAAGTATCTCTCAATCTCCTCCCAAGCCTTTGGGATCACACTTCTAAGTAAGGGGATATCTTCCATTATTATATTATCTAAATTTCATTATGTTGGTATACCATTTTGATTGTAATTAAAAAATTTGGGGTTTGATTTAATACCTCCCACATAATTACCTCCTTAGTTTTCAAAGATTAAAGACCCTTTCCCTCTCATTAATGCCTCCCATGTATACCCATTACATTGCCAAAATTCTGTAAGGGATTTCTATCTCATCATTTACATTTAAGAAATTATTTGGTTTTATGAATATAAATTCAATTACATATGTTTGGAAATGTATCTATATTACCCAATTACTGTCCATTTCATGTAAATGTGATGATAAACACCTTTCTATCTCATCAACCATTTTTAGGAATTCTTATGTCGTGCTGTTATGCTGCCGAAATTGCACCGCGGTTTTCTAACCCAAGGTCATTGTGCAGTGAATAAAAAGACCATTTATCTATCAAGGGTATTAAGCTATATGAACATTTACTTATTTAATATATATTTTCATCTATAAATTCCACATTATTTTATCATGGATTAAACGATGATATTTAATGAATCCATGTTATATGATACTTATTGTACACTTATGCATTAACTGAAATGATTAAGAAGGGTGTGCTTTGATAGCCCTCCAATGCATTGGGTAATGAATTATATAATGATAAGTCAATTTACAAAAGAGTTTACTCGTGATAATTCAATTACAATGAGGTTTTACTCATGATCCTGGTGCAATGATCCTTGTCTCACGCTAATATCAAGTTAAATATTGATGCCACATTTCCATGCAATGATAATCATGCTATAGTATGCCTTTATGTTGATGTTTTTCCTATGCTCTGTTGACATACCTATTTCATAAAAATTACTGTATTATTTATGTTATTACTTTTTAATCCCTTACAAGGATTTATAGCTCTCCCTTTTCTTATTCATGTCCTCATTTATCTCATGCAATGCTATGTATGAAGGAATGTTCTGGTCATGTAAAATAAGTTTTCAATATAGATGTTGTGTTTTATGTTTTATGTTGTTATGTAGTGTTCCTAATTTACAAATACACTAGACCTATCAATCCTCAATGTTTTTTAAGGGCATGTTTTTGTAATAAATCATGTTTATATGCATAATAAAGAGCATGGTTGTTATAGTTGGTATCAGAGTAGAGTTTTAGTTATTTTTTAGAATAATATTAGAGAACCATGTTGATGGACTTAGGTATATGAATAATTATAATAAAAAAGTCCCTAAATTTTGGTGAGTAATGAGTAAGTTGTTTATCAAGCAAATACAGTTGTTTCTGGATATGATCTAGTAGAGGCGGCTGTAGAATATATGTATCTAGGTGTAAAACTCGAAAATCCCTCTTTGAGCTAGACTTGAATGGGAACTGTTGCATGGAAATGGGTCTTACGTCACTCATGGTTATGAAACTCCCATTGGATATGATTTTTTAAATCCATATAATTAGTAAAAATCATTCTTAAGAGAATAAGAAAATTCACTTATGGATATATTTTGGGAAGTAGATCATGGATAATATAGATTAAAGCCTATAAATTCATATTTTATGGAAATAAAATTAATTTATATGTCATCAATTTTTGTATTTGTATTAGCCTTTATTTGTTACACATATATTTCATTGTATTCCAGCCAATGGCCACCAATTGGGGGACTTAGGCTAACAAACGATGTGATGATCAATGCGATGATTGTACTGATGAGATGTACAATCTGATGGGAGTGTGAATCATGAACATTGTCATGAAACTATCTCAGTTAACTCAATTTTTTAGTACAAACATGGTTCAAGAGTAACGATAACCCCCCCCCCCCTAATGAAATAACAAGTCGAAATTGAGAGCATCATGATATGAATGCCTCCAACTTTTAATGGATCATATGATCCCACATTCTTCGAACAATGGATCAACTACATTGAGAAGATATTCTCCATAATTCAATGTTATAAACAGGATAAGGTACTTCTAGCTACTTATCATATGGATGGTGAATCAGATCAATGGTAGAAATTAATCAAAAATATGAAACTTGAGGAGAAGATCAAGTCGATGGAATTAATGTATTTTCAGAAAATGTATTTTAGTAAATATTTTCCTCGCACACTTCAACCTTAGATGGGAACATACTTCCTTGACCTCAAGAAAAAAGTCGATGAATCCATCAACGAATATGAGGAAAACATAACAAGGATTACATGATATGCCCGCATCTTTGTCATTACCCCCAAAGGCATGGTTGACTACTAATTTAGGGGGTGAAAACCTAGCCTATAGAAATCCCTAGTGATCCAAGAATTCAAGATCTTTGAGAAAATTGTCTGATGCTCCCTCGAAGTCTAAATGGTGATTAGATAATCTCAAGGGTTTCATGCGGATAATAAGTGTAAGGTGTAATTTAATTCTGGAAGTCTGATGGGAAAATCCAACTGTGCAAATAAAATCAAACACCCCACCTTCCAATGGAATGAAAAGAAGAGCCCCAGAAATTTCATAAAGGGACATGGAAATGCTTTAGGTGTAGAAGAGAATGGATCCCGACCATTAATTGATGGTGAGAAAAACCAACAACTGTGAAAGAAGATAGTGTAACGTACCAGTTCCGAAAGCCATCCAGAGGAGCCCCATACTCGGTTGGTCACATTACCTCATGCACATTTTCCCTAACGCCATAGGCTACCAACTAGCGGGGAGGGTCTTGGGTGTTTTAGTGGGGAAACTATGCCCTATCTGGAAGAGTAACATAGTGGAAGTAAACAGATATAAAATAATAGAAGCAGTAAAAATGACAAAAAATAGTAAATAGCGGAAAACTGATGAAGAAACAACTAGATCACCCATATATAAATGATGAATGATAAATATGTCTAGGAAAATAGCAAAACATGTCACAATTAGAAAATATAGAACTAAACCAAAGTACAAGAAGAACAAGTAAACAAATCCTCAACATCGTAAGCCTTAGCTTGGTCACATGCTCTCCAGCTCCAAAGTAGTCAAGTACCTGAAGTTGAAGGACACTTTCCATTATCTATAGCTAAATCAATATAATCTGTTTGGGCCCAAAATCATGACCCGAACAGGGTGTGAGACTAAATCCTAGTAGGCAACCACCATGAGATTTGTGCCTAATGGCCAGTTAATATATATAGAAGGAAATAAGTAAATTAAGTAGTAAACAAAGAGGTACTCAACAGCAACAAATCCACATATTCAAAGAAGCTTGTTCCACATAGCACGTAAATAGAAAATCTCAACACAGTAACCCACTAGGATGTATTCATAGCCTAATCACATATGGTCTAACCTAGAATCCTCAATAATCCCTTTGGGATGTACACATAGTCTAACCCCTCTGGTTCAGCTATAAAATATACTTTTTGGGGAAGCACTTGCCATAAATTCCCCATATAGTCTCGTATCGGTAACTAAAAGAAACTCTGGGGATGCACATACGTCACATTCCCCCTGTAGCCCATGTAGAGTAGCTACAAACACTTTCAGAAAGCACTTACGTCAATTCCCCCTATTGTCTCGCGTCGTTACAATAATAACGGACACTCTGGAGAAGCCCTTGCATCTATTCCCCCTATGGTCTACTAAACCAGGTTCTCATGGCCCTGTGTAAGTCAAACAAGCATAGAAATGCAAAGCGGCCAAAGTAAACATCAAAAACTACTTGACTATACCATCTATATCCAAACAAAAAGATATATAATAAACACTCCATCCTAAAAATACTATGCATGTAAAGTAAATAGTAACCTAACAGGAAAACTAGAAAAAACTGTCAAAACAAGTTAACATTAATAGTCTAACACATCCAAAGCATAGAAATTTACCCTATTCACCTTTAATTAACCTCTAATCAAGTATAGAAGCATAGTAGGAAATTAAAAAGTCTAAAATCATAAAGACGCAATACCCTGATCTAGAGTATTGGGAACTTTTTCACCTAAAATTCAAAGACGAGCTATATAAAGGCAAAAACCACCTACCTTGGTGTTGTAGGATAGTTATACGTGAACCTCAATCTAGGAATCATAAATGAACACCATAGATCTATAAAAACATCTAAAATGTTCAACCGAAGATTACTTGAGAAATAAGAGGAATCAAGTAACGAAGATCTAGAAGAAGGAAGAACATACCAAGCTTATACAAACGTAATCGACGATGGTCTAATCAGAAGAATGATGATCGAATGGGGGCTCGGGGAAGGATCACGACCGTATGGATACTCTTTGAAAAACTAGGTCGAGAAGGAGGTGTTTCTGTCTGTCAGACACAACCCCGGTACATTTAGTGAAAAAAATGTACATGGAGTGTACCTTATAAGTACACAGTGTGTACTTTATAAGTACATGGTGTGTACTTTATAAGTACACAGCTTGTAATTTTCTTCACCATACCCTGCATTAGGCGGTTTCCAGGTCACCACACATGTCCGTGTGCTTGGCCTCTACACAACCATCACCTAGCTAGCCGCGATAATAGAGTACAAGGCGTGTACTCATACTGTACATGGCGTGTACTTACGAAATTTCCAGAAACTCCACATTTCATAAAAAACACTAGAAAAATTAAAACATATCTAAAAAGAAGATCTGTGTTCTTTCAAACATACCCCCTAAAAGAAATTTGTCCCAGAATTTTCCTATCAAGGTTGTGTAGAAGAAGAATCATCAAATAGCTATGACCACTATGATCGTACATCAGCCTCCCTCTCCAACCTCTCATCATGTACCCACCCATGCTATATTAGAACACACACCAGAAGAACATACCGACCATGGATATCCTTCGTACTTTGATCAAAAATTTAGATAGGATGCTCCTCGAATGAGGAGTCCACTGCAAACACAACCTCCTTAGTTTAAAAAGCATGAGACGGGTCTGAAAAGTATTGTCGGAGCAGAGAAAAGTGGAAGACATTGTGCATAGCCCGGTACCTCTGAGGTAAATACAACCAATAGGAAACTGGCCAAACTCTCTCCAAAACCTAAAACAGCCCGACGTACCTCAGTGAACTATTACCATATCTCTTAATCCTTTTGTGCCACATCATTGGTGTGACACATAGGAAAACAAAATACCTAAACTCGAACTCCAGAGGTCATCTCTGCTAATCAGCATTAGACTTATGTTGAGACTATATAGTATTCATCCACTTCAGAATCAACTCTATCATCTCTGTGGTCTCCTAGAAAATATGAGGTCACAACATATCCACCTCTCCTACCTCCATACAACATATGTGGGTCGGTGTGTCCTACCATAAAAATCCTCATAAAGTGCCATATGAATAGTTGTTTAAAAACTATTGCTGTAGGTAAAATCCACAAGAGGAATGTGCTTCTCCTAAGAACCTCCAAAATCAAGGATGCATGCACGAAGCATGTCCTCAAGTGCCTTAATCGTGCGCTCGGACTGGACATTTGTTTGGGGGTGGTAAGTTTTACTCCAAAGTACTTATGTACCCAAGGGCTTCTACAATCCCTACCAGACCTAAGAAGTAAAAAATGTATCTCTGTCTGAAACAATGGAGTGTGGGACCCCATGTAGACATACAATCTTGTAGATGTACAACCGTCCTAGCTCATCAACACTGGATGTATCATTGATTATAAAGAAGGGAGAAACCGTTGTGGTTTTGTCAATGAAAACCCAAACATCATCATTCTCTCGAGGGGACCTCAACAAACCTATCATGAAATCCATCGTGACATCATTCCATTTACACTCCGAAATGGTTTACTGTTGCCAATGACTAGCTGTTCAATGATGCTCCACCTTCACCTACTGATAGGTGGAACACCTCATCATGAAACTAACAACATCTCTCTTCATACCTGGCCACCAATACTGATGGTGTAGATCACAATACATCATAGTGACTCCAGGATGATCTAACCAAACCGAGGAGTGAAAGTACTATATTAGCCCCTCACATATATCTGCTGACACCCATACACTCCCATGAAAATGAAATATCTGATCCTTTCCTATGGTCCATCCATGAATAGGGTCCTCTCCTGACACACTTTCCCTTAGGACTAGGCATTTAGAATCGGATGGGTGCCTTATTGTCACTTGATCATGAAGAGTATATGTAACAACTATAGAAGAATGAGACGTCTAACCTTTCCTATCATGCACCTCTAAATGAATCTCATAGAATAAATCCATAAGCTACCACTCACTACTAGCCTCCTGAGTTTCCTATATCTTAGTCATCCTTTTCATCACATGATCCCACACATTACCTTTCCCAGCCGTATAGGCAAGCTCAAATTCAAAAGACTAAAGGTTCTAAACCCACCTTCATTGTCTCAAATTCAATTCACAATGAGTGAAGATATACAGGAGACTTTTTTGGTCCATGAAAACCACAAACTGATATCCCAACAGATAATGTCTCCAACAGCGTAATGCATAAACAAATACAGCTAACTCATGATCATGCATCAGGTAATTTCTCTCATGTGGACTCAACTGCTGAGACCTGTATGCAATGAATCCTTCCCCTACATAAGCACTACTTCAAGATTGATACCTAATTCATCACAGTACACAATATAGATCTTTCTCGGCTCTATAAATACTTGAATCGGTTCTGAAGTCAACCTCCCTTTCAACTCTTGAAAGGCTGACTCACAAAAAACTGACCAAAAGAATGTTGCACCCTTCTTAGTCCGGCCAGTCAGTGGCGCTGATAAGAATGAAAAGTCATGTATGAAACATCTTTAGTATCTATCCAGTCCTACATAAATACGTACCTCAAAGGTCTTCTTCAGTTGCTCCTAGGAAACTATTGATCTCACTTTCTCTGGGTATACTGATACTCCAATCTCTGAGAAAACATGACCCAAGAAGTGAATCAAATCTATCCAAATGTGGAATTTTCAGAGCTTAGGATATTATTTATTTTCATTCAGTGTACTCAAAAAAATCTCAAGATGGGTTCCATGGTCATGTCAAGTGTGAGAGTACACCAATATATCATCCACAAAACTACCATGATAGAGTCCAAGTATGGATGGATCAATCATTTTATCAGTTCCATGAAACCTGTAGGAGCGTTCGTGAGACCAAAAGGCATAACCACATATTGGTACAGACCCTACTAGAACCCAAAGGCCGTAAGAGTTATATCAGATTATCTAATGTGAAACAGATGAAAAAAGGATCTCAAGTCAATCTTGGAGAACAGTCATGTTCCTCAAAGCTGATCAAAGAGATCATCAATCCTTTGACAGGGATTACTGTTCTTGAGCATCAACTGGTTCAACATCTGATAATCCACACAATGTCAGAGAGTATCATTCTCCTTCTTCGCAAAAAGGACAAGAGAACCCCAAGGAGATGTACTAGGTCAGATAATTCCCGTTTCCTGTAACTCCTCCAATTGCCTCTGGATCTCCCGTAACTCTGGTGTAGACATCCTGTAAGGTGAAATGTACACTGGTACTTCTCCTGGCACAAGATAAATATAAAAGTCTAACCCTCTCTCTAGAGGCAAACCGAAAATGTCATTTGGAAAGACGTCCCTGAAATGATCAACCACTGGAATAAAGTTCATTTTTGAAGTACCCTGGTCATCCTGATAAAGAATAGAAATATGGGATGTAACTCCTCCCAACCCATAATGCTTGGGTGCTGCTCTTCTCTCCTAGACATCCCATATTCCCGTATAAATAATGAATCTTTACTTTGGTGGTTTAAAACTCCACCTACGGTGATAAAAATCAAAATCATCCTAGAAAGGAACAAACCAGTACATTCCAAGAATGACATCATATACTACCATCTCTATGACATAATGTTTCCATAAGAAGTGACACCCACCAACCTCAAGAGGGAACTCTTTACACTAATATACAGTAGTTATTCTTGTCCCTAATGGCGTGTCCAATGTCAAGACATCAGTAGAATTAAAGACACAGAGCTCAAGGATCTCCATAACAGAAACAGATATAATGCTATGGGAATACCTTGTATTGAAAAGAGAAGAATCAAAAACTAAGGCAACTAGAATTGTACCTCTAACTGTAGAGAGTCCAAGATCCTAATCCAGCTAGGCATGCCCTAATACAAAAGTCTGACCTACATCGTCGCCATGTGACCCTGCCAGACCACCCTGAGATGATCCACCCTGTTCAAGCTAAAAGACTGGTGATGGACTACCATGGTTGCAACCTCCACCTCGTCATGAACAACCAGAAGAACCCCAATTCCCTGACTGATGAGAAAATGGTGGTTTGGATCCTGAATGTGGAGTCATGGAAGAACCACTATCACCAGATGCTGGTGAGAAGATCTGATTGAAACATTGAAGATGACCCATCTTTCTACAAGATCGGCACGCCACTAGGTCTCTCGGGCAATGTGGCCTTGTATGCTCACTCATTCCACATTGGTATCACACCACCTGACTACCAGAATAAGTGTATCCCCTATTGGGATCAACACGTGAAGACCCACTACGACACATTCTTCTATCATTAGGAGGGATACTAACTCTAGATGTCAAGCCTCCCTGGCTTAAAACTCTATAATCCATCATATTTCACTCTGTGATCAGTTCCTAGTTTACAATAGAAGTGATGTAAGTCAACTAGAATATGTTCACCTAAGATAGGATGTAGTGCCTGAGAACATCCTCAATCTTCCTAGCAAAGAATAAATCATCACCATCTGGAATATGCGTATAGCACTACAGCTCAGTTAAATGAGATGAATACTCCCTAATAGAAAGAGCATCGTACTTCAGACTGATGAACTCTCGGGCTTGATTAGGCATCAAAGTCTCCGGATAGATGTAGTCATAAGAGGCACACTAAAACTCATCCTATGACATAACATACTGGCATCCCACTAGTGAGATCACATCCCACCATCTCTTGGCGGAATCATAATGCATTTAGGTAGCATGCATGAACCTCCTCTCTAGAGGTGTCTCCAAATGATCGAAGAAGGAATGAATGGCTTCTAACCATGACTCTACAGTCTGAGGTCCTCCTTCCCTAGTGAAAGTGAGAGGGTGAAACTGATATAAAACCCACATCAACACTACCATAGAAGGGGAAAGATGTGATACTCCTCAGAAGGTTTTTATGAACATCATGAAGCCCTCTCGGAAATGTGCATCATCACCTGTGTCTAGAATGATGGTTGATGCCAAGACTAGATCAACTAGAAGAACTTCTATAATTCCTTGATCATCCATGTTCGGTGTATACTAATTTCCCTATAAATGGCATACAACCGAAGGGCATCTCAGTGGAATGACTCTATAAGGTCAAGTGCACACCTTAGATCAAGATCATCAAGGACTAAAAACAAGAAGAGTAAGTAGGGAATAGGACAAATAAAGCATTCATGTTTTTTTAAACATGGATACACAGAATTTATATTTGACTACATTGCATGTTCCATTAAACTATTCAAATGGCTATGTACATCTTCCAAAACTGGTCGTGTAACACCCCATACATAGCGTGTTGTCCTTACACATGGTGTGTACTTGAATCCTCTTCCCCTGCTCGAGTTCCCTTGCACAACTAGGACACATGTTTCTCTTAGTACCTGACTACACGGCATGTTAGTGCTAGGAACATCGTGTACTAGGCGAGCTTCACTGACCCATGTTGTTAGTGACACAGACGGATACTTGAATCACACTACACGGCGTGTTCCAGATGGACACGGTGTGTACTAGGAATATTTCACTGACCTGTGTTGTTAATGAAAAGGGAGGATTCTAGGGTTACACAACACAGTATGTTTCATATGGACATGACGTGTATTAGAAAAGTCTCAAACGACCCGTGTTGTTAGTAGAAAAACCGATTACATGGTTCTACAACACGAAATGCACATCTGGTAGACGGCTTATCCTACCAATGATTCCAAACCCGTATCACCACCCACATAGTGTGGGACACAGTTATTAACTACATGACATGTATATATAGTACATAGTGTGTACTTAAGAAAAATAGTCTCTTCCTGAATAGAAGAACACATGGCATGTATTTATCATTACTCTATGTGTATTCTAGGTTTTTATGGATAGTATTCCTTGGAAACTACTCCAGAGCCCAGATAAACACTGAAAAGAACATTAATTTTCCAAATTCCAATCCGTGAGGACCCATACTCCCTGTGAATCAAATCTTGGCATCTTATACTTATCATAAAAAAATCATAATAGATCAATGATCCACCAAATTCTAATCTATGAGGGCCCATAACACCTCAAGAACCAAATGTTGGATTTCATTCAAACAAAACATTACACAACCAATACCCTATCAAATAGTAGTTCTTTTATCAAGGTATCTATCACAACAACATGAATATCTAGCACAACATCTATCACAACAACATGCAATCACTAATGCACCCTAAATGGAATGGAAAGAATGAATGACATGTTATCCCTAGAAAGTTCCTATATGATGCATGAGATGGAATACCTTCATCTCATTAGGTTTAAATAGAAATAGAACCTCAATAACATCAACAATAACACCACAAAACATGTGAATCACCCAATGGTGAAAATCAAATGAACTGCAAAATTGCAAAACCAGAAAACAAGCAATTAATGAGGTAGATTGGATTTTCCGTGTACACGGGTTAGCTACTCCATGGCACACCTTATTACCATGTAAAAATTCCTTACAATCCATGTCTATAGGCTCTAAATAGTAAGTCAACGGAAAAACTATTCCTCTAATACCACTTTTTATCATCCCATATTCTAGAAGCTGGCTAGAGGAACCCCATACCGGGTTGGTCACATGGCCTCAAGCATATTTCCCCTAATGCCAGAGGCTGCTGACTAGTAGCTACGACCTTGGGTGAGATAGTGGGGAAACTACGCCCTCATTGGTAGAGTAACACACCAGAATTAAAACAGATATGAAATTACTGAAGCAATAAAAATTCCAAAAAAATAGTAAGCAGAGGAAGACTGATGAAGAAATAACTCGAGGAAGCATATATAAATGTTTCATGATACATATTCCTAGGAAATCAGCCAAACAAGTAACAATGCTGAAATAAATAACAAAACCAAATTAAAAGAAGAACAAGTAAACAGCTCCACAACATCGCAATCCTCATCTTTATCCCATGCTCTCTAGCTCCAAAGCAGTCAAGTACCTGAAGTAGAAGTGTGCTTTTCCTTATCAATACATGTAATAATATAATATGTTTTGGACCAAAATCATGACCCAAATAGGGTGTGAGACTAAATACCAATATATATCCACCAAAAGATCTTTGCCTAAGAGTAAATGAATATATATGAAAGGAAATAATCAATAGAAGCAGTAAACTAGGAAGTACTCAATATTAACAAATCCACAGTTTCAAAGTCGCCAGTTCCGCATAGCACGTAAATAGATAATCTCAAACTGGTAACCCTTGGGGATGTACTGACAGCCTAGTCACCTCTAGTCCTACCTAGAAACCACAAGAAACCATCTAGGAAGTACACACAGTCTACCCCCTATGGTTCATCTTTAGAATAGACTCTCTGGGGAAGCACTCACCATCTATTCCGCCTTTAATCTCGTATCTGTAACTAAAAGGTGTTATGGGTAAGCACTTCCATCACATTCAACATCTGGCCCACGTCTAGTAACTATAGACACTCGGAGGAATAACTTACATCAATTCCTCTAATGGTCTATCATTGTAACAATAATTACCGACACACTGGGGATTCCCTTACGTCTATTATCCCCATGTTCCACTACACCATGTTCTCACAACCCTATGTAAGTCAGAAAAGCATTTCAATGAAAAGATTCCAAAGTAAACATAAAGAAATACTTGGCTAACCAGTCTACAATATAACATCATAAAAGATAATAAACACTACATCCTAACAATACTAGGCATGGAATGTAAACCGTAGCATAAGAGGAAAACTAGGCCAAACAGTCAAAATATGCAAACAAGCATGGTAAAATACATACTAAGCATAGAAATTAAACCTATTCACCTTTAATTAACCTCTACTCATGAATGAAAACATAGAAGGAAATTAATAGGGCTAAAACTGTAAACACGCAGTACCCCGATCAAGGCTATTGGGCACCTTTACACATAAAATTCAAAGACTAGCTGTGGAAAGGCACAAACCACCTATCTCTGTGGTTTAGGACATTATACGTGAACCTCATGCCTTGAATTACCCATGAACATTGTAGATCTACAAAAATGTCTAAAACATTCATCCGGATATAACTTGAGAAAGAAGAAGAATCAGGAAACGAATCTCTAGAAGAAGGAAGAACTTATCGAGGTGATCCCAACACAATTGACTACGATCGAATCAGAATATGGATGCTCAGTCATGGGATTGGGGAAGGATCACTGATGTATAGTTTCACTTAGGCGAACTAGGTCACGAAGGAGGTGTTTCTGTCTATCAAACGTGACCCCAGTATGTTTAATGAAAAAAAGTAAACGACATGAACTTTTTAAGTACACGGTGGGTACATGCCTTCACCGAACCCCACGTTAGGTGGTCTCTAGGTCAGCTCACATGGTCGTGTGCATGGCCACTACACGGCCAGCACCCTGCTACCCGTAGTAACCAAGTACATGGAGTATACTCAAAAAGTACATGATGTGTACTTAAAATACCTCTAGAAACTTCTCTTTTCGTCAAAAACATTAGAAAAAGGAAAACATACTAGAAAAAAAGATCTGGGTTCTTACAGATAAGAATTCTTCATTCGACCCCCAACACATTTTTCATTACATCAACTGTAAATAACCATAGAACTTTTCAAATTAGTTCCCTAAGATTAGGGCTTTCAAAGGAAACCATCAACCTGTAGGGTAGAAAGGGTGATCTATTTCCAACACTATCACTAATTTGAACCCTGACAACGATGTGGTGATGGGTACTCTAGTTATTCATTCAAAAATAGAGAATTTACTATTTCATTCTGGTTCTACGCATTAATTTTATATCCTAAATGTTATGTAGAATAATCCCAACCCCACCACAAATCATAGAAGTAAAGATGTCGGTGAGAATGGAAAATGTGGAAATCATTGCATCCCATTAATATAACTTCCTAAAAAACATTTTCGTACTCCCTTTGGTAGAATTTGATGAAATTGTTAGCATGGATTGGATTTTATTATATAGATCCAATATAAATTGTGGTGATAGGGAAATCACTCTCCATATAGAGAATCGACCCCCGATTATGTACATGTGAAACTGGGAGGATGAATCTTCTTTAGTTCCATCATCTCAAGCATGGATATTACAACCCTATGAGAATGTGTATCTTGATATGATTATTGAGTCTAGGGATGCATCCATCCTTGAAGACAAGCCTTTTGTGAGGTAATTCATGAAGGTGTTTCCAGGGGAATTGTCTAATCTTCCTTCCGGAAGTTATGTTGAATTTTTAATTGATCTTATACCTAGGACATTTCCAATATCCAAGACTCCATATAGAATGTCTATTGTGGATAATGAGGAGCTGATGAATCAACTATAGATGAATTTGGATAATGGGTTTATATTCCCATGTGCTTCACCATGGGGTGCACCCATCCTCAATATCATGAAAAAGGATTGGTCAATGAGACTTTGAATTGATTGTCATGATCTCAACAAAATCATGATAAATTACAAGTATCGTCTTCCCAAAATTGATTACTTGTTAAATTAGCTACGTGGAGAACAATACTTCTCCAAGGTTGATCTGCAGTCAGGATATTATAATGTAATTTTAAATAAGAAGGATATCACCAATAGTTTTTTTAATATAAGACAGAGGCACTACGATTTCATAGTAATGCCTTTCAGACTCACTAATTCTCCAGAAATCTTCATGGACGATATGAATAGATTAATTAGTTATTACCTAGATAATTCTTTTGCTGTCCTTATAGATGATATTCTAATATAATCCAAGACCAATGAGTTGTATGATGAGTATCTAAGAACTTTACTAGTGACCTTTAAAAAGGAGAAGGCCTATAAGAAGGACAACAAGTGTGAGTTGTGGTTGATGGTGTTCTCATTCTTGTGTCATATCATCACAAGTAAGGGGATATTTGTGGAAACATCCAAGATAGGTGAAATTGAGGGATGAATGAGGCCAACAATGGTGATAGATATATGTAGCTTCTTGGGGTTATATAGATATTTTCATCGATTTGTGAGAAATAATTCATGATTTCCAAACCCTCTTAACAAGCTAACTCAGAAGGGAGTCATGTTTTCATGGAGTGATGAATGCAAAAAGATCTTCATGGAGTTGGAAAGGAGGCTTATCACTATGACCGTGCTCACATTACACACAAGTGGAGAACATATTTTGGTATTTAGTGATTCTTCAAAGAAGGGATTGCATTGTGTGTTGATGTGAAATGACCAAGTCATTTTTTGTGATTAAAGGAAATTGATTCTTCATGGGAAAAACTATCCAACAAATGATTTGGAGTTGGATGCACTGATCTTCACAATAAAAATTTGGCAGCATTACCGCTTTGGAGAGAAGTCTAAAATACACATGGACCACAAAATCCTTAAGTATATATTCACATAAAAAATACTGAATATGAGCCTATAAAGATGTATAGAGTTGATCAAATACTATTAATAATCAATTCACTACCATCTAGGGAATGCGATCAAGGTAGAAAATGATATATGTAGAAAGGTTCCAGCGATTCTATCCTTGATTAGAATTTAAAAGGATCCAATATTCATAGATTCGATGAAGATTGACATGGGAATCATAAAGAAGGGAAAATCACCAGTACTTTCCCAAATGATTCCTCAACCATCTCTTTTGGAAAATTTAAAGCATGATCAAAAGTATTATTTGGGAATTCGGATGAAAGTGGAAACTATCAGAAATGGGAAATAATTGGAGTTAAATGTTAATGAAGAATAAATTGTGATATTTTTAACAAGACTATGTGTTCCATCAAATATAGAGTTAAAGAATGGTATTTTGTATGATGCACAAAGTTTGAATTTCTCCATTCACCCAGGAAACACAAATATGTATCTATATCTCTCAGATAATTATTGGTCGGATAACTTGAAGAAGGATATCAATGAGTGTACATCATTGTCTCTGGTATGTCAGTAAGTGAAGGATGAGATGGAGAAGGATAAGAGGATGTTGAAACCATTACCCATACTAGTATATAAATGGGAGAACATCACCATGGACTTTGTCACCAGAGATCCGAACACTCCTGATGAAAAAATGTAATCTGGGTTGTTTTGGATCATATTACAAATACTACACACTACATTAAAGTTCAGGATGATTTCAAATTAGATCTACTGGAATATATATATATATAAGATAAGTGGTAAGGCTCCATGGAGTACCACTATCTATTGTATCTCATTGATATACAAGATTCACCTATATTTTCTCGAAGAGTCTTCAACATGATCTGAATACTAAACTGAACTTCATTATGACTTATTATCCTCAAATTGTTGTCCAATCTGAGTAGACTATCCAAAAACCTGTATAAATGTTGAGAGCATGATCAATAGACTCCAAAGGAGGATGTGATCAAAATATTAATCAGGTTGAGTTCTCTAACAATTACAGTTTCCACTTAAGCATCCAAATGGATCCTTACCAAGCCTTGTATGGGAAGAGGTGAAGAGCACTGACATGGAGGGATGAAGTTGGGGAGAGAAAACTCTTAGGTCCAAAAATGTTCAATGAAATGGTGGGGAAGGTTAGGACCATCCAAAAACAAATTAAAGCTGCTCATAGTTGACAAAAGATCTATGTTGATAATCATCGATGAGACCTAGATTTTGATGTTGGAGATATAGTATTCCCCCGAATTACACCGTGGAAGAGTGTTATGAGATTTGGGAAAGAGGGAAAGCTTAGTCAAAGGTACATAAAACATTTTGAGACCCTTGATCACATTAGAGGCGTGGCCTATCAACTAGCACTCCCACTGAACCTATCTCAAGCACGTGTTGTATTCCCGGAATCACTCTCGAGGAAGTACATTTTAGACCTATCTCAAGTACTCAATCCCTAGATAGTACCATTGGAGAATAACCTCTCCTATAAGGAGAATCCAGTCATGATCTTATATCATAGAGAAAAGGTTATAAAAAATAAGTCAACTCCCTTCATCATGGTTTTTTGGTGAAACCACATTTTTGAAGAGGCAACGTGTGAATTTGAGGAAGTGATGAAGTAGAGCTACACAAATTTGTTTTAGTGTGGGTAAAGGATATTTAGAGTGATAAATTTTTTAAGGGGGAGGATTGTAATGACCCAATATTTTATTAATAAAAAAATCTCTTGACCTATTTAAATGTATTATTATGTAAAATGGTTATATAAAACATATACCATTCTTTGTTATTATGTTTCTGGATTTTAAAATAAAATTAATAATTATTACTATTTCTAATATAGTTATTTAATAGTGATCTTATAAATATTGGGAATTAACAAATACAATTTAATCAAATAAAGAAAGTGATGGCCTCATCCAATATAATTACTCAATTCGAAGCCCATTTAGAGGATCTTGGATAATAGGTTGTGTTATTGGGCTTCACTCTTGACCAAGCCCGTGTCAAGCTTCAAAATGTTAAGATTAAATGAAACTACCTATAGGAGAGGTTGAAGTTGATAGATATTACCACCTGAGAGATGTAATCCGAGCCACCCTGAGAGTTTTTCACCATCAAACACCTTACACATATGTATTATGTGGGCATTATAATGGGTTACGTAACAAAACCCCAGCCCAATGATTATGTGCTTTATTTTTTTTAAATAATATAAATTAATATTAGTATTATTACTTTGTAAATGGGTTTTAATGGAGAAATAATAATTGTAGTTAATATTCAATTTAGAAATATATTACAATGAATTAAAGTATTTTTGGAATTAAATAATATTTTAATAAAATATTATTATTATTAAATTACTTTTTATTAAATATAATTGATCATATATTTTTTATGAATAAATTTATAATTTTTTATTACGGTTAGAAAACAGTTTTTGTCAAAACACTTGACATTTCAAGAAATGTCAGTTTTTATTTTAAAAGTGAAAATTCACATATTTTGAAAATTATTTATATATAATGTATAATATTTTTTGTAATCATGATTTCAAAATTGACCAACAGTGAATATTTCGTAATTTTATGAGATAGTCGAATATTTGGGTAAAAATTCAATACAGTTTTAATATATACTGTGTTTTATGACATCATAATGAACCAATATTTATGTAATAAAATATTATAAAATGTATTTTCGTCTAATATATGTTATACCTTTAAAATAATGTTATTTTAGATTTGTTTGATTAATTTTATCGTTCATTAGTAGACATTGTATGTTTTATAAAACATTTTTACTTTTAAAAATATTTTCTTGAGAGTGTAACTCATATATTCATAAGATAGCCTAATATTTTAAGATGTTTGGTCATGGGACGTATAAAGTAATGGTTTATACTCCCCTTTGGAAAAAACCATGGGATAAAAACATAGGTTGTTTTTTTGGTTTTGATTAGTTTAATGTGTAGTGTCCAAACCAAAATAATAAATAATTTCCTATATGTTCTTATATAAACCCACACAAGATCCCACTTCTCTTCACTCAAAACCATTGGCCACATCCCTACATTTTCATAATTTATATAGTATCCTCCCAATTCTCCCCAAGCTCACAAAAATACTCTCCCAAGCCCCACCCATGACTTTGGGTTCACACTTCCAAGTACTGGATTTCTTCTATTCTCGTTTTTTTTAATATCATTTTATTGTTATACCATTTTTATTCAATTAAAAATTTCTAGGGATGATTTTTCTCCTCCCCCATACATCCCTTATAATGTTGGAATGATGAGATACCACTATATCTTTCATTGATTCTACCCATGTACACATGTTACCATGAAAAAATTCTATAAAGTATTTCTCTCTCCTAATTTACACTCAAGCAATTCTTTTGTTCTATGAATCTAAATTTCATTACATATACTGGGACATGTAACTATATGAACCCCTTACTATTAATTTCATTTGAATATAATGAGACACCTATTTCTCTATTATCAACTATTTTTATGAATTATTATGTCACGTCGTTATGATGCTGAAATTGCACCACGGTTTTCCAATCCAATGTCATAATGTATTGAATACAATGAACATTTATATATAAAGGGTATTCACCATTATTCACATTTATTTATTGATTATTAGTTTCATGTATAAATTCCACATTTTATTATCATTGTATAAATTATAATGTTTAATGAATCCATGTTATATGATCCATGTGGCACACTTATGCATGAAATGAAATGATTAAGAAGGGTGAACACTAATAGCGCTCCAATAAATTTGGTAAATATTCTGTCATGGTACGTCAAGTGAAATGAGAGTTTACTCATGGTAATTCAAGTTAAATAAGGGTTTACTCAGGCTCCGTGTGCAATTAACCTTGACCCATGCTAGTATCATGTTAAATGTTGATGCCACATTTCCTTGTTCTGATAATCATGATATATCATGCCTTTATATTCATGTTTCTATTACACTCCATTGTTATTCCTATTGACTAAAATGTACTGTGTTCTTTATGTAATTCCCTTTTACTCCCTTAATGGACTATATTTCTCACCATTTTCTTATGCGTGTACTCAGATTATCCCATAAAATGCTAAGTACGAAGGAATGTTGTGGTCATGTAAAAGATGTTTTCAATAAAGATGTTGTATTTTATGTTCTAAGTTGTTATGTAATGTTTTTAATTTATAAATACACAAACCCTATCGATCCATGGAGTTGTGATAAGTGGAATTTTATATAATAAATCATATTTATATGTCTAATAAATAGAAAGATTGTTATATACTAAGGTTATAAAAAATCCATTAAATGAAGATGAGTTTCTGGAATTATTAATTATTGAACCTAAATTTGGGTATTCAAGTCATTAATATCCATTTGAGTAAACCTTCCGACTTAAGGTAAGGGTTTCTTTATCTCACTTCCATTTTTGTGAGATATTATGTATTCAATAATACTACATATATATACTGTGTGTATAATTATTATTGATTTCTTGTATCAATAATCTCTTTATATTAATTATATTCAATGTATCATTTTGTGATTATTAATTTTGGGGAATATGATTCAATTGATTATAATTTTTTATGTATATCCTACCCAAACTTCCATTTTCATTCGGGTTTCTATTATTTTGTAATCATCTCAATGAATTTTGTTTCTATTTAATCCTCATAAATTATGTGCGAATGTTCTATATATGTGTACCAATCATAATACTTCTTTATTTTATGATGGGTTAGTTGTTTTAAAATAATCATTCAAAAATATTGATCTGAAATGCAAGCTTAATTCAAACAACTTATCAAATTCATATATATTTTGAGGTTCACTATATAATATATTTTAATCTGTATTTATCATTCTAAATATAATAATTTTAAGAAGAAAAATGTATTTTGGTTCATTTCTATATTTATGAAATAGAACATGCCTTTTCACTTTAATATCCTTTAATATTTTCCATAAACCGCACAAAAAGTTTTCTTTGTAAAGATTCTTTAAAAACACTTTAAATAATTTCAAATCAAGAAGACTTTATTTAAGCTTCAAATATAATTTCAAGGACCTTATATTTTATTTTTTTTATATACATTTTCACAAAATAATTTCCCGACAAACACCAATTATTTTCCAAAATAACTCTTTTTTTTCAAAGTAAAAAAAATGATTTTTCTCTTCTCACTGTAACGTATAAGAGATATATGCCTTATTCACCACTTATTCCCTGATTGTGGTTAATTCACTTCATTTGGTATATCATATAAAGCGTTTCTCATTATCATGCTAATCCAAGATATTATTATTTGAATGTTTCATGGTTGTATGAGACACTTTGGAATGCTTAATGATTATTTCCTCAAGGATTATGTCCTCAAGGATTTTTCAATGGTATCATTTAAAAATAACATCATTTTTGTAAACATTCTTTGATAAATTTAGTACATAATTGATTTTTATCTCCTATGATATCATCCACCATGTTTTATTGAATGGTTTATGATTAGTTTGAATGTGGATGGGCAATCTTGAAACCATTAACCATATTACTCTGAATGGTTAGTGATTATTTTTAATGATTTTGTAAAGTTATTTATTTTTCATATGATATTTTAAATATCATTTTTTATGTTGTTTTTGTAGATCCTAATTCATATGAGGAATGCACAGGACATAGTAAGTGTGGGCTGGGGCACACTATATCCCATTGGCACATCGATAGGCCTCATGAGACTAACTATGGTCTTATCAAGAGGCCTTGAATGTATGATTATTTATGGAATTGGTATGAGGAATTAACGGTATGGTATCAATGTCCATCATTTTGAATTCTCTCATTATAAACTAGTAAATTAATGCTCATTTAGTTATTCTAGTAGTATAATACCCATGATTATGTTTTATTATGGCCTTATTCCTACCATTTTATGTACAATCTAATTTTTTAATGGAATGTGTTTTTAATTATTCTCCATGCCTAATGCTTATGTTTATGATATCTTCCACTGTATTTTTTACCATAACTAGGAATCCGATATCACCCCTTTACATATGATTTATTTTTCCCTAGGATACAAAGTGTTGTATTATGATTGAATTGTAGGGTTAAAGATTCAATTGTGGATGTTCCTAGTAAAACTTATATGTTGTTTTTCATTTAAAGATGTAATGTTAAACCTATGTATGTATCTTTTTTCCTAAAATAATAAACTACTTTGTCCTTCAGGATACTACTTCCATGTAATCATGACAATGTAATGAAATAAACCACAAACTCTGGGATTTTAGGGTCGAGGAGTTATAGTTGTTATCAGAGGATTATTAGTAGAAAACATGGAAACTAGATTTATTAAATGTATATTAGGGAAAACCAATATGATATTCTTGATGATATAGATACAAGAATATCATATAATTTTGGTATGGAATATATTATTTGGATATTACTATAAAATAAATCCCAGTCTAGATATTACAAGTGGACGTGGATCTGGAACATAGGTAACTAGGAGTAACAACTATGATAAGGTCGTTGAGGCTTGTCTTGGGGTAACTTGGTACATGAAAATGGGCCTTACTGCACACCATGTTGAAACTGCCTAGGGATATGCTTTGGATAATTCACATTTTTGTTAATTTCTATTAATAAGGAGTTATTCCCCTAAATTCTCTAAAGTATATGGTTCTAGGATTTGTGAAGCATAAATTTATGTTATGTGCTATACCATGTTTAGGGTTATATAGAGATCTTAATTTTATGATCTAATTTAGTATATCTAATTGTTATAAGTGGCACCTAGCAAAAGGAATGGAATATTATCCAATGAAAATGATGCAAATAGTATGAAAGATCATATATTTAATAGTTTTAATCCATTATTTTAAAGGAAGATAGTCTCTAATGTGTCCTCACCATATTAAGATATTATATCATGTATTAACAATGTATATAAAATGTTATATGTGTTTTATGGATTTTAAGGGAAGCAAGAGAATAAGAGGGTGGAAGAGGAAAGACGTCATAAAGGGAAGAATAAAAAGGGTAGTTTTCCAACAAGTGGTACTTGTGGAAGGAAACACACCAGAGCCTACTTAAAAGGAATATGAGACTGTTACAAGTGTGTAGAAAAGGGTTGAAAAGTTCATGATTGCATGGTTAATAAAATAGATTTCAATTTATAGAGATTCAAATAACAGGAAATGGGACACTATGCAAGTCTATGTCCTAAACATCAAAGGAATATTCCCTAAATGATGTTAGCAGAAAATGATCAATCCAGGATACAGGAGAAGATGAAGTGGAATAATTCATATTAATCATAAAAAATAGAATCATTTTAATATTTTATCTTGAATTTACATGTTATATGAATTATTGAATATTTAATGATTGTACTACTATACTATTTCATTAAGAATTTTAGGTCATTTAATGAATAGTACCAGTGATATGTGACTAAGTAGAAATTTAATATCTTTGGAAATTATATAGATGAGGGAAAGACAACACTAAATATATTCACGAGGATTAAGATAATGATTAATAAATTATTGATATTTAAAACTAGTCAATACCTCAAAAATTATTATTGACATTACTATAAGTGGACTATGATATCATTGATGGAGTTTGAAATGGATGTAACAAATATATATGGTTGCATGTTTAAGGATGAGTGAATTTTTCCAGTAATGTTTTATTTTAATTTGAGTTATTACTATATTTCAAGAGTATAAATGATGAAGATATGAACATGTTTGGAATGGGATAATTTAGGACTGCATCATGTGGATTAAAGGAAAATATCATAGAAGATTAATTGAGAAGGATGGATCATGGATATATACCCAAAATGATGATTTACATAGACCCATGATTGTGGATTTAGCAACGGTGGACATATGAATGGTTATAATGTGTTAGATCATGATATTTTGGAAATTTAAACAATTTATGAAATGATTTATGTTAATCATTGTATGAGGATTTATTGTTTAATTTCACCACATGATGCAACAAGTCTTAAGAGATGAAGTATAGATATTTCAAGGCCCAAAAAATGGGAAGATTGTGTTTATGAAACAGAAATGTATATTTATTCTCTTATAGAGTTGAATAATTCATAAACTATAGGAAACGAGTCTTAAGAAAATTTTATCCTATTATCTTTTTTATAACTGCATTTTATGGTTTTGTGCTAATGATCTTTCATCTGATCATGTTCTCTACTACATTCTATCAGAACATGATTGTTTGATTATTCTTCCATGACCAGGTTATCAAATTATAATCTGTAGTTTTTACTAACTGATGCACTTCCCTTTCCCTCTTATTAAGAGGATATTTTAACCATATTTTTTATGTGGGTTTCCCATAAGGGCATTTTCAAATAACAACTATTAGCTTTCAAAATTCAATTTCAAAACATTAAAGATGATTTTTTTATATAAGGATGAATATAAAAACCCAAGGATTTAAAAATAAATTTAAAATTTATTACATGAAACACTGAGCCTCTAAAAAATAATTTTTTTTATAATTTATCCAATAACCATAATTATTCAACTTCTGTTATTTGAATTTTAAAAATCTGAAATACACAGTTGCGTTCAGGATAATTTTTGGAGTATGATAGAACTAACATAATTTTTGGTGAATAGAGACATACCCTTATGAATAATTATATACCCTTATGAATATTATCCTACCCTTATGAATAGTACTCTCACTAATGAAAGTAAAAATATAATTTAACCACATTATAAATGATATAGAATATTTTATAAATTATTAATTAAGTATTCATATTTTTGTGACTGATAAATATTTAATTAAAATTTAAAATTAATAAATTAATTTATTTTTATAAAATGAGATCTTATATAAATATCATTTTTCCTATTATTTCAGGATAATGTTTATGAGACCATATTGATTTTTTTAATGTATTATAAACGCAATATTAAATATAAAATATGTATTTTTTAGGTAAATAATGATTTTGTGTAAAAATAAAATTTGATATATATAGAAAATTATTTTTAAAAAATGGAGTCCATTTTATTATTTTACATGTAAATAAGTGGTAAGGGTTATTTTTTGGGATTTTTCTAAAATACATGAATTTTTTATGACTGTTAAAATGTAATAATTTGCGATAATTGCAAAATACAATGTTTATTGAGTCATAAGTGATGTAAGTATGGTGTAAGAACCCTTTGTTAAAACTCACATACACTCATTACTATTTCTAGTCACATGAATCAATACTATTCTTCATCTTGATAAACAATATTAAACTAATGATTAAAATAATGAGAAACCCCTCCTCTCCTCCACTATAAATACCACCCCTCCATACCTTTTCACTTCACTACTCTCATGCCTTATTCCTTTAATAAATTCCACCCAAATATCCTATTTTTCTCCTCCCCCATGTCTAGTATCCCTTGGAGTCATAAAAATACCAAATCCACTCCCTTAAAGAGGTTCTAATGGAAGATTAATTCAATATGTAAATTTCTCTTTTCAATTGCTTTACTTTCCTTTGAAGTTACATTATTTTCTTTCCTATCCTCACCTCTCCTCATCAAAATTTATAAAAATCTAGTACCTTAAAAGAAATTTTTTTTATTATGGAATAATTAATTATAATCTCTCTTTTACCCATCATTTATGCTAGTAGTAAAAAAACACCATCTGAGATGTGCTAATTTACCACATTCAAGGATGATGGGTTTTCAATTTCTATTGCTGTCATCATTTATGGACATGAAACCATTTTAATGGTTGAAGATGACAATAATATATGTATTATGTCTCATCTAGGGTTCTTGATTTTGTTGGTATACTTGTATTTTATTTATAAATCCAAATGACTTTATTGTGTTCAAAAACAGCTAATTAACCCAAAATAGTTATCATTAAAAAAATATATAATGATTCATATTCAATCCAAGAAACCAAATAAAATTTCAAAAAATTTGAAATTCATCATATTCCCTAGTAACATATAATATCAATTCGTGACAACCATCTTCATTTTATACAAATATCCATTCATGTATATAAGTATACCAATCATGAAACAAATGGACCCGGACATTGAAATTGAACCTCTCAACCCATAAAAAATGACATGAATGAACATAATAAGTGTATAATAAATGAATTACATGAAAATTATGTTCTAGAATTATTAATTAATGAATAAAACATTTATTATTTGGGTTATAAGGTCAGGTGGAGGACACCTTGAGACTTAAGGTAAGGGTTTCTTCAACTCACTTCCATTATTGTGAGATATTTTGTATTCAGTGCAACAACTTGTATATGTTGTATGTATACTACCCATAGATGTTTCATATCATGAATCTATTTATATTAATGATATTAAATGTAAAATTTTATGATTATTAATTATGTGGTATGTTATTCAATTGATTAAAAAAATTTAAGTATTTTATACATGAACATCCATTTTCATTCGGGTTACTCGTATTCTCTACTCACCACAATGAAGTTATTATTAATTCTGATGTACTCCTCATTAATTATTTTATAAGTAAGTATATAAGTTTACCAATCATAATACATCATTATTTTTAGGGTCTTAATTTGTTTTAAAATAATATTTCTAAACAATTGTTCCAAAACGCAAGCCTGATTCAATGAACTTCTCAAATTCTTACCTATTTTGAAGTTCACTATATAATCTATTTTAATCCATATTTATCATTTTATTTTTTTAATGTGAATAAGATATTTTGTTTTATTTATAGTTTTATTAAATAAAACATGCCTTTGTGATTTAAAATTCTTCAATATTTTCACCGCACTAAGATGTATTATTTCTAAATCGTTTTTATAATAAATTTTATATGATTTCACCCAATAATAATTTATTTAAGACTAAAAATAATATTAATGAACATAAAATTTATTTTATAGGATATACATGTTAACAATATAATTTTTTGATAAATAAAAATCATTTTTCAAATGAACACTTTTTTCCATTTTAAATAGGAATTTTCTCCTCTCACTTTAAAATTTATGAGATATATGCCTTATTTACCACTTATTCATTTCTTGTAGTGTATGTACTTCACTTTGGTATATCGTATCAAGAATATTTTTATTCTCATAATTTTATAATGGATTATTATTTAAATTTCTCGTAGTGGTATGGGACACTTTGGAATGTTTTGGTATTATTTCATCAAGGATGTTTCAATGGTCTTTTTTAATATTATCCTCATCTATGTTAACATCAATTGTTGAGTCTTGAATAACATTGTTATTTATCTCCTATAATATAATCCAAAATGTTTTATTTAATATTTTATGATTAGTTTTATAGTGATGTGTTGTCTTGGGACCATTCCCCATATTACTCAGAATGGTTAGTATTTATGTTTAATGATTGGGGAGAATTATTTACATTTCATATGTTAGATTTTGTACGAATGTAAATGTTGTTTATGTTTATCCCCATTCATATGAAGAATACATTGGACATAATAAGTGTCTAGTGGGTCCCACTATATCCCTTCGGTGCATCAGAAGGTCCCATGAGAAAATTATGGTCTTTTCATGAGGGCTTGACAGTGTGATTATATATGGTCATAGACCAAGGCCTTGACAATATGGCGATGATTCCCCATATTATGGAGTCAATCATTATTAATATTGTATTTTAAAGTTCTTGTATTTATTCATCTAGTAGAATAACCATGATTATGTTTTATTGTTGAATTATTCCTTCCATAGTATGTAAAATTATATTTTTTTAATGGTGTCTATTTTATGTTATTCAGCATGCCTAATATTTATGTTTAAGATATCATATGTTGTATTGTCTACCATTACTAAGAATCTTAGATCAACCATTTTATTTTGTTTTATTTTTCCCTAGGATACGAAGAGGTGTACTGTGAATGAATTGCATTGATAAACATAGAGTTGTGGATGTTCCTGATAAAACATATATGTTGTTTTTCATTTCAAGTTGTAATGTTGAACCTATTTATGTATCTTTATTTAAAAAAAAATACTTAACTATATGGTCGTTTAGGATATGAAATCTTTATAATCATTACAATGTAATGATTACCCAAATCACGTCCTTCTCTCTAGGAGTCCATTGAAAACCAATGAATAAATCATTGTAAATCTCATCCCACTTCCATAACTGAATGGGTAATCGATGAAACAAACTTGTAGGTCTCTTGTGTTCTTCTTTAATTCACTAATATGTAAGACACTGTAATACAAAATCTACAATCTACCACCATATCCTTTTCCACTAATACTAACATCTCAATTCCTGATACATAGTGGTATCCATAGGGTTTGAGGACATAAAAGACTAGTTTCCAATGTCTAACAACTCCTACCTTAGAGAAAACATAACAACCAACCTACAATATACGAAAAACTTTCCACTGGGAGTCTGAGACCACTCAGCTAAGGAATCTCCACCATAATAGATTTTAATAAATCCTTATAGTATAGTGAATATAACCAACTAAATTGAAGCATTCTCATGCATAAATGGGTTATATATAAGGACCAGACCTTAAACCTTACTTAATCATGAATGAAATTGAATAATTCGCTTTGAGGATCTTTTCAGGGTTAGAGTTTTAGAGAATTAGGACATAACTATCACATCTCAAAGATTAAAAACTAGACACATCTACTCAGTTTCTATTTTTTTCACAAAATAAAAACTCTTGAACAAAAGAGTCATGTCTAGGTCTTGTTTTAGACAGCATGACATTTCCATTATCCCATCTTTGACCCTAATCAACTTTATGTCATGTGAAAAAACATTTCAAAAAAACTTGGGATGAGCATAAAAAGATCAGTAAGGGTTATAGAAATAAAGAAAGAAAACATTAGTCCATGCATACATAAGAATAAATGAAATCATACTTTACTCATAAAACATAATAAATTTAACATACCTCATGAAATCATAAGTTTTATGAATAACTCATAGAAATCATAAGACATAAAGATAACTTGAGGCATTCATAACATTCCTACGTAGGGAGTAACCCTCATGGTTATGTTTGGAATACCCATCACAGTATATTCCCTAAATCATTTCGGAGAAACATTAATGTTTAACTCCTTCGCGTTACCCAATGCATTGGAGAGCTATATCGGGCTCACCCGCCGTTAGTTTATCACAAAACCACCCATCTTCATAATAGTTCCCATGAACCATAACATAATCGTATCACATAAAACATGCATAAAGGAAACATAACATTTCCACATTTCCATCACAAGATATCAATACAACACATTGATATAATAAAAACATTATAAAACCCATTTTCAATACCAAAAAAAAAGATACAAAAAGCATGGTATTTATTTTTCATTTAAAAAAATGTTATGGCTTGTAGAGGAAGCCGAAACTCAAATAATGGTCACGGCGGCGGAGAAGTCATTGTCGTCGCATACGTATGAAAAAAACATTCCCTTTTTTGGTTTATTAAACACTTCCTATAAATGATATTCCTTTTGAATAAACTTAAAAGTCAAAGGAGATTATACACCATATAAAATAAAGTTGTGTATAAAACAAAATATGCCTCAGTGAAAGGAGGTTGAGACAAAGTCCCTTATAAAGTCGCTATCCTTAAATTAAGGATAAATAAATTATATGATTATGTTTGACAAATATTAATACAACAAATATAATTGGATGTTAAGTGTAAAAAAATCAGAGGTCATTCAAACATACTATTGGAAAAACCAAACCAATGACATAGATATTTAACTCAATGAAATTAGATTGTGTTATGATTTCCCATACCAGTTCGTCTAAATGACGTAAGAATTTATCAATGAGATGATTATGTGTAGAAATAGAATATCCACACAAATTTTTGTGGAAATTACAACATAAATATTCCACACATAATCGTGGCATAATAAAAATCAAGAAGTAACAGTTTAACCCAATGAATTGAAAGTCGGTTAAGAAGTTCCGTTACAGAAATCCAACAGCCTAACACTGTCACTTTAAAACTCAGAAAATGAGTTGATGAGAGAGAAAATGGTATATCATCACTTGGACATATAATTTAGATCAATAAGGATATATAAGAACATATACCATAATAATAGTATGTGAATTAAAAGACATAACAAAAGAAGTCTTTTAAAAAGAGGAGGGTGAAAGGTTCCCTTACTGACTTGGGTAACTTTCGAAACATACAACCCAGGGAAGAAGGGTCATACAATGAAGATGTAAATACCCATAATTGAAATTATACTACACAAAGAGTATAATAATGTGCAGTACATACACCCTTCAAAGGAAATGGTGGGAAACATAGAATAAATGTCACGGGAATAAAAGTGAGATGAAAAATCCGTTACGAAAATTCGGCAGCCTAACAGCGCCGCTTAAAACTTCCAAAAATGGTTTGATGATATCAAATAGTCTGTCTCATAATATGAACATAATAATTAATTTAAGAGGAATATAAAAGAACATCCCCAAACAAAAGAAATATGAGCTTAAAATAAATGACATAAAAGAGAGTGATTCAAAAGAAAGAGAGAGGTATGATCCCTTACCTCAACTCTGACTTTCCTTGTTCGTTTCTTTATATTCCTGAATAATAAACTTTGGTCAATTTATAATTTCTTAAAGACCTCATTTAAAGATTATTATTCAGTTCATATCACATATTATAGTGTTATAATAATTGGTTAATAATGTGAGTTCATATCAAACGTTTTTGTCGATGTTCGGTACATGAGTAAAAATTGATCTTGTTGGAAAGGAATTTTCCATGATGTTATAGGTATATCATCTATAGAATACTATAAATTATTTAAATAACAAATATATCTAGTATATATTCATTTTATACTATTCCATAACATTTGGAGATAAAAAATGAAATGCACCGTTCATGGAGACGGTAGGCCGTACGTACGCATGAACGCTACTTTCATTTCTTTTTCATATTAATGGAATTAAAACTAAATGAGAGATATATATATTATAATTAAAGAATTATATCCATTATATATATCCATTATATATATGTACTTATAATAGTACATAACATTTGAAGATAAGAAATGAAATGTACAGTTCATGGAGACAGTAAGCCGTACGTACACATGAACGCTACTTTAATTTATTTTTTTCTTGTATTCAATGGAATGAAATAATAATGATATAAAGGTATATTATAATTACAGTAGGATATCATATGTAATACCATTAATTACATCCTTTATACATCCCACATATGGCATTAACGAATCAAATCACTTTGAGGGTGCGGTAGTTCGCACTTCCTAAAATCAAGATATCACGTTTACCCATAATGGAAACCATAATGGTATTCCATAAATTAAAAATAAAGAAGCTTAAGGAAAACATAAAAATATTATATATTATATATAAATATAGTGACATCTTAATTTCCACCTTTTATGGTGTTAATAGAATATTGATCAATCATCGTTTCATGAGGTAGTAATTCGCCATCCATAGAAACAGTATGTTCTTTTACCATTAGATGAAGGTGTGTGTAAGTGTAGCTCTAATAATTCACATAAAAACATCCTAGTATATTTAAGATACTGGTGTTGTTACAATATAATGTAATAAAAAGAGGTTAGAGGGTTGGAGAAGCAAAATAAAACAAAAGAACACAAGTGAAGACATTACCTTAAAATCAGGTTACTCTTTTTGATTTGAGCTTAGAGGCTTCCATAGAAAGGATTATGCCCAATTTGAGGCTTCTAGGAGTAAGAGAGGGATGTGGACAGAAAAAATGGGTAGGATTTGTCCAAGCCAAAGGCTTGACAGGTGTGGGTATGGTGGTAGAAGTGGGGGCCTTTTATAAGAGGAGAGGAGGGGCACTCTTGGAAAGTCTTGAAAAGTAACATTATTATAAAATGATTATCGGATTTTAAAGGTCCCAAAATTATATATTTCGAGGATAAGGTTATAATATATATAAATACACACATCCAATAGGTTTTTGAAAAGTTTAGGACTTAAATTTTACAATATCTATTCATTTTACTTAAATCATTAAATAATGAGGTAATCGCTGCATCATCATGGTGTAACAAATAATTAAATTTATTTAATGTCTAAAAATTAAAAAAAAATCATGATGTAGGAAAACTTTTTATCTTTCTAATGAATATTTATTTTCAAAAATATGACTTGTATAACCCCATGTAAATTTGTTTTAGTAAAACAACACATGTTTGTGACATTTTAATTTTAACTTTAAATAAAAAGGTATTAATGTAATTTTCCTACCAAAGTGGCTCCATGGGGTCCCCAAGTTGACCCATGGATCGTATTGGTCGGCCATGAATCATCAAATAAGGGTAGGACATGTGTCAAGGTCATTTCATATTATTAAAACATTATTTGTACCTTAAATTACACTAATTATCTTTAATCGCGATTAATAAAACTTAAAAGTTACTATTCACCAAAAAATTATTTTAATCTCATTGAACCAAATTTTACATCCTAATGAAAACCATGTATGTTGGATTTTTTAAAATCAATTCACAGAAGTGGTTAAGTTTCATTTAAATGAAAAAATCAGTTTCTTTAACTACCACTTAGTGGTTTCACTATTCATCAAAAATTGATCTTTTTCAGAAAAATACAAAAAAATTACCCTAAGCTATTTTTGATATTCTGAATTAAAAAATGATGTCTATTTTACAAAATTCAAAACATATAAGTTTTGTTAATTAATTTAATATTCAATTCCCACTGTCAAAACAAATAGCGTGTTTTAAAGAAACAATATCTATTAAAAGATTGACACTAGTTTAAGTCAAATTTCAAAGTGAAATTAATTCCATTGACCACCATTGGATTAAATGGTAAAAATGTAATCTAATTTCACATTAAATTAAATTAAAAAGATAAGTTAACCATGTAAATAAATTAGATTAAAAGGATGTTTTGAATTAAAATACAACATTTTAAACTATTTTTTAAAAAATGAACTTTATCGGAAAAATACCAAAAATTTATACAAAGTAATTTTTTATGTCCCGATTCAAACAAAATTATTTTGTAAAATATAACATATAAAATTGTAAAAAAATGGATTTAAAAGAATTTCTCCATCAAAAGGCAGTTAATCAACCATTTAAAGAATATTAAAATATTTACGCTTAAAATTGGATTCATTAACATTTTAACATTTGTTTTAAAAAGTAAAAATATTTGACAAACATATATAATCATTTTTTAGTTATTAATATTCATTCCCTCCATTAAAATGGCTAGGCGTTAACTACCATTGAAAGTAATATTATTTTTTTATTAGTGTGCAACGTAAGATTCCCACGAAACTCGTTGTTGCGTATTGGGTACGCCATCGAGCATAGTGTCCCATTTAAAGTAATATTAATATTTTATTCATAAATATGGATAAATATGAAAATTTCATATTCTTAAATACTTGTGGTGTTACATCCTTCCCCCCCTTTTGGGAATTGCGTCCTCGCAATTTTGAAATTGGGCTTGGAAACATCATTGAAAGCCCCACATCAGAGAATGTTTTGGTAAAAAATCACTTTAAAAGAAAGAAAGAGAAGTACAGAGGTCACCCGTGTTAACCCATACTAGGATTACATGTAGGAAAACATGGATTTGGATGAAAAATCAAAGGGTCATGTTCTAAGGGAGAGTGATAAAAAACTTGTTTAGGAGAATGTTAACCACAAGAAAATCACAAACTTGTGGTGGGTTAAACGGTATTCGATTCCCAAGTAGGAAAAGTTAATAGACAACATTTTTGTTTTAAGTTACTTTTCATTGAGGAATTTATCAATGATCTTAACTAAAACATAAGGAAACATGCTTACGTGTCATGTTGAATTTCAAATTTTACTAGATTTCTTACACAAACTCATATTTTCTCCAAATGATAAGTATTTAGGATGACTTGTTCACATTAAGAGATCTATAATCAACTTCTAGAGAATCACCTAATCCAAAAAATAGAACTATATACTTTCCATGTCTTTAGACCTTTACCAAAACTAAAACAAAAAATGTTAGTATGTGATCAGATAATACCCAAAAAGGATAATCCTTTATAATCAAAATATTCTTAATCTCCAAAACTTGTCAAACAATACCTAAAGATCAACAAAGACCATTCAATAAAAATCTATCCCTAAAATTATTCAAAGTAATCAAAAGTAAGACTAAAACCCAAATCTCTGAAGGATTTAATCACAAAGTCTTCCCAGATAAACCTTAACATTTATCTCCAAATAACATCAGTTAATCTTAATGTCTCATACTGAAATGTAATTAACCTAATCACATATCCTCCATGAGAGGTTAATAATTTTCATATATAACCCAAAATCAACTTATTCTAGATTCTTAAGATCATCTAACTAAAAATAATTAGTCAAACTAACAAGGGATTTCATGTAGTCCAGTGGTAGGCGATAAATACCAGTCGCACTTTGGTTGTGGGTTCGATTTCTACAGCTTCGTCCGACGCGACGGGTTGTCACATGGTCTGCATGTTGTCCTTTTTCCAAAACTATATAATTCTTAAAACATTCGCCAAAAAGAGATAAAATCTTCAAAAATAACCATAACATATTTTAACCTCAAGTTTATCTCATGTCGTTCATATTCAATCATAACATATAGTAACCCATAATTACCTCAAAAGTAAGGATCATATAAACCTTAATGGTTACCTATATAATTATCACCTAAACTTCCACGTCAAGTTGGTTATCTCGTACATGATGCATTGGAGAAGTCACCAAGGTTCAAGTGGTTGATCATGACTCCTGATAGTTGGTTTAAAATAACCATGAGATTTATCATTGAATCCCCCATTTCATCCAGTATCTTAATCAGAGAACCACCACAGTTTCCTTCAAACCCATTGTCACTTTTGTGCCTGCTAGATCCATCCATTTACTAAAACCAAAAATGTCAGTGTGAGTATATCAACAAAATCATCATGTACTAATGAGGAAGATAAACACTAAGATATACTTACTCATTCACTTTATCTAAAAACTATGACTCTTTCTGAAATACTAGCCAATATGGTAATGTCACTTATGCTTAAAGAATACCCTAACCTCTAAAGTTATCTAAACCAACCTTTGATACCAACAATAAGGACCCGACCTTAAAACTTACTTAATCTTGAATTAAATTGAATAATTCACATTGAGGATCTTTTCTGGTCTAGAGTTTTAGAGAATTATGACATAACTATTAAATCTCAAAGATTACAATGTAGACACCTCTACCCAGTTTCCATTTTTTTCACAAAATAAAAACTCTTGAACAAAAGAGTCATGTCTAGGTCTTGTTTTAGACAGCATGACATTTCCTTGATCGTATATTTGACCCTAATCCACTTTAAGTCCTGTGAAAAACATTTCAAAAAAAACATGGGATGATCATAAAAAGCTCAGTAGGGGTTATAGCAATACAGAAAGAAAACATTAGTCCATGCATACATAAGAATCAATAAAATCCTACTTTACTCAAAAAACATAAGCAATTTAACATACCGCATGAAATAATAAATTTTATGAATAACTCAAAGAAATCATTAAACATAAAGGTAACCTGAGGCATTCATAACATTCTTACGTAGGGAGTAACCCTCATGGTTACGTTTGGAATACCCATCATAGTATATTCCCTAAATCTCTTCGGAGAAACCTTAACGTTTAACTCCATTGCATTACCCAATGCATTGGAGAGCTATATCGGGCTCACCCACCCTTAGTTTATCACGAAACCACCCTTCTTCATAACAATGCCCAAGAACCATAATATAATCGTATCATATAAAACATGCATAAAGGAAAAATAAAATATCCACATTTCAATCACAAGATATCAATACAACACATTGATATAATAAAAACATTATGAAACCCATTTTCAATACCAAAATAAAAAAAAAGTAAAGCATGGTATTTATTTTTCATTTAAAAAAAGTTATGGCTTGTAGAGGAAGCCGAAACTCAAATAATGGTCACGGTGGCGGACAAGTCATTGTCACCACGTACGTACGAAAAAAAACATTACATTTTGTTGTTTAGTAAACGCATCATATAAAAAAGATTCCTTTTGAATAAATGTAAAAGTCAAAGGGGTTTATACACCGTATAAAAGAATGTTGTGTATAAAAAAAATATGCCTCAGTGAAAGAAGATTGAGACAAAGTCCCTTACAAAGTCAGTATCCTTAGATTAATGATAAATCAATTACATGATTGTGTGCGCCAAATATGAATACACCAAATATAAGTGGATGCTAAGTGTAAAACAATCAGAGGTCATTCACACATACTCTTGAAAAAACTAAACCAATGACATATATATTTAACTCAATGAAATGAGATTGAGTTATGATTTCCCATACAAGTTCATCTAAATGACGTAAGAATTTATCAATGAGATGATTATGTGTAGAAATAGTATATCAACACAAAGGATTGTGTAAATTACAACATAGAGATTCAGCACATAGTCTTGTAATAATAAAAATCATGAAGTAAATGTTTAACCCAATGAATTAAAAGTGGGTTAAGAAGTTCCTTTACAGAAATCCGACAGCCTAACGGCGTGACTTTAAAATTCAGAAAATGAGTTAATGGGAGTGAAAATGGTATCTCATCACTTCAACATAAAATTTACATCAATAAGGATATATAAGAACATATCCCAACATAATAGTATGTGAATTAAAAGACATAACAAAAGAAGTCTTTTTAAAAGAGGAGGGTGAAAGGTTCCCGTACCGACTTGGGTAACTTTCGAAACGTACACCCCATGGAATAATGGTCATAAAATGAATATGTAAATACCCATAATTGAAATTATACTACACAAAGAGTATAATAATTTTCAATACATACACCACTCAAAGGAAATGGTGGAAAACGTAGCATAAATGTCATGGGAATAAAAGTGAGATGAAAAATCCCTTACGAAAACTCGGCAGCCTAATGGTGCCACTTAAAATATCCAAAAATGGTTTGATGAGATCAAATAGGGTCTCTCATCATATGAACATAAAAATTAAATTAAGAGGAATATAAAATAAAATCCCCAAACATAAGAAATATGTGCTTAAAATAAATGACATAAAAGAGAGTGCTTAAAAAGAAAGAGAGAGGTAGGATCCCTTACCTAAAGTCCGACTTGCCTTGTTCGTTTATTTATATTCCTGAATAATAAACAATGGTCAATTTATAATTTCTTAAATACCTCCTTTAGATATTGTTATAAAGCTAATATCACATATTATAGGGTTATAATAATTGGTTAAAAATGTGAGTTCATATCAAACGTTTTTGTCGATGTTCAGTACATGAGTAAAAATTGAGCTTGTTGGAAAGGAATTTTCCATGAAGTTATAGGTACATCATCTCCAGAATATTATAAATGATTTAAATATCATATTTATCCAGTATATATTAATTTTATACTATTCCATAACATTTGGAGATAAAAAATGAAATGCACCGTTCATGGAGACGGTAGGCTATACGTCCGCATGAACGCTACTTTCATTTCATTGTCATATTAATGGAATTAAAACTAAATGAGAGATATATATATTATAATTCCATAATTATATCAATAATATATATCCATTATATATATGTACTTATAATATTACAAAACATTTGAAGATAAGAAATGAAATGTACCGTTCATGGAGACGGTAAGCCGTACGTACGCATGCACGCTACTTTCATTTCTTTTTTTTTGTATTCAATAGAATTAAACAATAATGATATAAAGGTATAGTATAATTCCAGTAGGATATCAAATTTAATCCCATTAATTCCATCCTTTATACGTCCCACATATGGCATTAACGAATCAAATCACTTTGAGGGGGCGGTAGTCCGCACTTCCTAAAATGAAGATATCGCATTTACCCATAATTGAAACCATAAAAGTATGCCATAAATTTAAAATACAGAAGCTTAAGGAAAACATAAACATATTATATATCATATATAAATATAGTTACATCTTAATGGCCACCTTTGAAGGTGTTAAAATATTATTTAACAATCTTCATTTCGTAAGACAGTAATTTACCATCCACAGAAACAGTATGTTCTTTAACCATTAGACGAAGGTGTGTGTAAGTGTAGCTCTAATAATTCACATAAAAACATCCTAGTATATTTCCGATACTTGTGTTGTTACAAAATAAAGGAATAAAAAGAGTTTAGAGGGTTGTAGAAGAAAAATAAAACAAAAGAACACAAGTGAAGACATTACCTTAAAATCAGTTAACTCTTTTTGATTTGAGCTCAAAGGCTTCCTTGGAAAGGCTTCTGCCCAATGTAAGGCTTCTAGGAGTAATAGAGGGATATAGAGAGACAAAATGGGCAGGGTTGGCCGATCCAAAGGCTTTAGAGGTTTGGGTAAGGTGGTAGAGGTGGGGGCCTTTTATAAGAGGAGAGGAGTGGCACTCTTGGAAAGACTTGAAAAGTAAAATTATTATAAAATGCTTTTCAGATTTTAAAGGCCCCACAATTATATATTTCTAGGATAAGGTGATAATAGTTAGAAATAAACACATGAAATAGGTTTTTTACAAGTTTAGGTCTTAGATTTTACATTATCGTTTCATTTTATTTAAATCGTTGAATAATGAGGTAATCGCTGCATCATCATGGTGTCATAAATAATTAAATTTATTTAATGTCTAAAAATTATAACAAAAACAATCATGATGTTGGAAATCATTTTATATTTTTAATGGATTATTATAGTCAAAAATATGACTTGTATAACCCCATGTAAAAATTGTTTTAGTAAAACAACACATGTTTGTGACATTTTAATTTTAACTTTAAATATAAAGGTATTAAAGTCATTTTCCTACCAAAGTGGCTCCATGGGGTCCCCAAGTTGACCCATAGATTTTCTTGGTCGGACATGACTCATCCAATAAGGTTAGGACATGTTTCAAGGTCATTTCATATTATTAAAACATTATTTTTACCTTAAATTACACTAATTACCTTTAATTGCGAATAATAAAACATAAAAGTTACTATTCAACAAAAAAATTATTTTCATATCATTGAACCACATTTTACTTTATAATGACAACCATGTATGTCAGATTTTTGAAAATCAAATCACAAAATTGGTTATGTTTCATTTAAACGAAAAATCAGTTTCTTTAACTACCACTTAGTGGTTTCACTATTCATCAAAAATTGACGTTTTTCAGAAAAATAACAAAAAATCACCCTAAGCTATTTTTTATATTCTGAATTCAAAAATGATGTCTATTTTAAAAAATTCCAAACATATATGTTCCATTATTTAATATAATATTTAATTCCCACTGTCAAAACAAATAGCGTGTTTTTAAGAAACAATATCTATCAAAAGATTGGCACTAGTTTAAGTCCAATTTCAAAGTAAAATTAATTCCAATGACCACCATTGGATTAAATGGTAAAAATATAATCTAATTGAACATTAAAAAAAATTCAAAAGATATTATAATCATATAAATAAACTAGATTAATAGGAGGGTTTGAATTATAATACATCATTTTACACTATTCATTTAAAAAATGAATTTTATCGGAAAAATACCAAAAAGTTATACAAAGTAAATTTTGATGTCCCGATTCTAAAAAGAATTTTATTTTGTCAAATATAACATATAAAATTGTGAAAAAATGGATTTAAAAGGGGTTCTCCATCAAAAGGCGGTAAATTTTCCTTTTAAATAATATTAGAATATTTACGCTTAAAATTGGATTCATTTAGATTATAACATTTATTTTAAAAAGTATAAATATTTGACAAACATATATAAAAAAAATTTAGTATGTTCTATTCATTCCCCCCATTACAAGTGATAGGCGTTAACTACCATTTAATATAATATTATTTTATTATTAGAGTGCAACGTAAGATTCCCATGAAAACCGTACTTTTGTATTGGTTACGCCATCGAGCATAGCATCTATTTTAAAGTAATATTAATATTTTATTCACAAATATGGATAAATATGAAAATGTCATATTCTTTATTTACCTGGTATGTTACATTATATTTCACCAAATCCAAGAAAACATTTCCACAAAACAATTCAACTCCAATGCTCATCTCTAAAAAAACACATTAGAGATCACTCCTCAACCAATTCCATCATAGATTGTGTAATTAATTTTCTTCTAAATGATTCATTGACCAGATTTCCTTTCCCAATATTGTACACAATATTACATTCAAATGTCTAAATATTCTTTACCCAGTGTATATTTCACAATTTGAAAACCCCTCTTACTAAGAATATATTTTTGGCTATTATTATCATAATAAACTATTAACCACTTCCCAAAGATGTAGTTTCTACACATTTTGAGTTCATGAATTAAAGATATCCCCTCAGTATTAGGGGTTGGGTAATTATTCTTTTGAGTGGTTAAATGGTGTGAACTATTGGCCACAACATGTTTCATCTATTTTAAGCCAGATCCAAAACACAAACTAGAAGCATCCAAGAAAACATCAAAACCCAAACCCAATTATGGAAGAATAAATATGTGTACTGACATCATCCTCATCATAAAGTACTAAAAATATATATAACAGTAGTTATTCTATTCAAAATTGACACCCTTATGGGTTAAATTAGATATTAAAGAGTTAATCTTGAAAAAATTATAAAAAATATATCTATAGTAACCATAAAAACCTAATAATAATCAGATCCCAAACAAATTTTGGGGATTCTCCTCAGACATCACTACTTGTATATTTTAAGGATCCACTGAGACTCCCCTTTGAAATACCACAGTCTAAATAAATTTCACTTCCCAGATTCATAACTCAAATTTTTAGATATTACCATATAGAATATTTTCTTTCATGGTTTGAAGGAGGATTTCCAAATGGTATCTATGATCCTCCTATGACGTTGAGTACACCAAAATATCATCCATGAACATAGTAAATAGATTCCATAAACCAATTAAATATCTAGTTCATCAATTCCATAGAAAACACATGAGAATTAGTCAAACAGAATGGCATGACTAGAAATTAAAAATGATTGTACCCGCTTCTAAACACTATCTTAGTATATCCTCTTCATGGACCCCTAAGAAGAGGTACCATAAATCTAGTTCAATATTTGAAACCCAATATGACACTCTATGATAATAAAAAAGAACATAAATCCAAGATAATGTGTATTTTTTCTTAATGATAACATTATTTAACATATGATAGTAAATAACATGAACAAGGATCCAATCTATCTTTTTATAAAAAAGGAAATGAGGATCCTGTGATGATAAGTTAGGGAAAATAAATCTGTTAACCACTATGTCCTTAAACTAGAACTTAAGTTCCACCAACTCAGAAGATGTCATTAGATAATATGGAATAGAAATGGGCATTGTACTAGGGAGTTGATCAATAATAAAATCAACCTCTCTCTATGGTATTATACGAGAAATATCATCTTGATGTCCTAACGGTATGCAAAAAAACCTACATGAAGTTGACCATCCAATAAAATATCAATTAAATTAAGAAAACTGTTTAAAGAATAACCTAATATCACCCCATCATAATGAACAACACACCATACACTTCCCAATATATTAACCCACTAACCCTGATAAATAGAACTAAACTAGTCATTAGATAAGAATTACACCCATCTGTGATAATATTCTATCTTGGCCATAACACTGATAATCCAATCCATAATCATGTTAAATATTTCCAGATGAAGAACCAAGAAGTCCTAGTCAACCTAAATATTGTCTATCAAAAATGGACATATGGGACACTTGAAACCTTTTTATACCTCTTTCCCAGAGGCATAGAATGGTCCGAATATTATAAAATGTGTTCTAAAATAAATTCAAACACATCAACTGACATTGATGATATTAAATAATGATTAATAAATGTATCAAAAAAATATATCACTATAGAAGATGAAATAAATTGCATACATATAATTGTAGATGGATTTGTTTAGAATTCATCTTGTGAAAAATTATTCAGATAATGAGATGTGACAGAGGATTGGACTAACTGTACTTGGAACCAATAGTATGAACCGATGAACCCTTAGTGAGAGGGGATCCTTCCTTACTTCACAAGGATATCCTTTTATAAAAATTCTTTGGATTCCCTAATAATAAACAATGATTGAAATTCCTATGATCCTATATATAGTTACAAATAGGCTAACCATACCACAAACATTAATAGAAATAAATCTACTACTATCCTGATGAATCCCATAAAATTGGTCTGAAAGTTAACTATCCTCCCTTATGTATCCTTTTCGGGAAAAAAGATATACCCTGGCTAAAAACTATACCAACTGATGCTCCCCTCAAACTTATCATCATAGTTATATATTATAGCATCCCGTCTTTTTATAACATAAACTTTCATTACATTACCCAAAACTGAGGATCTTTAAGGTTTAGTGTCTTGGAAACCAGGAACATAATACATGAAAACAACATAAAGCATTCTTCTTAAACACTTGAAAGTCTTCTCCTTAAGTTCATCATAGGTTCATTACTGCATCTCATAACCTGGGGACATACATCAAAAGAAAGGGTGAGCAGAAGGCCTAGTAAGGGAAACAAGAGGAACATTTTACATCTGAACTTGATATACTTCAATAAGGATATGAAAATAACTTTAAGGCATGAGAAAGAAATCATGAGGCATTTCATAATAAAAATAAAATTTTCCATAACTTGAAGATGTGGCTACATAATTTAACATAGACAATCAAGAACATATCACCAAGGTCCATCCCCAAGGTGTCATTTGAAAATTACCAAGGTTATTCACCAAGGAATCGTGAAAATTGTAATCTCTAGTGGTTACATCATTACCCAATGCATTGGATCGTTATTAGGGAACACCCTTAAATTTGCCTTTATTATCATCTGTGCCACATATATCATCATCAACCATTTCATAAATAACCCATATAGCATAAAATAAATGGGTTTCATTTCATAATCATAACGTTTAAAAAACTGCTTTAAAGTCATGATCCTTACGTCACTTTAAACCCACGGAAAGGGAAAGTGGGTCTCATGTATATAAATCCCAAAATTTAAAATAGAAAATTTTGATATATATGTGAATACCCTTGTAGAAATAAGAGCTTTGAGTATTCACTTTATAATATAAAATAATTTTGAGAAAAGATAGAGTCATTTTGAGATCAAAATTCTGCAGCATAACAGCTATGTTATAAGGTTTTAGAAAACATTGAAAAGAGAGGGGACATGGGTCACCCACTCATAAATGATCCAAAAAACAGTAGGGGGACATAATATAAGGTATTTAATAAAATGTTAATGAAATGTGAAATATATACCATATGAAATGAAAAACATGGAAGTGAGACAAAAATAAGATTTCTCTTATGAAAATTCGGCAGCCTAACGACGTCACTTAACTTCAATAAAAAAATGATTTGACAAGATCAAATAGGGTCTCTCATCATATGATCATAATAGATCAGTACTATAGATATAGATATCATAACCCAACATAATAAAAAGGAACTTGAAAGATTTGACATGAAAATCGAACTTGAAAAAAAAAGAAGGGTGAAAGAATCACTTAAAAATTCGGCAGCCTAACGGCGTCACATAAAATTTCATAAAACGAAATGATGAGAGTAAGAGGGGATATCTCATCATATAAACATGAAAAGGGAAGTAAGAGGAATATAAAAGAACATCCTCTCACATAAGAACATGGAGCATAAAAGGAATGACATAAAAGAGATTACATGAAAAGAAAGATAGAGGTCGGATCCCTTACCTTAAAACGTAACTCTTAAAACTCAAAGGTTTGGACCTTGAGGGCTTGGGGGCACCTTGGGAGGACTACTTGGAAGGTAAAGAGACCATGAATTCGTTGGGGGAGAGTTGGGAGTGAAAACTAAAGGAGGAAAGGGTGGGTATTTATAGGGAAAGTGAGGGGACTAGGCATTAATGGCCAAGGGACAGCTCACAAGTGCTTTTCTCAAACGCATGTGGTCTCTCATGATATTTTCCATAAAGTTAGGCCACATGGGGCCCCCAAAACAATAACTCATCACCCTTGGCTGGACAAACCTTAAAAAAACTCATGACATCATCATGACACAGTTATGATGTCATTAAACATACCGAAACCCTAAAACTGTATTTTTACTATTCACTGAAAACTCATCTTACTCAGAAAAATCCCAAAATTTCACCTCAACCAAATATCTATGCTCTAAATACATTTATGAACTCCATTTTACAAAAATAATTTTTTAATTAATTTTAATTTAATTTTTAAATAAAAACACTATTCATCGAAAATTTGTTTTTTTCAGAAAAATCCACAAAAATTACCATAACATAATATCGATGCTCTGAGTTCAAAAATAAGGTCATTTTTATAAAATTAATTTTCTAATAATTTACAATTAAAATTTTAATTAAAAAACACTATTCACTTGAAAAACTAATACTTCATGAATCAGTTATGAAACCGTTATTTACTCAATTTATTGAATCACATTACTTAATCTAGTGTCTAAATTATATTAAAACTTTATTTGAGTAAAATTACTAATCCATTTGGTCATATTACTAATCCTAAGCATAAAATTACTATTCATAATTTACTATTGATCAAAAATTAAGTTGATCTTATTAGACTCCAAATTCCTTACTGAACACTTTTGTAGAAGACCATTTTTTGAAAATCATTACACATCATTAGTTATTTAGGGATTACATAAATATTTTAAAATATCCTTTTTTCAAAATTCATCAATAAAATACATCCTAAAATTATCCAGACATTTGAAGTTTCACAAAAATCACTAAAGGAAGAAATCTTAATTCATTCATCCCAAAGGATTACACAAAGAAGCTAGGGTCTCGTCACATAGCCCCTTATAACACCGGCATATGACCTAAGTGTAAGGTGTGCTATGGTGAGAGAATCCGAGGGAGGCTCAGATAACATTGCCCTATTAGTAATCTCTACTAACTTGAACTTCTCCCGCAGGCGTTTCCATTCAAGCTTGACACGCTGGAGTTCAGCTTGGGCTTGGTCCAAAGCGAAGCCCAAAGATGCCACCTCCTTCCCAAGCTCTGATAAGTGGGCTTCATGTGGTTCGAGTCTACTGGATCAAGCCATCGACTCCTCTTTCTGCATTAACCATTAACATTTCTATTAAATCATTAAGAGTAAGTTAATATACTATTTAAAAAGTTTGGGTCGTTACATTCTTCCCCCCTTAAGAAATTTCGTCCTCGAAATTTATACTTGAGGCCTAGTCAAAAAGGTGAGGGTAATTTTGCTTCATCATTTTCTCAGGCTCCCAAGTCGCTTCTTCATACTTATGATTCCTCCACAACACTTTCACAAGGTGGGTAGTCTTGTTTCGTAGATCCTTGTCTATATGGTCCAAGATCTCCACTGGCTGCTCCTCATAAGAGAGGTCATGTTCCAGTTGTACCACCTCTAGGTTCAGTACATGCAAAGGGTCGGGTATGTACTTCCTCAAGAGAGATACATGGAAGAGATTATTAACTTGAGCTAGGTTCGGTGGAAGTGCTAAATGATAGGCCACTGCTCCTATGCGATCAAGTATTTCATAGGGGCCAATGTACTTAGGGATGAGCTTCCCTTTCTTCCCAAACCGCATGACTCTCTTCCATGGAGAGATTTAAAGGAAGACTTTGTCACCAACACCAAACTCCAAGTCCCTTTGACGATTGTCGGCATAGCTCTTCTACCGATTCTGAGCTGCCTTTATGTGTTGTTGGATAGCATGAACCTATTCTGTCATCTCTTGCATGAGATCAGGCCAAAGAAGCTTCCTCTCACCAGTTTCATCCCAACAAGTAGGAGTTCTACACCACTTTCCATACAGAGCTTCATAGGGTGCCATCTGAATACTCACATGGAAGCTGTTGTTATAGGAGAACTCCACTAATGGGAGGTGTTGATCCCATCCACCTTTAAATTCCATTGAGCATAATCTCAACATGTCTTCGAGTGTCTGAATAGTCCTTTCAGATTGGCCATCAGTTTGAGGATGATAGGCCGTACTAAAATTCAATTCAGTATTCAGAGCATGTTGGATACTTCTCCAGAATTTTGATGTGAATCTTGGGTCACGATCAGATATGATGGATAGTGGTACCCCATGTAGCCTTACCACTTCCTTCACGTATATCTTGGAAAGCTGATCCAGAGAGAAATCTTCCTAAATAGAGATAAAATGGGTTGTCTTGGTGAGACGGTCCACAATAACCCATATCACATTATTTCCTTTGGATGTTTTCGGGAGACCAGTTATAAAGTCCATAGTGATATTATCCCACTTCCATACTGGTATGGGTAGCGTTTGTAATACCCCCTTAGGAATTTGTCGTTCTACCTTTACTTGCTGACACACTAGGCACCTTGTAGTGTAATCAACAATCTCCCTCTTCATGTAATCCCACCAATAATGATCACGAAGGTCTTTATACATCATAGTGCTTCCCGGATGTATAGAGAAAGTAGAGTTATGAGCTTCATCCATCAGTTCTTTCATTATCTCTGGAATAGATGGAACACATAGTCTTGTATGAAATTTCAATACACCTTCTTGATCAATATTGAAATCAGGGAACTTCCCATCCTGTATAGCCTCAAACTTCTCCTGCAGCAAAGGATCTTCTTTTTGAGCCTTCTTGATCTTCTCTAGTAATGAAGGTTGAGAAATCATTTGGGATAGGGTTGATGATGTCCATTTCCTTATAATTCCCATGTCCAGTTTTACTAGATATTTAATCAAGGGATCATCTAAGATCCTCATTGTTTCCAGAACAACAGGATCATTCCTGCTTAATGCATCAGCGACTTTGTTTGCTCTTCCAGGGTGATAATGTATTGAACAATCATAGTCTTTAATAAGATCCAACCATCTCCTTTGTCTCATGTTCAATTCTTTCTGTGTGAAAATATACTTTAGACTTTGGTGGTCAGTTTATATATCATATTTCTCCCCATAAAGATAGTGCCTCCATATCTTTAGAGAAAAAACAACTGCCGCCAGCTCTAGATCATGCGTAGGATAATTCTTCTCATGAATCTTCAACTGTCGAGATGCCTAAGCAATTACCTTGTCATTTTGCATGAGGACTCACCCAAGCCCTTTTAGAGATGCATCGCTAAAAATAATGAATCCTTTTCCAATAGAGGGTAGTGTTACCACAGGTGCAGTAACCAATCTCTTCTTCAGCTCTTGGAAACTTTCCTCACATTCCTTTGTCCAGATGAAATTAACCCCTTTTCGAGTCAACTTGGTTAGTGGATTAGAAAGCCGTGAAAAGTTTTTCACAAACCTCCTATAATATCCTGCTAAACCAAGGAAACTACGAATCTCAGTTACTGTTGTGGGTTGAGGCCACTCCTCCACAACCATTGTCTTTTCAGGGTCAACTGAGATTCCTTCATTGGTTACGATGTGCCCCAAGAAAGCCACATGTTGTAACCAAAACTCACACTTGCTGAACTTTCCAAAGAGCATCTCCTTCCGTAGAGTTTTCAAAATAACCCTCAGATGATCTTCATGCTCCTCATGACTTTTTGAATATATCAATATATCATCAATAAAAACTACCACAAAGTTTTCAAGGTAGTCCTTAAATACTATATTCATCAAATCCATGAAAATAGTAGGAGCATTAGTCAAGCCGAAAGGCATAACAGTAAACTCATAATGCCCATATCTTGATCGGAAGGAAGTCTTTGGAATATCTTCCTTCTTCACCCTCAGTTGATGATAACCAGATCGAAGGTCAATCTTAGAGAAGAATTGAGCCCCATGATGTTGGTCAAATAAATCATCAATTCTTGGAAGAGGGTATCTGTTCTTCACTGTGATCCCATTCAGTTCTCTATAATCAATGCATAGCCACATTGATGTAGGACCTCGGGACACCCTGAGAGGGGAGGGGTGAATCAGGGTGGCAACTTTTTCTTCTTAAAGTTGTGGATCTTGTTCCCACATTGGTAGGAACTACTTAAACCTGTATGATGGATATGATCAGCAATTAAACATTCACATGCAGAGACAGATGACACAGCTATTTTTACTTGGTTCACCACTGAGGGCTACGTCCAAGGAGTATACGCCGACAGGTTGCCGGTCGTACGTAAATCCACTATGCTTCACTAGCTGCGGATACAAATGTTCGGGTACAGACACTCTGTCCCAGGCTCACTGCCTTTACAATTGTTCAGGGATAGCTCACTGCGTCCCTCGGGTCACTCCCGTTGACTCCCCCTGGCTCACTGCCGTTGGTGAAGTCTCACTCAGTTTATAGACGTGAAGGTCTCTTCAATAGATATGCACTGAAGTCTTTGTCTCCTGTTCAGCATGAGACTTTGCTTGCATCAGAGTCCTGAGTTGATGCTCTTTTGAAATCAATATTCTACTTCAGTGCAATACCTGAATGCACTAAATCTCCATCTCTTCCTTCAATTCCCAGTTCTGACACCTGAGTGTATCGATATATTTCTCTCTCTGTGCAGATCAGATTTTGGTTGCACGATCGTTCTTCTTCTCTTCGCAAAGCAGATTTGAGAGTGCTAAGCACATGTCAAAAGGCCTGCGGGACCCCCAAATTTTCCGCGCACCCTTCCTGGGGGCTTGCGCGTAAAATTCAAACCTTGCGCGTAAAAATAACTTTTGTCGCGTAAAAGGCTTTTCGCGCTACTCTTCTTTTTCGCGCAAAACTTCCCTTTTTCACGCAACGCCTTCTTTTTCACGCAACCCTCTGTACCTTAATTTTTCCGCGCGCCGGAGCTCAGGATTTGTCTAAGTGTCGAGCCTCTCTGAATGAGAGGGGTTCACCTCATATTTATAGACGTTTTTGATCCTGCGCATAAAACCCCCCTTCTTGCGCACATCTAACCTTACGCGCACCAGTTCGATTTTCCACGCACATGGTGCGAACATCTCTGATTTTTCGCGCGCCTCTTGCCTTTGCCGATTTTCTGTATTTCTGATTCGATACGCTGATTGCGCGAAAAATTCACCCATCTTTTCTGCGCACAACATTTTTCGCGCACATTTCTGGTTTTTCGCGCACAGCTCTAGTTTTTCGCGCAGCCCATGCCTTTACCATTTTACAACGTTCTGATTCTGAAACACTGTTTGCGCGAAAAACTATTTCGCGCATCCCACTGTTTTCCACGCCCAACTTAAGTATTTCGCGCAAGCCTCTTATTTTTCGCGCAACCCTTCCTCCTAGCGCGCACCTCCTTTTGTAGACCATCCATGTCTTCATTTTCCGATTTTGAGGCCTAAAAAATTGGCAAACACTGGGAAACAGCGCCACCTTGTATCTGCTCTTTTTGTACCGCCTCCAGATCATCCATTCCTTTGTCGACGTTCTCTGACAAAACATGGATCATTAACCACATCCCTCGAACTCGACCTGCCTCCATAGAAACTCTTTTGCCAACAAATTTTTATGTCGTTTGTTTGCTTTGTCGACAAGGACGATCACATCAACAGCGCTTCATCTTGGTGATCTGTATACTTCAGCAACTCTTCTGCTATTATCACAACCTCCACTATTGTGATATGTAGTCTTTGAAGGAATAGCTTTAGCATCATCATCTTCTATGACAATGTGATGTTCATGACTATCTCAGAAGTCCAATCTTTGCACATTGTCTTCTTCATCAACCGGTATGATGTACTTCATGAAAACCGATTCAATTCATCAGGAAGTCTCTTGCATGGTTCTCATGCAATCATGAGTAATTGCATGGACTTCATCCAAAGACCTCATTCTTCTTTAATCATCCTTGGATGGATTATACCTCACATTCTGCATTGTTGTAAACAATGTATCACCTTTGACACATGTTATTTGAACTTCCGATCAGTACAACAATCGTCTGAATCACCACTCCTCTACTTCATCGGAGTACTTCATGATCTCCTTCATTTTGATATTCCATTGACAACTATTGACAACAAATACAAACCTATACACAACGTGGTTCCAACAATTGATCCATCCTTCTTCTTCACAAAGAGAACTGGTGCTCCCCAAGGAGACACACATGGTCGGATAAACCCCTTCTCCAACAAGTCTTGGAGTTGTTTCTTTAGCTCTTATAGCTCCACATTTTCCATTCTATACGGAGTCTTTGATATCGGTTGAGACCCAGGTACGAGTTCAATGGAGAACTCTACCTCTCTTTCTGGGGGAGGACCATCTAACTCCTTTGGAAATACATCCATGTATTCCTGAACAATCGGAACATCTTCTATTTGTATGCTCCCTTTTCCTTATTCATCATCACCTATTAACACCATAAAGAAAGCTATAGGAGGTGATTCTAGATAGGGATTAGTTCGGGATATCTCTCCTTGGAAGATAACTGTAGGTTGTTCATTCAAGACAACTGAGATTTCCTTACTTCTGCATTTGATCTTAGCATTATACATTGAGAGCCAGTCCATCCCTAGTATAATGTCTAATTCCATCATGGGAATGTCTACTAGATTTGCGATAAGATTTTCCTCACCAAAGTAAACACTAGAGTCTCTAAATACAGTTGATGAAAGGATAATCCCACTTGGAGTCATGACTAACAACTCTACCTCTAGCAGTTCGGGGATTGATTCTATATTCCTTGCAAACCTGGAGGAAATAAAGGAATGCGTAGAACCAGAATCAAATAAAGTACTTTCTAGTTTTGAGAGGACGACAAGAGTACCTTCTACCACATCATTTGGAACTTCAACTTCCGTTGTTTTGATAGAGAAAGCACGACCTTGCTCCCTTGGCCTCTGCTGAGGTTGATGGTGATTCCCCTCCACCGCCCTCGTATTTGGACATTGATTAGCATAGTGCCCAAGATGTCCACACTTGAAGCATGTGACTTCGGGTAGGGCCAGAACCATCTTTCCTCTGTCTTTAGTGTTGGGAAGTTGAGGCTTCACATCACTATGATAATTCCGGGAAATATGGCCTTCTCTTCCACACCTGTAGCACTTACCACTTCCGATCAAGCAGTTCCCCGAATGATTCTTCCCACACTTATTGCATGTGGCATGTTGCATATTCTTTCCACCTCTTTCCTGATCAAAACTTCTTCCCAGACTTGGTTCTGGAGTTATCTTCTTTTCATTAGATTTGTGAGACCACTGTGTCTCCCCAAACTCTAGTTCAACTTTCATATCACTTCAAACTATTTCTCCATAGCTATCGTAGACCATGTTGGCTAGATTCTTCAGCAGATGAGGTCATAGTCCGACAAAGAATCTATCAACCATCCCATTAAGGTCCATGACAAAGCTTGAGGTATAACGGGAAAGCCTTGTGAAGTTCATCTCATAGCTTCCGACAGATTCGTTCTCCTTCTGCTTCAGCTCGAGAAACTCTTTCTCCATTCTCGTTCTCATGGAACGAGGGAAATACTTGTTAAATAATATTCCCCGGAATTCTTCCCACTCCATAGCTCCCATCTCCCCTCATGGATTCGTGTTTTTGATCAGTGACCACAACTGATCAGCTTCTCCCTCGAGGCGGTAAATAGCAAGGGTGACTTTTTCTTATTCCGAACAATGAATTACAGAAAAGATCTTTTCAATGGAGCTTATCCATTGTTCCGAAACCAATGGGTAAGTAGATCCACTGAATATTAGTGGTCGTTGACGCATAAAGGACTCCATAGAAAGTTGCTCCCTTCGTGGTGAGATCGGCCTCTCAGCTTGATTCAGGTTATTACTCATAACTTGAGTCAGTTGGATCATCATTCGAATGAATGTTTCCATTCTGGCTTCCATCGGAGGGCCGTCAGCACATGGTGCATTGCGGTCACCATCGGCACGGTTTCTCATATTGCCATCCATTTTCTAAAAGAATAAAACCATAGTGAGAAACTTATTTCATTTATGAATCTTTTAACTAACACTTCATGCTTAGACAATTATACTTCTCTATAATTCCTTCATAATGATTCATAAAAATCTTGTGATTAACCAAACATATCCCCCGGGAGTGTCGTAACCAAGAGTGAAGCAAGACCCGTTATCATGCACCAGTTCCCGTTCGACTCTAGCTCAAAGCAGTTTTTTCGGGTTTTACCCCTGTGTACATCTGTGCCAGAGCCGCCTCTACCTGCTCGTATCCAGACAGGGATGTATTTTTTTGATAAACCACTTACTCAATACTTACCAAAATACCAGGAAGTTTTCCTATATTTAAACTTTATTATAGGGTTCTTCCTAAAGTTTTTATATCCTAATTTCCACAAATAACTAAACCATCCTTTGACACCGACTATAACATCCCGTCTTTTTATAACATAAACTTTCATTACATTACACAAAACTGAGGATCTTTAAGGTTTAGTGTCTTGGAAACCAGGAACATAATACATGAAAACAACATAAAGAATTCTTCTTAAACACTTGAAAGGCTTCTCCTTAAGTTCATCCTAGGCTCATTACTGCATCTCATAACCTGGGGACATACATCAAAAGAAAGGGTGAGCAGAAGGCCCAGTAAGGGAAACAAGAGGAACATTTTACATGTGAACTTGATATACTTCAATAAAGACAAGAAAAGAACTTTAAGGAATGAGAAAGAAATCATGAGGCATTTAATAATAAAAATAACATTTTTCATAACTTGAAGATTTGGCTACATCATTTAACATAGACAATCATGAACATATCACCAAGGTCCATCCCCAAGGTGTCATTTGAAAATTACCAAGGTCATTCACCAAGGTATCATGAAAATTGTAATCTCTAGTAGTTACATCATTACCCAATGCATTGGAGCACTATTAGGGCGCACCCTTAAATTTACCTTTATTATCATGTGAGCCACATATATAATCATAAAAAATTTCATACATAACCCATATAGCATAAAATAAATGGGTTTAATTTCATAATCATAACGTTTAAAAAAACTGCTTTAAATACATGATCCTTACGTCACTTTAAACCCACGGAAAGGGAAATCGGGTCTCATGTATGTAAATCCAAGAATTTAAAATAGAACATTTTGATATATATGTGAATCCCCTTGTAGAAATAAGAGCTTTGAGTATTCACTTTATAACATAAAAAAATTTTGAGAAAAGAGAGAGGCATTTTGAGACGAAAATTCTGCAGCATAACGGCTATGTTACAAGGTTTTAGAAAACATTGAAAAGAGAGGGGAAATGGGTCACCCACTCATAAATGATCCAAAAAACATTAGGGGGACAGAATATAGGGTATTTAAGAACATGGTAATGAAATTTTAAAGATATACCATATGAAATGAAAAACATGGAAGTGAGAAAAAAATAACATTTCTCTTATGAAAATTCGGCAGCCTAATGACGTCACTTAACTTCAATAAAAAAATGATTTGACAAGATCAAATAGGGTCTCTCATAATATGATCATAAGAGATCAGTATGATAGATATAGAGATCATACCCCAACATAATAAAAAGGAACTTGAAATATTTGACAAGAAAATCGAACTTGAAAAAAAAGAAGGGTGAAAGAATCACTTAAAAATTCTACAGCCTAACTGCGTCACTTAAAATTTCATAAAACGAAATGATGAGAGTAAGAGGGGAACTATCATCATATAAAAATGAAAAGGTCATTAAGATTAATATAAAAGAACATCCTCTCACATAAGAACATGGATCATAAAAGGAATGACAGAAAAGAGATTACATGAAAATAAAGAGAGAGGTCGGATCCCTTACCTTAAAACGTAACTCTTAAAACTCAAAGGTTTGGACCTTGAGGGCTTGGGGGGACATTGGGAGGACTCCTTGGAAGGTAAGGAGACCAGAACTTCGTTGGGGGAGAGTTGGGAGTGAAATCTAAAGGAGGAAAGGGTGGGTATTTATAGGGAAAGTGAGGGGACAAGGCATTAATGGCCAAGGGACACCTCACAAGTGCTTTTCTCAAACCCATGTGCTCTCTCATGATATTTTCCATAAAGTTAGGCCACATGGGGCCCCCAAAACAATAATTCATCACCCTTGGCCGGCCAACCCTTAAAAAACTCATGACATCATCATGAAACAGTTATGATGTCATTAAACATACAGAAACCCTAAAACTGTATTTTTACTATTCACTGAAAATTCATCTTACTCAGAAAAATCCCAAAATTTCACCTTAACCAAATATCGATGCTCTAAATACATTTATGAACTCCATTTTATAAAAATAATTTTCTAAATAATATTAATTTAATTTTTAAATAAAAACACTATACATCAAAAATTCCTTTTTTCAGAAAAATCATCAAAAATTACCATAACATAATATCAATGCTCTGAGTTCAAAAATAAAGTCATTTTTATAAAAATAATTTTCTAATCATTTTTAATTAAAATTTTAATTAAAAAACACTATTCACCTAAAAATACTAATACTTGATTAATCATTTATGAAACCGTTATTTACCCATTTTATTGAATCACATTACTTAATCTAGGTGTCTAAATTATATTAAAACTTTCTTTGAGTGAAATTACTAATCCATTTGGTCAAATTACTAATCCTAAGTGTAAAATCACTATTCATACTTTACTATTCATCAAAAATTAAGTTGATCTTATTAGACTCCAAATTCTTTACTGAACACTTTTGTAGAGGGCCATTTTTTGAAATTCATTACACATCATTAGTTATTTAGGGTTTACATAAATATTTTAAAATATCATTTTTTCGAAATTCATCAATAAAATAAATCCTAAAATTATCTGGACATTTGAAGTTTCACAAACATCACTAAAGGAAGAAATCTTAATTCATTCATCCCAAAGGATTACAAAAAGAAGCTAGGGTCTCGTCACATAGCCCCTTATAACACCGGCATATGACCTAAGTGTAAGTTGTTCTATGGTGAGAGAATCCGAGGGAGGCTCAGATAACATTGCCCTAGTAGTAATCTCAACTAACTTGAACTTATCCAGCAGGCGTTCCCGTTCAAGCTTGACACGCTAGAGTTCGGCTTGGGCTTGGTCCAAAGCGAAGCCCAAAGATGCCACCTCCTTCCCAAGCTCTGATAAGTGGGATTCATAAGGTTCGAGTCTACTGGATGAAGCCATCGACTCCTCTTTCTGCATTAACCATTAACATCTCTACTAAATCATTAAGAGTATGTTAATATACTATTTAAAAATTTTGGGTCATTACATATATGCCTCATCAAAATAAGCTTTTTCAAATACCAATAAATGGTTAGAAGACACATGAGAATCAACATAAACCTAATATCAGGACTCATTCCTAACTCAATCCTATGAGCCTTTAGGAACTCATTTGTGATAATCTCTTGTACCAGATGAACCAACTCAGCAAAACAGGTTGAATACTCTATAACTATACACCCTCCCTAATCCAAGGTCAGAAAATCACAGGTCTTTTAAACCCATAAAATCTTAGGGTAAAACTAATTATTAAATATTTTCTTAAAATAATCAATGGTATGGTCCTCATGGAACATTGAATACATGATAGAGTCCCACTGTCTCCTTCTCTACCCCTCAAGTATGTACGTGGAATACTCAACCTTCAAGTATTTCGGACTCTTAAAAATGTTAAAGATCCTCTCATAACACTCAAGAAACTCCTCATATATGTGTGACACCTTATCATTAATGAAGATAGGTGGATGATTATTATTAATCACTGATCTGTGATCCACAACATTTCATGGGTTCCTAAAACTCACATGACACAAATTATGAATGGTGTAGGTTTCAACAACAACAAAGGAATTTTCCATAGGATGATTAAACTATGAATCTTGTCCCCATATTCTTTTTCTTAGATATAGAATGAATATTCTTGGATTTATTCTCTAATAAGAACTATATAGTATCCAATTTGTTCATGACCATATTCTAAAAATCATAGGAACACTTTTAGAATTCAATTCAATGATTTCTAACAACATGAATGTAATAAAATTATGAATTATTATCAATGAAAGAAACATTCAAAATAAATTAGTAATTTTAAATAAAAAATATACATGTTTCATTAAAATGATACCTAACTCAATGTCTAAAACCTAATAAAAGACCCTTACCACCAATGGAAACATAGGTTTAGTCACATAAGTGAGCTAGACTTGCCACTTTTTTCACATGCAATATGAATTTCAATGGTTATAAACCATGTTTAACTAGGACATAGAACCAAATGAAAGAAGTGTTTACTAACTTCAGACTAATCCTTCCCTTTCGTACTAAATTCAAAGAGACCAACTGAGGTCAAAAAACCATTCACCAGAGTCATCCATCACATGGTTTGGTGAAGCAAGAAGACTGAACAAGCCTTGTATATAGTGAAACTATATAAAAAACATGATTACTAGTAGAATAAAAATATTCAATTAGGTTTACACAATCAAAGAAAAAATAGATAAAATAGAATGTATGAATAAAACATGAGCAAAAATTCTCCATGTGACCATTAGTCACCTACATACCACCCCATTATGAAGGAAAATACCAAAGGAGAAACTGTCATAATACAAGATCTCATTCTCTTAATGTATTTCTTTTATTACAATATCCACAACAAACTAGTCTAAAAGTAGGGTAGGAGGATAAATCCTAGTGTAAAACCACCCTAGACACTACAGAAGGTATAATATCAAGAATGAAACATTAATATCTCAACTTTTACTTGAGGTATGAATCTTTTTTACTTTGAATTTAAATATTTTTCATAGAACTAATATAAATTACTCATGAGGATATGGATGAATCAAGAGAGTCTAGGGCTTGTTTGGAAACCAGATCCCAAAATTTGTGAAGTGGAAATCGGGCTACAAGGTTAATAAAATTGTGCCTCCTAGTCCTTGGGATTAGAGAAAGACTGTCTGGGGCCTTTCATGGAAAAGTAGAGGTCCAGACAGTTTGGATAAAACTAATCAAGGGAGGATGAATATTCCTGGATAAGGAAGAGGTATCACATGAGCTACTCATGGTTTATCAAATCATTTGCCGTAGGTTTTGCAGGGCATTCTCCCTAGGTATTATAGTGTGTACGGTTAGTGCATAGTTTTGAAAACCATGTGTCCTTTTATTTCTGATAGAAATTATATTTTTTCCTCACTCTTTTATAAATAAACGTCTATTATTATATTATAGTGTACTCAAAATACTCCCCTCATCCCTTTGACCACTCCTCAATACTAGACTAGGATTTGGTTTCATTTCTCAATCTGGACTATGATTTAACTTCCATATGTCATGGTGGATCGCCACATATAATCTCTCCAATCCTATAAATCCTTACATCATTTAAATTTATCTCAATGATTCTATTTTTGTGTGATCTATTATGACATATTTTCATATAAGTCATCTATTCTTCTCTTTTATTTTGATCTGGACCAAATCAAAGGCTAATACTATTGGATTCCCCTATAAAATGCATAGGTTTTTTGGGATATACCTTTTACATATAATTATGTTGTCTATTTGACAATCATCATTGTAAAACATTTCAAGAAAATTAATTTTTTTAACTTAAAGGATATGTATTAAATCAAATATTACTCCTTGATTGGGTAAACATTGTATCACATAATCATGATCAGAGGTTTAAAACCTCAATCTAGGCCACCCCATGTGGTGTGTTACCTTATATTCTATATGTTAAACCACCCCTTTGGGTGTGTGAGATCACAATAATTTTATTAATAGGATCTAGGAGTTAAAATAGGTAGATGGAGTGGATCGTGTAACCTTTTCCAGGATATTAAATTTTATTAAATGGTTTATTTGATTTTAATGGAAATTTGAATGATATAGATAGTCTCCTAACTTGTGACTCTTTAAGATAATGCATTGAAATGGATATGGAAACTCTCATGGGACATGCCAAGTTATATAATTTATTGATTTTAGATCTCATTATATGAATCGATTTTCTTATGATGGTATGTCACTTATAGCATGATGGTATAGAACAGACTAGGGGATTGAGGTATAGGACCTGTGACTTCGATGTATGATTATTTACTGTTTGAAACCATCTAAGGGATTAAGGTATAGAACAAGTGTCTTCTAGGTAATCTTAATTTTGGTATGGATATGATGAGAATGGTCAAGGTATGACACCAAAGACTCCCGTATACATTTACAACTCCGTATATATGTCAACCTAGTTATATACCATAGGGCATGGCCCATGTGGGTCATTACATCTTACCATATGTGGATTATGTTGAGCCGGTTACTACATGATATTGATAAATTTTATATATAATTTCTCATTTTTCATATCCAATTTCCCATATCACTTGTCCATAGGACTTGTTCTAATTTTATTTCATACTACGGACTTGTTATAACTGCACAAAGTTGTAGATTAAATTGAACGACCTTGTTTTTTTATAAAACTCATTGCTGGTGGAATATTGAGTTTATCAAACACATTTTTCGGGGAACTAATTGTTAAAAAGGTAGAATTCGGGGATACAGTTTAGGAAAGGGCCAACCACCCAATTTTCAATGTTTATTTTATTAATGCTTGGGAATGGGGGAGCACATGAAAGAGCAATAGATTGTGATGTTATATAGATGATGTCTTTTTGGTCTTTTTGTACAATTAATATAAATCTATTGTACTAGATGCAGTCTTCCATGTTTACTATTTATTTTGGGTTAGAGACATAAAATTATATCATATTTTGTATAGTACTAGATATTCCCATTGATGGTCTGTGTATTATTATGTTTTGGATGGTTACTCTTGTTATTATGGTATTTAGTTTTTATATGATTCAACTATTTGTTTATGTATTTCTTACCCAGTTGTGAGACTCTGATTATGTTGGTATGATATCTCCATTGTACCACCATATAATCTCACTATTAGTCAATATCCTCTAGCATATAGGGATGGGATCTTGAGGCCATGAAACCCACAACCTCGAGGATCTGTTTAGAGAATCTTATCTTGTGAAATTAAAAATATGTATTATATTTTTCGTTTACATTACTTACTATTTTGTGATGGAACAAAGGATGCTAGGATGTGTTAAAAATTGGTAATGATCCTATGGCTGGGAGTAACTAACCCATGTATAAGAAACAATCCAATTTACCAATGATATGATATGATGTTCTGTTGTATGCCTATTATAGTTGATTTGATTCCACCACTAGGTGACACACATGATATTTGATGTTAATTTTATGGTTATGATTGATTATATTAAATATATAGACTTATAATAAAATACATAATTGATCATGCATCATTTTAGGAACTTCATAAGAATAACATATCATGCAATATGAGATTCCTTGTATGTTGCATTACCAAAATGGATTATTCATGTTATATGTGCCTACATTGATATATATTTAATGTATCTAATATTTTTATGCAAAAATTGGGATTTAGTGATTGGTTAATATAGTTTACGAATCAATAAAATTGATGTTTTCAGGTGTAGGTTTTTGATGGTACCTTAATGAAACAATTATCACAAGTTTACATCATGTATCTGATGTTAAAACACCTCTAACATTAGTTGATTTGGAATACATAAAATTCATTGGTACTATAAGTAGTTTGTGTACCTTTGTTGATAGAGAATGGTGATTTAAATGGTCAAATCATCTCATAAAACCTGTTTCATTCTACCATCAAATTTAAATGTATGGATACAATTAAATGAAATACCGACAGAATTTATTTATTATTGTAATTGTATAGATTTATATCGTAAAAGTGAAACAATGAGCTTGACCCAGATAGAGACTTAGATATTGGAATTATATAGTGTCAATAATGTTATTTATGATGATTTATATCACCTAATGATGGATTTAAGATAAGGAATAAGAGTGGGGATTTTATTTACTATAGATTACACCAATCCTATTCTGGTATCTATGAACTTATCACTGTTAAAACTCCCTATGTGTCTTGTGATTAGATTTTTTAGATCTATTCCACCATGAAATCCATGAGCAGTGTACCAAGATGAAGAAGACAACAATGATTTATATTTGGTTAGAACTATTCTTCTTTTCTTACCTTTAGTTGTGCCACATGTGGAACCTTTAGTTATTCCTGATATGGTTTATGATGACCAGTTTCGGGTGTATTTTTTAATGATTTTGCAGAACACATAGGGTTCTTAACAACTTGCCTCTTCTATGTAAAAGTTGATACAAGAGATCCAATAGGAGCATATGCCACATTTCCAGTGGATGGTGCTTTTAAGCTGTAGAATTATGTATGTAGTCCACGCTATCTAATATTGAGAATCTTGAAACACCACCATAGAGGAGAGTGATGAATGGTGTATATATGATTTGAGACTCCACATAGAATTGGTGGTATATAACCTTTCAGGGTGATCATCATTGGGATATGGCCTCAGATATTTTCTAGATAGTCTTATAAAACTATTTTTTTCCAGATACCCTGATATCTGACTGTGATAGAAATTTCATGAACCTAAAATAGAGTTCGATTATTGATATGGACTACTTAGCTCAATTTTTATATCATTAGTGATTTGTTCATATCTATACCACTAATGAGCCATTGAAATAGATATATCTTGATGATAGGCTTTATAAGTATATTCATCATTGTGTGAATTTTCCTCCAGATGACTATCATTTATGATATAGTAAACTAGTCTCTTATTAATGAGTGTAATATGAAGGATGTTAGAGGTTGTAATTTTATTGGACCAGCTTCCCGACTGAGTACTAAAGTATCTACTGGAATGAAGCGTCTCATTGATATCTTTCCTGAAGTCATTATCAGTCAGAGTTAATTTATTGGAGGTTTATTATTATTTCATAAGTGAGTGAAGCAAGGGAACCTGCATCCATAGTGTGAGAGGTAACAAATTTTGTGTTGAACATGAGGCAAGAAGGTCCATTTATAGTGGTTTTTCGTAATCTTCCCTATAGTGGACAGTGATAGAGGATTTTCACAAACCCCTTAATGGATCCAGATCAGTAGCTCTACATTAGGCTAGGTGATGTAGTACTACTGGCCATTTAGGATAAGAAGGGTGTCATGGTCAGGGGAGATAGAAACTATTTATGCATCGTCAATAGAGTAAGAATGTACCGGGAAGTCAAATAGTATCTCCGAGACACATAATATTCTAGGTTTATTCATTGTTTAATATTATTGGTAAATTGTGTTTGAGACCTTCTTGTAATGAACTATTATTTTTGAATGATAATATCTTCCCCAAAATTTCGGTTATATTTTATTATTCATAGAAAAATCAAGCATTCTTATTGAAGTGAATATAATGGGAAATGTTACAATATGTATTTGATGGTTATATGACCATTGGAAAGCATGAACATTGGGAACTATCACCATAATAATAACTTTCACGTTATCATTATAGTTTTAAGTAAAATTTTGAAAAATAAAAATTGCTACAGTTGATGGACTCAACATGTTGTGTCATTCCATTTAAATCCCATATGTTAGAACATGTGAGGGAAGTATCATCACTATGATTCACCCATGGCTACTTCCAATCCAATATTTAAGAAATTATTTTTGAATTAAATCTCTTTTGGGGTAGGTTAAAGGTAGTGAATATTACCACTCAGTCTATGTTCCCTGAGGCACCCCACGAAACAAACACCATTAAACACCTTACTCTATGGTAATATGGTGGTGTAGTACTAGGAATGTGTCATGTCCTTAATTACCTAAGATTTAATTCTATTATATAAATAAAATTCGTATTCTATCATTTCTATTTTAAGAATAGTTTTTCTCAACAAAATTGAGATGTAATTCGACATATTGATTTTCCAAATAGAGATTGTACTATTAAAAATTTTATAATAAAATAATATATTATAAATATTGTCTATTTTAATGAAATAGTATGATTAAAACACAATTATTTAAATATTAATGGTAAAATTATTTAATTTTTTTTAGTTCCTGAATTTTTACATTGCATTTTTGATACGTTATTATTTTTAATAAGTAAGGCTTATCGTATATAAAAAATAAAAAAATTATAGAATTATTAGGATAAACTAAATTTAATTTTTTAAATCAGCACAAAGAAATTAGGTTAAGGTAAATTGATGATAATTTTCTAAAATACATTATTATTTATGAATAGTAAAAATATAGTTTCAGTTTTCAGTACGTTAATGACATGATAATTATGTCATAATTATATAATAAATAATTTACCAATATCCAATACATGGAATATTTTATTTTAATAAATAAATTATTTTAAAATAATTTAATCAATTTCAAAATATATATTTTTCTTTCCAAATTTGAAAAAGGATATATACATTAAATTTAGAAATGATATTTTTTGAAATTTGTAGTTTTCATTAAAAATATAAGTAATACCAAATGATTTTCCAATATTGTGGATTAAAATAATATAATAGGTGTCCTATGTTTTTGGTAATATGTGAAAATACAATGTTCAAGACTATAGTTTTTATTTTACCAAAAATTTCTTGTCCAAGACCATTATTTAGAAATTAATAAATAAATACTACACTTTTTCTATAAATACCCAGCCATTTATACATTTAAATTCACTAAAAATTATTCCTATATTATTTCATGATGGTTTTACATCACAATGATTCCTACCAAGGTTACCTCATTCACCCTAGGTCTCAATCCTCATGTTTTAAGAGTTATTTTTCAAGGTAAGGGAAATATCATTCTTTTTTATTCATTTCAAGAAAATCCATTTGTATATGTATTATGAATGTTATTGTAAATCTCTAGTATTTCATTTTTAATTATGTAAAATACCTCCAAATTATGTTTTATCAATGGAGGCCCATTTACCCAATCTTTTTACACGTTTTTAGACCCATGTTTTATATACCTTATGCTACTGAATTTACATCTCAAAATTTATCTCTTCTCCTCAAGAAATTACATTTATTTTATTTTCATGAACACCAAAACCCCTTATTTATCAATTGGTATTCAACCATATGTGAAAATTATTTATTTTATTATGTTAATTATACACATAAAACCATCATTCCCATTCTATGGGTTAAGAATGTCATAATGATCATGTTTCTAAAGCACCTTTGAATTGCAATGATTTTGGTGTGAAACTTATTCTCTTTTATTCTACATGGGTTTTTTATGAAATCATTTGTTATAATATATATGGATCACAATAAAATTAATACATATTATGGTTTATCCTTGATATATATCCAATAAATAAGGTACTAAATTGAATCCCTATAGATGACATGTAATAAGATATCGTAGTGAATAACCTGGGTAATTTTTACGAACCCTTATTGGTTAACCGTGGTGATAAGATTATGAATGTATAAATTAAATTTGGTATCAAAATTTACAAGTATTATTCATTTTATTTTATTTATTATATGGTTCATTTTAACTTATTCATTTCATAATGATATTCCTCATGTTATTATTGATTTTTCCTCAAGACCACATGTAAATTTGTTCCCTTATTTTCTCTTACGAGGCCTTATGCTCACCCTTTTCTTTGAATTAATTCCCCAGGCTATGAGACGTAGTAAAATTACATAGGATGAACTTATGATAAATCCTTTAATGTGGATTATAAGAATGTCATTTTTTCAAGTATTATATACCTTTTTTCAATGAAAGGAAACTCTAAAAGATACTATGTGAGTCTAATGTAATAAAATGTTATTTAAAAAATGGTGAGATTCCATAGTTAGTAAGAAAGGATGGCATAGTTATTTTTGGAAATTAGAAATTTAATACATTATGAGGAATCCTAGATACTTGTTAAAATATATTAAATCATCCTAGTATTTGTGTAAGTATTAACTAAGTTGTTTTTATGAAAAAGAAATTTGTATCTAGACATGAACAAGTGATTGTGCATTTAATATAGATATATGTAGGGGTAAAATAAAAAAACCCAATTGAATATAGACTCAAACAAGAACTGGTTCATGACAAAGAGTATTGATAAACTCTTAGTTTTACACTCCTAGGGGATATTATTGGTTCATCACAATAATTTTACAAATCATTATGAAGGATTTCTTGAAAATGAAATTGTTGGTTCCAAGCACAAGAGAGAAGTTAAGATATTTGAAAACGTCCTTGTAGTTTTGTGCAAATATTATGTAAGTGGTTTCTATGAAAATAAATCCTTCTATATATATGAACAAGTGGATATTTATTTAGCATAGTTGTATGTATGGGTAAAACCCAAAAACTTCTATTTAAGATAGACTTGAATGAGATTTGGTGCATAAAAATAGGCCTTGCTTAACTCATAGTTTGATACTCATAGGTTATTGGTTTTATTAATCAACAGATACTTTTGAATCATTATGATGTATTTCTAAAAAATGTAATTACTTTTAAATAACAACATATTTAAACATGATTTTTTAAGACATAAATTCCTTTATAAATTATAATATTCTTAAAAGAAACATGTTTCTCGACAAGGCATTCTTATTTCATAAAATGGAAGACAATAAAAAGAACCACATAAGTGGCGAGTGAAACAGACCATGCACTGAAGGCCCTCTAATATAATCGGAATGGAAAACATAAAAAGATTTATGAATTAATTGACTCGAGTTATAGACAATAACTTGAATCAATATAATAGACAAGATTCCCCTCAAAGAAAACAAATTTTTATTTATTCCTTTATGTGTCAACGACCACCTTCTTTTAGTGGATCTCTGACCAATTAATTTATAAAAAATTGATTACCTCTATATAAAAGATCTTTTCAATACTAAATAGTTCATAGAAATTTAAATTCACCCTTACTCTGTATTTCCATAAGGGAGAAGTTGATCATTGGGGGAAACTAGTTAAAAACAAAAAGTAATGAAATAAGATTGATTATATGGTGTGGGAATATTTCCAAGAATCATTTTTCAATAAATTTTTTCAAATTAAATGATATTGAAAATGGATAAGAAATTCTTGGAGAAAAAGAATAATAAAAATGAATTGGTGGGAAGCTATTAGTTGAACATTAAAAGGGTTTATCTCTAAATATTTTATTATGACATGGATCCTAATGTAATGGTTGATAGACTATTGAGATGAATAAGACCCTATCTAGAAAAGAATCTATCCAATTAAGACTAAGACAGTAAGGAAGATATAGCAAAAATTGATATGACGTTTGAAATGGAGTTTATAGAGATTTAATGGTCACACAAATTGAATGAAAAGAAAATGTCAATATAGTAAATATTGGGCAGTAAATTTGATCATAATATAGGATGAAAAAATGAAACATCCCACATGAAAAAATGTGGAACTAAATATTCGGGGAACTTCTTGATCGAGAGGGGGAAATGTTATAAGGGTATAAGAGATAGACATATTTCTCAAAACTATCAATGTGAGGGGAAGTCTCAAATCTTCAAAACTAACGTCAAAGGGAAGATGGTGCAAGACCATACTAATGTCCAATGTTTCAAGTGGAGAAAAATGGCCAATTTTGTAATCACTTTCCAAATCTAAATATAACTGATGGAAATCCCATCAACCCTAGCATAGGCAAAAGGAAAAAGGTCAGAAGTTTTCTATCACAATGGAAGAAGTATAGGCTCTAAATGATTTTTTGTAAGGTACAATAATTGATCTATCAAAGTTAGTATGCAATTGTTTTCATTATTGTTCTAATTATTTATTTATTTCCTTTATGTTTGAAAAAAAAATTAGAATCAATCCCTAAACTACTAGAAGTTGAGTTATCTTTGAAGACTCTTTGAGATATTATCTCTGATTTAGAGGTCTGTATAACACTAGTATTCACATTGTTATATATTACCTCATAAAAAATATAATCTTCATTCCCATGTTGGAATTTGACACTGTACATGGGTTATATTTTGTAATGACATGGACTCTTTGAAATATAATTTTTTCTTGGAAATGTGTATTATATTATATTATTCACAACAAACCTATATTTTTTTAATGAAGATAATATGAATGAAAATGTGACCATTTAGATTTTACATTCATATGATCTTGGGTAAATTATGATCATTGGAAAATTACGAGTATTTGAAAATATGACCATTGGGAACTGTAGTCATGATAATAATTTAAACATTATCATATTAGTTTATGAGTGAAATTTTGATAAATGATAGTTGGTATAGAAAGAAGAGGTGATGGCCTCAACCAGTAGAGTCATTTTGATGTGACCTTATCAATAAAAACATGAGAGATATGTATAATCACTTGAGTTCAACCAGGAACAATTCCATGATGAGCTTCAATTAGTGAAGCTTGAACGAAATATCTTACCGATGAAGTTCAAGTTAGTGGATTTTACAGCTATGTCGAATATAGTCACAACACCCAAAAAATATAACCCCATTGAATATCTTACTTTTAGGGATTATGAAAGTGTAATAATGAGTTATGTGTTGATCCCCTAGTTAATTAATGTGCAATTTAATTGTATAAATTAAATTCTTATTCCATCTATTTTTGTTTAAAAAATAGCATTTTCTTAATAAAATTGAGAATGAATTTGATTAGTTGAATTTTTGGATAGAGATTATACTATTTAGAAAAAAATAATAATAATAATTAAATAATCTATTAGGATTTATTTTTATTTTAGTTAAATAGTGTCATTAAAAACTATTATTTTATAATCAATGAAAAATAATTTTATTTTTCTAAAATTGACTAAAACATTACTATGCATTTTCAATCCGCTAATATTTTTAATAAAGAAGTATTTTTATATTTGAATATTAACATTCTAATTTATATAGAATTATTATGGTAAAATAAATATCAATTTTTAAATTATCATTCCAAAATTAGGTTAGAGTGAATTTAAGAAAATTTTCTAAAATAACTTATTTTTGTGAATAGTAAAACTACAGTCTGAGTTATTTTGTATGTAAATGGCATTATATTTATGTCATTATGATGTAATGACTAATTAAACCCAATAAAAGAATTAAAATATGTTATTATATAAAAATAAAGCATTTTATTATATCTTAATGAGTTTACAAATATATGAATTACTTTCAAAATAGTAAAATAGATACTTTATCTTTAAAAAAGTTATATTGTGATAAAATTGATTTTCCTTGCTAAAATAAGTATTATAAATTTTTGTTTCAACTCATGTGGATTAATAATATGATAATAGGTGTCCTAATTGTCTAATACTACGGGAACCTTCCATGGAAAATCCTACGATTATGCTTTTAGCACGATCTAGGTGTCTAAATCCTCAGTTTATAAATTAATAAAAACTTCCTTCACTTTTTCTACAAATACACACTCATTTATAAATTTAAATTCTATAAAAATTTTATCCTCCATGCATACTTGGTAGTTATACTTAACAAGGATTGATTTCAAGGATTTTTCAAGCCCAAAGGTCCCAATACTCGTGGTTTAGGATTTACATTTCAAGGAAAGGGAAATATCCTTCTTTTCTCTTTGTTTCAAGAAACTATTATTTAATATATCTTATGAAATTCGTGGTAACTCTATATTATTTTATATTTTTAATTATACCATCTTTCTATTATGTTTTTTCAATTGGAGACCCTTATCCCATCTCTTTTTCCCTTTTAAAAAATCATGTTTTAACGAATTCTGTTACAAAGATTACTTCTCAAAATTTATCTCTTCTCCTTATGAAATTCCCTTTAATTATATTTTTGTGAATTCAGAAAAATATTTATTTTCTAGGTACATTCACCAAGATGTAAATTTTTTTTTTACTATGTTGATGAAAATCATAAAAACCTCATTCCCATTCGGTGGGTTAAAAATTACCCAGCGATAATGTTTTAAATAACTTTCGTAAGGCCATGATTTTGATCTTAAACTCATTTTATATTATTCTCCATGGGTTATTTATGAAAAGATTTATTATGATATATCTGGATCACATGAAAACTAATCAATAATATGGGTGAGCCCTGAGAGTGCTCTAATGAATTGGGTAATAAATTTTATCTCTATATATTACATGTTATATGATACCTTGTTTAATATCCTTGGTAATTTTTATAACACCTTGATGATTAACCATGGTGATATTCTTATGAATGTGAAAATTAAATTCAGTATATAGGTTTCCAAGTATGAGAAATGTTTTTTTATTTATTATATTCCTCATGTTCTCCTATTCATTCTTTATTGATATTCCTCATGTTCTTATTGATTTTTCCTTAAGATTAGAAGTAAACGGTTTCCCATGTTTTCCTTTACTAGGCCATATGCTCACCCTTTCCTCTGATGTCTGTAACAATGTTATGAGATAAATTAAATTTACTTAGGATGAACCCATGATTAATAATTTCAAGTGTATTAGAAAAATATTTTATATTTTAATGCATTATGTACCTTTTTCAATGACCTAAACATTAAAAGATCTCGTATTTGTACAATGGAATGAAAATTTTTACAATAAGAAAGTGGGATTCCATATTTGGTATCAATAGAATATTTAGATATTTATGAAAATTAGGATTTTAAAACATTAGTAAAACCCCAAGGACAAGTTAAAATATATGAATACATCCCAGTATTTTGGTAAAATATTAAGTTAGTGGTTTCAAGAAAAGAAATACAAGTCTGGATACGAAAAATTTTATGTGGTTTTAAAAAAAATGTATGTTATGGTAAAACCCATAAATGCTGATTTAAGGTAGAATTGAATGGGAATTTGTGCAAGACAATTTGCCTTTCCTTGATCCCGTTTGAAACTCCTAGTTGATATGTTTGGTTAATCACAAGCATTTTATGAATCATTATAAATGATATATAAAAAAATTAATTTCTATTAAAGAACATAATATTTAATAATGATGTATTAAGACATATTATTACTTTTTATATTATAATATTTTTCAAATAAATATGTTTCTTACTAAGGTATTATTATTTTATAAAATGAAGGGAAATGGGAGGAAACCTTTTAAATGGTGTGAACAACAAACTATGTGATGGTGGATCTCAGTAGGATGCTTGCAGATAAATGACATATTTTAAAGGTATATTTCATTTAATTTACATCCTTGCTTGGTTTTGGGGGTTTTCCATGCATTTTTGAAGGAAATGGTGAGTTTTCAAAATTTGGGCCACCCCAAGAGCCCATTTTCAGTTTTGAAAGTAAATTTTGTTTCAGTAATAACACCTTCTTTTATCAACCTTTTTCACCCATTAAACTTTCAAAATGAACTACATTTAACTATTAAAATCACCAAAGAAATTTTTCCCCTAAAAAATTCATTAGCATCCTGTTTTTGGGTGATCAAATTAGGTATTGGGCCAACCCAAAAGCCCATTTCCAATTTAAAAATTGTTTTTTAATTATTTCATTAAATATTCATTTGTTATCCTTTATCAGTGATTATATATCTCACATGCTCCCACTATACCTATCCATATCCCCAGCTTCGTTTCCCCCTCTTTGGAGATCGTATCATTAGGGAATTAGGGCCGAACTTTGTAGGTTGCTAAAATCGTCCAGATTTTTGATGTAAGTGACTATCCTTCTAAGATCATTCCTTTTCCTTAAGCTTTCTCCCTTTTTCTAGAATCCACAAATTTCCCGAAGCTTGGGCTTCATACCTAGGGTTTTATTTTGAGTTTCATGGTCCAATCCTCTAGTTTTAGGTTTGATCTCACTCTATTGTGGTGCGGTGGTGGCGCGGTTGAAATTTCGCACTAGGATTTGGGCTTCTTGACTCTTTTGGTAGGTGATACCTTTGTGCATGAAATTTTTGTGAATTAGATTTCTTTTTTCATGTTAAATTAATATTTATTGAATTTTAATGTTTCTGAAAAAAATAGTTTTAGTTTCATTTATAAAGCAAATGAATTTTAATTTCTAATTTTTGAGGAAATAGGGCGGTTTTCAGACAAATATTTTATTGGTTCATTTGGGGCTGACCAATAATTAATTAAATGATTTTATTTAATTTTTTTAGGACGGTAAATCATGTTTTTTATGTTTATTCTTTTTGTTTGTTTCTGTGAAAGTTTGTTTAAATGGTGTTTGTGAAGAAAATGGGCTTTAAGTGCGATGTTTGTGTGAAAATGGGGGTTTTTAAATGATATAAATTCTTGGTTCACATGGGGCTGCCCCAAAACTGAATTGATGGTTTAATTAAAGTTTATTAAACTTCCATTTTTGTTTTGGTGGCTTAAAAGTGTTCAAATAGTGTGAAATGTTGATATTAAGAAGATCTTTGGGGTGCAAAACAGTGTGATGTTTTGAGTGGTTGTTTCATTGAAAATAAAAATGTTTTGTTGTGTGTTTAAAATGGTATAAAGTATGTATATATCCTGTATTTCTTGTTTGTGACCAGTAGTGGTGTTTTATATGCAAAATTATTTGTGTTGTTTGCTGAAATTGTTTGAGCAAAAAAGGGGGAATCCCGGGTACTTAGGTGGGCGGATATGTACTAGTACGACTAGTGAACCAGATGGATTGTGCCCCTGTTTCACTGAGAAAATTTATAACGACAACTCTAACTAAATTATGTGGATGATATTTGGGGACCACTAGGTTATATGGATGTTACCTACTAGTGTCTCGTGCATATGAAAGGATTGTGACTTGGATACTTTACACCGAGGTACAAGGTACATAGTTCCCGAGACTATCTATTTGCCTAGGGGTGTTCCCAGTTTTGGAGCTCATTGGATTTGTGGTATTAACCATTGTATTGTGGTTTTTATGGAATTAATTTATAGTAGCTCACATGTCTATTTAAATGTGTGAATATTCTGAATATTTTAATATGAAAACTGTTATCAATGGACAGTTGCATTTCCTGTATTTTAATACATCTTTTCTTTGCATATTAAAACTGCTTGTTTTTTAACATTGTATTGGATTATCTTTGGAGTAATTGGGTGGTATCCTATTAGGCTTAGGATCACACCCTACTTACACCTCTTGGGTGTAAGTAGACTTGGTTATGTTTGACATAGGTAAAGGAAAGTATAAGGGTGATGGTAGTTCAGGGTGTTAGTCCGCATCCGTCGGATGGAGTTGTGGAAACTGCTTGGGGGTGATGACCCCTTGTCATGTGGAGTCCATGGGGCTGTTTTGTTGCGGTTTCATTGTGTCTTTTGACCTTTTGTACTTCATTTGAACTTATGTATTCAGTTCGTGATTTTTGTATAATCCTTACTCGTATGAATTTTTCTTATTCATTTTATCAAATATTTATGATGTTTTATGTATACATATTCGGGTAAATCATTCGCAAATCAAGATAAATGATAACCGAGAACTTGTACCAGCCCGTGGGTATAGGGAACTCCCTTCGGGCCTTTCCATGGGCTGTGTTTGGAGCTGTTAATGGTGATGACCAGATTTGGTTCGTGACAAAATGGTATCAGAGGAGGTTAAAGTTTTTGGGTTATTTTACTATTTTGGAATGAGTCGGGATAGACAAGAGCTAGGACTGTCAGGGATCAGGGTTTTGGTTGTGAGTTGTGTGCCAGTCCCACACATCTCATGGAAGACCATGACTCACCAGGGGATGTGGGAATTTATGGATTAACTTCACTTCCAGTTGAGACGTGTGGGCTGCAGACCACATGTGGACATTAGGCGAATGTGGAGTAGTTGTTTCGATTAGTAATGAAATGTGTTTATTTTATTTATATTTGATGTATTTTATTAAAAATTTTAGAATTTTTATATTGACTTTTATTTTGTGACTGTTGCATTTTGTAGCAATGTGCCACCATGTAAAGCTCCCACCCGCCCACAGGAGGAAGATGGAGAGAGTTCTCCCACACTGATTGATTAGAGGCTCATGTAGGTGTGGTTCGGGCTATCCAATATTTTGGACAGGGACCAGCTCCTTCTCTTTTTCCTATTAGGGAAAAAGAGACAGGTCCTAGAAAAGATTAATCACAAGAGTTTCTAAAAAACAAGCCTCCTGCCTTCCGAGGTAGCTCAGAACCCCAGGAAGCAGAAGAATGTCTTGAGAAGATCGAGCATATGTTTGAGTTCCTATAAAAACCTAAGGATATCAGGGTGAAGTGTGCCTCCTTTCTATCAGAGGGTCTCAACCGTAAGTGGTGGGAGTTATTGCTTCAGTCTGGGAAGAATGAGCAGATGCGCTGGAAAGATTTCAAGGATGTCTTCAACGGATAGTACTGCCCTGAGGAGTTGGCTTATGGTAGGTCTAGAGAGTTCAGGGAAGTTGTTTAGGGGAATCTATATGTGATGGAGTATGCCAACCATCTCACTGATTTGGTTTGGTATGCTCCCGAAATTGTATCTAATGAGCAAGTGAAGGCCCAGAGGATTGAGAAAGGCTTGCCACCATAGATATACATCCAGGTGTTCTTGTTTAAGATGATGACCTATGATGAGGTCATTGATCAGACGTGCATGGTGTAGATTGATAAGAAAGGCATGGCTGGTTTCTATGGTACATTATCAATAGTGGGAAGTGGAAGCTCCTCAGAGAAGAAAAGGAAGCGGGATGATCTTGTAAAGAAAGGAGGTGGCAGTTCAGGCCACTCTTCCAGGCAGTTTTCTTCTGTGGCTTATGATACGAGATCGGTCATGTTCCACTAGTGTATGATGCCCGGGTATATCTTACCAGTATGTCCACTTCTTCCAAAACCTTGTTACTAGTGTTGAGGTATGGGGCATTTTCAACGTTTCTGTTGTGTGGCAAGTCCACTTCCAAGTGGGGCTGGGTTAGTGGCTTCAACAGGAGTTCCAGCATAGTCTGAGCCGTCATAGACTAGGGGATCTCGATTTGGAAGCCATGGTGGTAGGGCTAGGTCTTCTTCTAGGTAGAGCCAGTTCACGGCACAACCATAGACTATCGGTCTTCTTCAGGCAGAGACCGGACATCTCCATGCGGTGGATCAGGCACCATCAGGATCAGAGGCGGGACCGTCAATTGTTCGTGTTACAGTTTTGATCGAATCTTCTATAACTTATGTTCTGTTTGATACTGGTGAATCTTTTTCATTAATTTCTTCCCATTTTGTGTACATTCTGAATTTTCTAACTGATTTGACGTCTTTTGCGATGGATTTGGTGACACCACTGGGAAAGCAGAAGGAGCAGGGTCTCAGGTGCCCGTCATGTGCTCTTTCTGTTCCAGGGGTGGAGATGGAGTGAGCCCTCTTGGTATTATATATGGAACTTTTTTATGTCATACTCGGGATGGATTGTCTAGTACACTTCCAGGAACACATCGTTTTCTACAGAGGGCATGTGAGTTTCATGGCACCTGATGGGAGTCGTCATGTTTTTCATGGAGAATGGGATCCTGGGTCAGGTCGCGCAAGGCCTCCACTCCCAGGGTTGGGAAGTGTTATGTAACACCCCGAGATTTTATGAAAAATATTCTTTTAATTTTATTAATGTCTTGTGTTGTATTCTATACCAAGATTACCTTGTGCTATACGCAACACTGTATTAGCTTGCAGTATACGCAACACTATTCTTGGATCGTGTTACACGCAATTTTGATAATAGTTATTCTACACAATATTGAGTATATATATATATATATTCAATTTATAAATGAAATATGGTTAGATTATGTTATATGAAACAACGAAGGATTCTTGCACAGCTCACAACCCTGACTTGGCTTGCATTACACGCAATCGTGACCTTCCTTGATAGCGTGTGTTGTACGCAATACCGGGTTTTACTAAACAACGATATATTATTATAATATTATTATGAACTATCCAATATGAATAGTATTAACTAAATTTTGAATCTTATAACATTATTATTCGTCTTGCACATTTTTTAAAACATGGTATAAGAACAAAACAATTTTTTTGGATAAAATAAGTATTTTTCAAAAAATGCAGTTTTGCGGCCTTTTGATGGCGCACCCACATTAAATATAGTTTTTGGCATGTTTATAAGTTCAATTTCACGATAAAAAATTATTCTTTGGAATCATGAAATAAATATTTACTTTGGATAAATTTTCATATCATTCTGGTAACTTTCATATTTTGATGAATAGTAAAAACACGCTATATTTTAATTAAAAACAACTTTTTTTCATCGCAATAATTTATATGGTTAAATTATAATATTGAATGGTTTTAAAGTATAAATAGAATATATTTTTACCATTTAATATAATGTATGTCATTAGCATTGATTCTACCTTGATTTCGTAGGATAAATCAATTCAATCTTTTGCAATGTTTTAAAGAAAAACTCGTTTTCTTTCGACAACAGGATTAATTTTAATTTAATTTCTGAAACTTTTGTCTATTGAATTTGGAAAAATAGATTCCATATTTGGAATCAGTGGATCCAAATTATGTTAATAATCTACTTTTTATTTTTGGGAATTATGAATAGTAACTACGGTAAATTTTATTTACCATAGTTAAAGGTAAATCGGGTAATTAAGGGTAAATATAATATTATAAAATTACCCTAACACATGTAAAAATCCTATTGGATGACTAAAAGTCGACCCATATCACCTAAGGGTCGGATTAGATTCATTTATTGGACTTTTGTCCATTATTATTAAAACCAAAGAATGTGACAACATGTCACTTTCTTAAATCTTATAAGTATAATAATTTTAATTTTGAGATAAACTTCATGAAACTTCAAACATGAATAGTCTCCATAAAGCTAATACAATTAACTACATCATAGGAATTTATTTATAATTTTTAGAGATTAAATAATTATCATTTATTATGACACAAAGATGATGTAGTAATTGTATTATTAATGAAATATTAACATAATTGATGTTATAAATACCGAAATAAATGTAATTTAAGACTTTTTATGAATTACACTAATTTTATACGATAATATTACATGATATTATTGAGTTAATTAACTTTGATCTAACTAATCAATCTGTTATGAGTTTCTCAAAAATCAATTACTAAATAGTGTCCAAATTGACATAAAATAGTTTTTAAAACAAATATTATATAATTAATTTTTATTTTATTCCTAAAAATCTACGGTTCGGCCAAATGACATAGATAAGGTTATATATATTAATAATAAACAACTTGGGGTTCGTTTGGCTTGATATAGTAAGTTTATTAACCTTATAGTGTAAGAAAACAAGAAGACACCGTAAAAGTTGAATTATCTAACTTAAAGTTAAATCTAAATGATAAGGTTAAAATTGATACCTAAACTTGTCTAAATTCTATTTGATGAGAGGATTTAGACCCTTAACCACCTTATCTTCGAAATATATCAATTTGGAGTTATTAAAAACCGAATTTGACTTTATAATAAAATAATATTTTTAGTTATTCCAAAGGTGCCTCTCTCCTCCCTTAAAAAAGGGCACCTCCTCCTCCCTCTTCCTAACACCACTTTGAGCCTTAAATATATCCAACCCCTTAAAATTTCTCTTCTAAACTTCCATAGAAACATCCAAGGGGTTCTGGTCTTCTTCAGAGACCTGTTTTAGTACCCTAAAAGGAGGTCTCAAAGAAGCACTTCAAAGAAGAGGTAATGTCTGTTACCGATTCTTTCATCTTTATTTCTTCTTCCACTTCTTCTTCTTTAGTTGTTTCATTATTAAGTAATATCATTAGTATCACTTATATACAGATATTTTATTATAAGTATGAAAAAACCCTATTTCACCATCTATCTATCCTACAGAAAAAGAAATCACCGCATGTGCGTACGTACGGAATACCGTCTCCACGCTGTGGTGTAATCTATTTTCCACCACCACCTTACTTGGATGGGTATAATGGTGTAAATAATGACTATATATGACTATTAAAAAGTGATATTTATTCTGAAATAGTATACATACACTCCAATACAATTCCACGATCATGGGAATGATATCATCGCTCGTGCGTACGTACGGAATACTGTCTCCACGATGTGATGCGATTCGTTCTACATTATATTCATTGCATAATGATTATATAAATGAATTGAATGAATGAATATGATATATATTACAATAATAACATTATGTAAATGTGGTATCTATAACCTAAAGGTAATAATAATAATTTATTCGACAAACACGCAGAAGAACAAAAAAGCAATAAACATCTTAATAACAAGTAGTAATGAAATATTACTAATAATAAGCTAATAATATGACCATATATGATATCATAACAATAAATATGATTCTAGAATAAGTCAATGACATTCTTTAAATCATTATACAGGAGGTTTGGACACTTACGAAGCAAATCGGACCTAAGATAAGGGATAATTTTGAAAATCTCATTTTTATCCGAGATTGCTTATTCGAAAGCATTTACTGGGGTGTATTTTATCATCCACATCTATGTTTCCTCAATCTGTAATATTATTTCCATTCACCTAAAATTTTTTAAATCCTATTTTACCCTTTGGTGAGTTTTTAGTAAAAGATATGAAAGGAATCTTTTGTCGTTTTTCGTACGAGGTACTTTTTTTACTTTTCCGACAAAAGTACGAGAAGAATGTTTTTTTAACTTATACGGCATGAATGGATTTTTAAAAAATTATTTCCAAGAATCTTCCTTGCATGTTTTCAAGTTTATTTTTAATCATCTTCTTTTAGTTTAAAATTGTATGACATGTTAAGAAAGGAAAAAAATGTTTTTGAAGTAGAAAGGATATTTTCCTCAAGAATGGAGTTCAAGTGTTTTATCAAAATTATTTTCCATATAAGATAATATAGGGTTCTATTTCTATCCCTATTATTACATTGATTTGATTATGTTGTGATGGAAATATTTTTATGAATTCCTTTATCTTATATGAATTGTTTTATGATGTCATGTTGTTTAAGAATCCCATTTTTATTATATGGGTTATCCTATGATGTATGGTTTATGATTTTGTGGCACACATAATAATGGTATCATTATGAGATGGGTGGGACCTATATCTACCTCCAATGCATTGGGTAAAGATTTTATATCTCATAAGATAGACATGGGTGGAACGGTAGGTTATACCGGTTCAGTGAAACAGGACTGAAACGAGGATTGAACTCGGTTCAGAAAGGGACTTTGTCCACTAAGATTGTCTTTTCAATGAGTCTTGAATAATAAGAAATGATTCTATATGATTATGTGTGTATGCCATAAAGTTTCATGTTTTATGTTATGATTATTGGGAATAAATTTCACTACTATGATTTATCACATGTTATGAAATTATGATCTCTTTTGCTGGTTAAGATTTCCAAAAGATATGTTCTTATGAATATGACGTGATTGATATTTCTTTTTTTTACCCTTACTGAGAATTTGATCTCACCCTTTTATGTTTTCTTTTCCCCAGGACATAAAGAAAGGATTTAGGTTTAAAAAAAATAAGATCTTTATGGTAGATGTTGAAGATCTTTAACCACGATTAGAAGATTATATTTCGAGTTTCCAAAGACACTAAACTATTACGGTCCTTGTGTGTGTGTTTTTGTTATGTACTAAGTATTCTGAAATAGTAATGTAATGTCTATGTACGTTAATCTTCGGGTCTCTACAGTTGGTATCAGAGGCAAAGGAGGTAGTAATGTATCTGATCCTTGGGAACTCCCACATGTGAGCGTTGGACGAAGCATGGCTCTCCGCCCAAGGGCTTCATGAGGAAATGGATGCCACTGGGGATGGTGGTGTGTCCCCCCCCAGGGGGTGTAGCCCCCATGGAGTGCCATGATAGGTATCAATTATAGTCCACTGGAATAATTCCAGACTGCTATAGTTGGTATCAGAGGAGAGGTTTAGTCAACCTTTGGAAACATGGATGCGAAAACGTTAGTCAGATCCCTAGAGATATTTATAAGGTATGTCTAGGGATGTCCCTAAGGATAAGTATACATATAGGATACAGTCCTAGAACTATGGTAACGATCATAGAATTTAACCTAAGATGTTAGATATTGAGGATACTCCCCCTTTATTATGTTGTTTTCCCTAGCAAGATTTTTGCCTCTCACACTATTCTTTTTTGGTTTTAGACAATGGCTGGAACCCGAAGGAACCGTGTTGATCAATGTAATGGACAATGCAATGATTGTTCTCTTGAACAAACAAATGTTATGGGAGATGGAGTGCAAAATCTTATTTTTATACTTACACAAGCTATGAATCATTCTGGACTTCCAAATGAGCAGAGAAGGGAACAACATTCTATTGAGTCCTTCATGAGGCAACGTACACCTTCTTTTTGTGGGTCTTCTGATACACTTGTTTCTGAACAATGGATCAATACCACTGAAAAGATATTTTCAGTTCATCAATGTCTGGAACAAGATAAAGTCATCTTAGCAGTATATCATTGGGAAGGTGAAGCTGATCAATGGTGGAATCTTATCAAGAATACGAGGCAATGATATGAAATTGAGTCCATGGAATGAGATGAGTTCAAGAACTTATTTTTCAATAAGTACTTCCCTCGTATTTTCGAAAAAAGATGGAGAAGGAGTTTCTTGAACTAAAGAAAAAGGATGATGAATATGTTGGTATATACGAAGCTAATTTTACAAGGCTTGCAAGGTATGCATCTGGATTTATCATCCAACCTGAAAGTAAAGTTGATCAATTTTTCAATGGCTTAAAACCAAATCTTCGAAGGGAATTAGCTATAAGAGACTTCAGTAGCTATGAATAAATTGTGCATTGTTCTATCAAGGTAGAAATGGAAGTTGGTGTTACTTATCCATCTCATAGTATTGACAAGAAACAAACGATGGAGTTCAAGGAGAAATCTCAGAATAATGGTGAAAAGAAGATGAATGTTTCCTTATGCTCAAAGTGTGGAAAGAAGCATAGTGGAGATTGTCTTAAAGGGACAAGTAAATGTTTCAAATGTGGAAAGGAAGGTCCTCGGGCATTTGAATGCCGCAATTATAGGAAGAAGATGCCTAATGATGCAAACAAAGGAAGGGATACACAGAATGAACCTACTACACTTCAATGCTTCATGTGAAAGGAAATGGGGCATTATGCTAATAAATGCTCTAATCCAAGGGTTAGTGATGATCGACATAAGCAACCACTTAAGGCAAAGGACAAAGGGAAGTCACATGCGATCACCATTGGCGATGTTGAATATGAAAACGATGTGGTGGAATGATTAAGTGTTTATGTAATGGGATTCCAGAATAATGTTGTATATAGTATCGTGGAATATTGAAATATTAATGTTTTGGTCTATTGTGGTTTTCAATAATTTTATGGCATCGGTAACCATGAAAAGTGATTGAAATATTTTTGGAAAGTAGATGATATGCACATAATGAAGGGATAAAGAGAGTCTAATATGTTTGATAGTATTCATGAGCTCATGATTGATATAAGGACTAAGTGATATCATGGTTTGAGTATATATAATTTTGAGGATTTTTGTATGTGGAAAGTGTTAATTTTTAACTGCATTCATGTTTTCACTAATGTTCAATGGGTATTCATTCTTCAAGAGAATACATGATTAAGGTATTCACATGTTTGTAATTTGACCAAAAAGACATATATTATGATATATGGGGGATAAACGATGGCATTCATGTGATCATTTTCTTTATACAATGAGCTTGGACTGATGTATTTTAGATAAGCCTAAAGATTGGAATGGATTATGTTGGACATAAGTTTGTATTGGTTAAGGATAAAACTTTTTTTTGATATTGTTGATGAGATGTTATAGTAATATAGCTTTAGAAAAAGGACAACCTGCAGGACGGGTGACAACCCATCACGCAGGACAAGGCTGTGGGAATCAAACCCACAACCAAAGTGCGACTGGCCTTTATCGCCTACCACTGGCCTACAGGAAGTCCATGTTTAGTAGAAACTAGTTTTATTATATTAAGAAGTAAGATATATGAATTATAAGTCCATTTTAGGAACCATATATGATTCATCTCACTATATATGGACTTATGTATTTTTTGATAACTTTTCTAACCTTTTATTTGAGACAGATGGAATGACCCATCATTCTATCACATGATCTGCTAACACATAACAAATGACAAATTCAACTTTATTTCTTTAAGAGATGAAGTGGAAATTTTCCAAAGAACAACAAAAGGTGAGACTATACCAAAATCACGAAAGTATTTCTTCTATTTTCAATTTCATCAACTTTAGGGAAATGATCTTGAAAGCAACAAATGTTGTCCTAGTATCTGATGAATCAGATGGTACCTTAGATTGTCACAAATTTATGGCTTTGTGATTGTTGTCTTTTCCATAGCCATGTTCTCTACCACTCTCCATCAGAACACGATGGTTTGATTTCTCTTCCATATCCATATTTTCACCTATGTGGAAACCCAGTGATTAGTTTATTTGGGTAACCGTTATGTTTCATACATTTTTTTAAAGATTGGTTTTGGTATTCCTTTTTACGATGTGGGTTTCTATTAAAGAAACTTTCGAATAGTAAACCATTTATAACCCCGACAAATTTTAAGGGCGAAATTCATTTTAAGGGGGGAAGAATGTAAAACCCAGAGATTTTATGAAAAATATTCTTTTAATTTCATTAATGTCTTGTGTTGTATGCAACACCAAGATTACCTTGCGCTATACGCAACACTGTATTAGCTTGCAGTATACGCAACACTATTCTTGGATCGTGTTACACACAATTTTGATAATAGTTATTCTATGCAAAATTGAGTATATATATATATATATTAAATGAATAAATGAAATATGGTTGGATTATGTTATACGAAACAACAAAGGATTCTTTCACAGCACGCAACCCGGACTTGGCTTGCATTACACGCAATCGCGACCTTCCTCGATAGCGTGTGTTGTACGCAATACTGGGTTTTACTAAACAACGATATATTATTATAATATTATTATGAACTAGACGTTATGAATAGTATTAACTAAATTTTGAATCTTATAACATTATTATTCATCTTGCACATTTTCTAAAACATGTTATAAGAACAAAATAAAATTTTTGGGTAAAATAAGTATTTTTCAAAAAACGCAGTTTTACCGCCTTTTGATGGCGCACCCACTTTAAATCTAGTTTTTGACATGTTTATAAGTTCAATTTGAAAAAAAATAAAATTATTCTTTTGAATCATGAAATAAAAATTTACTTTGGATAAAGTTTCATATCATTCTGGAAACTTTCATATTTTGATGAATAGTAAAAACACGCTATATTTTAATTAAAAACAACTTTTTTTCATCGCAATAATTTATATGGATAAATTATAATATTGAATGGTTTTAAAGTATAAATAGAATATATTTTTACCATTTAATATAATGTATGTCATTAGCATTGATTCTACCTTGAATTCGTAGGATAAATCAATTCAATCTTTTGCAATGTTTTAAAGAAAAACCCGTTTTCTTTCGACAACGGGATTAATTTTAATTTAATTTCTGCAAATTTTGTGTATTGAATTTGGAAAAATGGATTCCATATTTGGAATCAGTGGATCCAAATTATTTTAATAAGCTACTTTTAATTTTTGGGAATTATGAATAGTAACTACGGTAAATTTTATTTTCCATTGTTAAAGGTAAATCGGGTAATTAAGGGTAAATGTAATATTATAAAATTACCCTAACACATGTCAAAATCCTATTGGATGACTAAATGTAGACCCATATCACCTAAGGGCCATATTAGATTCATTTAATGGACTTTTTTCCATTATTATTAAAACCAAAGAATGTGACAACATGTCACTTTCTTAAATCTTATAAGTATACTAATTTTAATTTAGTGATAAACATCATGAAACATCGAAAATGAATAGTATCCAGAAATATAATACAATTATCTACATCATAGTAATTTATTTATAATTTTTAGGGATTAAATAATTATCATTTATTATGACACAAATATGATGTAGTAATTGTCTTATTAATGAAATATTGACATAACTGATGATATAAATACCCAAATAAATGTAATTTAATACTTTTTATGAATTACACTATTTTTATATGTTAATATGACATTTTATTATTGATTTAATTAACATTATTCGAACTAATCAATCTGTTATGAGTTTCACAGAAATCAATTACTAAATAGTGTCAAAATTGACATAAAATAGTTTTTAAAACAAATATTATATTACTAATTATTATTTTATTCCTAAAAACTATGTTTAGGCCAAATGACTTCGATAAGATTATATATATTAATAATAAACAACTTGGGGTTCTTTTGTCTTGATATAGTAAGTTTATTAACCTTATGGTGTAAGAAAACAAGAAGACACGGTAAACGGTAAATTATCTAACTTAAAGTTAAATCTAAATGATAAGGTTAAAATTGATACCTAAACTTGTCTAAATTCTATTTTATGATAGTATTTCGACCCCTACCCACCTTATCTTTGAAATATATCAATTTGGAGCTATTAAAAACCGAATTCGACTTTATAATAAAATAATATTTTTGGTTATTCCAAAGGTGCCCCTCTCCTCCCTTTAAAAAGGGCACCTCCACCTCCCTCTTCCTCACACCACTTTGAGCCTTCAAGCTCGGCCAACCCCTTCCAATTTCTCCTTTCCACTTCCCTAGAAACATCATAGAGGTTCTATTCTTCTTCAAAGACCTATTTTAGTACCCTAAAATGAGGTCTCAATGAAGCACTTCAAAGAAGAGGTAATGTCCGTTACCAATTCTTTCATCTTTATTTCTTCTTCCACTTCTACTTATTTAGATGTTTCATTATGAAGTAATAACATCAGTATCAATCATATAATGATATGTTATTATAAGTATGAAACAACCCTATCTCACCATCTATCCATCCTACGGAAAAAGAAATCACCACTCGTGCGTACGTAGGGAATACCGTCTCCACGCCGTGGTGTAATGTATTTTCCACCACCACCTTACTTGGATGGGTATAATTGTGTAAATAATGACTAAGTATGACTATTAAAAATTTATATTCATTCTGAAATAGTATACATACACTCCAATACAATTCCATGATCATGGGAACGATATAATCACTCGTGCATACGTACGGAATACCGTCTCCACGATGTGATTCGATTCGTTCTACATGATCTTCATTGCATAGTGATTAAATAAATGAATTGAATGAATGAATATGATTTATATTACAATAATACCATTCTATAAATGAGGTATCTATATCCTAAAGATAAGAATAAGAATTTATTTGACAAACACGCATAAGAACAAAAAAGTAATAAACACCCAAATAACAAGTAGTAATGAAATATTACTAATAATAACCTAATAATATGACCATATATAATATAATAACAATAAGTATGATTCTGGAATAAGTCAATAAAATTATTTAAATCATTATACATGAGGTTTGGACACTTATAAAGCAAATCGGACCTAAGGTAAGGGATAATTTTTCAAATCTCATTTTTATCTGAGATTGCTTATTCGTAAGCATTTACTGGGGTGTATTTTATCATCCACATCCATGTTTCCTCAATATGTAATATTATTTCAATTCACCTACAATTTTTTAAATCCTATTTTACCCTTCGGTGAGTTTTTAGTAAAAGATATGAATGGAATCTTTTGTCGTTTTTCGTACGAGGTACTTTTTTGACTTTTCTGAAAAAAGTACGAGAAGAATGTTTTTTTAACTTATACGGCATGAATGGATTTTTAAAAAATTATTTCCAGGAATCTTACTTTACATGTTTTCAAGTTTATTTTTAATCAAATTCTTTTAGTTTAAAATTGTATGAAATGTTAAGAAAGGAAATAAATGTTTTTGAAGTAGAAAGGATATTTCCCTCAAGAATGGAGTTCAAGTGTTTTATCAAAATTATTTTCCATCTAAGATAATATAGGGTTCGGTTTCTATCCCTATTATAAAATGGATTTGATTATGTTGTGGTGGAAATATTTTTATGAATTCCTTTATCTTATATGAATAGATTTATGATGTTATGTTGTTTAAGAATCCCATTTTTATTACATGGGTTATGCTATGATGTATGGTTTATGATTTTGTGGCACACATAAGAATGGTATCATTATGAGATGGGTGGGACCTATATCTCCCTCCAATGAATTGGGTAATGATTTTATATCTCATGAGATAGACATGGCTGGAATGGTAGGTTATACCGGTTCAGTGAAACAGGACTGAAATGAGGAGTGAACTCGATTCAGGAAGGGAATTTGTCCACTAAGATAGTCTTGGAAATGAGTATTGACTAATAAGAAGTGATTCTATATGATTATGTGTGTATGAAAAAAAGTTTCATGTTTTATGTTATGATTATTTGGATTACATTTCACTACTATGATTTATCCCATGTTATGAAATTATGATCTCTTTTGCAGGTTAAGATTTCCAAAAGATATGTTCTTATGAATATGACGTGATTGATATTTCTTTTGTTTACCCTTACTGAGCATTTGAGCTCACATTTTTATGTTTTCTTTTCCCCAGGACATAAAGAAAAGACATAGGTTTAAAAAAAATAATATCGTTATGGGAGATATTGAAGATCTTCCACCACGATTAGAAGATTATATTCTGAGATTCCAAAGACACTAAACTATTACGGTCCTCGTGTGTGTGTTTTTGTAATGTACTAAGTATTCCACAAAAGTAATGTAATGTCTATGTATGTTAAGCTTCGGGTCTATACAGTTGGTATCAGAGGAAAAGGAGGTAGGAATGTATCCGATCCTTGGGAACTCCCACATGTGAACGTTGGACGAAGCATGGCTCTCTGCCCAAGGGCTTCATGAGGAAATGGCTGCCACTGGGGATGGTGGTGTGTCCCGCCGAGGGGGTGTAGCCGCCCATGGAGTGCCCTGATAGGTATCAATTATAGTCCACTGGAATAATTCCAGACCGCTACAAGTTATCTTCCAATTATCTTCAGTCATGATAGAGGATGGCCTTTCCCATGAAGGTTCACTACCTCATGTAGTAAACAAGTTTCCGGAGGTATTCTCGGATGATTTATTATGATTTCCCCCGGAGTGGGATGTAGAGTTTTCGATTGATCTGGCACCAAGAACATAGCTAATATCTATTACCTCTTATAGGATGGACCCCACCAAGATGAGGGAATTAAATATACATCTAGATGACTTAGGATCCAATGGATTCATTCTCCCGAGCGTCTCTCCTTGGGCTGCTCCTGTTTTGTTCGCAAAAATGGCTGATGGATCCCTTCGGTTGTGCATTGACTACCGGATTCTGAATAAGGTTACAATTAAGAATAAATACCCTTTTCCTAGAATAGATGATTTGTACAAACAGTTGAAGGAGGAAAAGTAGGTCTCAAAGATAGACCTGCGTTCAGGGTATCATCAACTTCGGGTGAAAATGTCAGATATCCCAAAGACAACCTTTCGATGCAGGTAAGACCACTTTGAGTATTTGGTCACGCCCTTTAGATTGACCAATGATCCAATGGTCTTTATGGCACTCACGAATAGGGTGTTTCATCTATATCTCTATTTATTTTTTGTGGTGTTCGTGGATGAACTTCTGGTATACTCTAGCTTTGAGGAGGAACATGAACATCACTTGAGGATCATTTTGGGTACATTAAGGTATCACCACCTCTATGAAATGTTGTCAAAGTTCACTTTATGGATCTGAGAGGAGAGATTTCTGGGTCATGTGATCTCAGAGCACGGAGTTTTAGTGGACCCTGAGAAAATTAGTGCAGTCATTTCATTGGAGAAACTGAATAATGTGTTCGAGATCAAGAGATTTCTTGGCTTGGCTGGTTATTAAAGGCGATTCATTCAGGATTTCTCTCAGATTGCTTCACCGATGACTACCCTCACCCAAAAAGGGGTTATGTTTTCATGGGGTCCAGAATGTCAGGAATCGTTCGAGGAGCTGAAGAGGCGGTTGACTACCGCCCCGTGCTGATTTTTCCAGAGGCTGGAAGGGGATATGTGGTCTATTGTGATACTTCATGTATGGGTCTTGGGTGCGTGCTTATGCAAGATGATCATGTGGTCACGTATGGCTCTCTCCATATTTGACCACATGAAAATAAATACCTAACGCATGACGTGGAGTTGGCAGTGGTGATGCATGATTTGAAGACATGGCTTCAATATATCTTTGGGGAAAAGTTTGTGGTATACTCTGATCACAAAAGCTTGGCTTATATCTTCATGCAGAAGAACCTCAACTTGAGGCAGTTTCACTGGATCGAGTAGTTGCAAGGGTATGACATTGACATTGTCTATACCCCTGGAAAGGGTAATTTAGTGTTTGACACCTTGAGCAGAAGGGTTCTAGTGCAAGCTTTGAGGATGTCCATTGATGAGTGGAAAATGATGGGGCTCTTTTCTCATATGCATGTGGAGACCAGGGAACACAGTGGAGGGTCATTTTTGGCGATCTTCAAGTTGAATCCTTCTCTTTTAGAGTTGATTCAGAAAGAACACCCCATTGATGAGCTTTGTCAGCGGTCGAATCAGTTTCATCAGGGTGGGGAGACATCCTCTGATTGGTCATCGTCTTCTGAGGGCATCTTGTGCTTCAAGGGACGTTCAGTAGTGTCGTTATCTCTGTAGAAGGTAGTGATGTGGGACAGCCACCAGTATTAGTGGCCTATCTATCCAGGTTCCACTAAGATATATTATGATGTCCATCAGTAGTTTTGGTTGCCTGGTATGAGATGAGACATACCGGACTTTGTTTCGAGATGCTACACATGCCAGCAGGTCAAAGAAAAACACCAAAGGCCTTCCTCTTTTCTCCAACCACTACCCATTACTACCTGGAAGTGGGATGAGGTCTCTATGGACTTCATTGTTGTTTTACCTCGTACACCTCGGGGTAAAAATTCCATTTGGGTGGTGATTGATCGTTTGACCAAATAAGCCCACTTCATTCCGACAAAAGATACAACTAAAGTGGATGAGTTGGGCCATTTGTATCTTCTGGAAGTGGTGAGACTCCATGGTGTAGCATTAGTAGTTGTCTCAGATAGATACCCTCGTTTCACTTCTCAATTTTGAAAAGGCCTTGGGGTCTTAGATTACGATGAGCACGACAAACCACCCTCAGATAGATGGTCAGACAGAGCGGGCGAATCAGATTTTGGAGGACATGCTTCGTGCATGTGTCCTAGACTTTGGAGGTTATTGAGATATCCATTTTTAATTTATTGAGTTTTCTTATAATAACAGTTACCAATCCTCGATTCGAATGGCCCCTTTTGAGGCTCTCTATGGTCGGCCATGTCGGTCTCCCCTATGTTGGACTGAGGTAGGAGAGACTTTACTGTTGGGGTCGAGCCTTGTGTAGGAGACTTTTGAGGAGTTCAAGTTGATCAGGCAGTGCTTATTGATAGCTCAGAGTTTTCATAAATCTTATGCTGACCAGAGGCGTCAATTCCTAGTGTTTTTTGTGGGTGACATGGTATTCTTGAAAGTGGCCCCTCGTCTGGGCCATCGTCGATTGGGGAAGCAAGGTAAGCTGATGTTGCATTATGTCGGGCCCTTTGATATCACCGAGCATATTGGCAAGGTGGGATATAGGTTGTCCTTACCATATCAGTTGAAATCCATCCATGATGTCTTCCATGTCTCCCAGATGAATAAATACAACTCGGATTCGTCACATGTGTTGAGTTGGGAAGAAGTGGAGATAGAGCCTGACATGTCTGTTGTGGAGAGGCGGGTGAAAATAGTGGGCTCTCAAGAGAAGATAATTATATGGAAGTCTATTCCATTAGTCTGGGTTCTGTGGCAGCTTGGGAATGATACACATGAGACATGGGAGTGAAAGTCATGGGTCGAAGAAGAGTACTCATTCTTGTATTCCAACCAAGCTTCATGTTGACTTTCTGGGGTGGAAAGTCCTTCATGGTGGGGAGAATTGTTACATAAATGGCATATTTTAAAGGTATTTATCATTTAATTTACATCCTTTATTTGTTTTGGGTTTTTCTATTCATTTTTGAAGGAAATGGTGGGTTTCCAAAATTTGGGACAACCCGAGAGCCCATTTCCAGTTTTGAAAGTAAATTTTCTTTCTTTAATAACTACTTCATTTTTCAACATGTTTCACCCATTTGACTTCCAAAAGGACCTTCATTTAACTATTCAAACCACCTAAGAAATTTGGGCCCCTTAAAAATTCATTAGCATCCTGGATTTGGGTGATTAAATTAGCTATTTGGAAACACGAATGCCCATTTCTTGTTTTAAATTTTGTTTAATTATTTCATAAAATATTAATTTTTTATCCTTTTTTGGTGGTTACACCTCTAACATTCTCCCACAGTATCGAGCCGCACCCCCAGCTTCGTTTCCCCCTCTTTGGAGATCTTATCAGTCTGGAATTAAGGCTGACCTTCTCAGGTTGCTAAAATCGTCCATATTTCTCAGGTAAGTGACTATCCTTCTAAGATCCTTCCTTTTACTTAAGCTTTCTCCATTTATTATTGAATCACCAAATTTCCAGAAACTAGTTCATTGTACCTATGGTTTTGGTTTGAGTTACTTGGTCCAATCCTCTGGTTTTAGGTTTGATCTCACTCCCTTGTGGTGCGGTGGTGGCGCGGTAGAAGTTCCCCACTAGGATTTGCGGTTCCTGACTCTTTTGGTAGGTGATTCCATTGTTCATGTTATTTTTGTTAATTAGGTTGATTTGTTCATGGTAATTTGATATTTATTTTATTTTAATTATTTTTAAAAAATTAGTGTATTTGCATTAATGAAGCAAATTAATTTTAATTTCCTATTTTTGGTGAAATTGGGCGGTTTTCATACAAATCATTTATTGGTTCATATGGGGCTGACCAATAATTACTTGGTTTATTTTATTGAATTTTATTAGGACTGGAAATCATGTTTTTAATGGTTAGTCTTTTTTTTTGGTTGCTGTGAATGTTTGTTTAAATGGTGTTTGGGAAACAAATGGGCTTTAAGTGCCATGTTTGTGTGAAAATGCGGGTTTTTAAAAGATATAACTTCATGGTTCACATGGGGCTGCCCAAAAACTGAATTTTTGGTTTCATTAAAGGTTATTGAACTTACATTTTGTTTTGGTGACTTAAAAGTGTGCACATAGTGTGAAATGTGTATATTACGAAGAGCTGTGGGTGCAAAACAGTGTGATATTTTGAGTGGTTGTTTTATTTAAAATCAAAACGTTTTTATGTGTGCTTTAAATTGTATAATGTATGTATAGATAATGTATTGTTTTTTTGTGACCATTATTGGTGTTTTATATACAAAATGATGTGTGATGTTTGCTTAAATTTTTTGAGCACAGAAAGGGGAATCATGTGTACTTAGGTTGGAGGATATGTACTAGTACGGCTAGTGAACCGGATGGGTTATGTCCCTGTTTCACTGAGAAAATGGATAATGAAAACTCTAAATAAACTATGTGGATGATATTTGGGGACAAATAGGTTATGTTTATGTTCCCTACTAGTGTCTCTTGCACGGGAAAGGATTGTGACTTTGAAACTTTACACTGAGGTACGACGTACATAGGGCCCGAGACTATCTAGTTGCCTTGGGGTGTTCCCAGTTTTGGTGATCATTGTATTTGTTGTATTTACCCTTGTATTTGGGTGTTTTTTGATGTACTTTACAGTAGCTCACATTTCTATTTAAATGTGTGATCATTCTGAAAATTGTATCTTGAAAACTGTTATCAATTGAAAGTTGCATTTCTTGGATTTTATCACTACTTATCTTTGAATATTAATACTGCTTGATTTTTCACATTGAATTGCATTCTATTTGAAATAATTGGGTGATATCCTATTGGTATTAGGCTCACACCCTACTTACACCCCTTGGGTGTAAGTATACTTGGTTATGTTTGACTCAGGTAAAGGGAAGGCTAAGGGTGATGGCAGTTCAGGGTGTTAGTCCCCATCCTTGGGCTGAAGTTTTGGAGACCGCTTGGGAGTGATGAACCCTTGTCATGTGGAGTCCATGGGGCTGTATTGTTGTTGTTTAATTGAGTATTTGGACCTTTTGGACTTCATTTGATCTTATTTATTCAGTTCTAGATTTTTGTATAAACCTTGCTCGTATGAATTTTTCAGATTCATTTTATCAAATATTTTTGATGTTTTATGTATACATATTAGGGTAAATTGTTCCCAAACCAAGATAAATGATACCCGTGGAATTGTTCCAGCCCGTGGGGATAGCGAATTCCCTTCGGGCCTTTCCATGGGCTGGGTTTGGTGCTGTTAATGGTGGCGACCAGATTCGGTTCGTGACAATACTAGAATGGAAAACATCATTAGAATGATGAATCAGTTACTTGAGTTATGAGAAATTACTATAATCATGATAAGAGACATGATCTAGCTCAAAGAAACAACTTTCCATTAATTCATTTATTAATCAATTAACACCTTCATGTAGTGGATATACTGAACCATTAACTGTTGAATAATGGATAATATGTATAGAAAAAATATTTTCTATAATCTTTTGTATAGAGAAAGATAAGGTCACCCTGCCTGTGTACCACCAAGTGGGAGGAGGTGATCAGTGGTGGAAAATAATTTAAATCACGAATCCAAGAAGGGGGATTGATTATATGGAGTAAGAAAAGTTTTGGGTTGATTTTTCAATAAATATTTCCCCCATTCAATGAGTATGAAAATGGAGAATAAATAAAAAGAGATAAATAAAAAGGAAAATAAACCTATGTAAATCTATAAGAAAAAATTTAAAAGGATTTCTAGATACACCTACAACATTGAAATGGATTCTAGTAGAATGTTTGACAGATTATTTAGTGGACTAACACCCTATATATGGAAGAATTTAGAAAATTGACACTATTATAGTTATTTGTTAATAATGAGATGTGCTATGAAGGTTAAACTAGAGTTTAGGGAAATGTAGTTGTCCCATAGACCGAATGAAAATAAGATATGCTTATATCCAAACTTGGGGAGGAAATTTGATCACATAAGTGTAAGAAAACAAATTCAACTTCCCATATGAATCAAATTTGGAATTAAGCATTCTAGGAACTAATTTCTTGAGATTGTGAAATGTTACATGTTTGGAAGAGATTATAATATTGCTTGGAACTATCATAGTTAAATGAAGCTTCATCTTCTCAACACTAACATCAAAGGGATGACTCTTCAATACCATCCTGATGTCCAATGTTTCATGTGTAGACAACATGGGCACTTTTATAATCATAATAAAAATAAAAATATAATGGAGGGGAATAACCACCAACCCCTTCATAGGACAAGGTATTTGGACTGGATATTTTCTATCACAACGGCTAAAGTAAAGTGTCCAAATTATGTGGTGAAATGTAATCTGATTTTTCTATCAATGATATAAAGTACATTGTTTGATTCTACTTCTATGCATTCCTTTATTACCTCAATGTTTTCTAGGAATATTGATTCAATACCTAAAATTATATAAGAATATTTATCTCCTAATACTCTTGGAGAGATTATAAAATAATCAATAGTGTGTAGAAACATTATTATTCTCTTTGGAGTGTATAATGTCATCACAAATATTCTAGTCATATCCATACTGTAATTTAAAAAAAATAATAGGGCTAGACTGGATCTCAATGTTTAATACTAATATCAACTGGTAAACAAAGGAAACCTCAGAAATCTTGGATGGAAAACCAATATATGTTTTCAAATGAGATATATCTTGTTATGAAATTTGTTTATAAGAACATCCAATATAATTATCTATTTAATTGATTGGTGAATATGAACAATTTGATGAAAGTTTATGAATAGGAAATGTCCACATTATTCCTGAATACATTGATGTATTTATTGAGGTGTTATCAGGACCTCCCCAGCTTGATAGGTAGATTCCTCCATAAAAAATGTGGATCTAAGGGAATTAATGAAACAAGTTCAAGATCATTTGGAGAAGGGTTTAATTCATAAAACTATGTATCATGGGAATAACATGTTATATTTGTGAATAATAATGATATATCAATGCGTCTATGTGTTGATTATATAAAACTTAATCATATCATAGTGAAGAAAAGTACCCTCTTGAAAGGATTGATGATTTATTTGACTAGCTTAATGGGGATTTATTCTTCTCTAAGATTAATATTTGATCTAGATATAATAAATTGAGAGTAAAGAAAAATTATATTACAATGTCTATATTCTTATCAATATATTGGAATTATTATTATTTTGTTATATCCTTTGAGTTGACAAATGATACTACCATATTTAGGGATTTGATCAGTAGAGTCCTTAAGTACTACATTGGTAACATTGCTGTAGTTTTTATTGATGATATTATATTATATTATAAATGTAACATGAAGCATGAGGATCATATAAGGATTATATTTTAAACTACGAGGAAGGAGAGTCTATTGGGAAGGTTTATAAAATGTGAATTTTGGTTACAACAAGTTGATTTCATGGGGGGAAATTTAACAAATGACTAAATCTCCATTGACCCTATGAAGACAAAGGATGTGGAGGAGTTCCATTAGCCCATAATAGTAACTAATAATAGTAGTTTCCATGGTAAAGCATGATATTTGATGAGGTTTTTGAAAACAGTCATGAAATTATAATCCACTAACCATGTTAACTCAAAAATGGGATAACTTCATCTTGAAAAAGGATTGTGAATATGTATCCATGATCTAAAAACGAGACTGGTTATAACACCCATGTTAACTCTACCCTCTATGAGGGAAGGATTCATTGGTTTTAGTGGTGCATATATAAAAGGTATTCAGTGTATCCTCTTGAAAAAGGAAAAGATTATTTCTTATGCATCTCAACTGTCAAAGAATCATGAGAAGAATTATCCTACACATGACTTGGTACCTACCTCAATTTTTTTCAATAAATTTATGTAGGCACTGTATTTATGGGAAGAAATTTGATATATATATATATATACCACCAAATTTTGAAGAATATCATTCAAAATTAATTGAAAATTATACATAGGAGATGGTTGGATCTTATAAAAGTATATGACTGTTCACTTATATATCATCCTAGATAAGAAAACAATTTTTTGTCGCATTATGTTGGAATAACCCTATCATGTTAGCCATCATTAGGATTAAAGGAGATCCTTTCATCAAATACCATGTAAAATTGGACTTGAAAAATATGATGAAAATGAACATCATCAATTGTATTCTAAATGATTTCTCAACCATCATTACTAAATAAGATCAAAAAAACAAAAAGAGACTATTCTTTATTATATAAGAATATTGAGGACTTGAAGAATGGGATGTTTCATGGGTTAAATTTTGATCAAGAAGGTGTACTAATATTTCATACAAGGATATGTGTTCCATATATTCTATAAATAAATATGGGGTGATCGATTAAGCTCATATATCTATATTTTTTACACATCCTTGAAGCACTAAAATATATATGAACTTTTATGATCATTATTAGTTGTATAACATGAAAAGTTAGATTTCTAACTACACTACATGGTTCTTGGTGTGACAACAAGTGAATTCATAGAGACAACTCGGGAAAGGGGTTTTACAACCACTACCCACTTCCACATGGATGTGGGAAAATATCACTTTGAACTTTTTTTAGTAATCTCCTGAAGACATCCCAAGGAATCATATTGATATAGGTTATATTGAATCATCTCAGCAAGAAATTCCATTGCAATACTATTTTGGAAGATTTATCTCTTGAACAACATTCCATGATTTACAAAATGGATGTGGTGAGGTTTCGTGGGGTGAAACATTTAAATGTTTCAGATTATGACATACGGTCCACATCAAAATTATGTTTAAGTCTTCAAAATGATTTGAATATTGAATTGTATTTTAGTACATCTTTTCACCCACAACTGATGAACAATTTTAAAGGAATATTTGAACACTCAAGGAAATGCTGAGAACATGATAAATTGTATTTAATGGTTTATAAAATCCAAATATCCCCTAAGTACAGTTCGCATACAATTGCGCGTCAATTTGCGTATTCATATGGCACCCTATGAAGCTCAATATGGAAAAAATGTAGATTTCTTATTATTTGGGATAAATTTTGTGAGAGAAATATTTTTCTGTATGATCTTATTCAAGAGATAACACAAAAGATACATTTCATCCAATAATGAAAAAAGGATGCTTAGAGTCAACAAAGGAAATACATGGAAAATATTTAAAGGGTCATAGAGTTTGGTGTTGGTGACAACGTGTTCCTCAAATATAACCTTGTAATAGAGTGATGTAGTATGGGAAGAAAGGAAATTTTATCCTTAAATAAATTGGTCCCTTTGAAATCCTTGTTCTTATAGGAGATTTGGTGGAACATCCAAAAACTGTGGATCGAGTTCATGATGTATTCCACATGTCTCTCTTGGGGAAGTACACATTTAACCTTTCACATTTACTAAATCCATAGGTGGTACAACAGGAACATGGAATCTCTTATGTGGAGTAGTCGGTAGAGATCATAAAATATACAAATTTTGTTCAATGCAACAAGACTACACACCTCTTTATTGTGTGGTGAGGAACCATGAATATGAAAATAGGTTATGGGAACTAAATAATACTAAGAAAAAAGTACCCACACCTTTTCTAAACTGAGTGTATGGGTTGAAATTTCAGGGATGAAGTTTTTTAATAGGGTAGAATATAATGACCTAGGCATTTTGAATAATAATTATTCCCTACAAATTTGTCTTATATTATATTATTCACAAAAAAATGTGTTGTTATAGTAAAGCTAATATGAATGGAAATGAGACAGTATGGATTCTACTATTATAATTTTTTTGATGAATTATGACCATTGTTATTTATACTTTCGATAGTAATTTTAATTTTATCATTAGAGTTTATAAATAAAAATTCTACAAATGATACATAATATAGAAAGAAGAGTTGATGGCCTCAACCAGTAGATTAATTGTTTTTCTATCCCATGTGTCAAAACATTAGAGGGTTTTATAATTAATGTGGTTTTGCCAAGAATATACCCAAAATGAGATTCAACAGGTGAATCTTGAATAGAATCACCTACAGGGGAAGTTCTAGTTAGTGGATATTACCACTCTGTTGATGTTAGTTGATGCATCCCACAAATATACAACCATTACACACCTTATTATTAGGGAATATGAGGGTGTAATAAATGTTTTAGTTTCAAGGCCCTTGTTATCTAAAGTGTTATTTGATTATATAAATAAAATTTTTATTCTTCAATTTTTGGTTTATGAATTTATCTACAAAATAAAATTGAGATGGAATTTTATGAATTGATTTTTTGTACAGGTTCTAAACAATTCAGAAAATAAATAATTATTATAGTAAACTTATTTATTATTATTAATGTTTATTTTAATGATATAGTATGATTATAACAATATTTTTTTAAAAACAAATGATTAAATAATTATATTATTTTCATTTTTCAGAAATTTAACGAACCATTTTCAATCCTCTATTATTTTTATTAAATGTGGATTTCTAATGACATTGTAATTAAATCATAATGATTCAATAACTAAATAAAAAATAAAAGGAATAAAATATATTTTCTTAATAATATGAATTAATTTAATATATTTTAATCAATTTTCAAATATATAATTTATTTCAAAATTATAAAATGGAAACATTAACATTAAAAATGTAATTTTGTTAAACAAATTAATTTTATGTACCAAAATAAGTAATATTAAATTATAATCCACTATTTTGGATTAAAAAATAATAATAGGTTACCCATGTGTCCAATTACATGGGAAAATACAATGGAAAAGCACAGGATTTTTCCTATACCACTACCTAGGTGTACAAGGCCTTCAGTTAGAAATTAAAAACAAATTCCCCACTTCTGTAATAAATACCAACCTATTTCTCCATTTACATTCAATCCATGTTCTTTATCCATCAATCTATAAAAGTTTAACCTACCAAGGAGTCCTACCAAGGTGTCCTCAATCCCATAAGGTCCCAATCCACTAGTTTTATGAGTTAACTTTCAAAGAAGGGAAAATATCCCTCTTTTCTCTGCATTTCAGGAAGATATTTTGGTATAATAATTTTTAATGTTATGGTAACTCCCTCTTGTTTCATTTTTCTTAATTAAATTACTTAAAATATATGTTTTATTAGGGGTATCCCCCTATCCTATATCTTATTACCCTTTTATAAAATAATCTTTTATACCCATTATGCTTCAAAATATACCTCTCAAAATTTATCCCCACTCCTCAAGAAATTCCAGTAAATATTTTTTTGTGAATACCCGAATGAAATTATTTTATAGGGGTATTCACCATGGTGTAATAATTATTTATTAATTTATTTTAAATTCATACATAAAACCCTTATTCCCTATCAATGGGATAAAAATGTCAAAATGATCATGTTTTTAAAATAAATTTTAAAATGATAGGATTTTGATATGAAAAATATTTTATTTTATTCTCCACAGGTTATTTATGAAATGATTTATTTTGATCTATGTGAATAACATGAAAATTAATAAATATTATGGGGGAACCTTTACATATCTCTAATTAATTGTGTAATTAATTTAATATTCAAAATGACATGTTATACGATACCTTGCTAAAAAACCATGGTACTTTTTATAACACATCAATGAATAATTGTGGTGATTTGATTATGAATGTCTAAATTAAATTTTGTATCAACAATTCTATGTATGATTCATTTTATTCTATTTAATATTTACTTCATGTTATCTTCTTCATTACATAATGGTATGTATCATGTTCATATTGGTTTTTTTCAAGATCACATGTAAACGGTTTCCCCTCTTTCCCTTACTCAACCTTATGTTAACCCTCTCCTTTGATGTATGTCCTCGTGATAAAAGATAAATTAATTGTACTTGGGATGAACATATTAGCAATCCATTCAAGATTATTAGAATACTTTTTTATGATTTCATGTACTATGTACCTCTTTTTGTGAAATTAATCTTTAAAACATCCTATGTTTGAACAATGTAATTAAAAGTAATGTAATTAAAACTCCAGATAGAATAATTCTATAGTTCGAGGTATGATTTAATTAGTATTTACCATGAAATATATTTTTTATATATAGTGTATTCAAAATCATTATCCTTATGGCTATCATGTGAATCATCATTCGAAAAATTTAGCATTTCCATTGGTTGATATCCTTTTACACATATTTTGGTATATGTTTTTAGAGTATACAACAATATCGGGAGTACCCCCCATGGGATAAGAGGATATAATTTTCTATGGATCTTCTTCATAATTGATATGTTTGGGTTTCTGTAAATTCTTAGGATTGATTGGTAATTGCTTATAATCCATACAATGGTGGATATTATCAAATCTTGTTCTTTACAACACCTGAGGGTATAACTTATGGTCACAAAGAGTGAGTGGGGTGTACAAGCCAGTAGATCTATACTAGAGCATCATTGGTTGAATGGAATGATAATCTAGATTCATATCCTTTTTATAGATGTTCATGGAATCCATCAATAAAAATTCACTCGTGATTTAGTTCATTTCATATATGTTTTCGATGATGAATTTTTTGGTTTAACACTAGAGTGATAGATGGACTACTATATTAAGATTGTTCCTGGAGCAACACTAGTGGCTCTTCCACCTTATCGGATGGCTACTACTGATTTTTTGGAGCTCAAGGTATTTCTACAAGACATAAAATCTAATTGTTTTATGTGACCCAGTACTTCTCCATATGGTTCACCAATCACTTCTTCCAAAAAGGAGAAAATAATCCATTGGTTTTGTATTGATTACATAATTTTGAAAAGGTTACTATAAAGAATTAGTATCATATGCCTCATATAAATGACATCTTTGATCAGTTTTGAGGATATTGGGTTTTCTCAGAGATTTATTTGAGGTTAGTTTGTCACCAATTATGATTTATACCATCATAAATACATCATAAAACAATTCATATTAGTTATGGTATTTATGAGTATCCGGTTATGTAGTTATGTCTAAAAAATGCACAAGCCATTTTCATGGATCTTAAGAATCAAATTTTCAACCTATTTTTGGATTTATTTGTGGTGTTATTTATAAATGATATCTTCTTGTATTATCAAACTAAAAATGAAAATTCCAAACATCATGAAATTATATTTAATACCCTTATGGAAAACTATATCTGTGATAACATCTATAAATTACACTTTTATATCAAAAAAGGTAACTTCCTAGGTCACATTATCTTAGAGGTTTGAGTATCTATTGACCTAGGGAATATGAGAGTTTTAGTTTCCTGGGAGAATCCCAATAACATTTCGGACATTCATAGTCTCTTGGGTAAGGATGGATATTACATTCCCTTTATAAAAGACTTTTCATGACTAGTATATCCTCTTAATGGATTTACCAAGATGGGTGTGGTGATTATATGGTTGGAATCCTGTGAGACATCATTTTAGGAGTACAATGGGATACTGAATTAAGTATTGTTACTGATTATTATAAAGAATATAAGAAGTTACATTGTTTATTATTATGAACCATGTATTGAACTAAGAGTGGAATAAATACACATTGATTAAGTCATGGAGTATGAGTCTTATCAGTGGATACCACATGTGAGTAATTACCTAACAATGATCTAAAGTAGGAATATGTGGTCCATGAATTATGTTGTTAGATACATTACCTGTTGTGGGAGAATTGTTGTGGGTTTAAAGACCAAAAATTCTATGGGTATATTTTCATGAAATAAGACATGAATCTCAAGAAATAATGTTGGTTGAATACATTCAGTGCTCTTATTTTGATCTGTACAACACACCAAGTAAAGGAAATATCGTAGTGGAAACATTGTGTCTAAAGATTCAGATATAGACATTTGGACAGGCCAGTGATTAGATGCATCTATTGAATTTGTTTTTTGATAAGAACTTTGAGGTTTTGGACCACCATGGATATTCTGTACATTCATCGTTAATAGTGGAATCAAGACTTTTAGAGAGAGTGAATATTTGGATGATATTAGATAATGAGTCTTTGTCTTAAGGGATGCTTTGGTGGTAGAGTGCCTTCCTCTAGATAGGAACATTTCTGAGGAAGAGGACTTCACATTCATGGATGTGTATAGAATGCTACAGATATCGGGGGGAATTGATGTGAGAGTGTCATGCTTCTATGTGGGTTGTATATCCATGTCTTTCCAAGTTGAATTGTGGTTTACATTTCTATTATTACTGACATAGTATTAAAAGGGAGATAAAAGGTTTTTTTTCTATGTGTTCCATCTATCAGCAAGTAAAGGAAAAAACTTGCAATCAGCAGGGGTTCTAGAGCTCTTTCCAATTCCTAAGTGAAAATAGTATGATGTCATAATGGAATTTGGGACTGGCTTACCGAGATCCCATCAAGGTAGTGATGTTGTATGGGTGATCAAAAACAAGATCACGTTATTCACTCATTTCTTACCCATTTGAGAGAAATTATTAGGGGATGATATTTGGAGACTATATGACTATGAGGTTATACAAATGCATGGGGTACAACACACATTCATTTCTGATATAGGTGTGCTTTTAATGTCAGTTTTATATCATGTTATAAATAGGTATTTAGGAATATATTCTCTTATTTCCATGTCATTTCACCCTCATACTGGAGGTGAATCATAATGAAATATACACATGTTACATGAAATGCTCTGAGAACACATCTTTGAATTTGGATGTTCTTTGGAGAAACAACTACATTTTTTTGACTTCCCCTACAATAAAACAATTCATGTGATTATATTGATGGTTCCCATAGAGGCCTTATGTGGTAGACAATTTTTTTCAACTTTGTTATTGTTAGAGGAAAGTGAGGTAGCCTTATCTAGAGGTCATCTCATTTAAGTGAATTCAAAGTATGTTCTATTGATTAAAAAATAAATTGATATAGCGTAGTCTACAAAAAATACATATGACAATCATCAGAATAAAACATAAAGATCAATATTATATATCAAGTATTTTTTTGTGTATCCACTAGACTATGAAGAATTCACCTTGGATCGTTGGACGTATTTAGCTGTTGGATAGGTGGGATGGTAGCCTGTTAGTTATAGTTACATCATTTGTAGTACTGTATGCCTGAAATCTTCCATGTTTCAATGATTCTTCAGTTTTATTCTAATTCATATCTTGTCTTTAAACTTGATGAGGTTGAGAAGATGGAAGATGTGCCATTTTAGAAGCGTCTCGTCCTTATTGTTCATGAGAGCAACAAGGATCGTTGAGGTCAGTCAATTTGATTTGTAAGAGTTACATTACAGTACGACCACATATAAGATGAGATCTATAGAAGAGTAGCCATTGTATGTTACTATTGGATGATGTAATTCTCATATGACATTTAACCACCCTTGGAAGTAAAAAACTGGGATGAGTTTCTATATAGGGTAGGAATCTAAGATCCTCGTTTTTACATGAGGTATGAAACCTTCAAATTCCAGTTTTAGTAATTTTCTTCTACATAATATAAATTTATCTATGAGGTTTAGGAGGAAGTGATGGTTTTGGGGTTTTTTCCGAGCCCAGAGTCCCATATTTTGGGAGAAAAAATGTGGTTTTCGGGTTAACAGAAACTTTGCAGCCCATGATTCATTGATATAGTTAAACTATTGTGGGCCTTTTAGGGAAAAACAGTGGTCCAGATTTTTTGGTTCAAATCATTCATGGGAGGATCAGTCTATAAAATACTAAGGATGTGAGATAGAATATATTGCAAACTGTGTCACTATGAATTACTATTAGGTCGGGTGAGGTGGGAACCCAGGGTAGTGGGGTGCGCACTATTGGATAACGACTTTTCCAATCATGTAACCAACATATGTGACCTTTTATTTTTGGGAGAAATGAATTTTTTCCCATTTCTATTTTTAATGAACCATCATTTCTTCAATACTAGAGGACTCATATCACTCCCTTATTCTCTTTGAGGTATCTTCATGCCTAACCTAGGAATTTATTCTATTTTTCCATCTAGATTCTTATTTGTCCTTCGTCTATCATGTTAGATCACCATTGGTCTGATCTATAATTATCTATCTACTATTATCCTTTATCTTTATTTAAATGATGCTATTTCAGTGTGAGATATTATTCCATATTGATAGGGAGTTAATTTTTTCATCCATTATAATTTTAACTAGACCAATATAATTGCTAATACTTGATGAGTGTTCATCCACAGGATTAAGGTAGGTGGTTTATAACATTTCCATATGTTTGTGTTATCTATTTTAGTATCACCACTATTACACATTTTGGAACATCAATTCATTTCAAATTAATTAAATTATAATCCATAAATCAGTTATTTCAATTAGTTTTCCCTATATTGATGAACCTAATCATGGTTAGTGGTTTTCAACCTCATCTCGGGTCAATAATGTGTTTTTTCCATTATCTACCGTATGATAAAACATAACATTGGGAATGTGAGGTTTCCACCCCTATAGTGAGAACCCCTGTGAATTAATTGAGTTTTCTGGGGAGGATCTTGCCTCATTTTCCATGTTATTAAATGTATAATTTTCTATTAATGTAAATGTATATTGGATGGTTATTCTCTGGAAATGTTATTTTTTATGTTGATGCATGGAAATAGGTATTGACACTATCATAGACCATGACAATTTATATACATTCTTGATGTTGGATATCATGGTATAATAGCAATTTAATATGATGGTACGGAACCAACTGAATGATAGTATAGAAAATACTAGGGGATTTTTGTATGGCACCAATGACACCTAGGTTTGAATCTTAACAGTATAGAATCCACTAGGGAATTGTGGTATAGTAGCAGTGACTCTAGTGTATGAATATTTACAACAATACATCGATGAGGAGGGTCAAGATATAACACATGGGACTCATGAATACATTTACTTGTCAATATAAAGTTTCCCCTTGATATTTTCCACGGTAAATGGACTATGTAGGTTTTTTCTCTTATCATATGCTTCTTATGTCAAGATGGTTACTACCAACATTTGATACTTTTTAAATAATATTACTCATATATCATATATTTATTCTCTTATATATTGTACTTTAGACTTTTTATACCTGTCTAGAATACTTATTTCCTATTATATATGCTCATGGTTATAGTTTAAATTGATCATGATGGATTTGTTATAGAAAACATTGTGATAGCCTAAGGATATTATCTTAAACCATGTTCGGCCCACTAATTGGTATCTGAACACACTTCAAGTATGGAGGTAGGGACTATGGAAACTTCCTGGTTAATGATGTTTGATTAATTATTGCATGGGATCAGGGTAGCATATGATCGAGCTATGGATCGTGATGCTATCTAGAGGTACCCTTTTCAGTATTTTTCATTCATTCGTTATAAATATATAGTACTAGATTCATAATTACAAGATACAAATATATTTTTTAAGAAACATAACATTCCATACTAATTTTTATGGTACAAGATATTGGATTGGGCATCTTGTTTATTATTATATTCTATTTGTTCACATCCAATGTAATTGTTGTGAGTTATTATATGACTCCACTATTCTGTTAACTTTTTATTAAACCATTATGTGATTCTGATTATGAGTTTATAGTCTCCATAGTATACCACACACCCCCTCTTATGTTTGGAAGCCTCTAGCATACATGGAGGATTGATTGAGGTCATGTGACCCCCCGACTCGGGGCATAGTTTAGTGGCTATCAGTAAAGAAAGATAAAAAATAGTTTTATCATTTAAAAAATGGTTTTAAAAAGATTGTTTTTCAATACAATTCATTAGAAAATAATTTTCACTTTTGGTTTTCATAAAATACCTTCACATTATCAAACCACATATATGAAAAGTAGAAGTTATAAAAAAAGAAATCATATCCATGCATCATAATGTATAAAAGTGAATAGATATCTATGAAATATGATCATACAATGAAATGTGATACAATATAATAATAAAACTTATGAGAAACAACCATGATAAAAACATCATGTGATAAATAATTATATTACCAATAGCTTTATATTTTAGTATATTTCTTGTAAGAAAATATGTATCATACATTAAAGATACTAATTAGAATAATGTTAGATATAACCAATATCAAGTCCTTCCATAATCTATACATTCCCTAAAGGATATATGATATAGGTTCTACACACTAAGGCTACCCAGGTCTACATCCCGATGCATACAAAGTTGCAAAAGATTCAATATTATAAATAAATTTCAAAACAATGATCACAATTTTATAAAACATTTTCAAATCCAATTGAATCTACTTTGGTGTTTGAAAACCCATTTCCAAATAAATGAAAACCCCATTAGAATTTTTTTTCAAATAAAAACTTTTCAACCGGATATTGCATAAATTAAATTAACTAAATAAAGGAATTTATAAACAATGATAATGAATTCATCCAAGAAACCCATTGTACAGAAACACCAACCTCAAATGGTATAAACCTTTATACCTTCAACAATGGTGATATATAACCCTAAAATATCCCTTTGAAAGACAAGACATAATAAGAAACCATAATGTATTAACATAAAATGCAATATAATCATGAATCTAAAACCTAATTGTTGCCAACAAAATTGTCATGACCAATGGAATGAAGAACCAGAAAGAAAACTTACATGAAGAGGTGCATTCCACAACGTTGATGATTGATCGTGAAATGAAGTGATCTATAAGTGAGAGATATCTTTAAAGTTACCTTGTTGGATCTCTAGGATGATATAGTAAGTATCTATAGATGAATGAAGGAAAATAACTCGTACAACCCCCTAAAAACCAAAACTCATGATAATTACGTAGTTTGTAATCCATAAATATTGAAAATAGTGAAAAGTTTGTATAATTTTTATTAGAAACTTGATTTTTTAAAATTATAAGTTTTTTACATGTCACATGTCATGTAAATGAGAAAACACCAAACCTAGACACCCTACCAAACCGGTACCCATCCCAAATTACCACAAACCCAAAGAGAGTTTCAGATCTCCATAAGTTTGTGACTAGCACACAAGTGTCAAACAAAAACTTGAGGGAATTATTTCAGTAAGATAGATATACATACAAAATAGTATGAAACATGAGAATAGATAAATATATTCCACAACTAAAAGAAAATAACGAAAACTACACAACTCAAAAGTAAAAAATGTAAATTGGATAAAAGTCCAAAAAAAAATGACAACATAAAAAAAGATGCTACTCTATATGATAGAGTCAACAATTTCCCAAAACTCACCACCAGATACCCTAACTCAGTTGATTGAAAAACACACTGATTCACTACAGTGCCTTCCTATTCCCTATATCAAAATACAAAAAGGGATAAAACATCATCAAAGGTGTCCATTAGGTGTGAGATAATAGGATTAGTAGGATCACACTCAGGTATTTCATAAAATGAATATGTATAGATAATCCAACCATGCTTAATAATACTGAAAACAAGGCATGATATATACTTTAACCGTTTGTATATCAAAATCATGGAAAACATTTAATTTCCCCTTTTGCCACATTTACTAGTAAAAAAGGTAAACAAATTTCAAATACATTATTATACATATATCAAAGAGAATATATAAAATCAAAACAAAGCTTGTATCACATATCATATTATATCAATGGAAGTTAAACCATATAGTAAAAATACTACAAGGCCTTACATCCAAATCAAAGCATATATAGAATCAATCCAAGGATCACTACAATTCAGTCTATCTAAGACACTCATACCCCAACATAAAGTAAATATTTCATGCATCAATCCCTAGAGATAATCATCAAATATATTCATTTGAGTAAGACCCCAAAAAGTGAATCTCCGAATAGTATCTACTAATTGTCTATAAGAACATGATTGGTGAGTAGAAGAACACCCCATGACTGAACCCCCCCCACCCAATAGTATCAAAGTTTGAGTCCAATAACTTCACCTTCCACCTAAGTACCAATGTCTTCCCATGAGTTAAATTTTATTAACCAATTAATCATACCATTTCATCAATACCATTCATAAGAAACCATTTTAGAAAAAAAAAATATATACATATTTTAATACACTTTTCATTTACTATAATCATAGACACCGCATATTTGATGAAAAAACATTTCCACACACAAATAAATTCATTCAATCAATCAATTTCATTAAAATGTTTTTTATCAAAACCAGAGAAATTCATTTAATGAAACATATGCTAGAGATAAAACCACCTATCTCAATATTCAGGTCACACAAACCCACAAAGGATATACCGATAATGACAACAACAAAAATAGAGGGGTGATAATAAAATCTCACATAACATAGAATTGATTTGAAAAATATAACATAATGTAAAAAAGGTAGATCATGAAAACCTTCAAAGAACACACACCCACTATACAGAAACAAACAAATGAACTTCCCCAAAGGAAAATCACACAATGGGTCTAAATTAAAACTTTAGAATTACTATATCAGATTAACAAATCTATTAAGTAAACATAATGATTATGCTATGATCTATGAAAATAATTTACAATAAGTTTATTCTTATATGGAGAAACATAATGCACAATCTTGATAATCAAATGTTGAACAAAGCAATCCAGAAGGATGAGAGGTTCCCAAAATCACGTGAAAAGATATCTAGGTTGATAGAAATGTGTCTATAGTGTGTGAAATTAACTAATAACTCATATGGTTGAATAAAAACCCACTCCCTTTATAATTTCATTTAAATTAATCCCAATACAATAATTTTAATCCACATGGTCCATATACACCAAATAACTCATAAACTTTCCAGAAAAAGTAATCTTTAAATATTAAACATCATGTAAACACTTTTAATGGTGTGTAAAAGTTCACACTTTTTATTTATCTAATTAAATTATCTTGGTGGAAAATACACATTGTGTACTCCCATTACATGACATAAAAATTCAAAACAAATAATGTACACTCAATTTTTTTGGAGAAAATCCTCAAACTACATGTGGAATTCTATTAAATCAAGGAGAACCCCATTAATCAAATAATAACTTATATGGAAACTCAATTAATTAAAAAAAATACATCCCTAGAAAATTAGTCATTTCTGTAACCAATTATATTCATCCTCAAGAGTCCAAAGACACACCCTAATAAAGATGAAAATGAATAAATAGATGAAAAACACCAAAAACATGGAAACATTTTGTTAAAAAATCCCAACTATAAGACTTTATGTACTTGAGAAGTCATGTTGAAGAATGAAGTATGGTAAATAGGTTAGTACCCTACTCACTCACCAATGAAATGAACTCTAAAGTCTCATGATAATCTCACATGTTCTATCATAACACTATAACAATGGAATAGACTTCCCATGAATGACTTTATTATGAGACTGAGTGATCTATATTATGTTATCCCCAATAGAAACATACCTCACTAAATCAATCTATTCACAACACATAATTTTAGTGGGATTAGGATGGTATTTCTTGAGTTGATATATGTGAACAAAATCTTGAATACCAATCAACTAAATTGGAAATTCAAACTAATGAGGAACCTACCCAAGCCACCCAAGGACCTAAAATGGACCAATTTATCCCATATTAAACATTCCACCTTTTCCAAGATGATAATGACATATTTAAAATGAAACATTCAAGAAAATTTATACAGCTATAGAAAAATCCAAAGAATGATGATGCTAATACACATAATATTTTAATTAACTCAGATTTGTAACCAGATGCTAATGTATACCATAAATCCTCATAGTGGTCTCCTCAACCACATTGGGTCCTGCCAATGTGGAATTTTCCTCCACTTTTAATGAATGATGTGATCTACATGGGTGAAAATACATATCCCCAAAGGAATACACTATGATAAATGGATGATAACTTTTTTTATAAGAAAACAAAATCAGTCCCAAATAGATATCCGAAGATACATCAGATTCCAAGACACATGCAGAGAACGTATCCTCCGAAATTTGAAAAGAAAACTCCATCTAGAAATCAGTTTATGGATGATAATTAGAAGTCAACCAGACCCAATTCCTCAATTCGTATTGAAGGATCCTCCCAAACCTCAAAGTAAATCTCAGATACCCATTTGGAGACAACAGTAGAAGAAACCTCATGTATCCTCACAACCACCTTCACATACATCATACCAAGATATTTAACTTCTATATTGTCCCTAATAAAAAAAATTGAGATGACCTTTTTAATCAATCAATCACCACGTGTATAGAATTCCTCCCTTAGATTGTCCATAGTAATCCCAAAAGAGAGTCCAGGGACACCTATTCCTACTTCCAAAGCATAAACAGAAGTGTTTGAAAAAAAAAATTGTTTACAATTATTTACCTTTATCAAATTTGTAATTGTAAGTGTGGGAGAGATAATTTTTAGTGTAATGCTTCATACTAAGCCACCAAAATCATTTTCCCATGACATAATACATAATTTTCATTCCCAGATAAATTTCCCCTAAATAAATGTTCAACAGAAACAAAAACCATCTCCTCACTGATGTAGGGATGACAAAACTATCCCCAAAACTGATAATTTCATTTGTAAATATATAACACATTTAATTAGTAACCCATATAAATAGGTTTTCACAGTTTCCTATAAACATATGATCTTATAGGAAATTTTATATAATATACACAAGGGGAGATGATGATAACAAGCACTAGCAAGAATCATACCTGAAACATCATCTTGTTTATCCAAATTTATCTAAAAAATCCCAATATGTTTCCACTCTTCCTTGGATTATAAAATATCCAATTATTGAACATTCATTCTAAGTGAATCTACATTGAAATTCCCTTACAATAAGGTTTAGAAAATATCAATTTCAAACATCTAATGGTATTTTTCCCACCACCCCTATCTGAGATTAAGGTATTTCTGATAAAATATATATACATACTCTTATGGTCATAATAATCAATGAACCTAACCCCAATAAGATTGTTCCACAAAAATATAAGCACATGCATAACTCTAGGAATCACTAAATTATGATTTGGGTTATTCTTCACATGAATTGGAAGTTAATGTGATCCATAGTACACCACATTAACATCCTGCATGACCACACAACCCAAACCAAAACCAAAAGCATCACATAAGAATAATACCCCTTAACGAGATCTAGTAAGATTATAATTGGGGGATATGTCATAATTATTTTTATCACATCAAAAAGAAGACTAAAACTTTTCAACCCAAATGAATATAACTGCATTCCTAGTAATAATAGTAAATGGTGAGAATAATGTTTAAAAATCCTCGATAAAGAGCTAATATTATCTTGGAAGAACAATAAAGCTTTGAATATAAAATAAATTCTATGGTTCTTCCCATGAAAAAATAGTATCAATGTTCTCCGGATCTATTTATAAGACATGTTTAGAAATCACATGACCCAAGAACTTTACATCCAAGATATAGATATTTAATTTCAATTGTTTTCCATTGATATAGTGACTCTTCAAGATCTCTAGAACAAAACATAGAGAGTTCATGTGATCATCCTCAAAACATGAAGAAACCAAAATATAAACGTTGAACACTACCACAAAAGTGTTGAGATAATGATGGAATACCTTATTTATCATTTCCATAAAAACTATTTCAACATTAATCAAACCAAACAACATAACAATATATTAGAAGTGTATATAAATTATCATAAAATCCATTTTCAATATATTGAACTCTCAAACTCTGAGTGTTTCAAAACCCAACCAAATATCGATCATTAAAAACTAATTTCCTTCTTAAATTGATCACGAAAATAATCTACATAAAGAAAAATGATACTTATTTTTAACAACTGTAAATTTCAAATTCTGATAGTCCACACAAAATCATAGTGATCCATCTACCTTATTGTTAATGAGCATTAGGGATACCCCAAGAGAAACACTATTTCGAACTAAATCCTTTTCCATAAGATCAGTCAACTAAATATTGATCTCTTTCAACTCTTATAGTGTCATATTAAAGGAAGGTATTGAAATAATGTGTGTTTGTAGCACTAGGTTAGTCGAAAACTAGACATCCCTCTCTAAAGGATTCCATAATAACTCATATAGGAAAAAATCAAAAAAAATACTAGAAAATAATGGGAAGATCAAAAATAGAGGAAATTTCATCAATATCAACTACTATAGTAGACAAAAAACTCCTAAGATCTAGGTGGGAGTGTCCTATAGAACATGTCCTTGGATCCCACTCTCCCTGAAACACATGTTATTTCCCATCGGTCATAAAAAACCAGATATTCTAATGAAAACAATTAACATTATCATGATGAAAAAAAGTCTAGTCCATCATGGTGAAAACATCAAGAAAATCCTAAATTGAGAATAAGAATATCATTGAAAAACTTTGCATCAGCTATTGATAGTGGACCTGAGTGAAACTAAGACCCCAACTCTTACCACTTCCCAAGATGTGTTTATAAATCACCAAAAAATGACATGAACTCTATTATAATTTTAATCATATAAAAAAACTAAAACATAAAATTTGAGGATGAAGAAGTATCAAATAAAGAAATTTTTGTGGAAGATGAAAATGTACTAATGGGCCCATAAAGGTCAACTCGGTCTCCCCGTCACTATCGAAACACTCTTCCCCTCTAGGATTTCTTCTTCCTGACTGTGTGAGGTCTCGGGCACCTTGGCATATCCTCCCTTCCTCGACGCATCATCGATGATTCAGATCCTATGTGTTGAGTGGTAGACGGATGGGGTTTCGACAGTCTTTGGTGGTCATTGTAGGGTCTATAGCGAGTTGGGATTATTTGTGTCAGAATGTGACAATGATGTTGTCTTCATCCTGGTTCATTATGAGGTCATAGTGGGCAACCTCCAGAACACTCAAATCCATATTCGTCCCCTTAACAGTTCTTCTCTCGATTTTTCTGGCATTTCTACTCAACATTTCATTCTGGAATCCTTTGGTTCCACATTTAGAGAAATATTGACTCATCATTTTCCATCTCTCACCCCCTCCATATATTTCTAAGAGTTTTAGATTCCAAATTTTATTGCATCCTTGTTCTAATGTATGGACCTTTTCAACTTTCAGTTTTTTAGGGCTCTAGATGGTATTACCTCTTCCTGGAATCCTCTTCAATTTTGCTCTACCCCGTCAAGCCTGGCTCCAATTTGGTCAAGCTCGATGGCTCTCATGGTATTTTAGATGGTGTTGGTATCCTTAGGGATGGAAGTCATGTTCTGTTCCACTGGTATGGTGGTATTTCTTCTCGCCCTGGCAGTGCAAATGGAGCCCTTGGTTATCTTGTTCCGAGTTCTATGGTGACCCTTTCCCCTCCCTTGAAGCTCTGGAGATCTGGATTTTGACTCTCATCATTATGTTTCATGGATGGGTGGTAACCAGTGTGGTGGTAGTGCAGCATACCGAGGATAGGTAACATGTTTGTTGTTTTTGAGGACTCAATATTTTATAGTCTTACTTTCTTGTTGTAATTTTTTTATGGGTCGGCCCTGGGTAGTGATTGATGGTCATCTCATATTTGGTTTTTGGTTTATGTTCTATTTATCCTTTTGAGCGGGTCTGGTCTTAGGTGGAGCCACAATCCCGACCCACTTATGTGTGTCCTTTGTGTGAATGGTGGTTCTCACCACAGTGTTTTTATAAAATATAAAAATGGTGGTGGTTGTGGAAGATTAAATAATGACGGTACCACTCACTATTATTGTACTTTCATCTACCTCTTCTAAAAAAATCATTTATTGATTAATGGTTCTACACTCATGAGGCATATTGATGGGTCTTTGTTGTCAATGAAGCATCTAATTGAACTATTGTTTCATTAGATCCAAATATCCCTTTCCATATTGAGGAATAGACATAGCCTTATAGTAACACTATAAATGACAATAACGGCCACAGTTGTTTCATATCATTGTAGGTTATGGAAAAGATTTTTGGGTGTGTGTATCCTTTCCACACATATGGAATGTCATGGGAACAACACTATCTATAACTGAAGCTTTATAGGAGGACTACACCTAAAAATCACCCCCAACAAACCTATGACGATCTTTCAACTTTCTCTATTCCCATATCATGCCACCAAATCATCCACTGGGTGTAATAGAAGGTGAATAATATCTATCCTTTTCTAATAAATCCATCTCTCCTATCATATCTCTATACAAACTACCTATATAGGTCAAAAAATAATCATAAAAACCAATGATCTAATATCCATTCATAATCCCTGCAGGTACATCTGAGATATTAGTTAGAAATACTTTACTGCCTCTCTAGAAAAACAAACCATCTTAGAATACTGATTGGTGTATGTTAACATCATGTGATCTCCCTACTATAAATAATGGAAATCTAGAGAATTCTTATAACAATGATGCTCATTGTTACACCCATAAACACGATTCATTACATAAACCCACACATAATAAAACTCTATAGATCATGAGGTCTAGTGTCATGGAAAATTTGAACATTACATAACAACTTAGAACATAAAACCAAACATCTTTATTGAAAACTTATTTTACATTATGACTAGATTGCCTCTTTTTTAGCATTGCATGGGATAACCTCAGAAAATGCATAAGAAAATGGTGAGATATAATGGATATAAAGGGAGTAAACACAGAATAACATAAAGAATATAGTACATGTTAAGAAATAGGCATATCAATGGAGCAAAATTGAAACATGAAAAAAATGGAATGATATAGATGGATTATCATAACATGGAAATGTGAACAACATTTAACATGATATTAGCATGATCCAAGTCACATTGAACATAGATAATGATTATAACCTTATTAAACATGAATTATAATGATCAAAACCTCATTTCACTGGATGTATCATGATACTAATCTCTACCCAATGCATTGGAGCGCTATCAAGTCATACCCTTCTTAATCAGTTAATTTCATGCATATGTGTGTCACAATGATAATAAAACATAGAATCATTCAACAAAAAAATTTATTACAAGATAAAGGAATGAGGAATAAATGCATGAAACTATATAATAATTAAGTAAAAGTTTGTAAATTTGAATACCATTGATAGAGAAATAGACATGGTATTAACTACACGATGACTTTGGCTTGGAAAATCACTATGCAATATTGGCAGCATAATGACATGACATAATAATTTATAAAAATTGTTGATGAGATAGAAAGGGATATAACATAATATGTACATGAAATGGATATTAATGGGGTCATATAGATATATTTACCAATATATGTAAGGGATTTTAGATGCATAATATAAAATAATTTCTAGAATATAAATGAGGCGAGAGGAATTTGTTACAGAATTTCAGCATGGTAACAGGTGTACATGGGACGCATTGATGAGAGATAAAGAGATATATCAAAATTCAAACATATTGGGGGCAGTATGGGGCAGGTGATAAATTATACTCCAAAATTTTTAATTGAAAAAAATGGTATAACGATATAAATAAATTTGGACAAAAAATAGAAAGGGGGAAATCCCTTACATGGAAGTGTGATCCCAAAGGCATAAGATTTGCTTGGGAATAGCATCATGGGATATTGGGGAACCATGGTAGGATTATAAGGAGAAGAGGAAAGAGTTTTTTCATGCTCCAAATGTTTTTAGTGATGATAAGTTGGATCCTTTATGGGTTTATATTGGAAATGGGAGGCAATTCATTATTATTTAGCTTTTAGACACTACACATTAAACTAATCAAAACCACAAAACATCCCATGGTTTTTTCGGATGGTTTTCTCCACAGTGGAGTGGAAAAATTTATTTTATAAATCCAATGGCTGATCTTATTAAAATATTAGGCTTTATTATGTCGATGTGTGTCACACTCCCAAGGAAATCATTTTAAAAGGTGAAAATGATTTATAAGTATTCGAGGGTCCACTAAAGATTTGAAAAATAAATCAAAAAAACCTGATATCATATTATTTTAAAGTTAAGACATATATTGGCCTAAAAACCCATTTATATTATTTTATTACATCACTATTGGGTCATTATGATGTCCAAAAACATATTATATATTTAAATGGTATTTCATTTTTACCCAAAAAAATTGATTGTCTCCAAAAATTATGAAAGAATCACTGTCAGATAATTTCGACATTTTGATTCTAAAAATGATATTCATTTTATCTAAATAATATTCAAAATATGTGATTTTTTAATTTTTAAATAAAAACTGACATTTATCGAAAATTCATGGGTTTTGACAAAAATAGCTTTCAAACCTTAATAAAAATTACAATTGTATTCAAAAAAATTATAAGATCATTTATATTTAATGGAGAGAAATTTATTCATATTATTTTATTAGAAATTATTTAAGTCAAAAATACATTAACTTATCAAAATTGATATCTTAATTGAATATTAACTAGAAATACTATTTGTTCTTTAAGAACTATTTATAAAGTAATGATAATAAAATGAATGTATATTCATTATTCAATAAAAATATAATTCACATAATCACAGTGCTAGTGTATTGTTACTTAGACCCATATAATAGCCAAATAAGACCTAATGGTAAGGTGGGAGATGGTGATAGACTCTTATGGAGGCTCCGATAACATTTCTCGGTTGGTAATCTTTATTAACATCGACTTGTCCTTTAAGAGGTTACATTCAAGATTAACGTGTTGAAGCTCGGTTTGGGATTTTCCAAAAGCAATGCCAAGTGATTCTACATCCTTTCTGAGCTCTGAAAAATGGGATTCGAATGGAGAAATTGTACTGGATGAGTCCATCACTTCATTTTTCTAAGTAAATTGGATTTTATAAAGCATTATATTTATACTAATCATGTGGTAATTGTTCAACGACTATATTACCAGTGGTAACAATTATTAATGGTATTTTAAAATCAAAAAACATAATACAAAGGAAGTGCATATGTTTTATATAACCATTTTACATAATAATACATTTAACTAGATCAAGAGAAATTTTCATTAATAAAGTATTGGGTCGTTACAAATCTACATCATCATAAATTGTAGAAAAAACTACTCTAAGAATATAGTATTGAAACCATTCTATATTATACTACATTTTTATTCACATGTACTCTAATGGCCCAGACCCTCCAGGCCCATTACATTTCCAAAGTGAGGCTCCACCAAAAGGGTGACACCGGGAGGCTGACACTGGTCAGGGTAGCGCCGTGAGGGTGACACCGTGAGGGTGACACCGTGACGGTGGCACCGTGTCCCCTCGTCGAGCCTTTCGTTCTTTTTTCTAGTACCTGACTTTTACTCTCCCGCAACATAAGTTTCAATGTAAATTAACTCTTTTATTCCTTTTAAAACCATTTAAAGACCATAATTAATTCTTAAAAATCCCGAGAGACCTCCGTGTGTAACTTCCCAACCGTGTGGTCAACCCACGACCCCCGCTCCTTACGCGGTTTGGCGTTCTCATCTCAACCGTCCGCGGATCTTATAAACTAAGGGTTAGCTGTGGTTTCTTCTTTCCTCAATCGCGGCTTTTCACGAACTTCTTTTGGTGCATCGGGCGAGCCGCATTGTTATCCATAAAGTTCCGCACCCGACCTAAGCGTCGATCGTCTATCAACAAGTAGGGAATTTATACTTCGTCTCTCTATTTTGTGTATCATGCGGGGTGGGGTGATTTTGATTCTATAGAATTGGATAAAACAGACCTAAATAAAGATAAGAAACTGTTTCTATAAAGAATGAAGGGGGGGATGTGATCGTTGATGTTGTTTAAATTATGAACATCTTTCTGAATTGTGCCGACTTGAATCTTCTGAAAATTGAGGCCGTTGGGGGTCGTTTTCTATGCACTAATGAACCCCTCGTGGTTTTTTAAATGTCTTGTTCCTAATTTTAAACTCATGCTGTGAAAAGTAAATTGGTAAATCACGTATACCCGGCTGAATAAATTGAAAGCACCAGGTTCAATCCCTTCTCTGATAACCCCGGTCAAAACATGGAATTGAAATCATGGAGTGTGTTAAATCTTATAAATCTGAAAATACAGGCATGGACCTGGTTAGTGTTGGTGGCATTGGTTTGGTTGTATTCTTCATGGGCTGATTGCTGGAGATGTGGGAGGGGATGGGATCCCATGTTTTTATACTCTCGGTGGTCGTGGAATTGGGAATGGGATTCCCTGTTGTTATGGATTCAGTGGTTATGAGTTTTATGGCCGGGTGGTTACCTCGTTTATATCATGAATTGTGATGGGATCCTCTATTGATGAAAAACCTTTTTGGGGGAGTGGACATGGGGCAGTGTCTCGGGGTAGTCTTTGGTTCCAGTACTTCAAGGGATCTCATTTATTCCTTTGTTGTTGTGACTTTAAAAGAGAACAAGGTGTGAATGTTTAAATTGACGATTGGCTGGATTCTTTTCCTTGGTTTTGCTTATGTTGTTAGTTGCCCAGTAGTGGATGAACTTATTTGAACATTATCACTGAACATGAAACAAGAATGGGACAAATGGGTTTTTTTGGCGAGATTCGTGACTCAGACTTGAGTGCTGTAGTGATCTGTAGGCTGTCTGAAGAAAAAACTAGCTTTGGGTGAGTTCTTGATACCTATATATATACTTGTATCTTTGTGTTTCTTATTCGCACCCCACCCAAGTTGAGCACATAGTTCTGAACACCCACATTTCATGGGGGTGGGTGTTTTTCCCACCATTATTCTTAGTGGCTAGTTATTAGCTCCATTTCTGCTCCATTTCCTAGATAGCCCAAGTATCTTCGGGTAGTCTATGATGGCCTGAGGTCCATTATTAGCCCAAGAACCTTCAAGCGGGGTAGTGTGATGGTTGGCCAAGTGTGTGCGGTAGGTGGTTTCCCAAGTGTCTTCGGGATGAGGCCCAGGTGTCTTCGGGCGTGGCAGTGGATCTTCTAGCCCAGGTGTCTTCGGGTGTGGTTGTAGTAGTTCTGGCCTAGGTGTTTGCAGGCATGGTTTTCTTTGACAGTTGTGTCCCATGTGTTTGCGGGTAGGATTCAGCAGTGGTACTGCGTGTGGTTGTGGCCTAGGTGTGTGCGGGCGGGTGAGGCAGTGGGACTGCAGGGACAAAATTGCGGGATTGGTTTGATGTGTAGGATGTCTCAATAACCAGTGGGAAAGTGGCGCGGGGTACCCAAACATCGATGTGCTCTTATTATATACATTACATGACTTGCATTATTTGGGGAGTGTGCCTTGGTGAGGCTTGGGTTGATAGTTTACCTTGATATTTATTTTTTTTACTCCTTTTCTCATGGTACTTTAGTATGTTCCCCCACTTGTGCACGGGAGTCTTTGGTTTTTCCCTACTGAGTGTACTTGTATGCTCACCCTACGTATATACAACTGCTTTCAGGTTTCCAGGAGGGCTTCGGGGATCGCGCGAGACTATACTAGCTCATACCTTTGGGGCAGTTGTAGTTGCTTTTTTCTTTCTTTGGTACTTACCTTTGTAGTCACCTTTTGTGGCTTTTACCTTTGGACCATTCATGTGGGAATGGTTTACTTTTGGCTCTACTTTTCTTTTACCTTGGGGTTGTTGGGTTTCATCTTCTTATCTCCTGATATTATAAAACAAAATGGGTAATGCCTTCCATTTGTGTGTAATTTATATAACCTTGGTGCTAGTCGCCACTCCGAGACCTATTGAAGGCGGGTTTCGGGGGTCATTATCTCTCCATCAACTTAAAAAAGGGAGGGCATGGCAATATGCTGACCCTTCCCTCATTTTGGTGAAGGCGGGTCGTGACAGAATGGTATCAGAGGTGATGGTTGAAAGATAGGATGGAGTCTGGAGTTAGGCACAGTAAGGATTGCATGGTATAGTAGGGAAACAGTGTTGGGTGACCTCGGTGCATGAATTAGGCCAGGGAAGACCGGCTAGGACATGGGATTTTAGGGCCCCCCGTGATCCGATGCAAGGACTCTGGACCAACCAAACGCCCAAGTGAGGCCACACTGATTGCACGGTAGAGACCCTAGGAAAGGTACATGCATCATAATGACTTGTGTTCTCGTGCTTATGGGATGTCCTGGGAATTAAGAATAAATGAAAATTTTAAGAAATTTTAAGAACAATATTATGCACTACTCGGGCTTAGGAATTCCTTGTTTACCTTACAGATATGGAACCTGGAAGGAAACAACGTGTGGTACATGCGATCGAGGCCCCATAGACTACTTTGGCCGATCGGCATAGAGCTGATCGAGAGTAAGAGGACGACTAGTGGCAGAAGACTCTTCGGGCCTTCCAGTGACAGACCCTCAATAAGTACGAGGGCATCACCTCTAACATGAAGACGAAAGGCTAGCTAGAGGAGCTGTTGATAGCCTTCAGCCTGATTCAGGCCCCAGCCGAGTACTGGGTTCCTCTGGCCGTCATCCAGATGTGGGGAGCGGCGCGTCAGTGGTGGACGCTTTACCTGGGGGAGAGCAGAGAGGCTGAGGTTGCATGGGCTGATTTTGAGAGGGAGTTCCGGGCAGAATTCCTCTCCTCGACGATGAAGGTAGAAACGAGACAGTAACTACTCTCCCTCCAACAAGGGATTATGTCTGTGAGGGAGCTAGGGATCAAGTTCAAGGACCTCCTACGTTTTTCTCTGGACCACTTTCCCGACGAGGAGTCTCGGGCATGTCGTTTAGAGGAGGCGCTCTGACCCTCCCTCCAGTATGCTGTTACCCCCTTTACCTTGCCAACGTACTTGGAGGTCCATAAGAAGGCCGAAGTGGTGGAGAGGATGCACGCTCTAGGAGGTGTGTCACGAGAGGGGATTCAATTGGGACCATCGAAGTGGAAGGCCGTCAGCACCAGGCCTCCAACGTCTGGACCCTCCAGGTTCCGACCAGCAGGGAGCAAACCATAGCAGTTTCAGTTTCGATCCACCGGACCTCGCCCTTTTCCTTCAGGCCCGGGACCGTGGTGCTTCGTCTGTGGGAGCCATGTATATCTCCGGAGTCAGTTTCTAGACCGGGTGCAGTACGGCGGTGGCAGACAGCCCCAGCACCTGCCCTAGCAGCAGCTTCTAGCCAGATCTTTCTAGCAACAGCAGAAGGGATATAGACCTCCCGCTCCTCCGAGGACAGACATGGGAGGTGGGGGCCGACCTCGGGGCACTCCTCAGGGACCTCGACCAGATCATGGTCGGGTAGGTGGTCAACAGCTGAGGGGAAGAGGAGCTGAGCGTGGACAACTACACGCGGCTGAGGCAGCAGTTCCAGCAGGGCTGAAGGTTTTTCGAGGTACGATCAGTTTATTTAGCACTCTTTCTTATGTCTTGTTCGATACTAGAGCTTCGCAATCCTTTGTTGCACCCGGTCTAGCCCATGCCTTTGGTTTAGATGTTAAGAGACTTCTAGTGCCCCTGGTGTTGAGCACACTAGTCGGAGGTCTGACAGACTTGTTGTTTGTTTGTCGAGGATGTAAACTGATGATAGGGCCACATCAGTCGGTTAGGGATCTTCTCCTGCTATAGATACAACCATACGATGTCATCCTAGGCATCGACTGGTTATTCTATACGTGTGTCGTCATTGACTGTTTCCGAGGAAGGGTCGTGTTCTCAGACATGGGTGGCCGGCGTGTTACCTTCACCGGCGAGCGGGGCGGTCAAAAGGGCAGTAGGCGAGAGGAACCCCTCCTCTCCTTAATAGCCGAGATGTCAGTAGAGTCAGTATATGCTGAGATGGTGGAGGTTCCATAGGTTGTCCGTGAGTTTATGGACATCTTTCCTGAGGAGGTGATGACTCTACCCTCTTGACGTGATATCGAGTTCGGGATAGACCTGCAGCCCGATGCTCATCTGATCTCGATGGCTCCTTACCGGATGGAACTTTTAGAGCTACGAGAGTTGCAGATCCAGATTGAAGATCTGATAAAGAGGGGTTATGTTCGGCCAAGTGATTCACCATGGGGTGCTCCAGTCTTGTTCGCAAAGAAGGCGAATGGTGGTCTTAGGATGTGCATAGACTACAGAAGGCTGAATCACGTAACGATCAAGAATCGCTACCCTCTTCTAAGGATAAACGATCTTTTTGACCAGCTGAAAGGGGCAGGATGGTTCTCGAAGATTGACCTGCGGTCTGGGTACCACCAGCAGAGAGTGAAGGACGGTGACATCCCAAAGACGACGTTCAGGTGCAGATACAGACACTTCATGTTCGTAGTCATGCCCTTTGGTTTTATGAATGCCTCGGCAATGTTCATGGGACTTATGAACTCCATCTTCTGGGAGTACCTAGATCGGTTCGTATTGGTGTTCATCGACGACATCCTGGTCTACTCAAGATCAGAGGAGGACCATGTAGAGCACCCGAGGATAGTTTTAGAGGTCCTTCGACAACACCAGCTCTATGGTAAGTTGTCAAAATGAATGTTTTGGACAAAAGAAGTGCACTTCCTCGGGCACGTGGTGTCCGAACAGGGGGTAGCGGTGGACCCATCAAAGGATGGGGTAGTTGTTTCTTGGGTAGCACCCAAGAATGTGGCAGAAGTCCATAGTTTCCTCGGGCTGGTGGGTTACTATCGAAGGTTCTTACCCAAATTCTCCCAAGTTGCAGCCCCTTTGACAACCCTGACCAAGAAAGACCAGGTTTTCACATGGAGTGAGCAGTGTGAGTCAGCCTTCAGCTATCTCAAGGAGAAGTTGGTTAGTTCCCCCGTCATGAGATTACCAGAAGAAAGGGTGGCGTATGAGGTGTTCTGCAATGCTTCAGGACAGGGCCTGGGATGCGTGTTGATGCAGAAACAAGGGGTGATCTCTTATGGGTCCAGGAAAATACGCCCTCATGAGTGTAATTATGCCACCCACGACCTGGAGCTTGCAGAGGTCGTTTTTGCGCTAAAGTTATGGCGGCACAACCTCATCGGAGAACGCTTTGTGGTCTTCACAGATCACAAAATCATGAGGTATATCTTCTCCCAGCGGGACCTAAACTTGCGACAGCGGAGATGGGTGGAGTTCTTCCTGGATTACGACTTCAAGATCTGTTATACTGAGGGCAAGGGCAATGTATTGGCTGATGTCTTGAGCAGGAGGACGCAGAAGGATGCGGTCCAAGAGTCGGCGAATTCCTGGAAGGCGATGGAGGAGTTGGCTGCTTTACACCTGGATGTAGAGATGGATAAAAGTTGAGGCTGCCTATATCAGATGACAGTGCAATCATCTCTGTTTCAGCAAGTGGAGGAGTCTTAGTGGGGAGACCCAGAGTGTGAAGTGATGCCTGATCGAGTTGACCAGGGCAATGCTCCGGAAAGATGGATAAAGGATGGTCAGAACCGGATGCTTTTTCAGGGAAAGTTGTTTGTTCCAGAGGCGGTGCATGACAAGGTTCTCATTGAGTTCCACAACTCACCCTTGGAAGTACACCAAAGAGTTTCCAAGATGTACCAGGGACTGAAGAGGCAGTTTTGATGGCCTGGATTTATGCGAGCGGTGGCAGAGTTTGTGGCAAAGTGCTTAGTGTGTCAGTAAGTGAAGGCTGAACACCGAGTTCTAGGCGGCCTATTGCAGCCTCTAGATGTCCTCAAGTTGAAGTGGGATGACATCTCGATGGATTTCGTCACGGGACTACCCATGTTCCAAGGGGGATACGACGCCATCTAGGTGGTAGTGGAGAGGTTGACGAAATCGGCTCACTTTATGGAGATCAGGGATTTGAGTGCAGTGGATTCTTTGGAACGAAGGTATGTAGATGAGGTGGTGCGGTTGCATGGAGTTCCAAGGTCTATAGTCTCGGATAGGGATGCACGGTTTACCTCGCGGGTTTGGAAAGGATTGCAGCATGCTTTTGGCACACAGTTGCGCCTTAGCACTGCTTTCCATCCCCAGACAGATTGACAAACTAAGCGCACCATCCAGACCTTGGAGGATATGCTGCTGGCATGTGTTCTGGACTCAGAAGGATCATGGGTGCAATACTTTCCTTTGGAAGAGTTTTCCTACAATAATAGATACCACTCTACCATTGCCATGGCCCCGTTTGAAGCTTTGTATGGGAGGCCATGTCGTTCACCTGTGTGTTGGTCCGAAGTAGGAGAGGCAGGCATCCTTGGCCCGGAAGTGGTGCAGAGCATGATAGAGAAGGTTCAACTCATACGAGAGAGGATGAAGGTGGCCCATGACCGACAGAAGTCATATGGTGATACCAGAAGGAGGCCCTTGGAGTTTGAGGTTGGAGACCACGTGTTATTGAAGGTCTCCCCTCGGCGTGGGCAGTGGGGGTTCGGCAAGGGGAGTAAGCTTTCTCCCAGGTTCATCGGACCCTTTGAAGTGTTTCGGCTGGTCGGCGAAGTGGCTTATCAGCTAGCATTACCACCGCCGCTACTGAGGATACATAATGTATTCCATGTGTCCCAACTCTGTCGGTATCTGCAGGACGATTCACACGTCCTTTATTGGGGTGAGCTAGACATCGAGGATGACGTGACTTCTGTGGAGAGACTAGTGATGATCTAGGATCACAAGGAGAAGGTTCTTCTTGGGAGAACCATTCCCTTGTTTCATGTGTTGTGGAGACATGGTGGGCTTGAAGAGAGTACGTGGGAGAGGGAAGCACATATGCGTAGCCAGTACCCAGAGTTGTTTTAAGTTTTGTTCCTTGTTGTAAATGTTATTGTATAAAATTTTGTCTTTTTGATATGAAATGTACTGGCTCTCTTTCCTTTGAATGTGTGTGAAAAGCCCTGGCTATGGGGAGGAGAGAACCCGACCCCTAATCAAGACGCATTAAGGTGGATGCGATTAAACCTCTGTGGCTGAGTCAGTGCCGCCTAAAGCGGATAATATCTTGACATGGGGGAGGAGAATCCCCAACCAATATTCCTGGGCAGTTTGGCATGGTTTGTTGCTTGGTTCTTAAGTGGGAGGCGTTTCTAGATAACAACGAGGTTCACTCCTGAGAGGTATCTTTCGAGGTGGTTCTTTGGACCCTTTCTTCTCTTCGAGTTTGTTTTGATTCTTGAGGGTGAGAGTAGTTTGAGAGGTATCTAATGTAATGGCCTGGACCCTCCTGGCCCATTACTTTTCCAAATTGAGGCTCCACCAAAAGGGTGACACCGTGAGGGTGGCACCAGTCATGGTGGCACCGTGACGGTGGTACCGTGAGGGTGAAACCGTGAAGGTGACACTGTGACGGTGGAACCATGAGGGTGGCACCGTGAGGGTGACACCGTGAGGGTGACACAGGTCACGGTGGCACTGTGACCGTGGCACCATGAGGGTGACACTGTGAGGGTGACACCGTGAGGGTGACTCTGTGATAGTGGCACTGTGTCCCCTCGCCGAGCCTTTCGTTCTTTTTTCCAGTATCTAACTTTTCTTCTCCCACAACGTAAGTTTCGACGTAAATTAATTCTTTTACTCATTTTAAAACCATTTAAATCCCATAATTAATTCCTAAAAATACCGAGAGACCTCCGTGTGTAACTACCCAACCCCGTGGTCAACCCATGACCCCCGCTCCTTACACGGTTTGGCGTTCTCATCTCAACCGTCTGCGGCTCTTATAAACTAAGGGTTAGCTGTTGTTTCTTCTTTCCTCAATCGCGGATTTTCATGAACAGCTTCTGGTGCATCGGGCGAGCCGCATCGTTATCCGTAAAGTTCCGCGCCTGGCCCAAGTGTTGATCGTCTAACAACAAGTAGGGAATTTCTCCTTCGTCTCTCTCTTTTGTGTATCATTCGGGGTGGGAGTGCTTTCGATTCTGTAAAATTTGATAAACCAGAACCAAATAATGATAATAAACTGTTTCTATAAAGAATAAATGGGGGGATGTGATCGTTGATGTTGTTTAAATTATGATCATCTTTCTGAATTGTGTCAGCTTGAGTCTTCTGAAAATTGAGGCCATTGGTGGTCGTTGTCTGTGCACTAATGAACCCCTCGTGGTGTTTTAAATGGATTGTTCCTAATTGTAAACTCCTGCTATGAAAAGTAAATTCGTTAATCATGTATACCCGGCTGAATAAATTGAAAGCACCAAGATCAATCGCTTCTATGAAAACCACGGTCAAAACACGGAATTGAAATCATGGAGTGTGTTAAATCTTATAAATCTGAAAATATAGGCATGGACCGACTTAGTGTTGGTGGAAATGTCTTGGTTGTTTTCTTCACAGGCCGATTACTGGAGATGTGGGCGGGGATGGGATCCCCTGTTTTTATACTCTTAGTGGTCATGGAATTGGGAATGGGATTCCCTATTATTATGGATTCGGTGGTTGTGAGTTTTATGGTCAGGATGTTGCCTCATTTATATCACGAATTGGGGTTGGATCCTCTATTGATGAAAAATCTTTTTGGGGGAGGGGACACGAGGCAGTGTCTCGGGGTTGTCTTTGGTTCCAGTACTTCAAGGGATCTCACTTATTCATTTGTTGTTGTGTCTTTACAAGAGAACCGGGTGTGAATGTTTAAATTGATGATTGGATGGATTAATTTCCTTGTTTATTCTAATGGTGTTAGTTTCCCAGTAGTGCATGAACTTATTTAAACATTATCACTGAACATGAAACAAGAATGGGAAAAATGGGTTTTGTTGGTGAGAGTCGTGGCTCGGACTTGAGTGTTGTTGTGATCTGTTGACTGTCTGAAGAAAAACCTAGCATTGGGTGAGTTCTTGTAAAATATATATATACTTGTATCTTTTTTTTCTTATTCACCCCCCACCCAAGTTGAGAACATAGTGCCTAAAACCCCCATTTCATTGGGGAGGGTTTTTTTCCCAACACTATTCTTAGTGGCTGGTTATTAGCTCCTTTTCGGCTCCCTTTCCCGGATATCCCAAGTATCTTCGGGCAGGCTGTTATGGCCTGAGGTCCATTATTATCCCAAGATCCTTCGGGCGGGGTAGTGTTATGGTTGTCCAAGTGTGTGCGTCTTGTGGTTTCCCAAGTGTCTTCAGGATGAGGCCCAGGTGTCTTCAGGCATGGAAGTGGATCTTCTAGCCCAGGTGTCTTCGGGCATGGTGGTAGTTGTTCTGACCTAGGTGTTTGTAGGCGTGGTTATGTGTGACAGTTGTGGCCCAAGTGTTTGTGGGCGGGATTCGGCAGTGGGACTGCATGTGGTTGTGGCCCATGTGTGTGGGGGTGGATGAGGTAGTGGGACTGAGGTGATAGAATGGCGGGATTGGTTCGATGTGTAGGATGTCTCAATAACCAGTGCGAAAGTGGCATGGGGTACCCAAAAATTGATGTTCTCTTATTATATACCTTACATGACTTGAATTATTTGGGGAGTGTGCCTTGTTGAGGCTTGGGTGGATAGTTTACCTTGATAGGTATTTGGTTTACTCCTTTTCTCAAGGGACTTTTGTATGTTCCCCCACTTGTGCACAAGAGTCTTTGGTTTTTCCCTACTGAGTGTACTTGTATGCTCACCCTACGTATGTAAAAATGCTTTCAGGTTTCCAGGAGGGCCTCGGGGATCGTGCGAGACCATACTAGCTCGGACCTTTGGGGTAGTTGCAGTTGCTGTTTTTCATTCTTTGGTACTTACCATTGTAGTCACCTTTTGTGGCTTTTACTTTTGGAACATGCATATGTGAATGGTTTACTTTTGTCATTACTTTTCTTTTACCTTGGTGTTGTTGGGTTTCATCTTCTTATCTCCCGATCCTATAAAACAAAAGGGTAATTCCTTCCATTTGTGTGTAATTTATATACCCTTGGTGCTAGTCTCCACTCCGGGACATATTGAAGGCTGGTTCCGGGGGTCATTATCTCTCCTTCATCTTAAAGAAGGGAGGGCCTGGTAATCTGCTGACCCTTCCCTCCTTTTGGCGATGGCGGGTCGTGACATGTACTACGGAATCCAACCATCACTTGTTAATAGATTCAAGTTGGAACGCCACAAAAATTACTTGATACACTCAGGTGTAACTAGGAATTTTAAAATCTGATTGATTATATCAACCAAATACTCTTTATCTTGAGGTTTATTCAAACCCTTAATGGAAGTAGGATTCTCACAAAAGAACTACCATGATCAATCTATGTCTCTTATATATCCTGGTTAAACATCAATTACTGCGATTTGGTCTTTGGAACATTCGGGATGATATCACAAACTTACCAAAGGATAGCCTCAAAACAATTATGATCAATATGATGATTTCCTTGAGGTTAATTAGATTCACCCACTTGTGGAAACTATAAAAGAAATCTATAAGTCATATTGTTTCACATCAAAACATAAAAATGATTAGACAAAAAAATACTAGTTCAAACAAGAAATAAGAAAAAAAAATTATATTAAGGTCAATAACTCAAAACAAGACATATAAATCCCCAAATCCCATGGTTACTTGGGTCACTCCATGACAATGGATGAGCAGGTAGTCATCTCATCCTACCTCTCAAATCCTAAAAATCATATTTCTACTATACCAAATGTCACAAGATAAGGTATATTGAGGATAGACAACCTTAAAAAACTCTAACAAAAATAGACCATGATACCCACATAAATTGCAACGAGACCCAAATTTCCACATATTCAAAGGGTTTTCCTGATCTCCATAGGAAGGGGACTAGAAAATGGGAATAAAAAAACCATAGTGTATTTTTTCTTGAAACCTGTAACAAAAACACTGAATATATTCATACACGAAAGATAGAAATAGAGGAAGTGATAAATATATTATATAGTTGAGATAAAATAGTGAAAACTACCCAACTGAAAAGCAGAAAAAGTAATCATGTGACAAATCCAATAGAAAATGACATCATAAAAAACAACTAATACACCATGTGAAAGTAGGGGTGATCTCACACAATCTCACCCCATCTACATAGTCTCGACTGATAAAAAACATCATCACCTCACTACGGTACCATAACTTTCCCTGCATAAAATGTCATATAATGTTTTATGAACCACCAAAGGGGTGCATAGCATGTAAGATAATAAGATCATTAGAATCCAAACAATTTGTTTTATAACATGTCTCTATAAAAATAATCCATGCATGCTCAATATTAATGAAAACGTGTCTTGATATATAGATTAGTAGGTTTTAAATGAAATGTATGGAAAACATTTAATTTTCTCTTTTTATATATTTTTGAATAAAAGCATGTAAATGATTTTCATATAATTTCATTTAAAAATTTAAAATAATATATAAAAATTAAAATAAAATCATATATCACATATCATATTACTTCACTATAAATACAAAAATATAGTAAAAACAAACAAAAATACAAGTAGCCAAATAAAATAACATATAGCATCACACCGATGATCACTACAAATAATGAAATCAAGGACACCCATAACCCCAATATAGATAATTGAGTTTAAATCAATACCCAAGATAAATATTTCAAAACCAAAAATTAGAGGAACACCATTGAATTTTATTCTCAAAATAGTTTCTACTAAATCTCTAGAAAAATAGTCTAAGAAAGTAGGAAACCATTTCACAATTCATTAAAAACCCTTTTCCATTTACCAAAATTAGGGGGAAACCATATTTTCTAGAAAACCACTTCCACACACAAAAATAAAATAATTCTGTCATACCATTTCCTTTATAATATATTTATCCTAACTGGAGCAATGTAATTCATCCAACATTGGATAGATATAGAACCACCTACCTCAAACATTGGGTCACACAATCCCATAATGTATCCACAATCATGAAGAAAAAAATAATAAATAAGGATTTTAAAGAATAAATCATCACATCTCTAATAATTGAGTCAACAAAAAAAATGGAATGAGGATAGGGTAAATAATAATAATCCTCAAATAATGCACACCCACTACACCAAAATGAATAAATGAATAGCCCCTGAATAAAGATCACACAACATATCTAGTATAAAGAAAGAAAATTACCCAAAAAAAGAAAAAAACACAATGGTTCTACCAAGATCAAAGTTAACGTAGATGTATAATGATTATATTACCCCATGAGAGGTCTCTCACAATCCTAATGAGAAAATGTTGAATGAATCAATCTAGAATGTGAATAGGATCCAAAAATAATTAGCTAAGAGATTTTGGTTAAATGAAAAAAGGAATCATTGAGTAAAATTAACAAACCACTCCTATACAATCCTAAAAAGTCACCTCTGTTATAATTAAATGGTGTCTAATCCATTTAAACATCATGTAATCCATTGAGTCCATATTCTGATAAACCCATCAATGTTTTAGAAAAATCATTCTTTAAACATTAAATGTCATGTAAATTAATTTCATGGAATGTAACTAATCAAACTGTATAATTATCTTAATTCATTATCCTCGGGAACAATACATGTTGTTTACTCCCATTAAATGGCATGTAAATTCTTAAAAGATAACAAAAACTACATTTTTTAGTATAAAAACTCAAAAATACCTTTGGAATTTTAAGAATCTATGGAGAACCCTATTGATCCATTAAACATTCATACTAAGACTCCATTAATTAGAACCAACTTATGTCCCTTAACATTAGCACATTTTCCGAAGAAAATGCTCTCCATCCACAAGAGTCCCAAGACAGACCATAATAAATAGAATGAAAAAATCGAAAAGATATTAACTGAACATTACAATTTAAATTTCACACCATATATCAGTTCATGTAATATTTCAGGTGGTGAATACACATCATGTAACCCCCTTACATGGTGTGTAATTTCATAATCGAATGAATGAACAACATGTTTATGTGAAAAAACTCTAAGGCACCCAGGATACACTCTAAACCAAGGGATAAACCTTCTAATACATTAATAAATTTTTAAACAGATACCATTAATTTTTGAAAACATTCATCCATTATCTTTTGGTCATTTTCCCTAGTAATAGTTCCCCATAGCTGTGTTTACCACAAATGTTCCTAAACAAGGATAATAAAGAAATCACTAAAACGGGAGTACCTGAAATGTGTAAAATGTTACTACATTATACATATTGTACATAAAACCAATCATCATAACCTAGGGAATAAAACACAATAAAGGGTGATATTGTATCCTTATTAATGATAAATAGAAGTGATATCAAGGATCAAATGAGAATAACATGAGCATAAGGGTATGAGAATGTGAGATTAATATTTGATAACCCTTCTATGCATATCATAGATCACAAACATGAGTTGTGGAATAAATCATGATATTTTATAAGACCTAAATCATGAAGGAATCAAGGTATATAATAAATGAGATCATAATGATGTCATAATACATAGATTCATGGCATATACATGAGCATATAAAATCATTTCATTTGTAATCAAGGATCATTTACAAAATTGTCACAGTTGAATGTGTTTACTACCAAAACCATAATAGTATTCATGGATGATACCCCGTACTATCTTATTCAAACAATTCTCATACTGAACTTGGTTCACACCTCATTCCATTCAGGTTTATCTCATGAGATATCAATATTTAACCAATTCAGTGGAGGGAGGTAGAGGTCCCTCTTATCACATAATTAAAATCATAAAAATTAATGACACAAGATCATAAATCATTTGTCATATCAAACCCCATGGAATAAATTTTGTTTTTTAAATATCTAATCATAGAATAACCAATGGAAAAAAGAAATAATATTCACAATCATTCTATGATTTGGTTATAGCATAACCCGTGGAAAAAGATGAGGGTTTCATAAGAATTTTCTCATTGAATAAAATGTTGAAGATAAAATATTTTCAAAATCATATTTTAATCCAAAAAAATACAATTAACACAAAGAATATAAATGGTATCCATTGATCATATCCTTAGTAATGAATAAGTAACATCAATGGATTTCAACATAGATGAAAAAATATTTTAAAATATAGAATTTTACATTTCTTTAGGAAAATATGATTTCCAATTTAAAAAACATATTTCAAAACTAAACATTAAGAAAATATTTTAAAAAAATTCATTTAAAATAAACATGTAATGTTTTAAAGGAATCTTTAAATCATTGATCTAATGTGATTGTATAAAAACATTTCATTTCATACATGTTTAAAAAACTATTCCTTTCACATTTATGTTAAAATTAAATTAAACATCATTATGAAAATAAAAATATGATTCCATTTTAAAATGATAATTTCAGTAAATGGTGAAAAATTCATTGAAGAATCACCAGTGAATAGTAAAAATTTTTATTAAAACATTTTTATAAATCATAGATATACTAGATAAAGGGTTTTTGACTGAATAGATAAATAACCAACATTTTTATAAAAATCATTATATGAAATTCGGTTTTGGGGTAGTGGTAAGAACCCCGTAATTCTATATAAAAAATGCGTGTTCCAAACCCATTGGGAGTAGGTACTATAACAATACTGTAGCGTATTGTAGCAGCGACGACACTATTGCAACGACGAACACTATATTGGGGGTAGAAAATTATAATGGCGGCATGGCACGGTAGCAGCGGTGAGTACTCTCAGGTAATATAGCAGGTAGGGTACTGAATCAATACTATTCAGAAAATGGGCCTTGAACCAAAATTTTGGGCTTATAGGCCATGTTATGTGATATATTCTCACTAGCCCTTTTGCATATGTAATGGGTCTCTTTTACCCAGATAAAAGAGGTCTTTTGATTGCTTTAATAATAAATGAGGATTCAACCACAACCTTTTTAAAAAAATTAAAAAAATTATATTATTCTCTTTAATCATTTAATATATGATAATAAAATTTATTTTTTCATGATATTTATATCATGATATATTATCATTAGATGTATAATAATAAACAACCCAGATTAACAATGAGATTATAACATCAAACCCTTACCATATTAATAACTCTTGAATTGTATACCATATAATATAATAAAATACAGTGCAACATTAGGTATCTTAAAAATTAAGAAAATCAAGATATTAAATTCACATGGGGCAACATATACACCTCATAGGAGAAGATAGTGGCATAACATAACATATGTCTCAAATAAGACAATTTGAAATGAAATTCCATTACCTTAAGTCTCAAATATCTCCGTACATGTAAGAACCTCATTTTTTAAAAATATAAAATTTTATTATAAATATTTTATTGAACTATAATAGTATGTATCATGGCATATATTATTTACTTATGACCATTTCATTACACATTTATAAACAATTCCTTATTAGAATCATGTTTTAGGTAATAAATGTTTCATTTTTCATGAATGTTTTTTATTTGGTAATCATAGTCCATTGAATTTGATCATGGATAAATAATATAATTTTTTTAAACCAGATATAAATATAATATATATTTATTATATATGTATTTAGTGTAATAAATTAATGTTAATGATAGAAAATTATTTACACCATTCATGGAGATGGTAGGATGTATGTATGCATAAATGTTGATGCCATTTTCACGAAGAATGGAACAAAATAAAGTAAAATAATATATAAAATTTATGGAATAAATTTTATGATTTAGATATCACATATTTATAATAAAAATTCGTTATGATTTTCCATTTTATGCATAAGTGAAAAATGAATCACATCGCTTAGTGAGGTGACAGTCCACTATAAACACAAGTGGAAATATCATTTTACCAAAGAATGGAAAGTAATAAGTTATATGAAATATTATAATTAAATAAGTATAATAATTTCATAAATATAATATACATGTATTAAATCTATCATTAAATCCATTTTTGAGATATGTTGATGGAAACATAATTACATTGGTTCGTGAGTCGATAGTATGTCATACACATGACCTATGGTTTTGATTACAATTTTATTCAAGAGGATATGGATATATGTTTTTACATTAAAATAATAACATATAAATATATGGTATATATTTTGTGTATATCATCATAGTGTTATATGATTTTATATAGGGAAAGGGTAAATAAGAAAACATATGTTTAATAATTTTACCCCTTCTTCCGATAACCCCTTTAGATTTATACCTAAAGAAATCAATGGTGGGTTTCATAGTAAAACTTATGCATATATAATGTGTGTAAAGAATAATGTAAATAATTTTTTCATTTGGGTTCTTTTCAGAAAAAAAAATTTATGTTTGAATAAGATAGGAGGGGGTGTGGCATTTTATAAGTGGGGATGGTGCCAAAAAAGAAATATTTTTTAAAAAATAATGTGCACCCATGTTTTTCAATTTATAAAAGCCCAAAAAATAGCTCATTCATTATCCTATGAAGATATAAGGTTTATATATTTTTGTAAAATGGATCTTAGGAAATAATTTATGTAATTTTACACATTATACTTTTTTTAACTCATGATAAACTCGTTTTAACCTTGACCATGTAAATTGAATTTTAGTATTTTTACTATTAATTGTTACCAAAAATTAAGTTAAAGTAATTAAATAGAATTAATTTTTATTATTTAAAATATATAAATCTTTTACCTCCATTTATAGATATTGATAATTTTAATTTATAATTAATCCCGTAGAAATGATGAAAAACGTTTTTTCCAAAGAGAATTTTTTTTAAGTATTGAATGTTTTAATATAATAATTTAGTATGAAATTAATTAAAATTATATAAATTGGATTTATAAATATATTGTTTTTCAAATTTTACATTTAAATCCTTATAAAAATTTAATTTGTCTATAAAAAGTTTTGAAAAAAACACTATTTTTAATTATAGTCGGTATTTTTACTATTCATCGTAAAATATTATTTCAAGAAATTCACTAAAACTCACTAAAATATAATTTTGACATATTTTTTTTAAAAGTTTATTCCTAAATATAAAATTTCTGAAATTGGAATATTTTTCTTTTATTATTTTATCACAAAATTAAATAATAACAAGTTTGGAGAAAATAGTATTTAAAAAACATATATAGACTTCTAGAAATTAAGTCCTTTTTTTCAATATGTGTCACAACCCGTCCCCAGGGGCCCATGACGTGACTAACCCAAGACCACATTCCATAGGCTAGGGGCTGGTGACTAGCACTGAAGGCGTATTGGGGAGGCATTTCCTTTATAACCTGTAAGCACACGCAACCAAGCACACCGCAAGATACGAACTCAAGTAAACTGAATAGTAAATAGAGTGGGTGCATTAAGTAAAAGGGGCTAGAATACATGCACAATTGGAAAGTACAAGAAAATGAATTTACAAGTAAACTGAAACAGCTCTTGTGAACACCCACCAAGGATCCTATATGAAGGGTAGGTACTGATCTTGATCGGTCATCTCAATAGTACGCCTCATCTAAGGTGCACCTCCGAGCTACCTCTAGTCCTAGAATGGCTGTCGTCAGTCAGTGTTGTCCATCGTCTAAACCAAACAAAATGATGTGCAGGCATAGCCCATGAAGGGTTGAGTGTAATGATACTCATCAGGGACCCTAAGACCCTAAAGGTCTATCAAAATCCACAAACAATAAACCACAAATCAATAAATCAACTGAAAACCCTACTTAGGTATATGAATATACATATACCTGAGTTATCAAGTATACACATATAAATCATGAGGAAAAACAGAGTCCAACTCCAAAACCCAATGCTCAATTGTTCTTTAAAGGATAGAACACCACAATGGTAAGTACCACACAGGTACACCACACAGAAGAATACCATAGTGGTACTGACTCAGCTCACACCGGGTATACCTTAGGTACAGAAGTACAAATGAATAGATGTAACTATTGAGTAATCTTAAACTGTTAAGAGCCTCTACTGCTGACCAAAATAGGATTTCATGGTGCTGACCCACATAGGATTCATCAGTGCTGACCCACATAGGATCTCTCGGTGCTGACCCACACATGATCGCTAGCTGCTAACCCACACATGATCGCTCGGTGCTAACCCACATAGGATCACTCGGTGCTGACCCACACAGGATCACTATTCATTCTTCAAATCATAGCCAGCTACTGGGTTGCCGCACTAAGTTTTCTCATCTCCAAGAGGGTCTTCTCCTCAATCCACTGGTCGATACTCCAACAACTATGAAGTTCCACGAAAAGTATCCCAATGTACAACCATGTCATTAGGGTCCCAACGCAATAGACGGTGCATCAATCAGACGCATGATCTATATGTTATAAGTCTTTTAGTCCCGAGGGGCTATTTGGATTCATGCTTGATCCAACCCAATAGTATCCCATCTTTATACAAATATCATGTGCAGTATAACAAAGGGACCATCTCGATCCAATGTTTACAGTTCCATTGTCGGTTTGTCAAATGGATGTGTAGTGCCAAAGTTATGGTCGATATAGCGACAAGCTCGCAGTTGGTCTGGGTCATGTTCGACCCCGCCTGGCCCTAGACAACCCGGTTTGGGTCGAGCCATCCCACTGGGTCTAGCTCATCCTAATGGGTTCGCCATGGCAATATTTGAGCGGCGTGGGGGCCACAGGGTGGTGCGAGGCCGCAAGGGCACTGCGGCGTTCACGGGGGTCGCAGGGCGGCACAAGGTTCATAGGGCGGCATCGTAGCCGCGAGGGTGGCATAGAGACTACCAGGGGGGAGAGGCTGTGAGGTCTATGGCGGGCTGCTGGGTGGCGAGGACACGAGGTTTTCAGAGGGATGAAGGGAGGCAAGGTCGCGGTTAGCCGCTGGGCGGCGGGGACGTGGGGGTCGCGGAGGGCCGATTAGTGGGGAGGTGGTTGGGGCCGCGAGGCCACGGGGGTCACGAGGCCGCAGGGTCCACAGAGGGCCACAGGGTGGCAAGGCCATGGGGAAGCAGAGACCGCAGGCGGCGCAAGGCCGCGGGGCGGAATTGACCGCGGACGGCATGAGGCCACAGGGAAGTGAGGGTTGTGTGCGAAGCGAGGCCGAGGGGCAGCGGGGGCCGCGGATGGTGCGAGGCTGTGGGGTGGCCGCAGACGCGGTAGGTGATAGCCATGGTTAGAGGAGGCCGCTAAAAGTACGAGGCCTTGGGTGGAGGATGCCGCGGGGCATTGGTGGCCGCGGACGGCGCGATGTCATGGGGCGGCGGAGGCCGCGGGGGGCGGAGGCCGCATGCGGCACGGTGGCCACGGGGTGGCGTCGTTGCACCGTAGCCTTTGTCACAGCCGGTGGAGGTGTCAGCAACTGTTCTTGTGCCCCACTGAGTTTGGTTTCCATCCTCCTCCATCACAAAGAACACAACAAAAATGAAGAACGACGGAGGGTTCAGGCCATGTTTGTTTGCACCGGACCCTCTACATTAGAGTTGTAGAAATTTGTTATAATCTCCTCCTGATTTTAAAAGAAATTATCAAGAATGAGTAAGGGGAAGAAATTAAAACAACCACCCTACCTCAAATGTTCGTTGATGTTGGCGCGAGAAATAATTTGAAGATTTTGACATTCGTCATGTCTGCCATACACCTCTGATCCCATGCTCATTCGTTGGTTCGTCATAGTTGATGATGTTCCTCATTGGTGAGAGCAATCTTCATTGGAGGATGGGTTTCTCCACGATTCTCCAAAGCTTATCCCTTTTCTAACAGTTCCCCCAATTCCACCAAAATGGGGAAATAACCAACGTATTAATTGAAATTAAGTAGATTAATAATGTTGGCACAATTAAAAATGCTGACACATTCCATTACTTGTTAGTTGTCTCTAAAAATTAAATGGGGTATTGGCATATTTAATTGTATCAATTTAATTTTCTCAAATTAATGGAGGAAAAGAATTAATGGGTAGTAGAGTGGTTTCTCCCCCATTTAGAGGATTCGGGTGGTCCCCACCATTAATTTAAAAATGGGGGTTTTAGGCTCAGTGGTCCCCACCTCCATAACACACATGTGAGAGGTTTTAGTTTGGTGGTCTCCACATTTAAACCATCTATATGGGATGTTTAAAAAAATAAAAATAAAAATAAAAGTTTATTTTATTTTATTTCTATATCCATGAAAAACCCAAATTCTATCTTTCACCCCCAGCCTTATGTGGTCGAGGAGAATGTCCCTTTAAGGGAAAACTAGAACGGTGAGTTCAACGGTGCCCTTAGATTTTAATTCTGAGCACTGGTTCAAAAGTAACAAGAACCCGCTTTTACATTGACTTAACTTACCCGAAACAAAGTTCAGAAATTCATTTTGGGCACTCTGGGCCTCGAAATCACGCACCGTAAATTTTCACGGACTAGTAAAATCCCTATATAATTAATATAAATACATGTATATTCCGGGTCGTTATAATATGATTTATTTATATAAAATATTATGGTGTAAAAAAATGTTTTACCTATAATTTTAGACCAGACAACCCAAAATCTTTCACATATTGGATCAATCACAGTAACAAGTTTCCCAAAATTATCTCATGAGATATAAGGATTAACGTAATGAATTAGAGGTAATTAGTTGAGGAACCTATCACATAATAAAATCCATACATATTTTTGATTCAATATCATTAAACATTCATCTATTCCTGAAAAAATAACATATATAAAAAATGGGTTTCATTAACATTTCCTTATTTCATTTTAGCATAATTCATGTGAAATAGTTTTCGGTTTGCAAAATCATGTCATCATATTCATAAATAATCTTGGGAATAACGAGGATGGTTTCATTGGATCATATTCCCATAAAATATCTTGTAACATAAGAGGAGATTATCCATAAAAAAATGGCATTAAAAGTTCTTTATAATAATTTTTATGGGAAATAATCTTTTCTTTTTGAAATTACACATTTCAAATTCAAATATTTCTATAATATTATTGAAAATTATTATCTAAAAATAATCTTGGAATATTATAATGTTAGATTCAAATAAATGATTGGTTATGATGGTGGGAAATTTCATTCTTTCTTTCTACATTTAAATAAATATATAAATCCCATTTTATATAAAAAACAAACGTAACTAATACGATAAATTAAAAAATACTCCATTGAAGCATTTTTATAGAATGTCAATAATGCATAAAAATAATATTAATAAATCAAAGGGTAATAGTATGAAAATTATTGAGAAAATGTTAAATAAAACCTTTTCCTAGAATAAAAATATCAAGAATAAAATATTCAAACAATGTTTTTAAAATAAATTCCCTTACATGTGACTTGCTTATTAATTTATGTTCCGGTAAGAGGTGAAATGGAAAATAAAAAAGAACCATAATCATTACCAGAGGAAAAAAACATATGGTGTTTACTAGATAAGAATCATATAAATTCCCATAATGAAATTCAATCATAGAAACCCTGATTAAAAATAGATTGAAATATAAATCATTTACTTGAACTATAATTTTTCTTTATAAGAATTAAATCCTCCCGAAAAAAAATATTTCTTATTCATGTATTCTAAATAAATAATCACTTATATCATAAAATATATGATTTAATTATAGAATTTTATCTCTTTTTTATTAACAATTACTTATAAAAATAAATATTTTGTGTTATATCTGTTGTGTTTCTCATGAATGTTTCGATTCGGATGTCTCATACCTAGTAAGTTGATTATAGTTCCATCACCTCCAAATATTTAATCTAGTCTTGAGGATCATATGAATCCTTTATGTATACTTTTATAATGATTCAAATAATGATAAGATTAAAAATTAATAACATCACTTTATAGAGACGGTAATCAAAACGTACACCCAAGTTTAGTTTTCTCTTTTTGAAGGATGGAATGAAAGAAATGTAATTAACAACTAACCATTTTATATCTATAATAATATCATAAATATCATAAATATTAATTAAATATATCATTATACCAGTCTTTTTGAATCAATGATTAAAAAAATACATCACTTCGTGGAGGTGGTGGTCTACACGTACACAGAAGTGAAGCATTCATTTTCCATTTGACAGAAATGAAGTGAATAATGAATATTCAAGAAGCATAATTACTATTTCTTTTAATGAATATATAGAATTGATTATTTTTTATTGGATACATTGGAATTATAATTATTAAAATATGAAATACTATTGAAAGTACTCGATTATTAGTTAAACCTATTCAATGAAAAACCTCCTTTGTCTTATACCTTAATCCTTGAAAGGATGGTCTTTCGGAAATAGATTGATATCTAGGACATGTGTAAGGAATATCAGATTATATTAGTGTAGTTTCTGGATGATATAGGAGGATTAGCCATTTTGACTAATAAATGATAGAAGGATTCCTTTTATAAATGTGGGGAGACACTATATGTATTACCTAATGTATTAAATTAATATAAATTAATTATAAGATTTATGTTACTAAAAATTGAAATATATTGAATATTGGATGTTTAATATTATATAACAACTCATATAATAATATTTATATATTTTTTGAGGGTTTTTAACCATATATCTTTTTTTAATCCCCATGTTAACCCTTTTGACAATTACAGCAATACCAATGTTTTTTATACTTTAAACATCTTGAATGTTACCATAAAAGGAAAAGTGACCCATAAGTTGAAAATGGTTGTTATTCTCATAAATATCCCATTTAATTATCCCAATATAATATTTAATGATTTTTTATTCATTTAATGAGACATTATTTAGAAAATGCTACCATTTAATTCATTTTCAGGACTTTAATAGACGTTTGAACTTAAATATGCCATGAATGAAATTAAATTCAAATTAAAAGATTTAAAACAATAATGAAATTTTATCTTTTTCTAAAAATTAATTTTAAAAAACAATTCATTCACATTATATGAAATTCAATATTTTTAAAAAAATTTATTTTATTTTTATATTACATGAATAGAAAGTGTCTCATAATTATGTAAACATTTATGATAATTTTTCCATTAGTCAATATTTAAAAAAATTACATTGGTACACAATCTTTTTAAATATTTCAAAAAAAAATTATAACTTAACAAAACATATTTTTGACTTTATATATGAAAATTATTATAGATATCATAGTCAAAAGAGTGAAATTTTTATTTATCACTTTCTTCAAATAATATAAAGGTAATTATCAAATAAAAATGGCACCAAATTTAAATATTTTCAAAATTTCTATGATAATGGCCAAACTCCCCTAACAAAAATATATTAAAATTTTTATTGTAAATTATTAATCCATATTCCAAATTTTAAACCATGATTTAACTATTTTACCCACACGTAGGTTAAAATTATTTACCATGATTAAAATTCATAATGGAAAGAATTAAAGGAAATAATTTACCAAATATGATCCACCTGATCACAATTATTGACTAAATGTTTTATTATTTAATTTCTCTAATATATTGAAATCTATCTTATATAATAACATAAAACACAATGAAAATTATTTTAATAAAAATGTGTTTTCCTAAATGATAATAGATTTATTCATATATCATGCCTACGAAATCCATTCAATGAATATTAATATATTTTGCTTTATATATTGTAAATACATGTCATTAAAACCATTCATCAGGAGTGATTGATTTAATTTTATATGATAAAAACAAATTTCCCATATAAAATAATTAAACCAAATATGTTTTAATTTCTAATTATTTTATTTTAAATTTATATCATTTTATAAAAAATTAATTCAATTTTTACATGTAAAAAAATATATTTTCATAAGATAGTTATCCCTATTCATAACCCATAGTCCAATGGATTAAGAAATTATAACATTTCAATAATATTTCAAGGTTCTCTTAAAATAAATGTTGTATGTAAAACAAATAATCAATGAAATTGAATTTATTTAAAGAGAACAATATCATAAAATATCTAGTTGTTATAATCAATATATGTGCACAAAAACATCATAGTTTATAAAATTGCCTCATTTTTTAAGAACATTGGAAACCATGACTTTAGATTATGACATGTTCTCTATCCCATTATTGAGTAGCTAAAACATTGAATTTCCATCTTCCTCCCATGATGTATTTATAATAATTACTCCAAATTTATACTTCTTGATTTCTATTTTCGTCACAAAATATCATCAAAAAAATTCATAAATCATAATACTTTAGAAAATAACATAATAAAATTGAACCTATTTTTTAATTTATTATATTTCATGTTTAAAAGAATTCACAATGATTTTAATTATTTATTTCAACCAATCTCAATGAATACTAGTTATTGTTGGAATTTACCATGAGGTGTTTTCATAAACAATTCATTGTTTTTATTTTGATTTGAATTTATCCCAAAATTATGTTCTTATTCCTAGATTTTCATTCCCGATACCATAAAAATACACATAATGTAAATATATACAAAAATATCCCTTAACATTAGTTACTCCTCGAATTGTTTCATTTTTCATAAATCTAAATCATTAAAATAATGTAAAAAATAAAATCCAAATCATTACATCATATCTCTCTTATATGATTATTATCCCTATATAAATTCACAAAATAAAAAATTAGTTAAATCATAAAATAATATAACCACCCCAAGATATACCTACCAAAAGGAACCTCAACACTAAAAAAACCACTTATTATATCCCCACAAATGTAAATAAAACAATAAATATTTTTAATTCTAATAAGATCTCTGGTTCTTATTACAAGGAAAAAGGTTCAATATTGATTTTGATATTTCATTCTCATCCACCACTTCCACTCCAATAAATTTTTGTTAAAGTTGACATACATAAACAGAATACTCACCAAGGTAATAAATCAATATGTAAAAAATTCTCAATGGAGTCATAGATCTTCCACTCCCCACTCAAAAAATATCACATATTTCATAATATAAATCTCACCCAAGTTCATGACATGCATGATACAACACCTAAAAGGGTTTAATAATCATCAAATAGAAAGTATTTCATTAAATAATTCCTTAGTTCCCATCACAATATTATATTTTCATGAAAATGCGATCAATGACAAGAAAATCTAATGGTTTTCTCTTCTAGTCTACATATGATTTATTTAAATATAACATATCTTTAATTCACTCATGAATCATTTATAAAATATTTATTGTATCCTACACATATTCTATTCCAAAAATAATCATCACAATAATATAAAACAGAAAAATATTATTTTTTTGGCTACCCATATAATGACTCAAATAAAGACAGCTTATTAGGGGAATTCTAATAAATATAAAAATAGAAATCATCAAGTAAAAAATGCATTTCTTATGATCATCCAAAATTTATCATAAATATCTGTATCATATCCTTTAATGTTTAAATTTTATTCCCAATATTACCATATATTTTGGTGTAGAATACAATATTATGTTCTATGAGGGTAACAAAATAGTTTTGTAATCCCCTCCACATCCATGATGTCAAGAATAAAGCACATAATAAGAATCATTCTCATGAATCTAGGAAGGCTACCCAACCTGTCCACATAAAATCAATCCCAATCATCCAATGATCTTGAATCCTTAATAGGTAATAAATGAGATAATTGTTTTAATCTATATCCATATCCTAATAGAATCATGTCCAATAAATTAATGGGGAAATTGAATAAAAATCCATAGAGACATCCTCTCACTTCAATTAAAAAATATTCAATGGAAAAAGACTCTAACAATGCCTAAATCTCATCTCTCACATACTGATATGTATTATATTTGATAAACTTTCTTCTACCAGTATCTTCATTATATGAAATATTAATCAAAATTTTAATAAAATGATATATATTTCTAGTGACATAAAATCTTCCAGAAGATAACACTTGATTTGAATCATTTTCCACTAAACTATCAATAAAAATTAATATAAATTTGTGATATCCCAATAAATCAAGCTCATGGTCTATTATATTAAAGTTTTACTCATATATAATCAATATATATTCTATTTCCATTCTATATCAATAACATCCACTACTAACCTCATCCATGTTAAAATGAAAAGTATTAATATATTCAATATTCTCAATTCATCATATGCTTCTAGAGAAACATCACTATAGGTATTCCTACATGATGAATTAACTACCGAATTTCATTTTCATATAGTAATTAGGATCCCTATATTGTAATCCTGATTGATCTCCAATATTCACCACTGGTGATTATTTATATCTGTATAATACAATCTATAATGAAATGTTTTATAGTTAGTAAATATATCCATGTGTATTATAATATTTTATAAAAACAAAACATCAATTAAAACACCCCACCTTCATACTAATGATCATGAGTCTTATAAGCACATTCATGAGGCCACAACTACTATGATACAAAATATTAGACATTATTATTTGGTAATAACAAGCACCCTAGGACATAATATGAACCATCAAAATAATTCCAAAAAATTAATCATTCCTCAGATAAGTGTATTATAAAGATACTATTTTATAATAATATTAAATAATTAAATGTTTAAAGTCTTTGAGGGGCCAAATAAATGGAAAATTAATTCATTTAAAAGAAGTAAATGTTGAAATATCAAAGAGAAATCAGATAAAAGTAGTTGATAATTTCTAAAAAAATAGGAAAATCAGAACACTATAGTGACATTCTTCATATCTTCACATATAAATTCTACTTATATATTATATAAATTTAGAAATACTTTTTTTATAAATAAAATGAATTATGAAATTAAATTATAATTCCTAAATCATAGACTTATGTATCATATTTAACATTTGATGCAAAAAAAATATCTTCAACAACCCCCAATAAATTGTAAAACATTTACCCTTAGTCTCCATGTAATATAATATATCATCAACTAAAAGAACAATGAATAAATAATGATATATAATGAACATAAAATTCATCAAAAAATAATTTTAATCTGATAATTAGAATCTTTATATGGAATCGCTCTAAACTCAAAATTCCATAACAAAATAGAAAAATAGTTTTTTTATGTTCTCTCCCATCACAATCAATTAATTGTGTCTAAATCATTAATCTATTTTCAATAACAAATTATATTTATTTTGTTGATAAAATAAATCATAAATCTCTGAAATGTGATAAAAAATTATTGATACCATACAGTCTAACCTCTATTACTGAATCAAATCACCAAACATCTTTTGATGTTTTTGAAAAAAAATTATTAGAATTTTTATATAGGAAGTCTTTATAAAATGAAACCCTTTAGTTAATGATCACGAATTTTAATAAAATAATATCAATTATTATTTGGTCCTATGTGATAAAAAATTAATGATATTTGGGTCAAACCCGTATATAAATCATATATAATTTGATATCCCATATCAAGGGAAAACACATAATCTACACATGGAAAATATCAATGATATCAAAGAAAAACTTTTTTAATTCATTCATTATTAATTAAAATTATCATATAATTATATTAGAAAAAAGATAAGTAATGATGTGTGGTTCAGTTTAGTGAAAACCATTCCATAAAACTCACTCCACATGAACACCACATGATGACCATCCTTTTTTAAAAACATCAAAAAATGTTGATTTTAGTCAATGTTATGTTGTATAAAATGAAAATAATCTTGACTATATAGAATATATTACTATTTCTTGTTCAAAAACATATTATATAATATTTTATTGAAATATATGATCACCAATGAATCCATATAATCCACCTTACGTATCTTCAATTTGTAAAAAAATATGATATAAAAAATTTTAATATATTGTGGCAACATTTGAAAAGATTCATATCATAATTCTTAATAATATGGTTCCTAAACTCTCATAAACTACTATGGGTTGTTTCCAACAACAATCTATTTTACCATTATATAGTACCAGACTACTACCTCCTCACCTTTGATCATTCCCATTTCTTAAATGATATTGTATATTCTCAATATGAATTTATACATAACTTCCTTATTCTAATAGTTTATCTATTATCTCTTGCTATTATAGCTGAAAGGGCCATAGTATATACTATGGTTGATGATATGACTCATCTATCATTACATTATTCTATATTCCACACTAACCTCACTGATATAAGGAGTAAACAAGCAGGTTATGTCATCTACATCTAGATAAACAATTTATCACACATCTACAGAAAATAAAAATATATTAACTATATATTCCCATGAATCATGTATCATATATCCTAAATCAATAACCCAAATGCATAAAGACTAATGGGATATTCCTTCTAGATCTGTTAAAAATAATTCGAATCTGTCCACCCTTACACAAAACAATCTATTTTACAAGGCATCCTCAATAACCACACCCCTCAAAACACTATAGTATATGTCTTTAGTGTGAAAAAAATAAAATTGAATTGGATCTCAACTCATAGTATTATTTTTATGTGTTATCCTACCCACTCCTCTCCTATAAAAAATTAAAAGGAATATATTAAAATCTAGATGAATTAATTACTATAATCATGAACACAATATATCTATTTTTAAATAAATAAAATCTCATTCTACCACATTAACTAGAGTGTATTAGTCAATAATACCCTCACTAAAATTATATCATTATACGTATAATATCCTCACATATAGAATAATATGGTGGTCATTAAATTTATATATGAAACAAAATATTATCTCCACATCATATATATGTCACTCTCTTTCCATTGTAAAAAATTTCACATCATACTTTTTAATATTTTCCACTAGAGTTAGTATCGGGTAATTCATAAAGCTACTTCCATTATATGATCATGTCACCAATGTATGACCATATATTCCTCCAATAATCACTCATCCTTTACATTACTTTTCTCATAGGAATACTAATTACATGTAATAAACTTTTTAAATTCTTAATCAATATAGATTTCATTAGTTATAATAACTTCAAATCAATCACAAATAACAACTCAAATACAAATAATAATAAAAATATAATGTCACTCTATGAATCCTGAACCCACACTAATATAACTACCCCATTAAAAATATTTCTCCTGACTAATAATGATTCATATCTAATTTGAACTTAATCATTAAGTTACAAGGTCCCTATGTTCCCTGAATGAAATTCCTAGGTATATATTAGATAAAATTTTTAATTAAAAGGATAACCTTTCTAACCCCGAAAATCATCATTTTTCATACAATACAAATATAATAAAAAGCTCATTCCTAAATAAGTCATTCACATATCAACACCTAAAAGACTATACCAAATCTAATAATGAGTTAGAGAGTGACTCCCAAAGCCAACCTTCAATATTCCATGGAGTGGAGACTTTCATAAAGGGTATAATATCAAAAATATAATGGGAAATTACCATTATATATATAAAAACACTACATCCATAATGAATTAATAATCTATTCTAATTGTATGAAATGAATAAATTCAAGGGTAGTGAAAAAAATGAATCCACTATTATTTAATGAAAATATGAATAAGACTCTAATGAATGAATCATATTACTCTATAATTAACACCTAATACAATAAATTAAATCTTCTGGTACTTCCATTAAAATATTTATGTATGTCTATGAAATAAAAGAGATAGATGGGATGAGTATAAAGCTATTCCATGTAGGTTACTAATACAACAACTATAGTCTCAAGTGAATATTCATAGTAAATATTCAACAAATGATATATATTAATATTAATTATTTACGAATAATAATTCCATGAAACATCAAAAAAACAATACGTCCAGCACATATCATTCGATGCAGTAAATGCATCACCATGATCCAAGAACCACATACTATACACCAATTGATAAATCTAACACATCAGTACCCACATCATGATATCCATATAAGTAATTATAATATAAATAACCAAACAAAATATCTATCACTTCATGTGAATGATCCTGGTTTTTGGAAAGGTATGTTTTTGTTGTGTTTGGGGGTGAACCCTTTGTTTTAGGGGCTTTAAAAACGTTTCTCGAAAGTGAGAGAGGCCTTGGGGGTGTTCTGGGTGATTGGGGCATGGATGAAAGGATATATAGGCAAGACATGCCAAGGCGCATGACCTACGCACGGCCAGGTAAACCGTGTGGCCGGCCTAGGCTAAACCATGAGACCCTTCCTCCTCCGAATAGAAGCATGCACATGGGTTATGCAAGGTTTTCCAAACCATGAAGCTAAACCATGTGACCTCTCCTCCTCTGGATAGTGGCATGCGCATGGTTTGCGAACGGATTACCAAACCGTGCCGAAAAACCGTGCAGCCACTTAATGTTTGAAAAAATTAAAAGTTTTCCACTCCGGGCATTAAAACCCCACTCAGGATTTCCTCTCATTTCCTCCCTCTCCACCCTAGGCACGAACAAAATCATGCAAAGGATCCAAGAGACCGATCTCCCTCATTTCTAAGGCGTTCTTGGTGCCATTTTTTGCGGGTTGAAGCTACGGGTAAGGCAAATCCCATCCTTTCTTCCCTTTTTGGTTTAGGGTTTGTATCATCTATCCCTCTTGTTCCAAACCTATAATACCCAATATTTTGGGTGTGTATTAGGTTGAAGCTCCAAGAGTTGGTTGGATCAAGGTCTAAGGACTCGATTGAGAGTGTGTTCAACCTCGGTTTTGAGGTTGGTGGTCTACATGTGATATCCCATAGTTATTTGGGGATTTGTGCATGTTTAGTTGTGTTCTAGTTTTCACTTGGTTGTGTTTTGAATAACCGTGTAATTTTGGGAAATAATGGTGTATGAAATGGAAAATGAGAACCCTCATGATCCACGTGGGATGTGTTGGGATTGACTTTACCTAATTTTAGGCCATCCATGGGATGTGATGGCTTTTCACGGGTTAAGGGATTGTTATTAAACGAGTGACCTTGTTCTAGTAAATTATAGAGCCCTTGATAAAAATGTTTTCATGATTTTTTGAACTTGGAATAGAATTTAGGTGATTCAACTAGACTTTGAAATAACCAAAGGGTTATTTGGAATGGGATTAATGGTTGAATCCTGGAAATGATGAACGAGTTAAATGGGTTAATGTGTAAACTAATTAAAGACCATAATGGATTGGTTATGGGTCTAATGAAAAATTCATAGAGAGTTAGGCATAACACATGGGAATTGTATGAATGCTTAAATGATGCGAAATGATACTATCTTAATGGGTTAATTCATGATGTGGATTCCCATGTGGGTTGTTGTGAATAGTGTTTGTGGAAGGGCAAGGGTTTGGATGGTTGATGGTTACTTATATATAAGAATGTGCACATGGCTTCGTAGAGTGGGGTATGACATGAGGCTCTACGCCCATGGGTTGAGCTAAGATTGAGGTTCTAAACTCTACCCTAAATACACGGGTTAGGAAAGGGGACCGAGGGCCTATTCTCCTAACGGTTGCATCCACTCGGACTGAGGCTTCGAGGTGAGGTTATGATTGCTATGAGGGGGTTAGTCGTAGTGAGATAAGATAACAATGTGTTTACCCTCTTGCGTGTGATTGTTGGCCTTAGACCCATGTAACATAATGTATGTGATTAACCCATGGAAATGTGATTAAATGGTAAGTAATGATAATTGGAAATAAATGAATGGTAATGGAAATGTAATAGGATTTGGCTCTGAACATGTTAATGGGACCTGAATTAATTACATGGGAATCATCATTAATATTCCTTTGCATGCACTACATGTTCATACTAGTTGTTTTGTAGACACCATTGGAGGTGGCATACTGGTTAGTACTCACACCCTACTCGGGCCGCCATTGGGTACCTGAGCAGACTTCATGTTTGCAGGTCAGGAGAAGGGAAAGGGTCCCTGCTAGATAGTTGAGTGGACATGGGTATCACTTGGTGTAGGATCCAGACATGGAGTCACGACCATTTTGGGGATTTTGGTTGTTTTCTTTATTTTCGGGTTTTGTTCACTCTTTCACTTATTGTATGATATGGAATATTTATTTCTGGAAATGGTTGGTATACGTGCTCTGTGTTTATTGGTTATTGTTTCCTCTACATGGTTTATTTCTGTTGTGGATTACTCTGATAAAAAGGGGGTATAGTCTCTCTAATTTACTTCATAGTCCCCGCCTCTAGTCAGCAGCCTTTGGTGTAAGTGGAGGCGTGCTTAAAGTCATGTAACCACTCAAATTGGAGCACCAGTTTAGTGGCTTCTGGGTCAGGGACGTTACAAATTGGTATCAGAGGAGGTCTTTCTTCTCCTACTCTAAGGTCTTATTATTAGGGATCGGTATCCAAGGATTAAGACATGTTGGGCCTTGGTAATGAGCTCGTGTTTTGGAGTAACTAACCCATTTACGAGGGAAAACCCAAGTCACCCTCGTGTGGGAATTTTTGTTCTTGGTTGTGTGTTGTTACAGTTGATGATATTTAACCGTTGGGTGATGCACATGGGGTTGGATGTGACTGTTTTATGATATTTGGCTTGTGGCCTTAACTGCACTAGGATTTGCATTCATGCATCATTGTGGGAACCTAGGGAGATAGGTGACATGAATTTTGTTATGCACATGCACGGGGTGGGTGTGTGAGGAAGAAAATTATGGTGTATCATGCATTACAAGAAACCAAGAATTGATGAGATGAATGAAAAAACACAAGTGGGTAAAGATGAATGATTGGTAAATGATGTTTAATGGAGTAACATGGTTTGAAACAAATTTTAAAATGTTGATAGGTTAGTATATGAAATGGGATGTGGTAGCTAGTAAAGATCTTTTTATGGAGTCATGAAAGGTTATGGTATGCACTCTAAAATCTCATGCTTGGAATTGTAGAGAAATGCCACCACGACGTCGGTTACTAGTTGGGAAACAGGAGGATGTGGCTGAGAACACTCCTACAGTAGAGGAGCAAGAAAATGTAGTGATCAATAGGGGTGGAGAAGACCAGTTTTGGGAGAAAATGGCTCGCCTTATACAGATGATGGATCAAGACCTAGGTCGGGTTGCACCGAGTATGTTTGAGCTGACCAGGGAGTTCCAACTGCAGCACCGTATGACCTTCACCAGAGAGGGTGGGCCAGAGGAAATGGAGTTTTTTTTAGAGTCTGTCTAGATAATACTCGAACATATCAAGACCCCTATTTAAAAGTGAGTGAAGCAAGCCAGTTATATGTTTAGAGGCCGGGAAAGGCATTGGTGGGACATTTAGAATCAAATCGAGCAGGCTGAGGGACTATCATTGAAGGTGTTTCAGGAAACGTTTTTGGAGAATTTCTACCCAGAGACCTTCAGAAAGGAGTGGGCAGCAGAGTTTATGAGCCCAACTCAGGGATTGCTATCGGTAATGGACTATGATAGTCGCTTAACTGATTTGAGACGCTTTTTCCGAGTGTTAGAAGGGGATGAGGCGGTAGAAGAAAAGCATATACAGGATGGGCTGAGACATGATATCATGTCTCAAGTAAACAACATTCTCTTGAAGAGGTTCGTAGAGGTATTACATCAGGCACTGATCTCGTAAGGAAACCTAAAGGGAGCTTTGATTAGTGGTCTTGTTGTGTCAGGGGTACATACGAGGGGTGCAGGTACCGAAGGTCGAAACCGACATCATGAGAGCTCACAACAAGGTGTAACTGTGAAAAGTGGCTGGAAGAGAGGTTCAGCCTCTCAGAGTGGGAATCAAGTGTTTTTTTATCAATGCGGTAGGCCAGGGAATATGCGTGGTCAGTGTCCTTGACCTCCAGTTGAGTGTTGTTTGTGTGGCAGGATGGGGCACGTGCAGAGGTTCTGCAGGAACCCTCGGCAGGCGGGTGAGCATAGAGATGAGATGCATGTACCAAGTATGGGAAGGGTATCAGTTGCCCCGTATCATGCAGGTAGTTGGAGCTCCATAGGCCGTACTAGAAGGGGTAGTGAACGTTGAACTCTAGGGGAAGATCGCTCATGCCAGCAGGGTAGTGCAGCGCAGGGTGTTTTGGCTGAAGCCTAGGGTAGAGGGGTCAGTCACCATCAGGCTATTCAGTTTTCTCTTGGTGATTGAGAGGCCGGACCGTCGACTATTCGAGGCACAATCCTTGTAGATTTTACTATTGCTAGTGCATTTTTTGAAACAGGTGCCACACACTCTTTTATATCTACTCAACTTGTGGTTGCACTGGGTTTAACTGTGGAGAGGGTGTGTGGCGTTATGTCAATTGACACACTATTGGGAGTGCGGGATGAGGATATCGAGCAATTCAAGGGGTGTGCTTTGGAAGTTGGTGGGTATCGTTTTCTGTAGGATTTGTTCATTCTCGAGATGTTAGGGTTTGACATAATCTTGGGAATGGATTGGTTGGTGTTGTATCGGGCGTACATAGACAGTTATCACTGCAGAGTATCGTTCAGGTCACTTGAGGGTGATGCTTATATTCACCGTGGAAAATGGGATGTTCGATCAGGGCGTGCTGGGCTGTTTTTTAAATGAGTGGACTCATGGAACAAGTGGTATATATCATTCTTGATGATGAGCGAGGGGAACAATCTGATTTTCCTCCCATGTTGGATTGGTTCGGGATGTGTTTCCTGAGGATTTCTCGTGGTTACCACCCGAGAGGGATGTCAACTTCACAAACAAGTTGCAGCCGGGAGCGGAGCCATTTTTTATTCCTCCATACCGAATGGCACCGGCAGAACTCTGGAAACTGAAGGTTTACCTTGAGTATTTGGAGCATAAGGGATTTATCCGTCCTAGTACGTCTTCTTGGGGATCTCCCGTGCTTTTTTCAAATAAGGCTGATGGGTCGTTGAGGCTGTGCGTTGACTATCAAAAGTTGAATCAGATGATAGTGAAGAAGCGGTACCCTCTTCCTATAATTGATGACATGTTTGATCAGTTTAGGGTTGCATTAGTGTTTTCTAAGATTGATCTGAGTTTGGGTTATCACCAGTTGGGGGTGAGATCTTCTGACGTACGACAGACAACTTTCTGGAGTCATTACGGGTTGTTTGAGTTTTTGGTAATGCCTTTCAGATTGACTAATGAATCGGCAATGTTTATGTATTTGATGAAATAGATATTTCATCCCTATCTACATCAGTTTTTTATCTTCTTTATTGAAGATGTCTTAGTGTACTCGAAAACTCACGATGATCATGACCAACATCTTGAGATCATCTTGGGTACGCTAAAATAGCATCAGCTATATTCCAAGCTATCAAAGTGTCAACTCTGGATATGTGAGGTTCATTTTCTAAGTCACATCATCATGGATGTGGGTGTGTCAGTGGATCCAGAGAAAATTCATGCAGTTTTTTCTTAGGAGTAGCCCAAGAGTGTTTTTGATGTTCGGAGTTTTCTGGGTTTGGTTGGTTATTATCGAAGGTTCATTCAAGATTTCTCTCACTTGGAAGCACCACTCTCGGGCTTGACCAAGAAGGTAATCAAGTTCGAGTGGTCTGAGGCTTGTGAGAACGCCTTCCAAGAGTTGAAGAAGCGGTTGACGACCGCACCTATCTAGATCTTACACATGCCGGGTGAGAAGTACATCGTGTTTTGTGATTCATTTGTAATCGGGCATGGGGCTATGTTAATTCAAGATGAGCATGTTTTGGCATATGGGTCAAGGAAGTTGAGACCTCATGAGTGGAACTATCCCACTCATGTTCTTGATTTGGTTGTAGTAGTCCATGCTTTGTAGTGCTGGAGGCACTATCTGTTGGGAGAACATTTTATTGTGTTCACAGACCATAAGAGTTTAATGTACATCTTCTCACAGCGGGATCTGATTCTTCAGCCGTGAAGATGAGTTGAATATCACCAATATTTTCAAATTGAGTTGGTGTACACTCCGGGAAGGGTAAATAGTGTTTCTGATGCTCTGAGCAGGAAGGTTTAGAATCGGATGGTTCAGAAGTCAAGCACCGAGTAGAAGGTGATGGATTTGTTTGCAGAAATGCACCGGAAAGTGTAGGAGGAGAGTGTTCATGTCACTATTTCATCCTTAGCGATGGGGTCGACACTTTTGAGTTGAGTTAAGGAAGTACAAGTTGATGATCATGAGTGTTTGATCATGAAGGAAAAGCTTAATGGTGGGGATCTACCTTCTGGCTGGCCCCTCGGCATGGACGGTGTTGTTCATGTTCATGATCCTGTGGTTGTACCAAAGTGTGTAAGATAAGCTTTTATGTGAGAGTTACATTCATCAAAGTGGGCAGTGCATCTTCGTTTGACCAAGATGTACCGTGATCTTCGAAGGCAGTTTTGGTGTCCTATAATGAAGAAAGAAGATGCGGGATTTATGGCACGGTGCCTTACCTATCAGCAGGTGAAGGTCGAGAATCAACGCCTAGGTGATTTGTTGAATCCATTTCCAATTCTAGAATGGAATTGGGATGATGTAACAATGGATTTTTTCGTGGGTCTTTCGAGGACACCGTGGAAGAATGAAAAAATTTGGGTGGTTGTGGATCAGTTAATGATAGTGGCTCATTTCTTACCGATTCAGGAGACCTTTACAGTCGACCAGTTGGGTGAGTTGTATGTTTGGGAGATAGTGCGTCTACATGGTGTTTCGCGAACCATAGTTTCGGAATGAGATCCACGTTTTACATTGCGTTTCGGGAAAGGGTTTCAAAAGTCACTTGGTATGCGGGTGTTTTTGAGTACGGCTTTCCACCCACAGACGGATGGCCAGTCGGAGCATACGATCCATGTGTTGGAAGATATGTTAAGAGCTTGTGTCTTGGACTTTTGTGGTTCTTGGGAGAGACACCTATCATTAGTTGAGTTTTCCTGCAACAATAGTTTTCAAGATATGATTCAGATGGCACCAATTGAGGCGCTCTACGGGAGGCCATTTAGATCACCGTTTTGTTGGCAAGAGGCTGGTGAATCTAAGTTGTTGGGGCCAAGTCTCGTGCATAAGACTTCAGAGAATGTTAAGTTGATCAGGAAGGGAATGGATATATCTCAGAGTAGACAGAAGTCGTATTCAGATCGAAGGTGTAGCCCTCTTGATTTTGGTGTGGGTGATAAAGTGTTCCTTCGAGTGTTTCCAAGGTTGGTTCACCATCAGATTCGAAAGTAGGGTAAGTTGGCGCCTAGGTGTGTGGGACCTTTTGAGATCGTGAAAAGGATTGGACCAGTGGCTTACCGATTGGCTCTTCCACAGTGGTATGGTGGGATGCATGATGTTTTTCATGTGTTGCATCTTTGACGGTATCACCCGGGCCAATCTCATGTGGTTGATGATGAGGATTTGAAGCATGAGGCTGATGCATCATTTGAGGAGCATCCGGTTCGTGTAGTGGATCATAGTGAAAAGGTATTTCAAGGCAAGGTTGTTCCATTAGTGTGAGTATGTTGGCAGTATGGGAAGGTTTAGGAAGAAACTTGTGATCGAGAATTGGATATTTGGGCTCAGTGGCCTGAACTCTTCTCAGTGGATCAATGAGGCTTGGGAACACAGCTTGAGGAGGAGCTGTTATAAGGTGGGGAGGTTCTAAGATCCTGGTTTTTGGAAAGGGTTGTTTTTGTTGTGTTTTTGGTTGAACCCTTTTTTTTTTGGGGCTTTAAAATGTTTCTTAAAAGTGTAAGAGGCCTTGGGGGAGTTCTGGGGGCTTGGGGAATGGAAGAAAGAAAATCTAGGCAAGACAGGCCATGACGCACGACATGTGTATAGCCAGGTAAACTGTGCGGCCTGCCCAGACTAAACCGTGCGACACTTCCTCCTCGGGACAAAAGCATGTGCACGGGTTGCACAAGGTTTTCCAAAACATATGTCTAAACCGTGAGACACCTCCTCTTATAGACAGTGGCATGCGCATAGTTTGCGCACGGATTTCCAAACCATGCGGACAAACCGTGTGGCCACATAAATTATGGAAAAATTACAAGTTTTCCACTCCGAGCTTTAAAACCCCACTCGGGATATCCTCTCATTTCCTCCCTCTCCACCCTAGTCACGAACCAAATCACCCAAAGGCTCCAAGAGACCGATCTCCCTAATTTCTAAGGTGTTGTTGGTGTCTTTGGTTGTGGATCGAAGCTATTGGTAAGGCTAATCCCATCCTTGCTTCCCCTTTTGGTTAAGGGTTTGTATCTTCTCTCCCTCTTGTTCTGAAGCTCTAAAACCCTATCATTTGGGCGAGTTTTTGGTTGAAGTTCCAAGGGTTGGTCGGATCGAGGTTTAAGGACTCGATTGAGAGTGCATTCAACTGCGGTTTCAAAGTAGGTGGTCTACAAGTTATATCCCATTGTCATTTGGGGATTTGTGCATGTTTAGTTGTGTTCTAGTTTTCCCTTGGTTATGTTTTGAATAAACATGGCATGTTGGGTAATAATAGTGTTTGAAATGGAAAATGGGAACCCTCACAATCCTTGTGGGATGTGTTGGGATTAAACTTACCTAATTTAGGGCCATCCATGGGATTGGCTGGCTTTTCCCGGGTTTAGGGATTGTTATTAAACGAGTGACCTTGTTGTATTAAACTATAGAGCCCTTGATAAACATGTTGGCATGATTGGTTGAACTTGGAATAGAATTTAGGTGATTCAATTAGACTTGTCAATGACCAAAGGGTTATTTGGAATGTGATGAATTATTGAATCATGTAAATGATGAATGGGTTAAATGGGTTAATGTGTAAACTGATTAAAGACCATAATGGATAGGTTATGGGTATAGTGAAAAATGCTTAGTGAGTTAGGAATAACACTTGGGAATTGGGTGAATGGTTAAATGATACGAAATGATAATGTGTTAATGGGTTAAAGAATTATGTGGATTCCCATGTGGGATGTTTTGAATAGTGTTTTCCAAAGGGAAATGGTTTGGATGGTTGATGGTTACTTATATATAAGCATGTTCACATGGATTCGTAGAGTGGGGTATGACATGAGGATCTATTCCCACAGGTTGAGCTAAGACTGAGGTTCTAAACTCCACCTTAAATCCATGGGTTAGGAAATGGGACTGAGGGTCTATTCTCCTAATGGTTGCATCCACCAGGACTGAGGCATCGAGGTGAGGTTATGGTTGCTATGAGGGGGTTAGTTCTAGTGAGATAGGATAACGATGTGTTTACCCTATTGCATGGGATTGTTGGCCTTAGACCCATGTAACATAATGTATGTGATTACCCCCTAGAAATGTGATTAAATGTTAAGTGATGATAATTGGTAATAAATGAATGGTTATGGAAACAGAAATGGATTTCGATCTGAACTTGTTAATGGAACCTTAAATAATTACTTGTAAATCATCATTCATATTCCATTTTCATGCACTACATGTTTATACTGGATGTTTTTTAGACACCGTTGGTGGTGGCCTAATGATTTTTACTCACACCCTGCTCATGCCGCCGTTGGGTACCCGAGCAGACTTCATGTTTGTAGGTCAATAGATGGGCAAGGGTCACTGCTAGATAGTTGAGCGGACATGAGTAGCACTTGGTGGAGGATCCAGACATGGAGTCGGGACCATTTTGGGGATTTTTGTTATTGTCTTTGTTTTGGGGTTTTTTCACTCTTGCACTTGTAGTATGACATGGAATATTTATTATTGGAAATGGTTGTTATACATGATCTGTGTTTATTTGTTATTGTTTCTGCTACTTCGTTTATTTCTATTGTGGATTACTTTGATAAAAAGGGTGTATAGTCTCCCCAATTGACTTCATAGAGCCCTGTTACAAGTCATTAGCCTTTGGCATAGGTGCAGGCGCGCTTAAGGTCATGTAACCACCCAGCTTGGAGCACTAGTTTAGTTGCTTCCGGGTCAGGGATGTTACAAAATGGTATTAGAGGAGGACTTTCTTCTCCCTCTCTAAGGTCTTGTTATTTGGGATCAGTAGCCAAGTGTTAAGACGTGTCTGGCCTTGGTAATGAGATCATGTTTAGGTGTAGCTAACCCATGTACGTGGTAAAACCCAAGTCACCCTAGGTGAGAATTTTTGTTCTAGTTTGTGTGTTGTTACAGCTGACGATATTTCACTGTTGGGTGATGCACATGTGGTATGATGTGACTTTTTTATGATATTTGGATGGTGGCCTTAACAGAAGAAGGATTTTCATTCATGCTTCATTGTATCCACCTAGCGAGATTGGTGACATGCATTGTGTTATGCACATGCACGAGGTGGGTGTATGAGGCAGGAAAGTAGGGTGAATCATGCATTTCATGAAACAATGAAATGATGAGATGAATGAAATAAAAAAAGTGGGTGAGGATAAATGAGTTGTAAATGATATTTAATGGAGTAATAAGGTTTCAAACAAATTGGAAATTGTTTTTGTCTTAGTATATGAAATGGGACATGGTAGCTAGTAAAGAGCTTTTGACGGAGTCAAGAAATTTTATAGTATGCGCTCTAAAATCTTGTGCTTGGAATTGTAGAGAAATGCCACCATGACGTCAGTTACAAGTTGGGAAACAGAATTATGTTGTTGAGAACACTCCTCCAGTAGAGGAGAATGAAAATGTGGTGATCAATTAAGTTAGAGAAGACAAGTTCCGAGAGAACATGGCTCGCCTTATAAAGATGATGGATCGGGACCCAGAGTGGGTTTCACTGAATATGTTTGAGCTGATCAGGGAGTTACATCTACAACACCCTCCGACCTTCACCGGAACGGCTAGGCCAGAGGAAGTGGAGTTCGGGTTAGTGTTTATCTAGATGATACTGGACCATCTGAAGACCCCTGTTGAAAAGCGAGTGAAACTGGATGCATATATGTTGCGAGGCAACGAAAGGCGTTGGTGGGAAATTCAGGCTCAAATCAATAAGGATGAGGGAATGTCATGGAAGGTGTTTCAGTAAATGTTTCTGGATCATTTCATCCCAGAGACCTTGATATAGGAGAGGGCTGCAGAGTTTATGATCCTGACTCTGGGATCACTATCGGTAATAGACTATGCTAGTCGCTTTACTGATTTGAGATGCTTTGTCCTAGTGTTAGCAGGGGATGAGGTGGCAGTAGCAAAGAATTTATAGGATAGGCTAAGCCATGAGATCAGGTCTCAAGTAAACATCTTCCTCCTGAAGAGGTTCGTAGAGGTAGTATATCAAGCATTGATCTCAGAAGGAAACTTGAAGGGAGCTTCGGGTAGTGGGATTGTGGTGTCATTGGTACAGACGAGCGGTGCAGGTACGGAAGGTCAAAAGTGATGCCATGAGAGCACACAACATGGTAGAAGTGTGGAATGTTGACGGAAGAGAGGGACAGACTCTTAGGGTGGGAATCAAGTGTTCTGCTATCAGTGTGGTAGGACAGGGCATATGCATGGTCAGTGTCCTCGACCTCCAATTGAGTGTCGTTCGTGCGGCAAGAAGGGGCACGTGCAGAGGTTCTGCAGGAACCCACGATGGGCAAGTGAGCATGGTGATGATAATCATGTACTAGGTACGGGAATGGGATCAGTTGTGTCATATCAAGAAGGTAGTTGGAGTTCAACGGGCCGTACTGACAGGGGCAGTGGATGTGGAACTCCAGGGAAAGATCGCTCATGCCCTCAAGATAGTGTGGCACTGGGTGTTCAGGCTGGAATCCAGGGTGGTGGGGCAGGTCACCTTCAGGATGTTTAGTTTGTGCTTAGTGATGGAGAGGTCGGACAGTCGATTGTTCGAGGTACGATCCTTGTAGCTTTTACTTTTTCTAGTGCGTTGTATGAAATAGGTTCCACACACTCATTTATCTCTACTCATATTGTGGTAGAGCTGGGTTTACCTATGAAGAGGGTGTGTGGAGTTATGTCAATTGACACCCCGTTGGGAGTGCATGATGAGGACATCATGCTGTGCAAGGGGTGTGCCTTGAAAGTTGGTGGGTATCATTTTCTGTGGGATTTGTTTGTTCTAGAGATGTCAGGGTTTGACCTAATCTTGGGAATGGATTGGTTGGTTTTTTATCGGGTGCACATAGACTGTTATCGCCGCAGAGTATCATCCATGTCACTTGAGGGTGATGCTTATGTCTACTGTGGTGAATGGGATGTTCGAGTAGGGTGTGCAGGGCCATTTTGTCAACAATTGAGTTTACTCATAGCTCAAGTGGCTTGAATCATGCTTGATGATGAGGGAGGGGAAAATCTTATTTTCCCCTCGTCGTGGATTGGTTTCAGGATGTGTTTCCTGAGGATTTCTCGGGGTTAACAACCGAGAGGGATGTCGAGTTCACAATCGAGTTGCTGCAGGGAGTGGAGACAGTCTTTATTCTTCGATACCGAATGGCACTGGTAGAACTCCGGGAACTGAAGGCTCCTCTTGAGGATTTGGAGCATAAGGGGTTTACCCGTCCTAGTACGTCTCCTTGGAGATCTCCAATTCTTTTTGCAAAGAAGGACGATGGGTCATTGAGGTTGTGTGTTGACTATCGATAGTTGAATCAGATGACAGTGAAGAATCGGTACCCTCTTCTTAAAATTGATAACCTGTTTGATCAGTAGAGGGGTGCATCAGTGTTTTCTAAGATTTATCTGAGGTAGAGTTATCACAAGTTGAGGGTGAGGTCTTCTGATGTACCATGGACAGTTTTCCGGAGTCGGTATGGGTTGTTTGAGTTTGTGGTAATGCCTTTTGTCTTGACTAATGCACCGGAATTGTTTATGGCTTTGATGAACTAGATATTTCATCCATATCCAGATCATTTTGTGGTCTTCTTTGTTGATAAAATCTTATTGTACTCGAAAACTCACAATGATCATGCCCAGCATCTTGACATCATCTTGTGTATGCTAAGAGAGCATCGGCTATATGCCAAGATATCAAATTTTCAATTCTGGATAGGCGAGGTTCATTTTTTGGGTCACATCATCTTGGATGTAGGTGTGTCAGTGGATCTAGAGAAAGTGAAGGCAGTAGAGTCTTGGCAGTATCCCAATAGTTTTTCTAATGTTTGGAGTTTTCTGGGTTTGGCCGAGTATTACCGAAGGTTCATTCATGATTTCTCCCACTTGGCAGCTCCACTCTCGGGGTTGACCAAGAAGGGAAACAAGTTCGAGTGGTATGTGGCTTGTGATAACACCTTCCAAAAAATGAAGAAGAGGTTGACGACCGGACCTATCTTGATATTACCTGAGCCAGGTGAGATTTACATCGTGTTTTGTGATGCATCAGTAATTGGACGTGGGGCTGTGTTGATGAAAAATGAGCAAGTTGTGTCTTATGGGTCAAGTCATTTGAGACCCCATTAGAAGAGTTATCCCAGTCATGATCTTGAGATGGCTATAGTAGTGTAAGACTTGAAGTTATGGAGGCACTATCTATTGGAGAACGATATACAGTGTTCACAGACCATAAGAGTTTAAAGTAAAACTTCTCATAGCAGGTTCTGAATCTTCGGCAGCGAAGATGGGTTGAATATCTCTAGTCTTTTGACTTGGAGTTGGTGTACACGCCGGGAAGGAGAAACAATGTTGCTGATGCTCTGATAAGGAGGGTTCAGAATCAGATGGTTCAGGAGTCCAGCACCGAGTGGAAGGTGATGGATTTGTTTGAAGAAATGCACCTGGAAGTGCAGGTAGAGAGTGGTCAGGTCACTCTTGATTCCTTAGCGATGGAGTCTACACTTTTGAGTCGAGTAAAGGACGGTCATATTGATGATCCTGAGTATTTGATCAAGAAAGAAAATCATAAAGGCGGGGAGCTACCTTATGGATTGGCCGTCGGCATGGACGGTTTTGTTCGTGTTCATGATCGTGTGGTTGTGCCAAAGTGTGTACAAGAAGATTTTATGCGATAGTTCCATGCATCAATGTGCGAAGTACATCCTGGTTTGACCAAGATGTAATGTGATCATCGAAGGTAGTATTTTTGGCCTAGAATGAAGAAATAAGTTGGGGGATTTTTGGCATGGTGCCTTACCTATCAGTAGGTGGAGTCCGAGCATCAACGCCCATGTGGTTTGTTGATTCCATTTCCCATTAAAGAATGGATGTGGGATGATGTAAGAATGAATTTTTTCGTGTGTCTTATGAGGTTTCTGTGGAAGAATGAAACAATATGGGTGGTTGTGGACCTGTTAACAAAAGTGGCTCATTTCTTATCGATTCAGGAGACCTTTACAGTCGACCAGTTGGGTGAGTTGTATGTTCTAGAGATAGTATGGTTGCATGGTGTTCCGAGAACCATAGTTTCGGTCTGAGATCCACATTTCAGATTGCTTTTCTGGAAAGGGTTTTAAAAGGTACTTGGTACGTAGGTGTTAATGAGTACATCCTTCCACCTACAGACGGACGGGATGTCCGAGCATACAATAAAATTGTTGGAAGATATGTTAAGAGCTTGTGTCTTAGACTGTGGCGGTTCTTGGGAGAGGCACCTATCGTTAGTTTAGTTTGCATACAACAACCATTTTCAGGCTACGATTTAGATGTTACTGTTTGAGGTTCACTACGGGAGGCCATGTAGATCACTGTTTTTTGGCAAGAGGCTAGTGGGTCTAAGTTGTTGAGGCCTAGTCTCGTTCAGGAGACTTAAAATAAAGTTAAGTTAATAAGGAAGGGAATGGCTACATCTTAGAGTAGAAAGAAGTCGCATGTAGATCGCAGGCGTAGAACTCTTGAGTTTGTGGTGGGTCATAATGTGTTCCTTCCGGTGTTTCCAAGGTTGTGTCACCATCAGATTTGAAAGAATGGTAAGTTGGCGCTCAGGTATGTCAGACCATTTGAGATCATGGAAAGGATCGGACCAGTGGATTACTGATTGTCTCTTCCACAACGATATGGTGGGATGCGTGATGTGATTCACGGGACTCCGCTTCGACGGTATCACCCAGACCCATCTCACGTGGTTGATGTTGAGGATTTGGAGGTTGAGGTTGATGAGTCCTTTGAGGAGTATCCAGTTCGTGTGGTGGATCGAAGTGAAAAGGTCTTGCAAGGAATGGTTGTGCCATTAGTGCGATTACCTAGGCAGTATGGGATGTTTTTGGAAGAAACGTGGGAGTGAGAATCTGATATGTGGACTCAGTGGACTGAACTCTTCTCGGTGGATAAATTAGGCTTGGGGACTCGGCTCGAGGATGAGTCTTTATAAGGTGGGGAGTTTGTAAGATCCCGGTTTTTGGAAAGGTATGTTTTTGTTGTGTTTTGGGTTGAACCATTTGTTTCTAGGGATATAAATTTTTTCCTGAAAGTTTGAGATGCCTTGGGGGTGTTTCAGGGGATTGGTGAACATATGAAAGGAAATCTGCACAAGACATTCTAGGGCGCACTGCCTGCGCACGGCCAGGTAAACCGTGCGGCCTGCCCAGACTAAACCGTGTGACCCTTCCTCCTCCGAACAGAAGCATGTGCATGGGTTGCGCAAGGTTTGGAAAACTGTGTGGCTAAACTATGGGACCCCTCCTCATCCAGAAAGTGGCATGTACACGATATGCACAAGGATTTCAAAACCTTGTGTACAAACCGTGTGGCCACTTAATGTTTGTAAAAATTACAAGTTTGCTACTATTGGCTTTAAAACCCCACTCGGGATTTCCTCTCATTTCCTCCCTATCCACCCTAGGCATGAACCAAATCACCCAAAGGCTCAAAGAGACCGATCTCCCTCGTTTTTAAGGCATTCTTGGTGCCGTTGGTTGCAGATCGAAGCTCCAGGTAAGGCTTATCCCATCCTTCCTTCCCTTTTTGGTTTAGGGTTTATATCTTCTCTCCCTCTTGTTCCGAAGCTCTAAAACCCTATATTTTGGGTGAGTTTTATGTTGAAGCTCCAAGGGTTGGTCGGATCGAGGTCTAAAGAATATATTGAGAGTGCGTTATACCACGGTTTCAAGGTAGGTGGTCTATAAGTGATATCACATAGTTATTTAGGGATTTGTGCATGTTTAGTTGTGTTATTGTTTTCACATGGTTATGTTTTGAATAACCATGGAATGTTGGGTAATAATGGTGTTTGAAATGGAAATTGGTAACCCTCATGATCCCTGTGGGATGTGTTGGGATTGACTTGACCGAATATAGGGCCATCCATGGGATGTGCTAGCTTTTGCTAGGTTTATAGATTGTTATTAAACAAGTGACCATGTCGTAGTAAATTTTAGAGCTCTTGATAAACATGTTTCAATGATTGGTTGAACTTGGAATTGAAGTTAGGTGATGCACCTAGACTTGGAAATGACCAAAGGGTTATTTGGAATGGGATTAACGGTTGAATCATGAAAATGATGAATGAGTTAAATGGGTTAATGTGTAAAGTGATAAAATACAATAATAGATAGGTTATGGGTCTAGTGATAATTGCTTAGTGAGTTAGGCATAACACATGGGAATTGGTTGAATGGTTAAATGACGCAAAATGATAATGTGTTAATGGGATAAGGTATGATGTGGATTCCCATGTGGGTTGTTTTGAATAGTGTTTTCCAAAGGAAGATGGTTTGGATAGTTGATGGTTACTTATATATAAGCATGTGCACATGGCTTTATAGAGTGGGGTATGACATGAGGATCTACGCCCATGGGATGAGATAAGACTGATGTTCTAAACTCCACCCTAAATGCACGGGTTAGGAAAGGGGACTGAGGGTCTATTCTCTTAACGGTTGCATCCACCAGGACTGAGGCTTCATGGTGTGGTTATGGTTTCTATGAGGGGGTTAGTCCTAGTGAGATATGATAATGATGTGTTTACCCTATTGCATGTGATTGTTGGCCTTAGACCCATGTAACATAATGTATGTGATTTAACCATGTAAATGTGATGAAATAGTAAGTGATGATAATTGGTAATAAATGAATGGTAATGGAAACAGAAATGTATTTGGATATGAACTTGTTAATGGCACCATAATTAATTACAAGGAAATAATTATTCATATTACTTTGGCATGCACTACCTGTTTATACTGGATGTTTTGTAGACATTGTTGGTGGTGGCCTACTGAGTTGTACTCACACCCATCTTGGTCCATCGTTGCGTACCCAGGCAGACTTCATGTTTGCAGGTTAAGAGAAGGGAATGATTCCCTACTAGATAGTTGAGTGGACATGAGTAACACTTGGTGTAGGATCTGGACGTGGAGTAGGGACCATTTTGGGGATTTTGGCCGTTGTATTTATTTTGGGGTTTTGTTCAGTATTGCATTTGTAGTATGACATGGCATATTTACTATTGGAAATGGTTGATAAACATGACCCATGTTTATTTTTTATTGTTTGCGCTAATTGGTTTTTTTCTATTGTGACCTACTCTGATAAAAAGGGGGTATAGTCTCCCCAATTGACTTCATAGACCCTCGCTGCTAGTCCGCAGCCTTTGGCTTATGGGGAGGCGTGCTTAAGGTCATGTAACCACCCGGATCGGAGCAACTGTTTAGTGGCTTCCAGGTCGGGGACATAACATTAAGAGGGACCAAGCACTAATAATACCAACTATATAGTTAAACAATAACAATAAAAAACTTCCTTAGTATTGGGAATACTATTTCCCTCCTCCATTTAAAATTTTTGATATAGTGACACTGTCTTTTCATTTTTTGAAATTAAAATATAATATGATATATTTTTAAAGCTAGAAGCTGAGATGGAACAAGATTTCGAGGCCTAGTGAACTTGGAATTGATATCATACAAATATCTTAAAAATTAATTTCACACATGTGTGGAATTTTATAAATAATTGGTTATAATTTTATTTGAACCTCATTTTAGAAATGTAATACCACGGTTGAATCTTGTGTAGGGGTTATACCATAGTTTCAACCTTTTTTAGTAAGCGTTTGATGTCATGTTGAGGATACCATTGGTGGTGTGTTTAATTAAAAAAATAATTATTTTTTAAATTAAATAACTAATTAAAATCCTCTATAAATATCCAATTATGATAATTTTTCAAGGGTTACCTGCATTAAACATGCAATATCTGAGAGGAGGTTCATAGTGTTCATCCTTTAAAAATCAGAATCGAATGATAAGCGATGATGAGATGGAGGTAGATAAAAATGTAGTGAAAGAAGTGTGTCATCCTCATCAGTAAAATCTATTATTTACGAATAATAAATCTATAATATATTTGGGCCTGTAAATTATTTATTTCAACCTTTTGATTAAAAATTTAGAATGGATTAATTATCCTATTTTGATATGTTATTTATTTATTCCTTTATAAGAGCCCTATTTCCATGTTGTATAATTGACGAATTAAACCCCTTATTGAACTTTATATCACAATATTTATATAATCACTGAAATGGAAAGCATGAAAAATGATTGTTTACATTGTTCTTAAAATTCCCCCCTCTTTTTTTATCAGATACTTTTCCATTGTTCTCTAGGTATGTGGTTTGAAATTATCAGGGTGAGATCAAGAATGAATGAACCCCCTAATTATTCTCAAAAGCATGGATGACACATGGATCAAGGTTTTTTTGGATAAATTAATGAATTATGTGGGATATGTGTGGTAATTTATGGATCTGGGATCCATAGGTGCAATGAGATCGAGAAAAAAGTGACTAGACAAATGACACATGGAGTTATAGGCTTCTAGGTATTTTCTTGATTCCAATTTCTCACCATTGGAGGACCATGATAAATGGTTGGAATCAGTTTCCTCTGATTTAGAGCTTTTATCTTGTTGGGATCATGGAGGAAATGAAATATCTAAAAGGAACATGAATATTAGGCCTTTTAGGGAAAAATTATACAACATGATGTGTATTCAAATAACACACGTCATGTTTCCCCACCCTGTTGTGGCACTAGGGTTTCAAGGAAGATGATTATCAAACGCCATGTGGCTAGGCCAACACAACATGTGATTCTCCTTGGTGTTTTAATTAATTTTAAAATCTTACATCGATATGAAACCATGCAGGATGACACGCTATTCACAGTAGGAGTACGCAGTCATGGGTCGATACCCAAGCACATCCAGTTACATGTCCTTCTACACGGGCACATCCGGATGAATACATGCATTGATAAAAGCACATTGTAAGGACACGAGTGGATGATACATGTTTTGTGGGTCACCTTAAATTTCATGTATAGTAAAATTTCCTCAAATATGTATCTATATAATATCATATCCATGCATCATAATGGGACTATAGCCCCTGTAAACCCCATACATGTCATGTACCACTTTGAGAAACCTCCAACTTTCATTTATCATTCGTATCAAATTTTATTTCTCCTATTGGAATACTTTTTTAAATATATTTATCTGTAAAACATTATTGTATACTTTATAGTGAAAATGTAGATATAATGTGGCCTTTTAAGAGAAAGAAACTTCTTCAGGATATGCTAAATAATGGTAGTGATTAGGTGGGATCATCTGATTGAGGTTGGGGTTGGAGACCCACTATTACGTTAGGTTATGGGTACCACAACCTCCTTGAAATAGTATATGTAAAACACCATGGTGGGATAAGGAATGAATCCTTTACCTACTTATTTTCAACCCCCACCCCCTGATGGGCTAGGGAATGGTTCCTCTACCTACTGAGTGGAACCCCCTTGACAGACTATGATGTGGGGCATCTACCTACTATATGGAACCCCATAATGGACTACGAAATCAGTACTCTAAAAATTGATTGGATCCCTTAGAAAGACTATGGAATCGTTTTTCTACCTACGCAGTGGAAACCTACCCCCTAACAAACTAGAGTGTGTGCCCTCTACCTACCATGTTCCAACCTTCTAATAGACAAGGTAATGGGTCATATACCTACTAAGTGGTACCCTCAGATTAACCAGGTCATGGATCCTCTTCATACTGAGTGGATCCCCCATACACACTGGTTCATGGGTCCTCTATAATAAATTGTTCCCCCTGAATATGAAGTATAATGAAGAGATGTGGGTCCTCCACATTGTTACCTAAACTGATGCATGAGATGCTAGGAATTAAAGATGGACCCTATAGATATATTAACCATCTCATTGACCTGGGCGAGGTTATGAGATATATATACCATTTCTCTCCCATCTGGGTTTTATTATGTTCATATATATGTTTGTGTTTTTGTGTGTTTAGGGTTTTTTTCCTTATTTCTTTAGGATGATCTGAATAATTCTATTGTATCATCTATTTGTCCGACTTTATTTTTATGGTTTCCTAATAGGTATATATATACTGACCTCTATATGGGAAATTACTTCATAATTCATTCCTTATATAGATTATGGATAGTTCAGTGGTGATTTTGGTGGGCCATAGGGTTACATGGGTGTATCGACCATTTTTGGTGATCTGTATTTGAGATCAAGATCTAATTTCTCTCAGAATTCTTTTATTCAAGTTTTTGAAATGTTTGGACATCATTCCTGGTTGGGTGTGTATTTTTATTCCAATATAATTTTTTTCCTACTATCGTACACTTATTTTATTCCATATAATTTATTACATGCATGGAATAATATATATGTTTCCAATTTTTATTATTCATTTTCATTATTTCATTCATATGGTTGGTTGTATAAATACATGTATATTATCAGAAGGCCTCTCATTTTATGTTATTCATTATCAGTGAGATTTTCCTTCACATAGACAATAGAGATGGTCATGGGTTTGTGGCCAATAGTAGGACATTTTTTTATTTGAACATGGTAACCATGTTTTCTTAAACGCCTACCAATGATATGTATTGTGTAGTTTTGGTTGGGGAGGTAAGTTATACTCCAGGATTATCAGTTCATTCAATATCATTTGGAGGGCGAATGAGGTTTCTTACAACTTATACTTACCCACATGGTTTGATTGGGTGAGTGATGTGTTCCATGCATCACAACTGAGGTGATTCATTCATGACCTTATACTCATAATTGACTGAGCTGAGATGGACATCAAGGAACATGGGTAGAGAATAATTCAAGGGTAGACTATTCCCTTTGTTTGTGTTTTGTGGTAGCATGGGATCATGAAGGAGAGCTATTGTGTGTCAGATAGCTAGATGTTGGATCATTATCCCCCATTTTTTCATATAATTTTCTTTTTAGGGAAGAAAATCCTTGAATTGGGAATAATTTAGTAACCCTTTTTTTCCTTGTATGGAAGTGTAATATATTATCAAATATTTTCAAAGCTAGACGATTATGTGGAATGTGATTCTGTGGCACAATAAGTCGAAAATTGATATTTTAAAAATAATAAATATATTATAATAACACATATGTAGTATTAAGTAAATAACATGTTATATTTTGATAAGATCATAGGATAAGAAGTTGGATACCATAGTTGAATCCAAAACACATGGTTTACCCTAAGCGTGACCTAATATTGGTCATTTTTGGACATTTGGTTTAGGCAATCATTAGTAGTGCATATAAATAAGTTAAACAATTAAAATATTTGTCAATAAATTAAATAATTAAAATAATATATAAAAACCCTCTTAGGTAGATTTTACAAGGGTTATCCACCTACCCCATGGGATATCTGAAAGGATATTTAGAGCATTCCTTATTGTTGAATCAATATTGGACAGTGAACAATGATTGAATTGAGGTGGATTGATAAGTAGTTAATGTAGAATATCATCATCATAACTAGAGAATGAATTCTATAGAAAAAATTAATCCATAATCAATGTAGGGATATCTAATTGTGTTTTTCTACTGTTTGATAAAAAATTTAACAATAGATTATTATTCAACTTTTGATTTGCTAGTTATTTATTCCTTCACAAGATCTTATCTTCTTTTTTGTATTGAGGAATTGATAAACCCATTATTTCTATTTATTTCACACAATTTATAAAATAATTGGAATATAATTGTTTTCAAATGATGTTTTACATTTTGCTTTTGGTTTTCCCCTCTCCGTTTGTCGTGTTCTACACCATTGGACTATAAGTCCATGCTTTGAAATTTTTGGGGAGGGTTTGAGTGAAATCGAACCGTTATATTCATTTTAGTTTGATGGAATACATTTGGATTGATGGATTAATAATTTATTATTTAAGGACATGGGATACATGTGATACTCCATGGATTTGATATCCAAATGTGTGACAGGATCGAGGAGTGTGTGGCCGGATATGTGATGTGTGACATTGCGGGCATCGATTGAATTGACACATTCCGATTTTTGGACATCAAAAGTCACGAAGTGTTAGAAAAATTATGATTTCTCATAAATTTAACAATTTTTTTTGGGTATCATGGATAAGAGGTAGGATCTGGAAGACACATGAAGATTTGTACTATCAGTGAAAATCGACTACATTGCATGTAGTCAAATAATGTATATCGTATAGTTCAACTCAAATATGGTTCTAGGGGTACATGGAAGATAAGGATCACATGCCATGTTTATGGGATCACATGTTTTGTGACCCTATCTTGGTGGCTGATATGTGTGTCTACTAAACATGGAAAGGACCCCACGTTGGAGTTAATGCTATGTACTATAGGGCTACACATTTCGGCCCTAATACCTAGGTCTGGCTAGGTAAATGGGAATGTCACAACAAACATAGTAATGAATATGAGAACATGTGGATTCCTTTATTGGTTGAGATATTTCATGTGGGTCCCATTGCATTCCAAGTATGGTGATAAGGTCTCTGATCCCTAAATAAAGGGGAACATAACAACGATGTGGAGTGGAAGCACACACCATATAAATCCCATACACATCATGTTCCCCTTTGAGAAAAATACTCCCTACATATCTTCTTTATATTAAATAACAATTTGGAATATGAGTATCATATCTTATGTAGTTTTCCATAAATAATGTGATGGTATCCTTTTTAGTGGATTTCAAAAAACTATTTTTAGTTTTATGAGCATTTCGCCCCTTTGGGTGATGCTTGATGGTGGTAGTGATTATGTTGGATCATTAGAGAGATGAAAGGGTTAGAAACCAAAAATTTCATCATGGTGATGGTCCCACATACTCTCCTCACTGGTTTGATTATCTCCCCCAAATGGACTATGGATTGGAACATATATCTAATGAGTGGAAACCCATGATCGACTAGGGTGTGGTCCACTACATAATGAATGGAACACACCTAAAAGACTAAATAGTAGGTCCTATACCAATTTAGTGGAACCCCTGGGTTAGACTAGGGTGTGGGTCCTCTACCTACTGAGTGGAACCCCCATATAGATAGGGCCATGGGTCTTATACCTACTGTGTAAAATCCATATAAAAAACTATGGTCTCGGTTATGTTCCTACTAATTAGTACCCCCAAATACACTAGGAAGTGGTTTATATGCCTACTATGTGGAACCAAAATTACATTATAGGGCATGTGTCCTATATTAGAGATTATGCCTCCATGACTGTTCATCATAGTGGAGAGGTTTGGGTCATCCACGTGATTACCTTAATAGATACAAGATATGTTTGTCATCGAATACAGACCCCTTGGATATATTTGAATTCTCATCAACCTGGGATATGTTGTGAGACATAAATCCACATTCTCCCCCATATGGGTTTAATTTTGAAGCATATATATGATTTATTAGATTTTTTCTTCACTATTTATTTTGGTTGAGATGGATAATTATGTTATATGTTTTATTTTCCATATTTGATTTTAAGGGTGACCCTATAAGAATGAATATACTCACCCTTGTATAGTATTATTACATACATGATTCATATTTTGTAGATGATAGATAAATAGATAGTTATTTTATTGGGTTATTGGGATTATCGGGTACAAATACCTCGTATGGTGGTCGTTCTTAGATATCTGGAGTTGGTCTCTCTCAACATTTTTTCTTTTAGTTACTATCAGTTAGGGACTTCATTTCAAGTTGGGTGTGCATTTCTTCACCAATACATTTTATTTTTCATGTGTTTTACCACATATGGTGGTCGTTCGTATATCATGTAATTTTCTTATAAATAGTCAGTTATCTTTTGGGAGGATCATCGGATCATAAATCAAAGACCATGGATAAATCTAGAATGTGGGGATTAGCATAGGGGAGACCTAAGGTTGGTTGGTGTTGAATGTTTAGTTGATGTGTATATTGGTCGTGTATTTACATAAAATAAAATTTTTATATAATTTATTTTTGTAAATGAACTATTTGAATATATATATATATATAACCTCCTAGGAATATTTTTTAAGGGTTATACACATATCCCTTGGTAGAATTGATAGGATGTTTAGAACTTTCATAACTTTTTAATCAGAATTTGATGGAAAATAGTGATCATATCTTGGAGGATCGGCATGTAACGAACACAATGAATCATCCACATTGTTAAAAATAAATGAATTTTTCACTGAAGATCGATCAATATTCATGGTAGGGCTCTTCAATTGTGGATTTTTACCTTTTTATTATAATTTTGAGTAATGAATAATTATCTTCTTTTGAATTATTATTTATTTATTCATTCATATAAGCCCTTCTACATTTTATTTGTAAAATTGATATGTTAATGTCCATATTTCCATTAATATTTCATTATTGATATAATCATTGGATGATGGTTATTGGTTAAATATGGATCACTTTTTTATAGTTCTTATACAAAATATGTTCATCTTGTTATTCAATATTTGATTATGGGTCCATGGCTTGACTTTATGAGGCAGATTTGAGTATGCTTGAACCCCTAAATTCATTGAATTTTCACAAATGACAAACAGATCAATAGTTTTTGGATAGATTGATAAACTAAATAGAATATATATGATAATCCAAGGATTTAGGTCCATAGGGGTGACAGGATCAATTGGTGGTTGACCAGTGATGTTATATATGTCATTTTAGGATTCAAGGGAATCAACATATTTTGATTTACAACCATCGGATGCTAGGAATCGACGGTCAGAGGTGGTTTTCTCATGTTTCTAGTAGTAAAAACGTGGTGATTTTGAAAGGTACATAGAATATGAAAGACACATGATGATTTCTAATTTCTTCCAAAAATAATAATACAAGGCATGTAGCTGAACAAAACATTTCAGGTGGTCCCACCCAACTATGATACTAGATTTTCTTGGTTAACAATTATCACACCTTGTGTTGCATATGTCATGTGACCCTACCCATATGGTTGAACAATGTTCGAAATGAACATAGACATGACCCTATGTATGAGTATATTTAATGTAATCTAGGAGTAAATAGACATGGGATGGTACCCAAGTATGATCAGGTACATATGCATGACCCAATAAACACTGGCATGACCAGGATCTCAAAAGAAGGCCCCAGGTGGTAGATACATCCCTTGTGGCCCCTATTACACACCATATATGGTGATAAAGACTCTAATACATATTCTTTATAGAACATATCTATGTAGTATATTGGGACCACATTCCATGTAAACCCCATAAACATTGTGTACCCTTTTGAGAAAATTTCACCTCATATATTCTCTTTGTATAGACTCCGAATTTGGCATGCATGGGTCTTATATTGAACATTTTTTAAAATATAATTTGATGTTGGCCTTTATAGTGGACTTCATGATATGAAATGGAATATTATATGTGTGATGTTTCCTTAGGTGATGCTTGTCAATGGAAATGATCATGAGGGATTATCAGAGAGATGTGAAGGTCCACAAGTACCCATTTTCATTAAGGTGTGGGTCCCCCATACTTGTTTCACTACTCTGAGTGGATCCCCTTATAGAACTATTGATTTGAGTATCTACAAATTTACTGGCAACCCTTAATATACTATGGAATGGTTCTTCTACCTACAGAGTGGAACCCATGATGTACTAGAGAAAGTTTCCTCTACCTACATAGTGGTATCCCCCTTGATGGACTAGGGTGTGGGTCCTCTACCTTTTAAGTGGAACCCCATAATGGACTAGGTAAAGGGTCCAATACCTACATAGTGCCACCCCCTGATATATTAGGTAGTGGGTCTTTTATTACTAAGAGGATCACCTATGATAGCCTAGGGCATGGTTCCTCTATCTTCTACATGTTACCCCCTAATACACTATGTAATGGTTCCACTGCCTACAAATTGTCACCCCCATGATGCACTGAAGAATGGGTCCTTTTTTGAATATTTTATCCCCTTGAATCTGTGGAATAGTTCTAAGGTGTGGGTCCTTTACACAATTAACTCATTAGATACCTGTGATGCTAGACATCAGATATAGAACCATTAGAACTATTTGCAGTCTCATCAACCTAGGATAGGCTAGGAAATGGAGATCTCCATTATATCATTTTTGGGTTCCTTCTAGGATAATATATATATATATATATATATTTGTGTGGGTGTGGGTGTTTGTGTGTGTTTGTTATAAGGTTTCATTTCACTCATACATTTGGTTGATCTCATTAATTATACAGTATCATCTTTTTCTCCCAATTCAGGTTTCAAGGAGTTCTACAAGGTATGTATGTACTCATCCATGCATCTGATTTACCTAAATTCTTTATGACTTATGTAGATGATAAGAAAATCAGTAATGATTTTAGTAGAGTTTGGGGATACTCGAGTGTATACACCATGTATATTGGTTGGTCTTTGAGATTATGATTTGGGACCCCATAGAGATTTATTATTCTAGTTATTTTCATTTTTGGACTTACTTTTAGGTTGGGCATATATCTTCTCCCCTTAAAACATTGGGTTTCTTTTATCTTACTCAGATTTTATTTACTATAGTCTATTGAATGCATGAAATAATCTAGATGATGCATTCTTTTATTATTCTTCTAAAATTTTCCATCTATATTGTTGGGTGGATACTATAGTTGAATTAGGAAAAATCTTCTTATTTAATGTTATGTATTCTCGATTCATGTTTCCATTACATAGCCAAAAGATGTGGCCCTGGGGTTATGGAGGCTCGGCCTTCCCCTAGCCAGGTGTCCCCCAGTGGTCATGTTGATACATTATGAAATACTATATCTCTTATATCACATTAGTATAGGATAGTTATAGATCTATTAAATAATGATATCTTACACCTACTAATTTCGGTTTGTAAAATTAAAAAATATTGCATCCATACCATTAATCCAATGATAATATCAAATCTCTACATGAATCATTATATATAAACGTTATATTTTGTTATAATAATAATATCATTAGTTTTCTAGAAATATATTCATATATATATAACATACCCATACATTAATCTGTACTAACATCCTTATATACTTATATAACTAACTCCACCTTCAACAATCAAAACATATAATACCAAAATAATTACACCACCTTACCATCTCTTAAAAACTCGAGTATTAATAATTTCCACCACCACATTAAATTAAACTAATCATGACCATAACATATTGAACAAGACATAAACCTTCATAGTATAGAAAATATACAATCTAGATTCAAGTGAATAATTAATAATTCATTTTTAATGTTATAATAAATTTTTTTACAAGATTCTCATGTAATATTAACTCTTTACTCCACTAACATCATCAAATTTTGACTAAAACTACATCAGTGTGATTCATCTCACGATAGGTTAATTCATTCCTAATGAATATTAATTTATGACCCTTCTATTTAATATAATATTATCTATAATTTTTTTATATTTTAAATAAACATTATTTTTTATAACCATGATTAATGCTATGTATTTTTCATCTATAACATAACATTATACATTTCATTCTTGGGAATCCCCACTCAACTTAAGAGTTCCCCTAACACATTTATTGGAATTTATTCAAATAACAAAATATAAAAACCTCCTAAAATCATGAATAAATTACCGTAATAAACATTTCATTTCAATACTGTAATAATTTTTTTTAAAAAAATCACAATTTTGTAAAATGGAGATTTTGAGAGAACTCAATCCTTCATTGAATGATATATTCCAAATCAACCATGTGTCTATTGAGATCCACTCAAATTATCCTTTTTCAATAAAAACCATTAATATATCTCAATTTTCACTTAAATCATTCATTTTATATTTATTTTATGCATGCAAATTTACATAAGATATATTCTACAGTCTCTTATTTCCAAGATTTCATGTTCTTAACTCCCTTCCACCTTGATTATCAGTTGAAAAATATATAGGTTTCTCCAAATTTTTAAGAATACATCCTTCTATACTCACCCCTTTTAAAAAAAGGAAAGTGAGTGTGAAAATAATTAAAAAACATACATGGTTTTTAGTGAAGAATTCACATACAAAAGTACTCTATTGTTTAAGAAGGCATCTTAAGAATAGTGTAATGTTCACCGATATGGAATTCATGTGGTTAGAAAGGGTTGGTTACAATACGTAAAGAATGTTTCAATATATTAAAAAGGCTTCCGACTAGAGGTTTGTGTGCGATAAGTAATGTTTGGAGATAATAACCCAACGATAAAGAGTTGCAATACATCATAATAAACAAATAATAAAAAAATTATAAAATTTTAGAAATAATACAAATGGTATAATACAATAGAATAAAAAAAATAAAATATAATTTAATAATTGATTAAATAATAGAGGAATAATTTAATGATGTTTTGGAAGGTATCGAAATTTCATTCTAGGAATAAAATGAATAAAATACTATCATTCTCAAAAAGACTAAAAATTCCCCCATATCAAACCCCATGTTAGTCACATCTCCAAACCCCATCCCATCCAACAATAAAATAATCAATAGAATGGTCACTTTCCCTTCTCCAAACATGAATCCATATAATTTTATTAGGTATCAAATGGTGACTTGAATAAGGTGTGAGTTTATCTTAGTAGGTCAACACCACCATGTATAAATATAACCTATATGATAACAAGTGTATGAAATTCTGCAATAATGATAAAAAGAGTTTTAATTAATTAAAAAATATAATTAATAACACATAAACATTCTTCAGCACCATGAAGGAATGTATCTAATCATATCTCAAAACCATAGAATCCATGGCCATAAAACCAATGAATATCATAACATTACTTAGCTCTATGTTGGAATTTCTCTAATATTTTCTTATAACCATGCCAATGAAAACCTTATAGACATGTTATAAATAACACATGTATAGGTCGAACCCACTGTATAAGAATTTAAGCATTTAATTAGGGCTGATTCTACAATATTATCATTTCAACATATGCCTATAGGCATAGAATACTATATAATCATTCTAGCATGTCAATTGGCCCGATCCTGCTATATCAATATGATAACATGTGTCAATAGGACAAGCCCTATTTATAAGAATTCCAGCATGTAAAATAGTTATAACTCTCTATATATTAATTCCCACTCGTATCACCATCCCAACAGACTATATAATCATTAAAACATTTAATCACATTACAAGTCAATGAAAAATGGAAATCACAATATCAGATCATAAAGATCAATGGTTAATTATGAAAACAACCATTTAACATTCAAGTACACATTTCATATAATTATTGGTACTAAGAAATAAAATGTGAGTTATCTAAACAAAGAGGTAATTACCCGTTTAATTTATATTAAACAATCACCCATAATCCATGTTAAGCTACAAACACTTTAAGTATATAAAATATTAATTTTTAAGGTTTTATTACCCAAACAATATTCATATGCTTGTTCAAAAACCAATTTCATACAAAGGACTCAAAGGAATAATTCAATTAATACATTCAATTTATTTGATGCATGATATATTGGTGAAATTTCAATATTGCACATGGATGAAAATTATCAGACCACAGAGTTAAGTTTTAGATCCCCTACCCTTAACATCTAATGACATAACACTTCCAATGATAAATTCCTATGAGGAATATGGTTTCTATGATCACAAAACGGATCCTAGATCAAAACAGATCATGACCAAAACCAAAAATACACACTGTTAAAGGGTTGCAACACAATAGATGGAGAATGATGGAGTACAAGTTGGAACCAAAGTAGAAACATCTACATAGGGATTGATTTCAAAAAAAAGGGTGTCCAAAAAAGAGGGAGGAACTCCAAATTCATCTGAAAGGTCTCCCTAGGATGAGAGAAGAAAATAAATACATGGTTGAGTGAAAAAATTAGAAACACAAAATAATTTAAACTATATTTCAAGAAATTACATAGAATGTTATAAGGATACACATCATGATTATTTTTAGTGTGATATACTCAGAAACCCATCACCTTGGATGAATATATAATTATATCAGTAAGTAAAGGTCATTTAATACATTTACACATCATGTAAATGTTTTGCTGATAGGTTTTCATCCCATTGTTTATAACACAATCCAACCACCTTTAATGATTCTCATCTTACCAAGAATATGTGGAAACACATAACCCATTTATCTGAACCCCATTAATTCAAAAAAAATACATCGCCTAGATTTTCAGTCATTTTACTCAAAAATGGATCCCTATCTCTGAATATTAATTGTCATCTATGGATCATATGAAAATATTAAGTGTCCTGACCCCTCTCTTAGGGACAGTGCTATGATGAAACCAATCCCACCATCTATAGGCTAAGGGCTAGTGACTAGCACAAAAAAGGTATATCCTAATAAGTGAAGGCATTTCCTTTAATCTTGTACACACATAGATAGGGGAATACCAAAAAAATGATATTATAAAGGAATATAGTAGTTTCACCAACAAAATATATCACTACTAAGAGTAAAGTGTGTAAACTGAAACAAAAGGGGCCATAAGACAATCCCAACAGAAAATAATATACATCAAATGAAGTAAAATATCTACAGGTCATCCTATTAGGATCCTACCTTAAGGGTCGGTATAGATCTCGACTAGAGGTCACTGAAGCACACCATGTCTGTCATGCACCTCCGAGCATCGTATAGTTTTAGCTCCCCAAAGTCCCAGTAAAAGTTGTCTATCGTATAAATAAGGCATAATAGGTGTAGGAAAAGCCAATGCAGGGGTGAGAATAACAATAATCAAAAGGGACACCAAGACCCATGAAGGTCTCTCAGTAATCCAATAAGTAAAACAACACAATTAAATACCACTGAGGTATTACCATAGAGTAAGATCTCAAACACATATCACAATGTATAAGACGCACCTCACACTAGGTATAACTTATGTACAAAAGTAAAGATGATTCTTCATAATGCTATATCATCATATTCCACCGAGAGTCTCTATTGTTGATCCAAACAGGGTCACTAGGTATGACCCACACATGATCTCTATGTTCAAACCCACATGGGATTGCTAGGTGATGACCCACACAGGATCACTATTCATTCTTCATGTCATCTCCATCCACTGGATTCCCACACATAGCATGCTTGATTCTGGAAGGGTCTACTCCCCAAGACATTATTCATACCTCAACTACTACGATATCAAAAATAGATTAACCCCAATGTATATTCTCTTCATTAGGGTCCGAACGCAATAGACAACACATTGATTAGATACTTGGTCCTTAAGTAGTAGGCATTTTAGAAAAAATGCCCCAGTTGGATTCGAGTCTGATCCAACCCATTCTTATTCCAAATTTAACCAAATATCAAGTGAAGTATCTCAAATGAACCTCTTCATCAGAAGAGTCACAATTCCATTGACAGAGCGTTAATTGGACGTCTGGTTTGAGAGATATAAGTGTTTTGGTTAAATGGGTGCTGGATGTGTTCGGGTCTAGTCTAACCCAGTCGGAACGACCCAACCTGAACATGTCCTACTGGAGCCTAGCCAGTTGGGCCATGGGATTGGCCCGGAAGAGCGGGTCTGACCCGCAGGTTCGCTCGGTCCCCCATAGGCAGACTGTCCTTCGGCCTGGCCAGGATGTGGCTATGATCCGCATCTCATTCCTCATCTACCATGGCCGACTGACTGCGACACACTATTTTCAAGACTACTTGCGGTCATTTATGTGACTGAGTAGTATCTTATGTGGCCAAGTGAATGTTTCCTCTAATTCACCCATGGACCCTGTCTACGGGTTGACTCGGTCAACGCGGTGCATGAGTGGCGTCGTGGATCTCCAGTACTGTAGTAGAGCAACCAAGGCATCCAGCATTCACCTGGGAGGATTGGATGTAGTCCTATGTCTCCATGTCATTGTGGGAGGATGGATGTTGTCCTATGCCACAACGTTACATCGACAGGAACCCAATTTCCTCAGCCCGCAATCGCCGTCAGCCACCACCATCACCAGTGGTTTCTTCTGCGGGCCACCGGAGATACTCTGATGGTCTGTTTCTTGAGAAGATAGCACCTATGTCTTATGTGGGACACCTTCTTCACTAATAATTACACAGAATATAGTTGTTGATAACTTTAATAGTTGTCCTTGAATAAGACACAATAAACGACTATGGAAGAGGGTTCAGGCCTTGTTTGTGTAGGTATGTGCCCTCCTCATTAGAGTTTAAGCATTGGGTAAAGTATTAACCATATAGAAAAAGTAAAACATCAATTCAAATCCCTATATTAGAGCCTCCCACAAATACGGATGGATCACGTATCAACCCATTAGTCGTGTGATCCACATTAATTTTAAATTTCAAGAACATGGAATGAATTATCAATTAAAAATAACTCACAAACCTCTACATAGATATATTGGATTCGTTGTCGATGAAGGAAGAGTTATGCATCATCATCGATCTGTTATTATTAGCATTCATTTCCGGTCATAGAACTCCTGGTCCAATATTCTAATGTTTGTTTCTTCGTTCGTCATTATTCCTTGGAGAGGTAGTCCACTGGTAGTTTGTCAAAATTTCCCCATGTTGTTTAACCCCAATCTACAATATGTTTGAATAATAAAAGAAATATTTGTAGCAATGTTACGCTCATTAATTATTCGCATTAGTGATCCACATTTATTTAGTCACTAACGAACCACTATGATAACATTGTCATTGTTAAAAGTGATCCATTAATGAACTTCCATTAAGGATCCACATTGCTGCACCGATTTATCATCGTCCGCCTCTCAATGGCGGGAAAATAAATTAACATTGGAAAAGTTATATTATTATTTTATTTAAAAAGTCAGAAATTTAACTTATTTGTTGGTACTTTTCTAGTAAAACATATGCTTTGCCTAAGAGAATATAGAACTACGATTTCAATGGTGCCCTCTGATTGAAAAGTCAAGTACCGGTTCAAAAAATAGAAAATCTTTCTCGCACATTTGTTGAACATACCTTAAAAAAAGTTCAAAACTTCATTCTATGATCACCGGTATCAGAATCACGTGATGTGAAAGCATGAAGTCCCAAAATAATTCCATATAATGAAAAAATACACATAAATTCCAAGACATCACATTAAAGAGGGGAATACATAGAAAATAAAGGTAATTACAACCTTCACACAATATAAAATCTCATACTCAAGCTCATCTGAGCATCACTGTGGGATATTAGTGAACAATTCTAGACACTATTCTCATACATCAAACAACCAATCCTAGGTCTCCCCTTACTACACATGAACCAAATTAATAACCCTACCCTAATTACACTTCTCAATGTGGTCCACAATCTATATTAGATGCTTCTCAATGGATTAATCATCAATATTAAAAATGTATGCTATTTCTATCAATTGATAGGGGTTGGGATAATCTCTATAAAGACAAAAAATGGAACATGTCATGAATGGAACTATAGCATTGTGGAAGGTATAAACATTACACCATTTTACCAACAATATCTACTATCTCAAATGGCCTAAAAAACCAAGGCACTAGCTTTCATTGTTTTTTGAAACGGTGTTCCCCAAACCTAGGTGACTCCCAAAAGAAAATTCTAAGTCTAGATTTGAAAAATAGTGGTCATCATTGATCACCAGAAAAATATTTATTCATGCTCTATGTGGTCACCAACCACTGTCTGATCTGCGGAACAAGCTCATACGTATCCTTCATGAGACTAGACCCAACATGTACTAACTCACCTACCTCAATCCAATAAGGCAGAAAATGGAATGGACATCTATAAAATTCCTCGAAATGTTCTATTTGGATAGATTATTCAATGCTATGATTATATGGAAACTCACTGAGTGCCATATGTTTCTCCCATAAATATCCAAAATCCAAAACACATGTTTGCAACATATCCTCTAGAACTAGAATATCCCTCCTAGATTGGCCATCAGTCTGAGGATGATATCTCGTAAGAAAAGGAACTTACAATACTAGAGAATTCTAAATATTCTATTAGAAATGTGATGTTAAATTAGGATATTTTTCTGAAATTATCCTCCAAAAAATAACATGTAGGCAAACAACCTAGTGCATGAAGAAACATCCTAGATCATCAATAATGAAGGTCTCTGTAATAGGTAAAATATTGGATACATTCATCAGTTGATCCACGATCACCCATAGAGCATCATTCTTATGTGTAATGTTTGTTAGTTTTGTAAAAAATCCATACATAAAACATCTCATTTCAACTCATGAATGGGAAAAAGGTTGAAAAATCTCTATTAGCTTCAAATCATCAAATTTCACCATTAACAAGTGAAACATCATTCCATAAATTCCACAACTCACTTATTAACTCATGTAAACCATTACTATAGATAAATATCAGGATATGTATTATTCAATCTAGGATTTATCAACCATCTAGAAACATGTCACTGTTTTATCACCTCCTCTTACAAGCCCATAGGAACCATACTCAGCCACATAATAGAAGAGAATTTACACTACTAAGAGATCTTCATGATGGTATCTTTCCACCATATATATTGACACTCAGAACTAATCACTTTGAATTAGAAAATTTATCGGTCATAATCTTGTCCAGTAGAATAGATATAACAGACGCTGAAGTCATAGCTATTCATCCATGAGGCTATTGAACTTCTATATGTACGTTTGAGAAGAGTTCCATTGTCCACAACTTATTGCAAGACTCCTATACTACCTCTACCCATGTCTTTCAACTTAAATACCCGGAATCCACATTGCCCTTTCCTAGTACTATAGTTCACACAATGGGGAACCATATCCCTTGCCTTGACCTGAATGTCACGTGGAAATCCGACTACATGTCTATTTAGGTGTAGATGAGTCCTTCCCAAATACTTTTGCATATCAACATACCCTACCACTAATATGATTCTATTTTCTCTTAAAAACGTCTTTAGGTGGCCAAATATTACGCATGCATGATACTCCATAGATATCATGAACTTAAGAGTATTATACAAATATGAACATCCATATGATACTCATGATACAAATGAAGTTATTTTTTAGCTGTGTCAGGATTGTGCTGATTTCTACTCTCATAATTCTAAACTAAAAGATAGTGGGGATATATTTTATCCAAAATACAAACCCAATACTTATAACAGTAGATAAAACAACATGTTAAACCTCAAAATGTGACAACAATAGACAACCATGATATCCCTATCTCCCTAAGCATTGAATTCAATTTTTTTTGATCATGACAAATCAGTTTATTTATTTAATTTTTCATAGATAAATTATATCTCATATCACAGTTCAATAGGCATGTACATATCACATGTGAAATAAAGAGGTCTCTATCATGAATATTTCATGTCAATATATATCCCTATAATCGTATTATGATGAATTCTTACTCTTATCACACCGTACTGGGCCCTGAGTATAGATCTCATGAAATAATAACATCATATAACAATGAACTCCCACAAAATGTGAACCACTAAAAGTGAAATAACATCAATTGTAACAAGAGAACATCATTAATACCAATCCCCCTTAAGGGACTCATATTTCCCCCCATACATGGGTTATCTACTCCCATGAATGATGTCATTACCATGCCCTAACAGATCATGTTATCCTTTCTACATTTCAAAAATTGTAAGGAAATAGAATTGAAACATTAAGCTTTGATACCACCTTGTATCATCCCCCAATCCAGAACTCTCTCACGTGGAAAGAAAGGGTTGGTAATGAGACCTCAATTATTCCTCCATCTATTTCATATGATACTGATTAGTAGAGAGGGTTTTATTGGTTTAGTGGGGAGACTATACCACATAGAGCTAGAGTTACACCACCGAAAAATAAACCAATAATATTAACTAAATATCAAAGTGAAGAAATAATGAACATAATATAATTTAACAGAATACCGACAATAAAAACTAGTTGAATAATCTAATAAAAAATAATTGAATAATGTAATGACATAGTAGAATGTAACTGAATATCATGATGGGAATAATACAAATAAAATAATATCAGGATGAAATAACGTCTCAAAAGTTCTTAGTCACAAACCCCTTGTCGGTGCCATCTCTAAAGTCCATCTTATCCAGTAAGCAAACAATAAAAATCAAGGTCACATACCCTTCTCCAAAAATATATACATATAATATTTTATAGTACCAAATGATGAACCTAATAGGGTGTGATTATAAGCGAGTAGGTTGGAACAACCATGTATAAATATAACCATTCTGTTAACAAGTGTAAGTACTAATAAAATAAAAAAGAGGATTAGTTAATTAATAAATTCACTTAATACCACATCAATATTCTTTAGTAACAGGTCAGAATGTATGTGAACATGTCTTAAATCCATTCCAAACATAACCTCATGACCAAGGAATATCATAACCTACCTCAGCACTATGACATAATGTCTCTAACAATGTCTTAGAACCATTCCTACAGAATCCTTATAAACAAGGCATAAATCAAAAAAGTTTTTCTCAAACACACTATATAATCATTTTAGAATTTCATCAGGGCCAATATTGTTATATAATCATTTTAGCATGTGTCACTAGGCCAAGACTACTGTATAAAAATTCCCGCAAATAAATAGTGCCAAGACCACTATATCAGAATTTCAGCATGTCTCACTGGACATAGCAATCTATATAATCATTTCAGCATGTCAACTATTCATAACCCTTTATATATGAATCACATCATGTATCTCCAAGAAAATAACCTATATAATCATTACAACATTTAATCACAACACATGTCATAGAAATAAAGATATCACAATTTCAAATAATTTGGATCAGTGGTTTATTATGCATATTATTATTTAACATTCAATTACACATTTCATATAATAATTATTCATTACCAATAACAAGATATTTATCTCAAAAAATATTAAAATCCTAGCTGAATCTATATCATGAAATCACCCAGATTTAATGTCTTGAAAAACCCACATTAATCCAATAAACATTTCATTTTAAATGGTTTGATCATCAAAACATTGTATATAAGCCAGGTCAAAAACCAATTGGATCCCAAGGAACTCTAAGGAAAAATTAAATTGAATCTTAAAATATATTCATCACATTATATGTTTGAAAAATTCGAATATTTCACATACATGATAATTATCAAACCATAGAGTTAGGGTTTAGATCAACACCATTAAATTCCAACCAAATAATGCTTCCAATGGTAAACACCTATGGGAAAGATTTTGTGGATGATCACAAGAAAGATCCTTGATCTAAACAGATCAATACCAAAACAAACAGTGCACACATTTTTATGGTAACAATGAAATGGTCAATGAGTGATTAAGGTGAAGGGGGTAGTAAAGTTGACCCACTTACCTTTTATTGATTGGACAAATAGGATGTCCAGAATAGAGATAGGCAGCCCAAAATTTCTTGGATGGTCGCCTTAGGTTGAGAGGAGAAATGTTGTATGTGGGTGAATGAAAAATCAACCACACAACGTACTTTAAATAGAAGGTCTAGTAATTCCATGACATGTAATAATGTTACTCTTACTGTAATTTTTTTTATTGGGACACACCAAAAAACAAATCGCCTTAGATGAATATTTAATTCTCCTCAATATTACATGGTATGTATCTAATTAAAATGGTCCATAAATGATTTTTCATCCCATTTCATTATAACGCAAAATGAACCACCATTAAGACTTCTCAAGTTACAAATAATTATTCGTAACACTTGACCCATTTATTTGGACTCCATTAATTCAAAGACAAACACATCCCCCAAACATTAATTCGGTTTCCCTTAAAAGGTTCTCTGTCTTTGAACAAGATTCATCCACCAATGCTAAAAACAAATAGGAATGTACATGGAAAAGATGAGATCTAAAAGTAGGTATTGGTTATGATATCATAGATATACTCTTTAGATGAATCATGTTTTAATGAATTTTAACCACACTACACAACATCCTTAACAAAGAAGAATATTATATCAATATCACATGAACATGAATGTTGCACTCTATACTTTGATAAGACTCTCGTATTATTATATATATAATGAGAATACATTTATATTAATGGATTGATAACACCAACATTATTAAAAAATTACATACCAAAAATGCAACAGACCAAAAATTTATATCTCAAAATAATAATTCATATGGGTAGAAAAATACTCAAATGTTTTTTCTTTGTTTTGGATAAATATTATGTCCCCGACATACAAAAACATAATGAGTGATTTTTGACATCTTCCTCTACATAGGGATTTGAATATTCTATTCCTTTCTTCACTTTATACATCTTTAATATTAATTTTATCTTATAATTACATGAATAGGGGTCTTGTTTCACCCATGTAATTCTTCCTTCAATATTAAAACTTTATTGTTATCACCATTAATGATAAATGCTTTTGGTTGTCCAATATTGACCTCTTTTTAATGTTATAAATTATTCAATGGTTACATCATGTCAATTTCCAAATTCATATAGTTTTTCTAATAATAAATAACCATAAATACATGAATACTTTCAAACATTAGACTAAATAAAATGTATTAAGATAATAAATATCCTCAGATTGAGAGTATTATTTAACAAGTAAAAAATAATTTCTCCATTCTACTTTACATTTATCACTTTGAATATTTGGAAACCATATTTCTTTATGGATCAATTTTTATTTATATTATGTGAAAAAAAATTATCAAGATTGATAATTATTAATTTATTGCCACTCTAATTCAACCATTGAAGCTCAATTATCATTCTGCATGAATTCATCAACAAGGTTCAGTTAATCCTAAGAAAAAAGTATGTTATGATTTAAAATTATTATGATACATCTGATTTGTACTCCTTTACTACTATGTTCATTTTTGCTTTCATGAAAAAATTTCATTATATATATTTTAAAAATTGAAGCTCTTTTCCCTATACCATCCTTATTATAGTATTTTCTAAAATCATCAGATGTGTTATAAAAATACACTTGTTTATCTAGAATATTATCATAAAATAAAACATTTTAATCCTTTGTAGTGTCATCATATATAAGAATTATTTTTGGTTTTTTGGTTTTTAATTTAGAATACAATTAAATAAATAATATCAATAATCATTTTCAAATTATATTTGTATCACAACAAAATTCTAATGCAAGGGGCATACCAAATAATTTTAACATCTTTATCTCTCCTATAAAACATTATAAAAGTTTAATGATAAATATAGATAAATAAAGTGATTTTGAATTCCTTTCATATTTTTAATGGTTACATATTTTCAAATGATAACTAATATGTCATATAGCAGGATTAGGTTATTGTGGGAACAATTAAAGAATATAGACATCAATGATTTTTTATTTTCTCCAATAAATTTATTAATTATAATGCATTAATAAAAATAGTATACCATGTCCATCGATATTATATTATTCTTCTCACCAAATCATTTTTTATGGATGTGTGTGGATCACTATATTCAATTACTGATCCATTATTTTAAATATGTTACTCGAATATTTCATTATTTTATTTACATCTATTATCATATCATAATCATTGATTATATACTATCATTAATTATCGTAAATCCAAAAAAAGTATTTTTGTTTCTCATGATCCTGATATTCACATGACCTAAAATATAAATAATTAATACAAGTAAAATTATCAAAAATCATAAAATTATAATATCCATTGGTTTAATTCATGATCATCAGTCTACACACATATGAGTGAACTAATTAAGGTGGATTATTTGTTCTTATTTCCCTTAGTTTTTGACTCTTATAGATATATTTATATCATGAAATGTTTAATAGGTGTTGTTCCTATCATATTTTATATTTAATATATTTTTCAAAACCCCATTCTTGAAAATGTTAACCATGTTATTCTACCCATAATTTTCATGTCTTCTATATAAAAGTGTTTTTTGTCTTTTTTAAGAAATAAGAACATTGATAATTATATATTTGGAATAGGTTTTATTTTCCTCACTAAAATTTCATTATAATTTTAACATCTTATGAACGCATAATATCACATTCAATATTTTAAAAAATAAAAATCATTGTTATCATCACAATATTGAGAATCTATTTGATGATTTTCCCTTAAGAAAATGATAAAGAGAACATTTCTTGATTTATTATTACCAATTTTGGTGTATCCAGATCCTTTCAAATTAAGTGGTACATCATTTCTAAAGGTGAATGTTCCTCCATTTTATCAATGAATAGAATTTTAATGATTTTTTATTTCTCAAATTGGATGATTAACCAATATCACATATACACGGATTGTATCCTCTTACTACGTTTTAGTTAAAATAAACCACAATTTCATGCAATGTATTATTCCATCACTTAAAAAAATTTCAAAATTACTTTTATTGTTTATTTCAATATCATGTTGATAAATTTATTAGCATGATTCCATGGTTGAAAAAACGTATCATAATTATCCTCAAGGAAATCTATTTTTCTAAAAATTAGACCTTCTATTTTGGATGCTTTCTTATCTGCCCTTTATTAATTTCTTATTTACTCACCCCAACTTCAACACCTCTATTAGAATTGGGGAGTGAGTTATTATAATAGTACATATATACGTTTTACCAATAGAATATATTATAAGAAAATATTCATTCAAATTTAAATTTCCTTTGATAAAAATATGTTCTTATAAATATTTTCATTTAGATTACATTTGATTTAAGATATTCTACTATTCATCAATATATTTCTGATAAAGAGACCATTCAATTAAAATGATATTTTTTTGGCATGCACTCTTTATTATTTCCTTCCCATTTTTTTCCATTTTATTTTAAATTGCAATCACAATCAATATATCTCGTAATTTAAGAATTTCATTGAGATCTTCCATATTTCATTTGATCTCAATATTAGTACCTGAAATTTATTTATCCTTTGAAACATTATGTTATATACATAACGACACATTGTCTATTTCTATTTATTTCATTTCACAATTATTTTTTTAATTATCTTTTTAGAACCCCATGAGCTATGATCGATGTTGAATCACCTTTAATGTGTCCACATTAATATGTTCTTCTTTAATACTCTATTATTATTATTCTTTACTCTATAAACTATTGATGTATAATTACTTTTCATTGAATGTTGTTCTATTTTGATCTCTGAGTTTTATTTTTACCCTTTAGTTTATTCATGAAAATATTTTGAATAATTTTTTGGGAAATTATTTATATTCTTTATTGTACTTGATTTCCTTTCCCTTAAAGGAAGTATCCTCTAGTGAAATAACTATAAATATTTTTAATACAATATGATCTTTCTAGTTAATCATCCCTCTACTCTTATTATAGTTTTTCATGAAATATTATTTAAAATAGTCTCGTCATTACATAATTAATGAATTTAAATGGTATGTTATCATTATTATTACATTTTCCTCAGTATATACCATTTTGGAATAAATAATTGAATTACTAAAAATACATGGAATAATTTTTTCATGTGGTTATTTAATAAGAGTATTTTTAAAGTCAATATGATTTTATCCATTATAATCATTTAATACATTATTCTTCTAAATTTTATTTTCTTTAAGGATATCCCGCATATAATCTTGTAATAAATTCAAACATCTTTGAAGTTGTTTATAGTCCATTCATCGAAAACATGGTCACCAATGGAGGAAATATTCACATGAAATTGAACCTAATGTATTTACACAAGCTTCTCTATGGTGGTATAATGTTTAATAATATCATTATAGCATTAAATTTATCTTATAATGTTTTTCACATGACTGAAGAATTCATCAACAGATTCATTATCTCTCAGTAAGATATATTCAATGTAATACTAACATGTTTCTATCGAAGAATCATTAATACCTTTAATCCATCATAGATATCATATGGTATTCTCTAGATTCTATTTTATGTATTCATTCTGCTGATATAATATCTTATTATTTTGATCTAATGTTTAGGTCATTCTAGATCTAAAAAGGTTATATTTGTTCTCAGTGATATCAGGAATTTATAGATTTTGTAATAAAATATACAAAATAAACATCTCTTTATATAGTTACAATAACTTTTTATTTAAAATGGGGAATCCTATGATGTTTAATGTATTCAAAGAGGCCATGTATCTCATCGATCAAATAAATATAACTAATTTAATTAAAACTATTAATTTTGGTAATTATACCTAGAACAATTTTGAAAACATTTAAATACTAATTAATAGTTATCAAATTATTAGAGAATTGATAAATATATTTATTTAATGCTTCATTCATAATAATTTATAGGCCCATAAGAGATTATGTCACCGTAATAATGGTGGTGATAGTGAATCATTATGTTCCAATATAATCATCTCTCAAAAATTATTATTTATATAACTCATAATTATGAATATATCTAAATAGAGAAGATATGGTTATTAAATCATGATTAAGTGAGAAGGAAAAACAATCATTGGATTTTATATTGTTCAATCTACCTTATTATAATGTTTCTAATAATTGGTGTGGAATATTTTCTTTATAACTTCCTAGATTATAATTTATTTAAAATGGAACAAAGAATGGGAATGTTGATTTTCATGAAATTGGATTATAGGATAAATAGTGATCATGAAAATGTTGAAAAACATTAACTTCTAATACTATAGTGTACTCCAAAAATTGGATTTAGTGTATTCCCTTACTCTTATCCTCAATAGACTACCAAAACATCATTAGATTGTTGGAAACTTTTGATAGGGTATCCTTATAATTAATACATTCATATCTCAAATGGGTTATAAAATATTTATAGATTTTACCAGTATTGCAACATGATGCTTCCATCTTCGAGGTGGATCATAAAACCAAAATATATGTAATAATAAAGTCTAACTATATTTGCGTATTTTATAACATCATTTAATATCATTAATATGTGGAATGAATTTTTGTTTCACAATATATTAAATTTTCCATAACCAAAATTCCAACATGATTTTATAAATAGACACATTGTATCATGGAATGGGTATAATGGGGTGGCATTCCCCAAGTATCTATACTCAGAAAATCCTTAGAAAAACTATTTCGTGGGTTATTGAATCTTGGTTCTTCTTACTAAATTTTAGTTTTTATATATTCACCAATCCTTATTTGTTGAACCATTTTTTCATGGTGCGAGGTCACAAACCATCCAGACTATCCCAAAATTCAATTATCTTTGGTTTTTACTAATGGTTCTGTGAACTGTTTAGTAATTTATTCGATGAAACCTTCTACAAAAACCAGTACATAAGTGGTATGGTCAATACTATTTTAAAATCATTCCTATAAAAGGGAATATTAACTCAAAAACATAAGCATATCATTTTTGATTCACTAATTCTTCTATTATCATCTTTATGACATGGGAAAAATAGCAGTGACATAATTATTCTTATAAAAAATAATTAATTTATAGAATATTAATTGATGAACTTTTTATCCCTTATAATATGAATTATTGTCTCATGTGATATTTTCTCAACCACACTACAACATAATCCCCAAAACTGACAATGTTATCTTTACATATATGTTTGAAAGTTATCCCTTTTCCGGAATGGCCTGAAGGCATTCATTTATTTCATTATTGATAATCCCATTTTTAAGGTTATAGGGGAACCCTTATAAGGTTTGTAGATTTCATAACATTACAATACAAGATCTTCTTAGAGGAAAACATCACATACTATGACAACATGAAACCTCCCCTCTCCTGTATCTACATCGTGATCATATCCCAACCATCACATGTATGTTCGACTATATATCAAGTGCATATATGCACAATACTAATACTGATAAAAAATTACATTCCCTCTAATTCTCCCAAATATGATAGATCTACTCCGATTAATGTTCATTGCTCTAAATCCTATTCTTGATTTTGTTCCATGTAGAATTTATATATATTTGTTTCATACCATGTGGATTAAAGGCATTGAGGAGTCTCTGAAGGCCTTGAAGTGGCCATAAATCTAGAAGGTGGATAAAAAGCCTTACTGAATCGAAGTCCTAGGTGGCCCTAAGTCCTTAAGGACTCTAGGATCAAACTGGTACACCAAAGGTGAATAGCTCTTGCTGCTATAGTTCCAAACAATACCAAATACAATATATACTACATATTTTTATATAGTAACCTAAAAGTATCCCACTACTCAGGTCTGATCCTAGGTCTCATAGATGCACTTGAAAAGTCCTCACTATCTGGGATAATGCTAATGTGCATTGAAATTTATTCCTTTGAATCCTAGAAATCACCACTAAACTCTAAAGATATTTATACCCATCTATGATAATGATTCCAATAAAAAATTATGGAATATTTTTATATTGATGAATCATTTCCCTCAATAAAAAAATTATATCATTCCTCTAATAAGAAGTTCATCTAAACACATCACTATAGGAAAAATCATTGATTGTGAGAGAATTTTACCCCTTATTATAAGATCTATTCCATATTTAAAATATATTTATTAATATTACATCAGATCATCCATTGTCAATAAATTTTAAGAGGGTTCATCAATATTTAATGACTCACATAGGACTCTTCAGAAACATTAGATTAGAAGATTCCACCAAGCCACCATGATGATATAGATAACACATTTTATATTAAAATTTTTTATTACCCAATTCCATAAATCCCATGATGAAATCAATCATGGGATACGAGGGTATATTTACATGTTTTTACCATGCCACACTCTAGTCTTTAGTATGGTTATATGAAATTTCAGAAAAGAAGATTTTATTAAATGGATTTTAAATGTTATTAATCTATTTTTTTTAATATCAAGATGTGGATATGTAAAAAACATTATTTTTACTTATATAAAATCATTATATAAAAATAACATTGAACTTAAATCTCATTATTTAAAAATTTCAATTTCTTCCCATTTAATTTAAATTAGTACAAGCTTTCAACATAGTGTTGTAAATATAATAGTATATTTTTTTATGAATACATAAAAATCATGACATAAAACTAATACATGTTCACATTTTTAATATTCAAAATCTAAGACACTAAAATACCATCCAAATCAGCAAGAAAGTTTTTATATAAGAAATAATATATTTAATAAGTTCTTATTTTCATAAGATTAATCTCATATCTTCCAATCATTCCCCGTAAACCATGATATCTTTATAAAACTAGGATATGATTTATAAAAACGCTAATATGTTATAAATATAATATTAACTATCAATGCAACACCCATTAAACTCCATTATTTATTCAATATGTTATCATTAAAAACAACATTCAAAACTAACCATTATAGGTTTTTATAAAAGATGAACTAATTATCATATTTGTCTGAATTTTTTAGATATTTTGAATTTTCATTTTCCCCTTCGTTATCCAACACCCAAATAACACAAAATTTAATATATAAAAAATGATTAAGACCTTAAAATTTAGGGTCATGATCAGTTTCCATGATAATGGTAGTCAATGAAAATAATAAGTTTTTTGTTTAGAATAATAAAAATATAGGGCATATGGAGTATAAAAATATTATAATAAAAAACAAGCCTTAGATAGATGAAAAAAAGTTTAAATTTTCGTGAGCCTAGGAATTGGATATGAAATTTTTTTAATTCTAAAAAGGTTGCAAGAAACTCCAAATATATTTTATATTTGGTATTGGTGTTTTAAAAATTTATTCCTCAATTTTTAGGGTTATTTGAAAATAAGTGTTTATTTTATATTAATTTTATGTATACAGAGGATCAATAATATGAAATAGTTTATAGATAGAATTTAATATGTTAACTAAGCTAATTTCTAATAACCTTTAGAACTTTTATAGAAAACAAAAATTTATTGTTTATTTAAAATAATGTATGCAAATTATTTCTATTCTATTTAGGGACTATAGACTGATTTCAAACAAATTATTGTTTCTTAAAAAATAAAATGATATTATTAATGTACATATTTTTTGATTTATCTGATTATGTATCTTTCTTGATATTAAGATAAGGAAAAAACTTTATCTTCAATAACGGTTTTTATATAATTTATTTGTTAAACTATGAATAAAAGTGTTCTTGCCCACTAATAATGGAGTACTTAAAAGAATAAGATATTATTTTATAAATATTGTATGGTTTAATTAAAATATATATGAGATATATTAATCAAAATATTATTTTTTAAATAACATTACTAATGGATGTAAATTTTATTTTAAGACACAAAAGATGTTCTGTTTTTAAATTTTTGATAAAATATAGTTTCTTAATGGTTAGTGATATTATGTTTAAACATGGAAAAGATCAAAGTTTATCAAAAAAATGATTATTAATATATAATTAAATAATAAATTTAATTTATATTCAAAAATTATTTTGGATATATTTATGAAGTAATATCTCACTTTAAAGAGTAACTTTTTAATTAATCATTTTTAATAAAATAATAAAATACAATGATTTTAGATAAAGATATAATAAATATGATAAATAGATTTATATAATTATTCATGAATATTATTTTCATCATAACATTATATGTTGATAATTATTTTATCTTTAATATAATTTTTAATAATTGAAAATGATGATTATTAAACCTGAACTCACAATTATTCAAGCATTGTTTTTTTAAAGATATTAATATATTAATAGAACTTAGTTGAATGGTTTATTTGATATATATATATATATACTTTTTTGGAATGGTGATATTGTTATTTATAAATAATTAATATATTTTTAAAAGTGTCTAAAATATTATGACTCTTTGGTGGTCTATCATATGTGATAATTATATTGATACTTATATATGGAATTGTTAGTACACTGAATGGAGTTTAAAATTATATAGAACTTATCCTATTATGTAAAAGTTATCTTTTGTTTAATATTATTTAATGATGGTTTAAAATGATACATGAAGTGGAATGATAATTAACACCTCCAAATATACATGGAGATATCCATACTATATGTTCATCATGTACAATTATTAGTGGTGATGAAATATGAGGATTGATGTGGGTTTAATTTATTATAGATATAATGAATTCACTCATGTGGTATAAAACCTATTTATAGTGTTGCATAACTAACTATGAATACCACATGGATTGTAATATACTACTCGTGTATAATTTTTTATTAAAATACCGGATACCCAAGTATAAAAAGATATCAAGAATGAGAACATTCATACTTTGATACCCATCTCAAGCCATAACAATGGATTATGTAATTAGGGTAAGTTAGGAATGGTTGTAATCATATATTTATTTCATATTATCTAATATGGGATCTTTCCATTCATATTACAAGTATGACATCAAGGCCTTGGATTGATTGAGGAATTGTTTAGATAAAAATAGACAAGAGATAAGAGATGTGATTTTCTATTAGGATGAATGGTATGTGATTTGATATTCTATATGGGAGAATGAGATATGATATATTTACCTATCTTGTTAGTATATTCTCAATGTGGATAAAATATATGAGTATGATTTATGTGATTTCCGTAGTCAATATTTCCTTGTCACTTAATGTCTTAGAAAATTAGATTATATGATAATGCAAGTTATATATGATATAGATTGCATGAATTGGTATAGTGGTGGATGTATTTAAATGAGATCATTCCAGATTATTTATACCATGACTAAAAAATTATTTTATATAAAGGATTCCATTTACCTAAAAAAAGTTACAAGATAATTCATAATTATTTTCAATGATGTAATGGGCCTTTATATAGGGAATTTTTATGAAAGTTTATTGTGTTTTATAAAACAGAAATATATACGTCGAAGGTTTCTTATAAGTTTTAAAAATGTTTCTTGGGATATATTTACATAAATGTTTTCATGTTATAAATTATATTATTTTAATATATTAATACATTTCCTTATACATTACAAATACTAGTGTCTTTAAACAAAAAAATACATTATTGTGTTGTATAATATATATTTGGTTTATAATTTAGAGTGTTATTTTTAAAATGTGGTGTGGGAAAAAAATATTATTCCAGGAAATTAAATAATGCTGAAATCATTAATATTTTAATAATTATAATTTTTTTACCATTTTTATAAATAACCATTATATTTAAAATAAACAGTTTCTTACCCAACAAATCACCTTATTTTCCCAATGATTTTAATAAAAAATTTCATAATAACACATAATAGAAAAATAAAACACATGTAGGTTTTTTAATCCTGAAACCCCATAATAATTTTCAAAATGTTATACTTTTCACCCTTACAAAGCATATACATTAGATTAAACTCATAAGCTTACCTTGGGAAATCATATATTTTTTTGTAAAAAACAATAGAAATCAAATATTACCCATGTAGATAACTTTGGGGAATAATTTCCACATCACACATACAATAAATCATTATAGTGTAATAACAATATGGTTGATTTCCAAAACCAATGCATTGGAGGGCTATCAGAGACCCACATATCCTTTTTTATAATGGAACAGCCCATCCATTGTTAAACACGTGACCACACATCCATGGATTATAATGAAACCACCTATAAATGGTTTATAATTAGATTTCCCATCATCAAAAACAATTCTAAAAGACTATATTATAATCATAAAACATAAAATCTTCCATCTTCATCTATAAACTCATAAAAATATTCTTTTCACCCATAAGAAAATATTTATTGGTATTGAAGTAACCATTATATTTAAAATCATTTTTTAAAATGACTAAAATATATCTAAGTAGTATTTTTATAGGAATATGAAATAAAATATTTTGAAGGAATTAATATATTAAATAATGGTTATGTAGCCTTTAAAATTCAATGACAACATATATGTTTAAATAAAACATTCCTTTCAACCTTTTATAAAGAACATCGAAACATTTTGTAAAATGAATCCTTTTCAAAACATTTAAAAAAATAAAGTGAGATTAAATGTTATATACAATTATTTAATGTATACACACACACACACACACATATATATATATATATAATAATAATAATAAATTTTTCAAATATTGACAATTATGTATATGAGTTTTAAGGGAAACTATAAAAACCATGTTAAAAAGAAAGTCCCTTAACTTGATTCCAGACCATCACATACATTAATTATCATCTAAAATAATAAACCTATGTAAATTATTTACTTCATTAAGAATATTTTTATCATTTATAAATCCTTTGTACCATTTAACAATTAATTACTCAATCAATTAAGATCACATTAAATGTTTTTGTTGATATTTGACTCATATATACAAAATGACTTCATTGTGTTTTTATGGTCAATGTTTCCATTATTACACTATATCAAGAATAATAATAAGTAATTAATAATTTTTCAAATACATCATTTTTATGTTTAAAACCAATCAGGAAATATGTTCTTGAAATATGAACTACTTAACAATCATAGTTGTCATATGACGTATGTATGCATGAGTAATGTTTTTATTTTTGAATGATCATTATAGAAAAAATATTTATGTTATTTTATTTAGATATAATTATTATTATATCATAAATAACATATTAAATATTTATCTATTATTGAACAATCATTAAAAATATTTTATCATTTATTAATCCCTTTTACAATTTTACAATTAATTACTCAATCGATTAAGATCACCTTAATTTTTTGTTGATATTCGACTCATATATCCCAAATGACTTTAGTGGGTTTGTATTGTAAAAGATTTCATTATTACACCATATAAAGAATAATAGAAACTAAATAATTATTATTTTCAAACATCTATTATACAATTAAAACCAATCATAAATGATGTTCATGAAAAATGAACTACATAACATTCATAGCGATCGTATGTCGTATGTATTCATAAATAATTTTTCTATTTTTGAACGATTATTATAGAAATAATATATATATTATTTTATATTTATTGATTTATTATTATATCATAAATACAATATTATATCTTTAGCTATAGTTATATATATCATCTAAGAGATGTGGGGGTGGAAATGAATCGTGTCACTTCACGGATGTGGTAGTCCATACATATAAACAAATAATGCTATCGTTTTTTGGTGAATGGAAATGTATAAAATTAGATAAAATATTGACTTTCAAGAATAATAAATATGTAATTATTATCATATATATATATATATATTAAATCCATAATTATAAATAATAATGAGAGGCGGTGATAAAAATGAATTATATTAGTTTATGAAGAGATTGTCCTCGATAAACACGATTGATAGATTATTTTCCCATTTGATGGTTGTTATATATGGATATAGGTTATTAAATTAATATAATAAAATATAATTATATTTTATATAATGTTATTATTATATCATCATTATTACAGAATATTTTTTTGATATGGAAGAATAAATAAAACAAAAATAGTTGGTTAAGAATGATACCTCTTATTCATACATGCTCTAATGATTTACACCAAATTCATTCATAGTTTGGTTTATGATAGAAAAAAATACAATAGTATGTATTAGTGGATTTAATGAAGGAATTTATGTTGGTATTCATGGAATAAAATTCTTTTTATGGGTGAATAAATAATAATAATATGTTCCTTTTATATGATAGGGAAGGGAAACTCTTAGAATTTATTAAAATAGTTTATTAATATAAATTAATATTCATGCAATAATATATCCAAACCGATTTATTTAAAAACATTTGATGAGTATGGGACGAATTTCTATCATCAAATAATATTTTTACAAGTATTGTTGTTAGTTTTACCCTTATCTTTTTATTTAACTGCTCGTTAACTATTTTTTTGGTTATATTGATATCAATGTTTTTTAATATTTTGGGGTCAATATAATTACTATAAAAGGAAAGTTGGACATCAAATGGAACATGGTTGATATTTTCAACCTTATTTAAATCATTTCTCTAAAGATATTTTATTTAGTATTTTTCAATCATTTAATAAAATATTATTTTATATAAAATATCATTAATGTCAAATACTGAACTATTCCTTCAATTTAAATTTTAAAAAAAGAAAAAAAGAAATTATAATTTAATGAATTAAAATATATATAGTAATAAAAAAAAATTTAAAAAAAATGTAATAAGAATATTCTTTCATATCATACTATTTTTAACATTTATAAAATCAGTTTTTATATTGTTTCATTAATTGATTAATTATTTCATCGGAGTTGTATAAGATTTTAATATAATTATTTATCCACTAATTTTTTTAATGAATTATCATAAAAAAATATCATTCATATAACTTATTATAATTTAACATATCCTCTATTTTTCCATTTGTTAAATAATATTATTTTTATTAAAAGCAAAAGTGTGATATTTTTTGCCTCATAATCACCTAAATATAATAAAGGTAAAAATAAATGAAATATGGTACAATGTTTCAATATTTTCAATAATTTTTTAAAATGTTACAAACACCTCTAATTAAATTGGATGATGTAAAGTGTTATCGTTATTTTCAGTGCTTATCAGAATATTGTTAACCCTTAATTACATTATTTACCATTTTTTCGTACAACAATTTAATATAATTAGTAAACATAATGACTTAATATAAAGTGAACCTATTTACCAAATTTGGACCCCATGAATCCAAAAATGAAATCCATTTTTCATGATTCATGAAATAAAACTAGCATATTTTATATTATAATTAAATTGTAACAATGATATGAAAAAATGTTTTTTTCTAAAATAATACTTTTTATGTATAAAACACTTTTATACAAAACTCATTTATAAAATTAATCAAAAAAATAAATTAGAATAATTTAAATCAAATTGAGCTAATTAATTTTTAAAACTAATCTAAAATACAATTTTTCATTATAAATGATCAAAATGATAATTTAATTTTCAAATTTTAATCATTATTTTTAACAATTCATTAAAAAATAAATCTTTTCAAAAAATTATGAAAACATAATCCTAAGATAATTTTGATATGATGAATCAAAAAGTCCTTTTTTTAAAATACCAATATTTAATTTGGAAGTCATGATTCTAAATAAAACCATATAATGCAAGAAATCACAATTTTGTTAGATATAAAGACTTTTTAACTTATGATTAAAATAATAAATATTAATCATATAATAAATATATTTCAATAAAATAAATTTAATAAATTTTTGAAAATTATTAACCACAACATGAACCAGGTTGTTACATTCTTCCTCCATTTATAAAGTGATTCCTCACAATTTTATTCATATATTACATAAGTGGGGATAACATTACATCATTTCTTTTCCATATTCTTATGTTGCTTGTTCAACCATATGGTTTCCCCAAAAAACCATAACTTCGTAAATAAAATTTTTCTACAATATCTTCTCTCTATAGTTAAGAATATGAAAATTTTATTCATTATAAGAAATATTATCTTCCAATGGAACTTCCTGAAGGTTCAAAAAATGAGATGAATGTGGTGTATATTTTCATAACATCGAGATGTGAAATATGTTGTGTACGTTGGACAAACTCCGAGGAATGGACAATTGAGAGGAAAATAACACGAATTTCAACATGATTTCATACAGTCTAATCAAAATTGGAATTACCCAAATGCATAGAACTTTTCCATGGAGATACAATATGACATGTTCACCTACCTTAAAATGATAATCTTTCTTCCAGTTATCTGCATAACATTTATTCATTCTCTAAGTAATTATCATATGTTGTTAAATGGTATCTACCTTTTTAGCCACTTCATATACAAAATCTAATCCCATCAAATTTAATTTAAAAAATTCATCTCCAAATTATTGAGTTCGACACCACTTCCCATATAATTTCTCAAAAGGTTCCATCTTTATATTAGAATGACAAAAAAATTATATTAAAATTCAAAAAATAAAATTTATTGCTCCCAAATTCCATGGTAATATATAAAACATTTTTAAAGAATGACTTCCATGTAATGAGTGTTTTATGTAGACTATCCATTAGATTAGGGATGAACATATGTATTAAAATTTATTTAAGTACCTAATGACATTTTAAGTCCATTAAAAAAAATTTATTTGATCATGGGATCATGGTTCGATAAACTTATGAAAGTAAATTCATTTAACATAACTTTCTCCTTGAGGTATAGTGACGAATTTTGATCTATAGAAATGGTATATTGAAGGGGAAATAAATGTGATGGTATAGTTAATTGATCAGAAATATCCAAAAACACATTATTACATCTAGATGTATTTTTCAACCCCACTATGATTTCCATGGATACATTATCGAATTTTCATTAGGGTACTCGAAAAGGCTTAAGTATACCCATAACTAATTTAACTTTTTTATTTATACTAGATAAATTTATAACATATCATGCTAAATATAGAAAAATATATTTTCATTTAATCCCTTCTGTAATACTTCTGAAGGTCTTTGTATATATTAGGGAATCCAAATGGAATGAAAAATAGGGAACAATGAGCTCCAATTAATAATTTACTCCTCAACTAAGAATCACAAGGCACATTAAATCTATTTCCAAATATGATGATTCATCCTTCATCAAATGTATAATCTAGAATCTTAACATTATTACAATATTCATCCATTTCTTATAAATAACTATCTTCCATTAGTGATTTCTTACATCTATATAAAAAAGATGACTACACTGATATTAGAAATAATACTATTGATGATCCTTCATCTATAACTTATTATGAAAAATTCTGAAAATATTGACCCAAGGTACATGTTCTAAACATAACATTATTAATGTAGAATTATTTCTCTACGTTAAAAAATTATCAACATTGATTTCATTGCCAGGATGATAATAAAATGTAATGTATTAATCCTATATCAGTTCCATCCTACTCCTCTATAGCAATTTCAACATATTCATAGTGAATATATAATTATATATTTTATGATAAGTATATATTTCACAATTTAATCTATATAAATGATGTATCAATTTATTAAAATCAATCTCTATAATTGCAATTTCATGGTCATGCTTTAGATAATATTATTGATGTGAATTTAATAGATGATATTCCTAATCAATAACATGTGTATTCTGCATCATGAAACAAGAAAGTCCCAGTAATGGAAAATTAATATAGATGATGAATTAACCATTTTTGAAGTGAAGGGACATAATTATACTATCCACCAGTCATCTTTGTTGTTCCTAAAAAAACATTTCATTCATTTAACAAGAAGAATTTTAATCCTTTTTGATTCAACATAGTCTGTGGGCTAGAAAATCAAGAAATGTTTTTAACAAGCTGATGGTAGTAACTCTATTATCAACGATATCTATAAATATTTATGAAATTTTTAGGTGTTATAAAATCTTAAACAACTTCACTTTTAGTAGGGACAACATTTATGCCATCTTGAGAAACATTACAGCCAAGGAATGAAAAAAAATTTCATCTAAAATTAACACATTCTTAATTTTTCCTAGAGATTGTGTTATTATGGGGATTAAAAATATTTATTCAGAAAATTTCATTATCCTCATAAATTTTATAATATACCAATATTTCATTAATGAACCCAACTGTTAACTTTTGTAAATTTTAATTAAAAATATATTCATTATAACCAAAAATATAGGTGTTGCATAAGATAACCTAATGTAAATAAATACAAACACTTAATGAATATACACAGTCTAAAAATATATCTCCAGAATATCTATATCCTTCACCTTCAACTTATTGTATAGAGACAAGAGATTAGTCATAGAAAAGTTTCATACTACATATAGATGATCAATTCAATTTCTGAAATGATGAAAAGGGTACTTATTCATAATAGTGATGTTGTTCAAATATTTATATTCAATGTAAATAATCATGAAATCATCTTTTATATTAATAAAAAATAGGATAAATCCTTTGTGATGTGCTAGGATAAATAAAAAAATTATCTAGAAACTATTTCAATTTATTTTATTATTATAAAAAATTATTTACCCACATGATATGTGTTTTAAAATATTTTTAGCATCATGAAATAATTGAATAGTAAATTCAACCACAAGATAAATAATTAAACCAAAATAATCATCAGAAAATATATTATCATATACAATTAATACTTCTAAATCACTAATATGATTAATTTATTTCATTTCAATAACATGTTTTCAGTAGCCTTAATTGTCATCCCTTGTCATTTTCTCAATCTCTTGGTAAGTTATAAAAGGTAATAAATTTTTGGGGAAATATTATTTACTCTGTAATCTATATTATCATTATAAAATAAAATCTAATCCATTTCCAAAAATAATATCAAACTCCTCCAATGGTAGTTTAATGTTATTTTCTATAAATACCACACGACTAATAAAAATATGAAGATTCATATAAATATTTGTTTTATTAATATTTCAACCCAAATTTATCACAAAACGGTTTACCTACTTACATGATTAGGTATTCCAATTTTAATTTAATATTTATCTAAAATGAAAGAATATGATGATCAATAGTCAAAAAGGATATTGTTATTATTCATATAAAAAGTCACATACATGACTCCAATTAATTATATGGCGCAACATCAACTGTAGTATTATAAAATTATTTTCCACACATGTTTTCATTCAATTTTTATTCTTCTAATCCTGAGTTACTAACTTCAGAGCACCTTATCATAATTACCCATCTCATTACAATTAAAGCATCTGAACATTATCTTTTCATTAGTTATATGATCATTTTCTATGTAGTAATGATCCATAAACACATACATTCCACGTCATATTCACTTTACATATTTCATAAGACATTACCCTAGGTTTTCCTACTACACCTATGAAAAACTAGAATATTTATTTTATTACCTTTAGATTTATTTGATAGATAATTTTTAATTGGCTAATAACTAAACCATTTTATCTATTTATTTTCATGAAATACATGATCATCGAAAAAAAATATTTCTATATTTTTAAAAAAATATAAAATATTTATCAAAACTATTAAACTCATGGTTATCTAATTCCCTTCAATATCATGGATGAAATCCTGATTAAAACTGATTAATTTTATTATCAGTGTCTTTGATAATACAATTTTAATACTATTCCAATTGGGTGAACATTTTTTCATAATCGGCCACTGAAAATTATTCCTTTTGTTTCAAATACAAAAATTTATTTTTCGTTATATGTAAAACCACTACAAGAAAATACTTCTTATAATAAAAATTCTCAAATATATTTTATGTCTATGCTTTAATCTCATCCCTTTCAATGATATTCTAAACAATTAACCACAACTAGTTAGCTTCGCCTTCAAAAAATAAATATAATTACTAAAATTTTGATGATATGAATATCCCAAGAAATAAAAATATCATTTATAGTTACTTGATTATTACATAATTAACCATTATGTTAGATGATCTACTTAATACTAGATGATATTGTCTCATTAAATTATTCACAATCATTATTCTCCTTTATAGTAAATATAGATTCTCTCTCATGTAAATTCCAATACCATATATTGCCTATGTATACTAATTAACAATATCAAAAAAACTAATCATTTATAATTACATCCATTATATAGTATTGAATTAGAATTATACCATCCCCTTGGAGCCTTCCTACTTCAATATCCTTGTTTCCTTAGTTGAAAACCATTATAATCAGACACAACTTAGATCAAGAATCTTAGTAATCATTATATTTTATAACTTTTTAACTTATCCAAAAGGTAAAATATTTTAAGAGTACTCTATTAAAATTATCATAACTTCTAATGTTATTAAATCCTTACTATGATACCAACTATAAGGACTTGTACTTATCGATTTATTATTCTACTGACATTTAACTAGAAATCACATTATTTTATTAAAAAAGTTATTTTGGGTTTTTCTGATATTTAGTTCAAAAATATTACACAAAAAATCATAACAATTAAATGTAAAATCATCTACTTAGTATCCATTTTTTCAAAATTAAAAACACTTTTAAAAATATACATTTTTTCTTTTCATGACACATCAAATAAAAATTTATATTGACCTCATCCTTATCCCTACTCATCCATAAAACATAATAAAAAAATTTCAAACCATGGTATGAGGAAAATTAACTCATTACAGAAAATAAAATTAAATAATAAAACTTTTAGTCTATGAATACTTGTTAAAAAAAATTCTTTTTCTAAAAATAAATTTCTTTTAAACAAAAATATTTTCTTACTCATGAAATCATATTATCTTCCAAAAAAATTTAATAAATTATTTCATAATAAAAGCTATGGAAAAATAGTACAATACATAATAGTTTATTTTAAATCAGGAAAACTCATAAATTTTTTTAAAAAATTCATAATTTTCCCCCTTACAAAGTAGCATATACATTCCACTAAACAAATTCTTATTATCTTACTTTGTGTAATCATTATATTTGTCTAATATATAATCTAAATTATAAATAATGAATGTATGTATGTTTGGGACATCATTTCCATATTACTAATATAATTTCTCTTAAAATTTGAATTACCATATAGTTGAATTCCATTTCTGATTCAGTAGAGGTTTATCACAGATCCTCCCATCCATGGTATATAATGGAACAACCCATCCATAGACAGTTTCATAAAAACCCATCATTGGTTTATAACATTAGAATTGGTACATAGTTTATACAAGAACCACTAATCATAATACTCGATTCCCAATAACATAAACAAAATTATAATGCATGGAATATTTTGTTTTCAAACATTCACTTATAAAAATATTCTCTGCGCCAATATGAAAACATTTCGACATATTATAATTTTTATTCCATTGAAAAAAAATTCAAAAATTACAAGAATATAGTGATACATAAATTTTCATTAAAGATAACATTAAATATTATAATGAATTCAAATATAAAATAATTTTTATTGTGTTTGTAAAGTTCATTGTTACTGTATATGTTAAAATAAGGCATTCATTTTCTCTTTTTGAAATGAATGTAAAAAAACATATATAAATATTAATTTTTAAAAATGTTGAATGAATTTCAAAAGGGATATAAATTTTCACTATAATTAATTTATTCATATATAAATTTATTAATTTGAATTTTTAAAAATTTGGAAATGGAATAAAAATAGTTTTAAGGGAATCATTATAAGAAGATTTTTAAAATAAAGTCCCTTACATTTAGTCTGAATCATCACGTACGTAGTTTATCTTACAAAAAATTAGAACTATGTCAATTATTTACATTCTCAATATGCTTTTTTATGTATTTTTAATTTTTCCATGATATAATCAATTAGTCAATTAATTATGTTCACATTATACGTAATGATGATATTCAACTCATATATCTAATATGGATTTGATAGGCTAACTATGGTCAAAGTGGTAATTATTCCACCATATATAGAATAATAATAATGAAATAATTATAATTTTTATAAGTAATATATACTTTTAAAATAAATAATGAATAATTTTTATTAAAAATTAACTATGTTACAATCATGAAGATGGTATGTCGTACGTACACATGAGCAATGCTTCTATTTTTTCAATGATCATTTTGGAAAGAAGGTTTGAATTATTTTATATTTATAGGATGATAATTATATCATAAATAACATATTATTTTCTTAAGTATTCTTATATATATCATTCATGTGATGTGGGGATGAAAAACAAATCACATCACTTCCTGGAGGTGGTAGTCCACACGTACACACGACTGATGTTATCATTTTTAACTGTATAGAATCTTAAGAAAATAGATGATATATTAGATATAAGAAATGATAAATATGTAATTAATATCATATTTATATTTTAAATAAATCATTATAATCAGTCATCAGAGGTGGTGATGGAAAACTAATTATATCGATTTGTCAGGCCGTAGTTTATCATACGCATGAATTATGGATTCCTCTCCCATTTCATACAGGTTGTAGATAGACGTGCTTTATTACATAAACTGTTAACTTCTCAATTCATGGTAGTTATTGATATTATTATATCATTAAATTTATGAAATATTAGAAGTAGTTTTATGTATAAATAATAAAGATTTATTTGTTAAGAATAACACCACTTATTCGGACAATCTCATAAGGATAACACAAAAATCATTCCTATGATCATTTTATAAAAAAATAATTCCTTAAGATCATGTGGAGGGATGTAAAGAATGTATTAGATTAGGTACAGTCTATAATAAGATTATTTTTATGTTTTAATAAATGATAATAAGATGTTACCATTTATAAGAATAGGGAGGGGCACTCGTGAAATTTTATAAAATATTAAATTAATATAAATTCATTTTCATGTCCAAATATATCCAAACTGATCTATTTGTAAAATTGAATCTAGATGGGTTGAGATAATCTCATAATAAATGTTAAATGTTTAGGTGATGTTTGTAACCTTATCTTTTTTATTTAACCCCTTGTTAACATTTTTGATGATTATTGCGAGAAATATTTTTTTTAGTATTTATGGTTCAATATATTCACTATTAAATAAGAATTTCCACCTAAATGGATTGTAGATGATACTTAAAGAATTATCACTATCACTAGGGAAAATATATCATTTTTATGACATTAAAAAATTTAATAAAATATTATTTATTATAAAGTATAATTAATATCAATTTTATATATATGCATTAAATTTGACCTATAAAACTATAAGTTAAGAATGTAAATTCAATATAATTCATTCGAACCAATATATAATTTCTTTTTTATCTATAAAAATATTATAAAATATCCATTCCTTAAAATTATATTTTTCTTACATATTTTAAATCATATATTTTACTATTTTGTTAATTGAATTATTATTTCATCAACACAGTATTTTTTAAGGTAATTATTTCTTCACTAAAAATTTAAAAACGCATTAAAATGATAAAAAATAATTTGTATTTTAAATGAATATTTTAAACTATTAATATCGTTTATATATTTTTATATTAAAAAAATAGTTATTAAATGAAATATAGTTGCATTTTTGGATTTATATTCACATAAATATTATAAATGTCAAAATCAATAAAATATTCCACAATGTTTTCATAATATTAATATATTTATAGACATGGTCCCATAATAATCATCATATATGATAAAATGACTTTTTAGGGATATTTATAGTCTTTATAATATTATTTATACCCATTAATTACACAATTTACCCATACCGTTAGAAAAAATGTTATCGGGATTACTATACATATTGGAAAAATATAAAATGGACCTATTAAAAAAATGGAACTCTTGATTAATAAAATTTAATACATTTTTAATGATTAACAACATCAAATAATCTGAATTTAATTTAAAATTAAACTTTTAAAACATGAAAAATAACTATTTCTTGGAAAAGAACAATTTTAACTATATAATAATTTTGAAATAAATGAAATTATAAGATACATTTCAAAATTGTGAATTGGATTTATTTAAATAAAAAATAACTAATTAAATTTAAAAATTAACCCAAAATGTAATTAAACTCTTTAAATAATCAATATGGAAAATATAATTTTGAATAAAAATTAGTATTTTTCTATTATCACTCAAATATAAAGCATTGGGGAAAATTATCAAAAAATCATCCTATAATAACAATGAAATTATTATTTCAAATTTTATTTTCAATTTATCAATTTAAAATTCAATTACTTAGATATCCTAATTTTAAATAAAACCATATAATTTGGGAAAATACAATTTGGTTCGAAATAAATCCTTTTACCTTTTAACAGAAATATATCATAACAGTATTATAATGAATATAATTCTATACAATAATATAAATAAATATATGAAATTAAATTATTTTCAAATTACATGGTATATTATAAAATATGTTATAAATTATCAAAATGATGTTCTAAATTATAAAAAAAAGTGTTTTGTATATTATTTTATAGGATTACACAAAATAAATGTGATATAAAGTGAAAATAAAAATAAAACTATAATCCTTTTGTGAAGATTACATTTTGATGTATATAATAACGAAATATATGAATAATAGAGAGATATTCCTTATATATCATATTTTATGATATTAAAATGCATCATATGGGATTAAACATATGATATAGTATGATATGAAGATATTTATTGATAAAAAATTAAAATTTACAATGAATATGAAATCATGATGACACAATATTTTACCCATCAATGCTATCATTGGATGTTAATTAGTTTATAATATAAAATTATTTTTGAATAATGATACTAAACATTTAATGATTTGTATCCATAAATTTACACAATACTTATTTTATATAATCATTCATTCAATGTTTATAAAATGTTCTAGCAATTTGGAAGAGATCTATATGTACTAGATATGATGTATATACTATAAATATTGTAATTAAATTTGTTATTTGACACACTAAAACTAAAAAAAATATCCATAGAACCATCAAAAATAATTATATCATGATATAGTTTAAAATAAACCTTTCCTAAACATTGGGATTTTATTTAATCCCATGGATACCCTTTGAAAAATTATCCACTTTGAAACTAGCATGTATTATTAATTAATAATAATGAATAAATATGGTCTAGGATTTTGAGTTAATTGATAATATTTTATTCTTAATTTATTGTGTATTAATTATTCATTCAAACTTATGCATGATTTTAGAGTTCAGAGTATTCTAATTTAATCTTCAAGCTTTTATAGGTGCTATAAATCAATTCTAATTCTAAAAAATATTTATTCTCATGATTACACCATATGTTTTAATGAAATATATTTTTTCTATTTGGGAGCTGAATGAATAATTTTTACAACATGCTAGTTTTGGATAACATAATGTAGGTAATATCAATAATCTTCTAAGAATATGATTTGAATCATGTTGATGCATTATAATATATTTATTTCATAAAAAATATAATATATTTAACACATAACGGTATCATTATGACACTCAGGTGTAAGAGTTTTATTTTTTTAGATACTATCTTATATGGAGTACTACCATAGAGATAATTTTTAGATCTTCGTAAATAATAAGAACATGAGGAATATATTTTTTATTAGTGTTTCTACAGAATGTATATACATTGGGAAAAGTTTCTAGAATAATATTATTTTATAAAAACATGTTGTTTGAGGATGGGAAGTATATTTTTATATTCACATAGAATGATTTATATAAAGAGTGAATCATAAGAGATTGGAATGATTTTTAGAATATGGTAAATAATATGACCACAAATTTCTAACATGAATATGGCATGGATCAATGGATTCAATATCATATAAATGTTTCATAAATTCTAATGAAATGGGTTATGTATATATATATATATATATCTTAGTAAATTACTAAAAAATATTTTACATGAACCCGTTGTGAAATAAAATTCAATATATAGTTGATTAAAAGGATCATAAGTAGAAATGTTTTTACATGATAGGAAATGTGATCAGTACAAAATTTGTGATGAGGTATTGTAGTTATTTCAACAAATGATTTATTAATGTTAATTACGGAGCTAAAATAATATAATATATATTTAAAACAAAACATTTGGGTGATGGGATGTAGTGATCAGTTGTATGGTTTAATTCTTGATTTATCACTTATGAATAAGTGAATGAATAACATTTTCTTTAATCATACTTCTTTTATCTATTTATTTATCAATAGTTTTAGTGTCACCAAATTATTTTTTTTCATTATGAGATGTTTTTTAGTATCCACTAGAATAATCATGTGATATGGGATATCCTTGACTTAGTTATCGTAATATCCTATGATTTTTTAAAAAATAATATGTTCAACATTATATACAATACACAACACCTACCTTGAACGAACCAAAGGATATTATTATCTTATGACCTTTATAACATATCCATTCAATTGGTGGGTATTAATATAAGTAAAATAATTACTATATATATATATATATAAGTACTAACAATTTTAAATTTATTGATAAATTACTAAATAAATAATAACACTCAGTTTTTGTAAAAGTCATTTTATTCTTCAAAAAAATTTAGTCCAAAATTATTTTTATTGATTTTAAAGTAGATAATATTTTTATTAATTTTAAAAACATTTAAAAACATTATATTAGAAAAAAATATAAATTTCTAAATCAACATGTCCAAATTTTCTTAGAGTGATTTTTTAAAACACCTTTTTTTCAACGAATAATAAAAAATAATAATTTTTTAAAAAAATCAAGAATTTAAAAAGTTACATTTGGTTTTATGTCTTAAATGTAAAATTAGTACTATTATATTATTAATAATCCATTTTTGTTTTCATAATCGATTTTATAGTTTGATGTTGTATAAAAAACCATTATACATAAATTATTTTTCCTAAAAATAATTTACCATCCTGTGTTAAAATTTTAATATTAAATTAAATTCCTCCACTTATGTGAATTGGATTTACTAATTTGTATTCCATATTATTAATATTAATATATTATATTAGGTAATGCATTAAAGTTAAATTTTTTGAATATGAATACACACTAAATTAATCTTATTTATAATGGTAAAGGTAAAATAGGTTAATTAGGAATTAAAATATTGTTATAATGATTCAATTCAATTCAAAAAAAATGAATTTATTTCATTTTATGTGTTTATATAATTCTTAATAATTTAAAAATAAAATATATTACCATTATATTACATTGGTATTTTATATTTATATTTATAATATTTAAGAAGAATATAAAGTCAAAACATTGAATTTCATAATTTTAATATCTATAAAAGTTTAGAATATGGATAAAAAAATTAACTTCAATCATAAATTGTTATTTGAAATATTAATGATTTTATTATCATGTATTTTTATTTTTATTTTTTGATGATGATATAATTACCTTAAATTTATACATAACACTGATAGAGGTATTGGGTAAGTAATAGAAAAAACAATTAAATGATTATAAAAACACTAAAAGTAATATTTTTTGGGTGAGTTTTATTTTCCAATGATTTCTTAAAATTATTATAAAATATTATATATTTTTTAATGTTATAAATTTTAATTCCAATATATTCATTTTGTTTTCAAATTCAAATAAGTGAATATTTCACAAAATGACATAAATAGTAGTTTATATCAAATGATATTTTATTTAATTAATTAATAACTATAAAAGAATTTAATGATCATAATTAAGATAATAATGGTCTTATATTTCATCTATGATTCATTTATGAGCCAATTTTCTACATAAAAAATTATGACCCTTTAATAATGAAAAAATATTAACATGGTCAATGTTAAAATTAGTTAACCATGTGGTTAAACCAAATTATACGGTTTAAAATGTTATATAAACCAATATCAATTTTATTTCATGATTATAATAACAACATAGACTCCTTATATTTGAATATATTTAATTTTGAAACCATTTTACATGAGTTAGGAAGACATTATATCATTATTTTTCTTATACTTCCAAAATGGAATAAATTATATTTTCAAATAAATAATATTTTACTAAAGGAATTAAAATTAATAAAAATGTGATATTAAAAATTTGATATGGATATCTTTTAAAATATCATACGGATTTAATTTATGGTTCTCTTTTCTTTTTATAGTAAATTAATTATTAAAAAAATAGAAATTAGGTAAATTTTAAAAAGGGTTAATGGGGGTAGTTAAAATAATGGGGAAATGGGGAAAAATAATAAAATCCTATGGTATTTATTTTTATGGGATATTTTCAACTAAAAGTATATTATATTCTAATTATATCTTTTTTAATCATTTTTTCTTTAAAGTTAATTTATATATATTTAATACTTAATGTAACTCTAAGAGTGCCTCTACTCCCACATATAAAAGGTGTCCCTATATACTATCTTTCTAAATATATTTCAGCCTTATATGAAATACAATACCTACCATAACACCTTCTATATTTAATACCCACATTTTAGTTCTTTGTATCTTACCAAAATACCATTCATTAAAAGAGTATGGTGTAAACCAAACTTGGGTTCTCAATTAAGATGTATAACACGTAAACAAGTGTTTTAATTTTTATTTACTCTTTTACATATTATAAATACATTGTAAACATTATAAAATATATAATTAAATATATTTAATATATTTAAATTTTTTTATGATACTATAACAACCATTATCCTCCTCCCTCTTGTTCATTGGAAAACGATTGTGTCGCTCATGCTTATGTGTGGACTAACACCTCCAGGAAGTGATGTGATTTTTCTTCCATCCTCCTCACATAGATAGTAACAATTATTTATTTAATAAATATATATGATATATTTTATATAATAATTATTCTTAAAAGGTGAAATTTTATATTATGTTCTTTCATTTGAACCATCAAAAAGTGAAAACAATGTTAAGGTGTATGTATGTCTTTTCATCCCCATGAACTATGTAATTCATTTTCCATGTCTAATTTTATAAATCTAAATATATATATAATTAAAATATATGATATTTATATTTTTTAAAAAATATATATATGATGTAAACATTTTAAAAGTTTATATAACAAGACTACCAAACCAAAACATGCATGGAAAACGAAGTAGTTATCAACAAGAACATAAATTTTAATAAAAACATGTTAATGTATAGGAAATAATATGTTAGAAGTAAAAAATATATGGTATAATAAATATCATTTTGGTTCATGGATAAATTTATAAGAAATATATAATTATTATACTGGAGGGTTGAAAGCGTCTGATGAATCCTGATACTTGAGGTAATGGTTTTAGGATTCAATTATATTGTCATCATAATTGTTTAAGCTCAAAATTAAAATAATAAATTATAAAATAATTATCAAAAAAATAAATTTCATTTTATTAATCTCTATTTATTCATGAAATATTCATGTAATAGTAGTATTTTTCAACCATAGTTAATGATAACGAACATAAAAATTGGTTAAGACAAACATAATGGAATTCCTATTTGGTCTGGAATATTTTATTTCATGACCATTTATCCTCAAAATATTTCAATAATGTTGAAATATTATCTTATGATTTTTAGAGACACAGTATTTGATTTTTTAATTTTTAAAAAAATGTATCAAAGTAATATTCTTGTAGTTTTTTGATCGAGGTACTCTTGACTCATACTGAAAATGTGAATAAAATATTTGTCTTAATTTATATAGCATTAAAAAAAATTCCACTTTGTTGATCAATATTTTTTATAAAACATACATTGTATTTATGAAAAATTAATTTCAATTAAAATATTTTTCATAATATTTTGGGAATTTATCGTTATTAAAGAAGTAATTATACAATGAAAATTTAAGTTTCCTTAACAAATATTCTAGTGATATTTTAATGGAATTTTTATCTTTGATGATATAATTTGATATTAATTATGATTTACTAGGGATAAAATATAGTATTATTATCCTAATTCTTTCAATAGCTGGTTTAGGATTATGAAGATGGTATTTTTATTAAAAACATTTATTTTTCATGGTTTATGAAATGATAAAATGGTAATATGTTTACGAAACTCAGTTTCTTTCCATGTTTTATGAAATAATGATATAATGAATGCTTTGTGACGTTTTTCACACATTTGTACGTTTCCATTATGTAATAGGTGGGGCTAAAATTATATACCCCTCCAAATGCATTTGGTAATGTTTTATATCTCATTAGATAATTATGGGATGTAATTTCATATAATCTATCCACTATAAGAAATATATTTGGATTATCGATCCATGAATGAAAAAGTTGATAATTATTTATCCACTATAACATTGGAAACATGTATGGATTATTGATCCACTATGATTTAATGATATCAGTAGTTAAACAAGATATATGAAATGGTTTCTATGTCTAAAATGGTGAGACACTTTTGTGAAATTATTATTATTTGAATATTTTTTATGGATAATTTTTTATGTTTCCTCACTTTTATGATTCATGTCTTTTGAAATTATAATGTTTTATTTCATGACTCGTCATTTTTATTCATTATTAGTTTATTATGTGAATTCTATGTTATTATCATGATGACATTCCCTTATCATTATATTATGCTTCATTATGGTTATTTATTGTTAATATCATGTTTATCATTACTAATTATCTTATATAACTCATTTTCTATGTGTATGTTCCCCATGTTATGAAGAAAAATTTTAAATAGTGGATTTCAAGAGGGTATATAGTGATTATAACATGATAAAAGATATTATGTAATGTAACAACATTTATTTTTCATATATCTAGTATCAAAAGAAACTAAAATTTTATTGTTATAATATGGATTTTAAAGTTATGTATTTCATATTTCTCTAAAATGATGTAATATTTAAGTATGAATAGTTTGCTTCCCTGGATTTGTTATCATAGTAGGGTATAATCAATCCTATGAGATTATAATTAGATAAAATCAGTTAAAAAATTAGGGATATTCATACATATAAGAAAATATCCAAATGCTATCGTAAGATAGAGGTTATGTGGTTTTCCTATAAATTAATTTCTATCTAATAAATAAAAGTAGATGCGGTTTTCGCAAAAATTCATCAAGGGGGAATAATCCTAAAAATATATTTTCAATTTATATAACATCCAAAATTTTAGTGCATGGTTTGTGTATTCTTACATCACACCATATTTGAAACCCAAGGAGATATTATAAGTTTAGCTCTCATTTTTCTCATAAACAATAATGAAGTATTTTAATAGCTAATAACCAAGGATGGCATCGGCTAAACATAAGGTGTCATATATTGAAAATGGTTCATCATGATTTGTATATAATGTAAATGATACTTAATGTTTATATTATTACTCACTATGGAATTTTTTTTATACTATATTTTTTTGTTTTAGTTATTGGATGGAACTAGGGGGTTAATGTTAATTTAAAATGTAACACACAATGGAATGATAGTCATCATGAGAAACTAAATGAAAGAGTATTTTGAAGGTAAAACCTTTTGATTATTCCTAATAAAGTATCTCATTATATGATTAAAAAATCATCTTTAGTGATTTTCTAGAAACACCCCATAATATAATAATGTATTTTTGGGAATACCATATAGGGTAGAAGATTTAGTTTCTTATATTTCAAATACGTTGGATGTAGGACTTAGGAAATGGTATCAAAGGATTTAAACTATTTCTAATGTAATGAATTGAAGTGCATAGATTGAGTAATTGTTGATGAGAATAAAAAATATTAATAAAGGGGAATGAATTTCATTATATAGTAGCACTTATAGGATAATTTCTGATTTTTTTTGAATATAGGAATTGTCCAATACAATTCTCAAATCAAGGGGATAACTCCAATAAAAAATAAGGACCTATGTTATTTCAATCATTCATGTACAATGATTGATATGTTTTTATATTGGGATTCAGAACTTAGGTTGCATATGAGTCATATCAATGATATTTTTTATATAAAAGCCATTAAACATATAAGGATTATTCTATATTAGTTTTGTAGTAATTGAAAACGTATGTGGAAAGGTACTAATAATTGAGAAAATTAATTTAGTGATAAGGTGATAATGTTTTGTTGGGATAAGGAAATTATGGACATTGATTAAGTAAATGGGATAGTATTAGTGACAATGGAATTGGATATTGATTTGATAACCATGTTATTTAAGTCATCATTGATGAAATTTACTCTATTTTGGGATTTATGAAATATAATTAATAGTCTGTGATTTTATATGAGGAATAATGATTTTTTTTAGTTTTTGTAAGTATATACGTTTTTATACGGCGTTAGCAAAATAGTTTTGGATAGAATAATTCTTTTTTTAGTTTATGTTTTATGAAAATTTAAAATCCATATATATCCCTTTTGAATTATTATGGGGTGTGATTTTGAGGTGATTTTAAACATTTTCTATGTTTTAGTGAGAATTCAATCTTTATGTTTGAATAACCATTTTGGTTAGAATATGATTTTATGTTAAGTTAATATTGGTCTATTGGATAATGGGATATAGATTATATCAATGGTCATAAAGGTATATATTAACATGGAAATGTTTTTATAGGTATTTATGGTCTTTATTAGGATTAAATTATTAGTTAGTATATAAATTTGATTCATGATATTTTTTGTGATGTTCACTACGTTATAAAATTCTATATTTATTTTTAAGATATATAATGATGTTTTTTTAGATTTTACAATGGATTGAGGAATATATAACCCTAAGGTTTAATATGTTAGTTATCATGAATAATTTATTGAGAAGAATGCAACTAAATTTTTGGGTACGTAAGTTTAAATGTATGAGATCACCTTTTATCTTAAAACATCATTTAATTCTAAGGTTTTTTATGTTAATTATGATGTTTAGTTATTCATTTTTTGAAAAATAAATCTTGAACCATTAGTGAAACTTTAGATATTTTTTGTAAAATATACTACTTTAACACATGAAGGTTTAAAAATGTTGGATATTGTCATACCTTATCAAGAACATTTTATTTTTTGTTAAGATATAATTATAAGAGTAATATATTTCTATAGTTTTTTTGGGTAACTTGGTTTATTTGAATTTGATTTTTTGTGGTCCATGCATGATTTATTCATTATTATTATTCATCATTTGGAGTAAAATGAGATTGTGGAGGAAAATGTTTAATAGATGAAATTATAATTATCATGTTAGTTTATTTCCTTATTTGATTAGTATGTATGGTAATGGAATTAATCAAAAAGAATAAAAGGATCATGAAATGGAAATTGTTTTTGATTATATTCATTTTTATGATTCGATAGCCATTTTCAAACCTTATTGATTTATTTTTTGTTGTTATTAATGTTTTCACAATCATTCACATTCTTATGTTCAATTTTCACTATCAATCTCATCATTTTTTTATATTCTTTTTTTCTCAATGTCTATATTTTCACATACCACAAATTTTTATCTATTTGCAAACCTATTTATGTGTTATTTTAAATGACCTTCCTATTTCTATTTCCATCTATTCAAGAGGATGATTAATAAACAATTTTTATGATGTGGTTTTTCAAAAAAAAAGAATTTTCTAATATCATACCATTGATTACTGATAAAAATTTATATTTGTGACGAAACAATTTATTAATGGTGATGAATCCAACATCCTGATATTTTAAAAGAACACTTTTTTTGATAGCATATATAACACAGAAGAAAAATATTAAATAAACTATTAAGTGTTACTATTTTATGACTATTATAACATTGGAGTTGAAGTATTTGTATGAGAAGAAGTAGAAAATTTATGAAATATACATAATAGTTCTAATCAATAAATATATATTGATAAATTCTTAGGAAATAATTATTCTATTTTCAGTAAGGTTTTTTAATTCCTTAAATTGTGTTTTCAGAAAAAATGTTTTTATTGATTTTTTTGAAAATTTTATAATTATTCTTTTGGAATTTTTGAAATTCTATATTATAAAAATAATATAATTTTTCAGTTTAAAATTTTATCATAGTAATTTTTTATAATGTTTTTGAATATTTCTTTTCTAATGAATAATGATAAATAAAAAAATTTATTTAAAAATATCTTTTTTTTAACTTTACAAATATCCAGTTTTATTTATTGTTTTAATGTAAAATCAGTTAAATTATGTTATGATGTGTCCAATTATCTTCTTTTTAATCAATGTTATTGTTTAATTTAGAATAAAATCAATTTTATAATTAAAAATACATTTTTCTGGAAAAATAATTATCATTTCATTTTTTGGATTAAATTTTAAATTAAATTCCACTAATTCTGTGAATTAAATATGATAAAATTTATTAAACATTTTTAATTAGAATAGGTTTTGTTAGGTATTAATGTGAAGTAAATTTTTTATCAATATGAATATTAACCATTGTAAATATTAGTTGTCATGGTAAAGTTGAAATGGGTTAATTAAGTTTGAAAGTAATGTGATATGGCATCAAACTAATTTAAGCACATGAAATTATATCTATGGATGTTAATATATCATCCATAGTTATCCAAAAATCTAAAATATGAAATCTTGATTCCATTTGGAATATATTTTTATGTTTATAATATGAATGTATAATATAATATAACAAATGAAACTTTCATTATTTAAATATATATTACTTAGTAAAACAGAATAAAAATTACACATTTTTATTTAAATTTTTTTTAAAAACATTAATGGTTTTCTTATCATCATATTTTAATTTTAATTTTTATGGATTAAATTATTACCATAAGTTTTTACGTCATATTCACACTATGCTTGCGAAAAAAGGGGAAAATTCTTGTAAATGATTTTAAAAACTATAAAAGTAATATTTTTACACTATTTAATGGTTCAAAAGAATTTTATACATTAATATAACTTATTTGATTCTTGTGAAATTTTTATAATCTAATTTCATTTATTTATTGTTAGTTTTCAACATAAAATTATGTGAATAGTACATAAAATGACATTAATGGTATTTTATATTAGATTTAATTCTATAATATTATTTTAAGATTAAAAACAAATTTATGAGGAAAAATTTGATATTAAATTGTCTAAAAGTTCATTCCACATCTAGTTATGAGCTAATTTACACCATAGAATTATATTTTTAACAATTTAATATTGAAAAATTCATTACAACAGTTAAAGTTTAAATTGGTTAAAAATGGTTTGGGAAAAAATGCTTAAAATGATATTTAAATCTATATAAATATTATTTTTTGAAATTAACAAGACTATATCATCATTATATTTAAGTATATGTCATTTGGGAACTATTTTACATGAGTATGATGCATATTATGTTATAATATTTCATGTATTTCCAAAAATGACATTAATGATATTTTTTAATGAACAATATTATATTTAAAAAAATAAAATATAAAAAAAATACAATTAAAAAATATTAGTGATTTATGGTTCAACATATAAATTGTGGTACATTTATGGTTCACTTAATATTTAACAGTAAATTTTGTAATAAAAACATTGATATCATTGTAATTATCAACATAATATGGGGTTTTTACTAAGTGATAAGAGTGCAAAAATATCCAAAACAAATTCAAATTTAATTGAATTAAAGGATTTAGAAACATTCCCATTTTATATTTTAATTATATCTATTGGGATCCACTTCTCAATGAGAAATAATTTATATTAATTTAATACATTATCTGATTTTAAGAGTACCCCTCCCATCACTTATAAAATAGAACCCACTCTCCTATTTTCCCCATAATTTTTCATCCTTATATAGTAGAATATTCCATACATAATTCCTCCCTATATTAATTTCCCATATTATATATTTTCAGGTATTTTAAAATACCATTATTTTAAAGCGTAAGGTGTAAGCCAATAGAAGTTTCTAAATGAATGAGTATAACTATAATCCAAGAATTTTAAATTTTATTTTCGGTTAAACATATCTAAATATATGTTATACATTATAAAATATTTAATTAATAATATTAAACATAACAAATATTTATTATGATGAGGGAGCAACCATTATCCTCTTTCATCCTATTTTTTGGGAAATGATAACGCTGCTCGAACGTACATGTGGACAACCATTGTGACAAAGTGATGTGATTATTTTTTCCCTTCCACTTGAAATGGTTACTAATAAGTATAAATATAATGAATTTATATAATATATATGACAAAATAGGAATTCATTTAATTTTAATTATTATTTAACTTTATTTTATTACATCCATAAAATATTTAACGTTGTGTCCATGCATTCACATGACATACCATCACCATAAATGGTGTAATTAATTTTCTATATCTTCTATTTATGGATGAATATGTATACATATATATTGAATATAAAATATATATATATATATATCATGTTTGACATTACATAGATGATGTAACCACGATCAAAGTATAGGGACTTGGATTGCCTAACAAAAGAATGCATGAATAACGATGTTGTTATCAACCAAAGTAGTTTTTTTAATTAAATATTTTTTAATTAATGGGACAGAATATATTATATATAAATCATATATTGTATGATATATGTTAGTGTGGTTATCTGATATATTTATAAGAAATCCATATTTATTATATAGTAGTTTGAAATGTGTATTATGAAAAAGGAGACTTCAGCTAATAGATTTAGGTTTCGATTTAATTTTAATCGAGATTGTTTATGATTTAATTTCAATTGAGGAAATATTATGATAATTATTTGATAAATAGCTTTAAATTTTATCTTCTTTACTAATTAATAAAATTTTCAGTTATTATTACAATTTCTCTCTCTTGGTACTGAAGAAGATGAGGAAAATGTATTGAAGAAAAGTATCATTCAATTCATATTTGTTGAGAAATATTTTTCTTCCATGTCCATGTTTTCACTAAAATGTATTCATATTTTTTTTAATATTCTCAAATTATTATTTAATGTTATTTTTAATAATGTCTAAATTTTTATATAATTTTTTTAACAAAATATTTATGAAATTATTTTATTGAACTACTTTTGATGTATAACGATAATGTTAAAGGAGTATTTTTATTAAAGAATATTCTATGAATAAAATTTCACACTATCAGGATCAATAATAATTTTGAATCTTACTTTATAGGATCATGGATCTTTTTAAAGAAAATGTTTTACATAATATTTTGGAAATTTTTATATTTTAAATAAGTGATTTCAAAATGAAAACATTATTTTCTAAAAAAAATGTTATAATAATATTTTAAATATATTTTCATCTATGAAAACATCATGTAATGTTAATTATGATTTTCTAAGGATATAATCCAATGATACCATCCTTATAATTTATCTTATTGGTTTATGATTTGGAAAATAAGATTTTTTTAGTGCCATTTATTTTCCATGGGTTATGTAATGATTAAATAATTAAATTTTTATGAATCATGTTTCATTTATATGAGTTATGATGTGATGATATAATTAATTTTTTGTGATCTTGTGGCACACATATTCCAATGTGTAACTACATTATAGGTGGGGCCAAAATTATATATCCCTCCAATTCATTTGGTAATATTTTATATCTCATGAGATAGTAATGGGATATGAGTTTATTTGTAATATACATTATGGGAAACATATAGTAATTCCAAATCCACTATGGGAAATAGTATATTATTAATGACCCAATATAATATGTGAAATAGGTGTTAATGCCTGATCAAATAGTATTTTATTATCTCAATAGTAAACCTTGATATATGAAATTCATTACAAGTCTATGATGGTGAAATAAATTTATTCCGTGAATATGATATGTATATATTGTAAAGACTCCAACTGTAGTTCTCAAAGCCAATGACTTTCCTTTTAAATTATTATAGATACAAGACAAGAATCCCCAAGAAATGATCATTTTAGTAGTATCAGAATTCATATTACACATGTGAACATTATATAACAACAATTAAGGAAAAACAATATAGAACATATATTTAAAACACCCAAAAACTCTTAAATTAATATTAAAAGACATTCATAATATTCATCATCATATCTTGGGGGAAAATAAAATATAAAAAATTTGGTGAGAGAAGATGCTCAGTAATGGTATGTAATATAGAGAAAGGAAATATAAAAAATAAGGCATGGTGAATGAGTAAACCAAATTCCATTATAACATAACCTGGAACAATATACGGAAAGTGTAAAATATGAATAAATAATTCCATAAATTAATTTACATGATAAATAATCTTAAACAAGAATGTTGTACTTGTCTAATGTTCACATGTATAATAAATTACTAATATCATTATAAGTTAATGTATATTTTATACATCAAAAACATATCTCTAATGCCTCATTCAAGACATTTTAAAATGATTAATATCTTGGAAATAACCATATCTGATAATAGGAAAGGCCTCGACCAAGCCCATATCTATTTTTTCTCATGATACGTAGAAATACATCAAGGGTATATAGTTGGTATCACCCATAACTTTATAAGTTCAATGCATTCCTCATATTAGTACGTATGAACAGAAACATAATTTACATATTCATTATAAATAACATTCCCCCAATCATTAATCATAATCACTATCCATTCTAAGTAGTATGGTGAATGCAATAAAAATAGCACATCTATGGTCAAATTGATTATAAAACATTTCCTAAAATACGTTTTATAATAATCATAACAGATCAATCTCCACAAAGCCTAAAATTAAATAGATGTGGTAAAATATGGCAAAATATTCTAAAACAAATTTCAATGAATTCTTTGGATAAATATCATTTTTACGTTGCATTGAAGAGATACATTGAAAAAAAATTATGATTCATGATGCTTTGTATAAAAACAATGATGAACTAATATAGTATTTCATGAAAAATTTATTTATTTTATAAACATTATGGTGTCTTAAAACATATTTTGGATAGTACATCTAAATGTGTTTGAAATCTAGACGTTCAATTTAATTGGGCATTCGTATTGCAAAGAACTGATAAGGGAACCATGTAAAATTAGAATTATCCAATAAATTTTCGATAAAATGATATAGATCTACATTTTTAGAACATATAAAAAGAATATAGATGAATTAAGTAAAAATAATGAATAATAAAAATCTTGTACAGAGGGAGAAAGCATAACCCAAATGAAAATGGATATTCGTGAAGAAAACTCTTACATAAATCCATAAGAATGAGGGATTTATAAGGAATACCTTAAAAAATAAATTTAATTAAATTATTTTTAAAATAAAATTATTAAAACAAAAAATAGGTTTGTATATATTTTTATATATACATATATATATATGTGTGTGTCTTAGTGAAATAATACACAAATAAAATTTTACCCTTACCTTACGTAAGAATGTGTTCTGAACATTACCTTAATGTCATGTATAATAAAATGAAATCCATTAATTAAATAATTCTGTACCTTTTTTACATTTAATTTATTTTTTATATTGTTTTTATTTATAGTCTTTTTGATGAGGTATAAGATACAATTTTATCATTCCTGAGAGTTCGTTTCTCTGGATATCATGATCAGTTCGCTTGTTTATAAGTAATTGAGTTCTTTTAAAATGGGAATAATTCTCTAGAATTGGAATTATATGTTATCTAAGAATATAAATAAGTTTAAATGTTTATATATATAATTTGGTTATATGGTATGAGTATATATCATTTAATAAAAAATTTAGTGATAATCATTTAAATTTTTATTGCGGTTATTGTTCATAATGAACTCATTTTTTTAACATTATGTATTATATTAATATGACACTTAAATAAAATTCAAATGGTTTTAATACATATTTTATTTTCTGTTTTAACCACATATTCTTTTTTTCATTACCATCAATGATGGAGAAATTTAAGAATAAAAAAATACCACTCAAGAAGGTTGTAAATCGTTACATCATGGACAATGATTTTATTTTTAAATTAAAAGAGAGTGAGAAAGGAGTTTGATTATGGATTAATAATTTAACCTAAAAAATACTATTTTTTTGATTCACTAGAGTTATCATGTCTTTTTTATGAGTGGATGTGAATAGTGAAGAATAAATGAAAATAACATGGGACAAAATTAAAAGGAAAAGGAATAGGATTTTACCTCTAGTATTATCCGCCTTGATAACATCCTTAGGGAAATGGTTTTGGTATTTTGATTAGACCAAGAGCTCTTCAATATAAGGGAGGGGCTTGGGAAGATTATTGAGATGAAATTTGACAAGGCATATGTATTAGAATGTGTGAGGATAAGTTGTGGTATTTATATTGGAGAAAAGGGGTGATTTTTGAATATTTTTCTCATTTGTTTATTATATTGGCTCAAGACTATGAATATATTTAGAACTATAATAAAATATATAAAAATAATGAAATTGAGTATGATATTATGGTTCTTCCACTAGTGATTACTACAGGAATAGAGTATTTAACTTATAATTTTTTTCTACCATAAATTACCATATTTTACTTCTCAGAAAAAATTCATGTAATTTAGAAAAATAAATAAAATTCACCCTAAACATGTTTCCAAATGAAGAAATAAAAAATTGAATCCATTTTATGAAAATATGTTTATAAATATGAGAAATTTAATTTTTAATTAAAAAAAACTTCTACTCCAAAAATAATGATTTTTAATTCATAACTTATTTTATAACACTCTGTAAAATTACCATAGGTCTCATCCAATTATCCTAAACTCATAATATATTAATATATTAATTTATGAATACATTTAAAGAATTTAAACATTCAATTGAATCATTTTATTTATTAAAAAAAAGTAATTGAATATTTATGACTTGCAAAAATACCAACTATTAATTATTTATTTTTAAACTATTTACTTATATTAACTATGATATAATTATATCATACATTCATTTATAAGATTCCTATATTTTATTTATACAACCATTGGTAAGGTTACTAATCATTTTCATGATTTACTAAACATAAGGGTTATATAATTATTCCTAAGTAAATGTTATTAATTCATCTTTATAGGTTCCATAACTTATAGAAATAGTTATTATTTCATTCATTATTTATTTATAGGGTCTATAATATGTTATATAAGTTATATTTTGAGATTTATATGATATGAAATTAATTTAATAAAGAAAAAATCATTAATGGAATTCAAGGTCATTAAATTCAACCCTCTGGCAAAAATTATTCATTTAAATTTCATGTTTTTCAACTCATTAAAAGATTTGGGTTGTTCGTCATCATAAGTTCCTCATTCCCTTATATTTCCTCTTAAATTTTATTATTTTTCAAATGTAACATTACAAGCTAAGTGATCTAGTTCTTCAACAACTACTCTTTATTGTCCAACCTATAGATAGGCACTTCAAAATAATATAATTCTGGCTCTAAATATATTCCTTCCAATGTAATGACATGCATTGGGTCTGGCATGTACTAACATAACAAAGTGTTTTGGAACAAATTGTGTACTGTAGGAAGGCTAAAAGGAATTTCTAAATGATAACCAACAACTAAAATTATCTCAAAATTTTCAAAATGACCAGTGTACCTAGGGATTACTTTCTAATTACTCCATAATATTCTAACACCGTTCTATAGAGATACTTACAAGAAAACTTGATCTCCCACTTGAAATTCCAAATCCTTCCATCGATTATAAATATATCTCTTTTGCCTACATTTATCTACTTTGATATGGTTTTGAATAGTCTTTATCTTTGCTATTGATTCCTCTACAAGCTATTGGTCACTATGCTTCTTATAACTAACTGCATACCAACAAGTTGGTATATGAAAAATCATTCCTTAAAATTCATTAAATAGTTCCATTTGAATACTTGAATAAACACTATTATTTTAGGAAAACATGACTAGAGGTAAATAATGTTCCCACATATGTTGAAAATCATATGATCATGATCTCAGCATGTCGTCTATATATTAGATCGTCCTTTCTGATTTCTCCACAGTTGGAAGGTGATAAGAAGTACTCAAATGAATCTATGTATCAAAATATTTGTCAAGACTTTTCAAGAATTTGGATGTAAATAGTGGATCAAAATCTGAGACAATTGAGTGAGGTTCTCCATGATGTCTTATAACATCATTAATATATATTTTTACAAGGAACTACCATAAAAAATCCTCCATTATAGTGAGGAAATGTGATTATTTGGTATGTCGATCAAAAAAACACATATTTCAATATTATTTCTCATACTTTTTTACAATCTCATAAAAAAATCCTTTGAGATTCCATCCCATTTCTTTATAGGAGTATACATGGCTTTGATGACACCTCTTGGATGTTGTAATTCATCCTTCAAATATTGAAGACATCTTGATACATAATTAGAAATTTCATGATTCATGATATCACAACAGAAATGATATTTCCAATCTATATACATATTAGTGCTACCATGGTGTATAAAGAAATTTTAATTATGGGAATCATCCTATAACTCCCCTTTTAGCTTGGGATTAGAGGTAACACATATTCTCCCCCTAAATAAAAATTCTATCTTCACACACAAAGTCTAGAAACATCCCATCATTCACACCTTTAATTATCATTTGAACATTCTCACCATTAGATTGAGAACATTTAATTCTCTCTAACAAAGATGGTTGGGAAACCTATTGAAAATTTAATTATGTTTTAAATTCCCTAATGATTCCATTATCAATATTTTCTAGATCTTTGTACACAAGGTCCTTGTCAATATGAATTTTTTAGAACTCTATGATTCTTCCTAATCAATGAATCAGCTACATTATTTTCCTTTCCTAGGTGAAAATGTATTGAACAATCATAATCCTTAAGTTTCTTAAGCCATCTCATTTTCCACATGTTGAGTTCTATCTATGAGAAGATTTATTCCATGATATTATGATCTCTATATATCTTACATAATTAACCATATAGATAGTGTCTCTATATTTTCAGAGAAAATATTATAGATGTTATCTCAATATCATGAATTCTATAGTTCTATTCATGAATTTTCAATTACCCTAACGTATAAGCAATAACTCTATAATTCGTTATAAGGAAACAACTAAGTCCTTTCATTGACACATCATTATAAATCACAAATTCAACATTTACCGATGGTAGAGGGATGATTAGTGAATTCACTAATCACTTATTCAATTATCCAAAACATTATTCACATTCTTTTTTTATACGACCTTAACTACTTTAATAGTAAGCTTGGTTAAAGGGTTAGATAATCCGGAAAAGATATAAACGAAACAACAATAATAACCTATTAAAATAATAAAACTACATACCTAACTTAATTTCATTGGTGTAGTCCATTCTCGAATAGCCATTTTCTATACATGATTAACTACAACATCATCCATAGAGACAATTTAGCCATGTAAAGAAAATGATTGAATCCAAAATTCACACTTCCTAAAATTTCCATATATTTTTTTCTCTTTTAAGAGTCATCAGAACATACTAAAATATATTCTCATTGTCTTCATAGATTTTAGAGTATATTAATATATAATAAATAAATACCAAAATAAATTTATTAAGATATTCCTTGAAAAATATGTTCATTAGATCCTTGAAAATTGATGGTGCATTAGTCAACCCAAATGGAATTATTATAAACTCGTAATGTCCACACCTGGCTCGAAATGTGGTCTATGGATTATCTTCCATCCGCAAATGCAACTAATGATATCCATATTAAATATCAATCATAAATAATTATTTATCTCTAAGATGTTATTCAAATAAATCGTTAATTTGAGGTAGTGGATAAAAGTACATTATTATAATAGCATTTATTTTTCTATAATCATTGAACAACCTCATGGATCCATATTTATTCCCAACAAAGAGAAAATGGGATCCCCAGGGAGAAACACTAGGGTTAATAAATCCATTTTCACACAATTTCTCTAGATGACTTTTAGCTCCACTAATTCAATAGTGTCCATTCTATAGGGTGTCTTTGATATTGGTCTTGAACCTAGAATTAAATTAGCAAAGAAATAAACTTATAATTCTGGAGGATGTACATGTAAACCCTATAGAAATACATCATTATATTCATGCACAATAGGTACATCTTCAAATTAAATATTCATAGATAATGTTTTCTAACCCTCTCCAAGAATTTTTTATTTGAGATACTAGGGTTGTTTATAGAAGAGAATTTAATGTTTATTTTTCTACTCTAATGATATGGGATTCTAAACCTTCCTCACAATTTGCAACTTTCTACTTATTACAATAAATTTTGGTATCATATTTGGAAATCCAATACATATTGAAGATTCTTTCAAAGTAGACCATAGGTATGTTAATAAAATAAGTAGATAATGCATGTTTATATTGTATAATCAAAACATCCCATCACAGTTTTGTTGTAATGAGACTTCCAAAAGAGTCTTTGACTGAAAACTCTTTTGTTAAGGATATTTCGAAATAACCTATGTTAAAATAAATCTGAAAGAAGGTTTAAAGGGATGTGATGATCCAAAATCAAATAAAGAATTCTTTAAATTTGAGGAGATTATTAATGTTCCTAAAACCACATAATTAGGAACTTCAACCTATGTTGTTGTGGTCTCATAAGTTTGTCCTTTATCCATTGTCATTTTATAAGGAATTTTTTCTCGACGATTCAAAAAATAATTTGCAATGGGCCTCATATACCTAAATTTTATCATTAATCAATGGTAGCTTATTTCATTATTTATCAATCATGAGTGTGATGTCCTTTCCATGCACAAATGTAGAAAACATCCTTTACTTTTATGTACAAACAAGGGTGTTTCCTTCAACAAGTATCACATGTAGGAAAATTCCCTTTTTTATTCTTTGCATTTTCCATTATTTCATCTGCCAAACTCTTCTTCTATTGTTATCCCTTAGATTCATATGAATTATAGAATTATTTCTCTATCTTGATAGCACATGACACTATATCTTTATATGATAAGAAATTTTGGTATACTACTGCCCTTCATAGGAATGGCTTTAACTCATCAAAGAATATATAAATCTTGCTCAAGGATTACATATGTAGTCTGTGGTATGCCTTGATTATATTATATTGTAGGCATCATACTATTAAACCTTCAAACACTCCATTTTCATTATATTTAAGAATTTATTTTCCATATCTGGTAATTATTCTTGGGGAAAATCTTATTCAAGGAAAATTTCCTTAATATCTCTCCATTCCATATTTGTAATTTTTTCCTCCTTTTTTTAAATTAACGATCACCAATGATAGGAATATCCAAATAGATGATAAACTACCATGAAAACCTTCTCTATTTGGTTACATATCAATGCGTGAAATATATTCTCAAAGGAACATAGCTATAACTCTGCTACAAATGGGTTTGTAGTCCCATGGAATGATTGAGGATGTTTTTTCATAAAGCGGTCTAACATTGATCCTCTCAATTGTGGTCCTAGATACTCTATATGAGTAATATTTTTATTTATAAACTGAATGAGGTATCCATATATAGTTTTAATTTTCTCATCCCAAATTGCAGTTCATGTACCAATATCATTATCATGCATAGAATGGAAATCCCTATATGGGATACACATGTTGATATGGTTTATATTCCTTCTATTAGGTTCTATTTTTAAATAATGGCATACACTAAATTATGTTATGAATAATAATGTATAATCTCTAATAATAAAAACACTTACCATAAATTTAATTAATTTTCATAACTAATCTCATAATCATAAATGTGGTTTCTTTGGGTGCATCTTTAATTTAAATCCATCATAATGGTTTGCAATTAAAATGTGACTTCGCTGAGGAATATCCATAAAGAGTGTCAAACCAAGTGTATAGTAATGCTCGTTTTTTTGTTCTAGGTTACTCTAAGTTAGGCCAGGGACACCTTGTTGAAGTTTTTACCCTAGTTATATCTGTTCCAAAACAACACCCACTTGTAGTATCTAGAAATGGATGTATTTCTATGAAAAATAATATAATGTATACTTTACAATAATATTACTATGTTCTTATTTTATTATCCTCAATTATTTCATAGTGAAATGTTCCCTAATACATGTTTTCTAAATATAGTTTTTAATTTTTATACTAAACATCCACAAGTTCCAACTATAAAGACCTCGACCCAGGTATCTAGTTGTTGGTTCCATACATTATTATATTTGTATAAATACAAGACTCAATTACCAAAGGATCGACTAGTTTCGTAGTTTTGGAATTCATATTATATTCTTGAACATTACATTATAACTTTAAAGTAAAAAATATTGAAACACTATTTGGAACACCTAAAAATTGTTACATTAACCCTACAAGTTATTCATAATATTAATCTCTATATCCTAGGGAACAATAATACATAAAAAATAGCTGAGGCCAAATGTTTAATTAGCGTAAGAAACACTTTTAATTAAAAATATAAATAATAAGGCAATGTGAATGAATAAAGACACATTCCATTAGAACATCATCTTTAACATGATATGAAAAGATAAAATATGAATAAATAATTCCATAGATGAATTTACATGGGAAAGAAGCTTAACCATGGATATTATACTAGTCGAATATTCACATGGATAATTGATTTCTGATATCATTATGAGGGAATTCATATTTTGGAAATCTAAAACATACTATCAAGGAATCTCTAATGACATATAAAAATGAATAAGTCCTTGTTCAAAACACAATCTACATATTTGAATGGCCTCAGAAAATTCTATTTTTGGTTTGTCTCGTTAGACCTACTAATGCATTAAAGGGCTATAGAAGTCCCCACATATCACATTATATGTCAAATTAATTCTTCATATGAGTGCTATTAAACATAAACATCATATAACAATTAAATGTATATAAATTTTCATTATATTTAAATATAATCACTAACCATTATGAGTAGTATGGTGAATGGAAACAAAATATCACATATGTAGTGAAACTAATCACAAAAAGTTTAATAAAATATGGTATATGATAATAATAATATATCAACCTTAAAAATTAATAATATTCAATATATGTCATTAAATAGAAGAAAATAATCAAATGAAATAATCTAGGAATTCGTGTGATAAATAACCCCTATACTTTGAAAAGTTGGGTTCTTTTTTAAAATAATTTTTATCGGTCCTAATATTTTGTGTAACATTAGAGGTGAAAATATATATTTTTTTGAGGAAAATTTTGTGAGTGTATAAAACTAATGGTGTCTTGAAACAGATTATGGATGGTACTTTAAAGTGGGAAGGAAGTCGATATTTTCCCTTTAATCACGCATGGGTACCGTAAAAAATTGTGACGAGATCCTTGTAAAATATATATTATCACATCAATTAAAGATTAAAAGATATATTTATATCTGTGTGTGTTTTTGGAACATATACAATGAATTTTTTATAATTATATAAAAATATTTATGAATTATATTGTCATATAGATGGAGAATACATAAATCAAATTGAAATGGAGATTATGAAAGATAACTTTTAAAAAAGTATATAAGAATGAGGGAATTATAAGGAATACCTTAGAAGATAAATTTTTTTAAAAACAATTTCATCAAAAAATATTAAAACCAATAAATATTTATGTATATTTTATTAATATATACTTGTATATATATGCATTGGTAAAATAAAACATAAAAAAATAAACCCTTACATTATATCAGAATGTGTTCTTCACTTGAACTTAAATGAGATCATTCCAGATTATTTATACCATGATGAATTTTTTTTTGAGGATTACATTTACATAAGAAAATTTACTATTTAATTCATAATTATTTTCAATCCAATAAAGGACCATTGGGTTATATAGGTAATTTTTATAAAAGTGTATTGTGTTTTATTAAACATAAAGAGTTACACCAATGGTTTTTTATAAGAATTCAAAATGTTACTTGGGATATATATTCATACATCTTCATATGTTAAAAATTATATTATTTAAATATATATAGTCCTTTCCTTATATATTACATATTATAGTGTCTTAAAAAAAATTGCATCATTACATTCCAAATTTTTTTTTGGTTTATAATTTAGAGAGTTATTTTCAAAAAGTGGTGTGGGAAAATAAATATTATTAAGGGGAATTAATGAATGATAGAAACCATAAATTACTTAATACATGTAATTTTTTTCCTTTTTCATAAGTAATCATGGGGTTCAAAATAAAAAATTTATTACCCTACGAATCATTTTCTCTTCCCAATGATTATAATAAAAAAATTCATAAGAAAATATAATGGAAAAATAAAACACATAGAGTTTTTTAACCATGAAACAGAACAAAATTCAAAATCTTTTACTTCTCATCGTTACAAAGCATCACATACTTTCAATTAATATAAATATCTTACATTGTGAAATTATATGTTTTTTAAAAACCAATAGAAATCATAGATAACCCATGTATATATCATTGGGATATCATTTCCACATCAATCTTACAATAAAAAATTCTATTGGAATTAATATATGGTCTAATTCCATTCCTAATGCATTGGAGGTCTACCAAAGACCCACATAACCTTTTTTAATAATGGAACAACCAATCCTTGGGTAAGAATGTGACCACCCATCCTTGTATTATAATTAAACCACCTATAAATGGTTTATAATTGGATTAACCATCATCAAAAACAATTATAATTAAGTATATTATAATCATTAAACATGGAATCTTGCATCTTCATCTTTTCACTCCTAAAAATATTCTTTTCACCCAACAGAAATATTTCTGGATATTGAAGTATCCATTATATTTAAATTTTTACAATATGACTAAAATATATATAAGGATGGTTTTTATTTGAATATAACATATAATATTATAATTTAGTTAAAATATCAAATAATGGTTAGGTAGGTTTTAAATTTCAATGGAAAATATATATTAAAAGAAAATATTCATTTTTTCCTTTTATAAAGAACGTCAAAACATTTTGTAAAATGCATATTTTTTAAAACATTTAAAATAATAATAATGCTACATTAACTGTTAATTATAATTATCATAGGTATAAATAAAAATATTAATAATAAAATTTTAAAATGTTGACATGGATGAAAAGATGTTTTGAGGGAAACTATAAAAGAGAATTTTAAAAAGAATGTCCCTTAAATGAGTCCAACCCATCACATACATTAATTTTTATCTGAAATAATAAACTTATGTAATTTATTTATTTAATTGATCATATTTTTATAATTTATTAAACCTTTTTTACCATTTTACAATTAATTACTCAATCAATTAATATCACATTCAACTTTTTGTTTATATTCGAATCATATATCCTAAATGACTTAAGTGGGTTTGTATGGTCAAAGTTGTCATTGTTACACGATATTAAGAATAATAGTAACTAAATAATAATTATTTTCATAAATCATTTATACATTTAAAACCATATAGGAAATATGTTAATGAAAAATGAACTATGTAACAATCATAGTGATCATAGGTTGTATGTATGGATGAGTAATGTTTTTATCTTTGAACGATCATTATATAAAAAAAGTATATATTATTTTTTATTTATAGAATTATTAATATATCATAAAAATCATATTAAATATTTAACTATACTATTATATATCATCTGTATAATGTGGTGCGGAAAACGAATCATGTCACATCATGGAAGTGGTAGTCAAGACATATGCACAAACATTGATATCATTTTTTGGTGAATGGAAACGTATGAAAATATATGATATATTTACGTTCAAGATTGATAAATATTTCATTAATATCATATATATATATATACACATTAAATACATCATTAAAACTTGAAATGAGATGTGGTGATGAGAAATTAATCATATTAGTTTATGAGGCAATCGTCCACCATATACACAATCGATGGATTCCATTCCCATTTGATAGAGGTTATATAGGGATATAGGTTTTTACATTAACATCCTAAAATATAATTTTATGTTATGTCATTGTATTATTATATAATCAATGTTATGTAACATTTTTTTGATATGGAAGAAGAAATAAAACAAAAGAAGTTGGATAAGAATGATACCTCTTCTTCAGACATCCCCCTAATGGTTTACACCAAATTTATCCGTAGTTTGGTTTATGATAGAAAATAATCAACAAGTATTTACTAACTGATTTAATTAAGTAATTTAGGTTTGTATTCGTTGAATAAAAATATTTTTATATGTGAATAAATGTCAAGAAAAAGTTCACTTTTATAATAGAGGGTAGGGGAACTGTTTGAATTTTATAAAATATTATATTAATATAAATTAATATTCATGTAATAATGGATCCAAACATATTTATTTACAATATTTTATGAGTATGTGTCAAAATTATGTCATCCAATAAATTTTTTACATTTTTAGGTGATGGTTTTAGCCTTATCGTTTTATTTAAACGCTTGTTAACTCTTTTGATGATTATATTGATAACAATGTTTTTTAATATATAAGGGTCAATATAATTATTATAACGAAAACTGGACCTAAAATAGAACATGGATCATATTTTCACCCTTATTTCAGTTAATTTTCTAATGATTAGTTTTTTAGAAATTTTAAATCATTTAATAAATATTATTTATTATAAAATATCATTAAACTCAAAATACTTAACTATTAATTCTATTTGAAATTTAAAATAATAAAAAATTGAAATTATAATTTAATGAATAAAATTATATATTGTTAGTAATATTTATGTAATAATCATGGAATAAGAATATAATTTCAAATCATTTTATTTTTAGCATTTATAAAATCAGTAATTTTATTTTTTTCATTAATTAAATAATGATTGTATCAAAGTTGTATAATGTTTTAAGGTATTTATTTCTCCACTAATTTTTCTAATGAATTATCATTGTAAACAAAATAAATTTATCATTCAAATAAATTTTTAAAACATAACATATCCTCTTTTAATCATCTTGTTAAATAAAAATAGTTTTATTAAAATAATGAGTGTGACATTTTTTTCTTTATAATCACATAAATATTATAAAGGTAAAAATAAATGAAATATGTTAACATGTTTCTATATTTTCAATAAATATTTGAAAATTTACAGACACCACTAATTAAATTGGGCTTTGTAGAGTTTTATAGTTTGTTTAGTCCTTATCATATTACTTTTAACCCTTAATTACTTGATTTACCATTTCTAAAGTAAATAAATTTACTATAATTACTATAAATAATGACTAAAAATAAAGGGAAACTATTTACCAAATATCGACCCCTTGATTCCAAAAATAAAATATATTTTTCATGATTCCTGAAATATAAATGGTAAATTTTATTTTATAATTAAACTGTAAAAATTCTATGGAAACGTGTTTTTTTTAGAAAAAAAATTCCTTTCAAGTATAAAATGATTTTATACAAAATTCTTATATAACATTAATCAAAATATTGAATTATAATAAATTAATTAAAATTAAACTAAATTTTTATTAAAACATATTCTAAATATAATTTTTCATTCTAAATTATCAAAATGAAAATATTATTTTCAATAAAAAAAATTTATTTTTCACATTTCGTTAAAAATTAAATATTTTTAGAAATTTATAAAAAATTAATCTTAAGATATTTTAGAAATAATGATTTTAAAAAAGTACTTTTTATAAAATTAAATTTTTTTAATTTGGAAGTCAATATTATAAATAAAACGACATAATTAATGAAATCCCACTTTTGTTAGAAATAATGGGCTTTTTACTTTTTATTAAAAAATAAAATATTAATCAAATAATTAATATAATTCTATAAAATAAATTAGATAAATTTTTTAAAATGTTTTATCATAACATGAACTGGGTTGTTACATTCTTCTCCCTTTGATAAATTACTTCCTCACAATTTTATTCACATTTTATACAAGTGGGGATATCATTCAATCATTTATATTCTAAATTCCCATGTTCCTTCTTGACCATTTGGTTTCTCCATAAAACCTTAACTCGGTGAGTTATATTACTCTGCAAAATATTCTCTCTATAATTGAGAATATGAAAAGTTTATTCATTATAATAAATATTATCTTCAAACTATACTAAAAAATTTTCAACACATGAGATGAATTTTGTGAATATATTCTTAACATCTATTTTTGAAATACGTTGTGTATCTGGAATAAACTCATAGGAAAGGCCACTTGATAGAAAACTAACCCAAATTTCTTTATGATTTCATCATATCCAATTAAAATAGGACAGACAAAAATGCATAAAACTTTTCCATAGAGATACAATATGGTATGATCACATACTTTGAAATAATGATCTTTATTCTTATTATCTTCAAAACATTTATTAATTCTTGGATCAATCCTCATATGTTGTTAAATAGTTTTTACCTTCATAACAATTTCCTATACCAACTCCGGTCCATCAAATTCCATTCCCAAATTTCATCACAAAATTATTGATTTCGACACCACTTCCCATATAATTCTTAAAAATGTTGCATATATATATATTAGAATGAAAAATGATGTTAAATAAAAATTAAACTAATAAAATATATTAATCTTAAATTCAATTGTAATCCATTAAAAATTCATAAAGAATTTCTTCCATGGAATGAATCTTTTATGTAGACTGTCCATTCGATTAAGGATTAATATATGTATTAAAATTTATATCATTACTTAATGACTTTTTAAGTCCATTACCAAAATTTTATTTGATCATGGGATCATGGTAAGAATAAATTAAGAAATCAACATCATTTAACATAACCTTCTTCTAGATTTATAGTGAAGAATATTGATCTATAGACATAGTATGTTTAAGGAGAAATAAATGTCCAGGAAAAATTAAATGATAAAAATATCCAAAATTAAATTATTACCTATAGATTTCTTTTTCAATACCACCATGAAATCCATTGATATATTATCTAATTCTCATTAGGGCATTGGAAAAGCCTTAATTACACCCTTCATTAATTTGAAATTTTATTTATACTAATTTAATATATAAAATATCATGCTAAATTAAGAAAAATTTCATTTCATTTCATCCCTTTAGTAATTATTATTATGGAATGTCTTCAAGATAGAATGAAAAATAGGGAAATGTGAGCCATAATTATTAATTGAATCCTTGAATAAGAATCACAAGGCATATAAAATATAATTCCAAATATGATAATTCATCTTTCTTCAATAGTATACTCTAGCACCTTGATTTTTCTAAAAGATTCTTTTTTTCCTGTAAATCACTATCTCCCTTTAGTGATTTCATAATTCTCTCTAAAAATTAAACTACCCTAATACTAGAAATAAAACAAATGAGGTTCTTTCTTCCATTACTTATGAGAAAAAAAATCATCAAAATATTTACAAATGGTAAATGTTCTAAATGTAACAATGTTAATATAGCATTATTTTCTGTGTCCAAACGTCAAGTAAATTGTTTTTATTGCAAGGATGATAATGAAATGTAAGGTCTTAATGATAAATCAATTCCATCTGACTCCTCTTTCTCATTTTAAACATATTCATAGTGAATATATATTTCCAAATTATATGATAAGTATATACTTCACACATGGATCCATATAAATAATGTATACATTTTTTTAAATCAATCAATTTAATATCAATGTTATGTTAATGATTCAGATAATTTTAATAATTCAATTTTAATATATGATATTCATAATCCATAACATGATTAAATTGTGTCAAGACACAAGAAATTATAAATAATGAATAATCACTATAGATGATGAATTATCCATTTCTCAAGGGATGGACCAAAACTAGAGTAGCCACCAGTCATCTCTTCAGTTCATAAAAAAACATCACATTCGTTCATCGAAATGAATTTAAAACCTTTTTGGGTCAACATAGTTAGTGGGATATAAAATAGAGCAATACGTTTAATAAACTCAAGGTATTAACTCTCTTATACTTGAAAGCTATAAATCTCTATGAAATTTGTAGGTCTTCTAAAATCATAAACAACTTCAATTTTAGTAGGGACAACAATTATTCCATCTTGAGATACATTATAACCAAGGAATAAAAATTTGTTGCAACCCAAATTCACACATACTAAATTTTCAAAATATATTATGTTATTTTAAGGATTAGAAAATGTTTCATTTGAAATTTTCATTATCCTAATGAATTTTATAATATACCAACATTTCTTTAATAAACAGAAATTTATACTCTTGTAAATTTTCATAAAAACTATATTCATTATAACTATAAATATAGGTGGTGCATAAGACAACTTAATGTGAATAAATAAAAACTCTAAATGCATATACCTAGTCCAAAAATATATCTTCATAATATCATCCTTCTTCACCTTCAACTAAGGGTACACCGATAAGATATCAATGTTAAAAAAGTATTTTACTACCTAGATATGATCAATAAAATTATTGAACATAAGAAAAAGGTACTTATTCATAACACTGATGTTTTTAAAAAATTTATAATCATTAAAAAGGTAATTATTCATTACACTGATGTTATTCAAATATTTATAATCAATGAAATGTTTTTCGGAATCATCTTTAATATTAATATAAAAATGGATAAATCCATTGTGATGTTCGAGGATAAATCAAAACATCATATAGAAACTATTAATTATTTTTTATATTTTTAAAAAATTCTTTATCCAATAGATATGTGTTTTTTTGAAATATTCTTAGCATCATGAAAAACTTCAATAGTCAATTTGACCTATTGATGAGTAATTACACTAAAATAATCATCATAAAATAGATTCACATATTCATTTACTAATTGAAATCACTTATAGAAATAATTTATTTCATCTCAATAACTTCATCTTGGTAACCTTCGTTGTCATCCCTAATAAATTTATTTACATCAAGGTAGGTTATAAAAGGTAAGAAATTATTGTAAAAAACAATATTTTCTCTACAATATATCTTATAATGAAAAATTAAAATCCAATTTATTCCCAAATAATATTAAACTCTTCCATGGGTAGTTCAATAATATTTTCTGTAAATACAACATAGCTAAAAACAATATGTATATTCATATAAATCTTTTTTTATAAATATTTCCACATATATTTTTTACAAAATTGTTTACCTTTTTAATTGAGATGATATTACATTTTTAATTAAAAATTTATCAAAAATTAAATAATATGAAGATCCATATTCAAATAGGTTATTGTAATAATTCATATAATAATGATACATACATGTCACGACTTAATTAGATGGCTCAACATCAACTATAATTGCAGAAAATGATTTTTTTCACACCTTTGTTCTATAAATTTTGATGATTTCCATCCCGAGTTACTAACTTTAGACTCACATTACCATAATTACACCACTCATTAATATTAAAGCGTCTGATCATCATCTTTTAATTATTTTTATGATCACTTTCCATTTAGTAATGATCCATACACTCATACTTTCCACATTTTAAGTAATTTACATATTTCATATGACATTAACTAGGTTTTTTTTACCATAACTATCAAAAAATAGAAACATTATTTTATTACCATTACATTTATTTGATGGATAATTTCTCATTTGCTACTAACTAAACCATTTGTTATACTTATTTTCATGAAATACCTAATCATCGAAAAAAATGTCTATATTTTCAGAATATCAAACTTCTTTAGCAAAAAAAATTAAAATCATGGGAGTCTAATTCCCATATATTTCAAGGATTCAATCCTTAGTAAAACTTATTGATTTTATTATCAATATGTTTTTTAAAATTTGTAGCATACTATTCCAATTGGGTGAAAATTTATTCATACTCATCCACTAAATATTCTTCTTGTTTTCTCAATTATGAGAATTTGGTATTCATTTTATGTAGAACCACTATATGAAAATACTTCTTATAGATAATATTATTAATCATGTCCCAGTACTAGGCTTCTATCTCATCCATTTCAATGATATTATTAACTATTGACCACCACTAGTCAGCTTCACCTTTTAATAAATAAATAGAATTACTTATATTTTGTTGATATAAATATCCAATGACATCAAAATATTATATATGGTTATTTAATTATTGCATCATCGACCATTATATTAGATGATCAACTTAATATTGGATGATGTAGTCCCATTAAATTATCCAAAATCATTTTACATCATTGTAATAGATCTGGATTCTCTCTCACAAAAATGAAAATACCATATATCGTTAATGTCAATTAATTAATCATATAAAAAATGATCATTTATAATTTCATCCATTATAGGTTATTACTTCAGATGGATACCATACCCTCAGAGCATTCCTACTTCAATTTAATGGTTTCCATAGTGTAAAACCATTCTAAAATGACATAGTTTAAATTAATAATCATTGTAATCATTATGTGTTATATCATTTCAACTTCTCCATAAGTTAATTTTTTTAATAGTGCTCAATTATAATTATCCTAACCCATAATTTTATCTAATTCTTACCTTTATACCAACTGTAAGGACGAGGCCATATAAATTTATAATTATAGTGACATTAAACTTGAAATCGCATTATTTAATTCAGAAAGTAATTTTGTGTTTAGTTTTTTTGACATTTAGTTCATAAATATTACACACAAAACCATAATATTATAATGTGAAAACATATAATTAGTATCTATTTTTCCTAGAAAATCAAACATTTAAAAATAAACATTTTTTTCTTTTCATGAATCATTTTCAAAAAATTTATCTTCAAATGTTCTCTATCCCTTCTCATCTTTAAAACACTATAAAAAATTTTAATACATGGTATGAGAAAAAAAACCATATTAAGGAAAATAAAAATAAATAACTAATCCATTAGTCCATGATTACTTATTAAAAAAAATTCTTTATATAAAAAAAATCTTTTAGTTCAAAATAAACATTTTATTACCAATGAAATCACATTATCTCCCAAAATATTTTCATAAATAATTTCACAAAAAAAATAAAAAAATAAAAACTCATAATTGATTATTTTCAATCATGAAAACTTATAAATGTTTTTAAAAAATTCATAATTTTCACCTTTACAAAATAGAATATACATTCAACAAAATAAATACTTATTTTTTTACCTTTTGAAATCATAATATTTCTCAAAAATATCATAGAAATTATAGATAATTCATGTAGGTATGTTTGGGACATCATTTCCATATCACTAATATGATCAATATCACAAATGGAATAACAATATAGTTGAATTCCATACCTGATGAACTTTGTGGTTCATCACAGATCGACCCATCCATGGTATATAATGGAAACACCCAAACAAAGTTAATAGCATAAAAACCCATCCTTGGTTTATTAAATTATGATTGGTAATTAGTATATACAAGAACCTCCAATCATAATAAAAAATTACCAATAAATAAAACACAATCACAGTACATTGAAAATTTTGTTTTCAACATTACACTTATAAAAATATTATTTGTGCCAATATTAGAATATTTATACATATTAATATTTCTATTCCATTTAATAGAATTAAAAAATTACAAGAATATTGGGATACATTAATTTTCATTAAATATTTCATTAAATATAAAATAATGTTTATGGTGGTGGTAAAATTCATTATTGTTATATATGTTAAATTTGTGAATTTATTTATACTTATTGTAATGAATGTAAAAAACATATAACAATATTACTTTTTAAAATCATTGAATTAATTTCAAAAAGAAAAATAAAATGTTCATTATAATTAATTTATTCATATATAAATTTATTAATATGAATTTATAATAATATAGACATGAAAGGAAAATAGTTTTAAGGGAATAGGTAAAAGGGAATTTTTAATATAAATTCCCTTAAATTTATTCTTACTCATCATGTACATTGTTTATCATCAAAAAAAATAAAATTATGATAATTCGTTACATTTTTAATAAACGTTTATTATATATTTTTCATTTTACCATGATATAATAAATTATTCAACTAATTATGTTTAAATTACACATTTTGATGATATTCAACTCATATATCAAAAACGGATTTGATAAGTTGACTATGGTCATAGTGGTATTTATTACACCATATCTAGAATAATAATAATGATATAATAATAATTTTTACAAGTCATTTATACTTTTAAAATAAATAATTAATGATGTTTATGAAAAATGAACTATGTTACAATCATGGAGATGATAGGTCGTACATACGCTAGAGAAACACTTCCATTTTATCAATAATCATTATGGAAAGACGGTTTTTATTATTTTATCTTTATAAGATGATAATAATATCATAAATACAATGTTATTCTCTTATGTAATCTTATATATTTAATCTATGTGATGTGGTGATGAAAAAAAATCACGTTACTTCATATAGGTGGTAGTCCACACGTATGCACAAATGATGTTATAATTTTCTAGTAAATGTAATATTAAGAAAATAGATGATATATTATATATAATAAATGATAAATATGACATTAATATGAAATATATACATTAAATCAAACATTATAATTTTTCATTGGATGTGGTTATGGAAAACATATTATAACGGTTCGTTAGAAGGTAGTCTACCGTACACATGAATGATTGATTCCTTCCCCACATGATATATGTTTTAGATGGATAATGTTTATTCTATTAACTTTTTAATATCTCAATACATGAGAGATACTAATTTTAATATATCATAACATTTAAAGAATATTATAATTATTTTTACATATAAATAATAAAAATCTTATTGTTAAGAATAATACCTCTTATTCAGACAACCTCTTAAGGATCACACAAATAGAATTCATGGGATGAATTTCTAAAAAAATGACTCAATGACATTTGGAGGGATGTTAGGAAGGTATTAGAGTAGGTATGGAGTATAGAAAAATGATTTTTATGTTTGAATAAGTGAGAATCATATGTTACCATTTATTAGATATGGGAGGGGTATTCAGGAAATTTCCTGAAATATTAAATTAATATTTATTCATTTTGATTCCCAAATGGATCAAAACAGATTTATTACAAATAAAGGATCTGGATGGGTAGAAATAATCTCATAATCAATATTACATTTTTAGGTTATGTTTGTAACTATATCATTTTTATTTAACCCCTTGTTAACCCTTTTGATGATTATTTCGAGAAATATGTTTTTTGTATTTAGGGTTCAATATAGTTAATATTAAAGTAAAATTTCCCCTTAAAGGGATTGTGGATGATATTTTAAACATTATCCCAATCAGTAGGAAAATTATTTTATTTTTAGTACATTAAAACATTTAACAAAATATTATTTATTATAAAATATCATTAATTTCAATTTTAGATCTATTCATTTAATTTGACCTGTAAAACAATAAGAAAATAATAGAAAATTAATATAATGCATTCACACCAATATATAATTTATTTTTTATTTATAAAAATATTGAAAATATCTATTATTTAAAATTATATTTTTCATACATTTTTAAAATCTTTTATTTAAGGTTCTGTTAATTGAATTATTACTACATCAGTATTGTGTATTATTTTAAGGTCATTATATCCTGACAAAAATTTTAAAAATAATCTAAAATTATAAAAAATAATTTTTATTTTAAATGAAAATTTGTAACTAATTATATCCTCTTTTAATAATTATGTTAAACAAATGTGGTTATTAAAAGCAAGAGTGTTATTTTTTTGATTTATATTCACTTGAATATTATATGTTAAAAATTAATAAAATTTGCTATAATTTTTCCATATTTTAGTGATATTTATGGACATGAACACATAATAATCATATAATAAAATAAAATAGCATTATAGGGTTATTTTTTGTCATTATAAAATTATTTATAACCCTCAGTTAATAAATTTACTCTTACTGTTATAACAAAATTTATCATCATTACTATACATATTGACTAAATATTAAATTGGCCGATTAAAAAAATTGAACTCCTTGATTAAAAATTTTTAATAAATTTTTAATTAATAACTACATATAAGTTTCAGAAGTGTTTTTAAAATTAAACTAGTATACCAATAAAAATAACTATTTTTTAGAAAAGTTCCATTTTCACTATAAAATCGTTTTATAACAAACTCAATTATAAAATACATTTAGAAAATGATAATTGGATTAATTTAAATAAAATATAACTAATTAAATTATAAAATTAATCAAAACTATAATTAGACCATGTAAATAATCAAAATGAAAAATACAATTTTAAATAAATATTATTATTTTTCACTTATCACTGAAATATAAATATTTTCAATAAAATAAAAAATTATTCATATAACAATTATAAAATTATAATTTAATAATCTATGTACATTTTATAAAATGAAATTTCTTTTAATTGGAAATATAAATATTATATAAAACCATATAATTCATGAAAATCCAATTTGGTTAGAAATGAATATTTTTACCTTTTAACTAAAAAATAACATAATTGTATTATAATGAATATAATTCTATAAAATCATAGAAATAAATATATAAAATTTTTGTTATCTTTAAATTACATGGTATATTAAAAATTGTATGATAAATTATCGAAATGATGTTTTAAATTACATCAAAAAATATTTTTGTATATGATTTTATAAGATGACACAAAATAAATGTGATATATTTTAAAAATACAAATAACCCTATAATCCTTTAGTGAAGGATTGATATTGATGGATATATTCACGAAATACATGAAAAATATGTATAAAATAATTATATATCGAATAGTATGATATGAACATATATCATATGGGATTGAACATATCATACAGTTTGATATATAGATATTTTTTGATAAACAATAAATATTTACAATGAATATGACATCTTGATGGCTCAATATTTTACCCATCAATAATATCATGCGATATTAATTCATTTATAATATAAAATGAGTTTACAATATTTATATTAAACATTAAATGATTTATATCAGTAAATTTACACAATGCTTATTTTATAAAATCATCCATTCAATGTTTATAAAATGTTCTAGTAATTTGGAAGGGATTTATTGATATTATATGTGAAGCATATACTATAAATCTTACAATTAAATCTGTTATTCGACAAACTAAAACTAAAAAAACTCAATCCATCCTTTACTAATAATTATAATAGGTTGTAGTTTGAATGAATCTTTTCCTATAAATTAGGATATTTGTAAAACTCATGGATACCCTTTGATAAAAGATGAACTTGGATACTAGTTAGTATTATTAATTAATTATAATGAATAAATATTATGAAGGATCTTGAGTTAATTATTAAAATTTTATTCTTCATTTATGGTGTATTAATTTTTCATCAATGCTTTGAATGATTTTAGAGTTTCGAGGATTATAATTTTTTCTTATACCTTTTATATGTTCTATCCTTCTATTTATAATCTAAACAATATGTATTATAATTATTACACCAAATGTTTTCATGATTTTTTCTTCTTTTTGGGATTTTAATGAATAATTTTTACAACGTGTTAGTTTTTGATAACCCAATGTAGGTAATATCGTTATTCTTCTAAGAATAGGATTTGAATCATGTTGATGCATTATAATATATTTATTTGAAAAAAAATTAATATATTTAATACCAAATGGTATAATTATGAAACCTATGTGTAAGTGTTTGATTTTTTTTTTCTACTGTCTTAGAGGGATTACTACCTAAGAGAGAATTTTTAGATCTTCATAAATAATAATAACATGAGGAATATATTTTTTTATTACAGTTACTGAATGAATATACATTGAGAATAGTTTCTAAAAAAAATTATTTTATAACAAAATGTTATTATATGATGGGAAGTATTTGTGTATATTCACATATAAATATTTACATGATGATTGAATCATTGGAGATGGGGATAAATTACGGAATATGGTAAATATTATGAAAACTAATTTCTAACCTGAATATGGAATGGATCAATGGTTTCAATATCATATAAAGGTTTCATAAATTCTTATGAAATGGGTTATATATATATATATATTAGAATTAGTGAAGATATATTTTACATGAACTCATAGTGACAATGTATGGTAGTTGTTTTAAAAATTATTTATTAATGTTAATTAAGGAGTTAAAATAATATAATAGGTATATCAGAGAAACAATTTGGGTGATGGGTTTTAGTGATTAGTTGTACGATTTGCTTCTTTATGTATCACTTATGAACAATTGAATGAATAATATTTTTTTAATATTGGTTGTTTTATCTATTTCATTATCAATATTTTATGTGTAATAAAATAATTTTTTTTATTATTAGATTTTTCTAGTATCCACTAGAATCATGATGTGATATAGGCTACCATAGAGTTATTTATTGTAACACCCTGTGATTTTTAATGAATAATATGTTCAAAAGAATATACAACTGATAGCACCTATCTTGAACGAACCAAAGGATATTATTATTTTATGACATTTATGTCATATCCATTGAATTGGTGGTTATTAATAAAATTAAATTTTTTTAATTATATATATATATATATTAAAGTATTAGTAATTTAAAATTTGTCGATAAATTATTAATAAATAAATGCACCTAATTTTTTGTAATGGTTATTATATTCTTCAAAATAATTTTCCTTCAAAATAGTTCTTGTTGATATTAAGGAAGATAATAATTTAATTAATTTCAAGAACATTTAGACATATTATATTATAAAAAAATATAAATTTTTAAATCATTATGTCAAAATTATCTTAGAGTGAATGTTTATGATTTTTTTAAAACCCATTTTTTTCAATAAATAATGAAAAATAATATATTTTTGGAAAAAAATATTTTTCAAGATTTTAAGAAGTAATGTTTTGTGTTAATGTTTAAAAATAAAACTAGTTCTCTTATATTATTAATAATCCATTTATGTTTTTCTAAACCAATTTTATAGTTGAATTAAGTATAAAAAACCATTATACATAAAGTCATTTTTCTGAAAATAATATTTAATCATGTGTTACAAATTTAATATTAAATTAAAATACTCCACTTATGTGAATTGAATATATTAATATATATTTCTTATTTTTAATCCAAATAATTAATATTATGTGACACATTCAGCTTACATTTTTTCAATTTGAATACTAGCCATATTAATTTTATTTATAATGTTAAAAGTAAAATGGGATAATTAGGATTAAAAATATTGTTATAACGATTACAATTAATTCAATCAATTTAATTTATTTCATTTTATAAGTCTATATAATTCATAATAATTTAAAAATTGAAAATATTACCACTATTATACATTTTTATTTTATCTTTATATTTGTAATATTTATGAAGAATATAAATTAAAAAATTCCACTTCCCTACATTTAATTTCTATAATATTTTTTGATATTGATAAAAACAACAAATCTTCAGTGATAAATGGTTATTTAAAATATTAATGATTTTTCTCATTGTATTTTATTTTTAATTATAATGATGATTTAATTACCTTAAATTCATACATAACACTAATAGAGGACTTATAGAAGTAGTAGAAAAAATAAGTAAATAAATTTAAAAACAATAAAAGTAATAGTTTTTTTGGGTAGTTTATATTTTGAAAAGATTTTTTAAAATTATTATAACATATCATATATGTTTTAATGGTTTAAATTTAAATTCCATTAATTTCATTTTGTTTTCAAAGTCAAATATGGGAATATTTTACATTTGACTTAAATAGTATTTAATGTCAAATAATATTTTATTAAATTAATTAGTATTTATAAAAGAATTAAATGATGATAATTTGGATTATTAATGGTATTATATTTATTCAATTTTTCATTTATGATCAAATTTTCACCTTAAAAATAAAATTAAAACGTTTTCATATTGAATTAATCATCAACATGGTTAATGTTAAAAAAATTAAACAAAGTGGTTAAACCAAATTATAAGGTTCAAAATGTTGTATAAACTAGTATAAAATTTTTACTGTGATTTTAATAAAAACATAGGCTTATTATAGTTGAATATGTTTTATTTTTAACCCATTTTACATGAGTTAGGAAGATATTATATCATAATATTTCTTATATTTCCAAAATGAAATTAAATATAATTTATAAAAAATAATATTTTACTAAATGATTTAAAATTCTTAAAAATATTATATTAAAAACATGATTGGGATATGTTTTAAAATAGAAAACACATTCCATTTATGATTCACTTTTCCTTTTATAGTAAATTTATTTTTAAAAAAAATGAAATCATGTAAATTGTCAAAAGGGTTAATGTAGGCAATTAAAACAGAGAAAAAATAATGAAAACATATGAAAATTCTATAGAATTTAATTTTATGGTATATTTTCAACTAAAAAATATATTATATTATAATTATATTAATTTGTAGTCATTGTTCAATGATATTAAATTTATATAAATTTAATACTTAATGTAAGTCTAAGAGTTCCCCTCCTCTCACTTGTAAAATGTGACCTCTGATCATATCTTACTCTAAATATTTCAGACTTATATATCATAAAATATCTACTATAACACCTTCTATCTTTAATACCGAAAGTTTAGGTTATCACATCTTACCAAAAGACCATTCATTCATGGATTAAGGTGTAAAACAAACGTGGGTTATCATTAAGATGTATAAATCTTAACCAAAAGTTTAAAATTTTATTTATTCTTGTACTTATTAGAAAACATGGTATAAATTAAAAAATATTTAAATAAATATATTTAATTTATATAATATTTATTATGATATGAGAACAACCATTTTCATCATCCTTCAAGACCATTGGAAAACAATAGTGTCGCTCGTGTGTATGTGTGGACTACCACCTACATGAAGCGATGTGATTAAATATTCCATACTCTTAACATATATAGTAAAAATTATTTATTTAATAAATATATATGATATATGTTATATAATAATGATTCTAAAAAGGTGAAATATAATTTAATTGTCTTTCATTTCATATGTTGAAAATTGAAAACAATTTTTATGTGTACGTATGGTCTCCCATCTCCGTGAACTATGTAATTAAATTTATATTTCTATGTGTCTTAATCGAAATATATATTTGATTAAAATTTATGATATTAATATCATTTTTTAAATTATATATATTTTGTAACCATGATCAATGTATATGGAATGCGACTACTAAACCAAAACATACATGTAAAATAGAGTAGTTAACACCAAGAACAATGATTTTAATAAAAAATGAGAATGAATGGGCAATAATATGTTATAAGTATAACATATATGGTATAATAAATATAATTATTGTTCTTGGATAAGTTTATAATAAATATATATTTATTATTATAGAGGGTTGAATGTGTCTGATTAATCATGATACTTGAGGTAATGGATTTATGTTTCAATTATATTTGTATAACGATTGTTTATGCTCAAATATTAGTTTACAAAATTATATAATTATTATATAATAAATAAATTTAATTTTATTATTCTCTATTTATTCATGAAATTTTCATATATTATTACTATTCTCCACCCATAGTTACTTATAGTGATCGTAAAAATGGGTTAAGATAAACATAATAGAATTCCTCTTTGGTTTAGAATATTTTTTTCATATTCATTTTTTATCAAAATAATATTCAATAATTATTTAATATTATCCTATGATTTATTAAATAAACTTTCACCCATGTATTAATTTTTTTAAAAAGTCTCAAAGGAATATTTTTACTGTTTTTGGATCGAGGTACTTTTGACTTTAACCGAAAATGTGAATAGAATCATTGTCATGACATATACCATACTAAAAAAATTTCCCAATAGGTTGATCACTCAATGTTTTGAAACATAAATTGCGATTTGACCTGAATAATTTCTATTAAAATATTTTTCATAATATTTTGTGCAATTTTAGATTTTAAATATATTATTGTAAAATGAAAATGGAATTTTCCTTAACAAATATTCCAATGATATTTTAAAGGAATTTTAATTTTTCATGAAATCAATTGATGTTAAGTATAATTTATAGTGGATAAAATCAAATGATACTATCCTTATTTTTTCCTTCGATTGTTTATGATTGTGATGATGGGATTCATATGAATCCGATTTATTTTTTGTAACGCCTCGACCCCAGTTACCCTGAGTCGGTTTATTATTTTAATACATTGGCATGATTACAAGAAATCATGTCCAGAAGGACCGATCAGTTTAGCAGTCTTTTAAAATAGATTACATAAATTAACATTACATTAAAATTTCAAACATAAAACACAGCGTAAATAGTTCTTTGAGAACACCATTATTCTGATTAGCTTCACCCAGCTTATTAATCATAATAAACTTCTTGGAGTCCTGGTAAAAATAAAACATAGAAAGGGTTGATCTCAAACTCTCAGTAAGGGTAAGGAATACATCAGAAGATAACATAAATATTAAGCATGGTGAATAATTGAAACTACATGCCTTTAGAAATAATAAACATGAATACTTTTATGTCAAGAGTATGAGCTGAGTAAATAAATCCATAATAAAACATAATCAACGGTATTCTACTAGTCAAATGACCACATGAACCATCAATATTATTTACACAATGAGGTAATGTATAATGCTAGAAATTCTAAAAGATTTTTTCAAGGCCTCAGCCAAGATGTCTAAAAATGATTCAGTCCTTGGCCAAAACCATAAATCAAATTGGGAAAGGGCCTTGGCCATTTCCATGTCTAGTTGTCTAATGAGACCTGACTGAAAATTTAGTTTTTTATTATCAAAAACACTTTTATGGGAAAAGTTAAAAAACCCCAAGTTCATCCAGGACATTCATTAATGGAAAAAACATAGTTGTTAAAATTAAACATGACCCTCTTATCCTCTTTATCCCTAAAAAGATTCCAGGAAAGGGAAGTTACCAGTGTTGCTGGTGAATCATCAAGCATGTATTCAAAGTGAGACGCCATCTTGTCCCTAACTGTCATTTATTCCTACTGTGTGATCTTATATTCATTGAAACCTATTACTGAAATTAGATTATATTTTTCTATCCACTCACTCTGTTCACTGTTAGTATCCACCTGAATAGGCATTCCCATCATCTTCTCACCATCCTTTATGGAAGCATTAATCACCATAAATTCTTCTTCCATATCTTCTTCGGAATGCAATATCAATTCAGAAGGAATTTACACATGTTGGACCCCCCAAAGGAAGGCTTCCCCACAACCCCCCTCTTCCAAATGAATCAACATTTCAGTAGAATTGGAAAAGATCCCCTTCTCCTTTCATTTTTCTTTTTTAGCAGATCGAGTCTCCATAGATAAAGGTAAATATGAGTAATCCTTTCATTTTTTCTTACTAACTTTCCACCCCTTCCTCATCTGTTAGACACAAAGATCTTTTTCATGGAATTCTAGATCTCTGTATTCAGCAGCCTAACCATATGACTCTTCATCATAATCCTCCCTTGGAAGATCATCCTTCTAACCAGACTCTTTAAACACCAATCTAGAAAAGAGATTATCCAGCTTAATAGCTGGATACATACTCCTCAAGCTTGATCTATTCATAACCTCAGTCTGTTGAATGTGCTCTTTACTAGAAGGACCCAGACCAGAAAGCACAGCCTCGGCATATGAAGAAGCCTTAATGGACTTAGCATTACCCTCCTTCTATACAAGCTCGCTGGTGTCCAAACATGAAAACGTTTTATGGATATGGACACCATATTGGACTAGACCCTTGTCTGAATGTTGAGTGCTGACCCCCGACGTAGAAGAAATATGGTTTGGAGTGATATGGGGTTCATTTGACACCCATTCCATCCAAACAACAATATCCTTCACATAGAGACTCCTACCTTCAGCTTGAGGCAACTACATGAATGGTTCTTCCATTCGCTTTGCCATTGTTTTAATCATGTATCGGTCCCTCAATTCCTCCTTGATCCGATCAAACACCTGCAGCATAGAGGGTTCCTCCACCTATTTGGCCACTAGTTTACAATGCACCACATTAATAGCTAGTTGATTGGCTTGTTCTACATCATCTCCTTTCCTCGCCTGCACTATAACATTCCACTGTTGAACACCTCGCCTACAGCTGGTGACCGAGTGACATAGACGACAGAAATATGTTGTCTCATGAGACCTACCTATGCATCGAGGAGCTATAGCGGGATGCACCCATCATATACTAAGTCCAATACATTTCTCATATAAAAAGGTTTAAACATATCATAAACATTCGTACTAAAACTGGAATATGAAATGTTAATACGTTTAACATAAATCATGAATGGTATAAAAATAGATCATCCACAATAAAACATATCACAGAACCCTCAATACAATATGGGAGTTTTGTATCATAATAAATCAACTCCAAATAAACATAAAATCCATCAAAGGATGTTGACATAGATGAAATCAGAACTCTTTTTTAGAGAAATATATCTTTCTATATTGAAATAATTTAAGAGTCCCATAATTATAAAATAAAACATTTACGTTGAAAATATTCTTATAAGCTTGTAAGGGAAGATTCGATGAGTTTATAATGGTAGAAAATAGCTGCACCTGCCGTATAAGTTAATAAAGACATATTTACCTTAATTTTGTTGAAAAGGTTAAAAAGACCTTGTTTAGAAAACGACATAAAGATTCATTTATAGACATCTTATAAATAGTCAAACAAGGGTTTAAATGAATTTAACCCATATTTTGTAAAATATTAGGAATGTTTTGAAAAACATTTTTTAGAAACATGAATGTGGATGATAAATATGTCCCAGTAGATAATTATGTATAAACAACCTCGGATAATGGAGAGATTGTGAAATAAACCCTTACCTTGTACATATCCTTGGTTGAGGGTAGGTTAAATTCATGTATAATGGTGAAATAATTGTTATTATATTATACAAGAATCATATACATTAATATGATATCAAATATTATCTTTTAACATTGTTTTGATAATAATGTCTTTGTATTATCGTCGTCTCTGGTGTTAACTTACCCATTGTCATTTATATGTTTTATTAAATAATTCATGTTTTTTATTAATAGAATGTATCTTATTAATAACCAGAATGATATCAAGTCCTTAAACATTATTTTTAATCATAAAATGAGAATGATATTTGAATGGATACGATGGGGAATGAATCTCATCGTGTTCGTGGAGACGGTAGTCTGTATGTACGCACGAGCCACAATATCATTTTTTTGATATTAAAATAATATATAATTGGATGGTATATCATATATATAGAATAATTATCATATTATATTTATTATTTACATGAATGACACATCATTATTTTACCCATCCAAATAATAGTGTATTGAATAAAAAAATACACCACGACGTGGAGACGGTAAGTCGTACAAACGCACGTATGGTGACATGACATTCAAAGGATGGATAGAATACTGAATATGGTTATACCATATTTATAATAACATCACATTATATAGAAGATACTATGGTTAATATTCTGTAATGTAAATAGCAAAAAATTATAAGTGGAAGAAGAAAGGAACATGAAAAAGGGTGGGGAAAACATTACCTCTTCTTTGGGATCTTCCTTTTCATTTGATTAAAAGGGATCGTTAGGATGGCTTTCTGACTAAAGGAAGGCCTCTGGATTAAGGGGGGATAGTTGAGAGGGTATTTGGGCAGAGTTTGGATGAACCAAAAGGCTTTTAAGGTATGGATAATTGGTTATAAGTGGTGTCCTTTTATATGGGGGAGGAGGGTCTCTTTATGAAAAACTATTTAACTAAGAGTTCCATCATTTAACTAATTTATACCACAAACTCATCTTTCACACTAAAAGATAATAGAACTTAAAAAAGATTCTATTTATCCTATTCATTTGGTGATAAAAAAATAAAATTATAATTCAAGTAATAGTACTTTTAAATAAACAACATTATTCAATCCAGGACATCACGTGGGCCATTGGTAGGTGATAAACCCATGTCTCCCTTCAGTTGTGGGTTCAAGTCTCACAGCCTTGCCGGACACGACAGGTTGTCGCCCGACCTCCGAGTTGTCCTTTTATGGCAATCCTAAAATAATCTCAAAGTATAATTACCCAAAATAATTTTATCAAAAGTCACCGTCTAAAATTTATAATGAAATTAAACACAATGATTATCCTTTTTCCCATGTAATAACATTGAACACCTTCATCATGTATTCTTTTAAAACACTGCACATCCTGAATTACCACAAAACCTTATTGATTATATTAATGCTCCTTTATTCCTTATAGAATAATGGATATACTCCTTCTATCCAAAAATTTTGTAAACTCCAACAATGATGGGATACTGAATTCATTAATAAATTTCAAGGTAGTCAAGAATATCAAGTATAATTTCTTCGAATCAACCATCTCTTATTCCAAAATCACTACCTCGTTATCAGGACCATATTAAGGATTACCATTCCTTCAACCATGTATTTTACAAAAAGTGTAGCTTAATATTAATTAAATTTTATTAGAACTATATAATCTCAAATCCTCAATAAAATAGTACTTCATTATAATATTTATATATATCACATTATTCTTATAACCAGAATATAGTTCATGAATCAAAAAACACAAATATAATAATTATTCAACTTCAACTGTAGTAATAGCATAATCTTGTCCATGTCCCCTTGTACATTTTTTATCAAATTTTACTTGGTGATTAGGACATTAATTTTCATAATTCCCCATTTCTCTATAATTATAGTCATCAACATTGAGAGCAACATTCATTCCCTTGAAATCATGAGATTGGTTGTCATTTTCACCACACTTGTAACAGACTCCCATTCCTTTTCGGCAACTACCAGGGTGTTTCTACCCATAATTATCACATAATGGAAAGTACTTCTTTTCCATTTTTCCCATTACCTATCTCTTGCTCCACCATTATCTTCTTCTCTTTCTTTACTTTAATGTCATATGATTTAGAGAATTCCTTTTCTGTCTTGTTATTATATGAGACAATATCTTCATATTATGAGAGGTATTGAGCTACTAAATCTCATCTGAGAAATGGTTTTAACCCATCAATGAAATGATAAATATTACTTCTTGGGATACGTATATAATCTGCAACATGTCGTGCTAACCTTGTAAAGTTAGCCTCATACTTTGCAACATTCTCATCCTCCTTTTGCCTCAGAATGAGAAGTTGTCTTTCCATATCTGCTCGATGGTAATGAGGAAAGTATTTTTCTAGGAAAATTTCCTTAAACTCCCTCCATTCAATACTTGATACTTATTCATCCTCATTTGTGTTTTGAATCAATGACCACCATTGATTAGCATCTCCAGTGAGATGATAAACTGCCATGACAACATTTTCCCTTTCACTACTCTCAAAAGCCTGAAATATTTTCTCTAGGGAACTTATCCATTTCTCATCTACCAATGGATTTGTATTCCCATCAAATGTTGTTGGTTTTTACCTCATGAAGCGATCTAAAATTGATACTCCACGTTGTGGATCTTGGTGCTCCATATGGGTAAGTTTGTTATTCATATCCTGAGTGAGTTGTCCCAGTATGGTGATAAACTGATCTACACTAGTTGGATCACCATCTCCATTGTAATTTTCATGATTAGGAGGGAAATACCTGCATAGAGTACGTGCTTTGATACAATTTCTATTCCTTCCACTAGGTGCCATTTCTAAACAATGGAATAGACTATATTAGTTTATGAATCAAAATACATAATTCCAAATGTGTAAAATACCTAACCTAACTTGAACAATTTATGGATATAATACATAATCCTAAAAATGTTTTCTTTGAGTGAGTATATACTCATAATCCCATCATAATGGTTTGTAATGAAAATGATAATTATCCTAATCATATCCCTCGGGAGTGTCGTAACCAAGAGTGAAGTAAGGCCCGTTGTCATGCACCAGTTCTCATTAGAGTATAGCTCAAAGCGGTGTTTTCGGGTTTTACCCCTAGGTACATTTGTGCTAGAGCCTCCTCAACCTCCTCGTATCCAGACAAGGATTTATTTGCTTGGAAAATTCACAAAATCCTTACATTACCAAAATTATATCACATTCTTCAATACTAATCATCAAAGTCTATCTTAGGGTAATGTGCTCTAATCAAAGTTTATCTAAATCTACTTTCCAAGGTTATTGATAAACTTCCTATAATACCAACTGTAATGCCCCAACCCCAGTTACCCAGATTCGGTGTATTATTTTAATACATTGGCATGATTACAAGGAATAAAGTCCCAAAGGACCGATCAGTTTAGCAATCTTGGAAAATAGATTACATACATTAACATTACATTACAATTTAAAACATAAAACACTGTGTAAATAGTTCTTTGTGAACGCCATTATTCCCTTTAGCTTAACCCTGCATATTATTCATAATAAACTTCTTGGAATCTTGGGAAAAAAACATATAAATTGTTGAGCTCAAACCCTTAGTAAGGGTAAGAAATAAAAAAGAATATAACATAAATATTAAGCGTGGTGAATAATTGAAACGACATGCCTTTACCAATAATAACCAAGAATAATTTTATGGCAAGAATATGAGATGAGTAAAGAAATCCATAATAAAACATAATTATGGGTATTCTACTAGTAGAATGACCACATGAACCATCAATATTATTTCCATAATGAGGGAATATATAATTATGGACATTCTAAAACATTTTGTCAAGGACTCGGCCAAGCCGTCTAAAAATGATTAAGGCCTCGGCCAAAACCAAAAATCAAATTGGGAAAGGGCCTCAGCCAATTCCACATCTAGTTGTCTAATGAGACCTACCGATGCATCGAGAAGCTATAGAGGGCTCCACCCATCACTTTCTAAGTCCAATACATTCCTCATATGAAAAGGATTAAAAATATCTTAAACATTCGTATTAAACCTAGCATATGAAATGTAAATAATTTAACCATAAATCATGAATGGTATAAAAATAGCACATCCATAGTCAAACTCATCACAAAACCTTCAATACAATATAAACGTTTTGTATCATAATAAATCAACTCCAAAAAAACTTTAAATTCATCAAAGGATGTGGACATAGATGAAATCAAAACTATTTTTTAGAGATATATCTCTTTCTATATTGAAATCATTTAAGAGTTACATAATTATAAAATCAGACATTTACATTGAAAATATTCTTATATTCTATTAAAGGAGGCTTTGATGAGTTTATAATGGTAGAAAATTTCCGCACCCGCAAAATAAGTTAAAAAAGACAGTTTTACCTTAATTTTGTCGAAAAGGTTAAAAAGGACCTTGTTTGGAAAACAACAAAAAGATTCCTTTATAAAAATCTTATAAAAATTCAAGCAATGTTTTAAATAAATTTAACCCATATTCTTTAAAATATTAAGAATGTTTGGAAATTCATTTTTAAGATACATGGATGTGGATGATAAAGAGGTCCCAATAGATAATTATGTATAAACAATCTCAGATAATGAAGAGATTGTGAAATAAACCCTTACCTTATACTTTTCCTTGTATTAGGGTAGTTTAACGTTTTATTTAATGGAGAAATAATTGTTATTAAATTATACAAGAATAATATACATTAATATGATGTAAAATATGATCTTTTTACCTTGTTTTGATAATAATATCTTTGTATTATCATCGTTTCGGGTGTTAACTTACTCATTGTATTTTATATGTTTTAATACATAAGACGTGTTTTTTATGGATAGGTTTTATCGTATTAATATCTAGTATGATATCAAGTCCTTTAACATTATTTTTAATCATAAAATGTTAATTATACTTGAATGGATACGATGGGGAATTAAGCTCATCGCATTCATTGTGACGGTAGTCCGTACGTACGCACGAGCGACAATATCATTCATTTGATATTAAAATAATATATAATTGGATGTTATGTCTTATATAAAGAATCATTATCAGGTTATATTTATTATTTACATGAATTACACATCATTACTAAACCCATCCAAATAATAATGTATTGAATAACATTTACACCACGACGTGAAGACGGTAAGCTGTACGTACACACGTATTCAGACATGTCATTCAAAGGATGGATAGAATACTTAATATTGTTGTACCATATTTATAATTACATAAAGTTATATAGAATATACTTGACTTATTATTTTATAATGTAAATAACAAAGAAAGAAGAAGTGGAAGAAGAAAGGAACTTCAAAAAGGGTGATGAAAACATTACCTCTTCTTCGGGTTCTTCCATTTGATTTGATCAAAAGAGATCTTTAGGTTAGCTTTCTAACTAAATGAATGCCTATAAGATTTAGTTAGGATATTTGAGAGGGTATTTTGGTAGATTTTGGCTGAACCAAAAGTCTTTGAAGGTATGAATAATTATATAGAAGTGGTGTTATTTTATAAGGGGGAGGAGGGGCACTTTAGGAAAAACATAAAGTATTAATTTATAATAAATTAATATTGATACAAAGTGGATTATTCAAAGTCTATGGTTGGTATGGGTTTAAATGCCTTCATCCAATAGATTTTAGACAGGTTTGGGTTACTATATTAACCTTATCATTTATATTTAACTCTTAGTTAAATAGTTTGACATTTACCAAGTCACTTTGTATTTTTATATTATATGGTTAATAAACATACAATGTACTTCCAAGAGACCACTAATTTCTACATTAATGATACAAATATCATTATATACCTTCATTTGGCCGATCCTTATATTTTTAGAAATATTTTATCAACCAATAATATATTATTTGTTTTAAATATAAATCTTTGTCAATTTTGACAGTATTCAATAATTGATTTTTGATAAAATCTTAACAACTTTATTAATTATAAAAAAAATTTGTTAAGAAATCATAACATGTCATATTAACCAAAAAATTCGTTGATTTCATAAAATATTTCAATGTATATTTATTTTAACATTTATAATACAAATTATTTGATTCTTTCATTAATAAAAAAAATATTGCATCATTATTGTGTCATAAAGAAATTTAATTATTAAATGTATAAAATTATAAATAAAATTATATTATGTTGTAAATCTTTTTATCTTTCTAATTAATATTTATAGTCTGAAATATAACATATATAACACCATGTAAAAAATGTTTTTCTAAAAGATATATTCTTATGTCATTTTTGTATTTACTTTAACTTAATTAATATAAAGTGTCCCTATCACTTACAACTGAATCCATGGGGTCCCAAAATCGACCCATTGATGCCCATGGTCAGAAGTGTATCATCCAATAGGGTTAGGACACGATTTATGGTAAATTAATATTATTATAATATATTTTTTTACACTTATTTACCGGATTTACCCTTTAACAATGGTAAATAAAATATTTACCGAATTAATTATTCAAAATGTCTAAAAATAAGAGTTACCTATTTACACAATTTTGTAAATACTAATAACATATATGGGATCCATTTTTCCAAAATCAAAACACAGAAGTGGCAGAAATTAATTTATAATTAATTCCGGTTGTCAAAACAAAAAGTGTGTTTTATGAAATAATAACTATCAAAAGATTGACACTTGTTTATGTTCGGATTAAATGTGAAATTACGTCGAATGACCAAAATTGTATTAAATTTTAAAAATATATTCTAAATATACTTTAAAACCACTCAAATCAATAATTTGTCACTATTAATTATTTCGACTAAAATAGATGTATTTAATTAAAATTTAGTGATTTTCACTATTCATCAAAAATTGAAAGTTTTTAGAAAAATACCAAAAATTTACCCTAAGATAATTTTGATATTAAGAATCCAAAAATGAAGTCCATTTTGAAATATAAAATGTATAATGTTTCCAAAAGTGGGTATTACTATTCATAACGGCTAGTTTTATTGGTTGTGGTGTGTGTTAGAACTCGAAGATGCGTACAACACATGCTATTGTATTATTCAAAGAGAAGTGTAACATGGAAGCTTGAGGTGTTACATTATTCATGGGTTATTATATTATAAAATTATAAAATGATTATGAAACACATTTTATTTAAATGTGTTTTGATATAATGATATGATGAGTGTGTTTTGAATTTTTGGCACACATTTGTTTGGTATTCATTATGTAACGGGTGGGGCCCAAATAATATATCCCTCCAATGTATTGGGTAATGTTTTATGTATCATTAGATAATTATGGGATGAAATTTAAAATGATATATCCACTATTCAAAATATATATGTATTCCTAATCCATAATGGAATAGGGTGATAATTCTTGATCCACTATAATATAAGAAACATGTATTGATTCTTGATCCACTGTGATTTGATGGTCTCAGTAGTTAAACATGACATGTGAAATGGTTTCTATTTCTACGATCGTGAGACAATTTTATGAAATTATTATTATTTGAACATTTTTCATGACATATTTATGATGTTTTCGCACTCTTATGATTCATGTTATCTGAAATGATAATGTTTTATTTTCTGACATAGAATTTTTATTAATTATAGGATCAGTATCTACATTCAATCTTATGATCATGATGTTATACCAATATCTTTATATTATATTTCCTTATGGTTATTTATTGATACTCTCACATTTACCCTTACTAATTATCTAATATAACTTGTCATTTATGTATATATTATACATGTTATGAATAGAAATTTTAAATAAGTGATTTAAATAAGGGTATATATTGATAAAAACATGATGGTAGATGTTAAATATTATACCTATATTCATTTTTAATTTATCTAGTCTCAAAATAAACTAATCTTTTATAGTTATAGTATAGATTTTAAATTTATGTATTAAATCATTATCTAAAATGATATAATATTTATATATGAATTGTTTGGGTCCCTATATTTGGTATCATTGAAGGGTTTAATCAATATTTTGATATTATAATTAGATAACATAGGTTATAACATTAGGGATAATCCTACGTATATAAAAACATAGTAAAGTTATGGTAATATAGAGGTTATGTGGTTGTCCTATTAATGATTTAATATCTAGAAACTACAAAGGGATTTCATTTTGGCACAAATGAATCAAAGGGGAATAATCCTAAAAATAATTTTTAATAGTATATATCATCTATAATTTTAGTTCAGGGTGAGTTTACCCTTATTGCGTACCAAGTTTGAAACTCAAGGAGATATTCTAATGTTAACTCAAATTTTCTTGATGAACATTTATGATGGATTTTAATATATGATAACCAAGGATGGAATGTGCTAAATATTAGTTGTCATAAATTGAAAAGAAATGATCATGATTTGGATATCCGGTAAATTATTTTTCATGATTATTTTATTACTCACTATGAATATTTTTTTTACACAATACTTTTTGGTTTTAGTCAGTGAATGGAACTAGGGGGTTCATGTTAACATAGAATGTGACAGAAAATGTAATAATTGATATCATGATAAAGAAAATGAAATCGGATTTTGAAGGTGAAACCTTGTGATTATCCCTAATAAAATATCTCATTATATGATTAAAAAAACGTCTTTAGTGATTTCCTGGAAACACACCATAAGAAAATAATGGATTTTTATGAATACTTTATATATGAGAGGATTCAATATCTTATATGTCAAATATGTGGGATGTATAACATAGGAAAATGTATCAAATGATTGAGAATATGTCTAATGTGTGGAATAGAAGTGTATAGAGCTAGTAATTGATGAAGAAAATATAAAATATTAATGGTGGGAAATGAATTTAATAATATAGTACTATTTATTGGTTAATGAATAATGGGTGGTGAATATAGTAATTTTCCAATAGAATTCCCTAATCTTGGGGTTAACTCCAATAAAAAAGAATGACCTATGATATTCCAATCTTTCATGTGAAATGATTGGTGTGTGTTTATATTAGGATTCTCTAATTGTGTTTTGTAAGGGTCATATCAATGATATTGTTTATATAAATGTCATGTAACATATAAGGATTGTTCCATTTTAGTTTTTTAGTAATTGAAAACCAATTTTGAAAGGTATATATAACTGAGAAAATTGATTTCATGATATGGTGATGTTGCTTTTTTGGGATAAAGAAATTATAGACACTAAATAAGTAAATGGGATACTATTGGTAACTTTGGAATTAGATATGGATTTTATGACCAAGTTATTTTTAACACAATTGATGAAATTTACTTCATGTTTCTGTTTTATGAAGTATATTTAATAGTCTATGATTTTATTTGAGCAATAAAGATTGTGTTAATTTTTGGAAGCATATATGTTTTTATGTGGGGTAAAAAAATATTTAGGGATAGAATAAAGCCTTTATTAGTATATGTTTTTCCATATGTTTAAAAGAATAGATATCCCTTATGAAATATTAAGGGGTGGGATTTTGAGGTGATTTGAAACTTTTACTAGGTTTTAATGAGAATACAATATTAGTGTTTAAATAACTGTTTTGGTTAGTATATTATTTGTTGGTATCTTAATTATGGTTTGTTGGATAGTGGAATATAGATAATATTGATGTTCACAAAGTTATATATTTACATGGAAATATTTTTATATGTATTTATGGTCTTTATTGAGATTACCTATTAAGATTGTATATAAATTTTATTCATGATATTTTTCGATGTTCACTACATTATAAAATTATATAGTTATTTTTCTTTGTATATAATGATATTTTTGGATATTTTAGACTATATTGAGTAATATATAACCCTGAGGTTTAATATGTTGTTTAATATGAAAGACTAATTTGGAAGAATGAAATTAAATTTTTTGGGATATAAGTTAAAATGTATGAGATCACCATTGATCGTAAAACATTCTTTAATGTTGAGTTTTTTATGTTAATTGGGATGTTGAGTTATTTATTTTTGGAACATTCTACGTTGAACCCTTGGAGTTACTCATGATATTTTTATGTAAAATATATTACATTATCACATGATGGTTTATACAAGTTATATATTATCTTAACTTATCTCAAACAATTTATTTGTGGTTAGGATATATTGATAAGAGGAATATATTTTTATTGGTTTTTAGTAATTTTATATATTATTAGTTGATTTTTGTTCTCCATGATTTATTTATTATTTATTATTATTTATAATTTGGATGAAAATGATATTGTGGTGGAAAATGTTTAATACATGAAATTATAATTGTAAAGTATATTTCCTTTTTTTATAAGAATGTGTGGTAAATTGATTCACCAAAAAATTAAAAGGATCTCAAAATTAAAATTATATATGATTATATTTATTTTCGATGAATTAATAGCCTTTTTAACACCTTATTGATTTATTTTTTGATGTCATTGATGTTTTAAGTATCATTAACATTCTTTTGATCAATGTTCTCAGTCACTCTCATCATTATTTTGATATTAATTTTTTTTCTATGTCTATATTTTCACATGCCAAAAATTTTATTCTTTTCGGAAACCTGGTTATGTCTTATTTTAAATGACCTTCATATTTATCTTACCTTGTATTCAAGAGAATGATTAATTTGCCCTTTTATGGTGTAGATTTTCAACAAAGGAATTTTCCAATATCAAACTGTTTATTACCAAAGAAAAATTTATAATTTTGAGGAAACATTTTTTAAACGTGATGAATATAATATCCCTATATTTTAAAATATCACTATGTATGATAGCATATACCAAACACTGCAACAGGATTAAATGATCCAAGAAATTTTACTATTTTATGACTAAAATTACATTGGAGTTGAATTAGTGGTATGAAAATAAGTAACAAAATTATGAAATATACATAAAGGTCATAATGAATAAAAAAATATGAATAAATTATTAGGAAATAAGTATTGTATTTTTAGTAATGTCGTTTTATTCTTTAAATTTTGTTTTCATAAAGAGGTTTTTATTGATTTTTTTTTATACTATTATAATTATGTTTTTAGTAGTCTAGAAATTTTATTTTATTAAAATAAAATAATTTTTCAAATCATATTGTTAATTTTTTTTCCTATTAAATTTTTTATAGTTTTTATGAACATTGATTTTTCAATGAATAATGGTAAATTCAAATTTTTATTTAAAAATATCTTTTTTTAATGTTTACAACATTACATTTTTATATAAGGTTTCAAACTAACATCAGTTAAATTATATTATTATGAATCCAATTAATTTCATTATAATCAATTCTATTTTTTAATTACTTATAAAATAATTTTTAAAATTTAAAATACATTTATCTGGAAAACTAATCTTCATCGCATTTTGAGGATAAAATTTTAAATTAAATTTCCCCAATTATTTTAATAGAATTTGATGAAATTGATTAAATATGTTAATTAGAATAAATTTTATTAGGTATTAATGTGAACTAATGTTTTTGATAAATATGAATAGTAAACATAGTAAATATGTTTTGTCACAGTAAAGCTAAAAAGGGTTAATTAGGATTGAAACTAATGTGATATGGCTTCAAATTCATTTAAACACATGAAATTATTTCTATGAATTATAATATATCATACATAATCATCCAAAAATATAAAATATAACCATTTGTTTCATTTGGAATTGATTATTATGATTATAATATTTATGTAAAATATAATATTAAAAATGTAACTTTTATTATTTAAATATATATTATTTTTTAAATAGAATAAAAAAGAACCTCTTTTTATATAAAAATTTTGATTTGAAATATTAAAGGTTATTTTTTATCATCATATTTAAATTTAAATTTTTATGTATGAAACAATTACCTTACCTTTTTATGTGACACTAACCGAATGCTTTTGAAAAAAGTGGAAAATTTATGTAATTGATTTTAAAAAATATAGAATAAATATTTTTCATTATTTAATGATTCAAAATAATTTTAAACATTAATATAACATTTTAGAGTTTTTTTAAAAGTTTACAATCTAATTCCATTAATAAGACTATATCATTACTAATTTAAATAGATGTCAATTTTGAAGTATTTCACATGATTAAGATTCTTATTATGTAATAATATTTCAAGTATTTCCTAAAACAACATTAATGATATTTTATAATAAATGTTTTTTTATAATATAAAATTTTAAAAATCTCTAAATTCACAAAATTTAATGATATACTGTTTAACAAATCAATTGTGGTACATTTATTATTCACTTCAAATTTTATAGTAAATTTCTTTGTAAAAACATTGATATCATGGTAATTATCAAAATGGTTAACAAGATGTTATTACTAAATGATAAGAGTGATACAATAACCAAATCATGCCCAAATTTAATTAAATTAGAATATTTATACAAATTATAATTTTATATTCTAACTATATCTATTTGGATCCATTTCTCAATTAAAAATAATTAATATTAATTTAATATATTATGTGATTCTAAGAGTGCCCCTCCTCTCACATATAAAATAGAACCCACTCTCCTTTATTCCTTACAAAATTTTAGCATTATAAATTAGACGATTACTTCCATAATTTCTTCCTTGAATCATTTCCAACATTATATAGTTTTAGGTATTACTAAAAAATAATTATTTCAAGGCCTAAGGTGTAAGCCAGTAGATGTATCTCAATAATGATTTATAACTCTTAACCAATAATTTTCAATTTTATTTTCTCTTAATCATATCTAAATATATGGTTTACATTATTAAATATTAAATCAATAATATGAAATATAATTAATATTTATTATGATTATAGAGAAACCATTATCCACTTTCACACCATTTTTTTTAAAACGATCACACTGCTCAGACGTAAATGTGGACAACCACCTTCACCAAGTGATGAAATTATTTTTTCACTTCTACTTGACATGGTTGGTAATATAGGTAAATATAATAAATTTATATAATATATATGATAAAATATGGATTTATATATTTTTAATTATTATTTATCAATCTTTCAATACATCCTTCGAAATGTTAATATTGTGGTCATACATACACACTGCTTAACATCTCCACGAATGGTGTAATTAATTTTTTATCTCTACCATTTATGGATGAATATATATATATATATAATGAATATAAATGATATATATATATATATCAATTTTATCATTATTGAGAAGATGTAACCATGATCAAATTATAGGGACTAGAATTTCTGAACAAAATCATTCATGAATAATGATGTAGTTATCACCCAAAATAGTTGTTTTAATAATATATTTTATAATGAAAGGGTGATAATATGTTATACGTAAATCATATATTTTACAATATATTTGAGTGTGGTTCTATGATATATGTATAATAAATCTATATTTATTTTATAGTTGTTTCAAATTCTTATAAAGATATATGATACTTCAGCTAATAGATTTAGGTTTCGATCTTATATTAATCAAGATTGATTATGATTTAATTTCTATGGAGGAAATATTATGATAATTATTTTATAAATTCCATTAAATTTAATATTCTCTAGTAATTCCTAAAATATTTTGTTATTATTACAATTTCACACTACTTGGTACTTAATATGATGAGGAAAATTTATTAAAGAAAAATATTCTTTAATTCCTCTTTATTGAAGAATACTTTTCTTCCAGGTCAATCTTTTCACTAAAATTTATTTAATAATGTTTTAATATTATCATTTGATTTTTTAATTTTATTTTACTGGCGTATGATATTTCATAAATATATTTTAATGGAATATTTTTGTCATTTTTTGATTTTAGTACTTTTGATATTTACTGATAATGTGAATGAAGTATTTTTATTAAATAATATTATATGGATTAAATTTCCCACTATCATGATAAGTCAACATTTTGAATCATACTTTTTAGTATCATGGTTCTTCTCCAAATAAATTTTCTCCATAATATTTTGGAATTTGTTTATTTTAAATATGTGATTTTAAAATGAAAATATTATTTTCCTAAAAAAAATATTCCAATGATATTTTAAAGAAATTATCACCTATGATAACATAAATTAATAATAATTATAATTTTATAATGTTATAATCTAATGATACCATCTTTATAATTTATCTATATGGATTATGATTTGGAATATAAGATTTTTTAATGCCATTTATTTTCCATGGATTATGTTATGATGAAATGATGAAATTTTTATGACACTTGTATCCTTTACATGAACTATGATATGATTATATAATTAATTTTTGGTGATCGTGTGGCACACATATTCCTAAGAGTAACTGCATGATGGGTGGGGCTAGAATTATATAACCCTCCAATGTATTGGGTAATGTTTTATATCTCATGATATTGTAATGAGATATGAGTTTATATTCATTATTCCTTATGGGAAATATTTATGGAATCCTAATCCACTATGGTAAATTTTATATGATTATGTATCTGTTATAATATGGGAAACAGGTGATGATGTCTGTTCAAATAGTATTTGATGGTCTTAATAGTAAACCTTGATATATGAAATTTTATCTATGCTGATAACGGTGAAAGAAATATATTCGATGAATATTCCATGAATATATTATAAAGACCCCATCCCTAGTTTCCCAGAGTATGTGCCTTACTTTATTTCATTATCACAGCTACAAGGTATGAATCCAAAATAACTCATCATTTTTGTATTTTTGGAATCCATATTACATATGTGAACATTAAATTAAAACATGGAAAAAAAAGCAATGTAGAACCTCAATTTGAAAAAAACCCAAAAACTCTTATATTGAGCCTGCAAGTCATTCATAATATTTATCTTCATATCCTAGGGAAAAATAAAACATAACAAAACAAAAGATGAGATCAAATGAACAATAAGGTTAATTAATGTAGTGAAAGGAAATATAAAAAGTAAGGTGTGGTGAATGAGTAAAAACATTCCATTAGAACATGTCCCATAACATGATATGGAAATGATAAAAGCTGAATAAATAATTCCATATACAAATTCACATGAGAAATAAGTTGAAACATGGATGTTGTACTAGTCTAATGTTCACATGGATAATCAAATAAAAATATCATTAAGAGGGAATGCATATTTTGTACATCTAAAACATACAATCAATGCCTAATCCAAGACATCTAAAAATGATTGAGGCATCAGCTAAAACCAAATCCAAATATTAGAAAGGACTCGGCCAGGTCCATGTCTATATTATCTCATGGGACCTACCGATCCATCAAGGGTAAATATCTAGCATCACCCATTACATGATAAATTCGATTAATTCCTCATATTATTGGGTTTAAACAAAAACATCATATACATATGAATTGTAAATAACATTCCCCATACATTAATCATAATCACTAACCATTCTAAAAAGTATAGTGAATGCTAACAAAATAACACATCCGCAATCAAACTGATCATAAACAATTTAATAAAATATTTTATATGATAATAATAATAGATAAATCTTAATAAAGAATAAAAATAAATTGAGGTGCTTTAAAATATGAAAATATTCAAATAAAATTATCAATAAATTCTCAAGAGAAATAATATTTTAAATTTTCAAATAATAATTCTTTTGAAAAATCAATTTTCACAGGATTTTTTATGTAAAAACAAAGATTAACCAATAAAAATTTTCAAGAAAAAGGTATTTATTTTATAAATGCAATGGGTTCTTAAAATATATTTTGGATGGTACTTGAAAATGTGTAATAAATCGAGATAATCCATTTAATTGGGCATGCGTATCGGAAATAACTGAGAAGGGAGCCGTGTAAAATAAGTATTATACCATAAATTAAAGTTAAAATGATATATATATATATATATATGGAACATATACATATAATGTAGTTAAATTGTTTAAAAATAATGAATAATTTCATTTGTTTATAGACGGATAAAGAATAACCCAAATAAAAATGGAGATTCTAGAAGAAAACCCTTACATAAATCTATAAGAATGATGGATATATAACAAATCCCTTAAAACATAAATTTAATCAAATTATTTTTTAAATAAAAATCTTAAAAAAATATATATTTATGTATATATTTTTATATATATTTATATGTGTGTGTGTGTGACTTCATAAAATTAAACACAAGTCAAATTAAACCCTTACCGTTTGTCTGAATGCGTTCTGAACATGAAATAAATGTTATAGATAATACAATTAAATACATTAATTAATTAATACAGTACCATTTATATATTTAATTGATTTTATATAATTTTATTATGTATATTTATAGTCTCTTTATGATTTATAAGATAAAATCTTATCATTCAGGAGCATTCGTTTCATTGGTTTTCATGATCGTTTCACCTGTTTATATGTAATGGAGGTCATCTATAATTTGAATAATTATCTAGATTTAGAATTATGTGTTATTTAAGAACATAAATATGTATAATTTTTTATATATATCATTTTGTAATAGGGTATGAGTGTCAATAATTTAATAAATCATTTAGTGATAATCATTTAAATTCTTTTGGAGGTTATTGTTCATAATAAACTTATTTTGATTTATCATTTTGTACTGTAGAAATATTTTACATAAAGAACATAATAAATGTTTTAATCCATATTTTATAATCTTTTTTAAACATAAAAATGTTTTCATTACCATCCATGACGGAAAAAATTAATAACAAAAATATCCCCCATGCAGGAAGGTTGAAAATCCGCACCTCACAGACGATGATTTCATTTTTATAATAAAAGTGAGTGAGAAAGGAGTTTGATAATGGATTAATGATTTATCAACACAAAATTATATTATATTCATGTTAGTATAGTTATAATTCTATTTTTATGAGGGGATGATAGTAGAGAATAATAAAATAAAATAACATGGAAATAAATTAAAAGGAAAAATAAGAGGATTTTACCTCTTGAATTTTCATACTTGAGAACCTCCTCAGGGAAATGGTTTTGGACTTTTGATTTGACCAAGTGCTCTTGGATGTAAGGGAGGGTCTTGGGAAGATGATTTAGAATAAATTTTACAAGGCTCGAGGATTAAAATTGTAACGCCCCGACCCCAGTTACCCAGATTCGGTGCGTTATTACATAACATTGGCATGATCACAAGAAAGATCAAATCTCGAAAGACCGATTGGTTTAGTAGCCTTGGAAACACTAGATATATTCATAAGTTTTACATTACATCATAAAATGAAAACTACTACAACAACATAATGTTTCCACAGTCCACACTATAATCCCCTCATAATATCCCTGCAGGTCATTCATAACTTACATCTTCACATCCTGGGAAAAATAAAACATAGAAAAGGGGTGAGCTCAAATGCCCAGTAAGGATAACAATATAGCGGAACATTCAAAAATAAGCATAAACATTTAAGGCAATGAATTACTAAAACAAAAGCCTTTTAAACTTGAACTTCAACATAGTATGGCAAAAGTAAAATGAAATAATGCCATTTACTTATTCACATGGATATTCTACTAATCGAATAATCACATGCAAAAATCAATAACCACTTTCATAATGTTGGAATGCATAATGCCAGACTATCATAACCACATAGCCAAGGCCTCGTGCCAAGACTACAAATAAGATTTTGCCAAGGCCTTGTGCCAAGACACTAGTTTGTCTCATGAGACCTATCGATGCATCGAGGAGCTATAGCGGGCTCCACCCGTCACTTATTAAGTCCAATGCATTCCCATATGAAAAGGTTTAAACATAACATAAACATTCGTATTAAAACTAGCATACGAAATGTCAATAATTTCACCATAAACTATGAATGGTATAAAAATAGCACATCCACAGTCAAACATATCACAAAACCTTCAATACAATATAGAAGTTTTGTATCATAATAAATCAACTTCAAATAATCTTAAAATCCATCAAAGGATGTTGACATAGATGAAATCAAAATTCTTTTTAAAGAAGTATCTCCTTTTATTTTGAAATCATTTAAGATCCATATAAAATAAAACATTTTCTTTGAAAATATTCTTATAATATTGAATGGAAAGCTTCGACGATTTTATAACGGCGGAAAATAACCGCACCCGCCGTATAAGTTAAAAAAAACATTCTTACCTCAATTCTGTCGAAAAGGTTAAAAAGGACCTTGTTTTGAAAACGATGGAAAGATTCCTTTATAAACCTCTTATAAAAAGTCAAACAAGGGTATAAATGACTTTAACCCATATTCTTGTAAATAGTAAAAATGTTTTGAAATACATTTCGAAGAAACATGGATGTGGATGATAAAGAGGTCCCAGTAGATTATTACGTATAATACAACCTCGGATAATGAAGAGATTGTGAAATAACCCTTACCAATTTGGTAACTTATGAAACATACAACCCATGAAAGAGGTATCATACAATGAATATGTAAATACACATAAATTAGAGTGTATTACACAAAGAATATAATTATGGGCAGTACATACACCACACAAAAGGTGATGGTGGAAATATGGCATGAATCTCACGGGAATAAGGAGTGAGATGAAAACCCCTTACCTTGTACTTTTCCTTGGTTGGGGTAGGTTAACCTCCTGTATACTAGTGAAATAATTGTTACTAAATTATACAAGAATCATATAAATTAATATGATATCATATATGATCTTTTAATATTGATTTGATAATAATATCTTAGTATTATCGCCGTTTCGGGTGTTAACTTACTCATTTTCTTTATATGTTTTGTTACATAAGTCATGTTTGTTGTATCTTATTCATATCCAGAATGATATCAAGTCCTTAAACATCATTTTTAAATCATTAAATGATAATTATACTTGAATGGATACGATGGAGAATGAATCGCATCGCGTTCGTGGAGACGGTAGTCCTTACGTACGCACGATAGCTACTTCCATTTAATTTTTATTTTAAAAGAATCGAATCCAAATGATACATAGGTATATTAATATTCCAGTATAATATAATATTTTATATATGTTACTTAATTTCATTAACACCATCCTTTATACGTTCCATGTGTGGTATGAACGAGTCATATCATTTTAAGGGGGCGGTAGTCCGCACTTCCTCAAATGAAATTATCGTATGTATATACAACATGAAACGAATAATGGTATGAAATAAAATAGAATTACAGAAGCTTATATATAAAATATATATCATTAATATCATATTTAATTATAGTGCCATCATAATGGCCACCATGAGAGGCGGTAAGATGTATTTGAACAATCATCGTTTCGTGAGACGTTAGTTTGCCATCCACAGAAACATTATGTTCATCATCCATTAGATGGAGTTGTGTGTATGTGTAGTTTGAATCCTTCTTATAACAACATCCTAGTATATTGAGGATACTGGTGTTGTTACAAAAGAAATTAAATAAAAAGAGTTTGGGGGTTGAAGAAGCAAAATAAATGAAAATAATTTAAGAGAAATCGTTACCTTTAATTTAGGTAACTCACTTTGGTTGGAACCAAAGGACTTGTTGAAATGCTTTCTGCCTAAGGGGAAGATTCAAGGAGGAGGAGAGGGATGTGGGGAGCTTATTTGGGCAGAGTTTGGACGAGCCAAGTGGCTTGAGAGGTGTGAGGAATGAGTAGAAGTGGTCTCCTTTTATAAGGGAGAGGAGGGGCTCTTTAGGAAAGAGTGAAAGTATTACTTTATAATATAATTATATTCGGTTTATAATGGTCCAAAAATCATTGAGGTAGAAGATAAGATGACTCATATTCTAAATAACATCAACCAATAATAATTGGACAGGTTTTAGATAATATTTTAATCATTATAATATTATTTATTTCAATGATTTATTAATGAGGTAAACATTGCATCATTATTGTGTCATTAATAATTTAACTTATTTGATGTCTAAAAATTATAAATAAAATATCATCATGTAGGGAATATTTTTAGCTTTCTTATTAATATTTATAATCTAAAATCCAACATGTATAACCCTATGTAAAAATTGTTCTTCTAAAAGATGTAAGCTTATGCCATTTTTATTTTTATTTTAACTTTATTAATATAATGTGTCCCTACCACATACAAGTGGCTCCAAGGGGTCCCCAAATTGACCCAAGGATGCCCATGGTCGGGTATGTGTCCACCAATAAGGTTAGGACACGTTTTAGGGTAATTTTTTATTATTATAATATTATTTTGTAACCCTTATTTAATGGATTTACCCTTTAACCATGGTAAATAAAATATTTACCACAGTAACTATTCAAAATGTCTAAAAATAAAAGTTACCTATTTACACAATTTGAACATCCTGATTCCAAATATGGAATCCATTTTCCTAAATTCAAAACACAGAAGTGGCAGAAATTAATTTAAAATTAATTCCCGCTGTCAAAACAAAAAGCGTGTTTTTAAGAGGTAATAACTATCAAAAGATTGACACTTGTTTATGTTTGGTTTAATTGTAAAATTATGTCCAATGACAAAAATTAAATTAAATGGTAAAAATATATTCTAAATATACTTTTAAAACACTCAAATTAATAATTTATCAATATTAATTATTTTGATTAAAAAAGTTGTTTTTAATTAAAATTTAGTAATTTTCACTATTCATCAAAATATAAAAGTTATCCGAAAAGTACCAAAATTTCACCCTAGGCTAATTTCGATATTCCGAATCCAAAAATGAAGTCCATTTTGAAATATAAAATATATATGATTTCAAAAAGTAGTTATTACTATTCACAACGGCTAGTTTAATTAGTTGTGGTGTGTGTTAGAACTCGAGGTTGCGTACAACACACGCTATCGATTATTCGAAGGGAAACGTACCGTGGAAGTTTGGGGTGTTACATTCTCCCCTCCTTCAAATAATTGCGTCCTCGCAATTTCTAGGGTATTACTGCATAAAAATACTCGGGTGGTTCCTCATCATAAGTTCCTCGGGTTCCCACGTTGCCTCTTCCATCTTATGATTTCTCCACAAAACTTTTACCAGACGCGTCGTCCGGTTTCTCAGTACTTGTTCTCTTGTATCAAGAATCCTGACGGGCTCTTCGCAATAAGACAGATCGGGTTCCAGTTCTAATTCCTCATAGGTGAGTACATGCGTTGGGTCAGGCATGTATTTTCTCAACAGAGATATGTGGAACACATCGTGAACTTTGGAGAGACTTGGCGGCATTGCCAATCGGTAAGCTACAGCCCCAATTCGTTCTAGAATTTCGAAAGGTCCGATGTACCTGGGACTCAATTTACCTTTCTAACCAAAACGTATGACTCCCTTCCACGGAGATACCTTTAGGAAAACATGATCACCGACTTGAAATTCCAAATCCTTCCTTCGATTATCGGCATAGCTCTTCTGCCTACTTTGAGCTGCTTTGATGTGATTTTGGATTACCTTCACCTTTTCCACTGTTTCCTCCACTAGTTCTGGGCCTACAAGTTTTCTTTCACCAACATCATCCCAACAAGTTGGTGTACGACATCTCTTTCCGTATAACGCTTCATATGGTGCCATTTGAATACTCGAATGGAAGCTATTGTTATAGGAAAATTCTACCAGTGGTAAATATTGATCCCACATACCCTGAAAATCAAGTGAGCAAGATCTCAACATGTCTTCTAAGGTCTGAATAGTCCGTTCTGATTGTCCGTCTGTCTGAGGGTGGTAAGCAGTGCTCAAATGAAGTTCAGTATCCAGGGATTTCTGAAGACTTTTCCAGAATCTTGAAGTAAAACGGGGATCACGATCAGAAACAATTGATAGGGGTATTCCATGAAGTCTCACAACTTCATTAATGTATAGTCTTGCTAGATGTTCCAGGGGTAGATCTTCTCTTATAGCAAGAAAATGTGCTGACTTGGTAAGATGATCAACAATAACCCATATTGTATCGTTCCTTCTAGGAGTCTTTGGTAGCCCCATGACAAAGTCCATCGTAATATTGTCCCATTTCCACTCCGGTATGGGAAGAGGTTGCATGACTCCTCCAGGCTGTTGCCTTCCAGCTTTAACTTGTTGACAAACCATACATCTTGACACAAAATCAGCAATCTCCCTCTTCATGTTGTCCCACCAAAAATGTTCCTTCAAATCTCTATACATTTTGGTGCTCCCAGGGTGTATAGAGAAATTGGAACTATGAGCATCATCCAGCAATTCCCTTTTTAGATCAGGTATATTGGGAACACAAAGTCTCTTCCCGAATTTCAAAATTCCATCTTCAAACACAAAGTCTCTCAATCTCCCATCATTCACAGCTTTAATCTTCTTTTGGAATTCTTCATCATCGGTCTGAGAACTCTTAATCCTTTCTATTAAAGATGGTTTGGCAACCATTTGAAAAAGAAATGATGCTTCGCCTTCCCTGGTTATTCCCATGTCCATCTTCACTAGATCCATGAAAATTGGTTCCCTTTCAATTCTCATCATGTTCAAAACACCATGATCTTTTCTGCTCAAAGCATCTGCCACCTTGTTTGCTTTCCCCGGGTGGTAGTGTATCGTGCAATCATAATCCTTGAGTAATTCAAGCCATCTCCTTTGCCTCATGTTGAGTTCTTTTTGTGAGAAAATATACTTCAAACTCTTGTGATCAGTATAAATCTCACATTTTTCACCATAGAGGTAGTGCCTCCATATCTTCAAAGCAAAGATCACAGCTGCTTACTCGAGATCATGAGTAGGATAGTTTTGTTCATGAATTTTCAACTGTCGTGATGCATAGGCAATAACTCTATCATTCTGCATAAGGACACAACCAAGTCCTTTCTTTGATGCATCACTATAAATAACGAACCCATCATTCCCCGATGGTAGAGTCAATATAGGAGCATTGACTAATCTTCTCTTCAGTTCTTCAAAACATTCTTCACACTCTTTTGTCCAAACAAATTTAACCCCTTTACGTGTGAGCTTCGTTAATGGGTTAGCCAATCGGGCAAAATTCTGGACGAAACGTCGATAATAACCTGCCAAACCAATAAAACTGCGTACCTCAGTTATACTCGTAGGTGCTGGACATTCTTGGATTGCCTTGGTCTTAGAAGGATCAACAGAGGTTCCATCTTTTGAGACAATATGGCCAAGAAAAGAAATCTCCTGAAGCCAGAATTCACACTTGCTAAACATCCCATATAATTCATGCCTCCTCAGAGTCTTCAAGATAATGCGCAAGTGATTTTCATGATCTTCGTAGGTTTTGGAGTATACCAAGATATCATCAATAAATACCACCACAAATTCATCGAGATACTCCTTGAAAACTCTATTCATCAGATCCATGAATACAGAGGGTGCATTAGTCAATCCAAAAGGCATTACAGTAAACTCGTAATGCCCGTACCTGGTTCGAAATGCTGTCTTCGGAATGTCTTCCTTCTTCACACACAACTGATGGTATCCAGATCGAAGGTCAATCTTTGAAAAGTATTGAGCTCCATGCAGTTGGTCAAATAAATCATCAATACGAGGTAGGGGATACTTGTTCTTTATCGTTATAGCATTGATCTCCATGTAGTCGATACATAACCTCATAGATCCATCTTTCTTTTTAACAAAAAGAACAGGGGCTCCCCATGGAGAAACACTAGGGCGAATAAATCCCTTATTACTCAATTCCTCTAGTTGTTTCTTTAGTTCGACTAACTCTACAGTGGCCATTCTATAAGGGGTCTTCGATATAGGTCTTGATCCAGGAATCAAATCAATGGAAAACTCAACTTCTCGTTCTGGAGGATGTCCAGGTAAATCTTCCGGAAATACATCTACAAATTCTTTCACAACAGGTACATCCTCTATTTGAACATTCCTTTCCTCACCGACAGTTATTTCATTCTCTTCCTCCCCAATAATTGAATTTAGTTGAGCTACTGGGGGTGGATCTAAATAAGAATTAGGTGGTGACGATTCTGCTCTAAAAATAAGGTGTTCCTTATCATTATCATCAAGAATCGTAGCCTCTTTCTTCTTACAATAAATCTTCGCATCATAGTCCGAAAGCCAGTCCATACCGAGGATTATATCAAACTCAATCATAGGTATGACGATGAGATCAGTAGATAATGAAAATTTATGTGCTCTAATGGGGACTGATTCACAAAACTTTGTTGCAACGATACTTCCCTTAGGAGTTTTAACTGACAACTCCCTTATTAAATCAAATTGGAAATATCTAATTTTCTTAGCAAACAGGGAAGATATGAAACAATGCGATGATCCAGAATCAAATAATGCATTTTCTAAACTTGAGGAAACCATTAAATTACCTGCCACCATGTCTTTCGGAGCTTCTACCTCAACAGTAGTGATAGCATAAGCCTGGCCTTGATCCCTTGGCCTTTTCTGAGGTAAGTTCTCCTGACGCTTAGGAAATGCATTTGCATAATGTCCCATCTCCCTGCAATTGTAGCACTGAACGTTGGTAGCTTCCTTCTTCCCCTTGCAATCACGAGCTTGGTGGCCTTTTTCACCACACTTGTAACAGACTCCCATTCCCTTCAAGCAAGTACCAGGATGTTTCTTCCCGCATTTACCACAAGATGGATATTCAAACTTTCCTTTCTTCACCTTATTTCCATTCCCAGATTGTCAGCAGGTCTCTTCTTCTCTTTCTTTGCTTTAAAGTCATAAGACTTAGAGAATTCCTTTTCGGTCTTGATAGCACATGAGACAATGTCTTCGTACGATGAAAAGGATTGTGAGACTAATGCTCGACGAAGAAATGGTTTTAACCCATCAAAGAAACGATCAATCTTACTTCTTGGGTTGCGAATATAATCTCCAGCATACCTCGCTAACCTTGTAAAGTTAGCCTCATACTTTGTGACATTCTCATCCTCCTTTTGTCTCAGACTCAGAAATTTCCTTTCCATATCCGCTCGATGGTCACGAGGAAAGTATTTTTCTAAAAACAGATCTTTGAACTCCCTCCATTCCATATTTGATACTTCATCATCTCCCTTCATGTTTTGAATCAATGACCACCATTGATCAGCATCTCCAGTGAGGCGGTAAACTGCCATGATAACTTTTTCCCTTTCACTGCTCCCCAAAGCCTGAAATATTTTCTCTAGGGAATTTATCCATTGCTTAGATACTAAGGGATTTGTACTCCCATTGAACGTTGGTGGTTGTTTCCTCATGAATCGATCTAACATTGATCCTCCACACTGCGGATCAGGGTGCTCCATACGGGTAAGGTTATTATTCATAACCTGAGTAAGTTGTCCCAGTATGGTGATTAGCTGATCGGCACCAGTTGTATCACCAGCCCCACTATAATTATCTTGAGCAGGAGGGAAATCCCTACATGGAGTGTGTGCATTGATACGGTTTCCATTTCTTCCACTAGGCGCCATTTCTAAACAATGGCATAAACTAGATCAGTTTATGAATCAAAATACATAATCCCATACTTATAAAACACTTAACATAAATTGAACTATTTATGGATATAATCCATAATCATAAAAATGTCTCCTTTGAGGATGTATATACTCATAAACCCTTCATAATGATTTGTAAAGAAAATGAGAGTTATCCTAAGCATATCCCCCGGGAGTGTCGTAACCAAGAGTGCAGCAAGGCCCGTTGTCGTGCACCAGTTCCCGTTCGACTCTAGCTCAAAGCGGTGTTTTCGGGTTTTACCCCTAGGTACATCTGTGCCAGAGCCGCCTCTACCTGCTCGTATCCAGACAGGGATGTATTGCTCGGAAAACTCACAAAATCTCTACAATACCAAAATTCTAGGAAGTTCTTCTATACCAATCCTCAAAGTTCATCTTAGGTCTACGTGCTCTAATTAGAGTTTATCTAAATCTAGCTTCCAAGGTTTGTACTAAACTTCCTCTGATACCAACTGTAACGCCCCGACCCCAGCTACCCAGAGTCGGTGCATTACTTCATAACATTGGCATGATCACAAGAAAGATCAAATCTCGAAAGACCAATTGGTTTAGTAGCCTTGGAAACACTAGATATATTCATAAGTTTTACATTATATCATAAAATGAAAACTACTACAACAACATAATGTTTCCACAGTCCACACTATAATCCCCTCATAATATCCCTACGGGTCATTCATAACTTACATATTCACATCCTGGGAAAAATAAAACATAGAAAAGGGGTGAGCTCAAATGCCCAGTAAGGATAACAATATAGAGGAACATTCAAAAATAAGCATAAACATTTAAGGCAATGAATTACTAAAACAAAATCCTTTTAAACTTGAACTTCAACATAGTATGGCAAAAGTAAAATGAAATAATGCCATTTACTTATTCACATGGATATTCTACTAATCGAATAATCACATGCAAAAATCAATAACCACTTTCATAATGTTGGAATGCATAATGCCAGACTATCATAACCACATAGCCAAGGCCTCGTGCCAAGACTACAAAGAAGATTTTGCCAAGGCCTTGTGCCAAGACACTAGTTTGTCTCATGAGACCTACCGATGCATCGAGGAGCTATAGCGGGCTCCACCCGTCACTTATTAAGTCCAATGCATTCCCATATGAAAAGGTTTAAACATAACATAAACATTCGTATTAAAACTAGCATACGAAATGTCAATAATTTCACCATAAACTATGAATGGTATAAAAATAGCACATCCACAGTCAAACATATCACAAAACCTTCAATACAATATAGAAGTTTTGTATCATAATAAATCAACTTCAAATAATCTTAAAATCCATCAAAGGATATTGACATAGATGAAAGAAAAATTCTTTTTAAAGAAGTATCTCCTTTTATTTTGAAATCATTTAAGATCCATATAAAATAAAACATTTTCTTTGAAAATATTCTTATAAGCTTGTATGGAAATCTTCGACGATTTTATAACGGTGGAAAATAACCGCACCCTCCGTATAAGTTAAAAAAACATTCTTACCTCAATTCTGTCGAAAAGGATAAAAAGGACCTTGTTTTGAAAACGACGGAAAGATTCCTTTATAAACCTCTTATAAAAAGTCAAACAAGGGTATAAATGACTTTAACCCATATTCTTGTAAATAGTAAAAATGTTTTGAAATACATTTCGAAGAAACATGGATGTGGATGATAAAGAGGTCCCAGTAGATTATTACGTATAATACAACCTCGGATAATGAAGAGATTGTGAAATAACCCTTACCAATTTTGTAACTTATGAAACATACAACCCATGAAAGAGGTATCATACAATGAATATGTAAATACACATAAATTAGAGTGTATTACACAAAGAATATAATTATGGGCAGTACATACACCACACAAAAGGTGATGGTGGAAATATGGCATGAATCTCACGGGAATAAGGAGTGAGATGAAAACCCCTTACCTTGTACTTTTCCTTGGTTGGGGTAGGTTAACCTCCTGTATAATAGTGAAATAATTGTTACTAAATTATACAAGAATCATATACATTAATATGATATCATATATGATCTTTTAATATTGATTTGATAATAATATCTTAGTATTATCGCTGTTTCGGGTGTTAACTTACTCATTTTCTTTATATGTTTTGTTACATAAGTCATGTTTGTTGTATCTTATTCATATCCAGAATGATATCAAGTCCTTAAACATCATTTTTAAATCATTAAATGATAATTATACTTGAATGGATACGATGGAGAATGAATCTCATCGCGTTCGTGGAGACGGTAGTCCTTACGTACGCACGAACGCTACTTCCATTTAATTTTTATTTTAAAAGAATCGAATCCAAATGATACATAGGTATATTAATATTCCAGTATAATATAATATTTTATATATGTTACTTAAGTTCATTAACACCATCCTTTATACGTTCCATGTGTGGTATGAACGAGTCATATCATTTTAAGGGGGCGGTAGTCCGCACTTCCTCTAATGAAATTATCGTATGTATATACAACATGAAACGAATAATGGTATGAAATAAAATGGAATTATAGAAGATTATATATAAAATATATATCATTAATATCATATTTAATTACAGTGCCATCATAATGGCCACCATGAGAGGCGGTAAGATGTATTTGAACAATCATCGTTTCGTGAGGCGTTAGTTTGCCATCCACAGAAACATTATGTTCATCATCCATTAGATGGAGTTGTGTGTATGTGTAGTTTGAATCCTTCTTATAACAACATCCTAGTATATTGAGGATACTGGTGTTGTTACAAAATAAAGGAAATAAAAAGAGTTTGGGGGTTGAAGAAGCAAAATAAATGAAAATAATTTAAGAGAAATTGTTACCTTTAATTTAGGTAACTCACTTTGGTTGGAACCAAAGGACTTGTTGAAATGCTTTCTACTTAAGGGGAAGCTTCAAGGAGGAAGAGAGGGATGTGGGTAGCTTAGTTGGGCAGAGTTTGGACGAGCCAAGTGGCTTGAGAGGTGTGAGGAATGAGTAGAAGTGGTCTCCTTTTATAAGGGAGAGGAGGGGCTCTTTAGGAAAGAGTGAAAGTATTACTTTATAATATAATTATATTCGGTTTATAATGGTCCAAAAATCATTGAGGTCGAAGATAAGATGACTCATATTCTAAATAACATCAACCAATAAGAATTGGACAGGTCTTAGATAATATTTTAATCATTATAATATTCTTTATTTCAATGATTTATTAATGAGGTAAACATTGCATCATTATTGTGTCATTAATAATTTAACTTATTTGATGTCTAAAAATTATAAATAAAATATCATCATGTAGGAAATCGTTTTAGCTTTCTAATGAATATTTATAATCGAAAATCCAACATGTATAACCCTATGTAAAAATTGTTCTTCTAAAAGATGTAAGCTTATGCCATTTTTATTTTTATTTTAACTTTATTAATATAATGTGTCCCTACCACATACAAGTGGCTCCAAGGGTTCCCCAAATTGACCCAAGGATTCCCATGGTCGGGTATGTGTCCACCAAAAAGGTTAGGACACGTTTTAGGGTAATTGTGTATTATTATAATATTATTTTTTAACCCTTATTTACCGGATTTACCCTTTAACCATGGTAAATAAAATATTTACCACAGTAACTATTCAAAATGTCTAAAAATAAAAGTTACCTATTTACACAATTTGAACATCATGATTCCAAATATGGAATCCATTTTCCTAAATTCAAAACACAAAAGTGGCAAAAATTAATTTAAAATTAATTCCCGCTGTCAAAACAAAAAACGTGTTTTTAAGAGGTAATAACTATCAAAAGATTGACACTTGTTTGTGTTTGGTTTAATTGTAAAATTATGTCCAATGACAAAAATTAAATTAAATGGTAAAAATATATTCTAAATATACTTTAAAAACACTCAAATTAATTATTTATCAATATTAATTATTTTGATTAAAAAAGTTGTTTTTAATTAAAATTTAGTAATTTTCAATATTCATCAAAATATAAAAGTTATCCGAAAAGTACCAAAATTTCACCCTAGGCTAATTTCGATATTCCGAATCGAAAAATGAAGTCCATTTTGAAATATAAAATATATATGATTTCAAAAAGTAGGTATTACTATTCACAACGGCTAGTTTAATTAGTTGTGGTGTGTGTTAGAACTCGAGGTTGCGTACAACACACGCTATCGATTATTCGAAGGGAAACGTACCGTGGAAGTTTGGGGTGTTACAAAAATGTTTGAAGATAAGGGGTGGTATTTATAGTGGAGAGAGGGGTGATTTTTAAATAATTTATTCATTTGTTTATTATTTTCACTCAAGACTGTAAATAGTTCTATAATTATCATCAAATACATAAATATATTTTATATAAGTATGATATTATGGTCCTTAGACCATTAATGACTCGGGGAATATTTTATTTAACTTATAATGTATTTTACCCATAAACTACCATATTCACTATTCATAAAAAATTAATGTATTTTAAAAAAATTTCAAAAATTCAGCCTAACCATATAAGGACATTTAGAATTCAAAAATTGAATCTATTTTATGAAATTAATTTGATAGTTCTGAGAAATTTATTTATTAATTAAAATGATCATTTACTCGAAAAATACATATTTTAAATTCATAAGTACACATATAACACACACACAAAATAACTTATGTCTCATAAAATTAAACTAAACTCATAAGAAAATAATATATAAATTTACAAATACATTTTATGAATTAAAATCTTCAATTAATTCATTTTATTAATTATGAAATAATAATTGAATATTTATGACTTACAAATATACCAAAACTTAATTGTTTATTTTGAAAATAATCACTTACATATACAATGATATAATTATATCATACATTAATTTATAAGATGCCTATATTTTATTTATACAACCTTGTGAGATGATACTATTCATTAGGCTGATTAACTATACATAAGGAAGATATAATTATTCCTAATGTATTGTTATTAATTCATCAGTATAGATTCCATAACTTCTAGAAATAATTATTATTTCATTCATTATTTATTTATAAGGTTTATATTAAGTTATTTAAGATATTTTTTTGATATTTATACTATATGAAATAAATATAATATGTAAAAACTCATTGATGGAATTCTTGGTCATCACATTCAACCATCTTACAAAAATTTCATCATAGAAATTTCTAGATTATCCCCTCAAAAAAATATTTGGATAGATATTCATCATAAGTTCCTCATGCTCCAACGTCGCCTCTTAAGTTTTATGATTTTTCCAATTTACCTTTACAAGATGATTTATCTAGATTCCTCATCACCTTATCTTTATAGTCCAGTATCTAGAAAGGCTCTTCATTGTAAGATAAATCTGGTTAAAAATATATTCCTTCAAATGTGAGGACATGCTTTGGGTCTATCATGTACTTCCTTAAAAAAGAGCTATGTAACGCATTTTTTACTTTATAAATTAAAAGAATCATTTCCAAGTGATAACAAACAACAAAAATTCTCTCCAAAATTTCAAAATTACCAATGTACCCAGGGATCAGTTTCCCTTTCCTCCAAAATATTGTAACACCCTTCTATGGAGACACTTTCAAGAAAACATGATCACCCACTTGAAATTCCAAATACTTCCTTTCATTATCAATATACCTCTTTTTCCTACGTTGAGGTGCCTTGTTATGGTTTTGAATAATCTTTACCTTTTGTATTGGTTCCTACACAAGCTATTTGTCTACAAGATTCTTGTCACTAACTTCATCTGAATAAGTTGGTGAATGAAAACTCTATTAACAAAATGATTCATGTGGTGTCATTTCAATACTTGAATAAAAACTATTATTTTGTGAAAAATATACTAGAGGTAAATATTAATCCCACATTCAGTGAAAATTAAGTAATCGTGGTCTCAACATGTCTTCTATTGATTTCATCATCCTTTTTGATTTCCCATCAGTTTGAAGGTGTTAAAAAGTACTCAAATGAATCTCAATATCCAAATTTTTCTAAAGGATTTTCTAGAATTTAGATGTAATTCATAGATCGTGATTTGACACAATTGATAGAGGTTCTCCATGATGTCTGGGAACATCATTAATATATATTCGTGCAAGTTTCTCCTAGAAATAATCCTTCCTTATAGAGATGAAATGTGAATATTTGTTAAGTCAATCAAAAATCACCCATATTTCATCATTTTTTCATGAATTGTTTTATAATATGGTAAAAAATCATTAGTGAGGTCATCAAATTTCCTTATAGGATTAGGCAGAGGTTTCATAAAACATCTATGATGTTGTTATTCATCCTTCACCTATTGAAAAATATTATGATACATAATTTTCAATTTCACGCTTCATGTTGTCGTAATAGAAATGTTATTTCAAATCTATATACATCTTATTGATACCAGGGTGTAAAGAGAAATTTAAACTGTTGGAATCATCCAATAACTCTTCTTTTAGATATGTTATAGAGGGAACACATATTCTCCTCCCAAATTCAAAATTATATCATCACACATGAATTATTGAAACTTCATATTATTCACACATTTAATTCGCCTTTGAATATTCTCATCATCATAATGAGAGTATTTAATTTTTTCTAATAAAGATGATTGGGAATACTATTGAAAAAGTAAAGATGTTTCACCATCCCTAATAATTCCCTTGTCCATATTTTTTATATCCATGGACATAGGGTCATTTTCAATCTGTGTTGTTTTTAGAACTCCATGATCATTCCTTATAAATGAATCAGCTACCTTATTTTCATTTCCTGAGTGATATTGTTTTGAAAAATTATAATCCTGAAGTAGCTCCAGCCATCTCATTTACCTCTTGTTGAGTTCTATTTATGATAAGTTATATGTCATGATTTTTTAATCTGTATATACCTAACATAATTCACCATAGAGATAGTGTCCATATATTTTCAAAGAAAAGATTATTGTTGCTAACTCAAGATCATGAGTTCGGTAGTTTTATTCCTTAATTTTAAACTTCCTTAATTCATATGTAATAACTATATCATTATTTATATTTACACAGTCAATTCCTTTCTTTGACGGATCTTTATAATTTGAAAATCCACTATTTATAGATGGTAGAGCCATGATCGGTGCATTTACTAACCTCTTATTCAATTTTTTAAAACATTCTTCAAATTCTTTTTTCCATACAAAGATAACAACATTATTAGTAATCATGGTTAAATGGTTAGCTAATCGGGAAAAGTTATAATGGAAATGCCGATAATATCCTTTTTAACCAATAAAACTACAAACCTTGGTTATGTTCGTTGGGGTAGTCTATTCCGGAATAGCCATTTTATCTACATGATTAACTATGATTCCATCCGTAGAGACAATATGGCCACATAAATAAACTTATTGAATCCAAAATTCACACTTTCTAAAATTCCCACATAATCAATTTCATTTAAGTTTCTTCACATCAATCTGAAATTGATTCTCATGGTCTTCATAGATTTTGGATTATATCTATATATCATCAATAAATACCAAAACAATATTTTCAAGATATTCCTTGTAAAATCATTTCATTATATCCATGAAAATATAAGGGGAATTACTCATCCCAAATGGAATTTATGTAAACTCATAATGTCCATATCTGGTTCGAAATGTTGTCTTTAGATTATGTTCCTCCTTACCATGAAACTGATGATATCCATTTGAAGGTCAATAATACAAAACTATTGATTTCTAGGATTTTAATCAAATAAATAACTAATTTGGGTCAAGGGATACATTACCATTATTATAAAAGCATTGATTTCTTTATAATCAATGCACAACTTCATGAATCTATCTTGCTTCCTGACAAAGATAAAATGGGGTCCCCATGGAGAAACACTAGGGTGAATTAATCGATTTTCACTCAATTACACTTGCTGTTTTTTTTCACACCACTAATTCTATAATGGTCATTATATATGGTGTCTTTGATATTTTTCTTGAACCAAGAATAAAACTTGTAGAGAAATCAACATCACACTCTGAAGGATGTCCATGTAAATCCTTCTGAAGTACATCAATATATTCTTTCATAACATGTACATATTCAATTTAAATATTCTTAAATAATGTTTTCACTTCCTATCCAAATAATTTCATTTAGTAGAGCTACAATGGATAGATATAGATTATAATTATATGTCGATGTTTCTAATATAACGAAAATGGATTCTACACCTACCTCAATATTTGTAATTTTCTTTTTATTTCAATAAATATATCCATCATATTTTTAAATCCAATCCATTTTGAGGATTATGTCAAATTCGACGGTAGGTATGAGGATAAAATTAGTATATAATGATAGATTATATTCTATAATCAGAAATCCCAGACACATATTGTTTAAATGAGACATCCCTTAGGGGGTTTAACTGAAAAATACCATGTTAATGATAATTAGAAATATCAATTGTTTAAATCAAACTAGGAATGATATAATGGGATGTGATGATCCAAAATCAAATAAATCATTAGCTAAATTAATGGAGATGATTACCATACCTACAACTACATCATTAGGAACATCAACCTTATCTATTGTGATCTCATAAGCATGTCCTTTATCCTATGGCCTTTTCTAAGTAATTCTTCCTTGAATCTTAAAAAAATCATTTTCATAGTGTCTTGTATACCAAAAATTGTATCATTAGATATTGGTAGCTTCTTTTATACCATATAAATATTGAGTGTTATTTCCTTTCCCATCACAAAAGTAAAAAACTACCTTTCTTTTTTCATAGGCACTAGGTTGTTTCATTCTACAAGTATAACATGTTGGTAAATTCCCTATTTTATTCTTCCCTTTATCCATTAATTCATTATCCAACCTCTTATTCTCTTGTTTTTCCTTAGAGTCCTAATACATATAGAATTATTTTAAAATATTGATATTACATGTGATTATATCTTCATATGCTGAGATATTTTGGGATACTTGTTCCCTTCAGAGGAATGGTTCTAAACTATCAATGAATCGATCAATCATTCTCTTGGATTACATATGTAGTTTGTGGCATGCCTTGATTATATTGTAATATATGAATCATACTTGGAAGCATTCCCATCCTTATTTTTCCTTATATTTAATAAATTATTTTCCATATCTTCTCTTTGTTCTTGAGGGAAATATTTTTCAGGGAAAATTACTCTAAAATCCCTACATTCCATATTTTTAATTTCTTTCAACTCCTTTTTTGATTTTGTTTCCAGAATTTATGCACATATCCCAATAGATGATAAACATACATGAAAAACATCTATCATTCATTTCATATCAATATGTTAAATATATTATCTAAGGACCTTATCCATAGATCATCTACAAATGGGTTTGCAGACCCATGGAATGATAGTGGATGTTTTCTCAAAAGTGGTCTAACATTTATCCTCCACATTGTGCTTCAGGATTTTCCATATGAGTAATATTATTATTCATAACATTATTTATCTATTCTTGTATAGTTAAACATTTCTCAACACTGGTTGTAGCTCTAGTACTGATAAAGTTATCTTGCATAGAAGGGATATCCCTATATAAGATAGATGTATAGATACAGTTTCCATTCATTTGACTAGGTGCCATTTCTAAATAATATAAAACACTAAATTAGGTTATGAATCATAATGCATAATCTCTAACCAAAAAAACATAACATTAATTGATTTCTTATTCATAACTAATATCATAATCCTAAACATGGTTTCTTTGGGTGCATATTTACTTTTAAATCCATCATAATAGTTTGCGAATAAATTGTGACTTATCCAAGGAATATCTCTCAAGAGTGTCAAACCAAGTTCATAGTAAGGCCTGTTTTCATGTACTAGGTTACCCTGAGTGAGGCCACAGACACTTTTTCGACATTTTTACCCCTAGTTATATATGCGCCAGAACAACGCCCACTTGTAGTATCTAGAAACATATGTATTTATTGGAAGACTCAAATAATCTATACATTACAATAATTTTATGATGTTCTTCTATGTTTATCTTCAAAGTATATCATATAGAAATGTTCCCTAATTTTTGTTTTCTAAATATTTTTTCTCAGGTTTATACTAAACGTCCACTGGTACCAACTATAAAGTCCTCGAGCCCAACAGCCTGGAGTCAGTGCCTTACATTATTATATTGACATATATACAAGACATGAATCCCAAAGGACCAATATATTTAGTAGTTTAAAAATCTATATTTCATTCTTCAATATTACATTACAACATTAATGGAAAAACAATATTGAAACTAAATATGGAACACCCAAAACTATTAGATTAACCCAACAAGTCGTTCATAATATTCATCTTCATATCCTGGGGAAAAATAAAAAAAATGGGTGAGGAAAAATGCATGGTAAGGGTAAGTAATACATAGAAAAACTATATAAACAATAAGGGATGGTGAATAAATAAAAAAACATTCCATTACAACATCATCTTGAACATGATTTGCAAAGGATAAAAGAAAAATAAAAAATTCCAAAAAATAATTTATATTTGAAAAAGCTTAACCATGGGAATTATAATAGTCAAATATTCACATGGATAATAAATTATTAATAATATTATGAGGGAATTTGTATTCTGAAAATCTGAAACATATTTTCAAGGGATCATCAATGACATCTAAATATGAATAAGGCTTTGTCCAAAACAATATCTAAAAATTGGAAAGGCCTTTTCCAAGTCCATATATATTTTGTCTCATGAGACATACCGATGCATTGAAGGTCTATAGAAGGCCTCCCCCATCACATTCTAAGTGCAATTAATTTCTTGTATGAGTGGGATTAAACATAAAAATCATATACAAATGAAATTTAAATAACATTCCCCGATATTTAAATATAATAACTAACCATTATGAGTAGTATAGTGAATGGTATGAAAATATCACATACATAGTCAAACTAATCATAAACCATTTAATAAATTATAGTAGATGATAATAAAAATATATCAACCATTAAATTTTTTAAAATTCAACAGAAGTCTCGAAATAGATGAAAATAATCTAATAAAATAATCTAAGAATTATTGGGATACATTGAAAAATGAGTTCTTTTGGAAAATCTTTTTTATTTTTCATGGTTTTTTGTATAAGACCAAAGGTGAAAAAAATAATGTCTTTAGGAAACAATTAGTGACTATTGAAATAAATGGTGTCCTAAAACGTATTATGGATGATACTTTAATGTGGGAAACAAATTGACGTGTTCCCTTTAATCAAACGTGTGTATCTGAAATAATTGAGGTGAGATCCTTGTAAAACAAATAGTATCCCATCAATGAAAGATTAATTGATATATGTACATATATTTGTTTTTTTTGGAACATGTAAATAGAATATAAAATATGTATATAAATATATTGAAGAAATATATTAGTGTATAAAGATATATAGCACAAATCAATTTAAAATGAATATTTGAAAAGAAAACCAATACATAAATCCATAAGAATGAGGGATTTGTAATAAATACCTTAAAACATAAATAAAAATTATATATTTTTCATCGAAAATTATTAAAACAAATTAATATGTATGTTTATTTTATTTATATATACTTATATATATATATGGCTTGGTGAAATAAAAAATAAAATAAAATAAATCCTTATATTATATTAGAATGTGTTCTTCACCTTACCTTAATGTCCTAGATAATCAAATTAAAACAATTTATTTATTTATTTAGAAAATTGTATTCATTTAATTTTTTTGTTATAATTTTTAAAGTTTATTTAAATTCTTTTATATGATTTATAATATACAATTTTATCATTCATAACCATTCATTTCATTGGTTTTTATGATCAGTTATATTATTTATATGCAATGGGGTTCATATAAAGTGGGTATAATTATCCAAAATTGGAATTATATGCTGTTGAAGAACATAAAGAAGTGTAATTGGTAATATATATCATTTTTATATGGAATTTTGACGAATCATTAGATAAAGCATTTAGTTATAATCGTTTCAATTATTGTGGCACTAATTGTTCACAATGGACTCATTTTGTTTTACTATTTTGTATTATTCAAATATGTTACATCAAAAAAAAGAAAAGATTTAAATTATATATTATATTTTAGTTTAACCATAAAATTTTTCTCATTACTATCCATGAATGAGAATTTGAATAATGAAAATCTGTTATCCATGAAGGTTTTGAATCAGTACCTCATGGACGATGATTTTATTTTTAAAATAAAAGAGAGTGAGAAAAGAGTTTGATGGTGGATTATTACATTCTCATAACAACTTTAAAGTATATTTAAGTTACTTTAGTTATCATTTTATTAGTAATAAGGTATAGGAAGAGAGAATATTAAAATAAAAGAACGTGGAAGGAAATTAAATGGAAAAGGAAGAGGATGTTACCTCTTGAATTTTCCTCTATGAAAACCTACATAGGGAAAAGGTTTTTGTCATTTGATGAGACCAAGAGAAAATTGTTTTGGGGGAGGGGAATGGAAATATTATCAGTTTATAATTTGATAAGGATCAAATCTTTGATGTTTTAAAGAGAATGGGGTGTGAGGGGGTATTAATAGTGGATGAGAGGGGTGATTTTGAATATTTTAATCATTTTCCTATTATTTTTTCTCAAGACTACGATGTTTTATAGAATTATCCTGAAATATATTAAAATAATTAAGGGAAGGTTTAGATTGTGGTTCATACATCTACTATGACTCAAGAAATTGGGTATTATACTTATAATGTATTTATACTGTAAATTACTGTATTTTAATATTACCCATAATTTCATGTAATTTAGAAAAATACAAAAAATCACTACAACCATTTTTCTATGTGTAAAATTAATATATGGACTCCATTTTATGAAATAATTTTCTATATATAATAAATTTAATATTTAATTAAAACCATCATTTATTCAAAAAATATAGATTCTAAATTTATAATCGTGTTTATAAAATTTTGAAAAATTATCTAATGTCTTATAAAATTATTCTAAAAACATAAGAAAACAAAATATTAATTTATGAATACATTTTATGAAAATAAATTTTCTTTTAAATAATTTTATTAATTATAAATTTTTAATAACATATTTATGACTCAAAAATATACCAACACGTAATTATCAATTTTTAAAACATTCACTCACTTATACTATGACATAATTATATCATAATTTAATTTCAAAAATGTATTAATTTTATTTATACAGACATGGGTGAGATTACTATTCATTTGGATGATTTACAGTTCATAAGGTTTATGTTGTTATTCATATGGTCAAGTTACTAATTCATCACCTTATGCTCCTTAACATCAAAAAAATCCAATTATTTCATTAATTCATTATTTATATGGGTTATATTAAATTCATTAAGTGATAATATTTGATCTACACTATATAAAATAAACATAATAATATCAAATTTATTGAGAGAATTATGGGTCTTAATATATATGGTTCATGATTGATTTATGATTTCTTCCGACTCTTATAATTCATGAATTTTTCAATGTTATAGTTTTATGAAATTTATTATGATTATGTTCTTACTAATTCTTATTGGTTGATATCTATCAGTTTTACCATTAATTAGTATCCAATATCACAATTTATTATGATCAGTTTCTCTAGGTAATGAACAAATTTTTCTACTATAGTATATCAAAAATTGTATAATATGAGAAGAACTTGATGAGAAATGTGGAACAATATAGATAAATATGTTGATCATGTATCTCGTCTCAAAAGACACTGATAATTTATAGTTATGGAGTGGATCATAATTTTATGAATTCAATATTCATATAAAGTTATTTAATACATATGTACGAATAATTTATGAAAATATATTTATTTTATCCATATATTTTCTACCAATTTGAAGGTATTTTTTAGAGAAAATGGTTTATTATTATATGTAGTTTAGTTTATGGGATTTCATGGTGTTCCAAATATGATTATTTTATTTCATTATTTTCACGTTTTAGATTTTAGGGTGTATATTATGAGAATAATTTGATACCCTACTCTATTTGAGAATTTTTTATAATTTATAGATATAGGAAATTCTAAAGTAAAAATTTAATGCCTCATGCATTTTTGGATCATTATGTTCTTATAAAAAGATTGAATTTTCATTTATTTCTATTGATCTTTATGAGAAATAGGTCTCAAAATTAGATTCCAAGAGTAAGAATGTTCATATGGTTTCATTTTATTGTTTGGATGAGACTCCATTATTTTAAGTAAAAATTGAGGAAATAATAGGAGGTTTGGACTGCTGGAAGTAGTAGTGGTAGTGGGTTCATAGTGTGAACCAGGTGCATGCTTTAATATTTATGGAGAGTGGGATAAAAATACCATGTCGGGATATTTCATGACATGAGCTATCAATTCATTCTATAAATGCTATCTGGATTTTCGTTTAATTAAAAGGGGTCCCCCCTTTTGAAAATGGAGTGTGTTTAAGAGGGACTGAACGGTTCGAACTCACCTTCCAATCATTCCCCCTCTAATTGGGGGTGCTTGATCAATTCGTTATGGTTGATATAGGTTTATTCCTCCTCTCCTCTTTCCCTATTCTTGGTTTTTGGATGACATGAAAAATTTTTCTCGATTTTGGATAGGGTTTCATGGAGATTTCCAAATGCGTATTTTAGAAATCATTCAAATTTATGGGCCTTTTGTTAGATAGTGTAAAAGTGGACCTGAGATGATGTATGCATGATGTTGAAGGAGGTCATAGTAAATGTGTGTCTTTTAATTTTTTACCTATAGATTTTAGGGATTTTGAGTAAAATTAGACATTAGAACCATGATATTAACATGGTATGTTTTTAGGATTAGGTTCGGGTGCATGTCAGGAGTGGACCGCACCCCATTGTTCTAGGTTTCAATGAGAGGATTATGTCTAGTTAGTTTTTATGAATATATACTAATTTAATTTAAATTATTTTAAAAAAAATTAAATGTTTAAAATTAATTATTGATGTTGTATGGCTTGAAACTCATGATCAAGAGTGTGTATAGGGATCGATGGGCTTGGAAAAGGCACAATGGATATAGGTTATGGGTTAAATCCATGTTCTTGGAAGGTGGATCATATGGTAAAAAACCAAACACATTTTTTATGAGAGTGAATGCCTGCATAATTGCATGCATTCAGAAACATGGTATATGGATTAATCTAGTAATTTGGTGAAATGATGGGCTATCATTTTCCTCCTAAGATAAGACAAAGAGATCGTTAGTTCTTTAGGGAATTGGGTATGGTAGCCAAATATGTTTCCATGGGATGATGACCTTGTTTGAGTTAATGAGATATCCTTGGGAGGTCCATGGATTTGATATGAGATATTAGATATCCATGGATGGGTTCCTATGGATAGTGAGTAGGAATGAGACTCTTAGGTATATAATGAGGATGAGGGAGACAGATGCATGTCTCAAGGGGGATGAGGAATTCCTTACTAGGGTTAGAGGCATGTCCGGATGTGAATTTAGAGTAGTAAGATTCCATTGAGACATGGCATATATGATGAGAATGGGTTTATTCTAGGTAACAAGAAATAGGATATACCTTGGTTGATGTAGAATGAGACCCAATTTAGTGCCCTGGGAATATAATTGGACATGTCCAAAGGATGCAAATATAATTGATAATGATATTATTGGAAAATTTAAAGGTATAGAGACAATTAGTGATTATGGGATTAGGTGATCTTGGATCAGACAATAGGGATGTGGTTATTAATTCTTATGAGTTATAGTTTCACCATAGTGTGACAGTCATGATAAATTATCAATGAGTTGAGACTATGACATATCTAGATGACATAGTGGATGAATTGATGGGAAATATGGGATATGACGTGATAAAGGGTTGGATATCGACAAACTAAAACAATGAGATGAATCAGTGAGTTGTGTGATGAGTTATTCCCCTACTTGTACTGCATGAGATGTTTGAACCTCCTTGTAATCAATGGGGAGGGTTCAGTGTGTTGATTGAACCTCCCTAGATTCTGTGGGGATGAGTCATTATGATTGGACCTCCCTGGAGTATCTAGGAATGGGTCAATGTGAATGTGACCTCCCCAATGTCTGTACAGATTGGTCGATGATTTGGTAATCTCCCTTGAGCCTATAGAGATGGCTCAGCATGATTGATGGACATCTGAGATTGTTCATAAATGGGTTGATGTGCAATGAATTTTACATGTCATTATGAATGTTTTGGTTGAGGACTGACCTGGTGCAAGGATCGAGGTTCCTATTCTGTGTGTGTGTGTGTCAATATATATTCAATTTAAATAAATATTTAAATAATTTATTGTTTAAAAAAACTCTTATATATATTACTAAATAAAATTAATCCATTTTATAATATTTAAAAAACTATTATTATATGTTACTATCAAGATATGAAATAAATTAAGACACACACACATAGAGAGAGAGATATATAACGTGTCATTTAAGAATTAACATTTAGACCACCCATAGAATTTTACATATTAAATTTTTTGATAAATTATTATTTTCACAATATTCATATATATTTCATAAAAACTATGAAATTAATTTCTAATTAATGGGTAATATGTGGTAAAATTTTTTATTGATTATTCATAGATAAATGATAATGAATGATAAATACACCTTTTACTAATGATATAAAATATAAATATTATTGTTTTTTAATTTTAAATATATATGAATTTTATTAGTATTCTATCATTAATTGAAAAATATAAACCTAAAAATTTATTATGAAAATTTCAAAATAATATATGTGAGATACTAATAATCAAAAGTGATTTACACTACATAGATATAAATATATCAAAACAATGATTATTAATGAAATTGAATTAATTAATTATAATTACTTGTACATGTACAAATTTCACCAAAAAATATTTACTATTGAATATACAATATATACAATATTTATATATATATATAATTTGTTTATAATAGACATTGTGGTAAATAAAATATTATATTAATTTGATATAAATATATAAAACTATTTATATAACATTTATCATAGAACATTAATTTAACAAGAATATAAATATCTCATAACAATATATTTATATTAAAGAATATAAATAAAATATATTTAATATATTTTTAATGAAAATAAAAATGTTGGAATGATGATAATAGTGGTATTATGCATGTTATTCTTCTTTTCCATCTTCCCAAAGATGGTGTTGGTTTACCGGAGGATCATGAATACATACATTTTTTTGAAATCCGAGAATCACATAATGGTTTTAGATGATGCAGGTGGAATTAGAGGAAGGTCATAATCCCATCATCATCTTCCAATTTTCCTTGAATAAACTGATTCAATGTAACGCCCCGACCCCGGTTACCCAGAGTCAGTGCATTATTTTAATACATTGGCATGATTACAAGGAATCATGTCCCGAAGGACCGATCAGTTTAGCAGTCTTGGAAAATAGATAACATACATGAATGTTAAATTACACTTTATAACATACAAAACAATAATAAATAATCCTTTATAAACACCACTATTCCCTTGTCATAACCCTGGATATCAATGACAATACACTTCTCGGTATCGTGGAAAAAAACATAGAAAGGGGTGGGCTCAAATTCTCAGTAAGGGTAAGCAATATAGCGGAAACATTCAAAAATAAGATTAAATATTTAAGGCAATGTATAAAACTAAAACAAAAGCCTTTTAAACATGAACTTCAGCATAATATAGCAGAAATAAAATGAAATAATTCCATTTACTTATTCACATGGATTTTCTAGTTATCGAATAATCAAATGAAATATCAATAACCACTTTCATAATGATGGAATGCATTATGCTAGACTATCATAACAAAGTAGCCAAGGCCTCATGCCAAGAATACAAATAATATTTTGTCAAGGCCTCATGCCAAGACACTAGTTTGTCTCAAGAGACCTACTGATGCATCGAAGAGCTATATCGGGCTCCACCTGTCACTTATTAAGTCCAATTCATTCCTCATATGAATAGGTTCAAACATAACATAAACATTCATATTAAAACTAGTATATGAAATGTCAATAATTTATCCATAAAACAATGAATTGTGTAAAAAAAACATATCTATAGTTAAACATATCAAAAAACCTTCAATAAAATATGGAAGTTTGTTATCATAATAAATCAACATCAAATAAGCTTAAAATCCATCAAGGTATGTTGACGTAGATTAAATTGTTTTGTAAAACTCTTTGAGAGAAATATCCCATTTTCAGGAAAAAATTTAAATGTCACACAAATTATAAAGGAATACATTTAAAAACATTTTTTTAATCAAGGATTCCCAGACCACTTCAAACCATTGAATGTAATTAACATTTTTAAAACATTCATGTCCATATAAATAAATATTTTAAACCATTTTGAAAACATGGACATTAATGAGAAAGGTTTAGAAGAATAATTCTATAAAACATTTAAAATGATGTTTTAGTAAAAATTCTCCTAAAAATAATCCCTTTGAAAACTATTTTATGAAACATGGACATTTATAATAAATATGTCACAGTAGATACTTACATAAAAACAACTGTAGATAATAATGAGATTGTAGAATTAACCCTTACCAATTTGTTAACAAATGAAACATACACCCCATGAAAGAGGTATCATATAATAAATATGTAAATACACATAAATTATTGTCTATTACACAAATAATACAATTATGAGAAGTACATACACCACACAAATGGTAATAGTGGCATTATGGCACGAATCTCACGGGATTAAGGAGTGAGATGAAAAACCATTACCTTGCACTTTTCTTTAGTAGAGGGTACGTTTAGCCTCCTATATGAAGACTATGGTATGTTATTAAATTATACCAGAACCATATTAATATGTATGATATCATACATTATTCATTTATGACTTTATACTGTCCATTTAATAATAAATTCCATGTTATATTAATATTTCGAGTAATAATTGCTTTCTTTATTGTACGTGTTTTAACTTGTTACTCTTGATTGTATCACATAGATCATTATTTAAATACTTACAGAATATAAAAAATGATTTATTTATAATATATATTTTGAATATAGAAATTTATAATAGACGTATATATGAAATGGAAAACACCGTTTATGGAGACAGTTGTCCGTACGTAGGCATAAACACTATTTCTGTATTCATATAGTATTGAACGGAAGTAAGTGAATAAGATATATGTAAGTACATAAATAATTATATATATAAATATATATATATCTCCATTAGAATTATTATTTCATATATTATATACTTATTAGTAATATATATTTTTATAATCGTTGATGAATGGTGAACTTCGAAATGAATCTCATCGCCTCGTGGAGACGATAATCCGTATGTATGCACGAGCAAAAATATCATTCTTTTGATATTAATATAATATATAATTGGATGGTATATAATATATACAGTATTATTATCATGTTATAATCATTATTGATATCAAATACACATCATTATTATACTCACCCATATAATAATGTATTGAATAACATTTACACCACGACGTGGAGACGGTAAGCCGTACGTACGCACGTATGGTGACATTTCATTCAAAGGGTGGATAGAATAATGAATTTGGTTATAACATAATTATAATAACCTCAAATTATATAGAATATACTTGATTTATCATTTTATAATGGAAGCAACATAGAAAAAGGAAGTGGAGGAAGAAAGGAACTTGAAAAAGGGTGGTGAAATCGTTACCTCTTCTTCAAGTTCTTCCTTTTGATTTGATCAAAAGGGCTCCATAAGTTGTCTTTATGATCAGACTAAGGCCTCTAGGTTGAAGGGAGGATAGGTGAGAGGTTATTTGGGTAGGGGTTGGTAGAGAAAAATGGCTTAGAAGGTTTGAATTAGAGAGAAGGGGGAGTGCCCTTTTATAAGAGCGGTGAGTGGCACCTTAGGAAAAAACATAAAATATTATTTTATAATAAATTCATATTCGGTTTATAATTGCTCCAAAGTTGATTATGTAAAGTATAATGTGGGGATAGGTCGAACAAAACTCAACCAAGAGGTTATAGACATGTTTAGGTTACCATTTTAACCTTATCATTTAGATTTAACTCTAAGTTAAATAATTTAACTTTTACCGTGTTTTCTTGTATACTTACACTATATGGTTAATAAACATACTATATACTGCCAATAGAACCCCAATTGGTTCATTAATGTCATATATATTATTATATAAGTCTTTTATCCGAACCTTAGGTTTTTAGGACGATTATATAAATTAAATGTAAAATATTTGTGTTAAAAACTATTTTATGTAAATTTTGACACTATTTGGTATTTGTTTTTTTCTTAAAATAATAACAACATGATTACTTCAAAAAAATAAATTGAATCCATACTAACATGTCATATTCACTTAGAAAATTCTTGGATGTCATAAATAATTTTAAATTATATTTATTTTAATATTTATAATACAATTTATTATATTCTTTCATGAATAAGGTAATTAGTGCATCATCATTGTGTCAAAAATAAATTTATTTATATAATTTCTAAAAATTATAAATAAAATACCATGATGTAGGAAATATTTTTATATTTCTAATTAATATTTATAATCTAATTTATCTTATGAAAAACCCTATATAATTTTTTTTAGTTATTAAACATTGATTTTAACTCTTTTAACTATTCTTTGAATTAAATAATAATAAATGTCCTAATCTAATCCAAGTGGATCTAAATTATAATATTTTATTCCTAAGGTATTTTTTAGTTGAGATAAACTTATACAATAGAATTTGGACATTTGTGAGGGTAATATTAATATCATTTTTACCCTTAATTACCCTATTTACTTTTAACCGTGGTAAATAAAAGTAAAAAAGTTACTATTCACCAAAAAATTATTTTCATCGCATTGAACCACATTAAACATCTTGATGTTAACCATGTCTCTTGGATTTTCGAAATTTAGCACACAGAAGCTGTAAAATTAAGTTTTATGTAAATTTTCAAAAGCTCCTTGGAGGTGGGAAAAAGATTGTGAAAAGTTCAATAAAATTTTTATATATCTAAAATTATTATAAACTGAATCCAATGAATTAAAATGATCTTATATAAGAATTATGTATCTATTTTGACATAAATTAATTTAAATGAAATAAATAATTATTTAAATAAAAATAATCGGTTTTAACCAAAAACCTAGTGTTTTTCACTATTCATCAAAAATTGATGTTTCTCAGAAAAATACCAAAAATTTGGCCTAAGCTATATTTGATATTATGAATTCAAAAATGATGTCTATTTTACCAAATTCAAAACATATATGTTGCACTGATTAATTTAAATTAATTCTCGTTGTCAAAACAAACAGTGTGTTTTTAAGAAATAATAACTATCAAAAGATTGACAATTACTTATGTCGAGTTTAAATGTGAAATTATGTCCAATGGCCAACATTGTGTTAAATGGTAAAAATATTTTCTAAAAATACTTTAAAACCACTCAAATTCATAATTTATCACTATTAATTATTTCGATTAAAAAAATTGTTTTTAATTAAAATTTAGTAATTTTTACTATTCATCAAAATGTGAAAGTTATCAGAAAAGTACCAAAATTTCACCCTAAGATAATTTTGATATTCCAAATCCAAAAATGAAGTTCATTTTTAAAGATAAAATGTATAAAAGTTTAGAAAGTGGGTATTACTATTCATAACGGCTAGTTTAATTGGTTGTGGTGTGTGTTAGAACTCGAAGTTGCGTACAACACACGCTACCATATTATTCAAAGAGAAGCATATCATGGAATCTTGGGGTGTTACATTCGAGCACCAGCACGGTTAGACGAAGATGACAGTGGCCAATTGCCCAAGCAAAGGGACATTGAGGTTATATTAATTTTGGTTAACTTCAGTTAGGGAGGAATAATGTGAGACAGTTAATAATTAATTGTTAATAAATAATTAATACTTAATAGTTATTAATAATTAATTAATTAATAATTATTTAATTACTTATTAATAATTGTAATTAAAAATTGACTAATTAATTAATAATTGTTTTTTGTTATTTATTTTTTATGACATAGAAACTAATAAATATTTAAAATTTTTATTTAGTTACTAAATATTAATAATCACGATTAAATTATTAAATTAAAATTTTTTATTTAATTATTATTAAATTATCATTAAATTATTAATCATAAATACACAAATTTTTTATAATTAATATTAATTAGTAATGAATATTAATTGCAAATAAATATTTGTTGGATAGTATGATTTATTATTTAATCGTATTAATTACTAATAAATATTAGAAATTATTTTTAGTAACGCTTCTTAAAAATGAAAATATAACTATTAGTTGTTAATTAATTAGTGATTATACAATATTTAATTAATTATTAATACTTTTTATATAATATTAAATAATTATTTATTTAATAACTAATAATAATGAATAATTATTTTTATAAAATTCATAATATATATTTAATAATATTATTTCATTACTAATTTTTTTTAATGAAGTTGAAATTATTAAAATACTAATGATTAATAAGTAATTATATAAATATTCTTATATAATTAACTAATTGATAATAATAAAAATTAATTACTAATTTAAATTTATTTTTTAGATACTAATTAATTATAATTACAATTATATTTTTATTTTTTATTTTTTATAAATTATTTATTATTAAAATGATTTATTATTAGTTATATATTATTATATTACCAATTCATGAAAAATAATTGATTATTCATAATTAATGACTGAATAATTAGTTATTTATTAATATTATTAATTAGTATTTAATATTATTCAGTAACTAAGTAGTAATCGGTTAATATAGTTTAAAATCGTATTAATTTCAATTACATAATTCTAATTATTTAACAGTAAATGTTAATAGTTATTAATTATTTAGGTATTGTTTTTATTATTTATTATTTATTATTCATTATATTTAAATAATTACTAATATTTAATAAACATATATTATTTATTCTACACAAAAAAGGGAGGACATGGATCTCCCATTAAAAATCTAGAAGGATTTCCATGGAAGTCCCCTTATAAAAGGTATCCGTGGGAGATAGTTTTTGTTAAAATTTCAGGCTGCTTTAATGTCGGTAGTGGAGTATAATAAATAGTAGTTTAATATGGTTGATTTTTGTTAATTATATATATAAATAATAATAATTTTAAATACAACATGTATATTAAAATTGAGTAATTTTTTTCATTCTAACAAAGGTGTCAATGCCCCTACCCCTTTGGAAAGGGAGAAAATAGGTCCAAGGCTACAAGACCATTTCCACGTTTGCCTAATAGTTTTAAAAATATTTTTAACCTAGAACAATTTTAATAATAATTCATTAAAAATGTAATTATAAACTCTATAAAAGTATATAAATGAGAGAAGCCAAGTCTACTCAGTTATATAATGCTTACATCTCAATTACCAAGAAGATAAGAGATAAAATCCTGGCATTTATCCTCCACATGTTCCATCCATGTGAAACTGCACTGTTTATTTTAAAAATATCTTTGTTATTCAAGATAACAACTGAAATTTAAAAAATGGTTATGGTTAGAGTTTGTGATGAAATATCATTTTTAATCCATTTAAACGATTGGTTGCAGATGGTATAAGAAACATCGAAATGAAACTATTTTAGTTTATGAAGTCGTTGTTTCAACACAACAAGAAAAAATTCTGTAGTAAAAATGATGTTTTGGAATGTCAATGAAAGAAGAACAATGGATTACGAGGGAACATGGGATACAAAATTGTTAGATCCCACCCACAAGATCACCTTACGCATGCTGATATAGATTTAATCATTTCATACATTGTTGGGTCTAGTAAAAAAACATGTTTGGACTAGGGGAGATCTAATCATGTAGGGGTTTAACCCCATGAAAATCCATAAAATACCACATATAATAACATGTGTTTTTTTCAATCCCATATTTCCCCATTAAGAATGCTGGAAAGGCTTCGGTCAATCCACCTTCATTACTATTTTTTTATTTGTTTAATTTTTCTATAGACCAATAAACTTATATTGAAAATAACTTGGTTGAAAAAAAATCATCATTGCAGATAATGAAAGATTATAAAATATAAAAAATGATCAGATAAGACTGATGATGGGGCAAGAGGGTGGATAATTAGGGGGCTATGGGTCGAAGGGGAATGGATGGGGGAAATGGTATAGTGAAAAAGTGGTAGAAAGTGGATATCATATAGAGGGTGTGATAGGGAAGGAGGGCATTGATCCTTGGGGGAACCAAAAGTATACTGTTTTAGTGTATAATGCTCTTTATTCAATGAAAGAAAGATAATTCAATAGTTACATTGAAGTATCAAAATCTCGGTGAAAGAAGATCTTTGGATTGGGAGGGAACAAGGGGTGTAACATAGAGATACTCTACCTACTGGAGCACATTGCACACATAGATACATGTCTAATGATTTTATACATTTTGGGTGTAATAATACAAAATAGAAAGGATGGGCTAGTCCAAGACCACATGATTCTGACCTCAGGTGATCCCATAAAAAACTAATCATTAATTTATAAACCATGAAAGTCAGGTATCCTCAACACTACTGAGAATTAATCTCACTTACTCGGATGAAAATTAAATAAATCATTTCATTTATCATCCTCATGTTTCATCTATGGTAAACTACATTGTTTATTTTTAATATATCATGTTTATTCATGATATCAACTGAAATTTTAAAAAAATAGCTATGGTTACATCTTGTGCTAAAATTGTGTTTTTACTCCATTGAAACAATTATTTGGAGATGGTATGAGGAGCACCAAAAGAACAAAAATTTAATGCCTATATCAACTAATTCAACAAAGGAAGTCTAATTCAATATTGAAATTGAAGTATAAAAAGTGAGTGAAATAATGTTACTTGATTTAGAGGGAATAATGGTTATTGTATTTAGAGATCCTTACTATTTGAGCATCTTATGTGCATAGATACATGATTGATCATTACAAACATTGTTGTTTGTTGTAATACGAAACGGAAGGGATGGGGGTGCTCTAAACATGTGTGGGTTTAACTGCGTGTGAACCCATAAAATCCAACACATTAAAATAGGTCGTTTTTCATTCCTTTTCCACCCCACGATAGATGCGAGAAAGTCCACGATTAATCATCATTGGTCATTTTTTTTCAATTTTACTAATTTATAATATATTTTTTAAAATATATAGAAAAAAATGACTGGAAAAAATGTCCAGGATTTTAGATAATAAATAATTAAAAAATATAAATAATGGTTAGATCTGAAGGATGGGGGCAATTGGGTGGAAGGAGATGGGGAGACTGGGCGAATGGGGTAATTGGGGCAGATGTTAGAAAAATGGGGTGATATAAAAGGAGGACGTCAGACATTGGGGGTGAAAAATAAGAAACTATTTCAGTGCATAAATATATATATTTAATAAAAGACAGACCAATTCAATAATGGAATTGAAATTTTGGAATATAGTAGAAAGAAGATCTTTGGGTTAGGAGGGGACAAGGGGTATAATACTGAGCGATCCTACCAACTAAACCACCATGTATGCTAAGATATAGTTTTAATTGTTTCATAATATGTTGGGTGTAGTAATGGAAAATTGAAGGGCTAGGCGCGATCAAATACCTTGTGGGTTTACCCCTTGCGAACCCATAATAAATAATTGTTAGTTTATAAACCAGATAAGTCAAGTCTACTAAGATCTATTAAGATTCCATCTTACTTAACAATAAGAGATCTGATGAAGTATATGTATTTATCATCTATGTGTTCCATCTACGCTAAATGGAATTTTTCAATTTGATTATATCATATTTATTCAAGATCACAACTATTTTTTAAATAAATTGCTTTGGTAAGAGAGTATCCTATATTGGTGTCTTTACTAAAATTAAATGATTAGTTGGAGATAATATAATGGGCACTGAATAAAAAAATTAGAGAATAAACATAATGTTGAATAAAATTAGAGCATAAACTGGATTTTGAATACCCTTTTGATGGATTTTTATTAAATGTACACGTATTTTGCTACAGAAGATTTATAAATTCCATGTTCTGATTGAATTTGTCTTCCTTGTGTCCTTTATTTTGTTGTTTCTTATTTAGTGTTAAATGGGTGATGTATGTTCATATCTTAAGCCCTTATCATGGTGAAGGTTATATGAAATAGTAAGGTTTTTCAGGATGTTTTTTGTTATATTGATTTTGTTGGACCATGTTTTAGTTCCTTTTGGCACAAGAGGAAGAATTTCCATTTATAGGGTTTTAGTGCCTGACTATGATGTAGGATATGATTCAATCATTTGAGCTCTATCAATAGGTCCCTGAGAGAAGTTGGTTCATTGTCGGAAAACCCCAAGGGTTCAAGGGATCAATCGCAACAGTAAAATTCTCCATTCGTGACAGTTTAAACCGCCGATCTATGATTCTATGGTAGTTTCCAAAAACTGTAGCTAAATTGTGTGTCGGGACACTATTACAACCGGTTATATATGTTTTGCGGCGTTTTTTATAAAATGTCATAGATAGCGTATTTCATGGAAGTTATGATGCTTTTATCAGCAGTTTTCCCAGCCAGGGGATTAATTTTTGTTAGTGGTGGTTTTAACTTCCACTAAAAAATGTAAGCCAATAGCTGGGCAAACCGCCGTTAAAAGCTTCATAATCATGGTGAACTTTGCACGGAAGATGGACCACTGTAGTGGCGGTTAAAACCGCCATGAAAATTAACATCGTAGAGGCATTTATAACCACCACAAATAGAAAAATGCTGACATATTGCGACTATTATAACCGCCACTATTTAAAAAATGTTGACATATAGCGGCAGTTTAAACCACCGCTAAAACCACTATTACAGAAAAATACAGCATCTTCTACAGCTTTTGTACCAGTGCCCTGAATAAAAACAATTACAAGAATACCAATGAATCATGTCTGGTCTTAATATCATTGGAAATTGATATTTATGTTACTCCACTAACACACATTGGTATGGGGTGGTATAACCACCGCACCATACCACTTATCATCCATAAAAAGTATTTTTGTTCATCACTTGTGAACTGCATTGATCAATGAAATTTGATACATGAAATCGATCTATATCTCCCATTTAAAATCATCTCTCATATACTTCACTTGAAATAGTGAAACAACCTAGCCACCCAGATGCCTCATTCTTTGGTCCAACACATATTCTAGTGATTCCCCATATGAAACTTATATATCCTTATTCAAATTATGGTACTCAATCAGGTATGAAATGTTTTATCCAATACCAAACATTTCCAATGAACCCTAGAAGATTTGCTGACCATACAACCACAAAAAAATTATAACCATCATCTCTATAATGATTACCTATCCCTAGTTAAATTCAGAGATTCTAAAACATCCAATTTCATACACCCAAATTCAACAAGAATAATCTAAATAATACAACTACATGTGAGAAATAACAACCTTTCACCCATATGAATCGATGTTATAGTCTTACAATTTCGAAAAAACCAAAAAAAAACATACATTATCTATTTCATAGGTCTTCTAACTTAATATGAATACTAACACCCAGAAACCTAGTCTAATATCCATCCATGTATCAAATTCCCATACATTAATAGTTGAGTAAATATAACATCTATTTAACATATATCTAATAAAATAATTTTTTCCTCTCCCATAGAGCAGATATGTCCATGCATATAGGCGTCTTGTATCAATGTACCAACAGAGAACTACAACCATTGTCAGTTCATATTCTTCAAATTTAAAATATCAGATAATCTGTATATTTCACTAAATGAATGTTTGGAATAGAAAATATAATAATGGTGGATTTACACTATATAATTTCAACACCATTGATCCTTTATACTATTATCCATAAATCAAAAATTCATCTCCATACTGATATGCATGAGGCCATTCTTGACGCATTGAAAAATACCCAACATGTGAGCCTCAAATTTGAGATATTAATAATTACGCAATCAACATAACATGTATTAAAAAAATCATTATCACATGCTTAGTATTAGAGGAAAAAACCCAAAATCTTTTGATCACTGTCACTACCATGTGATTTCAATATTAAATTCCACTAGTAATTCTATCCAACATCATTAGTAGTTTTAAAAAATATATTGGTTTATAATATCAATTAATTTTTGTATTACCACTGAAGACATAACTAATCAATACAATCCACTCATATACATTCTTTCATGTTAAACTCATCAGTACCATAATCAGTTCCCACATCATATAATAAAAAATATGTAATAACATTGTGTTAGCTAAAGAATTATACTATTCCAAGTTCAACAATCATATACGAGACAAGGTGTCATAACCTTCACACCTTCATGTAATGACCAATCATATCCTAAGAGTGATCATCTTTAATGTTCATAAACACTCCATAACATATCTCCATGAAATATAGAAGGATGATGTTTCATGGACCCATCACCACGTACAGGTACTTCATAGCATCTTCTACCACATATAATTCTCAAGGGACTAAATATGAATCAGATTAAGAAATAAAAAAAACTATGGATGAATTAAAAGATATCAATATTCATTAACATGGTCTCCACCACAAAACACTAAGAGTCATAGTACCTATATACAGTTCTCGAGGGACTAAATAGACCCTACCCTCTCCCCTAAACTAAATACAAAAACCACTCAGAGTTTTTCTCATCCCATGAACACTGAATTACCATGACATTCCTCAAACCGTTCATGGTTACCCACATAACCACAATTTTTTGTTATTTATGATAACATAATTAATATATATGAGAAAACAATATATAATATTCATACCATGACATTCCTCAACCCTTTCATTCTTAATCGTTTCCCTATTCTTCACTATGGTAATGTTATTAGAAAGAGAATGGTTGGTTCTGTTAATACTTTGGTAGGGGACTAATGTAGGTTGTTGTGTCCTAAATATTCAAACCACACTCATGAAATCAATACATAAATAAAAATATAAGAAACTAATAAAATACTTAAATGGAAACATGAAAAATCAAGAAAATGTTGGGTCATGAAAATGTTTGGTGGAAACAATGTGCCACACATGATACATATACAAACTGACGATGAAAACATATCTTCACCCTCTCCACCTCCATCTCCACTTCTGGATACCACCTTTAAAAACATTATATTGAAAATTAAATAGTGTTACCTATTTATATTTAATCATAAAACCAATAAAATATTGAAAACTAAATGATTTTGATTTTTTTATTTACCTACTCACCACCAGTTGATACAGTGCCGCTGGGGGATCATCTGCTAATCTTCTAACGTATATCAGTCAACTATTTTTTCAAAGAGTATGTATGATCCCCCCGCTCATAAACTATGTTTCATATAGAAACAATCTCCTTCGTAGCATCTCCAGATATGGGCTAACTACAACCAGGAGTAGATGTAGCTGCAATACCTGGTGGCCTACCAAAAACCTCAGATGGTATGGGTCTGAAACCTATCCCGCACACTCTACCATGATGCTCCTTCCCAAGGACTTTAGCAACTGGGTCATCCTAGGAGACTGAGTCAGACTGCTCAAGATTGTCATCCAACAGTTCTTTAATTTTTACCTGAATATAAAATATCAATATATATTAACATAGTAAAAACTAATAATATATTATTATAATGAAAAAATTAGTTCATACCCCAACTTCTTTGGCATGATCAATAAAAAAACATCCATTAGATTTTTTTTGAACATCCAACCACACTTCAGTTCGGGATGCTTCATGCCCTAATCTCTATGACTAAATTAAATAAATATAAATCAAGACTTTTATATATTAAATAGATAACATTGTATTATAAATATTTAAACTAATGAAATGATTAACAAAGATGATCAGATTCTAGAAAATCTTTTTGATCCCACAGTGTGAGGGATGACTTTCTTTGCTTGGATTGATACATTCTTTCTTAAGAGATCCTAAAATAAATATAATGAAATTTAATAGTAATGTATTCAATGTCATATACTCTTCATATACATGTATAAATGTAAAATAAGGTTAATATAATAATATATATTCAAATACCATATGCTTCACATCACGATGTCTATAAACAAAAACAATCCATTATTCTTTGGGTACTCCATTGGGTAGCTTCTCATACATTTGTTGGACGGTCAAAAAAGTATCTTTGAAATAGCCCCAAAATCTCTATTTGAAGTCCTTCCATTTCTTTTTAAGATTTTTCAACGTCCACTTTTGTGCTATCACATCAGCAACTGTAATGTGGAAAAACATATGTATACAGAAATTTATTTTGAACATATTAATTACATGACATTCAATTACACCATAATATATTAAAATTACCTTTATTTGGCAATTAAAAACTTCATTTTTATAATATGGAGGCATATGTCTCTAATCATCCTATGAAATATGAAGGGAAATGGGCTCCACTACCAGCTGGCCTATAATTTGGCCAAGTAATCCTACGACATCATCTGTAGGGATCCCTTATGAATTTAATGGGACAACTATCTTTTCCCCATTCATATTCCATATATTTAAAAGTTTTATATTTTTCTACATAGTTGCATTTTTTTCATCTTTAATGAACGAACAGTTAGTATAAAAAAAAGTGCAATAAATTTATTTAGATTAAAATTTGTGCCTATAACTGTGACCCTCTAGTATGTCCATGATGAACTAGAAGTGGGGCGATGCCACTGGACTGATGAGGCTGCTAAAGGGGGATTCGATGACTCAACTTCTAAAGGGACTCTCATAGAGGGTGTGAGAGATGGTTCATGGGGAGTTAGTGAAGGGGCATGCAGCTGGTGGCTCAGATGCCGTAGGGAGGGAGATAGATTGATCGTCATCTGTCAAATTAGTGGATGAAACATTTTATCACTTCCTCCTTGGCATTACTATCATTTAATCAAATAAAATTAATTTCAGAACATATATTTCAAAAAAAATATACCGAAAAAAATTAGAAATGATAATAGATGCCCAGTACTAACAAACAAAATATACATAACAATGATAATGAATGACTGCATAAAATAAATAATTGGTTTCTGAAGGAATAAATAACTATATATATAATAATTTTCCCCTTCAATCATATCTATTTTAGGATCCATTACATCATCCACTTAATTCATCCTTTCTAGACTAATATTTTCAATAACATGATGGATAATTAATTCTTCTTCTTGTTGTTGATGATATTCAAATTCAGAGGTCAAATCTTCCACTTCATCTCCCATATCATACAAATATCTTTGTATTACGTGTGAAACTACACTCCACCCTTCATCCAAAATATCATTCACATAATATAACATTTTTTGCAATGATAAGATATATGGATTGTGCAGTTCACGATCACCAACATCCATCAAGCGAGAGAAGCTCACAAAAGTAAATTTCAAGTAATCTCTTTTAACACCTCTGATAATATCGAACCAATTGCAATTGAATAAAACAAATGAAAAATGACCATTTTAGTTTAATTCAATAATATCAGTCAGTTTTCCTTATTTTTCCACTTCAAAAAATGTAAATATACCACTATTATGTGTTTTCAAACCCTCTTCTCAATTAATAGTACGAAATCTAAATCCATTCCTGTTGTAAGCTTCAAGCTTTATAACTTGTTTTAGAGGACCTCGAGAAAGAAACTTCAAATATTCTGACACCTCTACTCAAGTATCAGTATTAATGATCTAAAAAAATAAATATACCTTATTATATTTACAAAATATATGTTTCAAACTAATATTCCTATTTTTTCAATATTTAAGAACTTACACATCGTGAAAACCATTCTACAAGCACTATATATTTCGTTATATCATTATCATTTCATGTTCGGCCTCTCATTTGTCTCTTTGTTTGTATCCTCAACTCTTAAATAAATGGATATGAAATTTCACTATTCAAAAGCACATATCTACGTGCCTATAATAATTCCAATTCGTTCAGTGTGACATTCGATGTCCTCCCAACTGATCGGCCAATAGCAGGAAATATTTTGGATTTCTGATCTATTTGAGAATGAGTCGATGTGTCGTCAACACATCCAAATCGATTAAATCTTGTATCAATATCATCCAAGTATATAGAAAAAATGGTAATACACTCCTCAGCCAAATAGCCTTCAGCAATAGAGCCTTCTGGTTAGCCTTATTTCTCACGTATGATTTAAAATTCCCAAGATATATGTGAACTAAAATAAAAATAATTATGAATTTAATTAAGAGCCAAAAATTGTTTACATAACTGAAAAACATATAAATAAATTACCTCTCAATTGGATACATTCATCGATAATGAATGGGGCCTTCTAATTTAGATTCCTCGACCAAATGCATAGTTAAATGCATAATTATAGTAAAAAAGATGGAGGAAATATCATATCAATTGCACAAAGGGTCAATAAAAACCTCTCATGGATTTTTTCTAGATGAAATGGATGTAGATATTTCTTTCATTGTTTGATGAAAAAAGTGCATAATTAGAGTACAAAAGCAGTAATAATTTCAGGTAATAATGTATGCAATTCTAATGGTAGTAACTGTTGTAACAAAATATGTGAATCCCGACTTTTCAATCCATGTAACTTACGATTCTTCAAGTAGACACACCTCGAGATGTTCCTTGAATACCCATCTGATACCTTAATATTCATTAAAATTCATATTAATGTATCTTTATCCCTATTTTTCATTGAAAAAATTGTCGGAGGATACTTTTCATTCACATCTAGCCATAGATCACTTTTTATATTCATTGCATGTAAGTCTTTGCGATCATTGAGACGATCCTTTGACTTTCCATTCTCATTAAGCAATGTGAAAATCAAATTTTCACAGACAACTTTTTAAATATTCATCACATCAAGATTATTCTGCAAAAAATTAAATTCCCAATTCGTAATTTTGAAGAATATACTTTTTTCTTCAATTGTTTCATTTCGATTTCTCTTGACGATGCACTTCGAATCCATTTCCCTCTATTATTCAAATGATGAACCTTCCCAAATTCTATGATAGAATTTTAAAGTTGTGTCAATATTTCAGATTCATTTATCAGCTTTGGAAGTGGTCTACGATCAATGAAACTGTTAAATTTGTTCTCTTCATTCGAAATCTATGAGATTCATCGATAAATCTTCTATGGAACATGAAGCACCATTTTTTACTATGAGGTAGCCGTTTGGGTTCAAAATCAAAGCTACAAATAGGAAAATCGAAAACCATGTAAGTGTTCCAACCAGATAAATTCCCAAGCCCAGGGAAGTCACTAATTGTCCACATTAAAGCAACATGAATTTTGAACATTGTCTTAGAAGAATCATCAAATGTCACAACATCGTTGCTCCAAAACTCCTCTAATTCTTCAATTAAAGGCTGCAGGTATAGCTCAATATTATTTCCATGCAATTTTTTCTAGGAATAACCATCAAAATGATAATATACTTTTTTTCATACACATCCACAGAGGCAGATTGTAAGGGATCAAAACAACTAGCCAAATGTTATAACTGGTACTCAAACTCCCAAATGGGTTGAATCCATCGGTAGCCAATCCCAATCATACATTACTAGGATCATATGAGAAATCTAGATGTAATTATTCAAATTTATGAGATGATTTTGAATCTTGTGGATGTCTCATTAACCCATCATTGTTATTATCTATAGAATGCCACTTCATGTGTTCGGTGGTTTTGATGACATGAATAATCTTTGCAATCGAGGATTTAAAGAAAAGTAATGCAAAAACATTTCAGGTGCATTCCATTTCTTCTTCTTCATGAATGTATGTTGATTCAGACTTCCAACATCACCCATTAACTACCAACGAGAAGAAGAACATTTTCTACAATCCTGTATATCTGAAACCTCTCGCCAATAAAGCATACAATCATTGGGCCATGCCTATATTTTTATATAATTCAAACCAAGCCTATTAACAAATTTTTTGATATCATAAAAAGACTTTAGGATGTTTTCTTCAGGAAAATCATCATGCAACAATTCCAATATCATGGATATTGCCTTCTTTTTAATTCCACATAGACATTTGATATGGTACAACTTTAGCATAAAAGAATGTTTCAAATATTTCAAATATCCACTATACAACTCATGATTTCCATCATCAAATAAATCATGGAACACATTTTCCTCAGTGAAGTTTTCTCTTACATTAGTCTCCATATAATCAAAAGGATGATCCACTTATATGTTACAATCTTGATATGGTTTCCCTACAATCTCAAAAACATCACATGTCTATTTTCTATTTGTATCACCCTTATTTGGTTGTTCTGATATGTTTTGATGTTGATGGTTATCTCTTACAGTTCCAAATGCATCATTTATAAGGATTTTAATTTCATTTTACATTGTCGATGAAGTTGGGAGGTCATTTTGTGGATTGACATCAGTGCTCAACCTTTCTGTAACATTCGATTATCCATGCCAAATCCAATGCAAATATTTATCAGGGAAATGCTTCAATATTAAATGTTTATAAACATAATTTCTCTTAAACCATATTCTAAATTTATATTAAGGATGAGGACATACTATTTCCCCTTCAATGAATTGTATGGAAATTGAAAAATCTAAAAACTCATTCATACCCTCAATATACTGAGGTGTGTTCCTCAGTAAAGTGATCTATATTTTATCCATCTATATCACAATGTGCCTATACAATATTAAGAAAACTTAAAACACATAACTATTACTAAATAGGGAAAGAGATTCATATATAATAGTTGAAAAAATATATAAATATGTTACATAAGGTTTTCCTATATCAATACATATGGCAAATCACCCACTAGTGGTGTCATATAAATTAGTACCACCACAAAGGATTAGAATTAAATTAGAATATTAGGGTGAGTGGAGAAAGTCCAACCACATTAATCATCATAAGAATGTTTGAGGTTCCCCTCTACTATTAAATTAAATAAGTCATACCATTGTTTGAAGTGGACCAATATTTAGGGGGAGATATGATCCATGGGGTGGATATGCTAATAAAGTACATGTTATTCAACAAAAGGAAGGTCTGATTACATCCAAAAAATGCTTGAAATAAGTGATGTAATAATTATTTCAAGTCTCATTTGATATAAAATATGATCAAAACGTGTCATGGCTGATCATGACTCAGCAAGTGGTGTTAAGAAACCACTTTTTTTCTTCAAAACATGATCTAGAAGATTCATGATGAAGTAATGTCACTTGTTGATTCTATAATTACATAAAAAGGGATTATTCTAGAATAAAAAGAGGTTTCCAAGCCTTAACTAATAGAATCAATGATTCCATATTGAATCTGGTTTATAAGAAGGGATATCAAGAACTGAATTTAGAAGAATTAGAAAACTAATAAGAAGAAAAATTTAGAGGAGGAAGTAGTTATTCCCTTACAATCATTAGTGTGGTTTTAGTGTGATTGGTAAGTTGTTATTGACATGATGAATATAATTTTGAAGTTATATTGATATAGTGCAAATTTATTAATTTTGATGATAAAGACACAACATAAGGTTCAATTATCTAGGTATCTTACCCCTACCTAAGGGATAAATGTCTGTCAAGGGCCACATTCCTGACTCAAAAGGTTTGGAGAACCTTTCATTATCCACATAGTCCATATTGATTAATCATAGAGCAATGAAACCTAACTTGTTCCATACTGGGTCATTCATATGTTCTCATAGTTTATTATAACATAGATGACCATTACCTCACCATCCCATAGCCTCGCCCCTAGAAATTTAATTAGGAGAGAATCAATTACCTAAAATAAGACCTTTATAGATAACTTGACCCATAAATACATAATGGACACCCTACTGGGTTTTTAATTTCCCTATAGTTAAGCCTCTCACATATATAACATTGACATCAATGGTTCTATAATCAATGCATCATATTAAAGGTAATTCTATGAACCCAAAATGAATCTTTATCCTCATGTCTCATAAGGTAAATAACTCATGGATCCTATTCATGTCACATACCCACCTACATGAAATCTCAATCCACACAATAAATGCATAACCATATCCTATGGTAATTTTAGTCATAAACTTCCTTGACCATAGAGTTATCCCCTTATGAAATCTCATTCCATCCTCATCAAAGCCATCTCTAGTAACCAACAACATCTAAATCCCCTAACTCATAAAATTACAATATATATTATAAAACAATAATAATTAATTAAGAGAATTAATCCATATCAATCTAATTAGTCATACTTTAGGGACAGTTATGTATCAACCCTATACCTTCAAGCAATGGGGTCTGGATCACTCTTGGAATAACTTTGAGCTCATTTTTAATCAAAACCCAAATATATGAAGTCAATCAATTAAATTAATTCCTCCAAATTTGATGATAAATCAAAATAAATTATGGAAATGACACAATAATAATGAAACTACATAAAGCCTTATGCATTTTTCCTCCTCAATATTCCTTTAACCATTACAGACACAAAAATACCTAAATACGAGAAAACCATCTGCGATAAGGGAGGGGATCCAACCTAGTGTAAGAACATGACAGGGTTGTGGGAGAAGCCGGTGTTGAGGGTGTTGGGGGGAGAATGGGGGTCAGCAGCGACCGGCCGCGAGGTCACCAGCGACACAAGAGGTGGAGCTAGGGTTGGGGCTCGTCCGGGGGAGAGGAGTGGTGAGGTCGGGGGGAGAAGAGCTGGCTCGGGTGGGGGGGAGTTTCGTCATTGTAAAATCATAAATGGGATTCCAGGAGGTTTTTAATATACCACCGCTAAACCTTTTTAACGAAAATTTTAGCATCATTTTTGAAAACCGCCTTTAAAAGACAGCCTCTAAAAGAGATTTATGTTGTAGTGAGGGTTTAACATCTGTCACCATTGTGGGAAGTGAAAATAGTTTGAGGATTCTATTTGGTGGTTTTTTGGAGGTCCTCCCATGTGGTGGAAAGGGATATGGGGACCTTGTTTCTTAGTTTAGTGATCCAAGTTTGTGGAAGAGTCCCTCCTTATTTACAGGGAGATTGTGTGATTTTGTTTTCTCAAATCCCAATGCTAAAACCTGTGTTGGTACAAATTTCTATATGATTTTACCAATATTAATATCCTTGTACAATATTTTTTATCTCTATTTTGGTTTTACTCATCTAAACATGGTAATGTTCATGGGATTGGTGAGCTACATAATGTCTCTTTTGGTTTGGAGTTTCATTGACCAACCCCCCATGAAGTGGGAATTGGGTCTTATGGAGACGTTTTGTTGTTGCCTCGTACTAGTTGGTGAAGACCATTGGATATTATGGTGGGGACACCCACTATGGGTCTCATGTAATTTATTTGTTAATATGACTAATGTTAGTCTACCCTTTAGGTTGGGAGTCCGTTGAGACCTCCCCCTATGGGTGTTTTAGATCAGCCTCAGGTGTTAGATTATTTCTATATTGTGAAGTCCGTTCAGGTTTCCTTGTATTAGTAACTCGATTTGGTATTTGTTATGGGCTTGGTGGTAGGTAGTCTCATTCAGAGCTATCTAACCACTAACTTCCATCTTGGGTAAATTTTGGTATTGTAGTGTTCCCAATGGTTTTGTTAAAGTAAGGCTATAGTGAACTCATTCGAATTCGTATATTGTTTTAGGTAAATTTAATGAGCTTCTTCTAGTAGTGTTTAATGTGTTTTTTCATTGTATGTGGTTCAATTATTTTATATCTTTTTGAGAAAGTTTATTAAAATTTGGATGGTGGGGATATCTTTTCCATTGTTGGACAAGTAGATGTGTTTCGGATTTTGGGGGCGGGTTTCCATTAGTGGGGGACTCTATCTTGGCCTCTTGAGTCCCCCTCATATCCCTCTTTTCTAACTTTTAGAGTCCTTTTTATCTTATTGTTGGGAACTCCCATTGATCATGGAAATAGAATTGGGTTTTTTAATATGGATTTTATTTTTATTTTTGTGGGTTAAAAGCATTATGGTTGGGGTAGAATTTTCACACCATGGTTTTTTAGTTTCACTTTTTTCGAGTTCGGGTCGGGCTCTTTGTAAATTTCTCATCAGAATGGTATTAATGGTTAGATATTTTGGACCATTATTTCTCTTATATTCATGGCCCATAATTCTTCCTAGGGTCCCCCTAATCCCCCATGATTTTTTGAAGAAAATTATAATATTTTGGGTGGACAAAATTGGTTTCACGGTTTGGCTGCATGGTTTACTAAACCATGTAGCCAAACCGTGCAGAATGTCAAGTACTTTAAAAATATATTTTTTTATTCTAATTTTTCCCTTACAATCATAACCCAAATGCACCACTAGCTTCCCCCATTCAACCATTACAACCACGGAAGGCTCCCAATCTCCCTCAATCTCTTTTGGAACCCAATTGTAAGGGGTTTTTGGTGGTGTAATTTCAAGATCTTTCAAGATAATGAATTCATATCTTCATTCATCTATTTCATAAGGGTTTCTTCCCTCTCCCTTGATGTTCGAAATGTCCAAAAACTAGGGCTTTGTACCTAGTGTTTTTTGAGTTATTTTGGTTCAATATTCTTTTTAGGGTTTATTTTAATTCCCTTATAGTACTGTAGTGGTGCGGTTGAAGTTTCACACAATGATTTTCAGTTTTTGACATCTAAAGTTGGTTATTAAATTTTTAAGAATAATTTGATAAGTTATCATGAATTTATAACCTTTTTATCGTGTTTCTTAATTATTGTGTGTCGTTTGAAAATCATTTTCTATATAACTAGTTAAGAGTTTGAATTTAAAGATTCATCTTTTCTTGAAATTGGATTTTTTTCATGTGTAACTCATGTGGTATTATTTGATTGAATTTTATAATATATTATAGTGGTTTATTAAATGCTGATAGGGTTATAAATTCTATTTTGGTACTATATTGGGGTGCATTTGGCCTCTAAATAATGTTATTAATTAATTTTTTTGTGAAAAACCTTGTTTTACTTCTTGAAATTGTTTTATGAAAATTTTAAATGGTTTATTGAGTTGCAGAACGTGTGAAAAATATGTTTAGGTACATTTTTTGGGTATTATGATCATAAAAATGTTTTTAGAAAGAGAAAGTGGTGATTTTTGATGTCAATCATTTTGAAAATGTTTTATAAATTGTCCGGATGATTTATTAAATTATGAGAATGGTGTGATATATGATTTTCGATTGTTTTGGTGTGTGTATGATGTTAAAATTAATGTGAATGTGAAAGAGGTATTCTCTGACATGTGTGTGGGATATTTGGTGTGTGCATGATTTTGAAATGATTTTCTCATGTAAAAATTATATTTTATGACATGTGGAAAATGATTGATCACAAAGTGGGAAACTTGGGTATCTATGTTGGTGGACTAGGACTAGTATTCTAGTGATCTGATAGCGGTATTGTCCCTGTTTCACTTAGAATGATTGATGATGACATCAGTAACTAAACAATGATGATATTTAGGGACCACTATACCATTGTGGTTTCTCCTCATAGTGGATCGTTCATGAGATGGTTATTGGTTATGGTAAAATTTACACCAATATACGATGTACATAGTTCTCCACAACGAACTAGTTCCTATGTGTATTCTCCTGACCAGTGCTCATTGGATATATTATACTCAATGTATGAATATGGTGTGTTTGGTTTGAAAATTTTAGTAGTATATGTGTTTTATTTAAAAGTATAAATTCTTCAAAGTTTCCCTCTTGAATACTATTTTCATTTAAAGATGAATCTTTAAGATATTGTTTATATTATTTCTATTTATAAAACATGAAATATTTTTTTTAAATATCAAATGGAATGTTTTTTTGTGGCATGTCTTGATGTGAACATAGATAATAAGGTTCCTCTAAGACATGAAATATATGATGAGTATGGGTTTCCTCTAGGTAACAGGAAGTTGGATCTCTATTGGGTGATGTGGGATGAGACCCGAGTTAGTGTAATGGGAATTGATTAGGACATTTCCAATGAATTAAAATATCATTAAGAATGGTTGTATTAGAAAATCCTTAGGTAGAGGTACTAGAAGTGATGAGGGGATTTGGTGATCTAGGATGAGACCTTAGGGATGGGGTAATTAGTTCTTATGAGTATTAATTTCATAGTAGGGTAACATGAATGATAAATTATTGATGAGTTGAAACTGTGTAATATCTAGAGGACCATGTGGATGCATTGATGGGAAATGTGGGATAGTCTGTGATAAAGGGTTGGGTCTTGACCATCAAGAACTCTGGGATGAATCAACGAGTTTTTTGATGGGTTATTGCCCTACTTTTACTGTATTAGATTTTTAGACCTCCCTGGAATCAATGGTGAGGGTTTAGTGTATTGATTGGACCTCTCTACAGTCTGTGGGGATGAGTCATTATGATTGGACCTCCCTTGAGTATATAGGGATGGGTCGATGAGCTTGTGACAGCCCCAATGACTGTGGAGATTGGTCTATGTTTTAGTGATCTCCCCAGAGCCCATGGAGGTGGGTCAGTGTGGTTGATGGACATCAATGATTGGTCATAAATGGGATGGTGTGCAATAATTTTACATGTGATTAGGCATGTTTGGGTGGTAGACCACCCTAGTTAAATAATTATTGTTTTTATTATGTTTGTGTCTATGACTATATATATATTCCATTTAAATTAATTTTTAAATAATTGAATGTTTTTATTAAAAACTCTTATATACATTGTTAATAATAATTAATTCTTTTTATAATATTTAAAAAAATATAATTAATTGTTAATATTATGATATGAAATAAATTAACACACACACACTCACGCACAGATATGTGTGTGTGTGTGTTTGTGTGTGTGTGTCAGTGTCTGTGTCGTCTAAGAATTAATATTTGGACCACACATAAAAGTTTACATAAAAAAATTTTTTATAAATTATTATTTTGACCATATTCATATATATTTCTTAAATACTATGAAATTAATTCATAATTAATGCATAATATATGATTAAAGTTAATTTTTGTTGATTATTCTCACATAAATGATAAAGGATGACAAATAGTACTTTTAATAACAATATAAATTTTAAATATTATAGTATTTAAATTTTAAAAATAAATGAATTTTAATAGTATTATAACATTCATTGAAAAATATATACGTATAAATATATTTTGAAAATTTCTAATTAATTCAAATAAGATACTGATAATTAAAATTGAATTAGAATACATAGAAAAAAATATATCAAAACAATGATTATTAAAAAAATTGTATGAAATTATTATAATAACTTGTACATGTACAAATTTCACTAATAAAAAAATATTTACTATTGAGTACAAAATATATACAACATATATATATATATATAATTTGTTAATTATAGACATTATGGTAAATATAATTCTATATTTATTTGATATTAATATATAAAATTATTTATATAACATTTATCATAAAATATTACTTAAACAAGAATATAAATAATCTCATAAGAAGATAATTATATTGATGAATATAATTAAAATATATGTAATATATTTTCAATGAAAATAAAAATGTTGGAAAGTTGCAAATAATGGTATTAGACATTTTCGTCTTCTTTTCGATCTGCCTAAAGACTGTGATAGTTTATCAGAGAAACAAGAATACATATATGTTTGTTGGAATCCCGAAATCAAATTGGTGTTTCATATGATGCTGGTGGAATTAGACAAAGATCATAAAGTCTTCATTGTATTCCTCATTTCACGGTATAAACTGTATCAAACTCCAGTACGGTTAGACGAAGTTGACAGGGGTCTGTAAATCGAGCAAAGGGTCATTGAGGTTCATGAATTTTTCCAACCTTGATTGGGGAGGAATAATGTGAGACAATTAATAAATAATTGTAAATAAATTATTAACAGATAATAGTTATTAATTAATTTTTAATTAATAAATATTTAAATACTTATTAATAATGCTAATTTTAAAGTAACTAATTAATTATTAATTATTTTTTATTACTATTTTTTCATAAAATATTACTGTTAATTATTTAAAATTATTATTTAGATACTAAATATTTATAATAAATATTAATTTTTTTAATAAAATTTTATTAATTAATTATTAATGAAATATCATTACCTTATTATTAATAGATTAATAAATTTTTTAATTATTAATATCAATTACTAATTAATATTAATTTAAATAAATATTAGTTGAATAATATGATTTATTATTTAATAATATTAATTACTAATAAGTATTAAAATTTATTTTTCAGTAACAACTTATTAAAAATAATAGTATAACTATTAGTCATTAATTAATTAGTAACTATATAATATGTAATTAATTATTAATAATATTATTTTAAAATTACGGATTTATGTATTTGTTATCTAATAATAATGAATAATTATTTTTATGATATTCTTAATATATATTTAAAAATATTATTTCATTACAAAAAATTATTAATAAAGAAGAAATTATTAAAATACTAATGAGTAATTAGTTATTATTAAATTATTCTTATTTTAATAAATAATTGATGATAATAAATACTAACTACTAATTAAAAATTATTCTTCTGTTACAAATTAATTAAAATATTTTTTAAATATTTTTTTTTTATTTTTTTGGTTTTTGTTAATATTAGTGATTATTAATTATATAATATTAATTTACTAAATAATTGAAAACTGTTGATTATTCATAATTAATTAGTGATTATTTAGCTATTTATTAATATTATTAATTAGTAATTAATAGTATTTAGTAATAAAGTATTAATTTTTTATTATTTTTTAAAATTGTATTAATATTAATTACTTAATTATTATTATTAAATAGTAAATATTAGTAGTTAATTATTATTTAGGTATTAATAGTATTATTCATTATCAATTATTAGTTATTATTAATTACATACTAATCATTAATAACAATATATTAATAATTCTATACAGGAAAGTGAGGACATGGATTACACATTAAAAAAATAGAAGGATTTCCCAGGAAGGCCCCCTTATAAAAGGGAGCTATGGGAGAGAGTTTTTGTCTGTATTTTAGGCTTATTTAATGTCTGTAATGATGGATAATAAATAGAAGTTAAATTTCACATGAGCCTCAGCCCAGTTGGTGAGGAATCTTTAAGTGCATCAACAAGACCCAGATTCAAAACTAGGCGGAGGAAAAAATCTAAGTATTGTAGCAGTACGGTTGCAGTTACTCTTTGATACTGTATCAGCTAGAACTATTCACCTTGGGCCACCGGTTTGGGCTTGGAGTCCATTAGGCCTTTGGGAAACCCATGACTTCGGGTCAGTAAGGCTTTCAACGCACCTTTAAGGCCTTTGGGCCACCTCAAGGCCTTCGTGCCACATGATCAGTACAGTTTCCCTAGACATACTCTACAAAAAAACAGCAACCCTAGAGGAGTATTCAGAGCAGTGCACTCACTAGAGTAGAACCAGATGGATATAAAAGAATGAGAGGGTATGGATATGTCATCAGGACCAGCCTGTTCTTGCATGGAAAGTCTAGCCAGACGGCCAAGTGATGGTGGGGAGCTATCATCATGATGCAGATGCTAGAGTGGGTAAATTCTCTATATTAATAGTCTGATTGAATTCCCTAAGACCTTAAGGGCATGTAATCTCATAAGCCTACAAGCCATGTAATTTCTAATCCTATGTTCCTTTCAAGGGATCCCTTCCATACCTTAAAATGGGGAATATCAAAATAAATAAAAATAAAGGCCTTTGGGCCATTCAGGTAAATAGTAGTTACATTCAATTGATTTTTTTTGCTATATATATAAATATAAATAATAATAATTTTAAATAATAAAATATGTATATAAAAAATGAGATTTTTTTATTCTAGAATAGGTAGTAAGGACCATTCCCCTTTGGCCCAGGAAAAATAGTTCAATTGCTACATGACCCTTTCTGCCTTTGTGTAATAGTTTTAAAAATAGATTTATCCTAGAATACTTATAATAATAAATATATTTTTCAACAAATGTATATAAAAAATCATTGAAAGTTTATAAACTTGAGAAGTCACGTCAAATCAACTATACAATGATTCCTTATCACATACCAAGAATATAAGGGATTAAGTATTTTCATTTATCCACCTCATGTTCAATCTAATTGAAACATCACTGTTTATTTCAAAAATATCATATTTATTCAAGATATCAACTGAAATAAAAAAAATTGGAAATGGTTAGATTTTGTGATGAAATTTCTTTTTAACTCCATTTAAATGATCTACTAGAGATTTTATAAGAAGCATCGAAAGGAATCTCTTTAAGTGCATAATGTATTTGATTTAATAAAACAAAACCCAATTCAACAGTGACATTGAAGTTTCATAATGTAAATGAAAGAATATTATTGGATTAGAAGAGAACAACAGATACAAAACCAATAGATACTACCCGCAGGAGATCTTTACACATGCATATAAAGAATTAATCATTCCCTACATTGTTGGGTCTAATAATGAGAAATGTGCGGAATGAGGGAGATCCATGCATGCATGGTTTTAACCCAATAAAAACCCATAAAATAACACATATTAAAACAAATTAATTTTTCAATTCCATCTCCCTCTATAAAGATTTTGGGAAAGGCTCTAGTCAATTGACATTGGTTATTGTTTTTTTAAATTTTTTTATTTTCAATAGACCTGTAATAATATATGAAAAATACTAATTCGACAAAAATTTCATGATTCAAATAACGAACGATTTAAATATATAAAAAATGATCAGATACGACTGATGATTGGGAAATAGGTTGGATAAATAGGGGTGATGGGGCCGAGGGGGAATGGATGGGGGACATGGTGTTGGAAAGATGGGGTGGGGGTGGAAATCATACAGAGGGAGTGATAGGTAAGGAGTACATCGATCATCATGGAAAAAAAGATAAATATTTAGTGTCTAAATTTTTTGATTCAATGAAAGACAAACCAATTAAAAAGTTACATTGAATTATTAGTTTTTTGGTGAAAGATGATACTTGGATTGGGAGGAACAAGGGGTGTAGCATCAAGAGACCCTGCCTACTGAGAACATTACACACACATATACAAGTCTAATTATTTCATAAATTTTCAGTGTAGTAATGAGAAATAGGAGGGATGGGGGTGATCCAGGAACACATGATTTTAACCTCGGATGAACCCATAAAAATCATCATTAATTTATAAACCATGGAAGTCAATTATACTAAACTATGATGAGAATTATTCTCACATTCCATAAAGATAATTAAATACATATTTTCATTTATCATCCTCATCTTCCATCAATGCTAAACTATATTTTTTATTTCTTATATATCATGTTTATTCATGATATCAACTGATTATTTTTAAAAACAACAGGTCTAGTTACATCTTGTGCTAAAATGGTGTTTTTACTCTATTTAAAAAATTATTTGGAGATTTTATGAGGAGAACAAAAAGAAAATTCTTTCAGTGCCTAAATATATTTATTCAACAAAATACTGACCAATTCAACCATGAAATTGATGTATATAAATGTTGGTGAATTAATATTATTGAATTTGGAGGGAACAATGGGTATTATATTGAGAGATCCTAAAAATTGGAGCACCATGAGGGCATAGATATAATATTAAACATTTATTACATTTTTGGTCTTATTAATATTAAATGGATGGGATTGGGGTTGTCTATGTCCCGACCCATACCCCGGGGTCCGTTCTGGGACTACCCCAAGCCCGCCTTCTATAGGACATGGGCTGGAAACACGCACCAATGGAATATTCCCTAAAACTAGGATGGAATTTCCTTTATAATCTGTAAACACACACATAAGAAAGCACACATCTGGATACGAAACACCAAGTAAAACTGTATAACAAAAGAGTAATGAAAGTAAAAAGGGGGATGGATTAAATACCCAATAGTAAAGTACAAGAAACTGAAAGTTCAAGTACAACTAAAGGAAAAGGAAAATAGTAACCGGGTCATCCTCTATGGTTCCTATCAAAAGGGTAGGTGCAGATCAGCTCCTTATCACTCCCCGTCTGCCCATCTCCTATGTGTATCGACTCGTCGTATGGTCCACCTCTGGGTAACGTCCAATCCCGGTACCCTCGTTCTCAGTCAGCACTATCCGTTGTCTGCATCCAACACAGCAAGGTGCGGGCGTAGCCCGTACAGGGCTGAGTATAACGATACTCAGTAGGGTCCCTGAGTGCCTATAGGACTCACAAATCCAACAAGGATAAAACACAAAGTATTAAATCAGTATATAACCTTACATAGATATATTCCCATAAATATACCTATGTTATCAAGTAATCCATCTCATTTATGAGGATAACATAGAGTTTCTAACTTTTCTCACACTAGGATTTATTCTAGGGAGAATATCAAGTAACATTCTGAACACAACATCCAACACCTTGGATGTGTGGAGAAATCATCCTCTATCGAGTACAGTGGGCATGTCACGTCACATAGAGGCGATTCCCACTAACCTTAGACTGCTGAGGTACTCCTCCTGTCAAGTACCGTGGGTCTGTCGCGTCACACAGATGCACTCCACACCATGGGTCTTCCATGTCACACAGAAGCGCTCTCCCTCAAGGCCTACTGTGGTACTCCTCCTATCGAGAACAATGGGTTTGTCACGTCAGCAAGGCGCTCCCCACTGTGGTTCTTTCGCATCACCAAGGTGTTCCCCACTTGGCATGTCGAGTCACTCTGAGTCGAAACAGTTAGAAGTCGTCAAGTCTTAGACAACCACTAGGTCTCTGCACTAGGCTCACTCATCTCCAGAAATATCTGCTCTACGAGATACTGGTCGATACTCCATTTCCTCGAAGTCCCATAAAGAAGTATCTCAAATGTACGCCTCGTCATAGGGGTCTCAACAAGATAGACGGTGCATCAATTGATCGCCCGGTCTGTGAGTTATATCTTTTTTGTCCTGTGGTCCAATTGGATTCAGGCTCGAACCAACCTGACTGTTCCCCATCTCAATCCAAAACTCAGTGGGGTATCACTCAAATGGACCATCTCACTCCATGATTTCCAACACCACTGATAGCTTGTCAGACAGACATCTGGTAACAATTTTATGGCCAAAATAAGGTAACTGGGTCGTAGTGGGACCGGGTCTGGTCCAACCCGATCGGACCAACCCAGTCCGTTGGACTGTCCGACCCGCTAGGTCCGACCTGAAAGGCCATGGATGGTAGCGAGGGCATGAGGCCATGGAGCGGCTTGGCCGGATGTTGCCGCGAGGGAACAAGGTTGTGGGGCGGCTCGACCGGGGTGGCTTGGAGGGATGGTGGGTAGCGCGGTTATTGTGGCTAAGAGGTCCAGTGGGCGGCGTGAGCTAGGGTAGCTCGGAGGGTTGCGATGAGGGCGGTTCGGTCGGGGCGCAGGGCCGGTTCGGTCGGGAGGCCAGAGCACCATGGGGGCAGGGGGACTATTCGGCCAAGAGGCTGGTGCACTGTGGGGCGGCTTGGCCAGGGCGCGGAGCCGGGGCGCTAGCTAGTTCGTCCGGGAGGGTGGAGTGTCGCGAACAGCCCAGCTGAGTCGCACAACCAGATCTTCCGGGAGGCTGAAGCATCGTGGGGGTGCGTGGCCGATTCGAATGGGAGGCTGGGGCACTGCGAGGTGGCTTGATCGGGGTGCAGAGCTGGGGCGTGCAACCAGTTCGGCTGGAGCGCCACAGGGGCGGCACGGGTCGCAGAGGCTGCAGGTGGCAATGTTGTTGCCTTCGTCACATTCTTTCATTTCTAAGAGCACATCAAAGAAGAATAGTTGAGGGGTAGGGTCATTTTGTTTGTCTCGCCCCCTCCGTGTTTAGACTGGTAGCAAGCGGTTCACAAAGAACAAAGCATGAATGTGAATGGAAAATATTTTTAAAACATCATTTCGCACAACAGACATCAATATCTATTCCCAAACCCACAAAATAATTATAAGGGGAGAACATGGGAAGGGATAATCAAATAGAAATAGACCCCTACCTCGTTCGCTTTATGACTTTGGTGCAAGAACATAGTATGGTTTTCAATTCTTCATAGATGAGGATGTCCCACGTCGGAAGAAGTCCTGAGGAAGAAGGTCAAAGGGGGTCAGCGTTCTTCGTTGGTGGAGCGTTCTTCGTCGGTGGAGCGTTCTTCGTTGAAAAAAATTCTCCCCATAGCTCCTTCCTCCCAATTCCACCAAATATTACAAGGGTAATAGATAATTTTTTATATTTTGTTCGTTGGCACAAATTCAAAATATCCTAATAAATTAATTAGGTTGTCATATTAAAGGTATGTGCATTGTCACAATTAATATGGAGGAAGTCAAGAGGCTCCTCCACATTAATGAGGGTGGGGGGTGATAGGTTTTTCTCCATAATTAGGGGAGTTCAAGAGTTTTAGGCCTCGGGTGGTCCCCACCACCATATCCTCTAATTGGAGGTTAGGTTCGGGTGGTCCCCACTACCATAACCTCTCATGGGAGGTTAAGGCCTGGTGGTCCCCACTTCTCAAGTTACACATAGAGTTTTTGTTCTGGTGGACCCCACCTCCCAACATCTACATGGGTGTTTCAAATAAGTAATAAAATGTCACAAACTTTTATTTTAATTTTATTATTACATGAAAAACCCAAAAACTTACTTTCACCCTCAACCATCTACCGTTGAGGTAAAAGTCTCTTTAAGTGAATACCGGCACTACGAGTTCAACGTGGCCCTCATGTTTCAATTCATATAACCAATTAAAAAGTTAGAAAAACCCGCTCGTAGGTTTACTGAATGTACCTGAAAAATGTTTAGAAACTCATTCCAGGCACACCGGGCAATGGAATGAAGTGTCGTCAATTTTCACAGACTTGTAAAAATTCCCATTTATTAAAAAAAATTACATTCAAATTCTGGATCTTTACATTCTCCCCACCTCAGGTCTTTACATCCCCATAATCCACAACTCATAACTTCGTAAAGAAGTTGGGGTACTAAGCACGCATTTGAGTCTCCCAATCCTATTTGCTCTCCTGGGGGTTCTCTTGCTGCTAGTGAATGCGCACTAGAGGTATTGACCATCCACGAAGGACCCACCCCTATCAGTTATCAATCTCTACTGGAAAATTCGTAAAATTCGTTCCATCATTGATGTCTAGCTCTCCTTGGTCGATGGTGTGATAAGATTCATCCACATATGTCACAACCCCCTCCCACCAAAGATGCCCCTACTGAGCTGGAAATTGTGAAAGGGAGATAATGACTCCTGAGTCCGGCCTCCAGTAGGCCCCAGGGTGGCGACTAGCACCAAGGTTATGAGTTTGCACAAATATGGGAGGAATTTCCCTTTTTATTATTTAGGATCAGGAAATATGACAAGTCATCCACCAAAAAGGTAAAGAACAACTGTATATAAATAAACCCAACCAATCCCACATTCATTTTTAAACAATTTTATAACAAGGTACAAGTACAAGAAAGCTCAAAGTACAATACCAAAAGAAAACAAGAGTACAAAAACTACAACAATTCCAACTGTCCAACTAGTAGGGCCCCGCATGGCCCTGGTAGTCCTCCTGGAAACCTGAAAGTAAACGTAGGGTGATCATACAAGTATACTCAGTAGAGAAACCTAATGCTCTCGTGCACAAGTGGGGAGACATCCTAATGTCCCGTGAGAACAAAAGATGAAACCTAGTAAGGAATTCTATCCACCCAACTTCACCAGCCACACTCACCAAAACAAAATCACAACAGGTAGTAGTAGTATATAAGAACAAGAGTATTGGGTACCCCGCACCATTTCCCTTTAGTTAGTTTCTCTTCCTAACGGTGAATGTCCGGACGCTACCACACTCTCCCCGCCTGCACACACCTGGGCCTCACAACCATGTATCCCGCCCACACACACCTGGGCCTGACAACCACGTATCCCGCCCGCACACACTTGGGCCTCACAAACCACGTATCATGCCCGCACACACATGGGCCTCTCAACCACATATCCCACCCACACACACCTGGGCCTCACAACCACGTATCTCAACCGCACACACCTGGGCCTCATCCTAAAGATTCTTGAGAAACAGTAAAACCTACCCAAAGAGTCTTGGGCTAAAACCACCCCAATCGAAACCTACCCTAAGAGTCTTAGGTGTAAGGTTGCGTCAAGCCATCACAGCCTAGGGGAGAAGGAGCCGGAATGATCATGTAACAAAGGGGAAAACGCCCTCTCCCATGAAATGGGAGTGTTCGGCACTAAGTTTTCAACATGGGTGGGGTATGATAAAACACAAAAGACACAGATATATATATATATATATACCAAACACTCAGCCCAACCTATGGCTTCAAATCAGAGAAACTGAGCATGTTCCTTGGCACTGCTACTACGAAGCATGCATACAACAACCAACCCCAACCCCATTTAGGTTTTCACGTTTCAGCAGAATTAGTTTATTTAGTTCCTTAACTACTGGGAAACTATCCACAACCAACCACATCGATCGTTCCTAAAAAATATCCCTGTCATCCACAAATCAAGATAGGAAAACACAAGAAACACAACCAAGTCCTTCTTATTAGCCCAACAGTCTCATGATTAGTGTTCCCGTTTCATTACCGCGCCCCACCATTCATTAACTCTTCCATTTTTATTTATTATTCACAACCCATAGACCGTTCACATTCAAACCCATCGCTGCAGCACCACTGCCAACCACCATAACCACAATCAGACCGAAACTCGTGCATCATTATCCCCTTTAATACCATTTATCGCTGCCCCACTGCCCATCACCAACATAACATTCACACCAACCTAAAACCAAGTCAACTGCATCCCCACTTCTCACCCAACCCACAACAGCCCATAAAACACCCCCAACACATGTCACGTATCCAAGCCAACACCCACAAGTTCATTATTCCATTTCTTTCAACCTGGGTATTCACACAAGGGTTCCAGATTTTTTAATCAGCCAAAATTATGTGATTAACCAAATTCCACATTCAAAAAAGTTCCATTCACAAAAACGGCCTAGATGATCGGGAAACATTTAATTTCACAAGCAAAGGCCCCCAACGACCACGATTTTCAATAGGCAGAATCTCATTCAATTCACAACATAATATCACTGGATATAAAGATAAACATATCAACTTCCTCATCCCCGTTCTTTAACCAGTTATTATCTTCATTTATTGTTTCAACCGTTTCTCATGAAAACATGATTATAGCCACCCCGCATGATGCAAAATTTATAGAGACGAAGGTAAGATACCTACCTCAACAGGTTCTGATCACAACGCTCCCTCCGATCAACTTTAGAAGACGTCTATCGGCGTCCTTCACTTCTGTTGAGTCCCGGAAAAACCTACTCGGGAGGATGTCAGAAAGGAAGTGCCGAAGGAAGGACAAAATATCCATGCTCAAAAGTTCCGCCTCGTCGTTACGATCTTGTGGCTGCTGACGGATCGTAAATCGGAGCTCGGACTAAGAAGTTATAGAAGAAAGAGCCTTCAAGTCTCTTGGGAGAACTCTGCTTAGAGGAAAGGGGAGGAGAGTGGTGAGTTGAAAAGGAGGAGGGGACCCCTCCTTTTATAGGTCAGAAAATAAAAAGTACATGGCATGTACTTTGTGGTACACGTCGTGTACTCTGTTATTTCACACGGTCTCCACGCGGCTTCCAACACGGCTTCGTGGATGTTGACTGGTCAACACACAGTTTGAGGGTAACGCATACACGAGGAGGGACTACATGGCGTGTAGTTTGGACACACGTTGTGTACCCATTTATTTCACATGGAAAAGACACGGCTCCAACACGGCACACGGCCGTTGACTGGTAACGCGTACATGGGGAGGAACTACATGGCGTGTAGTTTTGGGTACACTGATTGTACCCATTTCTTTCACACGGTAAGCACAGAGTCTTCAACTCGGGTTATACCCAGCAAGGTGGTACACAACGTGTACTTACACTACACGGTGTGTGCTAATTTACTTCACACGGCGAGGACACACCCTGCAACACGGGGTATAACTGGAAAGGGGGTACACGGCGTGTACTCAAACTACACGGTGTGTAGTTTAAAAAATCTGGAAGGTGTGGGAAAAGTCCATTTTACCCTCCAGAACACTTCGTGACCTTCTTTTTGACAAAGGAATAGGCCGGAGAGGTTCGGGCCATTACATCAGATACCTCTTAAAACATTTCCATCCCTGAGAATTCAAAAACCAATCCAGAGGAACCCAAAAAGATACCTATTAGGGTTCTCGTTATAACATGAACCCAACCAACAACCCTAATCACAAGTGTTAGTAATTTCCTCTCCTATGTCAAGATATTATCTGCCTTAGGCGGCACTGACTCGCCTGCATGGGTTTAATCGCATCCACATTAATGCGTCTTGATTATGTATTTGGCCTTCCCACTTCCATATATTAGGATTTTCCAACTTACACTACCCCCAACACCACACAACCAACACAATGCATGAACTTGTGGTTTGGGGAAAAATTCCTTCTCCTATGTCAAGATATTATCCACTTTATGTGGCACTGACTCTCCCTCACCGGTTCAATCGCATCCTCATTAATGCGTCTTGATTAAGGATCAGGTTATTCCCTTTCCCCACACATCCGGACGTGTTACACATTACCAGGGAACAAGGAAACAAAAGGTCTCACAATCGACAAGCCATGCATTCCATATATCAAAGGTACAGAGTATAACATCAACACAAATCTCAGAAGAAAAAGGAAAAACACAAGTCAAAACAACTCCGGGTACTGAGTGTGCATATGGGTCTCCCACTCCCAAGTGTTCTCCTCTAGGCCACCATGCCTCCACAACACACGAACCAACAGAACAGTTCATCCACGGAGTACCTTCACATTACGATCCTCGATTCTGACCGGTCATTCCTCGAAGGTCGCGTTATCTCCCATATCTAACTCTCACTAATCGATAACGTGAGAGTCGTCGTGTAAGTACCGACGAAGCTGGGAGACGTGGAAGATGTCATGAACCTTCTCCAACTGAGGTGGCAGGGCTAGCTGATATGCCACCACACTGACTCGCCTCAGCACCTCAAAAGGTCCGATGAACCTAGGTGAGAGCATTCTCCCTTTCCCAAACCTCCGCTACCCCCGTCGAGGGAAAACCTTCAAGAACACATGATCTCCCACCTCGAAATCCAATGGCCCCCTCCGACGGTCAACATAAGACTTCTAGCAGTCCTGAGCTGCTTTCATCCTCTCACATACAAGCTGGACTTTCTCTATGGTGCTTTACACTACCTCTATCCCAAGAGCACCTGTCTCACCAACCTCTGCCCAGAAAATGGGTGAACAACATGGTCTCCCATACAAAGCCTCAAAAGGTGCCATGCTAATAGTAGAGTGGAAGCTGTTGTTGTAGGAAAACTCTACTAAAGGAAAGTGTCATACTGATGATCCTCCGAATTCCAGAATGCATGCTCGCAGCATGTCCTCCAATGTCTGGATAGTCCGCTCTATCTGCCCATAGGTCTGGGGGTGCAAAGCAGTGCTAAGGCATAGCTAGGTGCCAAAAGCATGTTGTAACCCCTTCCAGACTTATGATGTAAACTGAGTATCTCGATCTGAGACGATGGTCTTTGGAACTCCATGAAAATGCACCACCTTGTCTACGTACCTCTGTTTTAAGGTACTCACTGGGCCAGACTCCTTAATTGCTAAGAAGTGAGCTGATTTCATCTGTTAATCCACCACTACCAAGATATCATCATAACCACCCTGAGTTCTGGGTAGTCCTATGACGAATTCCATTGAGATTTCATCCCACTTCCACACAGGGACATCAAAAGGATGCAACAAACCACTGGGAACACGGTGTTCAACCTTCACTTGCTAACACACTAGGCATTTAGCCACAAACTCCGTCACTGGCCATTTCACCCCGGGCCACCAAAACTGTTCCCTCAAGACTCGGTACATTTTTGAAACTCCTCGATGTACCGTCAAGGATGAGCTATGGAACTCATGAAGAACTCCCTCATGCATCGCTTCTGGAACAAACAACCTTCCATGGAAAATCCTCCTATGTCGGATGTCCTCTGACCGTCCTTCTAGAGCGTTTCCCTCATCGACATGATCCCGCATCACTTCCGCCTCGGTGTCCCCCCACTAAGACTCTTCCACCTACTGCAACAAGGAGGACTACACCGACATCTGAAACAAACAGCCTCTAACACCTTCTACCCTTGCATCCAAGTGCAAGGAATCCAACTCTCCCATTTCCTTCCAAGCATCAGTGGATTCCCAAACCACTTCCTTATTCGACTTCCTGCTCAGGGCATCATCCAGAACGTTGTACTTACCTTCAGTGTAAGAGTTCTCAAATTTATAGTCTTAGGGAAACTCGACCCATATCCGCTGCCGTAAGTTCATGTCACGATCGGAGAAGAGAAAACACATGATCTTATGATCTGATAAGACCATAAAGCACTCCCCAAAAAGGTAATGTCTCCACAACTTCAGTACGAACACTACTACTGCAAGCTATAGGTAATGGGTGGCATAGTTACGCTCGTGAGGGCGTAACTGCCTAGACCCATAATAGATCACTCCCTTCTTCTGCATCAGCACGCACCCCAGACCAAGGCCAGAAGCATCACAAATCACCTCATACAAAAACCCTTCCTCTGGAAACCTGAGTACGGGAGCACTGACCAACTTCTCCCTCAGGTAGTCGAAATCTTTCTGGCACTTCTTGCTCCATAAGAAGACCTGGTTCTTCCTCATCAAAGTAGCCAATGGGGCAGCATCTCGAGAGAAGTCTGAAACAAACCTCTGATAGTAACCTACTAACCCCAGGAACTATGATCTTCTGCCATGCTCTTGGGTGATGCCTAAGAAAAAACTGCCTCCACCTTCGACAGGTCCAACGACACTCAATGTTGAGACACCACGTTTCCAAGGAAGTGTACTTCTTGCATCAAGAACTTACACTTCGACAATTTCCCGTAAAGATGGTGGTGTCGAAGGACTTCCAAGACTGCCCTGAGATGCTCAATGTGCTCCTCCTCTGATCTTAAGTAGATCAGGATGTCATTAATAAACACAATGACAAAATGGTCCAGAAACTCTCGGAAGACAAAGTTCATAAGTCCCATGAACACAGCCGGTGCATTCGTAACTCCAAGCGACATCACTACAAACTCGATGTGCCCATACCTGCACCTGAAAGTAGTCTTCGAGATGTCACTGTCCTTTAACATTGGCTGATGATATCCAGATCATATATTAATCATAGAAAACCAACATGCTCCCCTCAGTTGGTCGAATAGATCATCTATCCATGGAAGGGGGTAACAGATCTTGACCTTTACCTGCTTCAACCTTCGGTAGTCTATGCATAGCCTGAGACAACTATCTGCCTTCATCACAAAAAAAAATTAGAGCACCCCATGGCGATATGCTGGGTCAAACAAAACCCTTCTCTATCAGATCGTCAATTGGAATCCGAAACCCTCGCAACTCCGAAGGTTCCATCCGATAAGGGGACATCGAAATCGGACGGGCACCAGGCTATAAGTCTATCCCGAACTCAACATCACGTCGGGGGGGGGGGGGGGGGTAGAGTCACAACCTCCTCAGGAAAAACATCAAAGAACTCCCCAATAACCTCCAGGTCATCCATCATCTCTATATCAGCTGGAACCACTGATAACCCGCCTAACAAGGAAAGGAGAGTTTCCACACGTCGGCTTCCCACCTAACAGCTCCTCTCGCCAACAAAATATACACGCTTCCCATCCACGTCGGAGAACGCGACACTTCTCCGGAAGCAGTCGATAATGGAAATAACAGAAAACAACCATTCGATGCCTAGGATGACATCATATGGCTGCATCTCTAATAGAAGAAGGTCCCCACTAGATTGATGTGGTCCCAGGGTTAGCTCACATCCTCGGAAAACACAAGATACACTAGTCTGGTCTCTAACTGGTGTACTCAGCACTAGTGGTACGAAAAGTCTCTCTACGTCTAGTCCTAAAGCATTAGCTAGACCAAGTGTAACAAAGGAGTGGGAAGCTCCCAAATCGAAAAAAGAAAAAACAAGAGTGCAGAACAAACAAATCGTACCTCACACCACATCTGGTCTTGCCGGAGCTGTCAACTCTGCTGCGTACAACTATCCATGCCCAGATCCTCTGCCTCTCTGATGTTGTCCACCTCCCTGACCACGCTCTGGTCGTGGTCCCTGAGGGGCACCCTGAGGTCGACCTCCTCCCACAAAGTCTGCCCTAGGAGGATCATGGTCCTGCTGCTGCTGGAAGGGCCTCGCCGGAAACTGGTGCTGCTGAGGTGGGCACTGAACCTGCCCACCTCCACCGTATTGAGCTCGTGTTAGGCAACGACACTGAATGTGCCTGAAACCTCCACAAGAAAATCACTTTGGTCCTGGGGTGTGAAAAAGGGACGAGGACCCGAAGATCTGAACTGGAACTGCTGGGGCCTACTCCCCACAGGCCTGAACCTGGAAGGTCCCGTCGCAGGAGACCTGTTGCTAACTGTCTTCCCCTTCGACGATCCTGGCTTGATCCCCTCACTTAGTGCACCTCCCTGTGAGTGCATCCTCTCTACAACCTCTTCCTTCTTCTGTACCACCAAGTGAGTCGTAAGGGTGAAGGGGGTGATAACATACTGGAGTGAAGGATGAAGCACCTCCTCCAAACGTCTCACCCAGGTCTCCTCATCCAGAAAGAGATCCGGAGCAAAGTGCAATAGATCCCTGAACATGATCCCCAGCTCTCGTACTGACATAGTCCCCTACTGAAGGGAGAGTAACTTCTGCAGCTTCTCCACCTTGATCATGGAAGAAAGGAATTCCTCTCGGAATTCCTTCTCAAAGTCAGCCCATGGAACCTCTGCCTCTATCCTCTCTCCGAGGTAGAGATTCCACCACTGTCGTGCCACAACTCTCACCTGACTAACTGCTAGGAGAACCCAGTACTCCCTTGGAGCACGGATCAAGGTAAAAGTGATCCCTATCTCCTCAAGACACCCATCTATCTCTGTATATGAAGTACTACCCTCATACTTCTTGAAGGTTTGCCGCTGGAAAGAACGGAGAGTCTTCTGCCACTAGCTATCTTCCTCCTCTCGGTCAATCCTCAACTGATCGACCACCTGAATCTGTTGGGCCTCAGCCGTCTGAGCCACCCAGGGATGACGTCCAAGTGCCATAGCTGTACGGTAAACAAAGATCACCTAAGCCCAAGTAGTAAGGAAATTTCTCAGGGTTTCATTTTATCATTTTATTTCAATTTCATTCCCAGAACACCCAAATCAAGTAAAACACAATCATGAGGATGGATGTACCTTCCCTAGGGTCTCTACACCGCAATCAATGTAGTCTCACTTGGTCGTTCGGTAAGCTCAGAGTCAATGCATCATATCATGGGGGGCCCTAAAATCTCGTGTCCTAGCCAGTCTTCCATGGCCTATGTCACGCACCAAGATTAACTAACACTATTTCCCTAGCATCCCATGCAATCCTCACTATGCCTAACTCTAGACTCCATCCAATCTCTCAACCATCACCTCTAATACTATTCTGTCACGACCCCCTCCCACCAAATATGACCCTCCTCAGCATGAAATGGTGAAAGGGAGATAATGACCCCTGATTCATGCCTCCAGTAGGCCCCTGGGTGGTGACTAGCATCAAGGGTATGAGTTTTCAAAAATATGGGAGGCATTACCCTTTTTATTATTTAGGATCGGGAAATAGGACAAGTAAACCACCAAAAAGGAAAAGAACAAGTGTATATAAATAAACCCAACCAATCCCACAAGCATGTTTAAATAATTTTATAATAAGGTATAAGTACAAGAAATCTCAAAGTACAATACCAAAAGAAAACAAGAGTACAACAACTACAACAACTCCAACTGTCCGACTAGTAGGGTCTTGCACGGCCCTCGTAGTCCTCCTGGAAACCTGAAAGTAAACATTGGGTGAGCATACAAGTATACTCAGTAGGGAAACCTAAAGCTCTAATGCACAAATGGGGAGACATCCAAATGTCCCATGAGAACAACAGAAGAAACCTAGCAAGGAATTCTATCCACCCAACCTCACCAACCACACTCACCAAAACACAATCACAACAGGTAGTTGTAGTATATAAGAACAAGAGTATTGGGTACCCCACACCATTTCCCTTTAGTTAGCTACTCTTCCTAACAGCGAATGTCTTAACGTTGCCACACTCTCCCCTCCTGCACACACCTGGGACTCACAACCAGGTATCCCGCCCGCACACACCTGGGCCTCACAACCACGTATCCCGCCCGCACACACCTGGGCCTCACAACCACATATCCCGCCCGCACACACCTGGGCCTCACAACCACGTATCCCCCCCCCCCCCCCCGCACACACCTCGTCCTCTCAACCACATATCCCGACCGCACACACCTGGGCCTCACAACCACATATCCCTCCCGTATACACCTGGGCCTCGTCTCGAAGATTCTTTGGAAATAGTAGAACCAGCCCAAAGAGTCTTGGGCTAAAACCACCCCAATCGAATCCTACCCGAAGAGTCTTAGGTGTAAGGTCGCCTCAAGCCATCACATCCTAGGGGAGAAGGAGCCGGAAGGAGCTTGTAACTAAGGGAAAAAACCCTCTCTCATGAAATGGGAGTGTTCGGCACTAAGTGCTCAGCATGGGTTGGGTGCGATAAAACACAAAAGATACAGATATATATATACATATATATATCAAACACTCAGCCCATCCTATGGCTTCTAATCAGAGAAACTGAGCATGTCAATTGACACTGCTACTACAAAGCATGCATACAATAACCAACCCCAACCCCATTTAGGTTTTCACGTTTCAGGGGAATTAGTTTATTTAGTTCCTTAACTACTGGGCAACTATCCACAACCAACCACATCGATCGTTCATAAAACATATCACTATAATCCACAAATCAAGTTAGGAAAACACAAGCAACACAACCAAGCCCTTCAAATTAGACAAACAGCCACATGATTATTATTCTTGTTTCATTACCATGCCCCACCATTCATTAACGCTTCCTCTTTTATCTGTTATTCACAACCTATAGCCCGTTCACATTCAAACCCATCCATGCATCCCCGTGGCCAACCACCATAACCACAATCACACTGAAACTCGTACATCATTATCCTCTTTATTACCATTTATCATAGCCCTGCTGCCCGTCACCAACATAACATTCACACCAACCTACAACCAAGTCAACCACAGCCCCACTGCTCACCCAAAGCACAACAACCCACAAAACACCTCTATCACATGTAATATATCCAAGCCAACACCCACAAGATAATTATTCCATTTTTTCACTAGGGTTATCACACAAGGTTTCTAGATTTTAAATAATCCAACATTACGTGATTAACCAAATTCCACATTTAATAAAGTTCCATTCACAAAAAAAATCTAGAAGATAGGGCAACATTTAATTGTGCAAGCAAAGGCCCCCAACAACCGTGATTTTCTGTAGGCAGAACCTCATTCAATTCACAACATAATATCACAGGATATAAAGATAAACATATCAACTTCCCCATCCCCATTCTATAACCAGTTATTATCTTCATTTATGTGTTCAACCATTTCTCATGAAAGCAAGAGGATACCCACCCCGCATGATGCACAATTTAGAGAGACGAAGGTAAGATCCCTACCTCAACAGGTTTTGATCACAATGCTCCCCGAGATCAACTTTAGAAGACGTTTGTCTACGTCCGTCACTTCCGTAGAGTCCCACAAAAACCTCCTCAAGTGGATTTTGGAAAGTAAGGGCTGAAGGAAGGACAACAGATCGAAGATCAGAAGTTCCACCTCATCGTTACGATCCTGTGGCCGCTGATGGATCGTAAATCGGAGCTCGGACGAAGATGTTATGGAAGAAAGAGCCATCGATTCTCTTGGGGGAACTTTTCTTAGAGGCAAGGGGATGAGAGGGGTGTGTTGAAAAGGAGGATGGGACACCTCCCTTTAAATTCGAGAAAAAAAAGTACATGGCGTGTACTTTATGGTACACGGAGTGTACTCAGTTATTTCACACGGTCTCCACGCGGCTTCCAACACGGCTATGCGTCCGTTGACTGGTCAACACATGGTTTGAGGGTAACACATATGCAGGGAGGGACTACACGACATGTATCTTGGACACACTGCATGTACCCATTTATTTCACACGGCAAAGACACGGCTTCAACATGGTACACAGACGTTGACTGGTAACGCGTATGCAGGGAGGGACTACACGGCGTGCAGTTTAGGGTACCTGGCATGTGCCCATTTCTTTCACATGGTAAGGACACGGTCTTTAACACAGGGTATTCCCGGAAAGGTGGTACACAGCATGTACTTATACTACACGGCATGTACTAAATTTACTTCACACGGTGAGGACGTGGCCTGCAACACGGGGTATACCCAGAAAGGGGATACAGGGCGTGTACACAAACTACATGGCGTGTAGTTTCAAAATCCTGGAAAGTGTGGGAAAAGTCCATTTTACCCTCCAGAACACTTCGTGAACTTCTTTTTGACAATGTTACGGGCTGGAGTGGTCCGAGACATTACATCGTATCTCCACACCTTAGACACATGGAAGACGTCATGCACCCGGTGCAACTGAGGTGGAAGAGCTAAGAGGTATGTCACCTCGCCAACTCTGCTGAGGACCTAAAAAGATCTGATAAATATTGAATATAACTTGTCTCCTCAGCCCAATCTCTGCAAACCTCATCAAGGTGAGACACGTAGAAAGATGTGGTCACCATCCTCATACTCCATAGGTCTTTGTCGCCTGTCTACATATGATTTATGCCTGCTCTGTGTAGACTTCATCCACTCTTGGATGATATGTACCTTCTCCATGGTAGCCCATACAGTCTCTGGTCCCACTAGGGATAACTCCCTAGTGTCAGTCCATCACAAAGATGATCTGCAAGGTCACTCGTACAACGCCTCGAAAGGTGCCATCCCAATGGTGCAGTGATAGATATTGTGGTATGAAAACTCCACCAAAGGCAAATTATCCCCCCAACTGCAACCAAAGTCGAGGACATAAGAATGCAACATGTCCTCATGGGTCTGAGCGGTCCGCTCAGTCTGGCCATCCATCATAGGATGCAAGGCGGTGCTCAAACAACGATACATCCCGAAAACCTCTTGCAACCCCTTCCATAGCTGGGAAATAAAACGTGAGTCATGATCAGAGATAATCGTCGAGGTTTCTCAATGTAGTTGAAAAATCTCCCACACATAGAGTCATCCCAAGCTCTCTACTAAACCCTGGTCTCTGATGGGTAGGAAGTGGGCCGACATGGTGAGTCGGTCGACGATCACCCAAATTGAGTCAAGACCCCTGGATGTACATGGAAGTCCTATCATGAATTCCATGGATATCACATCCCTCTTTTACTATGAGATCTATAAAGGCTGAACCAATCCTTCTAGAACATAATGCTCTATATTTACTTGCTGAAAAGTGAGGAACCAAGAAACAAACTCTGCAACTTCTTTCTTCATTACCAGCCACCAGTGCTATCATTGGAGATCTTGATACCACTTCACCACTCCTGGATGTACCACAAGAGGGGATGGGTGGAACTCCCTCAAAAATTCATCATGAAGTGACACTAGTACCATGGTACACCCTCTGAAGATGATGACGTACTCCCCATCATCCGAAAATCACTGAGGAACCAAATTAATCCCTTACACTGCAAGTCCTACAGCTGTACCCACAGCTCATGAAGCTCTGTGACAGCCATCTGATATGCTGGTGTAGATATCAGTGTCGTCCCGGAGTACAAAGAAATGTAAAAGTCCACCTCTCTATGAGGAGGTAGTCACAGAACATCATTAGGGAAAACATCCGTGTACTGGTCCACTACTACAGGATAGCTTGGACTCTCCACATCAACAACTCTGAGGGTAACGCTTGCCAAAAGATGAGTGATTGGCTGCACTCTCCTCCGGGTAAGTACATCCCACGATGTAAAGGCTCCCTTCTCACCAGTGAATGTAAACTTGGTCCCATATGTTCCGACACACCACACCATGATCCTAATAAATTCTATCTAAGAATGGACTGTAGATAACCAGTCCATAACCGAGATGAATTCACAAGGCCTGGACACCGCTAGTAGGAGATCCTAGCCTAAGTTCTCACCGCCTAGAGTAAGGTCTCACTACCGACATCAGTACATAATTGTCGAATCATTTCTAATAGAAGTCTCTACCTTTAGGGATCGAGCCAATGGCTCTATCGGAATATCTGAGCTCCAAATGTTGGTGGTGGCAGTAAAATAATGACTATAACATGTTTCTATAGGAACTGAAGATAAGGTGAAGTAGAAATAGATTTTACCTTGTATCATCTCTAGAGCTCTGTGATCATAGGACTCAGCTGGCTAGAGCTGAGCTCTCCCCTATCCACTTGCTGTGTGCGGTCTTGGTGGACATTCTGGTGGAGGTGGCAGTAACACCTCAAATCGTCTCCCACTGCCAGATGCACGACTTGCTCCCCTGCCACATCTGCCTTCTCCCTACAGACCTCCTCGATCGAACTTATGTCTCTTCTTGGGCAGTTCTTCGACTGCCTACTGATCATCCGTACGACAGGTCAGACAGTCACAATCAATTGGACCCTACCCACCGCATTCGTTACACTACCCGCTCTTGGTATGAATACCTCTGTCTCGGGTTCCCCGCCAACCAATCCTAAGTCATGTGGTCCACCACCTGTAGGTCCTGTCCTCTTAGATCTATATGGCGTATATTTTCTTCCAACTACAGAAGACTCCTCTACGTGATGACTGGTAGTGGGTCTCGCCGATGGTGACTGCTAAGCAAGGAAACTCTCCACCAAGAGGGCTCTCTCTAACACTCATGCTTACGTCAGGATGCTGAGTGAGATCAATGATTCCCTGATCTCCCTCCTGAGTCCCCTCTAGAAGGTCCAGGCCATGAAGAATGGTCCCCGCACCATATATGTGGAGTAGCATGAGAGGTCAGTGAACCTCGCTGAATACTGATCCACAGTTATCCTGCCCTACTACAGATGAAGAATCTTCAGTATGCACACTGCATGAAGAGTCACTGGAACAAACTCTACCCCAAACAGGATATCAAAGTCTTCCCAGAGAAGGGTCACCTAGTCGTGAACCTAAATAATCATGCTCCACTATCTTCCTTCTATTGCATATTGAAGGCTAGAGGCAAGGATCACCATGATATCGGTTGGTGTCCCTACGAGTCGAAAGACTCTCACCAGAGCTTCCAGGAAATCCTCAGCTGCCTGTGGGTCCATATCTCCCCTCAACCTCAGTCTCTTCTGGCGCTGGAACAAGTTAAATGCACTCAAGCAGCGTGCACCAACTACTACTGGGACTGGTGGCATCGGTGGCCCAACAGGGAGTGGTACCGCTGGTGCCTCCACTGGTGCCTCAACTAGAAAAGGTCCCTGCACCAAGGACTCATCATTCGGTGAGCTATTAGTGCATACAACTCTCAGAACTCTATGTGGATGTCTGTGTAGAGGCATCCTAAAAAGAAACATGTGCGCCACGATCAAAAGTTATAACTAGTGAGATAAAAGTTATACCTTGTGAGCTGACTCAAAATATCATAGAGAAAAACTTTTTTAGAACACACACGCAATCAGTGTTTTCATGCACTGAGTTGGAAATAAGAAGTTGATGTCATGATATATTGATACGTCGGCCGCCGCACCAATACTAGAATTCCTGAACTGAAAACCTAACTCACATCACTTAACACTACTGATTCAAAGAAAATATAAGAGTCCTAGTTTTATGGTATAACCAACTCCTTTGTTACCAATTTGTCACGACTCGTCCCCCAGGGCCTGTTCTGTGACTACCCCTTGCCTGCCTTCCATAGGCCAAGGGCTGGAAACTATCACTGAAGGCGTATTCCCTAAAACTGGGAAGGCATTGACTTTATAATATGCAAACACACACACAAGGGAGAACATAGCTGGATACGAAAAACCAAGTAAAACTGTACTAAAAAAGAGTGATGAAAGTAAAAAAGGGGGTCTGAATACAAGACCAACAATAAAGTACAGGAAACTGGAAGTACAAGTACAACTGAAGAAAAAGGAAAATAGAAACTAGGGTTTTCATTAAGGTTCCTACCTGAAGCGTAGGTGCAGATCACCTCGTCAGCACTCCTCATCCGTCCATCTCCTCTGTGTGCAGACTCATCGAAAGGTCCACCTACGGGTACCATCTAGTCCCGGTAACCTTGTCCTCCCTCAGTGTTGTCTTTCGTCTGCATTCAACACAACAAAGCACAGGCATAGCCCGTGTAGGGGTGAGTATAATGATATTCAGTAGGGACCCCGAGACCCTCTAGGTCTCACAAACCCAACAATGATAAAACATAAAGTATGAAATCAACAGATAACCTTAAAAAGTTATATGACCATACATATACCTATTTTATCAAGTAATAGATCTCAATCATGAGGAAAACACAGAGGTTCTGACTCACCTCACACCAAGATATATTCTTGAGTAGTATCATGTAACTTTCTGAACACAACGTCGAACACCTCAACTGCTGGAGAACTCCTCCTCTATCGAGAACAATGGGCCTACCGTGTCACACAGAGGTGCTTCCCACTAACCTTGGACTGTTGAGGTACTACTATTATCGGGTACCATGTTTCTACTGTGTTAAACAGAGCCGCTCCCCACCGTGGGTCTGCCACATCACACAGAGGTGCTCCCCCTCAAGGCCTACTGAGTTAACCCTCCTGTCGAGTACCATAGTTTTTCTGGGTCACTATTGTTCTCCCGACCATGGGTCTGTCGCATCACCAAGATGCTCCCCACTAGGCCTTTCAAGTCACTCCGAGTCTAAACGGTCATCAATCGTCAAGTCTCAACCAGCCACTAGATCTCCACACGATGATCACTCGTCTCCGGGATGATCCACTCCACAAGCTATTGGTTGATACTCAGACTTCAATAAAGTCCCACAAATAAGTATCTAAATGTTTTGCCTCATCATAGGGGTCTCAACGAAATAGACAGCGCGTCAATTGGATTCTTGGTCTGTGAGTTATTAGCCTTTTGCCCTGGGGGCCCAGTTGGATTCGTGCTTGATCCAACCTAACAGTTCCCCATCTCAATCCAAAACTCATTTTGGTATCACTCAAAGGGACCGTCTCACTCCATGATCTCTAGATCTGCTGACAGTACATCAAACTAATGTCCGGTGAAAATGTTAAGGACAAAATAAGGTAACTGGGTCGTAGTGAGCCCAGGTATAGTCCGACCCGGCCCGACCATGACCGTTGGGTCGGTCTGGCCTACTGGTTCCGGCCCGACAGGCCGCGAGGGTCCACCAGCGGCCGTGGATGGTCGTTTGGGCACGAGTCCATGGAGTGGCTCGGTTGGAAGTTACCACGAGGGAATGAGGCCGTGGGGCGGTGCATATGGCCTGCAGGTACTACGGAAGGGAGACATGAAGGGCTGGCGAGCGGTGTGAGCCGGGGCAAGTAGGAGGGCTGCGTCGAGGGCAGTTCTGATGGGGCATGGGGCCGGTTCGGTCAGGAGGCCGGAGTGCCATGGGGGCTGAGGGACGGTTAGTTCGGGAGGGTGGTGCGCCGTAGGGTGGCACGGCCGAGAAGCAGGGCTGGTTCGGCAGGGGGGCGGAGCGCTGCGAGTGGTTCGGCTGGGGCATTGAGCCGGGGTGCGCGGTCGGTTAAGCCGGGAGGCCGGAGCGCAGCGGGGTTACAGGGATGGGTCGGCCTGGAGGCCAGGGCGCCGCGGGGCAGTTCAGCCGGGGCATGGTGCTGGGGTACGCAGTCGGTGCAGGTGAGAAGCTGGACCCCGCAGGGGTGGTGCGGGTCATGGAGGCCGCTGGTGGCAGAGCCATTGCCTTCGTCACCTTCATCACCTTCGTCTTCATCCTCCATTTTAAAGATCACATCAAAGAAGAATGGCAGAGGGGTCGCACAATGTTCATTTGGCTCATACCCTTCACATTTAGAGTGGTAGAAAGCAGTTCATAAAGAACGAGGCATGAACGTGAATGGAAGATATTTTTAAAACAACATTTTTCACAGCCCACATCAATATATATTCCCAACATTTTAATAGAATTAGAAGAGGAGAACATGGGAAGCGATAATCAAATATAAATAAACCCGAACATCGTTCTCTTGATGATGTTGGCGCAAGAAGGTAGTATGGTTTTCGATTCGCCTTTGATGAGGACGTCCCATGTCGGAAGAAGTCCCGAGAAAGAAGGTGGAAGGGGCCGACGTTCTTCACTAATGGAGCGTTATTCATCGGTGGAGCATTCTTCGTTGAAGAGATTTCTCCTCAGAGCTCTGTCTTCCCAATTTCACCAATTATGCCAAGGATAATAGATTAAGTCCTCTATTTAGTTCATCAGAATAAATTCAAAATAGCCTAATCAATTAAATAGGTTTGCATATTAAAGGTTTGTGTGTGGTCATAATTAATGTGAAGGATGTCAAGAGGCTCCTCCATATTAAGGGGCGGGGGGGTGAGAGGATTTTCTTCTTAATGAGTGGAGTTCAAGAGGATTAGGCCTCGGGTGGTCACCACCACCAAAACCTCTCATGGGAGGTTAGGTTTGGGTCGTCCATACCACCATAACCTCTCATGGGAGGTTAAGGTCTGGTGGTCCCCACTTCTCAACTTCCTCATAAAGGTTTAGTTCTGGTGGACCCCACCTCCCAACACCCACATGGGTGTTGGCAACAAAAAAAATAAAATGTCACACACTTTTATTTTTATTTTATTCTTACACAAAAATCCAAAAACTAACTTTCACCCTGACCATTTTCCTTCGAGATAAAAGTCTCTTTCAATGAATACCGGTGCTGGGAGTTCAACGGTACCCTTAGATTTCAATTCTGAGCATCAGTTCAAATGTTAGAAAAACCTGCTCATACGTTTACTGAACGTACCCAAAAAAAAGATCAGAAATTAATTCCTAGCGCTCCGGGCCTCCGAATGAATTACCGTCAATTTTCACAGACTCGTAAAAATTCTCATTTATTAAAAACTATTACATGAAAATTCTAGGTCTTTATCGTCTAAGCCTGTGCAGGTTTATTAATGTGCAAACCAATAAAATCCCACACATTAAAATAGGTGGATTTTTCAATCATTTCCCTCCCCACTATAGATGCGAAAATGTTGGCGATTAATCATCATTGGTTAATATTATTATATTTTTACTAATTTTTTAATGATCTTTAAAAATATATGTAAAATAACTTAATGGAAAAAATTTCAAGGATGAACGATCATGAATGATTTAAAAATATAAAAATAGGTTGGATCAAGAGGATGGGGGTGATTAGGAAGCACTTGGGGGAGACTGGTTCAATGGGGACTTAGAGAAGATGTCAGAGGAATGGGGTGATGTAAAGGGAAGACGTAGGACATTGGTGGTGACAAAAGGAAACCATTTCAATGCATAAATACATTTATTTAATTAGAGAAAACACAATTCAATTGTGACATTCGTGTTTTGGAATGTTGGCGAAAGATTATTGCTAGATTAGGTTGGAACAAGGTTTACAATATTGAGTGATCCTTCCTAGTAGACAACCATGTACACATAGATATATGTTTAATTGTTTAATAATATGTTGGGTGTACTCCTAGTAAATAGAAGGTCTAGGCAAGGTTGAAGACCGCGTGGGTTTAACCCCTTGTGAATCCATAAAAAAATAATTGTTAATTTATAGAATAGATAAGTCATGTCTACTCTAATCTATTAGGCCTCAATCTCACATACCCATAAGAGAACATATTAAATCTTTTCATCTATCATCCATGTGTTCCTTCTACACTAAATAGAATTTTTGATTTTAAATTTATCATATTTATTCAAGATATCAACTAATGAGCACCGAATGAAATTTTTTTATGTGCATGAATCGATTGATTCAAAAAAATAAAGACTATTTCTATAGTGACATTGAAGTTTCAGAATATCGGTGAAAGAATATAATTGGATTATCATGTTATAAGGGTTTCAAAAACAATAGATCCTTCCTGCTAGAGCACCTATCAGGCATATATGTGGTTTTAAACATTTATTAATTTTATGGGTGTAGTAATGAGAAATGGGTGGGTAGGGGGAGGTAAACGCCTATGAAAATTTAACCCCATGAGAACCCACAAAATCACAAAGATGAAAAGAGTTGGATTTATAAATATTTTCCTTCCCCACAACAGATGTGGGAAAGGCCATAGTCAATCCTCATTATTTATTTTTTTTATAATATTTTTCATTTTAAACAGACTTGTAAAACTACATGAAAAAAACTAGATCAAAAAATTTTTCCATGCTTTTAGATAATGAAATATTTAAAAATATATAAAATGATCAGATACGACAGATGAGGAGGCGATGGGGTGGCAGCTGAGGAGGTGATGGGGAAGAGGACATCAGAATCCAGGCGAGGTGGTGTGGGGTTAGTGGACAATGGGGTCATGGGTTGGAGGGGTGATGGATGGATAATGTTGCAGATGGACGAAGGGGGAGTTTTTTTTACGTTTTAAAAAAAAATTGCAGAAAATGGTTAGGTTAAATATTTTAAAAAAAATGCACCGGAAAGGCAGCATCCCAGATTCCGCCTTTCCCCAAAAAAAAATTTTTGAATTTTTTAACTTTTTTTGTTTATATATATATATATATTAACAAAACAAAAAAATTCAGAGGAATTTCTATGCTATTAAGGATCTAGAGCTACATCCATTATAGTAGTATGGATTCTTACAGAAACCATCCCCCATGCCTCCCTTTTATAATAGGGTTTGCCCTTAAAATCATTCCACATTTTCGATGTGGGATTCATGTTCTCCCTTTCATGCGTAATACATTCTGCATTTTCGATGTGAGATTCTGTTTCAAGTATGTGACTTTGAAATAAAATAAAATATAAAATTTAAGACCAATATAAATGAAATTTTAAACATTGATTAAACATATAATAAATAGTTGAAAACAAAAAGAATTTCCTCTAAAATGTTGATGAAAATTAATCTATAACCTTTCAAAACTGCCTACTTGAAACTTAAAAATATTTCATGTATGTGAATTTTAAAGACTATAAAATATAAAATATATAAAAACTATAATTAAAACATTATAAATTGACTAACCATAGAATAACTACTTGAAAAAAAAATTCAAAAAATGATGATGAAAAGTAATTTATAAACTTTCAAAACCGCCAACGTGATGCTAAAAAAATTTTAAAGTATGTGACATTGAAATAAAATAAAAGTTAAACTATAAGACCAATATAAATGGAATTTTAAACATTGATTAAAAATATAATAAATTGTTGAAAACAAAAAAAAATTCCTCAAAAATATTGATGAGAAATAATATATAACATTTCAAAACTGCCTCCTTCGAACATTAAAATGTTTCAAGTACATTCCTTTGAATGACTATAAAATATAAAATATATAAAAAATATAATTGAATCCTTAAACCTTGATTAAAAATATACTAAATAGTTGAAAAAAAAGTAATTTCCAAAAAAATGTTAGTGAAAAATAATTTATAAGCTTCCAAAACCGCCTACTTGAAACATTAAAATGTTTCAAGTACGTGAATTTGAAAGACTATAAAAGATAAACTATAAGACAAATATAATTGAGACCTAAAACATTGATTAAATGTATAAAAAATTATTTAATTATTTAATTATTAATATAATTATTAATTATATAATAATTAATTAGATAATTATTAATATAATTATTAATAATTAATTATATATATATAAATTAATTAATTAATTAGTAATATAATTATTAATTATATAATACTTAATTAGTAATATAAGGATTAATTATACAATTATTAACTATATAATAATAAATTATTTAATTAGTAATATCATTATAAATTATATAATATTTAATTAGTTAATTATAAATATAATAATTACTTATAATAAGTAATTATAATTATTAATTAGTAATTATTAATAATTAATTATGTAAAAATTAATTAGTTAATTAGTAATATTATTATTAATTATATAATAATTAATTAGTAAATTTTAAATATGATTTTTAATTATAATTATGCATTGCAATTATTAATTACTAATTAGTAATATAATTATTAATTATAATTATTCATAATAATTATTAATTAGTAATTATTAATAATTAATTATATAGAAATTAGTTAGTTAATTTGTAATTTTTTAATTAATTATATAATAATAAATTACTAAAATAGTAATATAATTTTTAATTACATTTATTCATAAAAATTATTAATTATTAATTAGTAATTAGTAATTAGTAATTATTAGTTATTAATTAGTAAATTAGTAATATAAATATTAATTATATTTATTATTTATAATTATTAATTAGTAATTATTAATAATTAATTATATAATAGTTAGTTAGATCATTAGTTTTATAATTACTATTTATATAAAAATTAATTAGTAAATTTGTAATATAATTTTTAATTACATTTTTTCACAATAATTAATAATTATTAATTAGTAATTAGTAATTAGTAATTAATAATTACTAATTATTAATATAAATATTAATTATAAATATTAATTATAAATAAATATTATTACTTATTACATATTAATTATTCATTATTCATTATTCATTATTCATTATTACTTATACTGTAATTATCTAGTTAATTATTATTATAAATATTAAATATATAATAATTATTTAGTTAATTTTTAATATAATTATTAATTATATAGTGGTTAATTTGTTAATTAGTAATATTATTATTAAATATAATTATTATAATTTTTAATTAGTAATTATTAATAATTAAATATGTCATAATTACTAAGTTAATTTGTAATATTATTAATAATTATATAATAAATAATTAGTAATATAATTATTACATATATAATAATTAATTAGGCAATTAGTAATATAATTAATAATTATAACTAATTAATTAGTAATTAGTAATTATTAACTATTAATTAGTTAAATAGTAATAAAAACATTAATTATAATTATTCATTATAATTATTAATTAGTAATTAATAATTATTAATAAGTAATTTGTAATTATTAATTAGTTAATTATAAACATAAATATTAATTATAACTATTAATTAAATTATTAATTATTAATTATTAATTATTAATTATTAATTATTACTCATTAATTATTACTTATATAATAATTATTTAGTTAATTAATAATATAACTATTAATTATATAATAATTAATTAGTTAGTTAGTAATATAATTATAGTCTTTCAAAGTCACGTACTTGAAACATTTCTATGTTTGAAGCATTCGGTTTTGAATGGTTATAGATTATTTTTCATCATCATTTTTGAGGAAATTACTGTTGTTTTCAACTATTTATGATATGTTTAATCAATGATTAAAATTTCATTTATACTGGTCTTATTTTTTATCTATTATTTTATTTCAATTTCACGTACTTGAAACATTTTTTAGTTTCATGTAGGTGTTTTTGAAAGCTTATAAATTACTTTTTATCAGCAGTTTTTTGGAAATTCCTTTTTTTCAACTATTAATTATATCTTTAATCAATGTTTAATGATTAAATTATATTCGTTTTATAGTTTATATTTTTTAATCTTTAAAATCCACGTACTTGAAACATTTTTATGTTTGAAGTAGGCGGTTTTGAAAGGTTATAGATTATTTTTCATCAACATTTTTGAGGAAATTATTTTTGTTTTCAACTATTTATTATATGTTAAATAAATTTTTAAAATTTCATTTATATTGGTCTTATAGTTTATATTTTATTGTATTTCAAAGTCACATACTTGAATCAAAATCTCAAATCGGAAATGCAGATTGTACTGTGCAAGAAAGGGAGATCCTAAATCCCACATCGAAAATACAGAATAATTTTCCGGGGAAACCATCTTATAAAAGGGAGTCATGGGTGAGGGTTTCTGTCAGAACCTTGTGTGCGCAGATACATGTTTATTCATTTCTTACTTTTGTGGGTGTAGTAATATGAAATTTTTGGGTTATAGGATGTTCAAGACCACATGGGTTTAAATCCATGTGAACCAATAAAAAATCATCGTTAATATATAATCTACATAAGTCATGTCTACTCAAATCGAAACTATTTCATTGCATAATGCTATTCATTTTAGGAAATAACGACCATTTCAACAATGACATTTAAGCTTCATAATGTTTGTAAAATAAGATCAGTAGATTGGGAGGGGACCATGTGTACAACATTGAAAAATACAAATTTAAGGAGGACCTAATGTGCTAAGATAAAAGTTTAATCATTTCATACATTGTTGGGTATATAAATTAAAAATGGGTGGTCTGGGGGCGGTCTACGCCCGTAGAGGTTTAACCCTATATGAACCCATAAAAACTCATATTAAATTATAAACCAAAGATATCAATCATACTCAACTCCACTTTGGTTACATCTCACAAACCCATAAAAGAATGTATAAAATCCTTTAATTTATCATCCCCATGTTCCATTATGATAAAGATCATTGTTTATTTTTAATATTACTTATTTATTAATGATTTCAATTTACTTTTTTAAGTATATGGATTTGATTAATGATAGAGAAAAAAGGGATTTTTATCTCCAATTAAATGATAAGTTATAGACATCCTAAGGAGCACCAAAAATAAAAAAATTATTGAATGACGTCATTGATTCAACAAAAGATGAAAGAATTAAAAAGTGACATTGATGTTTCAGTCTGATTCTTGTTCGATGATTCTAGTAAGAAGTGGTGCTTGGAAAAAACTAACTCATGGTTTAATGGAAGGGATACAAGGATTTTTCTCACCATTCCCCATGTGATAAATGCATGATAGGATTGTCTCTTCTAGAGCAATGATATCTCGGGCGTCTATTCAGTGAAATCTAGATATATAATTTCTATTAATTCCCACATTGAAGATAGTGATGGAATCTAAAAATTTCATTTACACTTGGACGTCCCCCCAATGTTCTGTAACTTCTTGTGGAAGATTTGTACTAGTATAATTCCCACCCAAATTTCCTTTAATTCCACCACGTTATCGAAATCCAAATTTTACACCATGGTTGTTATTTTATGGAGTCCCATATACATGATATCTTCCACTACCCATGGGCTATGGAGGATTACACTGCATGGGGATATCCTACTGATCATTTGTTCTCTACGGGGCCATACCTTCCATCACTTTTGAAGCTGTGGACGTCCACATCCAATACTGATAAGGTCACCTCACTTTGTGTAGTGGATTGTATTTTCTGGTTTAGATGGAAATATTTCATTTTTAATCACATTTAAAAACCATGTGGTTTCTAGAATGAAAGAGAAAGCTCATGGATTGATTGATGGACTCGTGAGCCAGAACAGAATAGATTCTATGAGTCTCGAGCGGAGGAATCTAGATATAACCCCCTTCTAGAAGGGACCATAAAGATCAATACCGATGCTTCTTTACCCGAGGATTGTTTTGTTGGAAATAAATAGATGGTCCAAGACCATTGTGATAAGATCTGTCGACAGACAGGATTTAGATCACGCTTTCCGGGAACCATAGTCACTGATGCACATGCGGTCCTTTCCAATCTGACCTTTACTAAATAATTTTGATGGAATGCTATACACATGGAATCATATTGTCACAAAATTATCAACACCATCAACACAACTGAATTTGGACTCCAATATTATGGATGCCTTATTAATAAAATCTAATCTCTCATTCGCTGCTTTTTGGCATGCTCTTTCTCCTTCATCAAGAGGGATGGAAATGAAGTACCACATCATTTGGCTACTCATTGTTTTCCTGAATAGAACCACATATGTCTTGGTTTCATACCTTTTGGTATGTTTGATCATGTTAATATTTTTCTTCATGATTAATATATAATCATTCATTTTTTTTAAAATATGTTTCAGAATGTTGGAGAAATAAGATCGATATATTGGGAAAGAATAAGTTTTACAACACTGAAAGATCCCACATATTGGATCTCCTTTTACAAGTGGACACGTTTATAATGTTTTCATACACTTTTGGGTGTAGTAATGTGAAATGGGATGGATGGTGGCAGTCTGATCCCATTCAGGTTTTACCCCAAGGGAACCCATAAAAAACTCACCATCTATTTATAAACCAGAGTAGTACATTAAACCCAACTCTACTAAAAATCTATCTCACATATTCAGAAGTGACGGGATTCATTCTATGAATTTTCAACCCCGTTTTCCATCTATTCTAAACTATATTTTTTATTTCAAAAATATCTTATTTATTTACGATAATAATTGAAACTAAAAAAGGATATGAGTAGAGTATACACTAAAATTTCATTTTTACTCCATTTGAACAGTTAGTTGGAGAAGGTATTATAATCACTACAAGGAAAAAATTTCAATTTTAAAAAAATTTAATCAATGAAAAGCATAACAATTTAACAGTAAGTTTGCTGTTTAAAAATGTCGGCAAAAGATGATCATTAGAAGGGAGGGAACACGAGGTGTACGATCGAGATATCCTACATACTAGGAAACCATTCACGCACACATACAACATTAATAATTTTTTTATTATCAAGTATAATAATATGAAATAGGTAGGATGGGGGTGGTCCATGAACATGGTGGTTTAACCCCATAAATACCCATACAAACTCATCATATATTTATAAACCATAAATGTCATGTCTACTCAAATAAAAAGAGATTACATATCACATACCTAAAAGATGATGAATTAAATATTTAAATTTATCATAATTGTGTTCTATCTAGGATAATATTCATTTTTTATTTAAAAAAATATCATGATTGTTCCAGATATCAACAGAATGTTTTTAAAAAATAGCTCTAGTTAGAGCATGCTCTAAAATGGCATATTTACTCCATTTAAATGATCAATTGGAGATTTGCATAGGAATCATAGAAAGGAAGATACTTTAGTGATTAAATCCATTAATTCAGTAATAGACAGATCAACTAAATAGGTACAGTGATGTTTCATAATTTCGATAGAAGAAGATCGTTGGATTGGGCAGGAACGTGGGGCACAACATTGAGAGATCATACTTGTTGGAGCACCTTCCACACACAGATACATGTTTAATATTTTCTTACATTTTTGGTGTACTAATTAAAAATAAGAGGGATGGGGGAGGTCCAATACTATGTTTCTTAACCCCATGTGAACCCATAAAACACCATACTTTAAAATAGTTGGATTTTTCAAACCTGTCCCACTAGGAAACTAATATGGGAAAGGCTATGGCCAATAATCATTGGTTATTTATATATATATTATTAATTTTTAATGGACCTATAAAAATCTATGTAAAACACATAACTATAATAAAAATTCATGATTTCAGATAATGAAATATTAATTAAATGGTAATGACAGATGCGAGGGCCATGGGCTAACAGTTGATGGGACAACAAGGTGAATGGGTGATGGAGGGAAGATCGGGTGTAGGGTGGATGGGGTGGAAGGGAGACATCGGATGGAGGACATGACAAAAAATGAGGATGTTATATTGTAGGGGTGATAAAAGAAAACCAATTTAGTTCGTAAACACATCAATTCTACAGAAGACAAACCATTTCAGCAGAGACATTGAAGTTTCAGAATGTTAACGAAAGAAGATCATTGGATTGGGGGGTTTTTCCAAGACTGTCTGGGTATAACCTTGCATGAACCCATTAAAACACATCATTAATTTATAAACTACATATGTAAATTCTACTCAACTCTACTATTATTTAATCTCACTTACCCAGAAGATAATTGATTAAATCTTGGTATTTATCATCCCTGTATGCCATCTATGCTAAAATACATAGTTTATTTGTAAAATATAATATTTATTCAATCTATCAACTAAATAAATTTTAAACTATTGGATTTCATTATATCTTTCAAAAAAATTGAATAATTACTCCATTTAAAATATAACTTGTAGATGATCTAAGTTGTAATGAATGGAAATTGTTTCTGTCTTTAAAATGATTGCTTAAACAAAATAATGACCAATTAAATAGAAACATCGATGTTTCAAAATCTGCAAGGAGAATGATCATTTTATTTGTAGGGTAAAAGGAGTATAACACTAATATATCCAAATTAGTAGAATAACTTGTTCATCCAGATAGAAGATTATTCATTTCTAAATTTGATGTCTGTAGTAATTCGAAACGGGAATGCTATGGCTGGTCCAAGCCCATGTTAGTTGAAACCCATGTGAACACATAAATCAACACACCTAAAACTAGGAGGATTTTCCAATCCCATCTCGCCCCACAATAGATTTGGGAAAGGCCATAATCAATCCTCATTGGTTACTACATTTATAATTTTTTAATTTTTAATAAACATAAAAAAATCTCTTTAAAAATACTAACCAAGAAAAAAGGTGCATGATTGCAAGTCATGAAAGATGGATATTTGTTAATAAATTTTTTAAGAAATATTTTTTAAATAATGGCTTCATTTAAAATATTTTTAAAAATACCACTCAAACACAGCATCACAGATGCCACCTATCCACAAAAACCAAAAAAACAATAATTTTTGTAATTTTTTATTTTTATTTTTATATTATTTGTATATATATATAAAACAAAACAAAAATAAAAATAAAAATAATTCTTTAGGAGAATTTATTCACTCTTCAAAATCCAATAGTAATAATATTACATCAGTCTGAATTCTGACAAAAGCTCTCACCCAAGGCTCCCTTTTATAAGAGAGCTTACCCTTTAAATCATTTTATATTTATGATGTGGGATTCTAGTTCTCCCTTTCCTACACAGAACAGTCTGCATTTCCGTTATGGAATTCTATTTAATGTACATGGATTTTTAAGACTATAAAATATATACTATAAGTCCAATATAAATGAAACATAAAACAATGATTAAACATATAAGAAATAATTGAAAGAAATAATTTTATAAAAATGTTGATGGACAATAATTTATAAGGTTTCAAGGACACATATTTGAAATGTAAAAATATTTCTATTATGTGATTTGGAAAGAATATATAATATAAACTATAAGAGAAACATAAATAAAACATAAAACAAGGAATAGAAATATAAAAAATAGTTGAAAATAAAAATAATTTCGTAAAAAATGTTGTAGGAAAATAATTAATATATTTTCAAAGACACCTACGTGAAACTTAAAAATGTTTCAAGAACACTAATTCGAAAGTCTATAAAATATAAACTATAAAATAACATAAATGAAATTTAAAACATGGATTGAACATATAAAAATAGTTCAAAATAATAATAATTTCGTATAAAATGTTGATGAAAATAATTTATAAGCTTTCAAAGGCACCTACTTGAAACATAAAAATGTTTCATGTACATTAATTTGAATGTCTATAATATATAAAATATAGGACCAACAAAAATGAAACCTAAAACATGGGTCAAACATATAACAAATAGTTGATAATAAAAATAATTTCATAGAAAGTATTGATGGATAATAATTTATATTCTTTCAATGACACCTACTTGAAACATAAAAAAGATTCATGTACGTGCTTTTGAAAGAATATAAAATATAAACAACATGACCAACATAAATGAAATCTAAAACAATGATTAATCATATTAAACATAGTTGAAAATAAAAATATTTTCTTTTGAAATGTTGATGAAAAATAATTTATACGCTTTCCAAGACACTTACTTGAAACTTAGACATGTTTCATGTGTGTGCCATTGAATTCCTATAAAATATAAACTATATGACCAATATAAATGAAATTTATAACATAAATTAAACATATAATAAATTATTTAATTAGTTAATAAAATTATTAATAATTAATTATATAATAATTAGTTAGTTAACTAGTAAGTATTACTAATTAATTAAATAATAATAAACTAATTAATTATTAGATAATAATATTTAATAATTGCAATTTAATAATTATAATGAGAAATTATAATTTATAACCATATTAATAATTAATTAATTATCTATTATATAATTAATAATTATATTATTAATTAATTGATTAATTGTTATATATTAATTTTTAATAAATATTAGTTAATAATAAAAAAAATAATAATATTTTATAAATATATTACAAATTAACTAATTATAAAAAGGGCCTAGGTGATATCTTTCCCACAAAATTAACTAATTAACTATTATATAATTAATAATTATATTACCAATTAACTAATTAATTATTATATAATTAAGGATTAATAATTATTAATTAATTATTTCCAAATTATATAATTCATAATTATTTTACTAATTAACTAATTAATAATTATATAATTAATGATTAAATTACTAGTTAACTAATTAATGATTAAATAAATAATAATTATATTACTAACTAAATAAATAATTATTGTATAAATAATTATTAATAATTAATAATTAACTACTTATTTATTTTACAATTATTAATTATTTTACTTATTTACTAATTAATAATTACTAATTATAATTAAAAAATATAATAAATATCTATAATGAATAATTATAAAGAATAATTAAATTACTAATTAATTAATTAATTATTATGAAATAATTTTTAATAATTAATATTTAGTAATTATAATGAATATTTATATTACGAATTAACTAATCAACTATTATATAATTAATAATTATATTACCAATTAACAAATTATTTATTATATAATAATTTTTAATAAATTATTATAACTAATTATAATGAATAATTATAATTTATAATTATATTAATAATTAATTAATCATAAAAATGGTCTCAACTCTATATTTCTCAAAAAAATAACTAATTAACAATTATAAAATTAATAATTTTATTACTAATTGACTAATTATTTATTATATAATTAATGATTAATAATGACTAATTAACTAATTAATAAATATATAATTAATAATTATATTAGTTATTAACTAATTATTTATTATATAATTAATAATTATATAACTAAGTAAAAAATTAATTGTTTAATGATTAATAGTAATATTACTAATTAACTAATTAATTAATATATAATTAATTATTAATAATTACTAATTAATAAAGTAATTAGTATATAATTAATTATTATATTTCTAATTAACTAATTAATGATCACTAATTAATAATTAATAATTAATAATTATGAGGAATAATTATAAGTTATAATTATATTAGTAGTTAACTAAATTACTATTATATAATTAATAATTATATTACCAATTAACTACTGATTTATTATATAATAATTTCTATTAATTACTAAATATTAATTATAATGAATAAATATAATTTCTAGTTATATTACTAATTTGCTAATTAGCTATTATATACTTAATAATTATATTACTTATTATCTGATAACCTATTATATAATTTTTTATTAATAATTACTAATTAACTAATTAATTATTTTGTAATTAATTTGTAATAATACTAATTAACTAATTAATTTATTTATTATATTTTTGATACATGTTTAAACATTACATTATATCGGAATTATATCTGATATTTTATAGTCTTTCAAAGCCTCATGCTTGAATCAATTTTCAGTTTCAAGTTTCCAGTTCTGAAAGCATATAAGTTTTTTTTCATGAACATTTTTTACAAAATTATTTTTATTTTCAACTATTTATTATATATTTAATTCATGTTTTCAGTTTCATTTATATCGGCCTTATAGTTTATCTTTTATTGGATTTCAGAGTTACGTGGTTGAATCATTTTTATGTTTCATGTAGGTGTCTTTGAAAACTTATAAATTATTTTCCATCATCCATTTTTACGATTTTTTTATTTTTAACTACTTTTTATATGTTTAATCCAGGTATTAAGTTTTATTTGTGTTGGTGTTTTAGTTTATATTTTATAGGCTTCAATGTCACGTACTTGAAACATTTTTATGTTTCATGTAGATAGTTTTGAAAGCTTAAAAAATTTTTATCAAAATTTTTTATGAAATTATTTTGGGTATTGACTATTTCATTTACGTATAATCCATATTTTAGGTTTCATTTATATTGGTCTTATTGTTTATAGTTTGTAGTCTTTCAAAACCATGTACTTGAAACAGAATCCCACATCAGAAATGCTAAATATTTTACACTAGAAATAAAGAACTAGAATCCCACATCTGAAATGCAGAATGATTTATAGGGAAAACTCTCTTATAAAAGGGTGCCCTGGGTGAGAGCTACTGTTAGATTCTAGACTGTTGTAATGGGAGTATTTCCAGATTTTAAATAGCTAATAAATTTTGTGAAAATATTTATTTATTTTTATTGTATATATATATAACAAAACAATAATAAATATATTTTTATTTTAAAAATTTAATTATTAATTTGATTTTGGTTTTAGTGGAAAGGAGACATTGTCGATGCTAACATTCACCCAACACTAAATCCAGCATCTGTAATGCCACCTTTGAGGTGTATTTTTAAAAATATTTTAAACCCAACCAATTTTAAAAATATATTGAAAAAATAAAAATTAAAACAACTCCATGAATGATTTAAAAATATAAAAACATATGAGATATAGTGGCTGAGTGGGTGACGTGGTGGAGGATGAGCGGCGATAGGGTGGAGGTGTGCAAGTTGGTGGATATCAGAGAGGGAGTATGGGGTGGTGGGACAATGAGCTAGAGGGTGGATGGGGTGGAGGATGGACATCAGACAGAGGGGGATAATGAGAAAGAAGATAGCAGATAGAAGGGTTGAAAAATGAAACTGTTTTAGTATGTAAATCCATTTCTAAAATAAATAAAACTATTTCTATAGTGAGATTTATGTTTCGGAGTATCAGTGAAACAAGATCACTGGATTGGGAGGGAACATGGGGTAAAAAAATTTAAGATCCTAGCCATTAGAGAACCTTTCATACCCAAATATAGGATTAATCATTACTTTATTAGGTATAGTAATGTGAAAAATGTGTTCTAGGGGTTTTCAAAGCCCACATAGGTTTAACCGCATGAGACCCCACAAAACTAATTATTAATTTATAAACTAGAGAATTGAAGCCTACTAAACACCACTAAACATCCATCTCACATTCCCAGAATATAAAGGATTTAATATTTACATTTATTAACCTAATGTATAATCTATGGTAACCTGACTTTTTTATTTAAAAAATATCCAATCTATTCAAGATATCAACTAAAATTTAAAAAAATGGCTATGATTAGTTCTTGTGCAAAAATGGTAATTTTATTTCATTTAAACAATTAGTTGGAGATAGTTTAAGAATAATTGAAAGGATAACATTTTAATGTGTAAGGGGTATGAAACTGAGAGGTCCTACATGTTGGAGAACCATACAAGCACAGATATAAGTTTAATCACTTCTTAAATTGTTGGATAAAGTAAGTTGAAATGGGTCAGATATGGTTGATCTAAGACCGTTCATGTATAACCCCTGGGAACCCAAAAAAACTCATCTATAATTGATAAACCAAAGAAGTCAAATATTTCAAACATTACTAAGCATCAATATCACGTACCCAGAGGATAAGAGATTATATCATTACATTTATCATCCATGTATACCAACTATAGTAAGTTTCAATATTCATTTCAAAAATATCATGTTTAATCAAGATTTGAACTGAAATTTGTAAAAATGGCTATTTTTATATCCTTCCCTAAAATCACATTTTCTATCCATTTAAATAGTTGGTTGGAGAAAGTCTAAGAAGAATGAAAAGAAAATCATTTTTGTGGGTAAATATATTTATTCAACAAAAGAACGACCCATTAAAAAGTTTAATTGATATTTTAGAATATTATAGAGAGAAAGATCATATGATTGGGAGGGTAGAAGGGGCACAACCCGGATCTTACATACCTGAGCACATTGCGCAAGGAGATATAAGTTTAGTCATTTCATTCATTATTAAATGTTATAAAAAATTGGAAGGACGAGGGTGGTTCATTCCCACATGGTTTTAACCCCGTGAAAACCCATAAAACACTCATCTTTAATTAATAATAAATATAGTTCAAGTCTATTCAAACCTACTATGATTCTATATAAATGAGCCAAATGTTAAGAGATTAAATCTTTTCATTTATAATTAATGTGTTCCATCTCCACTAAACATAATTTTTTATTTTGAAAATATCATATTTATTCACGATATCAACTAAAAATGAAAAATGTCTCTGGATGGAGAATTTTCTAAAATGACATTTTTACACTATTTAAATGATCAGTTGGAGATGGTATAAGGATTACCAAAAGAAAAATATTTTACTGCATAAATAAATTTACTAAAAAAAGATAGACCAATTAAATATTGATATTTATGTTTTAGAATGTTTTAGAAAGAAGATCATTTGGTTGGGAGGGAACAAGGGGTAAAACCTGGGTAGATCCAACATGCTGAAGCACACATGCTCAAAAAATGGTATAATTGTTTCATTATGTATTCGATGTAGTGATGAGAAATGGGGATTCAGGGGGTGGTCCATGTCCCCTTTGGATTCACCCTCTATGAACTCTTATAAATCACATCATTATTTTATAATTTAGTTAAGTCAAGTCTACTCAACTGTACTAAGTTCCATCTCACTTACAAAGAATAGAAACAAATAAATCATTGTATTTATAATCCCCTTGTTCCATGCATTCCAAATTATATTATTTATTTTAAAAATATCATATTTATTCAAGATGTGTACCAAATAATAAAATAAAAATGGATCTGGTTAGAGGTTGTTCTAAAATAATATATATACTCTATTTAATAGATTTTTTATAGATTTTTTATGGATATCAAGAAGGAAACCATTTTATTGTGTAAATCCATTGATTCAACAATAAACTAGACCAATTCAATAATGACATTTATGTTTCACAATATCAGTGATAGATGATCATTAGATTGGGATGAATATTGGTGTACATCACTGAGATTACCTACATGTTGTAGCACCTTGCATGAAAAATATACAAGTTAACGTTTTCTTACGTTTTTGGGACTAGTAATGAAAAACGTGGGGGCTAGGGGAAGTTGAATCCCACATAGGTATAACATCATGTAAACCTATAAATACCCACATATTATAATATGTGAATATTTTCAATTTTCCCCTCCCCTCATTGGATGCCGGTATGGTTGTATTCATTCAACATTTGTTATTTTTTTATATTTTTTTATATTTTTAATAGACCTGTAAAAATCTATTTTAAAAAATAATATAGAAAAAAAACACATGCTTGTAGCTCATGAGAGTTTTAAAAATATAAAAAATTATTGGAAGTGGATGATGAGGGGGATACAAGGTGGTGGACATGGGCGCGAAGGGATGTGGACGTTGGAAGGAGAAAATGGGGAGACATGGGACCAGGTGAGGGGGTGATGGGGCATCTGACATTAGTATGTTGATGAACAAGGAAGAGTGATTAGAGGTTGGAAGAGGGGGCACTGGGAAACGTACGTCAGAAGGAAGATGAGGATGGTGGGCCAATGTTGGTGGCATCGTCCTATCTATATCAAAAACTTATTCGAATATTATTTATTTTTTACTTTTGATTAATGAATTTATAATTAGTCTTAGAGTTGGATTTTTTATTATAATAAGCTTATTATTTATTATAATATAATAGTTTATAAATATTATAGATATAATTAGGAAGAAATAATAACATGATGATTAATAAATATTAGTGAAATAACAATTTAAAAATAACTAACTATATAATAATTATTGACTAACTAAATCTAAAGTAATGATTATATAATGATTAATTAATGAAAATATAGGATCCAAGAATGATTAGAAAATGAATAACCATGAAATTTTTAGGACTAACATAGGATCATGAAATTATTAATTAATGAGTAAATAATGATTATCCAATACATAATTAATAGTGAACCAAAATTAATAAATAACCACAAGGCAGTTAACTATTAATTATGTAATGATTAACGAGATATTAATAAATGAGTAAGGCATAAATAAGTTAAAATTAAGTAATTTATAACTAATGATTAAACAATTATTAACTAATGAATTTTAGATGAATAACTAATGATTAAATTATGGTTAAATAATATTTATATAATGATTAAATATTAATTAATTAATAATTAACTATAATGTTCGAAAATAATATCTATTAATTATATAATTATTAACTAATGATTATTAAGTAATTAAGGTGTAATTAATTTAGGATTAACTAATGTTTAATGACTGAATATGTACTTATTATCTAAGGATTATTTAATTGTAAATTAATAATAATATAATTATTAATTAGTTATTAGTGAATGATTAATCAACAATCAAGGAATTATTGACATAAGATTAATTAATGATGAAGTAAAAATTAACCGATAATTAAGTAATCATTAAATTTTAACTAACTATAAGATAAATAATTAAAAAATGATTACATATTAATAAAAAAATTATATTTAAATTAACTACATAATATTTCACTCCTAGGTTTTTATATTTCACTTCATTCCTTTTCGTGTCGGGTTGTTGGTCATTTTTTCAGGAGACGGGTATGACATGTTTGAAATTTTATGCCATTATTTCATCTATTATCAGTCTATCATTCCTCTTAGGTTCCCCCTAACACTCCATTTAATTGTGAAAAATATTATAAATTTTTGGGTGAAATGAATTGGGCTCAAGAGTTGGCTGCACAGTTTGCTAAACCATGTAGCCAAACGGTGCACAGTGTCAAGCTCATTGAAAATATTTGTATAATTCCAATTTTTATCTTTCTATCCTAAACCTGATTCACTCCATTCCTCTCCCATTTGACCATTACATCCATGGGAGGCTCATATTCTTCCTCATGCTCTTTATGAACCCATTTTTTGAAGGGAATTTTGGTTGTGGAACTTCAAGATATTTCAATTAAGTGAATTAATCTATTGTTTCTTCCATTCCCTTATGGATTATTCCCACTTCCTTGATGTTTATAATGTATGTAAACTATATATTCATACCTAGGGTTTATTTTTTGAGTTGTTTGGTTCAATCCTCTTAGTTAGGGTTCGTTTTCATTCCCTTGGGGTTTGGCGGTGGTGCGGTTGATGTTTCACACAACAATTTAGGTCCTTTAACATATAAGGTAGGGGATTAGAGGTTTATGCATTAATTGATGAGTTATATTACTTTTATGACATTCCTACCATTTTTCATTCTTATGGTGTGTGGTGTGAAAATAATTTTTGATATAATTGGTTATGTTTTTTATTTTATGTTGAATTTTTTCAAGAAATTGTGTGTGTTTCATGTGAAAATAATGTGTTATTTTTAGAGCATTTTATAATATATGAATTTTTTTTATTAAATGTTGATTGGGCTTTCGATTCTGCTTTGGTATGAAATTGGGGTGCATTTGGGTTCGAAAGAGGGGTTTTTTGATGGATTTGGTGTACAGATCCTTGTTTTACTTCTTTAAATTATTTTATGAAACTTTTAAATAGTATATTAAGTTACAAAAAGATTGAAAAAATGTCTGGGTTCTATTTTTGTGTATTTATGTTTATAAAATTGGGTTCTGAAAGAGAAATTGTTGATTTTTTATGTTAAATGTTTTGAGAATGTTTTATAAATTGTGGACTTGATTTATTAAATTGTGAGAAAGGTGTTAGAAATGTTTGTGTGTTGTTTTGGTGTGAGAATGATGTTGAAATGAATTTGAATGTGAAAGGGGTATTATGTAAAATGTGTGTGGGATTTTATGTGTGTGCAATATTTCTAAATGGATGTTTCAAATACAAATTTTATATTTTTATTTTTGGAACTTGATTGAGCATAAAGAGGGAAACCTAGGCATCTAGGTCAGTGGACTAGGACTAGTATACTAGTAATTCATTAGTACTATCCTTCCTTTTTCACTTATAATGTTTGAAGACAACAACACTAACTAAACATTGATGATTTTTGGGGACCACTAGGCCATTAGGGTATCCTCTCCAAGTAGATCGTGCATATGAAAGTTATTGGTTATCGTTACTTTTACACTAAGATACGATGTACATAGGGCCCCATAACTAACTAGTTCCTAGGAGTGTTCCCATGACAAGTTCCCATTAGTTATATAGTACTCACTAACATCATATTGAATATTATGATGAAAAGATTCTGGAGAATGTGTGTTTTATTTAAAATTTTACATTCTTCACTGTTTCCCACTTTAAAACTATTGTCATTTAAATTTTAATATTTTATAAATTGTTTCTTGTATTTATTATTTATAAAACATGCATGTTTCTTGTCTTAAAATGTTTATCACATGTAATATTTTTGGGTGGAATCCTATTGGGCTTAGGATCATAGCCAACTTATATAGTTGGAAGTATGTAGACTTGGTAATGTTTTACGTAGGTATGGGTAATGTTTTCTGGTAACGACAGTTGGGGTTACTAGAGGTATCTTAGTGTGGTGTCATGGAGATGGATTAAGGGAGACCCCCCTTTATGTGTGGTGGTTTTCAATTATTTTTGGGTATATTTGATTCTCCCTTTTGTTGTGTTCCTTTTGGGTTTTGGTTTTAAATTATGTAATTCAATTCTGAATTTTTGTAAATGATTGTTTGGTTGAAAATTTATGATTCGTTTTATTAGCCTTTGTTTGATGTTTTCTTATTATAAATTTTAGTAAATCATTCCAAACATTATTCATGTTCCATGGGCACTTAGCCAACCCATGGAGATCAAGAACACCATTTTGGCCTTTACAGGGACTGGGTTTCGGTTCAGATGGTGACTTGGATTGGTTCATGGAAAAATGGTAATAGAGGAGGTTGTCTCTTTTGGTTCGTCTTTTATTGGGAATGATTCTTGAAAGATCGTAGTGAGAATTTTTAGAACTTGATTTTCTGGTTATGTGTTAGGTACATATCCAACGCACCTCATTATGAGACTTTAGTCACCAGGGGAAGTTGACTTCCATCTATGTCTTTTGTTTTAGGTGGTTGTTCATTATTTGGGAAATGAAATGGGAGTTAGGCCGATGGTCTTAGGGATTTTCTAAGGACAAAAAATCCATGAGGAGATGGGGATGTTGTCTTAGAACACACTCTGTGATGGTGGTTTTAATGGAGTATGCACTTCCACCATATTTCTAATTCACCCATCGACAGTAGTTTCCACTTGATTAATTCGACATTATTATGGGTCTAAGAAAATCATTTTGAGAACTATTGTTTGAAAATGTTGGGAAGGTCGCTTTAAAATAAAATCATTTTGAGTGGATGGAGTTTAGTTTATTGAGATTGTATTTTTATAATTTAAATATTAGGTTCAATAAAATTATTTTTTGGGAATGTGTGAACAATGTTCATGTGGTTTTTAAAAATATATTTTAAATAGAATTATCTAATCTAATTAAAGGTGTTCCAAATGCAACATAATGTTTTCGATGATATGTGTGGAGTTTGGAAATCGATTTTGATTTTGTAACTCATGAGAATTTGAAAAGTTCAATGAATTAATAAAATATTTCTTTTAATAAGAATAGTTCAGTTTTTATTAAATTAGTGTTCATGAAATAGAGTTTTTTATTAAATTGTAAGTGTTTAGAAATGGGCCATGATGTTTTGAAATTAATATGTATTAATTGATAGTTAGTTTTTATTTAAATTGATGGTTCTTTTCTAAAAATATTTTTAAAATTTTAATTGGGATTTGATTTTGTGGCTAGCGGTTTTGAGAAAACGAATGTGTCGGTTAAATGTCATGGTTTTGAAAAGTGGAATGGAAATTTGTTTTAATATTTGGTCTCTCCATGAGCGACCACATGAAAATGTTTACATGATATGATGGATTGTTAATGGCATGGATGGGTACATGCCGATACAGATATGAAGAAATTTCATGTTGTGGAGTGGAAACATGCATGTTCTTGGCCCATGTGGTATCAATGGTGAATGCTCTAACTAAATACCATGTTTATTTTCATAGAAATTATTTTTTAAAGAAAATAATATGTTTTAAAAACTGGTGTTTGGGTTGTGTGTTTTATTCACTTATGGGATTGTTGTTCTGTGGTGTTTTGAGTTTGATAAACCCTCTTGTTTGAAAGATTTTTTGGATTTGTGTTCTACTAGTGGGATGGGTTAATGTGTATGTTGTTGGTATTTTTTGAGAAATGTTTTGGGATTCATTTACGGTGGTTCATGTCATGCATTTGGTTTTGGTTTTTGGTATGTTTTAACCAATGTAATGGATTTTTTGGGTCCATGGGTCTTTATTATGGCTATTGTATACCCCCATAAATAGTTAATTCGCAATTTAAGTGTGACCACGTGTGATTCACTATTGGAAGGTCCTCTAGTTAGTCAATGTACGGACTATCTTCTTAGGTTTCAGGGTTTAGATTATCTCTCTTATTTTTCAGTTATGTGGATCTTCTTGTAATAGGAGAGTTGTTGTTGAAGGTTTAAAGACACGTTATTTTCTTAAGATGCATGAATTTTCAACTGTGATGTCTTGCATTATTAATCCCGAAGGTCCTACCTATTAGAAGTGAAACGGAATCCCAATGTGGAAGGTGGAAGAATTATGTGGTCATTGGTGCAATATACTTTATTAAAGGGACTTTGAGTATTTTTTTCAGTCTATTCAAAGAAAGGTCTCATGTTCGGCCACATGGGTGGATAAATATGGTCATTTGAGTTTGTTATAGTTTCTTGTTGTAATAAAATAATACATGGAACCCTGTTCAAGGTTCCAATCCTGTTAATGGTTTTATCACTTATTGGGTTCATGTTCATTGGTGTCATGTGGTGTTGTGTTTTCTTTTACGGGAAATGTTGGATGTGGAAAACCTGTTCGAGGGATTATTCTTATATGAACATGTGTTTCTCTTCTTAGAATTTATGAATTCTTTATTCTGAGTGAATGTGTAATATTTATGTTAGTTCTTTTTTTTTTCTTGCTTAGTGTGAAAGGGGTGATTCATGTGCATCTTCAGGGCCCCTATCTCAGTGATGTTTCCTTCAAAGTGTAACTGGTCCTCCGGATGTGTTGTGTTATACTGATGTTGTTAGATCATGGTGTAGTTCCTTGGGGAACTTGAGGAAGAAGTTCTGTTAGGGGGGGTTTAGCTCTAAACTATGAGGTAGAATATGCTTCAATAATCTGAGCTCGAGTCGTGGGTCCTAGGGTGAAGTTGGTGCATACCTAGGATATCCAAGTGCTGCAAGGGATCATGGTTTAACTTTCAACTCTAGTTTGAGAGGTTGAAAGAGTTTAATGTTTTGATGTAGTGGTTCTGTTTCAAGTGGGACCATGTGGTGGAAATGGACTTGGAGACCCTATTTCATAGGCTTTTTATTTGAGTCGGTGGAAGATTCCATCCTTGATTATAGGTAGAAAGAGTGATTTGGTTTTCTCAAACCCCAGGGCTTGAACTCTTATTGGTGAAACTCTCTGTATGATTTTTCATGTATGAATAACCCTGTGTGCTCTTTTTGATCATGGATTTGGTTGTAATCATCTGAGGATGGTAATTTCTATGGGATTGGTGATCTAAAATGTTTCTCTGTTGGTTTGGTGTTTCATTGATCGACCCTCTTGTTATGGGAATTGGGTCTTACGGGGTATTTTTCTTATTGGCACAAGCTAGATGGTTATGGCGGTTGGATCTTATGGTGGGGACACACACTATGGATCTCATGTAAGTTATTTTGTAATAAGTATAGTTTCATTCTTCCCCTTATGGTGGGGACTCTGTTCGAACCCCCCTATGGGTGTTCTAGTTTAATCTCTGGTTTTAGTCTGTTTCTATGGTTGGAAGTCCGTTAGGGTATCTTCATATCACTAACTCATTTTTTCCTTGGTATTGGGTTGGAGGTAGGTAGTATAATTCATATCTATCTAACCACCAACTTTATTCTTGGGTAAATGTTGGGATTGGAGAGTTCCTAATGGTTTTGTTGAAGTAACGATATGGTGACCTCATTCAGATTATTTGTTTGTTTCTAGTTAATTGCATGAGCATCATATGGTAGTGTTTAATATGTTTTGTTTTGGTATGTTTTTTTATTATGATTTCTTGTTTAGATAAAGTTGTGTAAATTATGGTTGGTGAGGGAATATTTTCCTTTTTTGGGTGAACTGGTGGTGTATTGAATTTTGGGGGCAGGTGCCCCTTAGTGGGGGAGTCCATCATTGCCTCTCAAGTTTTCTTATAGCCCTTCTTTCTTGCTTATAGTGTCCTTTTTATGATTTCATCAGGAACCAGGTTTGATCATGTGAATATTATTGGTTTTTGTTTTTACATATATATTTTCTATTTATTACCAGGGTCAAAACGCATTATGGTGGGAATAATTTTCACACTCGGGTTTTTAAGTTTCAATTTTTCTGGTTTGGGTCAGGCTGTTAGTTGATTTCTGAGGAGTCAGGTGTGATAGTTCTGAAATGTTGGTCCATTATTTATATTATAATATTTTAATATATTTTCACCATGTTTCCTTCTATGTATCCCTGAATTTTGAAGAAAATTAGCATGTTTTGGGTTGATAGAACTGGGTGCATGGTTTGGTTGCACAGTTTACCAAACCGTGCAGCCAAACCGTGCACAGTGTCTTGCTCATTAAAAATCATTTTGTAATTCCAATTTTTCCCTTCCCGGATGAACTCTAATTCTTGATTCTCCATTTGAAAAATACATCCATGGATGTCTCTCAATATCCCTCAAGCTTTGTAGGAACCTATTTTTGAAGGGTTTATTTTTTTGTGGTGGAACCTTAGGATCTTTCAAGTAATTGAATTTCACTATTCATTATTCCATTTACTTTGGTGTTCTTCCTTCTTCCTTGATGTTAATTGTGTGATGTAACTAAGGCCTAATTATTAGGGTTTATTTTTTAGTTATTTTGTTCATTTCTCTTAGTTAGGGTACATTTTCATTACCTTATGGTGCAGTAGTGGTGCGGTTAAAGTTTCAAACAAATATTTTAGATTTTTTTCATATAAGGTAGGTGATTCCATGTTTATGAATTCTATGATCTGTAATATTGATTTCATGACCTTCTTATATTGGTTATTACCTATTATGTGTGGAATAAAAATCATTTTTGATATAATTTGTTAAGATTTTGATTTTAATGTTTAATGTTTTTTGAAATTGTCTGTTTTTTATGTTTAACGCATGGGGTATTATTTGAGAAAATTTTATTGTATATGAAATTGGTTTATTAAATTTTGATAAGGCTTAAAATTCTATTTTGATATGTTATTGGGGTTTATTTTTCCTTAAAAGAGGGGGTTTAATTGATTTGGTTTGAAAATGAATTTTTTACTTCTTGAAATTGTTGTATGAAAAATTTAAAGGTTTTATAGAGTTACATAAAGGGTGAAAAATATGTTTGTGTACTGTTTTGGTGGGTTTATGTTCTTAAAATTTGATTTTTAATGTGAAAGTGAATTTTTTTAATGTCATACATTTTGAGTATGTCTAATAAATTTTTGAGATGATTTATTAAACTATCTGAAAGCTGTGAGACATGTTTGGGAGTTGTTTTGGTGTGTGTATGATGTTAAAATGAATTTTAATGTGAAAGGGGTATTCTATGACATGTGTGTGGAATTTTTGGTGTGTTAATTATTTATAAATGTTATTTTCAATGTAAAAATGGTACTTTATGAAATTTGGAACTTGATTGAGCATAATAATAGAAACCTAGGTATCTAGGCACGTGGACTTGAATTAGTATTATAGTGATCTGGTTGCGGAATCGTCTCTATTCCACTTAGAAAGTTTTATAATGAAAACACTAACCAAACCCTAATAATGTTCTAGGACCACTATACCATTGGAGTTTTCCCTCATACTATCTTGTTCCTGAGAAGGTTATTGGTTATGGTTACTTTTCCACCAAGATATGATGTTTCTAGGCCCCACTGCTAACTAGTGCCTAGGTGTGTTCATGTGACTAGTTCCCATTGGATATGTTGTACTAAATGTCATAATATTCTGTGTTTTGTTAACAAAATTAATTTTCATGTTTAATTTATTTAAAAGTGTACATTTTTCATGTTTTTCCTTTTGAAAACTATTTTCACTTAAAGTTTCACATTTATGAAATTCTTAATATAATTTCTTATTTATAAAACAAGCATGATTTTTTATTAATATTTTTATCACATAGAATAGTTTTTGGTGGAATTTTATTTGCCTTATGATCACACCCTATTTATAAAATTGGGAGTAAGTATACTTAGTAATGTTTTACGCAAGTACGAGCTATGTTTTTGTAGATGGTAGTTCAGGTTACAAGCAGTCTATTGGAGTAGTGTCATGGAGATATCTTGAGGGTGATTCCTCTTTTCCATGTGGTGGTTTTAATTTTTGGGGGTAGACTTGATGCTTCCTTTTTTGATGGTCTTTTTGGGTTTTGTTTTTAAATTATGTAATATTATTCTGAATTTTTATAAAGGATAGTTTTGTTGAAAAATTCATATTAATTTTATTATCCTTTGTTTCATGTTTTATGATTATAAATTTTGGTAAATCTTTCCCAACCTTATTCATGATACCCGAGAACTTGTGCCAGCTTGTGGGGATTGGGAATGCCCTTCCGGCCATACCATGGATCGAGTTGGGTGTTAGTTCTTATGGGATCTCAGCATGGTTCGTTCTATAATAAATATTATTTAATTAATGATTAATGACTAAATAATGATTGATTAATGTTTTGTTATCATTTGATAGACTAATGTAAAATGAATGATTTTTTAATGACTAACTAATGGTTAAACAATGATTAATTAAATGTTAATGAATAATTAACTAGTTATTAATTAATTATTAATGATTTATTAAAGAATGACTATTTAATGATTAAAGAATTACTACCACTCAAATAATTAAAAATGAATTAATAATTCAATAATAATTGGTTATGTATTGAATATTAATTATATTTAAAATTAATACTTTATAATTATTAATTAATGAATCCTTATTCAAATGAGGGTATGGGAGCGTATCCCTCTACTCTCTTCAATTGTAGTTAGTCAAAAGCTTATATAAAAGCTCTTCATGATGCTCTGCAAGGATTCTAGCATTATCATTAATCTTTATTGTTTTCTAATGATACAATGAGTTATTAAATTTAATTTATTATTATTTATCACTTTCTATGATGTACGTTATAGGTGGAGTTAGACACACCACTTTATCAAGAAGCGGGGGCATATCATTGGTGCACATTGTCTCATGTTGGACCTTCTAGTACCAAATAATGTAAGTATATATTGTATTTTTTTTACTAATCAATTTAGTAATATGTAATTTTTTTTAGTAACATTTTTTTGAAAATATCATATGTCATTTTAGATTTCAAGGAACCATTCTGGATCTATTAGAACATCTTACTGCATACTAAACCGATGTGATTCACAATTCCATGAATATAGTTCATATCATTCATATTCATATTTTATGTGGAACCGACCTGATAAATACATACACCAGTTTGGATTTGTTCAGCGTATTCCACTTCCACCTAGATAGTTTATAGTGCTTCCTTCCATGAAGCTGACATATAGGCAGGATGTCGACTACTACTGAAAACATGCATTGTATCTGCACCACTATAACAAAGGAGCATTGTTTTATATCGATGGTATGTGTATGAAGCTATTACCTATAGAATATAAAATATAGAATGATCCATGGTATATACTGAAGTATATATTTTATCTAGTTGCACTAAGTAGAGGGCTTCAGAATGTGGTAAGTTAATAAATTTCTATTAGTATATTTTTTTACATTTTTTATTTAGTATTGAATATCTTCGTAGAAAACATGACTAGAACATATTATATGCATTTTTTATACATATGAGTTGGAGGATTTTATTGTGGCATCATACCATGCTGCAATGTAGGGGATGATGCCAGCGTATCATGTTCTACATATGAACCTCCTTGAGTAGCTTCTATTATTGATGATCCACGACTATGATGATGTAGACCATGTCGTGATGCATGTGAGGTCTCACCTATACCACAAACAATGTTCTCACCTCTATCATTCTAGCATCATATAGTTGTCGATGTAAATAAGGACACATGAGATCCATTTATATTGTTAGGATTTATATTTTTTCTATATCCATACCTGATCTGTACTCATATTAGGGTTCATTTTCCCTACCTCTATATATCATGACTAATCCTTTCCAGGACTTATGGTTACCCCAACATATTATGGGTTGTCCTTCCCCTTATATAGTGGGGGGGGGGAATAGGTTCACATGACTATATTCAGATGTCACCTTCCCCTAATGAGTCATAGGAAGAGAATCAAATATATGAGGTTCAATCATCCTAGGATGAGCTCAATTCTGCTCATTATACTCCACCCCAGCATAGAGTTTTGGGATCATGATACAAGCATCCCATTCATACACTATATAGTGGGATAATATGTAATCACATAATGTGATTTTACTCATTTATTTATATGTTTTAAATTAACATAATGTATTGGAAAAAATTATGTATTCAATTTTCTAGGTTATTGTTATTTAATTAAATTGATGAAATTATTTTTACTATCAGCCATTTTTACATGCTTAAACAATGTTTGGATTTTTGTTTATATAATTTTTTTTGTATTTTACATTTTAGGGAATTTTTAAGTCGACTACTTGAAACATAAGAAAAAATATTAAATATAAATTATATTAGTAATATTGAAAATTATTTACCAATATTAATAATATTATTAAAAATTATTTATATATATATGTATCTATATTAATTTAAATAAAAAATTGTATATTAAATATAATAACATATAAATTTTTTATTATATAAATGTTTTTTTTATTTTGGGAAAAATGGCGTCTTTCTTGCTGCCTTTGAACTAAAACCTAAAGGCAGCAAGGCTAGTGTCTCTTCTTTGTCATAGTTTTAAAAGTTGTTTAAACCTAGTATTATTTAAATTTTTTAAAAAACATATATTATATTAGAAATATAAAGTACTGAAAATTTATTTTTAAAATAATTATAAATTATATTACTAATATAAAAAAATTTATTTACTAATATTAATAATATTATTAAAAGTTATTTGTATATATAAGTATCTGAATAAAAGTAAATAAAAAAATATATTTTAAATATAAAAACATATATATTCTTAACTATTTACAAGTTATTTTTTATTTTGGGAAAAATTGGAATCATTCTTGCGTCCATTGGACTAAAACCTAAAGGTAGTAAGGCTGATGTCCCTTTTTTATCATAGTTTTAAAAATATTTTAAAGTTAGTATTATTTAAATATTTCAAAAAAACATATATTATATAAACTCATACTACTGAGATTTCAATATGAATTATATATATATACACAAATTTAAATTAGGATGATGGTTCGGTATATATGGGTTAAACATGTTTTTCAGAGACAAATCGATGTCGACCTATAATAAAAAATAGAAAAAATTGTTCCTATTGGAATGTCATTGGTTTTTCCCATGACCTTATAGATGTTTGAATAAAATAAATTCTAGTAGTTTTATATATGTTATAGGTTTGATATATAACAAGTTATTTCAATATAAGGACCCCTTGGTCTGTTTGGTAAAAAAATAATGTTTTTACAAGTAATTTAGAGGGAGATAGAATAAAGGGGCGAAATAATTTTCTAGGGATACCATTAGAGTTTATGTTTTTCACTAAAATATTTATTGGGTTCCTGTTGTATAATATGTAATAAACAAAATGTTTTTAGTATTTAAAATTCTATTTTAAAATTATCAAAAATAATCATTTTTTAAATGAATATCAAATTCTATTAATGAGTTTATTTATGAAATTATAATTTTTGGTGTATGTGAGGAAAATAAATTTAATTTTATTATAATTTTTTATAAAAAAATATTAATTAAAAACAATAGTATCCCCATAGATGTTGATTAAAATAAAAATATTGTATAGTTAGGAATTAATATTCTTGTTGATGTTACATGCTAGTTTTTCAAAATGACATCTATTCACAATTTACATTAAATATATATTTATAAAAATTTTAGTTTCTTATGACATGTGCCTCTATATCATTATAAGTTAAAAAATTTTATAAAAAAATATAGCCTTTTAAGGTATACATCAATTGATTATGAATATATATATATATTTATTATTTGAATTCAGTTCTCTATAAGAAAATAATGGAAACTATAAATTTTTTATCAAAATATAGAATTTGGAAATTTTAAAATGGTGTTTAATTGGGAGTGATCCAAAAACTGAAGGGTTTTGGTCCACTACCTAAAGGTTAGATCATATATATCCTTCAATGTTCTTGGTTTCTTCATGGATTTTGTTTTCTAATCCTATGATGAGTTTTTCTAAAAATCTCATGTTTTTTAAGAAATTATGTTGAATCTTTGAAGAATGAAATATTTATATTTTAAAATGTATTTTCTTGTTTTATAAATATATAAATGGTTTTGGTTTAAATGAATGTCATTTCTATTATTTTAAAAAAATAACTCGAAATATAATGTTTTGAATTACATGTATTATTTAAAAATATATTTCTGATACCCCTCTAGAAATTTAAAATAAATAATAAATTTTAAAAATAAACATATTTTCAATTAAATTAAATTTATTTTTTATGAATTTTTTTTCAATTATTTTTTAATTAATATAATAGTTGTCAATTTGAAAAATTCTTACCGAGAAATTTTTTAGTCACCCCATGTTTTCAGAAATTATTTATCTTAAGGTTCAATGATGAGTACGAGCTATATGAAGATTATATTATCTTGAGTGAAGATTCTATATAAATTAATAATTTGTTTTATTTCCCATTTAAAGGATAAAATTGAGTTCTTAATTTTGAATAGAGTTTAATAATTGTATAAAACTATATTTCTATAATGATATTGTGAGTGTCGTTATCATTCTGTTTTAGATATTATACTTTTATGTATCGGTATATTTGAGTCACTATTCTTTAACAAATTATTTTTATGTAATTAAAAGGTTAAAGGTGAAAATATAGATTGTACACTTGGATCATGTGTGCGGTTATTGGGAATCATAGTTAGAATTTGATAAATTTATCATATAACAATGATTATTATGAGGATATTAGTTGAAGATATATTTGGTAGTTATAAATTTATTGTGGTTATTTTGAGATGATAATTTTATGTAATTGGATGTATTATGGACCAAAACTATTTTATAGTGTCCTAAAAAACATTTGATTATTTTCTGTTGGATTAAATTTTATTGTGATTCATGGTATTATAAACTGAAATATATTTCAATATATAATGAATTTATTGATGATTTTACATTTTAATGTGTCTAAAAATTATTATCAAAACCTCATTTTTGTTATTATCTAGTATAGAATTGGATCATGAAAATGTTAGTAAGAAAAACAATGTATCTTGCTATCTAGTTTTATAACTATGTATATATGGAAAAAATGGGAGTAAAAAATAAATATTTATTGATTTAATGATCTAAAGAAAAATTATTCTTACACATGATATTAATATAAAAAACTATTTCTAAATTATATCATTACTATATTACAAACATAGTCATATGTTCTCAATAGTGAGATAAATGTAATATATTAATGAAAGAATTAATTTTGGGGGTATAAGATATTGAATCTATGTTTTATTATGTGTAAATGAATTTCCTTTTAGTTCATTTTAATATAATAGAATGTTTTTTTTAAAAGAACTATGATATACATTATTAAGAAACTCTAATAAATTTCAAAATATGTAAAAAACTATCATTAGTTATTACCATCAAGGTATGAAATAAATTTATATATGTATATATGCCATTCAAGAAATAATATATAAAACATTTATAAATTTTTATTTAATAATTTGGTTTTTTATATTTATATTTTGACAATTCTAGAGTTTTTTTTCATTAGATATTATGTAATTAATTAAAAAATTATAGGTAAAAAATTAATAAAATTATATATAAGTGGTTATTTAGTGATAAATGATAATGGAATGATATTAATAATGTTTTGTAATGATATAAAATATAAATATTATATTATTCAAAATTTAAATATCTATGAATTTTAATTGTAATCTAATAGTCCCTAAGATACATACACACACATTGAAAATAGGAAATTAATTTATATTCTGATAAAATATTTATAATATTAATAAATGAATATTTTAAAACACTAATGTTTAAGAAAGTTAAGATAAAGAATTATATTACTATGAGAATGTACAATTCATTGTAATTAAATAACATTTTCTACAAAATATAAAATTTTTAATCTAAATGAATGTATTATAAGTGAAAAAATATAATTTTTAATGTATTATTTTCAATGAAAATTATATTATAATAATTGTATTTTAATAAAAATTAATATTAATTAAATATGAATATTATATATCAAAAATGCATATATTAATTAAAAAAGAATATATTTGATGAAAATTATGATTAATAATAGTAATTTAGTAATTAATCATGTTTTAAATTAATAAAATGATACTTAAAAATAAATTATGTTTTAAAATATTAATAAATAATTTCATAGTAATGTAAAAATTATTTAATTTGTAGTTTGGAGGTTTCCAAATTGGTGGCTGGTGCCTATAATTCTACACCAGACCCATGTTCAATTGTGGGTGGGAGAGAATTTATGCTTCCAGGAAGTGATGTAGGAATGAAATAGACATGCGATAACACATGCATGACCTATAAATATTGCAGGCATGATGACACATAAAATATGATGCATGCGTGATGCGGTACTAGGCCTTTTTTATATTGTGACCATTTACTCCATGTAATGGGATTTACTCCCACTAGGACTTCAAGACATGTACTAAAACAATAAGGCTTAGTGGGTGGGCTATCCCTTAGAGGGGTGGGGGCTATGGCTTGACTTTTTGGCATGTGTATGTGGTGTGTGTGTGTGTTTAATTAAATTTTACACCCAAAAACCTAATATATATAATATTTAATGAATTTTGAAATGAATATAATGGTAAATAAAAATAAAACAATTTTGAAAATAAATATTTCTGATGACAAAAAATAGAAAAAATGATATTAGTATCCATCAGCGTCATTTTCTTTTTCTTATTACTGACACTGATGTTGGAATATAGATGTAGAAAGAATATATATGGCCTCACATTGGGGAACCATTCAATGGTAGAATCATATGAATATCATAAACCCATTATCATCTTCCTTCATTATATGTATAAATAATAACTTGATTATATATTGTCGGAAAATTTCATTAGGGCCTCTATATCATGTTTCAGGGCACCGGGGTTACTAGATTGTTTGTCAAAATATTTTGGTTCATTTTTTAAGTAATTTTTTTGAATATTTTGAAATTAATTCTTTATATTTTTAAAATTATTTCATTATTTTATTAAATATCAATGTTTTTTTAAAATAAAGGGGTTTTCAATAGTTAAAATCATTCCCCCAAAGGACGCTTTGAACACACCAATGTTGATAATATTTTTTTCAGAATAATGTTTTGGAATTTTAAATTATATGGTAATTTTTATTCTTAAATAAATTTTACATTAAATGTATTGTATTCAATTTTTATGAAACTATTTTAATGTAGTTATAAATTACTATAAAACTACATTTTTAAAAAAAATACTGAGATTTTTTTTACACACCCCATTTTTTGAAAAAAAAATATCATAGGGATCCAAATGTAACAACTATTATATAGAAAAAATTATAGTGTGAAATGATATGATTGAAATTAAATAGTTGTTTGAGTTCCCATTTGAAGGATTAGCATGTATAAGATTTTAAATTTTAATAGAATTTATTAAGTCTCTGTAGTACTATAGATATGTCCACTAATTAGTTGCAAAAATGATCTTAATAGTGAAAAAGTGTTGTTAATCACAACACTATTAACAGGGACCCTTTATCAGTGCTATTTATAGTACAGATAAAGGCCCCATCTACTACGTTGTTCTTTTTGTAAAACAACACATTGCAACAACCTATTATACCCAAAACAATACTCCACAACCTCCTACACATAAAATATATAATTTAATTGAAATAAAATTTTCATCATGAATAAAAAAAACACTTATATATATATTTCAAATAATATTGTGTATAATTACATTTACAATTACTATCCACAATCAATTTAAAATATTAATGTTTGTTTTGGGTACCCATAATCCCCTATCAAAAAGAACATCCAATGGTATTTATTTATGAAAACGTTACCTCAACCTGAAAAAAATAATCCACATATATAAGATAACAAATATTTTTTTAGAAATATTATAAAAAATTAATCATTATTGCGAAAAAATACATTAAAAAATCTCTTATTTAAATAAAGAGACATAAAGAGTTATACTGGTCACACCATGAGTTGTTTTGAGGTGTGGTTGATGCCTACTAGTCAAAAATGAGGTATGGATCATTTTCCTACTATATCAAAATAATTTAAACGTGTTTTCACATTTATGAGTTTGACACATGCTATTTTTACTGATGTTAATGTCAATTTTAAACAGACACATTTGGAGCTATACCCGTCATATGGTATATAGGATTGAGGAGTGGATGATTTGAATAAATCCCAAATTACAAAATGGTTATTTTTTGAAATATAAAAACAATCCTAATGAGTTTTCTGAGTTTTCATACTGTTATTTGAGTTTTCTACAAAAATGTCATTCCAAATTGGAAACATACACAATGAGTTATATGGGTCAAATTGTGTGTCAGATTGAAATGAGACAGTTTCATACATGTCACAATTTACATATGAACTTCTGTTCTAAATTATAATGAAAGTTGGAGTTCATTTACAGTTTTTCAGTGACTAAAACACATTTTGTACTAAAATGTCAATTTTAAACATTTAACAGGAACATTGAGTCATACCGGTCACACCGCATGTCAATTTAAGATTTAGGTGACTCTTATACATCAAAAATTATTAATGTCACATTTTCCGAAATAATAAAAATATTCCAAATATTTTTTCCAAGTTTTTAACAAGTTACATATTCTTTTTTATAAAATTAATGTCAATTTAAAATAAAAAGACTCACATGGAGTTAGACTGGTCACACTGTGTTTTGGATTGAGTATTTGTTTATTCATACATGTCAAAAATAATGGATGAATCATTTTACTAAAGTATGAAGACAAAATTAATGAATTTTATCAGTCTTTAGTTGGACATTTTTCCTTTTACTATAATTTATATCCCTTTTAAATAATAATACAAACATTGAGTCATACTTGTCATTCCATGTTTTATATTGTGGTTTGGTTAATTCTTAGACATCTCAAATGACCGCTAGATTTTTTTTCTAATGTATAAAATCAATCTGATTTTTTCTTAGTTTTGAGTAGCTCATTTGCCTATTTTACTAATTTTGATCTCAATTTTGAATAAAAAAGATACATTTGGAGATATAATGGTTACACTATGCATCATATTATGTTGAGGATGATTCTTACACATAAAATTTGAATCATGGATCTTTTCCCTATATTATCAAAACAATCCAAAGTTGTTTTCTTGGTTTTAGGTATGACACATTTCATTTGGGTAAAATCGATGTAAACATTAAATAAAATAACACACTTGGATTCATAACAATAACATCATGCATCATATAATGTTTAGGTTGAGTCCTAAACATCAAAATTTAAATATGTATTGTTTTTTTATATTATAAAAACTATAGGAATTAATATGTTTAGTTTTGAGTAGGTCAGTTGTTCTCTTACAAAAATTGATGTCAAATTTAAATAAAAATATTTAATTCGAGACATACAGGAAACACCATGCCACATATTGAGGAGAAGATGATTCCTTCACATCTAAAATAACTCAAAGATAAATATACTAATTTTTTCAAAAAATAAAATTGTGTTTTATAGATTTTTAGTACCTCACTTGTTCCTTTTTCAAAAATTGATTTCAATTTTGAATAAAAAGTAGCAGTATGAGTCATAACTATCACAATATTATTCATATTGAGGTAACTCTAATCCATAAATATCTCAAATTACTCAAGGATCATTTTAAAAAATTATCAAAATAATAAAAAATTCATTTTCATGGTTTTGAGTTGGTCAGTTATCATTTTTACGAAAAATGATGTAAATTTTAAATAAAAAAGACTCAAATAGAGTCCTACCAGTCACATCGTGCCTCATATTGAGCTTTAGCTGATTCTTACACATTCCAAATGACTCATGGATTGTTTCACTAATGTATAAAGATATGAATACATTTTATCAATTTTTAGTACATCACTCATTCCTTTTTAATAAAATTGATGTCAATTTTAAATGAAAATATACACATTGAGTCATATCGGTCACACCATGCATCAGATTATAGAAAGTCTGATTATTACATATCCTGATTGACTCATTGATCATTTTCCTATTGTATAAATACAATATGAATATTCTTTCATAATATTTATTATGTTACTTTTCTTCTTTTACTAAAACATCATTTTAAACTAGAAACAGGCACATTGACTCATATCAGTGACATCTTGTATCATTTTTATGTTAGATTGATTCCTATATTCAAAAAATTATTTATAAATCAATTTAAAACAAAATCCATGAAAATATGGTCATCTTTTCATGGTTTTTAGTGAGTGATGTAAAATGCAAATTTTAAACAGATAAAGGGCACTTTGTGTCATACTTGTCACACTGTGTGATGAATTGAGGTGTGAAATATTATTACATGTCCAATAAGACATATGGATGGTTTTTTAATATTATTAAAACAATATTAATAATTATTTTTGGTTTTGAATATCTCATTTGTCTATTTTACAAAAATTAATGTCCATTATAAATAAAAAGTCACACATAAAGTCATACTAGTCACACCATGTTTCATATTGAGGTGTCATTGATTCCTACACATCCCAATGTCTCAAAAAATTATAACAATCATTATTAAAACAACTAAAAGTTCCTATATCTATTAAAATGTGAACATTTCATATATATTCATGAAATAATTTTCAACTAAGAACATTGATTATATCTGTATCATTGGTAGAGAGAAAACTGAGGATTAATAAAGAGATGGCACGCTTCTCTCCCGGATCTCCTCGTTTTCCTGGCTACGCTAAGGGTTTCCTCCTAGAACTCTTTGCTTCAAGGTTGGTGGTGCCCCATGAGTTTTCTTCCTCCTCTTTGGCCATTTTCCCTGCTTTTTCTCCAGCGAAGGAATTTCAGTTTTTCTAATGTGTAGTCAATATCATCTTCCTAGAGGTCTTGGGGTCCCAATGAGGGTTGTATGTTGCTGAAGCTTTTGGTAGCTCCTTATACAGCTCTGTCCTCTCTCTATATAGTGAATATTCAAGTCGGATATGTAGCGGTGGTCTAGATCGGTTTTGAGTGTTACTGCATAGTAATCGATGAGTCTAAAGGCACGAACTGAGTCATCGTGTTTGTTCTGAAGGCCCTTGCTTTTCTGAATCATCATTTTTTCGCTTGTCTATAATCCTCTGGTACTCAAACCACTACACTAACCTTACACTCCACTACTCCTCTCCCCGCCAGATCTAGAGCAGTGGTTTCAATGTGGTTTTGGAGGTGTGGTTAAGTGACTATTAGTTTTCATCACGTGCGACCTTCGATAAGGGTTAGGTTTTCTAAGTTTTCACCTCATTTCTTCAGTGTAGGTTTTTTCTTCTTCCTAGTAGTCGGTATTTTTTTAAGATTGTTCAATGGTGTTTTGATATGTGGTTCTTGTTTGGATTCATCCTTGAGTGGTTATAGTGGTGGCTGTCAGTGTGTCTTTCGACGACGCCATGTATTTTTTTAGGTTTATTGAGGAAGTGAGCTCATTCTGTTTTGGCGATCTGGTTGATGATAAGGTTTCTATTTTATATGGGGGATTCGGTGGTCCTCAATGGTCTCTGGGTTTGGCATTGCATGTTGGTGAAGATACAACGATGATGGTGATGATGACTAGGTTTCTGGTGATGTTTGTTGCGGTATGGGGTGGTAGACAGTGGTGTCGAAACAATGGTGTTGTGATGTGTTGATAGCAATGGTGTGTCAATAGAACATTAATTCCTCATTTCAATCAATTCCCCTTTTTCTTCTCATGGTATTTGAAGGATTGTGTTGATGTTGGTCTGCTTTGAATTTTTAAACAGGTGCGTGATGACGGTTTTGGCGCGACGATGATGGTTTTGTTTTAATATTTTGAAATCTGAATTTTGAAATGTAATGTGTTTTTGAGAAGGGGAGTGTTTTTATGGGTTCTCACTTATCCTCAAAGTGGGATTTCAATAATGATAAAAAAATCGATCGAAGGAGGAGTAAATATGCAACATTGGATGTGTGATAACAAAAACAAATAGAAAGCATGGTAACATTAGTAGAAAGGAACAAGTTATCTCTTCAAAAAACGATCAATAAAAACAACAAAATAATTATTATAAACTTATTATATGGAAAATTAGATACTAATAGTAGATAAAATGATTATAAAATCAATTAAAAAGTAGTAGGATGTAACATTTTCATTATGGATGTATACATTCTTCACCCATAAATATGAAAGTAACTCACATGTATAAGAAAATAATTCGTATGTGAAAAATACTAAAAAAGTAAATTAAACATAAATATGAAACAATCCACTACTTTTATGGATGTCACATATATAAACTATTTCTGTCCATTCTTCCATGCAGTGTGTTGTGTATTAGATTCTAAGAAAATATTAATCATACATTGAATATGAGTCTTTTCGATAGTCGTAGTAGTAAAGAAAAAAATACTAATACATAAAATATTAACAAATATTTTAAATTAAATTCATAATTAACATCAAAAATTCCTCTTTGTTTATGTTAGTTTGTTCATGGAATATGATCTATCTCATTAATTTACAAACATAATAACCAGAATATATTATTTTTTTGGAAACTATAGAAAAAATTATTATAATATGTAATTTGTTTTGATATGTATTTGGATAGAGAAATAATATTATATATCCCCTAATACTTGTCTAGTTTTAGAACTTTTTAGGGTCCATGTTTTGAGCCCCTGGCCTCATTTCATGTTATTCATGATATTAATGCACCTCTTATCATAATTAAATCCTTATTAAAAGATAATATAAATTATATGACTTTATTTTTATTTCTAAAACATTGGATGTAGTGTATTAAAAATGGAAAAATGTCATCAGGTGTGGTCGGTTAGTTGGGTATTTAGGTAGTGAATCGAGGGAATATATCTTTAGACTATCCAAATAGACCACAATGTGTATCCATTGATTCATAGAAACACAAAAAGTAAAAATTAAGGAAATAAATAAAATTATATTTTATATGATAAAATTTTTATCTTTTACCCCTATAATGTTGTTATCAAGAAGGTTTTGTCTTCTAAAAGTTTTCTTTCAAATTATTTTACAAGGAATTCAACCATTTAATCATTTTTTGGGATTATATTTATTATTGTACAATAGAGGTTGTGTGAGGAGTATTAAGTACAAATTATTAATCATGGGGAAATACTTTCAATTGGATTTTATATATATGTCTACCAAAAATAACAAATGTATTAAGTCGTAATTAACATAATATATTAGCTTTTCTAAAATGAAGTCATGAAAACATATCTCATGTATACATTTACCACGATAGAGCCTAGAAAATGATAGTTGAGTATTTCATTTATATTATCAACACCAATGTAGATTTAACCTTCCTATACATACATAATTTCTTCCAAATCATCTATGTGACTATCACTATTTTTTAATGTTATATCCTCATGAACCATAAATGTTCATAAATGTGGATATGGAATGGGTGTGGGTAAAGGTGATTTAGAAATATCTTTTTTATTGGTTGGTGGATCATTTAGATGGTTTAGATTTGGTATTTAATTTCACATTCTTCCCTTTGACCATATATAAAAACATTCATTGGTTCCAAACACTTTTCATTAATTGTTAAAGGTTTAAATTGAAAAATAAATTTTAAATAAATACCTCATTGTGGAAATGTTTTTTTTAATAGATTTGATAACAACGAAATGAATTTTCCAACATATCAGATTATCGTATAAATATTTTCTTCATCAAGTGGAATAGGTAGCTTAACACATATCTTATGTTCTATTATAATTTCCACTCTCACATGACCTATTGAAAGTAGTCAATTATGTAGATTGTCATCATGGATATTGAACACAGTAGCCCTTGATATAAGGTTTTTGGTGGGTTTTGATAAATATAAATCCCATTCATCTTTACCCTTTAAAATATATATAAAGGAATGGTATTAGTGTCTATGTAATTCATATTTCAAAAAAAAATTATTTTAATATTCATTACCATGACTAAGACTTGTCTTTGAGGGGAATGGTTCACCCCAGTGCGGGTGGGGGTGTGGAATGTTCTTCATGCAATTGTTGTACATCAATTGATTCTTCTCTTTTATCCCCCCTAAAAATAAATTATTCTAGAAACTATACCTAAGATTGGAACTGTTCTTCATGGGAAGATAGTCTTTCATTCATCTGCTTCATTTTATAATCTTTATCATCTTGTTTTTTTCCTCAAAACATGTTTGGGGTGTGACCCTAAAACATGTACCTCTGACAAGACCATACCGTTCTAGCGACTTCAAGGCCAATGATAATAGATTTTCATCTGGTACAGCTGTTACTGATTCTTATAACTATGTCAGATATAAAATATAGGAAAATAAGTCATTGATTATTTATAATAGTGATTTAAATGAATTTTTTATTATTTTATATATATAGATGTTTCCCAATTTTTTATGTGTGTTTTCATATATCAATATCCCATCTTTATTTACACCATCTTTCTTCCACGGAATATGTCATGGGATGTAAGTGTCTTTTGATTTGGAGTCATCGATCTGCATATATGTTGAGGAACATAATTATGATGTTATTTTCGGTCACTTAAAATTATTATGAAATATTTATAGAACATAACAATTTTTATCAAGTGAAGCATTCCCATTATTTACTTACAGTAACTGTATGTTGGTGTTGTGGCATGTTCCTTATTTTCAGCACTAAGATTCAATTTCATAAATAAAAAGTTGTCAATAAAATTGATAAGTACATGTATCATCAATGATGTTATTACTAGACACAATGTACCTGATAAATAAAATTTCTATGACAACCACAAAATATATCCCATGCTTCATGGGATCTTAGGTGTACATACATAAGTAGTGGGTGCGGGTTTATTTTCCCTTCCGCATCTTTAAGATGATGTATCATTATGAATTTTGATAAATACTCTTTGAATCCTTATAGAATGAATTAATACATATTCATTTTGGGAATCATATACTATAAATACAATCTTAAAATGATTATGAAGAGTAACTCATGGTTTTCTTATTTAATTTTTATATAAAATAATGAAATGATATCATAATGTTACAATAATATCTTCCCACATCAATCTATATCATAAGCATCAACACATCGTATTTCCAAAAATCTAAATATTCCATCACGTGTTTTCAGGTGAAGATTTTAATGTAACTACTAAACATGGACTCGTATGAGTTAACATGATGGCCCTGCGCATTCCATCTAACATTGTATTTAATTATTGGGATTTTTGGCTTAATGATTTTTAATGACACCTTCATACTATGATGTTCCTGTTTTTTTAGCATATCTGGTATTTAGTTGCCTACCATTTCCATGTATTTAAAATCATCAATATATTTTTCTTTTCAATGGTAGGATCCGCATCTGCAGATGTTCAAATCTTAGCACTGGGAGCAACAACAGTTTGAGAAACCTGATGTTCCTCATGATTGGGTTCACCATCTTGTGCCTATGGTCATTGTTCGTCTACACTTTGTGAAACAACAATTTGAGATACATTTTATTCCCTATGATTGAGTGCACCAACACATGTAAAAGTCATTATATATAAAATTTGACTAACATTTAATTTTTTATATATTTTCATCAGTGAATAGATAATAACATGAGGCAATAGAACATATTTTAAAAAAAATAACCTAATTATTGAACTCTCTTTTTTAAGGTATGATAGGATTTTACCACACTATCTACTATCCAAATCCCTTTATTGTGGTCTCATATGACATAATAATTTATATAAACATTGTGAACACTGTGAAATTATTATGATGTCCCAATTAATGGGCCCTCTATGGTTGAATTTTAATCTTTTTCTTTACTATTTTTGTTTGATAAACGAACAAATGACTTCTTTTGTTTTGTGGGATCTAAAATATAAATACTTGTACTGGATATGATTCCATTATAAATGGTTCATCATTATACATTTCAATACTAAAATCAATATTCATGAATCCCAATTCATCTATTTTAACAGAACTCCTATTATCAAATCAATTTCATTGAAAAATTGAGTCATGGAATGTTTTATAATCCAACTCCAATATTTGTTTGATGATTCTAATAAATAACGTATTTATATAAATTGGATTACGGTCTTTAGTAATAGAAACATGCATCACTCATCCACAATTAAAACTCCCCTATTTTTCATGGTACTCTCTTCATAAAGTTAATTTTTATATAATTTATTGTTATTAATTAACAAATAATTGTATTATAATACATACAAACATAGTCCTATGGCTAGCCATCGAAGTTTTTCAGAAATCAAATATAGATTTTCATCTAACTCCTTAAAAATATAGCCATGAAACCATCATATGAATTCTACACAATAAGTATTATATGTCCATCTTTCACCCTGTGATGAATTAAAATTCCGAATAATTTTATTGTGGGTTTTAATATATGGTGAAACCTCCAAACTGTTATGAAATTCGTAATGGTGTGCCTACTCCCAATCTATAATATTTACTATGAAAAAATATACTCAACAATTTCCATCGCCAACAATCTTCCTTGTGTTGTGATATTTTGGTAGTTCAATGAATTAAAGACCAGACATGAATTTGATATAGAATTCAAGGACTTCCTAATAAATATATCACATCAAAATACAACCCTCTAAAAGACATTGATTGTTGAGATACACATTAAAAATCAATATATAATGTTTAGTGGGGTATATAGATACCCTATCCTATATCAAATATCATTATATTATTTTGAGCATAATTAAACATCATATTACAATCTAATGATCATAAATTCTCTTGTATTTAAAGACTAGGTACATAAAACTGAAAACATGGGATTAAAAAACATTTCATTATTTATCATCCATTTTGATATCCAACATTACTTTGATCCCTTACATAAAGATAGGATAAATTGGGGAAAACATTAACAAAGGGATGAGATAAAAATCCCCTTAAAAGAATTAAAATTAAGAATAAAGCACAACACATGGGTTAGAATGCATAACATAATGATATAAAAAAGGCATGGAACATGATTAAACATAATGAACCATAACATGGTATTATATAATTATTGATTCAGAGCAATTTTTAATAAACATTAAACATGAATTTATCTTGATTCATGGATCATTGCACAAAGAGGGTCATGATTCAAGGCTAACCACCAAGACCGTGGCACATGGTTCATGAGTCGAGGCATACCACCACCACTGTTGCACATAAAATCTCATGAGACTAAACATTACCCAATGTGTTGGAACCTTATCTAGATTCACCCATCATAACCTGTTCATGATTATTTTTTCCACATATAGAAACATATATAAGTAATCATACATAAACACAAGGGTTACCGAGGGAAATAATTAGGTATCATAATCATGTCAAAAGGAATATAAAAAGGGACTACCATAGTGTTGTACATTAAATTATGGATTTAAATCCTACATGTACAATAATAAGGTAATATAGTCTTTTATAATAGATATCAACTGAATTGAAAATTCTGTTAAAGAAACTTTAGAAATAAAATATTTTAATACAGTTAATGGAAAACATTCAATATTCTTTAAAATAGAAAATGAATAATTATTTATATAAAATAATAATTTAAACAAGGATGTTTTTTCAGGATAATATGAGTTATATTAGAAAAATATTGGTGTATTAAAACAAATTATGGATCACATGTTATAGTGGTAAAGAATTTGGGAAGATCCCTCAAATCGAGCTTGCTTATTAAGAAGAATTGTGTATGAAACCTTTGAAAAACTTGTATATTTTTATAAAAGAAGGATGAATGGATCTTGATACATGATTTTAGAACATATAAACATCATTTATAACATTTTAAAAAAATTAAAATAGAATTTAATTTGGGTAAAAAGAGATAAAGAATAACCTGATGGAATAAAGGAGGTTCGAGTAGAATCCATTATCTCAAGTCCAAAGGTGATCTTAACATGATATTAATGTCATGGATAATAAAATTATATTCATTAACTAATATTTCTAGACCCCATTATACACTTATTTTATTTATTATAACTTTATTAAGTTTATTTATTTAATTTTTTATGGGTTAATAGGTTCAATTTCCTCATTTAAGATCGTTGTTTTCTGTGGGTTTCATGATTGGTTTTCATGTATACATGTACAGAAGGATATATAAAGTAATGGAAATTACTGAAAAATCAACTTATCTGATATTAATTATATTATTGAGTTTTAATTTTTCTTATAATTCATTATTTTTATTTCATGAGTATTAATCATTAGATAATTAGTTAATGATAATCATTTGGGTTTATTTTGGCGGTTTTTTACCAAAATGAACTAATTTTTTTCAATAAAGTAATATAATGTGTAATAGATGTTTCCAAAACATTAAATAAGATATTATAAATATATTATAATCTGGTTCAGGCATAAAAATGGTTTCATGACCAGTATTGTATGTGGAATTGAAATATAAAACCTTGTTGTTCACAAAGGTGGTCGATGGACACCTCGTAGAAGTGGTTTTCATTCTTAAAATAAAAGAGAGTGGGGATGAGCTTTGATGAAGAATTATTCCACAAACAAGATAAATTGAGATTATATGTAAGATACCAGAGTATTAATCCCACTTAGACAAGGGGATGTTACGAGAATATATGAAAACAATGGAATATGAAAGGTAATTAAAAGAAGTGGAAGAGGGTTTTACCTCATGATTCATTTTTCTTGAGACTCTCTATCAGTGATTGGTTTTTTGTTTTTTCTTAAGTAAAAAATATCATGTACATGTGGTAGAGTTTTGGGTAGTGTATTTTGAATAATTTGAACAAGGATTAAGGCTTGAGATGTGCGAGGAAAAGACTTTGTGAGGGGTGGTATTTATAGTGGATGAGATGTGTGTTTTCTCATTATTTTAATCATTAGTTTATTATTCTGGATCAATAATATGAATATTTTGGGATTTATCATCAAAATATTAAAATAACGAAAAATAATTCTAGATTTTTGGCTTCAATCATCCATACATCATCTGTAGATCCATAAATAATTTATCTAGCATTTTGTATAAATTAAGATATTTTACTATTCACCAAAAATTCAATTATTTTTGAAAAATAAAAAAAATTCACCATTAAATTTTTTTACATGTATAATTAAAAAATAAATTCCATTTAATGAAAATAATTTTCTAAATACAAGTAATTTAATTTTTAATTAAAATCATAATTTACTTTAAAAATATATATTTTAAAAATATAACTGATTTTATAAAACATTAGAAAATTAACTAAGTTATCATAAAATTATCTTTTAATACTATGAAATAAAAATAATAATTTAACAATATAAGTTATTTAAATAAATTTACTTTTAAATTTTTAATTTTTTCATAAAATTGTAATTAAATATTTAAGACTTACAAAAATTTAAACATTTAATTAATATTTTTTAAAACATTTAATTACATATTCCATGACTTAATTATAGAATAATTTCTTTTATAATATGATTAAATTTTATTTATACTTTCATGGGTGGGGTTACTATTCAATTATCCTATTTATAATTCATAAGGGTTACATTACTATTCCAATGTAATGTTACAATTTCATCATTATAATTTCCTTAACGTCTAAAAACACATTCTATTTCATTAATTAATCATTTCTAAAGCTTCCATTGTGTTATATATGTTATGTTGTGTGATTATACCATATGAAATAATTATAAGAAGGGAATTTCAATAGATAAAACTTTGGGTTGATACAAGGTACATCCATCTATATTGTATATAACTACATATTGGAATCTATCTCACTAAGTGAACCATCAAATGAACCGTCATATCAAAGAATGCTGGTGGGATGAACATTTTAATCCACATAATATGATGACCATTTCTCTTTCCACATTCAAACATTGTGGCGGGTAAATAACATTTCTACATATAGATTTTATGAATAAACAGAGCATGGTCAATCTATGGAAGACATTCTTGTGAAAATGAATAGTAAAGCTATAAGAATTAGATCTTTCATAAAAACATGAATGTCTTTTGATTTTTGGCCCATTAACATTAAATCTATCATTAATATGATATTATCGATATTAGATGAATACCCCAATAGAAACATTATTTCATTCAATAAGTTTTCAAACTGATATCCCCCTTACTTGGAAAGATGTAATTAGCTAAAGGAATAAAAGTTCATTTTTCACCCTTCACTAGTTCCAAAACTTCTCATTTTCACCTGTCAACCATCTCCAGCAGTGCCTTAATTCCATCCTTTATTTTTTTTCCTGTTATTTATTAACATGATAGTTAAACTATCAAAAATATTTTTTCAACATGCATAACATCAGGAAAATTTTAACGTATAGACAAATCTTGTATAAAAAATGGATCCCTTATTCAAACTAGTTCTCAAAATGGTTTTAAAAAAATGCTTTACCAAAATAAGTATTCACATGTTTTAGTTTATCAAATATATTATCACTTGTTAATGGAGATAGTGATGTACGTTCTTCTAAAATCAAAAGAAATTATGTCATTCAATATCGATACTTATTTCCTCAGTGTAGAAATATATGATATAATAGAAACATAGTTTTTAATGAATGTTTCAACATAATTGACTATGTATCTTGTTCACAAATGGGACACTGTTACGTTCCATTAATGATATATATGATAAAATTTCTATAATTAGGAAATTCATTTATCTTACCATACAACATGTCTCTCACCATGAAATCTACATTTCATTAAGCATCATACAACATAACACATGAATCCCAAAATAATTTCAAATACTCAAACAATGGAGAAATATAAACATCAATATCATTACCCAGTTTTTTTGGTCTTGATAAAAGCATTGTTTACATGATGTATTTAAGTTTAATAAATAACCTTGGTGGAAGGTTATAATTTACCAAAATAATTGTCCATGTACTATTAGTACTTATTTGAAAACCTAAAGGATTCACTCCATATATAGAACACAAAACAAAGTTTTCTTATCTCATTTCTAAATTTAGGATACTCATGATCAATTCTCATTCAATAAAGAGAGCGTGTGAGGTGACATATTTTCTAGTCTTTATTTTTTGTATATGTGTTTCATGTCAATTTCCTTATAGTCTCCTAATATACATATAGGCTCTAAAAATTTTGAATGAATAGAATGTACCACAAAATATTCATAGGATCAGATTCAACTTTCTTGTATCGAGAAGAACCACTCTTTGGGAATTATGTAAGTTATTTTTAGTCCTCAAAAAATTTATTATTGTCATTGAGGAAGACATTTATTCTTTCAGAGATCATACCCATAGAGTGTATAATTTTTTTGGCATTGTATGTTTGTCTAGGGAGATAATTATCTTTTTGTACCATGTAATTCAAAAGAGCAAGTAGTTCTATAAAAAATGCCTCACTATATCTACTTCATATATTCATATTATACAACTTCAGTATAGATGACAATGTTATATATATATAGTGTAACCCACATATAGTGGAATATTTTAAAAACTCGTTAACTTCAAAAAACATTTTTGGAAATCAATAATTTCGCCTTCAACTATATTTATCATTTAGTCAATACAATATTCATCATCCTTCTCATCTGTAATTATATCCTCGATATGATCTTCTTCAATTTTTCACACTTTTAATCAAATGCGATAATCCATAAAATATAGTTATATCCCACCAAATAGATATATTTTCTCCCACTGTATATTAACATATTTATATCTTTGATATATTCTGTGAAAGATCATGTGTTCTTAAAACACCTATTGGTTAATTAATATTGAATAAAAACATTGAAAACATGAACAATCGATTTGAGAAGGTTCATATTCAAGATATTTTGAAAAGTTGATTATCTCTTTCACTCCATCATTATAATATTTTGTCAAATTATTTATTTTGATATAATATTTATACATATCCATCCTATTTCATTCAGTAATATTATTATTTAACTAAATAAATATACAAAACAATTTCTACTAGGGTCACCATCAATCCAAATATCCCTCTAAGAAGATCTTGGGAAGTGAAACAAGAAAGACCAAACCTGAACCTATAAAATACATTCATGGTCTAAAAGTATATTATGTCACCAAAACATATCATATCTAAGAGATAACTTTCTAAATATGTCCTAAAAATTATTGTTTGATATATGAAAAAAATAACGATTTTCTATAATTTTTTACCAAATACACATAAATTTGTGTTAAAAATAATTTTCTATTATTATTTTAAATAAAAAAAATAATATGGAAAACATTTCTCCTTGACCAATACATCTTCATAAAATCATCGTTTTAAAATATGACTTTAAAATATTTTATAAACACCATTTTTTGATATCCATGTTTCAAAACTCAATGTTGTTTTGAACTATAATACGGTTTTATAAAACATGCATGAAAACCAACCATTTCAATTAGACTAGGAATGATAGCCTAAAAATATATTTTAAAAACTCACACATTCATATAATTTCAAATAAAAACCATTATAACTTTTTTCATTTAATAACACTTTTCAAATGGGCTTAAGTGGGAATCACAAGTTTATGAAAAATCATTTTTTATAAATTTTCAAATGGGTCTTATCTATTCAAAACATTACTGGTATTCCATGACATGTTATAATTTACAAAAGTAATCCCAGTATAATATTTACCACAATTGTATCAACAAGAAAAATTGAAATTGAAATGGAAAATCACTCTACCCATTAAATAGCCATTGAAAAACATTCAGAGACACAATAAGATTCAAAATATAACCCACATGGGAAACCACACTCTTTTGAAAAAATAAATCTCATTTGGTAATCATAAAATATATCAACACCGGAAAATATTGATATAAAAATTGACCAAGGATACAAAACTTGGTTTTAAATATTGATCACATGATTTGACTCACCACATTAAAAATAAAACAACATTTTACATAAATTATTACACTTTAAAATCCCATAAAATCCCTGTTTAAAATCCAATTAAGACAAGAATAATTTTTAAAACATCAAGTACGTGATTACCATGAATTTTAAAATAAAATGAATTTTAAAAAAAAATCCATTTGGGCATTTTCCAAAACACTTTTCATAGAATATCATTCAATATCAAGGGATAAACACATATGGAAAACACTAAAAATGGCCAATTTTCTATATGAAAATTTGAAATAATTTATAATAAATTCCATAAAATATTACACTTAAATAACCCCTTTAATAAATTTATAAATTATTCAACCTTTGTAAAATCTCACGATTGATTATAACATTGCCATAATTGTCTTATCCAATATTCCAAACATGTTAATTAGACAAATGAACTATAATGTAACCCTTTATTTTTCATGTATCTTATAAAAACGTCTATATAAACCCCTTTAGAATATGTTGGGTGGGAAGAAAATCCTAATAAGATAACATATTGAATCTAAATAATGTTATTCACCATAGTGACCATTAGTTCTCATTTGAAATAATTAAATAAAAATCATTGATTCTTTAAAAAATCACGTATTATAGAAAAAATAAATATTGACCAATAAACTAAAATCATTGTTTGAGGAAATTTAAAATATCAACAATAAATAATAAAGAGGGAAATAGATATATCACATCAGAAGTAGTCATTAATCATGCATTATATCATAAAACCTCTGAATATGTGGATATTAAGACTTTCACAAGGATCACTAGATGGAATACAAGAGACAAATATTCCATATGAGGGATATAATTTTTATCAATAGGGTACTAATTAATCATTTTAACACACTCAGTCTATGAAAGAAAAATATCCCTTTCGATAGCGTAATTTGTACTGGTTATTGCATCTGTCTGGGTTACCAAATCACCCAAATGACTCCCATGTACAAATAACAATCAAACATATATAATTAAATTTTCATAATTTTTTTTTTTACAAAATTTCATTTCTATGTTATTTATAAATAAGAAATTATATTGATGATTTTTTGAAACAAAATCATTCAAAATAACATTGAGCACTCGATGCATCAAAAAATGATACCCATTAAAAATTCACATGGAATGTATTTTCTAGAAAACAATAGTCATTACATTAATCAATTATACATAACACTTCATCAATTTTTTTTATAATGATAACTAATTTAAATATCAAGAACAATACATGTTCATAAACAAAGACAAAATATTTCGTTAATCATAAATTAAAACTGATAAACTATGTCACCTTCCTATAGAAACACTAAGGAAGGATCCTCAAAAACCAAGAAAGACATGAAATTTCATAAAACCCTCCACCCCTACCTGAGGTTATTTCCCATGGCCATGTAAAGTAATAATCACAATAAAAAAGGAATGAACAATGAAGTACAAGGAGATAGGAAGAGAAATCAAAGAGAGAGACATAAAAAAGAATTGAATATCACACCTTTTGTTTTTTATTCATGATTAGTTGAAAATGAGGAGATAGTGGGGTTTTTCACGGCGGTGTGATATAATTGTGGTAGAGCATTGGCACGGATGTAGTTCAGTTAGGGGAAAGAAGCATGCATCAGCTGTGGAGTTTAATAAGAGCTGTGGCACAATGGTGCTACATCAGTGTGGTTGGGTGAGAGTGAAGGAGTAGTGGTAGTACATTAGGGTGAGAGTTGAGGAGCAGCAATAATGTGGTTTGGAAGAAGAGGTCATGTAATGGGGCTACAGTAGTCTGGTTGGGTGAGAGAAGAGGAGCAATAGTAGTGAGGTTTTGTAAGAATGGCGATGTAGTGGGAGTCAGCTTCTGTGAGAGCATCAGTGTGTGCAATGGATGAAACTAACTGTTGGGGTTCATTTATAAAATCGAGTAAGGCTTTTATCAGTGCTACATAAAAGCGCTAGTAAACCTATGTTTTAACAGCTCTAAAATGGAAAGCACTGATAAATGGTGTCTTTATTAGTGCTAAAACTATAGAGTAGCTAAAGAAAAAATATATCAGCACTCTTTTATCATAGATAAATATATAATGTTAATAATTTATTAATATTGTTATATATATTTATAAATTTATATAATAAATATATATATATATATATAATTATAAGTATTAGTTAATATATATTTATTTATATAATAAATATATTTATATAAGTATATATATTTATAAATTTATAAATATTATAAATAAATATGATTTTATTTAAAGTTATAAAATTATAATAAATTTTTTTATTATATTTATAATTATATATAATAAGTATCTGACTTTTAAATAATTATAAATATAATTTTTTATTTATATTTAACTATATATGTATATATATTTATTTAAATAATTATAAAATTATAATAATTGAATTTATTATATTTAGAATTTTATAAATATGTATAATAAATATATTTATTATATATATTTATAAAATTATAAATATAATAAATAGAATTATTATAATTTTATAATAATTTAAAATATATATTTTATTTATACTTATAACTGTAAGTAAATATATATTTATTTATAATTTAAAAACAATAATAAATATATATTTATAGTTATAGTTATAATTACTAATAAATGAATTTTTATATATATATAATTATAAAATTATAATAATAGTATTTATTATACTTATAATTTTATAAATATAAAAAATTAATATATTTATTATAATTTTAAAATTATTTAAATATATCTATAGTAATTTAAAATTCTAATATTAATTATTTGAATTTATATATAAATAATTTTATATATTTAAAAAATATTTATTTTATTATATGTCCTTATAAAATTATATGTATAATAAATGTATTTATTATAATAATATTATTATTTATTTATATATATTTATTGTCATTAGCATAAATAAATAAATATCTACTTATAATTAAAATATTATAACAAATATATAACTACTTATATGTATAATTATAAATAAATAAATATATTTATTTATTTAAATAATTATAAAATTATATGAAATATATTTATTATAATTTTAATTTTATTAATATAGATAATTAATATATTTATTATAATTTAATAATTATTTTAATATATATATATATATATGTTTATATATTAATAATTATAATTATTTGAATTTATTTATAAATATTTTAATATATTTATAAATATTTTTTTTAATTATCTATATTTATAAAATTATAAGTATAATTAATATATATTTTTTAATTTTATAATTATTTAAATAAATATATATTTACTTATAAAAATAACTATAAATAAATATAAATTTATTTGAAATAAAAAATTATAATAAATATATATTTAGATATAATTATAATTATTAATTAATATATACCCATTTATTTAAAAATTTATAAAATGATAAAAAAATATTTTTAATATATTTATAATTTTATAAATTTATATATATATAATTTCTTTATTTATTATAATTTTTTAAATATTTAAACATATCTATATTTAGTTATAATTATAATTATAAATATGTATATATATATATATATTTACTTATATATATTAATACCTTATGGGTTTCAAATGTCGGGGGCTCCGTCTCAATGTCGATCATGGTTTCATCCCCTTCTGCCAATAGAGTTCCATCATGTTGGGTATCATTGGATTTTCCGCTACTACTGGTCTTTTGTGCCACTATATCTAGTTCTATAGTGTTGGTGATGTTTTTTCACTACTACTGGGGTTTCACATCACACTATAGTAGTCTATTCCACTGAATTTTCATTGCGGATGTACCAAATCTGTGTCGCTAGATGGTCAAGCTAGAAATACTTTTTTTGATATGTCATGCAGTCACTGGGTTGCAGATTCATGCTGAATCACATACCACACTTTTCCTAAAGCAACTAATTTTGAGGTTTTCACAGTATCAAGCCACCTACCTCTGCTTTTCAGTTGATGAAATCATTTCTTACTGAATGCACTCTCAGTTGGGGAGGTTTTGACTTTCATCAGTATAGTAGTGTCGGATTTATAGATTTTAAAACCTCTCAGAAGGTTATCAAGTCAATTATCTTGATTTTGGATATTGCTAGAAAATATGATTTTTCGATCTATGAACGGTATGTTGCTCGGGTGATCTGTCAAAGGGGATCATCACTAATATGATAACTATTTACTGTGAGGCTTTCAAATGCTTAATATTAGGTAAGCATTTGATTATTTCAAGATTGGATTTACCCAGGGGTTCAATGACTTGGATTGATAATGATTTAGTCATGTGATTATCATCAATGTGGAGATTTGATAAATGGATATGCATATCATATGTAAAATGATTCTTTAAAAGTTTTCTCCCTTAGAGGATTTGAAATCATGAGCATGGGGATTTGGATCCATTTCCATTAAGCTTGTCATTATACATCTTATTGCATGGGAAAAATCCTTCAGACCATTAGAGGTATGTAACTTATCTTTACAATTTTGGGTCAAAGTCTTTTGTCTTAACTGGCTATTGTGGAACCCAAAAATCTTATACAATCCTATGTCTACAATTGGTGTTCCCATCAAACTTAATAATAAAAATGAGCATGCTCCCTTTGGTCACTATGTAATATTTCTAGTTGAGGTTGTTCTAGGTATAACCAAGGATGAATTTGTTTTCACTCCACTGAATGTGATAAGATTCATCTAAAAATTTAATCTGTGGATGTAATGTAATTTTTCTTAATATGCAATATAATTAGACATGAATTTGAGTATTATAAAATATATTCTTCTGGTTTTTTCTATTTAGGTCATGGTAATGTTGAAATTTACTGTAATAAGAAGGCCCAACCTAAATAATATAATAAAAATCTGACTGATGACCATGAGGGGGGGATGCATACAATTCTCCTCATTCAGCTTCAGGAGGATGTGTACATTAGGAGGATCTGTTGTATGAATGGTCTACTAGTGTAGAAAGTGTCAAATATTCTAATTATAATATGGTTAATTTTTTTGAAGGATTCCTCTTCCCCGTGGGGAATTAATCATGGGTTGAAATTGCTACAAAGGTTCCAATAATGTAGTCTAATGTGCATGCACCTGCTGAGATAGAAGGAGATGGAATATGCGATTTCGATGATTTGGAGTATCTTGAAAACGATATCCAAACTAAAGTGGAGAATAAAATTATCTAAGAAAAGGTTTTGACTCCCACTCACAGAAGGGTTAAAGATATGTTTCCCCTATAATTTTTAAGAGTATTATGTTGAGTAACACTACCTCTCCTGTGTCTTAGAGTTGGGGTTTGGTGTAGATTACAACCTCAAATACATTTTATGTGCTAGATCCTGTGCAGACAGTTCCAATTTCAAATGGATTAAATGAAGATTATTTCCCTTCTATGTTCATTGAGGCTATTAATGACAATGAGTAGTTTCTCTTGGAGAAATCAATTTTTGAGTTTATTTGGGATGATTTTGAAGGGGATTGAAAACAATGTTTGACTTAGAAGTGGGGTCGTCACCCAAAAAATCATGGTTGAGGGTGTGGATGGGAGTATTGGGTTGCATCAACAGGTCATGATATGTCTTATAGAACACAACTTACCACAAATCAAGAGAAATTAATGAGAAATACATTTCTCTCATCAATTAAAATAAATCACATTCAGGGTGGGAGTTTACTAATGAAGTTTGAGATTCTGGACCTGATTCTGATAATGATTATAGTGACTTTTGCAATTTTTTCTATGTTTGACCCCATCCTTCTTTTCCTGTGTTTTCATACTTTTTATTTAAATTAAAATAAAAATTAAGGTATTTTGTCTTCAAGCTATACCTTTTTGTATATGTATAACTTTGAAAGTATAATAAATATACTTATTATAATTATATATATATAAGTATATATTTAACTATAAGTAAAAATAAATATATTTATAAATATTTGTATAAAAATATAAATAGATTTATAGTTATAATAGATGTATCTAATGTAATTTTATAGTTATATATATATATATCTAGTTATGAATATAATTATAAATAAATAGATTTTAAATGTTTTTATATATAATTTAAATTTTATAATTTTAAATATAATAAATATATTTATTATTAATATATACTGATTATAATTTTATAAGTATTTATGAAAAAAATAGATTCATGGGTATAACAAGAAAAAATCATATACCTAGTGATATATAGATCATAAAAAATGGGTCACCACATATATAGACAACATGAATAATAATAAAAGTGTAATGTATAAATGAACATTCATGATGAAAACATAACATATGGACATCAATTATACTCCGTCATCAATATATTTATAGAAACAATTCATTGGAAACATATATTAATATATATATATATATATAAGGTGTCGGGGGTACAATTATATTAAACACACTCAGACCACACACACATGCCCATAATGTTGGCCACAACCCCCTAATGGATAACACATCAATTTATACTTATTTATTTATTACATGACATGAATGTTGAATGAGAATAAAGCCCATTAAATGGCCCCAAGTCCCACATTCTGGCCTAAAAGTCCAGTGCAACGTCATGCATGCATCATGGCTGCGTCACTGTCCTCCTGCATCATGCATGCATCACCACGTACTTGCATGATTCCAACGCCATGCCTGTGTCACCGCTTGCCTACGTCATGTTTGTGTCACCACCTACCAACGTATATTATCTCCCACCCGAATTTTAACATAGGGCTGATGCAGAATCACGGGTAACTCAACCATCAAGGCATACCCCAACCACATTAAATAAATAAATATTTTTTTTTATAATTACAATTATATATATATATTAATTAATTATATATAATTATTAATATATAATTATTAATATATAATTACAAATATATAATTATAATTGTATAATTATAAATTAAAATAATAAATTATTTAATTAAATTTATTATAATATTATAATTATATAAATATATTTTTATTTAATTATAATCTTATAAATACTTCATTTTAAAACATTATATAAATTTTAATTATTAAAAATATATATATTAACAATAAACATGGATTTTTTTAATTTATTTCAATTAAAATTAGTTTTGAATATAAATAAATTAATTTTATTTTAATTAATAATAGTGTTTTATTAAAAACATTTCTAATTGTTAAAAAAAGCCCAAATAAAGTCAATATTTAGTAGCGCTTTTATCTAGTGCTGATAATGACTCCCCATTTTATCTAGGCTTTTTTCTTGGGCTTATTCATGTTGGCACTACCATTACGTCGATTTGTTGTACTAGTAAAACTCTTAAACTAAAAATATCGTGGGATTTTAGTGACTCATTTGGGATTCGAACATGAAATTTTATAAAGTGATTTTGTTTGAGACAAATCTATTATTAACAAATATTTTTAATATAAATAATAAAAAAATTAAAAAAAAAATCTTTTTAGAACCTAAATCGGGAATATGGGTTAATGGAATCATACCCAGAGAATGGGTTTGGGTATGATGTGGCTCATAATTGATGTACCCTGCCTAATGTTGTTAGTAGTGGGGCATTATATAGATATAATATCATGCCCAATGTTTATGATTATTTGGTCGAGGTTTCGACAGTGCCCCACCCTGAGTCTTTGGGTAGGAGCGCAAAATTGTAATAGTGAACATGTCTATGGGTGGATTCAGGAAGAGCACTTAAATAAATATGGTTAGGTTCATGGTTGATTACATAGAACCCAATCGGATATATGTCACGTATATCTCTTTAGGTATTGTGGAGTCCTGGATTGTCACTAAAATCTCTAAGAGATTTCTAATTTATTCTTATTTATTTTCCTCAAGAATTAAAATTACTCTAATGGTGTGTATTAAGGGTTCCTTGTGAGACTCTATGTAGTTATATGCTCACACCTTTCATGCGCATCTTAGTGCACCGACAAACAATATATATGTATGTTAGGTTGAGCTTATTGGAGGCAGGGTTTGTGATTCTTGGTGTTGGTAGTAGGGTCAATGTGTGTGTGTGTGTTATATTATTGGGTTATTTTTGTATTTGGAATCATCCAGGGGGTGATCAATCTATATTATAAATGAAAAAATTATTTTTTTTATTTTATTTTACTGGCGGTTTATTTATTTTTCACACTTTAATGTTTAGTGATGTTTATGATGTATGATTATTTTCATTATTGTTTTAATGTAGTTTGAGGGTATTGCATTCCTATATTATGGATTATAAACTCACTTCTTATTGAATCATCTATAATTTAGTGAGGTGCGCTTGGGATCTTATGGTGTCCATGGTCAGGGAACTGCTGAGTGGCCTGAGTTATGGCATCACAAAGTGGAATCAGAGCACTATTTTGTGTTATAATTTAAGGATATTAAAAAATGTGTTCAAGGAATGTGATGTAGTTTCTGATGGATATCATACTTGTAAGTAACCAGATTTTTTTAATGAAAATTGTTTCCTAAAAATTTGTGTTAAATTGTATTATAAAAAACAAAACCATATCTCTTTAATAATTATGTGAATATAAAGTGAAATCTAACCACCGTGATTCAACCATCATATGACCATTGTTAAATATGACCATTGGTCAATATGACCATTGAAAAAAATACTATTTGTAATAATTTTGATGTTGTAAAAAGTGTTTATATGTAAAAAATGAAAAAGGAAAATAAATATGGAAATGATAACCTATGACCTCAACAAGTAGAGTCATTTTATACGTAGTCCGTTTGTCTGAACTTTTGAGGGATGTAGCATCACTGATGTAAACCCTGGAACAATCCTATAAATAGCATAAAAATGTATAGTTTTAATGTAATTGATTATGGTAGAATTTCAAGTTAGTGTAAATTACCACTCATATTATGTTATTTGAGAATATTAATTAATTTTTCATCATCTCAAAACATACCCCTATGTCGTATGTGGGTTATATAAGGGGTTATGTGTCCATGAATCACTATAAAAAAATACTTGTTAGAAGAAGTTTTTGTAACTTCTATGAAATAAATTTGATTAATAAAATTTATAATATATAAGTGGTATAATCAAACCCCCACTAAAAGTCATAAAAAATCCATAATAAGTCCACCCATACCTCACCATGACCCTAAACCCAACCCCAATTCCCCCTCCCTGGTCTACTCATCTCCCATCCTCAAAGGCGACACCAACACTGCCAACTTTTTGGTGACCCATCTTCACCCTAACCGTCAAACCTACCTCCAACCTTAGTGGTGACCCCAACCCCTATGACCCCCTATAGGTTACCCTCCTCAGCACTGATATGGACCCCAATCGAGCATTCTATCCCTAACTCGATTCCACTCATCAGCAACGACGTGGACGCCTCCACACACTCTGGTCCCCCTCTCCCTGACTCATATCCCCTCCTCGGTGGCAACGTGAACCCCCTTAAAGGATTAATAATCCTCACCATAATCACCCTAAATCTATTATACCTTAATAGGTTATTTTTTAATTTATTCCTATTGTACTAAGTATATGTACACATGTTATTTGATTACACTAAATTGTTTAGTGAATATGAAATGGTAGTTTTGTTCCTTTGTAATTTTTCTTAGATTAATCCCTCATAGGAAGTTTATTTACATATAGAATAGGGTATTGGGGTTAAAGGTGTTATGGGTAAGGACTTGGTTATCACACATATATGTTATTCATTCACTGTATTAATTGGATAAATATTATTTGATATATGATTTCAAATAATAGAAAAAATTATTTAATATACAACAATAGTATAAATAAATTGGAAATATTTTAAGGAAAATATAATTCATCCCCTTTTCATTAATTATAAATCGTCGTAATTTCATCATAATTATTTCAACGAATCCATGAAATCTTTATAATTGAAAAAAAACATAATGTATTGCCTAAATAGATGTTGTTCTCTAGGGTTCATCCTTTATATTGGTAGAAGGGGTGTGTTATCTTTTACATCCATGGTATACACATAATGTTGAATATTTTTGTTATGAATGACATATCATGAACTCACATAGAGTTAAATATATTTGTAATAGTAATTTTCCTATGGAAACACATTTCATTATATATATATATTATTATTATAATTATTATTAATTATAATTTTACAAAATACATATAATTTTTTTAATATAACATGTAAATATTTTCATATTAATATATTTTCATAATTTATTATTTTGTAGAAAAATAGTGTAAGAATATATTTTTTTTCTAAAACATTTACTTTCATTAAATTTCTATAATGGAATAATGGATTAAAATTTCCTAATTCATTTTTATATTATAAATATATATATATAATAAAACAAATATAGCTTTATTTATTTATAAAACACTTTTATATAATATTTTCAATCATATATAACATTTTAATCAAAATATCGATTTAGTCAATTAAATTAAAATATTAATTTTCTTCACCATTTAAAATTATATCCATAAAATTTATATTTTATTTTAGATCAATATTATCATATTATGTAATAAATATATGGTTTTTTGGGAATAAATCTATAATTACATGAATTAATGTTGATGAGAATGATAATGATAAAAATATTATTTTCAAAAAATAGTTTTATTAGTGTTTTGTGACATTTAACTAATAAATTATATTCATCTATTTAAAATAATTACAATATAACAATGTTGAAAAAAAAATTATTCTTATATTAATAGACATTTTATTTTTAATCAATGCATTATAACATTAAAAAAATAGTAAAAATATCATTTTTATATAAAAAATAGTTTTCTAATATGAAAAATGAGTTATTTTAAAGTTTTTTTAATCATAATTATAAATTTTAATACATTAAATTCATAGAAATATATTATTAACATGAAAATATTATATAGAGGGGATATTTTATATATTTAGTAAAACATAATTTATATTGGTAAAATAATGTTACCATAACAAAAATTAAAAATTAAAAAGTAAATATATATGAACAAATAATTTTAGATTTACCATGAAAAAAAATTCATCTTCCCACTATCAATTTAGGAAGTCATATTTGGTATGTTTTAGAACGTTCAGGGGTTTCCATTTTTCTAAAATGTATTTTTTGTTATTTTTTATTTATTTTGTATTTTTTAATTATTACATATATAATAATTGTTTTTTATTTGGGTGAATTATTTTGTTTTAGTTGGGGTGGTTTGTTTAATTGTAACACCCGAGACTTTTATGTTATATAAATCATCAAAGGAATCTTTTTCTACACAACACTTGCTTGGCTTGCTTTACACGCAATCGCGACCTTCCTCGATAGCTTGCGTCGTACGCAATACCGAGTTTCACTAAACAACAATATGCTATTAAAACTAGCCGTTATGAATAGTAATAACCACTTTTTGAAATTTTATAAATTTTATTTTTCAAAATGGACTTCATTTTTGGACTCAGAATATCGAAATTAGCCTAGGGTGAAATTTTGGTATTTTTCTGAAAACTTTCAATTTTTGATGAATAGTGAAACCACTAAGTGGTAGGTTAAAAACTGAATTTTGCATAAAACATAATTTTACCGCTTCTGTGAATGGAAATTTCGAAAATCCGAGAGACACGGTTAATATCAAGGACTAAAATGTGGTTCAATGAGATGAAAATAATTTTTTGGTAAATAGTAACTTTTTACTATTTTTACCGCGGTTAATAGTAAATAGGGTAACTAAGGGTAAATATGATATTAATATTACCCTAACACATGTCCTAATTCTATTGGAAAAGTGTAATTCGACCAAAAACAAACTTAGGAATAAAAGATGACCATTTAGGCCCACTTGGATTAGATTAGGACATTTATTATTAATTTATTTAAAGAAGGGTTAAAATAGTTAAAATCAAAGTTTAATAAGTAAATCATTTTTAATATAGGGTTATACATAAGATAAATTCGATTGTAAATATTAATTAGAAAGCTAAAGAGATTTCCTACATGATGGTATTTTATTTGTAATTTTTAGACATCAAATAACTTAATTTATTTATGACACAAAGATGATGCAGTAATTATCTTATTAATGAAATATTGACAAAATTGATAATATAAATACCAAAATAAATGTAATTTGAGACTTTTTATGAATTACACTAATTTTCTAGGTTACTATGATATATTATTGTTGATTTAATAAACTTGGTTCGAACATATAATTCTGTTATGACTTTCACAAAAATCATATATCAAATAGTGTCAAAATTGACACAAAATAGTTTTTAAATCAAATATTATATTATTAATTGTTATTTTATTCCTAAAAATCTATGGTCCTGCCAAATGACTTAGATAAGGATATATATATTAATAATAAACAATTTGGGGTTCGTTTGGCATGTTATAGTAAGAGTATTAACCATATAGTGAAAGAAAACAAAAAGACACGGTAAAAGTTAAATTAATTAACTTAGAGTTAAATCTAATTGATAAGGTTAAAATAATACCCTAAACTTGTCTAAATCCTATTGGTTGATAGTATTTCGACCCATCCCCACTTTAGCTTCTAAATAATACCCTTTGGAACCATTATAAACCGATTTTGACTTTAATATAAAATAATATTTTGAGATATTCCTAAGGTGCCCCTCTCCTCCCTTATAAAAGGGCACCTCCTCCCCCTCCTCCTCACACCAATTTGAGCACTCAAGCTCGGCCAACCTCTGCCATTTTCTCCTCTCCACTTCCCTAGAATAATCCTAGAGGTCCTGGTATTCTCCAAAGACCAATCTTAGTTCCTTAAGTGGAGGATTCAAAGAGCCGTTCCAAAGAAAAGGTAATATCCATTACCGATCTTTTCAATTTCTTTCTTCTTCAACTTCTTCTTCTTTAGTTGTTTCATGATAAAGTAATAACATCAGTATTACTTACATACTGATATGTTATTATAAATATGAAACAACCCTAATTCACCTTCTATCCATCCTACGGAAAAATGAAATCACCGCGCGTGCGTACGAACGGAATACCGTCTCCACGCCGTGGTGTAATCTATTTTCCACCATCACCTTACAAGGATGGGTATAATGGTGTAATGAGTAACTATATATGATTATTATTAAGTAATATTGATACTGAAATAATATATATATATACTCCAATACAATTCCACGATCATAGGAACGATATCATCACTCGTGCGTACGTACGGAATACCGTCTCCACGATGTGATGCGATTCGTTCTACATGATCTTCATTTCATAATGATTATATAAATGAATTGAATGAATGAATATGGTATATACTACACTAATACCATTATGGAAATGAATTATCTATAACCTAAAGATAAGAATAAGAATTTATTCAACAAAACACGCATAAGAACAAAAAGTTATAAAGACCCGAGTAACAAGTAACAATGAAATATTACTAACAAGAAGTTAATAATATGACCATATATGATCTCATATCAATATGTATGATTCTGGAATAAGTCAATAACATTATTTAAACCATTATACAGGAGCTTCGGACACGAACAAAGCAAATTGGACCTAAGGTAAGGGAAATATCACAATCTCATTTTTATCCGAGATTGTTTATTCGTAAGTATTTACTGGGGTGTATTTTATCATCCACATCCATGTTCCCTCAATATGTAATATTGTTTCCATCCAATTGAAATAGTTTAAATCCAATTTTACCCTTAGGTGAGTTTTTAGTAAAGAATATGAAAGGAATCTTTTGTCGTTTTTCCGTACGAGGTACTTTTTGACTTTTCCGACAAAAGTACGAAGAATGTTTTTTTTTAACTTATACGGCATGAATGGATTTTTAAAACATTACTTCAAAGAAGCTTCCTTTACAATTTTTCAAGTTTATTTTTAATCAACTTCTTTTATTTTAAAGTTGTATGACATGTTATGAAAGGAAAAATGTTTTTGAAGAAGAAAGGATATTTTCCTCAAGAACTCAATTCAAGTGTTTTATCAAAATTATTTTCCATCTAAGATAATAAAGGGTTTTGTTTCTATCCATATTTTTACATTGGTTTGACTATGTTGTGATGGAATTATGTTTATGAATGCCTTTATCTTATATGAATTGATTTATGATGTCATGATGTTTCAAGAATCCCATTTTTGTTATATGTGTTATGCGATGATGTATGTTTTATGATTATGTGGCACACATAAGAAAGGATTCACTATAAGATGGGTGGGACCTATATATCCCTCCAATGCATTGGGTAATGATTTTATATCTCATGAGATAGACATGGCTGGAACGGAAGGTTATTTCGGTTCAGTGATACAGGACTGAAACGAGGAGTGAACTCGGTTCAGAAAGGGACTTTGTCCACTAAGATAGTCTTGGCAATGAGTCATGACTAACAAGAAATGATTTCCATGATTATGTGTGCATGCCACAAAGTTTCAAGTTTTATGTTATGATTATGGGGATCTCATTTTCACTTCTATGATTTATTCCATGTTAAGATATTATGATCTCTTTTGCAGGTTTTGATAAAGATATGATATGATTTTTATTTCCTTTATTTTCCCTTGCTGAGCATTTGAGCTCACCCTTTTTGTGTTTTCTTTTCCCCAGGTCAGGAAGATGGATATTAAGTAGAATATGCTAAAAGGGACCCTAGATATGATGTAATAAATGGGAGACACTGTAGAAGATTTATGAACCAGTTGTTTATGTTTCCCAGTTTCTAAAGACACTATACCTATACGGTCCTTTGTGGTTTTGTCATATGTTGTAATAAGTGTGCTTCAATTTTGAAGTATTAACAATGTATGTAAAGTGTGGGTTGTTATAGTTGGTATCAGAGGAAAGGTATAGTCAACCTTTGGAAACTAGGATGTGAAAGCCTTAGTAAGAACCCTAAGGATAAGTCTAAGCATAGAACACAATCTTAGTGTTTTAGAAATGGCCTTGAATAACCTAGGATAAGACCTTAAGCATGAAAATTTTATTCTTGAATTATGTGGTTTCCTATTATAATTAGTGTTGCTCACACTATTCTTCTTGGTTTTAGTCAATGGCTGGAACCCGAAGGAACCGTGTTAATGCGGAATGCGATGGGCAATGCAATGATTGTCCCCCTGAGCAACCAAACGATATGGGAGCTGGAATGCAAAATCTTGTAGCCATGCTCACACAACTTTCTCAAGCTATGAATCATGCAGGATTTCCAAACGAACAAAGGACGGAGCAACATTCTGTTGAATCCTTCATGAGGCAGCGTCCACCATCTTTCAGCGGGTCTACTGATCCATTAGTTGCTGAACAATGGATTAGTACTACTGAAAAGATATTTTCAGTTCTTCAATGTTCTGAGCATGATAAAGTCATCCTAGCAGTGTATCGTTTGGAAGGAGATGCGGATCAATGGTGGAATCTTGTTAAGAATACGAGGCAAAGGGATGAAATTGAGTCTATGGAATGGGACGAGTTCAAGAACTTATTTTTCAATAAGTACTTCCCTCGTATTCTCTGAACAAAGATGGAGAAAGAGTTCCTTGAACTGAAGCAAAGGGATGATGAATCTGTTAGTACCTATGAAGCAAATTTTACAAGACTTGCAAGGTACGCTTCTGGTATTATTATCCAACCTGAGAGTAAGATCGATCGATTCTTTAGTGGCTTAAAACCAAGTCTTCGAAGGGCGTTAGCCATAAGGTACTTCAATAGCTACGAGGAAATCGTTCGATGTGCTCTCAAAGTCGAGATGGAGATTGGAGTAACCCATCAGTCACATGGGTTTGATAAGAAGAGGAAGATGGAATTCAAAGAAAAATCTAAAGAGCACACGGAAAAGAAGATGAACTTCCCCTTATGCTCAAAGTGTGGAAAGAAACATGGAGGGAGTTGTCATAAAGGGACAAGTAAATGTTTTAAATGTGGAAAGAAAGGTCATCGGGCATTTGAATGCCGTGATAATGGGAAGAAGATGTCTAATGATGCAAACAAAGGAAGGGATACACAGAATGAACCTGCTACACTTCAGTGTTTCAAGTGCAAGGAGATGGGGCATTATGCCAATCAATTCCCAAATCCAAGGGTTGATGATGATGGTCGACGACAACAAACTCTTAAGGCTAAAGACAAAGGAAATTCACATGCAATTTCTATCAGCGAGGTGGAGTACGATAACGATGTGGTGAAAGGTACACTTACCATCCACTCTAAAGTAGAAAATGTTTTATTTGATTCTGGATCCACCCACTCTTTTATTTCTGAAAAAGTTTCTAAGGGTATCACCGTATTACCTCAACAATTAGATGTTGAGTTAGCTGTGACAACACCTAATGGCACATCAATCGCATCAGAAGTTTATAATTCTTCTCCGATCGAAGTTTGTGGGAAAGTGCTTCCTGCAAATCTTGTGATCCTTCCTTTAGTGGAATTTGATGTGATTATTGGCATGGATTGGCTTTCTCTACATGGATCTCATATCAATTTCCAAAGAAGGGAAGTCACATTTCATATTCCAGATCAATCTACGATCGTATACCAATGCAAGGATGAACATAACCTTCCAGTGGAAATTTCTTCCATCTTATGGGTATTGATTCCACTAAATGAAGGTTATTTATCTCAAATGGTTGGTGAGAAACTCACGATTAAGAATATGCCCATTGTACGGGAGTTTGATGATGTCTTTCCGGAGGAATTTCCGGGTCTTCCACCAAATCGTGAAGTTGAGTTTTCAATAGAACTCGTACCGGGTGCTTTGCCTATTTCAAAGACACCTTATAGAATGGCCCCAATTGAGTTGCAGGAATTGAAGAAGCAACTCCAAGAGAATCTTGATAAGGGATTCATACGCCCTAGTGCGTCACCTTGGGGAGCACCTGTTCTATTTGTTAAGAAGAAAGATGGATCAATGAGACTCTGCATTGATTATCGAGAACTTAACAAGATCACTATCAAGAACAAATATCCTCTCCCACGCATTGATGACTTATTTGACCAACTACGCGGAGCTCAATACTTTTCCAAGATTGATCTTCATTCAGGGTATCATCAATTAAGGGTCAAAAGGGAGGATATACCAAAGACGGCTTTCCGTACAAGGTATGGACACTATGAATTTATAGTGATGCCATTTGGTCTTACTAATTCCCCTGCTATCTTCATGGATCTAATGAATAGAGTCTTTAGAGACTATCTTGATCAATTTGTGGTAGTCTTTATAGACGATATTCTTGTCTATTCAAAGAGCAAGGAAGAACATGAAGATCACTTGAGAATTATATTGAAGACCCTGAGAAAGGAGAAGCTTTATGCCAAATTTACCAAGTGTGAATTTTGGCTTCAAAAAGTTGCATTTTTGGGTCATATAATCTCAAAAGAGGGGATATCTGTGGATCCAGCAAGAACAGAGGTTATCGAAAGATGGTCAAGACCAACAACAGTAACTGAGATCCGAAGTTTTCTTGGTTTGGCTGGTTATTATTGACGTTTTGTAAAAGATTTTTCACGATTATCTAATCCACTCCCCAAGTTGACTCGGAAAGGAGTTAAGTTTGTCTGGACAGAGGAATGTGAAGAGAATTTCAAGGAGTTGAAAAGAAGGTTATCCAGTGCACCTGTGCTCACACTGCCTTGTAGTGGAGAAAGGTTTGTGATCTACAGTGATGCATCCAAGAAGGGATTGGGGTGTGTTCTTATGCAAAATGATATGGTGAGAGCTTATGCCTCACGACAGTTGAAAATCCATGAGCAAAATTACCAAACACATGATTTGGAGTTGGATGCGGTAATCTTTGCATTAAAGATTTGGAGGCATTACCTTTATGGTGAAAGGTGTGATATTTATACTGATCATAAAAGTTTAAAGTATATTTTCACACAAAAGGAGCTGAATATGCGCCAAAGAAGATGGTTGGAGCTGATTAAGGATTATGACTGCTCAATCCATTACCACCCTGGGAAAGCAAACAAGGTGGCAGATGCATTAAGTCGACAAGACCATGCTAGTTTATCCATGATGAGGATCACAAAAGATCCAATATTTATGGATTTACAAAGGATGGATCTTGGAATTATAATGGAAGGGGAAAAATCTTATCTTTCTCAAATGAATGTTCAACCATCTATACATGTGAAGATTAAAGAGGCACAGAAAGAAGATGTCGAGTTACAAAAGAAGGTGAGAAATGTTCCTGAATTCAACCTTGATTGTGATGGGATAATAAAGTTCAGGAATCGGGTTTGCGTTCCTCCCATCCCCGAATTAAAGAAAGAGCTGCTGGATGAGGCTCATAGTTCTTCATTCTCTATTCATCCTGGAAGCACGAAGATGTATAGGGACCTGAAAGAGTACTTCTGGTGGGATGGCATGAAAAGAGATGTTGCTGAATATGTCTCTCGATGCTTGGTTTGTCAACAAGTTAAAGCTGAGAGACAGAAGTCTAAGGGGATGTTACAACCATTACCCATACCCGAATGGAAATGGGAAAACATCACTATGGACTTTGTCACAGGACTTCCTAAAACATCCAAAGGCAATAATGCTATCTGGGTCATAGTTGATCGTCTTACAAAGTCTGCACACTTCATTCCTATTAGAGAGGATTTCTCTCTAGATCAGCTTGCCAGGATATATGTAAAGGAAGTGGTAAGATTGCATGGAGTACCACTTTCTATTATATCTGATCGAGATCCGAGATTTACCTCGAAGTTCTGGCGAAGTCTTCAGCATACTCTGGATACAGAGTTGAGTTTCAGCACTGCTTATCATCCCCAGACAGACGGTCAGTCTGAGAGAACAATTCAAACCCTAGAAGATATGTTGAGAGCTTGCTCTATGGATTTCAAAGGAGGTTGGGATCAACACCTACCTTTGGTGGAATTTTCTTATAATAATAGCTTTCACTCCAGTATTCAGATGGCTCCTTATGAAGCTCTCTATGGAAAGAAATGCAGGACTCCAACTTGCTGGGATGAAGTTGGGGAAAGAAAGCTATTAGGACCTGATCTCGTTGATGAAATGGCAGAAAAGGTTAGATCTATTCAACAACACATAAGAGCAGCTCAGAGTCGACAGAAAAGTTATGCCGACAACCGAAGAAAAGACCTAGAGTTTGAAGTAGGCGATAAAGTGTTCTTACGAATATCTCCCTGGAAGAGGGTTATGAGATTTGAAAAGAAGGGGAAGTTGAGCCCTAGATATATCGGTCCTTTTGAAATACTGGATCGTGTTGGGAAGGTAGCTTACCGATTGGCGCTTCCACCGAATCTCTCTCAAGTTCACGATGTGTTCCATGTATCTCTCCTGAGAAAGTACATACCAGATCCTTCACATGTACTCAGCTCAGAAGTTGTACCGCTGGAGCAAGATCTTTCTTATGAAGAACAGCCGATAGATATTCTGGATCGTAGCGAAAAAGTCCTACGAAACAAGACCACTCGCTTGGTGAAAGTTTTATGGAGGAACCACCAACTTGAAGAAGCTACATGGGAGCTTGAGGATATGATGAGGGAGAAGTATCCTCATTTGTTTGTTACAAAGTGACGAATTTCGAGGGCGAAATTCTTTTTAAGGGGGGTAGAATGTAACACCCGAGACTTTTATGTTATATAAATCATCAAAGGAATCTTTTTCTACACAACACTTGCTTGGCTTGCTTTACACGCAATCGCGACCTTCCTCGATAGCTTGCGTCGTACGCAATACCGAGTTTCACTAAACAACAATATGCTATTAAAACTAGCCGTTATGAATAGTAATAACCACTTTTTGAAATTTTATAAATTTTATTTTTCAAAATGGACTTCATTTTTGGACTCAGAATATCGAAATTAGCCTAGGGTGAAATTTTGGTATTTTTCTGAAAACTTTCAATTTTTGATGAATAGTGAAACCACTAAGTGGTAGGTTAAAAACTGAATTTTGCATAAAACATAATTTTACCGCTTCTGTGAATGGAATTTCAAAAATCCGAGAGACACGGTTAATATCAAGGACTAAAATGTGGTTCAATGAGATGAAAATAATTTTTTGGTGAATAGTAACTTTTTACTATTTTTACCGCGGTTAATAGTAAATAGGGTAACTAAGGGTAAATATGATATTAATATTACCCTAACACATGTCCTAATTCTATTGGACAAGTTTAATTCGACCAAAAACAAACTTAGGAATAAAATATGACCATTTAGGCCCACTTGGATTAGATTAGGACATTTATTATTAATTTATTTAAAGAAGGGTTAAAATAGTTAAAATCAAAGTTTAATAAGTAAATCATTTTTAATATAGGGTTATACATAAGATAAATTCGATTGTAAATATTCATTAGAAATCTAAAGAGATTTCCTACATGATGGTATTTTATTTGTAATTTTTAGACATCAAATAATTTAATTTATTTATGACACAAAGATGATGCAGTAATTATCTTATTAATGAAATATTGACAAAATTGATAATATAAATACCAAAATAAATGTAATTTGAGACTTTTTATGAATTACACTAATTTTCTAGGTTACTATGATATATTATTGTTGATTTAATCAACTTGGTTCGAACATATAATTCTGTTATGACTTTCACAAAAATCATATATCAAATAGTGTCAAAATTGACACAAAATAGTTTTTAAATCAAATATTATATTATTAATTGTTATTTTATTCCTAAAAATCTATGGTCCGGCCAAATGACTTAGATAAGGATATATATATTAATAATAAACAATTTGGGGTTCGTTTGGCATGTTATAGTAAGAGTATTAACCATATAGTGAAAGAAAACAAAAAGACACGGTAAAAGTTAAATTAATTAACTTAGAGTTAAATCTAATTGATAAGGTTAAAATAATACCCTAAACTTGTCTAAATCCTATTGGTTGATAGTATTTCGACCCATCCCCACTTTAGCTTCGAAATAAGACCCTTTGGAACCATTATAAACCGATTTTGACTTTAATATAAAATAATATTTTGAGATATTCCTAAGGTGCCCTTCTCCTCCCTTATAAAAGGGCACCTCCTCCCCCTCCTCCTCACACCAATTTGAGCACTCAAGCTCGGCCAACCCCTGCCATTTTCTCCTCCCCACTTCCCTAGAATAATCCTAGAGGTCCTGGTATTCTCCAAAGACCAATCTTAGTTCCTTAAGTGGAGGATTCAAAGAGGCGTTCCAAAGAAGAGGTAATATCCATTACCGATCTTTTCAATTTCTTTCTTCTTCAACTTCTTCTTCTTTAGTTGTTTCATGATAAAGTAATAACATCAGTATTACTTACATACTGATATGTTATTATAAATATGAAACAACCCTAATTCACCTTCTATCCATCCTACGGAAAAATGAAATCACCGCGCGTGCGTACGAACGGAATACCGTCTCCACGCCATGGTGTAATCTATTTTCCACCATCACCTTACAAGGATGGGTATAATGGTGTAATGAGTAACTATATATGATTATTATTAAGTAATATTGATACTGAAATAATATATATATATATACTGCAATACAATTCCACGATCATAGGAACGATATCATCACTCGTGCGTACGTACGGAATACCGTCTCCACGATGTGATGCGATTCGTTCTACATGATCTTCATTTCATAATGATTATATAAATGAATTGAATGAATGAATATGGTATATACTACACTAATACCATTATGGAAATGAATTATCTATAACCTAAAGATAAGAATAAGAATTTATTCAACAAAACACGCATAAGAACAAAAAGTTATAAAGACCCGAGTAACAAGTAACAATGAAATATTACTAACAAGAAGTTAATAATATGACCATATATGATCTCATATCAATATGTATGATTCTGGAATAAGTCAATAACATTATTTAAACCATTATACAGGAGCTTCGGACACGAACAAAGCAAATTGGACCTAAGGTAAGGGAAATATCACAATCTCATTTTTATCCGAGATTGTTTATTCGTAAGTATTTACTGGGGTGTATTTTATCATCCACATCCATGTTCCCTCAATATGTAATATTGTTTCCATCCACTTGAAATAGTTTAAATCCAATTTTACCCTTAGGTGAGTTTTTAGTAAAGAATATGAAAGGAATCTTTTGTCGTTTTTCCGTACGAGGTACTTTTTGACTTTTCCGACAAAAGTACGAAGAATGTTTTTTTTAACTTATACGGCATGAATGGATTTTTAAAACATTACTTCAAAGAAGCTTCCTTTACAAGTTTTCAAGTTTATTTTTAATCAACTTCTTTTATTTTAAAGTTGTATGACATGTTATGAAAGGAAAAATGTTTTTGAAGAAGAAAGGATATTTTCCTCAAGAACTCAATTCAAGTGTTTTATCAAAATTATTTTCCATCTAAGATAATAAAGGGTTCTGTTTCTATCCATATTTTTACATTGGTTTGACTATGTTGTGATGGAATTATGTTTATGAATGCCTTTATCTTATATGAATTGATTTATGATGTCATGATGTTTCAAGAATCCCATTTTTGTTATATGTGTTATGCGATGATGTATGTTTTATGATTATGTGGCACACATAAGAAAGGATTCACTATAAGATGGGTGGGACCTATATCTCCCTCCAATGCATTGGGTAATGATTTTATATCTCATGAGATAGACATGGCTGGAACGGAAGGTTATTTCGGTTCAGTGATACAGGACTGAAACGAGGAGTGAACTCGGTTCAGAAAGGGACTTTGTCCACTAAGATAGTCTTGGCAATGAGTCATGACTAACAAGAAATGATTTCCATGATTATGTGTGCATGCCACAAAGTTTCAAGTTTTATGTTATGATTATGGGGATCTCATTTTCACTTCTATGATTTATTCCATGTTAAGATATTATGATCTCTTTTGCAGGTTTTGATAAAGATATGATATGATTTTTATTTCCTTTATTTTCCCTTGCTGAGCATTTGAGCTCACCCTTTTTGTGTTTTCTTTTCCCCAGGTCAGGAAGATGGATATTAAGTCGAATATGCTAAAAGGGACCCTAGATATGATGTAATAAATGGGAGACACTGTAGAAGATTTATGAACCAGTTGTTTATGTTTCCCAGTTTCTAAAGACACTATACCTATACGGTCCTTTGTGGTTTTGTCATATGTTGTAATAAGTGTGCTTCAATTTTGAAGTATTAACAATGTATGTAAAGTGTGGGTTGTTATAGTTGGTATCAGAGGAAAGGTATAGTCAACCTTTGGAAACTAGGATGTGAAAGCCTTAGTAAGAACCCTAAGGATAAGTCTAAGCATAGAACACAATCTTAGTGTTTTAGAAATGGCCTTGAATAACCTAGGATAAGACCTTAAGCATGAAAATTTTATTCTTGAATTATGTGGTTTCCTATTATAATTAGTGTTGCTCACACTATTCTTCTTGGTTTTAGTCAATGGCTGGAACCCGAAGGAACCGTGTTAATGCGGAATGCGATGGGCAATGCAATGATTGTCCCCCTGAGCAACCAAACGATATGGGAGCTGGAATGCAAAATCTTGTAGCCATGCTCACACAACTTTCTCAAGCTATGAATCATGCAGGATTTCCAAACGAACAAAGGAGGGAGCAACATTCTGTTGAATCCTTCATGAGGCAGCGTCCACCATCTTTCAGCGGGTCTACTGATCCATTAGTTGCTGAACAATGGATTAGTACTACTGAAAAGATATTTTCAGTTCTTCAATGTTCTGAGCATGATAAAGTCATCCTAGCAGTGTATCGTTTGGAAGGAGATGCGGATCAATGGTGGAATCTTGTTAAGAATACGAGGCAAAGGGATGAAATTGAGTCTATGGAATGGGACGAGTTCAAGAACTTATTTTTCAATAAGTACTTCCCTCGTATTCTCTGAACAAAGATGGAGAAAGAGTTCCTTGAACTGAAGCAAAGGGATGATGAATCTGTTAGTACCTATGAAGCAAATTTTACAAGACTTGCAAGGTACGCTTCTGGTATTATTATCCAACCTGAGAGTAAGATCGATCGATTCTTTAGTGGCTTAAAACCAAGTCTTCGAAGGGCGTTAGCCATAAGGTACTTCAATAGCTACGAGGAAATCGTTCGATGTGCTCTCAAAGTCGAGATGGAGATTGGAGTAACCAATCAGTCACATGGGTTTGATAAGAAGAGGAAGATGGAATTCAAAGAAAAATCTAAAGAGCACACGGAAAAGAAGATGAACTTCCCCTTATGCTCAAAGTGTGGAAAGAAACATGGAGGGAGTTGTCTTAAAGGGACAAGTAAATGTTTTAAATGTGGAAAGAAAGGTCATCGGGCATTTGAATGCCGTGATAATGGGAAGAAGATGTCTAATGATGCAAACAAAGGAAGGGATACACAGAATGAACCTGCTACACTTCAGTGTTTCAAGTGCAAGGAGATGGAGCATTATGCCAATCAATGCCCAAATCCAAGGGTTGATGATGATGGTCGACGACAACAAACTCTTAAGGCTAAAGACAAAGGAAATTCACATGCAATTTCTATCAGCGAGGTGGAGTACGATAACGATGTGGTGAAAGGTACACTTACCATCCACTCTAAAGTAGCAAATGTTTTATTTGATTCTGGATCCACCCACTCTTTTATTTCTGAAAAATTTTCTAAGGGTATCACCGTATTACCTCAACAATTAGATGTTGAGTTAGCTGTGACAACACCTAATGGCACATCAATCGCATCAGAAGTTTATAATTCTTCTCCGATCGAAGTTTGTGGGAAAGTGCTTCCTGCAAATCTTGTGATCCTTCCTTTAGTGGAATTTGATGTGATTCTTGGCATGGATTGGCTTTCTCTACATGGAGCTCATATCAATTGCCAAAGAAGGGAAGTCACATTTCATATTCCAGATCAATCTACGATCGTATACCAATGCAAGGATGAACATAACCTTCTAGTGGAAATTTCTTCCATCTTATGGGTATTGATTCCACTAAATGAAGGTTATTTATCTCAAATGGTTGGTGAGAAACTCACGATTAAGAATATGCCCATTGTACGGGAGTTTGATGATGTCTTTCCGGAGGAATTTCCGGGTCTTCCACCAAATCGTGAAGTTGAGTTTTCAATAGAACTCGTACCGGGTGCTTTGCCTATTTCAAAGACACCTTATAGAATGGCCCCAATTGAGTTGCAGGAATTGAAGAAGCAACTCCAAGATAATCTTGATAAGGGATTCATACGCCCTAGTGCGTCACCTTGGGGAGCACCTGTTCTATTTGTTAAGAAGAAAGATGGATCAATGAGACTCTGCATTGATTATCGAGAACTTAACAAGATCACTATCAAGAACAAATATCCTCTCCCACGCATTGATGACTTATTTGACCAACTACGCGGAGCTCAATACTTTTCCAAGATTGATCTTCATTCAGGGTATCATCAATTAAGGGTCAAAAGGGAGGATATACCAAAGACGGCTTTCCGTACAAGGTATGGACACTATGAATTTATAGTGATGCCATTTGGTCTTACTAATTCCCCTGCTATCTTCATGGATCTAATGAATAGAGTCTTTAGAGACTATCTTGATCAATTTGTGGTAGTCTTTATAGACGATATTCTTGTCTATTCAAAGAGCAAGTAAGAGCATGAAGATCACTTGAGAATTATATTGAAGACCCTGAGAAAGGAGAAGCTTTATGCCAAATTTACCAAGTGTGAATTTTGGCTTCAAAAAGTTGCATTTTTGGGTCATATAATCTCAAAAGAGGGGATATCTGTGGATCCAGCAAAAACAGAGGTTATCGAAAGATGGTCAAGACCAACAACAGTAACTGAGATCCGAAGTTTTCTTGGTTTGGCTGGTTATTATCGACGTTTTGTAAAAGATTTTTCACGATTATCTAATCCACTCACCAAGTTGACTCGGAAAGGAGTTAAGTTTGTCTGGACAGAGGAATGTGAAGAGAATTTCAAGGAGTTGAAAAGAAGGTTATCCAGTGCACCTGTGCTCACACTGCCTTGTAGTGGAGAAAGGTTTGTGATCTACAGTGATGCATCCAAGAAGGGATTGGGGTGTGTTCTTATGCAAAATGATATGGTGATAGCTTATGCCTCACGACAGTTGAAAATCCATGAGCAAAATTACCCAACACATGATTTGGAGTTGGCTGCGGTAATCTTTGCATTAAAGATTTGGAGGCATTACCTTTATGGTGAAAGGTGTGATATTTATACTGATCATAAAAGTTTAAAGTATATTTTCACACAAAAGGAGCTGAATATGCGCCAAAGAAGATGGTTGGAGCTGATTAAGGATTATGACTGCTCAATCCATTACCACCCTGGGAAAGCAAACAAGGTGGCAGATGCATTAAGTCGACAAGACCATGCTAGTTTATCCATGATGAGGATCACAAAAGATCCAATATTTATGGATTTACAAAGGATGGATCTTGGAATTATAATGGAAGGGGAACAATCTTATCTTTCTCAAATGAATGTTCAACCATCTATACATGTGAAGAATAAAGAGGCACAGAAAGAAGATGTCGAGTTACAAAAGAAGGTGAGAAATGTTCCTGAATTCAACCTTGATTGTGATGGGATAATAAAGTTCAGGAATCGGGTTTGCGTTCCTCCCATCCCCGAATTAAAGAAAGAGCTGCTGGATGAGGCTCATAGTTCTTCATTCTCTATTCATCCTGGAAGCACGAAGATGTATAGGGACCTGAAAGAGTACTTCTGGTGGGATGGCATGAAAAGAGATGTTGCTGAATATGTCTCTCGATGCTTGGTTTGTCAACAAGTTAAAGCTGAGAGACAGAAGTCTAAGGGGATGTTACAACCATTACCCATACCCGAATGGAAATGGGAAAACATCACTATGGACTTTGTCACAGGACTTCCTAAAACATCCAAAGGCAATAATGCTATCTGGGTCATAGTTGATCGTCTTACAAAGTCTGCACACTTCATTCCTATTAGAGAGGATTTCTCTCTAGATCAGCTTGCCAGGATATATGTAAAGGAAGTGGTAAGATTGCATGGAGTACCACTTTCTATTATATCTGATCGAGATCCGAGATTTACCTCGAAGTTCTGGCGAAGTCTTCAGCATACTCTGGATACAGAGTTGAGTTTCAGCACTGCTTATCATCCCCAGACAGACGGTCAGTCTGAGAGAACAATTCAAACCCTAGAAGATATGTTGAGAGCTTGCTCTATGGATTTCAAAGGAGGTTGGGATCAACACCTACCTTTGGTGGAATTTTCTTATAATAATAGCTTTCACTCCAGTATTCAGATGGCTCCTTATGAAGCTCTCTATGGAAAGAAATGCAGGACTCCAACTTGCTGGGATGAAGTTGGGGAAAGAAAGCTATTAGGACCTGATCTCGTTGATGAAATGGCAGAAAAGGTTAGATCTATTCAACAACACATAAGAGCAGCTCAGAGTCGACAGAAAAGTTATGCCGACAACCGAAGAAAAGACCTAGAGTTTGAAGTAGGCGATAAAGTGTTCTTACGAATATCTCCCTGGAAGAGGGTTATGAGATTTGAAAAGAAGGGGAAGTTGAGCCCTAGATATATCGGTCCTTTTGAAATACTAGATCGTGTTGGGAAGGTAGCTTACCGATTGGCGCTTCCACCGAATCTCTCTCAAGTTCACGATATGTTCCATGTATCTCTCCTGAGAAAGTACATACCAGATCCTTCACATGTACTCAGCTCAGAAGTTGTACCGCTGGAGCAAGATCTTTCTTATGAAGAACAGCCGATAGATATTCTGGATCGTAGCGAAAAAGTCCTACGAAACAAGACCACTCGCTTGGTGAAAGTTTTATGGAGGAACCACCAACTTGAAGAAGCTACATGGGAGCTTGAGGATATGATGAGGGAGAAGTATCCTCATTTGTTTGTTACAAAGTGACGAATTTCGAGGGCAAAATTCTTTTTAAGGGGGGTAGAATGTAACACCCGAGACTTTTATGTTATATAAATCATCAAAGGAATCTTTTTCTACACAACACTTTCTTGGCTTGCTTTACACGCAATCGCGACCTTCCTCGATAGCTTGCGTCGTACGCAATACCGAGTTTCACTAAACAACAATATGCTATTAAAACTAGCCGTTATGAATAGTAATAACCACTTTTTGAAATTTTATAAATTTTATTTTTCAAAATGGACTTCATTTTTGGACTCAGAATATCGAAATTAGCCTAGGGTGAAATTTTGGTATTTTTCTGAAAACTTTCAATTTTTGATGAATAGTGAAACCACTAAGTGGTAGGTTAAAAACTGAATTTTGCATAAAACATAATTTTACCGCTTCTGTGAATGGAATTTCAAAAATCCGAGAGACACGGTTAATATCAAGGACTAAAATGTGGTTCAATGAGATGAAAATAATTTTTTGGTGAATAGTAACTTTTTACTATTTTTACCGCGGTTAATAGTAAATAGGGTAACTAAGGGTAAATATGATATTAATATTACCCTAACACATGTCCTAATTCTATTGGACAAGTGTAATTCGACCAAAAACAAACTTAGGAATAAAATATGACCATTTAGGCCCACTTGGATTAGATTAGGACATTTATTATTAATTTATTTAAAGAAGGGTTAAAATAGTTAAAATCAAAGTTTAATAAGTAAATCATTTTTAATATAGGGTTATACATAAGATAAATTCGATTGTAAATATTAATTAGAAAGCTAAAAAGATTTCCTACATGATGGTATTTTATTTGTAATTTTTAGACATCAAATAATTTAATTTATTTATGACACAAAGATGATGCAGTAATTATCTTATTAATGAAATATTGACAAAATTGATAATATAAATACCAAAATAAATGTAATTTGAGACTTTTTATGAATTACACTAATTTTCTTGGTTACTATGATATATTATTGTCGATTTAATCAACTTGGTTCGAACATATAATTCTGTTATGACTTTTACAAAAATCATATATCAAATAGTGTCAAAATTGACACAAAATAGTTTTTAAATCAAATATTATATTATTAATTGTTATTTTATTCCTAAAAATCTAAGGTTCGGCCAAATGACTTAGATAAGGATATATATATTAATAATAAACAATTTGGGGTTAGTTTGTCATGTTATAGTAAGAGTATTAACCATATAGTGAAAGAAAACAAAATGACACGGTAAAAGTTAAATTAATTAACTTAGAGTTAAATCTAATTGATAAGGTTAAAATAATACCCTAAACTTGTCTAAATCCTATTGGTTGATAGGATTTCGACCCATCCCCACTTTATCTTCGAAATAAGACCCTTTGGAACCATTATAAACCGATTTTGAATTTAATATAAAATAATATTTTGAGATATTCCTAAGGTGCCCCTCTCCTCCCTTATAAAAGGGCACCACCTCCCCCTCCTCCTCACACCAATTTGAGCACTCAAGCTCGGCCAACCCCTGACATTTTCTCCTCTCCACTTCCCTAGAATAATCCTAGAGGTCCTGGTCTTCTCCAAAGACCAATCTTAGTTCCTTAAGTGGAGGATTCAAAGAGGCGTTCCAAAGAAGAGGTAATATCCATTACCGATCTTTTCAATTTCTTTCTTCTTCAACTTCTTCTTCTTTAGTTGTTTCATGATAAAGTAATAACATCAGTATTACTTACATACTGATATGTTATTATAAATATGAAACAACCCTAATTCACCTTCTATCCATCCTACGGAAAAATGAAATCACCGCGCGTGCGTACGAACGGAATACCGTCTCCACGCCGTGGTGTAATCTATTTTCCACCATCACCTTACAAGGATGGGTATAATGGTGTAATGAGTAACTATATATGATTATTATTAAGTAATATTGATACTGAAATAATATATATATATACTCCAATACAATTCCACGATCATAGGAACGATATCATCACTCGTGCGTACGTACGGAATACCGTCTCCACGATGTGATGCGATTCGTTCTACATGATATTCATTTCATAATGATTATATAAATGAATTGAATGAATTAATATGGTATATACTACACTAATACCATTCTGGAAATGAATTATCTATAACCTAAAGATAAGAATAAGAATTTATTCAACAAAACACGCATAAGAACAAAAAGTTATAAAGACCCGAGTAACAAGTAACAATGAAATATTACTAACAAGAAGTTAATAATATGACCATATATGATCTCATATCAATATGTATGATTATGGAATAAGTCAATAACATTATTTAAACCATTATACAGGAGCTTCGGACACGAACAAAGCAAATTGGACCTAAGGTAAGGGAAATATCACAATCTCATTTTTATCCGAGATTGTTTATTCGTAAGTATTTACTGGGGTGTATTTTATCATCCACATCCATGTTCCCTCAATATGTAATATTGTTTTCATCCACTTGAAATAGTTTAAATCCAATTTTAACCTTAGGTGAGTTTTTAGTAAAGAATATGAAAGGAATCTTTTGTCGTTTTTCCGTACGAGGTACTTTTTGACTTTTCCGACAAAAGTACGAAGAATGTTTTTTTTAACTTATACGGCATGAATGGATTTTTAAAACATTACTTCAAAGAAGCTTCCTTTACAAGTTTTCAAGTTTATTTTTAATCAACTTCTTTTATTTTAAAGTTGTATGACATGTTATGAAAGGAAAAATGTTTTTGAAGAAGAAAGGATATTTTCCTCAAGAACTCAATTCAAGTGTTTTATCAAAATTATTTTCCATCTAAGATAATAAAGGGTTCTGTTTCTATCCATATTTTTACATTGGTTTGACTATGTTGTGATGGAATTATGTTTATGAATACCTTTATCTTATATGAATTGATTTATGATGTCATGATGTTTCAAGAATCCCATTTTTGTTATATGTGTTATGCGATGATGTATGTTTTATGATTATGTGGCACACATAAGAAAGGATTCACTATAAGATGGGTGGGACCTATATCTCCCTCCAATTCATTGGGTAATGATTTTATATCTCATGAGATAGACATGGCTGGAACGGAAGGTTATTTTGGTTCAGTGATACAGGACTGAAACGAGGAGTGAACTCGGTTCAGAAAGGGACTTTGTCCACTAAGATAGTCTTGGCAATGAGTCATGACTAACAAGAAATGATTTCTATGATTATGTGTGCATGCCACAAAGTTTCAAGTTTTATGTTATGATTATGGGGATCTCATTTTCACTTCTATGATTTATTCCATGTTAAGATATTATGATCTCTTTTGCAGGTTTTGATAAAGATATGATATGATTTTTATTTCCTTTATTTGCCCTTGCTGAGCATTTGAGCTCACCCTTTTTGTGTTTTCTTTTCCCCAGGTCAGGAAGATGGATATTAAGTAGAATATGCTAAAAGGGACCCTAGATATGATGTAATAAATGGGAGACACTGTAGAAGATTTATGAACCAGTTGTTTATGTTTCCCAGTTTCTAAAGACACTATACCTATACGGTCCTTTGTGGTTTTGTCATATGTTGTAATAAGTGTGATTCAATTTTGAAGTATTAACAATGTATGTAAAGTGTGGGTTGTTATATTAATGATGCTCATACATGTGAGATATTTGTCTTCAATCCTAAAACTATATAATGAAAACAATGAAAATCCATCAAGAATGAATACAACCATCATGAAAATGATAATTCCTAATACTCATTTAATTACATTTGTCATAATTTTATCTATTTTTTATGTTAATTTTTTTTACATTTTTATCCAATTATAATTTTTTTATACATATGTTTATAGAAGTCATATTTTTTTTTCAAATATCAGAAGCATCCTACAAGAGAAATAAATGCTTCTTTCTAAGAATATTACATCAATTTCTATTTCCATGTTCTTTCATTTTCCAAGAACCTATATTATGTATTGAGTCGATGTTATTACTAAAAAAACATTCTCATTGTTAAAATCCCGAATAGTGGAGAAATATAATGTCCCTGTTTTTCTGAATTCTCATGATATAATGGCCACATGAGCTTCATCTTTTCATATATCGTTCAACAATAAGAATTTTTTTTTTCAATCAGAACATTGAGTCAATATGCATTGTTAGAAGTTAGAAAAATAATGTCAATAGAAATAATTTTATCATTGGAATTTTGAAATTTTTAGAGCCTTTGGGATGTGTAGGAATTATCCATACCTCAGTACAACACACAGTGTGATTGGTATGGCTCCAAGTTCTTATTTCTATTTAAAACTGACATCAAATTTAGAAAAAAGGACACTTCAAATACTCCAAACTGAGAAAACCTATTCTGATTGTTTTGATACATTATGAGAATGATCCCTAAGTCATTTTGGATCTAAGGAATTATACTCACCTCGATCTGATATGTGATGTTCCTGATATGATTCAAAGTGTTTGTTATCAATTTAAATTAAATATATAAATACAAAAAATATCACTCATTGAAAACAAAGAAAGCATGCTTCGATTTTCTTGATAATCATGGACAAATATTCATTATTTATTTTTAATTTATAGGAATCGTTTCTCATCAAACTGATATAAGATGTGATTTGTTTTACTCATAGTGCATATTTCAAGTCTAAAATGATATTTTAGTAAAAATGATATGTGATATACTCAAAAATAAGAAAACATATTTTGATTGTTTTGATAATCTAGGAAATTGATCCATAAGTCATTTGAGAAATGTCAGAATCAGCCGAACCTCAATCAAACTTATAGTGTAACCGATATTACTCCAAGTGTGTGCTTTTATTTAAAATTGACACCAGTTTTAGTAAAAATGACAAATGAACTACTCAAAACATAGAAAGCGCATTCATTTTTTTTTAAAAAATTGAAAAACGATATATATATAATCATTGACATGTAGCAATCATCCACAGATCAATCTAATACATAGTGTGCCTGGTATGACTCAAAATGTGTCATTTTATTAAAAATTAACATCTATTTTTTTAAAAGGACAACTGTCGTACTCAAAATAATATTATTTTTATTTTTATACACTCGTAAAATGACCTATATGTTATTTGTGACATGTTGGAATTAATTTCACCTCAATCTGATACATGATGATCTCGATATTACTCAATGTGTATATCATCAATTTTAAGATGACATTTTAGTTCAAAAAGAGTCACTTACTAAAAATAATGAAATTAAATCTAATTTTCTTAATAACATAGGAAATAAATTAATATGTCATTTTTGATGTGTATGAATTGGACTCACATAAAATCGATACACGATGTGATTAGTATAATTCAAAGTTTTTGTTTCCTATTAAAAATGACATTGTAGTAAAAAATAGAAGTAATTTACCCAAAAATAAGTGAACATGTTCAATTATTTTTGATACTTTAGGAAAATTTTATATGAGTCATTTTAGATGTGTGGGAATTAGATGCACCTTAATTTGATGTATGGCGTGACCAGTATGACTAAAAATGCATCTTTTTTAAAAAAATTGAGATCAATTTTCGTAAAAAGAATAAATTACATACTTAAAAAGAATAAAATGAATTCATATTATTTTGATACATCCGAAAAACTATACAAAAGTCATTTTTTATATTAATGAATAAACCAAACCTTTATCTGATACACGATATTCTCGGTAAGACACCAAGCGTGTCTTTTTATTTAAAATTATCATCCATTTTTGCAAGAAAGACAAAAAATCTAAACAAATACAAGAAAAATAAATCATATTATTTTGATAATTTAGGAAAATGATAAATAATTCAGTTGTGACTTTTAAGAATCAACCTCACCTCAATAATATACATGATGTTCTCGGTAAGACTTAGTGTGCATGTTTTTATTTAAAATTGAAATCTATTTTAGTAAAAAGGATGACTAACCTACTCAAAATTGAGAAAAAACATTAGGATTGTTTTGATAAACTCAAAAAATGATCCCTTATACATCTCTAAGGTTTATACTGATCGTCAATCCGATACATGATGTGTTCGGTATGGCTCATTGTGTCTATTATTAGTATAAAATTGAAATTTTAGTTCAAAAAGTGTTAATCACTGAAAATTGAGAATACATTTTCATATTTTCATGATAATTTAATAAATTGATTAATAATTAGTTTTTTATGTTCAGGAATATATCTCACATCTAAACAAAATAAGCTGTGATTGGTTTGAGTAAAAGTTCTTGTGTCTAGTTTAAAATGATATTTTAGTAAAAACGAAATGTGACGTACTGAAAACGGAGTAAAAAGAATTGAATTGTACTCATGGATTTAGAAAATTATACATATTTTATTTGATATGGGTTGGAATCAGACACACCTCAATCCCACACATGGTGAGACTAGTATGACTCAAAGTGTGTCTTTTTATTATAAATTGACATCAATTTTAGTGAAATGGATAACTGACATACTCAATATTGTAAAAAACACTAATATTGTTTTTATAAATTTGGAAAAGGATCTATATAATAGTATTATGTGTAGGATACACTAAACATTATTCTAAATTACGGTTTTCCCTGGATGGTTGTAAATGAATTTTTAGTAGTTTACAACACTAAAACATGCATGGAGCAGTAAAAAACATTGAAAATTACCTCACTTTGATGTGAAATCATGGTAAAATGATCAACGAATTATTTTACATGAATTCCTTGAAACCAATTAATATAAAATTCTGTTTGTTCAAAATTACTTGGTAAACACTTCATAAATGTACATATGGATTTAAAAACTAGTTTTCGGGGGGGGGTCAAAACCTGGAAAATGATGTTGGATTTCTATGAAATCAAGGGGAATGATCCCTAGATGGAATTGTGAAATGTAAGAACAAATGATATGTAATTCTGAATTACTATTCTTCCAGAATGGTCTTAAATGTTTTTTAGTGTTTCAAAACACTAAATTGCGTGTTGATGTGTAAAAACAATAAAACATGAAACTAGATTGGTGTGAAATCATTGGAAAATAATAGATTAGTATTTTTTGACATGAAGGTATAGAAAACATGTTAATATAATATGATGTATTGTCGTAATTACTCAATAATCACTTCATAAAGGTATAATATTATTTACAAACATGTTTCAGGGGGGTCACAAATAGGAAAAATACATTAGATTTCCCTAAAATCAGGGAACACTTATAGTATATTAAATTGTGGAAATATATGAAACAATGACATTTCATTTCGAAATACATTTTTCTTTAGATGTTCATAAACATATTTTAAGTGATTTAAAATAGTTAAATGTGTGTGGAATGGTCAAAACTATATGAAACGATTTTATATTAATGTGAAATCCTGGAAAAAAATTATTGAGTTGATTTTGAAAGTTAGGACATGATATGATATCATTGTCTTTAAAATATGTTTATTATGTAAAGTTCAAGCACAATTCACATAACTTTAAAAATAAATTTGAATATTTACTTGTCCCGTTTCAGTTTCAAGTGTTTAATCTTAATTTACATTGGTATATTTATGTTTTCAACGTGTTTTTAATTTTATATTATTATTTTTTCTATTAAAATTTATTCAGTTGAATTAGAAAAATAATTTTTTTGTTCAAAATTATGAATATATTATATTTATTTTTCCATTATTATTTTATTACATTAATTCCTTGTTTTTTGTAGGTGGAAAATATTGATAGTAGGAAGAAGGGTGACCATTCCGTTTGATGAAACTGTTTTAGTTTTCTACTTTAAGTTTGTTTTTTTTTTGTTTACTTTTATTTGTTTTTATATTTTGTTACTAGATAGATGACATGGTTATATTCAATTTATTAGATGATGTGGAGGTATAAACATTAAGAAATGGTCTTTATGTTGATGTATATTTTGAAAGAGTTGTTAGTAAACATTTTTAATACGAATATATTGATTAAAGAGGTATTGCTTCATAGATATATGGGTTGATTGAAATTGATTTTATAATAACTTTCTATGTTTGAATATATGATTGTGGATGTACGACGTATATATGATGGATTTACTATATGTTCATGTCTTCGTATATTTCATTTTAATTTTTTTATTATAGTTTTTTTAATAAATATTAAATAAATGATTTAGCAGTGGTTTTTTGTAACTGCAGATGAATACAATAAGTAAAATATATGTCTCTACAGTTACAATTAAAAATTGCTAAAACAAACCACCGCTCAAATGTTGAGCGCTGGATTGTCTCATTTTATTTATATTTAATGAAGATATTTTATTAAATAAAATAATCCCTACTAAATTAACATGAAAGATATACTAAATGATCCAGAAAATGACACATAATAGTACAACCATGAAATTAAAAAAATTGTTGTTAAATGACTCTTGACCCTGAAATATGTTTCCATTTTAATAACATATACTTTATTATCAGGTGTCCTTTTAAACTATCAGTAGTCTCCAAAAGAACCACCATGAATAAACTTTTTTTCACTACATTTTCTTACATAATGTTTAATTACACTGTCTAAATATAATTTTTTCCACCAATTTGGTTTTAAGAATACATTTTTCTTAAAAAATTAGTTTTAATTGAGATTGAATTTCATAAATTGACTTTTTTGAACCAACTAATACTTTTCAGAAAATATATAAAATTTTATAATAAACTAAGATATTAGGAATAATAATAATTTTAATTAAATATTACTAGTACAAAAATTATTTGAATACAAATGATAAAATGATTTTATTATGTCCTTAATGATTTTTAAGTGTTAAAAATTTTACAATGTATTTTCAACCTATTATTTTTAAAAAAATAATGATTATTTTATTAAAAGTAATTTTTATCATATTTATATAATTATTAAAATAAAATGAAAATCATTTTTTAAATCAGAACTCCAAATTTAGTTATTGGTGAATTTATGATAATTTTATAAAATACTTTATTTTTTGTGAATTGTAAAAATATCGCTTGAGGATTTTGGTATGTTTACTGACTTCATAATTATGTCAAAATGATATAATAATTTTTAAACATCAATCCACATGTTTAAATATTTTATTTTATTACTATCAAATATTATTGTAGATTTTAATCAATTTCCCACCCTATAAGTTACATTCCAAGAAAACATGGAAACATGGTCTTTATAACACTTATTTTGTGAAGACATTACTTTTCCTAGCCGAAAGAAGTAATATAATATGATTTTCAGTTCATGTGAGTTAAAATAACATAAATTTTTTCCAAAATTTGCATAACCTTGGGAAAAAACAATTGTTTTCATTTTCCATAACCTAGATTTCCAATGCATATATTCAGAAATCATTAAACAAATACTCTACTTTTTCTATAAATAACCACCCTTTATCCATTTCATTACAATAAAAATCCATCCTCCATAAATAACTATTATTTTTATTTCATAAGGAGACCCCCAGAGTTTCCTCATTCCCCTAAGGATTAATTCCTCAAGATCTATGAGTGACTATTCAAGGTAAGGGAAGTATCCTTATTTTTACTTCGATTCAAGAACCTCTTTTCGTATAAATATTATAAATGTCATGTTTACTATATTATATTACAATTCCTATCTTAATAATAGTTCCAAATTGTTTTATATCAATTTAAGGCCCGTTCCCCCTCTCATTTTACCATTTTTTCATAACCAAGATTAATGCCCTCTATTCTACCAAATTTACTTCTCAAAAAATGTCTCTTCTCATTTAGATATTCAATTTTATTTTTTGGTGAATACCCTAGACTCCTTATTTTAGAAGGGATTTCAACTATATGTAAAAATTATTTATCTTATTCTGATATTACCTTACATGAAACCCACATCCCCTTAATCTGGTCTTAAAATGACACAATGATCTTGTTTTCAATCACTTTTGAAATCCGTGATTTTGATATGAATCTCGTTTTTTATTCTACCCTAGTTATTCATGAAAATTTTTTTATGATATATGTGGATAAAATTAAATAATATATATTGATGGTTCACCATGTTATCCCTCCAATTCATTTTATAAATAATTCATTCTCTATAGATGACAAGTTTTACAATACATTGGTGAATAACCTTAGTAATTTTTCATTGATGACACCATGGTGATTAAAAATTGTGATATGATTATGAATGTATGAAATAAATGTTTTATCCACATTTCCATTTGTTGACTCATGTTATTTTTATTATGATATTACTCTTTTTCCATTTCACGCACCACATTGATATTCCTCATGTTCTTACTGATACCCCTCACAAATACATGAAAAAAATTTCCCTTATTGATCCATATTCTCATTGATATCCTTTTATGTATGACCCTAGGTTATGATATTAAATAAATGTACTTTGAATGTATGTATTAGGAATCCATTCAAGTGGATTAGATGAATTTTTTGTATTCTCTTGTATATTGTTCTTGATTTTCATGAAACAAAACATTATAAGATCCTTCATTTTATACCATGTAATGAAAAGATTATATAATAATAATGAGGGATGTCATAGTTGATATAAAATGATGGTTTGATTTTTTTGGAAATTTGGATCTGAAAACATTAGGAAAAACCCTAGGGAAATATTTAAATATAAGAAAACATACTAGTATTTTGGTGAAGTATTATGTATGTGGTTTCTGGGAAAAAAATCCTTATCGGGATACGATCAAGTGGGCATGTTTTTAACACAAATGTATCTAGGGGTAATAGAAAAAACAACACTTAGAGCTAGACTCAAATAGTAATTAGATCATGATAATAGGTCTTGCATTATTCCTAGATTGAAACTCCTGGGGTATATTTGTTCAATTCTAATCTTTCTATGAACTATTATCCATGATTTATAGAAAATATATTTGTTACTTACAATAACATATTAAAGCATGATGTTTTAAGACATAAAATTACATCATAATTATAAGTCACATAAATGAATCATTTTTCTCACTATGGTTTTAATCATTTAGAAAATAGTGGGAACTAGGATGAACTGCATAAACGATGAATCTAATAGACCATGTGTTGATGACCCTCTAATTGAATCCAGAATGAAAATCTTCATAATAATGATGAATCAGACAACTTGAGTTATGAATAACAACATAAAAAATATGAGAGACCATATTCACCTCAAAGGGAACAACTTTCCATTGTGTCATTTATACTTCAATTATAACCATTTTTAGTGGATCTACAATCCCATTGATTACTAAAAAGTAGATAATCTCTATAGAAAATTCCTTTTTGAAAACAATAGAAACTAACCCAATCTATATACCTCTTAAAGGGATAATCATATTGATGGTGGAAGATGATTAAAAACATAGTTCCAAGATGGGAGATTGATTTTATTCAGTGGGAAGAGTTCAAAGGATCATTTTTTATTAAATATCTCCCTCATTCAATGAAAATGAAAATATAAAAGGAATTCCTAGAGCTGAGTTAGAAGGAAATAAATATGTGGGAAGCAATGAGAAAAAAATTTAAAAGACTTTATCATTACACCAATAGCTTTGTTATGGATGCAATGAAAATTTTTATAGATTATGAAGTGGACTAAGATCCCACATATGGAATAATCTATCCAATTTATACTATCAAATCTATGAAGTGATAACACAGAGATCTATGAAGGTTGATATGGAGTTTGTAGAGACATAGTGGTATCACAAATCAAAAAAAAAAGAAACCATATTCAAAGCCTAACATAGGGAGGAACATTGATCATGTAAGAGGATGAAAGAAAGAGAAACATCCTACATACAAAAAATGTGGGAATAAGTATTCAAGATACTATTTTCTCATGAGTGTAATTTGTTATATGTGTGGAATAGATGGCCATAAATATAGAAACTATTTTGGTGAGGTGATGTCTCAACTTCTCAACAATAATGAAAAATTGAAGATGGTATTGTGCCAAGATTAATTCTAATGCTATAAGTGTGAACAACTTTAGAAACTTTTTAGTCACTATTCAAATCAAAAGGTAATATGGTGAAATTACTCTCATTCTTAGATAATTCCAAGGGAAAATTTTTGTGTTGTTTAATCACAATAGCTTGAGTAGAGGATCCAAATGATGTGGTTGATGCTACTCTTGTTGTTCTCTCAAAGATAGAAATATTTTTTTTTTGATTTTGGTTCTAAGCATTCCTTTATTTCCTCCGTCTTTTCAAATAATAGTGAATCAATCCTTGAACTTCTAAAATAAGAGTTTTCATTCAATATTCATAGATAGATTATCCAAACATCGAAATTGTATATGAACTCTAGTATTGGCTTTGGTGAGAAAAATATCATTGCAAATATAGTATTCACTTCCATGATGAAATTTCATATTATACTAGGGATGTACTGTCTCTAAAAGTAATATTCTAAGATAAACATTAGAAGAAAGGAAATCTTATTAGTATTAAATATAAAACCTATTATTATTTTCAATTGAGAGATATATCAACATGATCATTGTCTATAATCACCACTCACAACATTATTTATATATATTATTAGTGAAGAGGAAGTAGAATATGAAATTATAATAATATAATAGGTCCCCATCATTCAGGAGACCACGGACATATTTCTTCATGAGTTAACTTGACCTCCCCCAAAAAATAGAGGTGTAATTATCCATTTAACAATACATGGATCCAAGATGGTATCAAATCCCTCATATATAATGGAAAATGTAGATATGAAGAAATTAAGTAAACCAAAACAAGATCTTTTGGATAATGGGTTTATCAAAAAAATTGTGCCTATATAGGGAGCCCCTATTCTATTTGTGAAGAAGAAGGATGGATAAATGTGTCTATGTTTTGATTATAGATAATTTAATGGCATCATGGTGAAGAAAGAGTACCCTAACCAAAGGATTGATGATTTATTTGACCATATTCATGGAGATCAATTCTTCTACATGATTGAGCTTCGATCTAGTTATCATTAATTAAGGGTGATCAAATAATATATTCCAAATACAAATTTCTAATCAAGATATGATCATTTTTAGTGTCTTGTAATTACCTTCATCTTGACTTCTATTCTTTATTTATCTATTGATTTAATGAAAGTACGCTTTATGGAGTGTCTGGATAAATTAATACATGTTTTTATTTATGATATTATGATATATTCAAAAATTCATGTGGAGAATAAGTGTAACGCCCCGACCCCAGCTACCCAGAGCCGGTGCGTTACTTCGTAACATTGGCATGATCACAAAGGATCAAGTCTCGAAAGACCGATTAGTTTAGTAGCCTTGGAAACACTAGATACATTCGTAAACGTTACATTACATCATAAAGTGAAAAACTACAATAACAAAGTCTCCATAGTCCACACTCATATCCTCTTCTGACTATCCCTGCAGGTCATTCATAAAATACTTCTTCACATCCTGGAAAATATTAAAACATTGAAAGGGGTGAGCTCAGATGCTCAGTAAGGATAACAATATTGCGGAAGCTTTCATAAATAAACATTAACATTTAAGGCAATGTATAACTAAAACAAAAGCCTTTTAAACATGAACTTCAACATAATATGGCAAAAGTAAAATGAGATAATGCCATTTACTTCTTTACATGGATATTCTACTGGTCGAATAATCACATGAAATAACAATAACCACTTTCATAATGATGGAATGTATAATGCCGGACATTCTGAAACATTTTGTCAAGGCCTCGGCCAAGACGTCTAAAATGATTAAGGCCTCGGCCAAAACCATAAATCAAAATTGGGAAAGGGCCTCGGCCAATTCCACGTCTAGTTGTCTCATGAGACCTACCGATGCATCGAGGAGCTATAGCGGGCTCCACCCGTCACTTATTATGTCCAATACATTCCTCATATGAATAGGTTTAAACATATCATAAACCATAACATAATCATATCACATAAAACATGCATAAAGGAAACATAACATTTCCATATTTCAATCACAAGATATCAATACAGAACATTGATATAATAAAAACGCTTTTAAAACCATTTTCAATACCAAAATAAATGAAAAGTATAACATGGTATTTATTTTTCATTTAAAAAAAAGGGTATGGCTTGTAGAGGAAGCCAAAACTCAAATAATGGTCACGGCGGCGGAGAATTCGTTGTCGCCGGATAAGTACAGAAAGAAAAACATTCCCTTTTTGTCGTCTAGTAAAACGCTTCGTATAAAAAAGATTCCTTTTGAATAAACGTAAAAGTCAAAGGGGTTTATACACCGTATAAAAGAAAGTTGTGTATAAAACAAAATATGCCTCAATGAAAGGAGATTGAGACGAAGTCCTTAAAAAGACCATTTTTAAAATAAAATAGATATATTATGTGTATTCACTATATGTACACATAAAGAAAGTATAAATACAAGATAAGACATAATAATATCATGACATAATTTGAAAGTAGGAGATTAACCCAAAGAATGGAAATTGGGTTAAGAAGTTCCCTTACAAAGATCATTTTTAAAATAAAATAGATCTATTATGTGTATTCACTACAATTACACATAAATAATGTACAAATACAGGATATGACATAATAATATCATGACATAATTTGAAAGTAGGATATTAACCCAAAGAACGAAAATTGGGTTAAGAAGTTCCCTTACCTCGTGTCTGACTTGACTCAACCGTTCTTTAACCTCCTGAATAATAAACTAGAGTTAATATATACCTTATTAAGAACCATTTTCAATTTCATTATCCTTATTATATCACTTATTACAATGATATGAACATTATGTAATTATTTAAGTTAATAACGGTCGTTTTGTCGATCTTTGGTACTTGAGTCAAAAATAAACTTATTATAATTACAAGTTGTTCATGTGGTGAAATATCCATTATATCCGGAATTATATTCATGATGTAGATATCATATATATCATATATACAGTATATACATTCATTCATAATGTCACGTAACATTTAGAGGTAAGAAATGAAATGCACCGTTCATGGAGACGGTAAGCCGTACGTACGCATGAACGCTACTTTCATTTCAATTTCATATTTAATGGAAGTAAATCATAATGATATAAATGTATAATATAATTCCAGTATAATATAGTGTATAATACCATTTACTCCATCCTTTATACATCCCACATATGGCATTTACGATTCAAATCACTTTGAGGGGGCGGTAGTCCGCACTTCCTAAAATGAAATTATCGCGTTTTACCCATAATGGAAATCATAAAGTATGCCATAAATGAGAAATACAGAAGCATAAGTAAAACAAAAACATATTATATATCATATATAAAAATAGTGACATCATAATGGCCACCTTTGAAGGTGTTAAATGAGTGTTGAACAATCATCGTTTCGGGAGGCAGAATTTCGCCATCCACGGAAACCTTATGTTCTTTAACCATTTGATGTAGTTGTGTGGAAGTGTAGCTCAAATAAATCTTATAACAACATCCTAGTATATTTAAGATACTGGTGTTGTTACAAAAGAAGTAAATAAAAAGAGTTTAGGGGGTTGGAGAAGCAAAATAAAACAAAAGAACATGAGAGAATGAATTACCTTAAAAAGTGTAACTCCTTTTGAGTTGAGCCTAAAGGCTTCCTTTGAAAGGATTCTGCCCAAAGGGAATCCTCTAGGATGAGGAGAGGGATGTGGAGAGATCAAATGGGCAGGGTTTGGCCGAGCCAATGGCTTGAAGAGTGTGTGAAATGAGGTAGAGGTGGGGGCCTTTTATAAGAGGAGAGGAAGGGCACTTTTGGAAAGTAAAGGAACATTACATTATTTGAAAATGTGTTTCGGTTTTAAAAGGTCCCACATTGATAGAATTCGTGGATAAGGTGATAAGGCATCGAAATCCACTCATCCAATTGGTTTTGGCCATGTGTATTTCATAGATTTTATATTACCTTTCCATTTTATTTAAATCGTCAAATAATGATGTCATCGCTGCATCATTATTATGTCATAAATACTTTAATTTATTTAATGTCTAAAAATTATAAAACAAATACTATGATGTAGGAAATCTTTTTAGCTTTCCAATGACTATTTATAATCAAAATTTGGACTTGTATAACCCCAATTAAAAATTGTTTTAGTAGAACAATTTATGTTAGTGTCATTTTCACTTTAACATTAAATAAAAAGTAATTTATGTTATTTCCCAATAAAAGTGGATCCATGGGGTCCCCAAGTTAGGCCATGGCTTGTCTTGGTCGGCCATGACTCAACCAATGAGGTTGGGACATGTGTCTAGGTCATTTCATATTATTAATGTATTATTTATACCTTAAACTACACTAATTACCACTAATCGCGATTAAGAACTTAAAAGTTACTATTCACCAAAAAATTATTTTGATCTCATTGAACCACATTTTACTTCTTAATGACAACCATGTATGTCGGATTTTTGAAAATCAAATCACAGAAGTTGTAATATTTCATTTAAACGAAAAATCAGTTATTTAACTACCACTTAGTGGTTTCACTATTCATCAAAAATTGAAGTTTTTCAGAATAAGGCCAAAATTTCACCCTAAGCTATAATTGATATTCCGAATTCAAAAATGATGTCTATTTTACAAAATTCCAAACATATAAGTTGTATTAATTAATTTCATAATTAATTCCCGCTGTTACAACAAATAGCGTGTTTTTAAGAAACAATTTATATCAAAAGTTTGGCAATTGTTTATGTCCAATTTCAATGTTAAATTAATTCTAATGACCACCATTGGATAAAATGGTAAAAATATTTTCTAATTATACCTTAAAACCACTAAATAGTATAATTTATCTGTATAAATTATTTTGATTAAAAAAGTTGTTTTTATGTATTTTTCACTATTCATAAAAAATTAGAAGTTCTCAGAAAAATACCAAAAATTCAACATAGGCTAATTTCGATATTACGAATACAAAAATGAAGTCCATTTTGAAATATAAAATTTCTATAATTTTAAAAAGTGGTTATTACTATTCATAACGGCTAGTTTGATTTGTCGCGATGTTTTAGAACTCGAAGTTGCGTACAATGCAAGCTATTGTATTATTGAATGAGAAGCGTATCGTGGAAGCTCGGGGTGTTACATTCTCCCCTCCTTCAATAAATTGCGTCCTCGCAATTTGAAATTTTTCTTGGAAAATAAAAGGTTGAAAAGGGAAAATACCTTTGTGGAAAACCCACATCGGAAATAAGATTAATAAAATTTAGCCTTAATAATGGAAATAAGAAAGTCACCACCAAATTATAATCTCGATAAGGAGAACATTGGTGGCAATTAGAGACATATAATTGGAGGAAAAACGTAAATATTTGTAGGGAGTGATTGAGGTCATCAATAACAATCAACTGTCAAATTGAGGGCCTCAAAGCCTTCAATCTATATTGATTTAAAATATCATCAGTTCAACAAGACATAAGGTATTAGGATAACACATTTTTTTGTTTTAATATCCCTTTACTAAAGTTTAAGAATTAATTTATTCATTGAATAAGAGATAGGTATATATATATTTATGCTTGACAATTAGAGTTTCAACCTTCAACTCATCTTTCACTCAAAAAGATAATAGAACTCAAAAATATCATACTTATCCTAATTGTATAAGGTTCAAAATGTTAAAACATACCATTTAGATTAGTAAAATTATTTTGTAATAACCAGGGACTTCCTGTAGGCTAGTGGTAGGAAATAAAGGCTTGTCGCACTATGGTTGTGGGTTCGATTCCTACAGCTTTGTCCGACGCGACGGGTTATTCCCCACCCTGCAGGTTGTCCTTTTTCTAAAAATATAGTATTATAGTATTCCAGAAATAATCTTCAGAAAAGTTTTAACCTTAAACAATACTATTCAAAGTTCAACTTAATCCATCCCAACATTTATAGTTATCCAAAATACCTCTGTCCAGACTTTCTCTAAAAGGTCTCTTAATTCCAAAATCAATTTATCAGATTCCCCAAACAAAGAAAAGTTTCTCTTATTGTCACATACTAAAAATATGATTACCTTAATCATATTAAAACCTTACTGAAACCAACAAGTACTGCAGTACAATCCTTATATAGATCACATTATTCTAATAACCAGAATATAATCCATGAGTCCGAAAGCATGAATACATTAGTTATTCTGCTTCAACTGTAGTAATAGCATAAGATTGTCCTTGATCCCTTGGCCTTTTCTGAGGTAAGATTCCTTGACGCTTAGGACATTCATTTGCGTAATGACCCATTTCTCTACAATTGTAGCATTCAACTTTGACAGCCTCTTTCTTTCCCTTGCAATCACGTGCCTGGTGACCTTTTTCTCCACATTTATAACAGACTCCCATTCCTTTTAGGCAAGTACCAGGGTGATTCTTCCCACAATTATCACATAATGGAAAATCCTTCTTTCCCTTTTTCCCTTTATCTGTCTCTTGTTCCACCGTTCTCTTCTTCTCTTGCTTTACTTTGTTGTCATAAGACTTAGAGAATTCCTTTTCTGTCTTGATAGCACATGAGACTATATCTTCGTATGATGAGAAGGATTGTGATACTAAAGCTCGACGGAGAAATGGTTTTAACCCATCAAAGAAACGATCAATCTTACTTCTTGGGTTACGTATATAATCGGCAGCATGCCTCGCTAACCTTGTAAAGTTAGCCTCATACTTTGCGACATTCTCATCCTCCTTCTGCCTCAAACTCAGAAATTGCCTTTCCATATCTGCTCGATGGTCACGAGGAAAGTATTTTTCTAAGAACAACTCTTTGAACTCTCTCCATTCCATATTCGATACGTCATCATCTTCCTTTGTGTTTTGAATCAGTGACCACCACTGATCGGCATCTCCAGTGAGGCGGTAAACTGCCATGACAACCTTCTCCCTTTCACTACTCCCCAAGGCATGGAATATTTTCTCTAAGGAATTTATCCATTGCTCAGCTATTGTAGGATTTGTACTCCCATTGAAGGTTGGCGGTTGTTGCCTCATGAAACGGTCTAGCATTGATCCTCCACGTTGCGGATCAGGGTGCTCCATACGAGTAAGGTTGTTATTCATAACCTGCGTGAGTTGTCCCAGTATGGTAATAAGTTGATCATCACCAGTTGTATCTCCAGGTCCACAATAATTATCTTGAGCAGGAGGGCAATCCCTACACGGAGTTCGTGCATTGATACAGTTTCCATTCCTTCTACTAGGCGCCATTTCTAAACAATGGCATAAACTAGATTAGTTTATGAATCAAAATACATAATTCCATACTTGTAAAATACTTAACATAAATTGAACTATTTATGGATATAATCCATAATCATAAAAAGAAATGTTTTCTTTGAGAAAGTATATACTCATAACCCTTCATAGTGGTTTGTAAATAAAATGAGAATTATCCTAAGCATATCCCACGGGAGTGTCGTAACCAAGAGTGCAGCAAGGCCCGTTGTCGTGCACCAGTTCCCGTTCGAGTCTAGCTCAAAGCGGTGTTTTCGGGTTTTACCCCTAGGTACATCTGTGCCAGAGCCGCCTCTACCTGCTCGTATCCAGACAGGAATGTATTGCTTGGAAAACTCACAAAATCTCTACAATACCAATATTCTAAGATGTTCTTTTATACTAATCCTCAAAGTCTATCTTCGGGCTATGTGCTCTAATCAGAGTTTATCTAAATCTAGCTTCCAAGGTTAGTACTAAACTGCCTCTGATACCAACTGTAACGCCCCGACCCCAGCTACCCAGAGCCGGTGCGTTACTTCGTAACATTGGCATGATCACAAAGGATCAAGTCTCGAAAGACCGATTAGTTTAGTAGCCTTGGAAACACTAGATACATTCGTAAACGTTACATTACATCATAAAGTGAAAAACTACAATAACAAAGTCTCCATAGTCCACACTCATATCCTCTTCTGACTATCCCTGCAGGTCATTCATAAAATACTTCTTCACATCCTGGAAAATATTAAAACATTGAAAGGGGTGAGCTCAGATGCTCAGTAAGGATAACAATATTGCGGAAGCTTTCATAAATAAACATTAACATTTAAGGAAATGTATAACTAAAACAAAAGCCTTTTAAACATGAACTTCAACATAATATGGCAAAAGTAAAATGAGATAATGCCATTTACTTCTTTACATGGATATTCTACTGGTCGAATAATCACATGCAATAACAATAACCACTTTCATAATGATGGAATGTATAATGCCAGACATTCTGAAACATTTTGTCAAGGCCTCGGCCAAGACGTCTAAAATGATTAAGGCCTCGGCCAAAACCATAAATCAAAATTGGGAAAGGGCCTCGGCCAATTCCACGTCTAGTTGTCTCATGAGACCTACCGATGCATCGAGGAGCTATAGCGGGCTCCACCCGTCACTTATTATGTCCAATACATTCCTCATATGAATAGGTTTAAACATATCATAAACCATAACATAATCATATCACATAAAACATGCATAAAGGAAACATAACATTTCCATATTTCAATCACAAGATATCAATACAGAACATTGATATAATAAAAACGCTTTTAAAACCATTTTCAATACCAAAATAAATGAAAAGTATAACATGGTATTTATTTTTCATTTAAAAAAAGGGTATGGCTTGTAGAGGAAGCCAAAACTCAAATAATGGTCACGGCGGCGGAGAATTCGTTGTCGCCGGATAAGTACAGAAAGAAAAACATTCCCTTTTTGTCGTCTAGTAAAACGCTTCGTATAAAAAAGATTCCTTTTGAATAAACGTAAAAGTCAAAGGGGTTTATACACCGTATAAAAGAAAGTTGTGTATAAAACAAAATATGCCTCAATGAAAGGAGATTGAGACGAAGTCCTTAAAAAGACCATTTTTAAAATAAAATAGATATATTATGTGTATTCACTATATGTACACATAAAGAAAGTATAAATACAAGATAAGACATAATAATATCATGACATAATTTGAAAGTAGGAGATTAACCCAAAGAATGGAAATTGGGTTAAGAAGTTCCCTTACAAAGAGCATTTTTAAAATAAAATAGATCTATTATGTGTATTCACTACAAGTACACATAAATAATGTACAAATACAGGATATGACATAATAATATCATGACATAATTTGAAAGTAGGATATTAACCCAAAGAACGAAAATTGGGTTAAGAAGTTCCCTTACCTCGTGTCTGACTTGACTCAACCGTTCTTTAACCTCCTGAATAATAAACTAGAGTTAATATATACCTTATTAAGAACCATTTTCAATTTCATTATCCTTATTATATCACTTATTACAATGATATGAACATTATGTAATTATTTAAGTTAATAACGGTCGTTTTGTCGATCTTTGGTACTTGAGTCAAAAATAAACTTCTTATAATTACAAGTTGTTCATGTGGTGAAATATCCATTATATCCGGAATTATATTCATGATGTAGATATCATATATATCATATATACAGTATATACATTCATTCATAATGTCACGTAACATTTAGAGGTAAGAAATGAAATGCACCGTTCATGGAGACGGTAAGCCGTACGTACGCATGAACGCTACTTTCATTTCAATTTCATATTTAATGGAAGTAAATCATAATGATATAAATGTATAATATAATTCCAGTATAATATAGTGTATAATACCATTTACTCCATCCTTTATACATCCCACATATGGCATTTACGGTTCAAATCACTTTGAGGGGGCGGTAGTCCGCACTTCCTAAAATGAAATTATCGCGTTTTACCCATAATGGAAATCATAAAGTATGCCATAAATGAGAAATACAGAAGCATAAGTAAAACAAAAACATATTATATATCATATATAAAAATAGTGACATCATAATGGCCACCTTTGAAGGTGTTAAATGAGTGTTGAACAATCATCGTTTCGGGAGGCAGAATTTCGCCATCCACGGAAACCTTATGTTCTTTAACCATTTGATGTAGTTGTGTGGAAGTGTAGCTCAAATAAATCTTATAACAACATCCTAGTATATTTAAGATACTGGTGTTGTTACAAAAGAAGTAAATAAAAAGAGTTTAGGGGGTTGGAGAAGCAAAATAAAACAAAAGAACATGAGAGAATGAATTACCTTAAAAAGTGTAACTCCTTTTGAGTTGAGCCTAAAGGCTTCCTTTGAAAGGATTCTGCCCAAAGGGAATCCTCTAGGATGAGGAGAGGGATGTGGAGAGATCAAATGGGCAGGGTTTGGCCGAGCCAATGGCTTGAAGAGTGTGTGAAATGAGGTAGAGGTGGGGGCCTTTTATAAGAGGAGAGGAAGGGCACTTTTGGAAAGTAAAGGAACATTACATTATTTGAAAATGTGTTTCGGTTTTAAAAGGTCCCACATTGATAGAATTCGTGGATAAGGTGATAAGGCATCGAAATCCACTCATCCAATTGGTTTTGGCCATGTGTATTTCATAGATTTTATATTACCTTTCCATTTTATTTAAATCGTCAAATAATGATGTCATCGCTGCATCATTATTATGTCATAAATACTTTAATTTATTTAATGTCTAAAAATTATAAAACAAATACTATGATGTAGGAAATCTTTTTAGCTTTCCAATGACTATTTATAATCAAAATTTGGACTTGTATAACCCCAATTAAAAATTGTTTTAGTAGAACAATTTATGTTAGTGTCATTTTCACTTTAACATTAAATAAAAAGTAATTTATGTTATTTCCCAATAAAAGTGGATCCATGGGGTCCCCAAGTTAGGCCATGGCTTGTCTTGGTCGGCCATGACTCAACCAATGAGGTTGGGACATGTGTCTAGGTCATTTCATATTATTAATGTATTATTTATACCTTAAACTACACTAATTACCACTAATCGCGATTAAGAACTTAAAAGTTACTATTCACCAAAAAATTATTTTGATCTCATTGAACCACATTTTACTTCTTAATGACAACCATGTATGTCGGATTTTTGAAAATCAAATCACAGAAGTTGTAATATTTCATTTAAACGAAAAATCAGTTATTTAACTACCACTTAGTGGTTTCACTATTCATCAAAAATTGAAGTTTTTCAGAATAAGGCCAAAATTTCACCCTAAGCTATAATTGATATTCCGAATTCAAAAATGATGTCTATTTTACAAAATTCCAAACATATAAGTTGTATTAATTAATTTCATAATTAATTCCCGCTGTTACAACAAATAGCGTGTTTTTAAGAAACAATTTATATCAAAAGTTTGGCAATTGTTTATGTCCAATTTCAATGTTAAATTAATTCTAATGACCACCATTGGATAAAATGGTAAAAATATTTTCTAATTATACCTTAAAACCACTAAATAGTATAATTTATCTGTATAAATTATTTTGATTAAAAAAGTTGTTTTTATGTATTTTTCACTATTCATAAAAAATTAGAAGTTCTCAGAAAAATACCAAAAATTCAACATAGGCTAATTTCGATATTACGAATACAAAAATGAAGTCCATTTTGAAATATAAAATTTCTATAATTTTAAAAAGTGGTTATTACTATTCATAACGGCTAGTTTGATTTGTCGCGATGTTTTAGAACTCGAAGTTGCGTACAATGCAAGCTATTGTATTATTGAATGAGAAGCGTATCGTGGAAGCTCGGGGTGTTACAATAAGGACCATCTGAGGGTTATATTGAAAATATTGTGGAAGGAGAGACTACTTTGTAACTTTTATCAAATGTTAATTTTTATACAAAAAGTTTCTTTCTTGGGCTATAATATTACAAATTAAGGAATATTATTCAATTATTCCAAGAAAAATGTTATGGATGAGTGGCATCATCCTACAACAATAACATACATTCATAGTTTTCTTGGTTTTGTAGGATATAATAGGAGGTTTGTGAAAATTTTTTCCTAACTTTATATTCCAAAAACCAAGTTAACTTGAAAAGAAGACAAGATAATGTGGATAAAAGAGAGTATAAAATGTTTCCAATAAATGAAGAAGAGATTGGTTACTATACATGTGTTAACTCTACCCTTTATTGTAGGAAGATTCATTTTTTTAGAGATGTATCTTTGAAAGGGCTTGGGTGAGTCCACATGAAATATGAAAATGTGTTTACTTACACATCTCAAATGTTGAAGCCTTGTTAGAAGAATTATCTAACTCATGAATTGGATATACCTATAGTTATTTTTTCTCTGAAGTTAGGGCGGCACCGTCATTTTGGTAATACATGTGATATGAACATAGAACAATAATTTTTGAATTTTATTTTCATATAAAATTAATTTAACATGAGATACAGAAGATGGTTGTAACTTCTTAAAGAATATGAATATTAAATTCATTATCACACTAAAATAGTAAAAAAATTCATTGATTCATTAAGAAGTAAAGACCTAGTTGTGATTCCAATGATGAGGATTCAAGGAGATCATTTAATTAATGAGATAATAAAAATGGACATGGGAATCTTAAGGGAATGGACATCATCAACACTATACAATTTTTATCAACTATAATTAGTAGAAATGATCACGAAATCTCATGGAGAAGATCCTTTTTTTAAATAATATTGAGCATGTAATGAATGGTATTTTTTGGTAGTTCAATATTGTTCACAAAGGTGTAATGAAATTTTGTATAAGTCTATATGTTCAATATATTATAGAGATAAATATTGAACCGATGTATGAATCTAATATATATAGAATCTCTATATATCGTAGAATCACAAAAATGTATTGGGACCATTTTTATCATTATTGGAGAGATAACATGAAAAGAGAGATTTTCCACTATACTACTAGGTGGTTGGTTTATCAATAAGTAAATACAAATATATGGATTCCTAAAGGGGAATTATATCCAATACCCATACTGAAATGGAAGTGGGATAATATCACTATGTATTTTTTTTAAAGGTCTCTTGAGAACAACCAGAGGAAAAAAATTAAAAATGGGTTATATTGGACCAACTCACCAGGACATCCCATTTCATCACTGTTCTGAAATATTTTTAACTTGACCAACTAGAAATGATTTACATAAAGTAATTAGTGGGGATTCATAGGGTGAAATAGTCTATCATTTCTGATCATATTCTAAGGGTCACATCCTAAAGATTGAGATGTATTAAACATGCTATGAGTACCGAATTGAATTTATGTATGGCCTATCTCCCCAAATGGATAACCTATCTAAAAGGACTATTCAAAACATGAGGACATCATGAGAACATTCTCAATGGAATTTAAAGGTGGATGAGATCAACATATCCCATTAGTTGAGTTATCATACAAAAATATCCCGTTTGAGTATTAAAATGGAAACCTATGATGATCTATATAGGAAGATATGTAGAACTCCTTCTTAATGGGATTATGTATTTGAGGGAAACCACATCAAGATAAATGTTGTGCAATAAATGATATAAAAGGTTCATTCTGTCAAACCATGCATAAAGGCTTCTTAGAGTTGGTACAGGATCTATACCGAAAACCATTGAAGGGACTCGGCATTTGGTGTTGGAGACATAGTCTTCCTACGAATATCACTAAGTAATAGAGTCATGTGGTGTGGGAAGAAATTTATGCTTACCCACAAGTACATTGGTCCCTATAAAATTCTTGATCACATTTGAGTAGTGGTCTATCAGGTAGCACATCCACCAAATCTATCCCATGTTCTTGATGCATTCCATATATATCACATTAAGAATTACAAACCTAACCCTTCAAATGTTCTAAATATGGATGGGTTAACACTAGAACATCAAATCTCTTATTAGGAGAAGACAGTGGTGATATTATACTATAGAGATAAGATTAAACACATCAATACTACCCACCACATAAAAGGGTTGTGGTGGAACCATAAATATAAAAAGAAACCTTGGAAAAACAGGATACCCTGAGACCGTTGTACCTATAACATTTCTCAATAAAGATAATGTGTTGAAAACTTCAAGGATGAAATATATTATTGGGGTAGAAAGTAACAACCCATCATTTTTGAATGATAATTATTTCGTGAAAATGTGTGTTATAATGTATTATACAAAACAATCCCATGTCACTTAATAATTAGGTGAATATATTGGGAAATGTGACAATATGGATTTTACTGTTAATGGTCATTGGTATATATGACCATTGGAAACTATATTTTGGGAAACACTATTAATGTTATAATTAGTGTATATATGTAAAAATTAAAAAGGATAAGTAATGTAGAAGGAATATGTGATGGAATCAACAAATAGAGTCATTACATAAGAATACCATTTGTTAAAACATGGGAGGGAGGTAGCATCACTGGAGTTCCCCCTTGACAAATCCCAAGACGAGCTCCAACACATAAATCTTGAGAAAAATCACATGCTAGAGAAGTTCTAGTTAGTGGAATTTACCAACAGTTTAATGTTAGACGAGCTTCCCCATTAATCTACCACCATCAGACAAGATAAGATTAAGTTGTATGTGATTATTATAAGTGGTTACATGTCCTAGATATAGTTACATAATTATTAAATCAACTTTATATTTTTTCATTCCACAAATTACATTTTATTAATATTTTTTTAATAAAATTGGTTTAATTAAGATAGAATTTGATAAGTTTACTTTTCAATCCTAAATTTTACTTTTCATAAATGTTATAGATGTTATAATAAAATAAGTTATTATGAATAATAATTATTTTAATTAAATAATATGATATGAATAACTTTATTTTAATATAAATGATTATATAATTTTATTACATCCTTAATGATTTTAAATGTATAAATTTTACTCTTCATTTTCAACCCACTATTTTTTAATAAATAAGGTTTTTATCTTTAAATGTTAAAGTCATAATATTTAGATACGTATTATGATAAAATAAACATGATTTTTGAAATTAAAACATTTAATTTAGGTTACTGTGAATTAATGAGAATTTTCTAAAATACTTAATTTTTTGGTGAATAGTAAAAAAACAGTTTGAGGTTTTCAGTATGTTTAATGATTTCATAATTATTTAATAATGATTTAATGAATATTTAAACACAATACATGACTAAAAATATGTTATTTTATTAATATAATTTATTTTTATATATTTTAATAAATTTTCTAACTTATATGTTACATTCCATAGTCTAAAATGGAAACTTTATCTTTAAATACATTATTTGGTGAAAACATTACTTTTCCTTCCCAAAATAAGAAATTAAATATGATGTTCATTTCTTGTGGGTTATAATGACATAATATATGTTCTAAATTTTTCAAAACCAATGTAATGAACACGGGTTTTTATATTCAATGACCTATATACTCAGGGCCAATATTTGGATATTATTAAACAAATCCTAGACTTTTGTTTTAAATACCCACCCATTTCACCAATAACTTTCACTCATAATCAATAATACAATAATATATGGTAGTTTTACATCCCACGTAACTGTATGCTATCCTAAATCCACTAATGTTCCACCCCTCATGATCTTAGAGTAACTCTTCTAGGTAAGAGAATTATCCTTCTTTTCACTTCGATTCGAGAAACATTTTTCATATAGAAATTAAAAATGTTTTGGATATTCTCATATTTTACAGTTTTAATCACACAATTACATAAAAATTATGTTTTATCAATTGAATACACTTTTCCCCTCTCTATTTACCCTTTTTTCAAAACCACGTTTGATATTTGTTATGCTGCTAAATTTACTTGACAAAATGTCTCTCTTTACGTCAAGAATTTATCTTTAATTTTTTTCTAAATAAATAACTCTCTTCATATTTAAAAGGTATTAACCTATATGTAAAAATAATTTATTTTATTATCTTACAAAAATACATGAGACCCTAATTCGATTTCAATCGGATGAAAATGGCATATTGATAATGATTTAAAGTACTTTTGAAATGCCATGATTTTGATATAAAACCATTTTTTATTATCCATGGGTGATTTATGGAATTTTTTATTATGATATATTTGCATCCCATTAAAAATTAAATTTTATTTTTGTTCTATAATATCTCTTTCTATTAATTAGATAATGAATTTAATCTTCAGAGGTGACATGTTTTACGATACTTTTTTGAATAACATTGGTAATTTTAATTTGCAACACCATGATGATTAAACTTGGTAATATGCTTATGAATGTATAAATAAATTCTTAGGGAAATTTAAATGTTAGGAATCGTGTTTTTTTTATTATTATATTCCTCTTTTTCAACTTCTCATGCAACAAAGATATTCCCCGTGTTATTATTGATATTCCTCACAAAAACCTGTAAACTGTTTCCCATAATGCGCCTTGTGATCAGCCCTTTATTTTTATGTATGTCCCAATGTTATGAGATGCAGTAAATGCAAATCTTATAAACCTAAAAATAATAAATTAATGTTTATTAGATGAATGATTTATATTTTCTCTATTATGATGATGATTTTTAACAATATTAACTTTAATAGATCCAATGGTTTGTAACACATAATGAAATGTTTATATAATAAATAGGTTTTATGTCATAATTCATTTACAAAATTAATACCTTTTATAATAGGATGTCCAAGTTACCAATGATATATAATTTATATCTTTAGATTTAAATTTATAATTTATATGATTTTTTCTCTGGCATTTTTAGTAAAAATTAATGTTCATGCAACAATGTAAGTAAATAAGAATCACATGACATACGGGTGCTTGATTGGGGTAATTATTTTAATGATAAATAGTTTTTAAATGTGAAAGAAACTACTCATTTGGGTTTTCCCATATATATTGTTTGTGGAATTCAACTTATCTGGAAAAAATATACTTCCTATTTTTGTTAGGATGTATGGATCTTATATTTGTTGGTTACATAATGAAATACCAAATGATTCTTAATCAAGAAATATATGATGACTCATGTTGGGTCGATGAAGGAATTTATTCCCTAGAAATTACTTGATGAGAGAAAGGTAAAACTGCTTATTTAATTGAATATATACAATAGATTCTACAATAATTATAAACCATTTCGGGTCATTGGGATATTGGTATGTGTAACACCATAAGATTTTAAAGAGGAAAAAATGCTTGATAGAACATAAAACACACAACATCGAGAAAAAACAAACAAAAAAATAATTAATTAAATATACCAATTTAAAACATGCTGGAAAATTGGTGGGTATTAATATGATTAAATTATTTTGGAAATATATATAATGTTCCTACAAAATATAAATTAATTGACAAGTTCTTAGTATAAATTACTAAATATTTAATTGAGTCATTTTATTCATAAAAAATAAGATTTATTTAAAAGTGGGATTTTATGAGTAAATATTATAATTATTTTCAATAAACATTAAAAAAATTATTTGATAAAAATGATTTTATTTTTAAATCAACATAATAAAATTACATTCTGTTTTATTTTTGATATTTCCTAGAAAATTTTGATTCTTTAGTGAACAATAAAAAATTATTTATTTTAATTCAAAAGTATATTTTATTTTAATGTGTTGACAATATAATATTATATTATGGATTAGTTATAAATTGAGTTAATTATATTTATTAAATTTAATTTAATTATAGTACTTTTAATGAATATAATCTTTGAATTTGGTATAGAAACATTTTCATTCAAAAAAAAGTATTTTTATGAAAAACTGACATTCATTGTGATTTATAGTTTTAGTGTTAAACTAAATCATTGAAATCCAAATATGGAAACCTTTAAAAATTAAATAAATATCTTTAATAAGGATGACCAAATTTGTTAAATAGTCCCATTTTACTATTTGTAATTATTAATACTATCTATAGTAAATAATTTTCATTATGATAAGGGTAAATCAAGGAATCAAGGTTAAAAATGACATGATAATTTGTACCAAATGATCCCAAAACATGACTTTTTCCTATTATATTAATTATTTTCAGACATATAATTCCAATAATATAATCCATGTCCACTTTTTTGAATATTTATATTATTTATACCTTTATAGTTTTTTAGTAAAAGATAATGAGAAATATTCCACATTTTTTCTTTTAATATTCATAATATTTCATGATTGGGAGTAAACGATCTATTTTTTCTTATATTATTTTTTGAATAATAATAATTATTATTTCCTTATAATTTATTTTTATTTTTAAATGATGATGTAATTACCTTAAATTCCTACACAATGATAAGAATGGATTTATTTATCTAATATGAAAATAAAATAAATGATTTTAAAATATTAAAAGTAAAATAAATTGATTGTTTAATTTTTCTCCAAAAACTTTGTAGATAAATTATACCTTTTAGTGATCTATGAAAATAATATATTTTAATTCTATTTCTCTTATGTAGAATTCAATTTTAAAATGAACTAATAGTTAAAAAAATGACGTTAATGATATTTTATAATACATGATAATTTTTTAAATAATTTAAAATTATTAAAAATACTATATTTGACCGAGTTATTGGCATATGGTTGAAAAAATCAATAATTTTCCATTTATTGGTAAAATAATATTTTATATTGACTAACATTACCCCTAAATAGCAAAAAACCTATTATCATGGTAATTACGAAAAAAAGGTTAACACTATCTACAATTAATATATAAAGATAAAATCCTAGTATGAACATATAAAAATTTTATTGGATGATAGTATTTGGACCTGTCCTCAAACTATCAGAAAAATATTTTATTTTAAGCCTTTTTTAACAAAAATTAATTTATACTAATTTAATATCTTATAAAATTCCAAAAGTGCTTCTCCAATATGTTATTTTCATCACATGAAAAAACAAATTTGGATCTTCCAAAACCATACCAAATACCTTACATCAATTACCATTTCTTGTAGTCTATTTTTTTTATAAAATCATTCTTTAATGGCTTTTGGGGTAATCCAAAATAGGTTGTCCAAAGAAGAGGTATCATTCTTAACTAAGTGTTTTTTCATTATTTCATATTAAAACTCCTTAAAATATAATTCACCCAATATAATATAATAAAATAAGTATATATCATAAAATTTTATGGTATAATACGATTGGAATAACTTAAATCCATATCATCTTTCTATCAAATGGAAAATGAAACCAACATTCATGTGTTTGGCAGACTACTGCATCACAATCCAATGTAATTAATTTTTTATCATTTCCTCTCATGAATATTTTTTACGATGGATTTAATTTATATATATTATATTAATTATATATTTAACATTATATAAAATTAATATATCATATATTTTTTGCATATTAATTAAATGAAGTAGAATAATTTCTCTTGAGCATAATAGTGGACTACCACCTCCATGAGGAATTACGATTATGTCTTCATTAACAAGTCACATGGATATTATATATAAGTGTAATTAAAGATAAAATATGATGTTTATGATATAATAATAATATTTTAATTGTTAAATAACACTAACCTACATCCAATCCTTATCGTTGAAAAATGAGAACATTACATACTTGAACGTATGACCTACCTTCTTGATGATAATAAAGTATTTCATTTGTCTTTAGAATATTTCACAGTTGGTTTTAAATGTATAATTTAGGAATGAAAATTATAATTATGATATTATTATTACTCTATATATGATGAAACTATCAATGTAATGATGATATCGATCATACTAATATTCTTTAGGACTTACGATATGAATATAAGGAAAACAACCGATATGACCTTAAATGATTGTGTAATTTAATATAAAATGATAATAAATAAAATAAATGGGATAAAAATATTAAAAAGTTATATTAATAAATTTAATGATTAATATATTTTCATTATTCATGAACATAAAGAACATAAATAATGACTTGGACTCGATGTAAGGGACATGCTTTTATGATAAATGATCTTTTATTGTTTCCCATACAAATATTTCAATTCCACATTCCTGTAAATCTAAATTTTTCTTGAAAATTATTATTCATGATTTATTTAATTATACATGAAAAATTTAGACATACTAAAATTACTTTACAATATTTTAAAAATTAATTTTTTAGTGTTTTACATAAGGGATACATTACATTAAAAACCTTATTTTAAACATTTCAATGATTTAGTTTAGAGATAATTATCTTGAAAATAAATATTCAGAAAATAGTTTATTAATGTATTCATATGGAAATAAAAGTATTATAAATGAAATTTAATGTATCCATTTACTTTTATTCAATGGCTTCCAAAAAAATATTTTTATGTATTTGATCTGGGATGTTTTATATTTCTTTACAAAAGGAAAATGTAATATTTTATTTTAACGTATATCGTATCAATGACTTTTACCTATACCACATCCATTATTTGACACTTTTATTTCATTATAATATTATTTGTTCTATTCAATTGAAAAAATTTCTTTTTTTAATATTTATTTTAAAAATGGTTTTAAATGCAATTTATATTTTCATATTTGGAAATGTTTTTCTTATGAGTGTCTGGGATATCTAAAAACCACCATATCTTTAGGTTATTTCCTTTAACTCTCTATGTTTCTTTATTTTCAACTATAAAGTGATGGTATTGTTATAAATTGTGATCTTATTTCCCTCACAAATATTCTTATCTTATTATCCCTTCCTTTAACATCATAATAGATTACTTCTGTTCATTTCCCAAATACCATCATAATAAAATTTAATTTTATTATTATATGAATAATGATAAGGAAACCTCATTTGTTCTATGGGTAATTGTAATGATTATGAATTATAATTGATTAACGTTTTTGGAATAAATTATCATGAACATATTATGATGGGTGTGACTAGATAGAAATCTAATATATTGGGTATTGTTTTTTCTCATGATATTTAGTGTATAGAATTAAGGAGTAAATGTAATACACTATGGGAATCTATCCATAATGTGAGGGTGTCTTCATGGTTATGAATGACATAATATTATGTCATATTTTTTCCAAATTTCCTAAATTTCCAATATCATATGATAAAATGTTCTTTATGTAATTCTCCTTTGTGATTACTCATGAACATGTGTTTTAAGGAAAGTATACAGTACTTCGTAAGGGAAAATTTATATCATTTTTTATAGAATTATTCATATTTAATATTTGATTAAAATTAACCTCTATGAGTTTTATTTGGACGTCATGATTTCATATGTTTTTTTATGAAAATAGTTTTGGAAGAAAATTTTATTTCATAGATAATAAAATGTATCAATTGGGAACAAATTATAATATTCAAAATAAAAAATCTTGTATAAGTAATAATTAACGGACACAATTCTTTATTTATTTTTATATGTACATTACTGATATTTTTTCATAAAAAATATTATAAAATGTTTTTCCTAGGGGTTTAAGGTTGTGTGGATACAATTATGAGGTCAAGATGAAAATTGTGAATATATTTCATGAAAATAAATATTTTTATATCATAAAAGATTAGTTTTGTGTAAAAAATGGATAGTAAGTATAAGACTCATCATTGGGATATAATATTTATTTAAATAATGGTAATGAGATAATTAACTAAAACTATAATATTTTTAGATACTCAAATGTAAAAAATGAATTCCTATCATAATAATCAAGATTTGTATTATAATGTCTTGAAAATTCCACATAATTTTTTTATAATATGAAATAATTTTGAGACTGAAAAATCTGATAGTGCATGATTCAGAGGCCCAGAGTGCTTGGAATGATCCGTCGAAGTTTTGTTAATCTTTAATTAACACCTATAATTAGTTTTCCAAAAAAAGTGGAATAAATCTGGAATGGTTACTTGTTTCCGAAATCCAAGGGCAATGTTGCACAAAGGATGGCGGATTTACCCTAGTCGCAACATATGTTTGGACAGCTAGGGCCACCAGTGAATGTTTGTTTTTGGTCGTAAATAAAATAATAAGTGACAATTATTTTATATTAAAATACATTACATTTAAACTGTATCTCAGATTGGAAATAAAAGAGTATCTTTGGGCTCGTTGGGGCGTTTTTCACTTAGGGAGATCCAAACTTCGATCGGCGTGGGTTGAGGGTGACTGTTAATAATTTTATGAACATTTTTTCTAGTACATTCAATAAATGCTTGAGTGGTCTTTCCTAACTTTTGAATCTTTTCTCGGATTAAAAAGTTGAGGGAGCTGTTAAATCCAGAGTGCTAAGATTCGCTTAAGGGACATATAACTTCGATCTTAGTAGGTTGGGTGAAAATTTTATTTTTTTGGACTTTTGAAAGATTAATAAAATAGCATGTTTTGTTAATTTATTTTCTTTCTTTCCTCTTACGGACGAACAATGATGGAGGGACTCGCAATGTGTCAAGATAATGAATGTCTTGACTCTTCTTTTCATGTAACCACACTGTTGGGAATTCGGGAGGTTCATTAATTAATTAAACCTCAATAACTCCATGAGCATTACACACTACATATCATGTCTTATTTATATGGAGCTCGGGGTGGGGTGTTGGCACGACTTCCCCAAGCGACAAAGCCCTTAAAAAGTATCATGATACCAATTATCTGGAGGGCGAGACAGGTGCCAATGAGCGGTGTAGAGTGCCACCGAGTCACAGACCAAAAATAATGATGAAGGATGTTCCGTCGACCGTCGTCAGTGGATATCTATTCTAGGTTGGGGGTTTAATTCATTTATGTATTCAAATGATTTTTCTTGTCTCTATTCTTGAATAACACAAAGAAAGTGGTTCAAGTGACTAGTGTGTTGACTTGCGATTGATTCGTCTTTGTAGGAGGTTATTACAGGAAACTTTGTGGGGTTAATAATGTTACCAATACAACTATTTATTGAACTCCCATAATATCCTCCATATTATGAGCTAATGCGGAGGGTGTGGGCCTAATCAACCCAGCCCGAACCCTCCGCAATCATGATTTTCTTGCGCCACCTTGGAAGAACGTGAGTACATCGACACACGCTGCAAGAGGATGGTCATGGCTCATCAGCCGCAATGAATAGAGGTGGCAGCCTACACGACTACCAACCACGGGAAGAAAGGCAGCGTGACAACCGCACCGCCAATGAACTGAAGCCGTGATGAAGGCTAAAACCGCCTCTAGCTGGTTTCACGGTGACCAATAAGTGCCCACACGACACCTGAATCCTCCCCAACCGAAGGTCCTCCAGACTGTTTGGGAATCCGGGTGACCGGGGGGTTACACCCCTTGAGTTGGGCCAAACCGGGTCGACGCCTTTGGATCGGGTAGCCGCCCTCGAGCTGGGCCGCCGCCCTCATGTCGGGACTCCACCCTTGAGCTGGTCCACAACCCTCAGGCTGGGCTGCCCCCTCGAGCCAGGCCATTACCCTCAATTCAGGATGTCATCCTTGAGTCGTACCACTTCCAATGGAGTGGGCCGCCGCCCTCAGATTGGGCTGTCGCCCTAGCAGTCCAGGCCTCCTCCTTGCGGGACATCCAATTCTGGCAGGGCCATCCTTTCGGGCCGCCCCTCTTGCGGGCCAGACCAAACATTAACCTTGCAGTCCTAGTCCACCCTAGTCCAGCGGGCCGAGTCCTACCCAACCCTACCCAGACTGAGTCGGGCCGGGTCGGTCCCACAGGGTCGGACTAGACCCGGGCCCAACCGGACCCAGAAAAACATAAAGTTCTATAACATGAAATATGGGCATCTGTTTGAGGAACCTTCTACAGCACTGAAACCCTTGGAGAGATACTATTCATTTGGTATTCTCCACTTGCGTTTTTGAGACAGTTGGAGTATGGCTGGGTTGGATCGAACCTGATTCCAAATAGGCCCCCGGAACTAAAACACTTATAACTCACAGACCGAGCATCCAATTGATGATCCAATTTTCTTGTTAGAGCCCTTATTACATGTCAGACCTTTGGTATACTCCTTTGTGTATCTTACTAGTGTACGAAGTACGCCCAATGTCTCAAGGGGCAGATTCTAAGAAACTCAAATGCTCTGGGAGCTAGGAATCTTGTGGCTGGCTATAACATGAAAAAAGAATATCAATCATGTGTCGGTCAACATATATCATATCCTATGTGGTTTATCGATCAGTGATCAAATTTGGGTCAACACATATCAGTACTGTGTGGGTCAGATCCTATGTGGGTCATCACTCAGCGATCCTATGTGGGTCAGCACATACCGATCATATGTGGGTCAGATCCTATGGGGGTCAGTGGCGGTTAGTTACCTATCCATCCTACGTGGGTTAGAAGCAGTGCTACATAATATAATAATATGATATAGCTTATGAATAATCATATGTACTTATATATTTATGTTATAACAAGTGTGAGTAGTGTCTTTTACCTCTGTGGTACTTTAATTATCGGGGTGTTTCATGTGGTACTTCTATTGTAACGGTGTTACCTGTGTGGTACTTCTATGTTCATGGTATTACCTTTGTGGGACGTCATTCGTTGTGGTGATACCTTTGTGGTACTCCGATATTCATGGTGTTACATGTGTGGTACTTCTATCTTCATGGTGTTACCTGCATGGAACTTCTATCTTTTTGGTATTACTTGTGTGGTACTTCTATCTTCGTGGTGTTACCTTTGTGAGACTTCTATCTTCCTGGTGTTACCTGTGTGGTACTTCTACTTTTGTTGTATCATATTCTTGGTGTTAACTATGTGGTACATCTATCTTTATGGTGTTATGTGTGTGGTACTTCTATCTTCGTTGTGTTACTTATGTGGTACTCCTACCTTTGGGGTATTGTCTTTGTGGTGTTACCTATGGGGCACATTTATCATTGTGCTGTTAACCATGTGGTACTACTACCTTTATGGTGTTACCAATTGGGGTAATTATACCTTCGTGGTGTTACCTATGTGGTGTAAATCCCTCATGTATGAGATGAGTATATCTTGATAACTAAGGTATATGCATGGGCCTATAACTATGTAGATTTGATGTCTTTCTTTGTGGTTTCTCCTTTGTGGAAGTCTAGGAGACCTATGAGGGTCTTGGGGTCCCTAGTGAGCATTGTTATACTCAACCCTGCATGAGCTTCACCCACACCTTATTGTGTCTTGGACAGATGACGTACAACATTGGTCGAGGCTGTGGGAGCTAGGACTGGAAGGTGGTCGGAGGTGGGCCATTCGGCATGATGTGACACAAAGGTGACTGACAGATGTGGAGTACTGAGGAGGTGATCTTTACCTACCCAATAGGTAAGAAACTCTGAGGACAGACCGGTAGATGTTTTCATTTTTATTTCAGTTGTATTGTAAATCCAGTCATACTTGTACTTTTACAGTTGGGCTTGTATTCTGGACCCTTTTTAATTTCAGTACTCTTTTACAGTAGTAGTATACTTTTTTGTTGCATCTTATTGCATTCATGTCTATGTGGTTTCTTCTTCTTGTGTTCATAGACTGTGTGTCTGTACATGTTAAAAAAGAAATTCCTTCCCATTTAAGGGATATGACTTTCCGGTGATAGTCGCCAGACACTGTCGTATGGAAGGTAGGCTTCGGGTAGTCATGGGATGGGCCCCGAGGGATGGGTTGTGAAAAAGTGGTATCCGATGAGTTTGTTTCTACCGAAGAACTAGGACAATAATATTTTCTATTAATCAATAGTGTTAAGTGTTATAAGTGTGTTTTTCTGTTCGCGGAGTCTAGTGTTGGTGCGGCGGCTGACGTATCCATACACCAGGACCCTGAATTCTGATTTCCGACTCCGTGCACAAAAAAACATATTGTGTGAGTTTTTGAAAAAAAATTCTGTTGATTTCATTGGTTTTAGATCACCCGGTATAACTTAATGACCATGGTGCACTTGTTCCTTATCAGGATGTCGCCCCAAAGATATCCACCCATGTTTCCTGATAGAGTACATGATGATGACCCATCAAGCGATAAGGCTCCAGTGCAGGGCCCTCACACTGCGTTGAAACATTTGAGTAGTGTACCAGTATCACCACAACCCATTGGGCAGTAGTTACAACTAGCGGTACCATTAGAGGACACATTTAGGCTTTGATCCTTACATGATTTTCAGCATCAGATACCCCTCAGGTTCCGAGGTGATCCCGACTCATAGGTGGCTAAGGAATGGCTTGAGGGGGTATTTGAGAGTGCATTAGAGCTTCTACATCTTTGGCAGGATGACTCGATGGTAGCTGAGTATTCATCGAGGAGTACCGACCATTCCGGTTACTCGATGAATGTGATACGATCCATTCTTTGGGGCTCGGACTTCTGGGCGCTGTGTGTTTGAGGACGTCTGAGCCAACACTATTACTCTATGCATTCCTACATATGTTAGGGTGATAGATAGAACCTTTGTGGTTGAATGTAATTTGGATGAGTGGATACATCTAGTGATTGTTAGCAGTGGGAAAGCAGGAAACTGGAACCAGTCTCAGAGACTTGGGCCTGTAAAAATGTTTCAAGATGAAGAAGTGTTAGGGATAGATGAATCTATTGGGCCGCAGATGTGGAAGCATAGATAGGAGAGTAGTATTCAGTGGTGTACATTTCTACAAGTTACAACCACCCCCTTTGTGGTCCCCACTAGGCTCATAGAGTTAGAGTACAGTAGAAGGGAGTAGTTGCATATAGTAAAGGAGTGCGACCCAAGGGCTCTAGGAAAGATTTGATGTATGGTATGTAACTACTACTAGCTACTGTATTAATAGAGATAGGTACCAATCATTACTTCCTTCCATGATTCATGTCAAAGACCTATAAATTTTGGTAAAGCTATTTAAATGACCCTCACATCTGGAGATACCTATGGGAAAAGACTCAATAATCATTCTTTTTCCTATGGTGTGATCTGACAGTTTAGGCAAGAGTTTCAGTTAGAACCACTTTGTGGCAAAGTCGAGGCCTTATGATGTTAGTTTGGGTATGGAATGGACATCCACAGTTCATACATATATTTACTATATTAGAAAAAAAATGTTTTACTTTTCCTAAAAAATTGGAATGGAATTTTCCTTGGTCGGCGAAAATGGAAACCCCAGCAGCACAGGAAAAACTCAAGCAAAGGAGGGTGCAGCTGATCACTCTTGAGTCGGCCAGCCATACCCTCGTGGAAGTGAGAGTTTTTAGTTTTTAGTTCCCAACAGAAGTGAAAACACATGGGAGACATCCTTTCAAAAGATGTTTCTCGGTTTACCTCCCTGATGGGGGGTGGGACTTCTGCTTGGGCTAGGTATTACCATAGTTTTGTACTGGACTTCTCCAAGGTAGAGACACCGTTGTCAGTTTTGATGAAAAAAGGGGAGACATTCTTATAGACGAGGAAGTGTCAGTAGATATTTTAGGAGTTAAGACATAGACTTACGAGTAGAACTATGCTACCCACGACATGGAGTTAGAATCAGTGGTCTTTGAACTAAATAATTGGCAGATGTACTTGAAGGGAGAACATTTTATAGTCTACTCTGATCACAGGAGTCTCAAGTATATCATCTCCCAGAATGACTTGAACCTGAGACAATGACACTGGATAGAGTTCCTCTAGGACTATGACTTTGATATAGTCTATACTATTGTGATGGGTAATATAGTAAGATATGCACTTAGTAAGAGATCTGGTATACATTTTCTAAGTGAGGAGACAAAGATGCTTTCCACTTTTCAGATATCCTAAGTGTACAGCGATGGAGAATATTATATTCAGTCTCTAATAGTCACTCCCCCACTCCTTCAGCGAGTCAAGGAGGCACAACATGGGGACACTGACTGTGAGGCTCGATGTGCTCAGATATCCAGAGGACATTCACCAAATGGATTTTCTGAAGGTGGGGACACATCATCCTATTTAGAGGTCATACTATGGTACTTGTGGCGCTATGGGAGGAAGTGTTGATGAAGTTCCATATGACCCCTCTAGCGGTACATCCAAGAGTGGTGAAGATGTACCCAGACCTTTGGTGTCTGTACCTGTATCCAGGGATGAAGAAAGTAGTGGTAGAGTTTGTATCACGACGTCTCACTTGTCAGTAAGTAAAGACTTCATAGAGCTTACAGAAGTCTTATGCCGATAAGAGGCGGAGACCTTTGGATTTCTAGTAGCGGGGACCACATTTTCATGCGAGTATCGACTCGACGGAGACTAATGATATTTGGCGGAGGCACTGAGTTATCACTGAGATTTATCGGACCATTTCTGATACTACGAAGGATTGGTGAGGTGGAATACTACATGGCACTACCACCATGGTTAGAGTAGGTGAAAGACGTCTTCCACGTATCCCAACAGAAGAGATACATACATGAGCCTTCTCACGTCATCAACAATGGTGAGATGGTCTTAGATGATGTGGAGATGTTTACAAAGGTTCCAGTTGATATTGAGGATCGAAAAGTGCGGGTCATTCATGGGTGGTCGATACCTCTCGTGTGCATTCGACCTCTAGAAGAGAACATGGGAGTGGGAGGCTTAGATCCATATTCAGTACCCCATTGGTTTCCTTGGTATATGCTTTGGCTTTCGGGAACGTAAATCCTTATAATGGGGAGAATGTAATGTCCCAGAGATTCTGTAATTTTGTAAAATATAGAATTATTTTGAGACTGAAAAATCTAACAGCGCGTGATTCTAAGTCCAGAAGTGCCCGGGATGATCACTCGAATTTTTGTTAAACGTTAATTAACTCGTGTATTATGCTTTCATGAAAAAGTGGAATAAATATTAAATGATTACTTGGATCATAAATCCAAGGGAACCATTGTACATAAGATGGCGGGTTTACCCTTGTCGCGATATATGTTTTTCCGACACGGGACCCCAAAGAAATGAAGTTTTTGTCCATAAATAATATAATTAAGTGATAATTATTTTATTGTAAAATCCATTACTTTTAAATGGTAAATCGGATTAGAAATATGAGAATACCGACTAGATTGATGGGGCATGTTTCACTTAGGAAAATCCTAACCTCGACCGGAGTGGGTCGAGGGTGACTTTTAATAATTTTCTGAAATTTTTATCGGATACGTTAAGTAAACGCATGACTAGAATTTTCTAACTTTTGAACTGTTGCTCGGATTAAAAATCCGAGGGCAGTGTTAAATCTGTAGCACCGAGATTTTCTTAAGGGAGACATAATATAGACCACAGAAGGTCGGGTGAAAAATTAATTTTTGTGGACTACTGAATGATTAATAACATAACATGTTTTTATATTTTATTTTCGTTCTTTCCTCTAATGGGGGAATGATCCTGGCAGGACCAGCGATGATTCAAGACAATATATGTCTTGACTCTACTTTTCCTATAACTGCACCGTTGAGAATTCGGGCGGTTCATTAATTATATGAACCTCACTAATTCCCTGAGAGTTTCAAACTCCATATCCTCACTTATTTATATGGAGCTTGGGGATGGGTTTTGGCATAGCTTCACCAAGTGACGAAGCCCTGGAAAAAGTACCGCAATGCCAAAAACCCGGAGGAAGAGATTGGTTCCAACGAGCAGTGACAAGCGCCACCGAGTTAAAAACTAATGAAAATGATATAGGAGGTTCCATAAACTATCATCAGTGGAATTCTATTCTAGGTAGGGTGTTTAATTCATTTATGCATTCAAATGATTTTCCTCTTCACCGTTCTTCAATAACACAAAGAATTCAGGTCAACCTTCTAATGGGTTGACCCGCGATTCATTCATCTTTGCAGGAGGTTATTGCGAGAAATATTTTGGGGTTAATCATGATCCCAATAAAACTATTAATTGAACTCCATTAATATCCAACATACTATGAGATAATGCGGAGTTTGATTACCTAACGAACATGACCTGAACCCTCATATATCTTTCCTTCTTTGCGCTACCTCGGAAGACCGTGAGCACGTCGACACACACCGCAAGAAGAGGGCTGCGACTAGTCAACCACAAAGAACGTAGGAGGATATGACATGATGGATGGCCATAGGATAAAATGTAGCACTAACTCCACACTTCCAACAAATAGAAGTTGAGGCTGAAGCCGCGACAGATGTCGAACTCGTCTCTGATGGGTTATGTGGTGACTGAGCATCGCCCACGCGGCGCTGCCGCCTCGCTAACCGAACGGCCTCCGGGACATTCGGGAATCCTGGTGACTGAGGGGTTACACCCCCCATTTTGGACTGAAATGAGCTGCTTTCCTTGGAGTGGGCCGACGCCCTCATGCCAGGCTGTTGACCTCATGCCGGGCCACCGCCCTCAAGCCGCGCCGCTTCCCTAGAGTCGGGCCTCCACCCTAGAGTCGGGCCACCGCCCTCGATCCTAGACGCCACCCATGGTGTGGGCCTCCGCCCATTGATTGGGCCCCATCCCATGAAAGCCTCCGCCTAACACAGGTTAGAACACCCCCTTGAGGGATGCCTTATCCTGCAAGGGCCACCATTGTAGGCCGCCCCCCTTGCGGGCCACCATTTTCTGGATGGGCCTCCCTTACGGGCCACCACACTTGTGTGGTAGACCAAACATCAGACCATCAGGATGATTCCACCCCGACCCAGGGGGCCGAGTCCACCACGGCCCAGCACAGACTAATTTGGGATAGGTCAGTGCGACTAGGTCTGACCAGACCTGGGCCCCAGCAGACCTAGAAACACTTACAGGCGCAAAACATGAAATCCAGGCTTATGTTTGATGAACCATCTATGGTTCTAGAACCCTTGGAGGGAGACAGTCCTTTTTTTATACTCCACTTGTGTTTTGGAGATAGTTTGAGTATGGATGGGTTGGATTGAACTTAAATCCAACTGCGCCCTTGGAACAAAAACTCTTATATCTCACAAATCGGGCATCCGATTGATGCAATGCCTATCATGTTAGAACCCTTATGACATGATGGGGTTTTGGGATAATTATTTTTTGGATCTCAGTGGTGGATGAGTAATGAGAAATATCTCGAGGGGAATATTATACGGATATCGAGCACACCAGGTGTGTGGAATCCTATGCCTGACTATAACATGACGAAATATTATCGATCTTGTGTGGGTCTACATCTATCAGATAATGTGTTTTTCACTGCTCAACGATCCTTTGTGGGTCAGCGCATATCAATCATGTGTGGGTCAGATCCTGTGTGGGTCAACCCTCAGCTATCCTATGTGGGTCAGTGCATACCAATCTTGTGTGGGTTATATCCTGTGTGGGTCAGTGGGGGTTAGTTACCTATCGATCCTTCGTAGGTCAGAAGCAGTGATACATAACATAATATGATTATATATCTTACAAAAAATCATATTTACTTATGATATTAAGTAATAACTGGTGTGAGATGAGTCTTTTACCCTTGCGGTACTTCAATCTTTGGGGTATTGCCTATGTGGTACTTCTGTCTTCGTTGTGTTACCTATGTGGTACTTCTATCTTCATGGTGTTACCTCTGTGGTACTTCTATCTTCACGGTGATACCTGTGAGGTACATCTATCTTCGTGTTGTTACATGTGTGGTACTTCTATCTTCGTGGTGTTACCTGTGTGTCACTTCTATCTTCGTGGTGTTACATGTGTGGTACTTCTATCTTCATTGTGTAACCAGTGTGGTACTTCTATCTTCATGGTGTCACTTGTGTGGTACTTCTACCTTTGTGGTATCATCCTCGCGGTGTTACATGTGTGGTACTTCTATCTTCGTGGTGTAACCTGTGTGGTACTTCTATCTTTGTGGTGTTACCTTTGTGGTACTTATTCCTTTGTGGTTTTGTTTATGTGGTGTTACATGTGTGGTACTTTTAACTTTGTGGTGTTACTCATGTGGTACTTCTACCTTCGTAAAGTTACCTCATTGTGTTATCTTCATGGTGTTACCTATGGGGTACTTTTACCATCATGGTGTTGCCTATGTGGTTTCCTTCCCTCATTTATGAGATGATTATATCTTGATAAATTAGTTATATGTATGGGAATATACCTAAGAATTGTTTAAGTCTTACATTGTGAATTTTTTTTTGTTGAACTCTAGGTGACCTACATGGGTTTAGGAGTCCCTAATAAGAATTGTTATACTCACCCCTTCACGGGCTTCACTCACACCTTGTTGGGTCTAGTGCAGAAGACTTAAAGCATTGATCAAGGATGAGGATCTAAGACTGGATGGTGCACGGAGATGGACCATTCAGCTTGACGTGACGTAAAGGAGATTGACAGATGTGGAGTGTTGAGGAGGCGATATATACCTACCCTACAGGTAAGAGCCTCAGAGGATGACCCAGTAGATATTTTCCTCTTTCTTTCAGTTTTATTGTAATTCCACTCATACTTATAATTTTACAATAGTTCTTGTATTACATCCCCTTTTACTTTCAACACTCTTTTACTACAAAAATATACTTTGGGGTTGCATCTTATTGTGTTCTAGTCTGTGTTGTGGCTTCTTGTTGTGTTCTTGGACTATGTGTATATAGAGGTTAAAAAGAAAATGACTTCCCATTTAAGGGATACACATTTTCGGTGCTAGTCTCTAGCCCCTGGCCCATGGTAGGAGGGCTTGGGGTAGTCACAACACGGGCCCTGAGAGATGGGTTGTGACACGTAATGTTTTCGGTTCCTTCATTATAGTTTATATAAGAGAAAAGGTTTTTGAGAACTCATGATATTAGGATGTTTCACACTTGGAATAAATTAGAATTATGTATAATAACATGGGTTTCATATTTTAAGGTAGATCAAAATTTTAAATTATTAAAAAACCATCTGAGTTTTTCGATGATGGGTTTTTAATGTGATTAATGAAATATTGTGAGATATTTTATAGGGTTGTGGTATGTATGTAACAATACAAACCTTTATCAATGGAATTTAATCCTTATTATATTAATTTTATATTGTAAAAATCATATAATATAACTTAGAGACCACAAAAAAAGAAATATAATTGAAGATTTAATGAAAAAATAAGTATTTCATGAATTTAAGGAACCAATACCGATTAAATTGTTACTAGACATTAAGAATTGTAATATGGAACTTATGAATAGTAAACAAACCAAATGAATAGTAACATCACCCATAAAATTATAAATAAAATTTATGAATCATATATATGAATGTATGAAAAAATTATATCATTGTATATATTATTAAATATTTAAAAAATTATTAAATAATTGTTTGCATTTTTTATGTCATAAATATTTAGTTAAAATTTTTAATTAATTTATCAAATTGGTAGAAAATTTATTTTCATAAAATTTATTCATAAATTAATATGTTTATGTCTTATGATTTTAAGATAATTTTATGAGACCGTAAGTAATTTTAAATATTTTTTAAAATTAGTAATAATTTTAAAATAATTATTATTCCAGTAAATGAAAAATTTAATTAAAAATAAATTAATCGTATTTAGAAAAATTATTGTCATAAAATTGAGTTCATTTTTTATTATAGAAGTATAAAAATTGTTAGGTTGAAATTTTGGATTGTTCTAAAATACTAAAATGTTTTATGAATAGTAAAGTATAATAATTTACAATAAAGGATTAATACATGAGTTATTGAGTCAAAGATGAAGTAGGGATTATGTAAGCCAAAAATCTCTAACTCTCCTTAATTATTTTAATATATTTAGAGATGATTATCATACTATTAGTAGTCCTGATATAAAATAATAAACTAATGATTAAAATACTGTTAAAACAGCTCTCTCCTCCACTATAAATACCACCCACAAACCCTTTTCTCCTCACACATCGAAAGCTTTTAACCTTGAACAAATTCTGCCCAAACCTCTACCCAAGACCCAGTATCATGTCTAGGATCTCATGGTCTCATCAAAAGTCTAAATACTTTTCCCAACTGAGGTTCTAAATAAGGATTGATTTAAGAGGTTAAATCCATTTTTTCATTTAATTTCTTTAAAATTTAATTTAATTTTTTCTTTTATCCCCTCATTATCTTATCCAAAAAGCAATTTTAATTCCCATATGTTTTATATACTATAATTATATCATGATAAGGGAAATCCATCATCAAACTCCTTTCTATCTCTTTTATACTAAAAATGAAAACATCGCCCGTGATGTGTTAATTTACTGACATCTTAATCGATGCCCATTCATTTTCCTTTAACTCCACAAAGAATGTTAATAAAACCATTAAATAGATATAAATAGATTCTAAATTTTATTTTATAAACAATTTAATGTTTTGTATGTCATATTTTTACACACTACTAAGTGATTGGATGAAACACATTTTTGTGATCAACAAACTGACAAAATTAACCTTAAATTATCATCATTTACTTTTTTCTAATGATTAATCATAATACAATATTACCAATTTATTTATAATATCATTAAAAATTACGAAAGATCATTACTAACATATAATAAAAATTATTGATATATATCATCATTTTACATGAACATCCATTCAAGTATACACAAAACCAACCATAAAAACCATGAAAGGAATGCTCCAAAACAATGAAATTGAACTATATAACTCATCAATTACATCATAAATGAAAATAATAAACCTTTAATGGACCCAAATCATGTATAAAAAGTTTTTTATTTGTTAATTAATTAATATAATGTGATTATATATGGTATTTATGTGAATGAAGCATTCAGACATATGGTTAGGGGAAATCTCGACCCCAACTCTCTTTCTCTGGGTTTCCCACTTTTAATAAATTTTCAGCTTGGATGTTAAATATATATTAATTTTTTATTAAATATCATAACATTTATGGGATATACATTTTTTCTAACTGAGTTTAAGAAAATCCAATGTTTTCCAAAATAACTCTTCTTAAAAAATACTCTTTTTACCTTTTGAGATTGTTTCTTCTTCATTCAAGGTTGATGATTATTATATAAAGTTTGTTATTACCTATTTCATTTAGGAACCCAATTTTTATGAATTTATGATTAATCAAAGTAAACCAATTCCATTCCATGTGTTTTTATGTCAAATATTTATTTGTGTCCTATGTGGCATGCAAGATATTGAAAATTTTTTGAGGTAACGAGTGCACGATGAATTATATAGAGAAATATAAATGTAATAATGTGTAGGGTGTGCTTGTAATTCAATTTCACATCAATTCATTGGATAATGTTACGTATATCATGAGGAAATGTAAATATTCAAGAATATGATGGAGTCATTTTTCAAAACAATGTGTGGTAGTTGACCACTTGGACATGACGTTTCAATTCTATGTATTTCCAAATTTCATACATTTATCTAAGGTTTCCTCTCATTAATATAATGAAGATTTCATGATTATTATTATACTCATCCCATGTTATATTTTTCATTTTCTCATTTATACTTCTACTGTGATTTTAGCTCACTACTTTCTTTGATGTATATCATCAGGTGACTACTTGTACTACGGAGAATCCAAGGGAAAATAAGAATCCAGAGATAAAGTAATTAAATAAATTTTTATGTTTTATTTTCTAAATGTTATGTACAGTCCTAAATTTTAAAATAAACAAAACTTATAGATCCTTGTTATGTAATTAATTTATGTTATTTATGATTAAAATGATTCATTAATAATTTTAGAAGAAACAAGGTCTCTATAGTTGGCATTAGAGCAGATGTTAGTTAATTTGGGATCAGTGAAATCCCATACTACAAGACTATGTATATGTAACTACCACAGAAGAATTGATTTAGGAAATTTTAAATAGAGGTATCCCATAATATATGGTTTTAGACTTATGTTCACAAAGGAATAAATTATTTATTCATAACCTGTTTATTTTTGTTTTTTTTCTATCCATTTCAATTTTTGAAAATGGTGGGAACTCCAAGAAAGTCAGAAAAAAACTCATACAAGGGAAAATGATATTATTTCCCAAATTAAATCCACCATCATTTGGGAGGTGTAGTTCAAAATTACATGGAGATTCTTAACCATCTATCTTTGGATATGAACTATGGCCTGAATAATGTAGAACGACCACCTTAACCTAAGAGGTAGAAACTAGATATCATGTGTTTTCTATGGAAACAACCACCGAATTTTAGTGGAACTTCCAATCCACTAGTTTTAGAATAATGGGTCAACTCAATTGGTATGATCTTTTATGTGCATCATTATTCTTTGATGGAGAAGGTTAGTCTAGTCGTTTATCATTTAGATGGAGACACTGATCAATAGTGGACCTTGATTTCGAACACCAAGAAAAAAGAAGAAATTGAAGAGATGTAGTGAGAAGACTTTATGATAATGTTTCTTAATAATTATTTCCCTCTAACTCCACAGAAATAATTGAGAGAGAATTAATAGATATAATGAAAAAGGAAGGAAAATCTACTATGACCTATGAAAAACATTTCACAAGGATTGCAAGCTAGGCTTCAGGGTTTTTATCAACAATGATAAAAAACTGATATATTATTTAGTGGACTAATAATTCACGATATAAAAGATTTTTAAATTTTTTAATTTGGGATTTATAAATAATTTTTTCAATGTATTATCAAAATTTATATGGAGTTTTGATAATAGTCCCAAGGGTGTGGTGATAAGAAACAAATGATTGAGTTTCAAGCCAGAGGGTCTAATGAGAATGGTGGGAAGAAAAATCAATAACACACATGTAAAAAATGTGGGAATAATTTTCATGGGAACTAACTCAAAGGGATGGGGAAATGCTTTAATTTTGGGAGAGAAGTCCAGAATACACATGAAAGTCAAAAATTCATTTGGAATCAGGATAATATGATGAAGGAATGAAGAGAACCACCCATGGACCAATCATAAAACTATGTGGTGAAATGGAACTATGCTAGATAGTGCACTAAACCTCTAATCCTCATGGTTAATCACTATCATGAGCCACCAAATCAATTGGAGTAAGGAATGGATTATGCCATCACTACTACTGAAGTGAAACAATAAAATGAAGTCCTACAAGGTACACTTCATATTCACTCAAGAATTAAATTTTTTTATTTGATTCTAGTTCTATGCATTTTTTTATATCTTGATCATTTTATAAACTATTGAACCAAATCCCCAAAATTTTGAAGTACATATATATATAAAAACTCCTAGGGGTCGAATCATTGCAAACCAAGTGTCAAACTCTTGTCTGATTGGAGTATGTTTTAATATTCTTCTAGAGAATCTTATTATATTTCCCTTGGAGGAATTCAATGTTATATAGGGGATGGATTGAGCATTTTTATATTGATCCAATATCAATGTTTTGGAAAAGGAAATATCATTTCATATTCCAAACCATCCCATTATAATATACAAATGAATTTATGATCACGAGTAACCTTTGGAGAATCCTTGAACGGTGTAGGTGTTGATTCCCTTTGATAAATCATACCTCACTCAAATTTTTGATTCAAAGGAAGGTACCAAGCTAGGGGAAATTCCCAATATGAGGGAATACAATGATGAATTTCTTTATGTGTTACCCAGACATCCCCTAAATTGTGAGGTAGACTTATCAATATAACTTATACCCATACCTACTCATATCTAAATGTGTCCCTATAGTTTGGATCTTATCAAACTGGGGGTGTTAATGAAATAACATATAGATAATTTGGGAAAAGGGTTTTATAGGCTGTAGTGTATCACCTGTGGGTGTTCCGGTGCTCTTTTTTAAAATATGGATGGATCAATGTGGATATGTATTGATTATCAAGAACTCATCAAGATTATAATAAACAACAAGTATCCTCTTCCATGTATTGATAAAATGTTCGATCACCTATAAGGATCTTAGTACATCTCAATAGTGGAAGGTCATTATGGATATCATCATATAATGATGAAAATGAAAGTTATTATTAATACTGTATTATATACAATGTATGGGAACACTGAGTTTAATTTGATACCATATAGGTATACTAATGGCCTTAAAATCTTCATGGATTTGATTAATAGAGTCTAGAGACATTACCTTAAAAAATTGTGGTAGTTTTTATTCATGATATTATCATATACAATAAGAGAAAGACTGAATATAAAGAATATATAAGGCTTGTGCTAGGGACATTACGGAAATATAATTTATACATCAAGTTCTGTAAGAGTGACTTTTCAATGTACCATGTAACATTCATGGGAAATGTGATCACAAGTGAGGGAATTCCTGTTGACCCTTCAAAATCAAAGGCAATTTAGGGATGGAATATACCCCTTAGTGTCATGAAAATGCATTGTTTTCTTGGATTAGTAGGCTAATATCAATGTTTTGTATCAAATTTCACATTATTTTATAGCCCACTTGCTATGTTAACAACGAAAGTGGTAAAATACGTCGAGATAGAAGAATGTGAAGATATCATCATTGAGATAAAGGGATGGTTGATCAATGAACCTATACACAAAATACTGAGAAGTAGAAATTTTTTTGTGATATATAGTGATGATTTAAAGAAAGGATTTTGTTGTGTACTCAAGAAAAATGATAAAGTGATAACATATGTCTCCTGACAGTTTTTGATCAACGAGCATAAGTACCTGAAAAATGATCTAAAGTTAGTTGCTATGATTTTTTTCTTGAAAATGGGGTGAAAAAACCTCTATAGTGAGAAGTGTGACATCTATTATGACACAGTATCCTAAATTATGTATTCACACAAAATAAGATCTATATGATTCAAAGGATATGGTTAGAGAAAATCAAATACTATGATTCCTCTATTCATTATATTTCTAGATAAGAAAACAATGTAAATGATGCTCTTATAAGAATATATCCTCCTACTCTATCCATGATGTACAATGAGAAAGACCATATCTTATTGGAAATGAGACAGATTGATTTGGAAATCATAATGGCATGGAATAAATCCAACCATGAACAAATTGTTTTCTAACCATCTATCCAAGAGAAGAATATGAAGGCATAAAGGGATGATACAAAGTTACAAATGTAGGTGAATATAGTAAAATAAGGGAAACTACAAGATTTCCATATCGCTGATGATGGTGTGATTCATTTTGGAATGAGTCTCTATATTTCTTCATAACCTGGGATGAAGAAGGATCTATTGGATAATACACATATCTCACCTTTCTTTATTCATCTTGAGAGTACCTTGATGTACCATGATCTCTGAGACCACTGGTGGTGGGACAACATGAAGAAGAATATTGTTGATTATATCTCAATGTTCTTGATATGTTATTAAATTAAATTCAAGTGACCAAAGTTTAATGGTATGAAAAATACCACCTCCTATAAACATGTTGAAATGGGAGAATATCACTATAGATGTTTTCATGGGCCTCCAAAATACATCAAAACGAAATAATGTGATATGGGTTCTATTGGACTGACTAACCAACATCTCCCACTTTATCTCTATTTAGTAAGATATCTCACATGAATAACTTTCTATGATATAAGTTAAGGAATTAGGGAGACCGTATGGAGTTCCACTCTCTGTTGTCTCTGATTATGATCTCAGGTTCACATATATATTATAAAGGATTCTTCATCATGCATTGAGTAGTAAATTAAATTTTAGCTGGTCCTATAAACCCCCCAAGTTATGTGAAATCTAAAAGGGATATTCATATTCTTGAAGATATGTGAAGATCCTATTATTTAGTATTCAAAGGTGGATGGGATCCAAATCATCAATAGGTTGAGTTATCACACAATAATATCTTCCACTAAAGTACTCAGTTTTCTCCATATGAAGCTCTATATGTAAATTGATGTAGAACTCCATCCTATTAGGATGAAGTTGGATAAAGAAAGCTACATGGGCCTAATATTTTTCAAGATATGTGAGAAAAGGTTCATACCATCCAGAAACATTCTAATGCTACTCTGATATAGAAAAAGAATTATTCAGAGAACCATCAATGGGACTTGGTTTTGATGTTGGAGATAAATTTTTATTTTAAATATCTCTATGGTAGAGTTTCATGTGGTTTGGAAATAATGGTAATCTTGGACTAAGGTACACTGGAGCCTTTGAGATAATTTATTTCTTACGATCTTTTGTCTATCAGTTTGAAGATACACGAAATATGAAATAAGATTATAATGTGGTCTGTATATCACTCATGAGGAAGTATATACCAAATCTCTCACAAAGGTGGTATAGTTGGAATATGATCACTCTTGTGAGGAGCATCGAGTAATGATTCTGGTCTAAAGAGATAATGTTTTACACAACATGAAAAAAGACCATGTCAATGTGTTATGTAGTAACCATAATTATGAAGAAAATCTCTAGGAATCAAAGGAGGTGATGATGGATAAGTACTCTTGCCTGTTTATGAAAAATGAAATTTCATGGGAGAAATTTCGAAAGGGGGAAGAATGTAAAAACACAAACTTTTTTGAAATGGAATTTATTTCTTCTTATAGGAATTTAATAAATTATAAATCTCATAAAATCATGTAGATACCATAATAAAAGCATTATAAATCAAGAATTAATTAATAAAGAATTATATCAAGAAGTTAAGGAACCAATACTTATGAAATAAAAACATGACCCTAGGAATAGTAATATGACACATAACAATAGTAAACTGGAACAACTAATAGTAAAATCTCCCATTTATGTATAAATAAAATTTATTAATCTCATACATTAAAATATAATATAATTATATCGTAGTAGAAGAAATTTAATGATTGAAAAATTATAATCTAAGTGTTGTCATTTTTTGGAAGTTATAAATAATTAATTAAAATTATATAATTATTTTAATAATTTAAACGGGAATTGTTTTTTTATTAATTGAATTCATAAATTATTATTTTGATGTCTTGGGATTTTTAGATAATCTTATGAGACCTTAAATAGTTTTTTAACGTGTTATAAATTTATTTATAATTTTAAAATATATATTTTCAAAGTAAATGATGATTTTAATTGACAATTAAATTAATCATATGGATAAATTTATTTTCATAAAATGGAGTTCATTTTTGAATTCTACACATAAAAAATGGTCATGGTGATTTTTTTATAATATACTTGAATTTTTTATGAATAGTACAATATGATAATAATCAATAAAATCTAAATACATGGTTTATGGAGTCATAGATAATGAAAGGCTGATTTAAGCCTAATATTTAGAAAACTAATTTATTATTTAAAAATATTTAGATATGGTTAGAAATATATTAATAGTATTGAGCTAAAATAATAAACTAATGATTCAATTAATTGGAAAACACCCCTCTCCTCCACTTTAAATACCCCCATCACAACCTCTCCTCATCACACCTATCATGCTTTGATATTTGTCAAAATTATGGAGAAAAGCCTTCCAAAGACCCTATCCCATGTCCAAGATCTCTTGGTCTTGTAAAAAGTAAGAAACATTTTCTATAATGATGTTTCATGGGTGATAGTTTTAAGAGGTAAAATCCCATTCCTTTTTCTTTTTATTTCATTTCAATTCCATTTATTTTCATCTCTTCTTTTCACCATATATTATCCAAAAAGAATGATAACTCTATTATGTTTGATATAATATAATTATATCATTTTAATATAATATCTATCAACATGCTATTTTCTCTGTCACATTTATTCTAAAAATTAAATCATCATCCATGATGTGTCTTTTTACCAGGATTGTGGGCGATGCAATTAGATTTTCCATTAACACCTTAAATAATGGAAATAAAACCATTAATGTGTTTGAAATATATTATAAATAATATTTTATAATTCTTTTTATGTTATTCATGTATCATTTATACATAATAATAAATGATAAAACAAAATGTATTCATTGTGATAAAAAACAACAAAAATTTACCTAAAATGACAATCCTTAAAAATTATCTAATGATTCATCCATATATCATATAAATAAATTATTTATATCTTAATTTAAAATTTAATAATATCATTAATAGCATATAATTACAAATCTGGGTATTTATCCTCATTTTACAAGAAAATCTATTCATGTATAGAAGTAAACCAATAATAAAAACTCAAAAAACGAATGCTCTCGAATGATGAAATTAAACTCTAGAACTCATTGGAAATCCAATTAATTAAATTGGTAAAACCAGAATGAACCAAATTCTTGTCTAAAAGTTTGTACAAATTTTAATTAATTAATATATTGTAATTATATAGGATATTAATGTGAAGAATGCGTTCAAACATAAGGTAATGGGAATTCTCGAACCCAATATATTTCTTTAGGTTTCATATTTTAACCCCATTTTCAGTATAGATATTCATTAAATATAATTTCTTCATCATTATATTAACTTTTAATTAATATAAATATTTTATAACAATGTTTTTTACAAAACCAATATTTTCCAAAAGAGCTCTTCTATTAAAAAAACACATATTATGCTTCTCGATATTTTTTCTTCTTCACTAAAGGTTGTTGATTATTATATCAGGTATATTATTACATATTTATTTAAGAAACAAAGGTTTATAAATTTTTGATTTATGAAATGAAACCCATTATTTTTTATGAGTTATTTTATGTCAATGTTTGATATATGTTCTATGTTCATGCATGATAATGTTAATTTTATGATGTGATGGGTGAATCTGGATTATATAATGCTCTAATGAATTGGGTAACATGATGTATCTCATGGGAAAATAGAAATATGTGTTAGATGATTCTATATTTTTTCACAATTATCTGTTATAGTTATCCACTATGACATGATGTTTCATTTTTTTTTACATTTCTACATTCCATACCTTTATCTAATGTTTTTATCATTGTTAAAATGATGATGTCTTGATGATTATTATACTAACCCCATGTTATGATGTCTCATGTTCTTATCTTTCCTCTTAGATGTATTTTAGCTCATCTCTTTCTATTATGTATATCCTCTGGTGACTACTTCTACTAAGATGAATTAAATTTTAGTAAGAAGCTAGAGAGGAAACAATTAAAAAAATGTACATGTTTTATATTTTTAATGTTTTGTATAGTCCTAATGTTCCCATGACACTAAACATATATATCATGGTCACATAATTATTTTATGTTGTTTATCATTAAAATGATTCATTTTAAATGTAATAAGATGCAGGGTAACTATAATGTGTAACGCTTAGGTTAAACATAAAGTATTACTTGAACAACATTACTTTATTCATAAGGATAAATGTATTGAAAACCTTCAGGGAAAATATGTTTTTTTATGGTTGTGGTTAATTTTTTTGGGACATTAAAAGAATAATATTAATATTGGTTTTGAAAAATTGACAAATCAACACATCTAGAATGTTCACTACTCTAGAACCCAAAACGTAAGGTAGGAAAGGGTTCAACCACTACTTATAGCCTGCATTATGTCATGGTTAATATGAAATTTAATTTTTTAAATGATATGGCATATAAATATTACATATATTTTTTGAATATACGTTTTTTCATAGAGATTACAATGGGATTGGAATGTTTTTTGGTGATTAGATGATTAATTTAATTTCAAAAAAGTCTACAAATTTTGGAACCTTATATGATTAAGGTAAATAGAAAATTATGGGATCTTATTTGAGAAATAATGGTTGAATTATATTTTGGAATCATATATGATATTATTTTGTCTCTATAGTGATTCAGTTTTTTTATAAAAATTATTATCATATCTTAGAGATTATATGACTCGGTAAAATAGATTATTTTTATGATACATTAATATTTATTGTTTTTTACTTAAAGATAAATATTAAATTTATATTGGATGAATATGTGGTCAAGTCATTAAATTTTTTGTGTTCCAATATTATCATAGAATATTTTGAGTAATTTTATGGTTAAATGTTTCTTAAAAGAAAAAACATGAACTTTGCGTGCTATTTTTGACAAATCATAAATTAATTATATGATGGTGAGTTTATTTTAGGAATTATCATCCCTAGTGATACCATTTTGGTTTTAGATAATGTATAAATATATGGGGAATAGTTTGTTATAATTTTTTTGATTATAAAATCTATTCGAAACTAGTATTAGTGCTTCAAGAATAAGAAAAATCATGAATAATAATCCTTTGTAGAAAAAATAGTTTGTGAAATTGATTAAAGGATGGAATTATACTAGCTAAGTATGTATATTTATTTATGTTATTAGTCTCTATGTTAATGGAATTCCTTTACTCTAGGAATATTATATTAAAACAAAACATTTATCATGTTTTCATCATTTCGTATGAATCAATGATATTTTTCACACCTCATTGATTTAGTATCATTAAATTTCTATTAATCATTCTCTTTCTTCATATCATTGATTTCAGTCAATATCCTTAATTATTTGTACATTTTTTATCTTCTATTTATATATTTTAACTTCTAACTAATTTTATCTTATTTGAATACATAGTATTGTGTTCTTCTCGATGAACATTGTATTTCCTTTTCCCTCTTTTCAGGAGTAGGTTTTATTAACCAAATTTATGATGTGGGACTTCTACAATGATATTTTAAGATACCAAACACTATATTTTTGAGATCTAGTTAAAATTTTGAAGAATAAAGTTGTTAAAGAATGGAATAATGTTACACCTTGAGATTTAAAAAAAACCTATATTTGATAGCATATAAGACACCAAACATAAAACCTAAATGAATGATGATATATTTTTATTTAAATACGATCATTAGAACCTAGTCATTAATTTTTGGTGATGAATATGATTTAAATTATTATGAAATATATATATAAATATGCTACTCAATATTAATTTATTGAAAACTTCTTAGTAAATAATTACTCCATTTATAGTAGTAACATAATTCTTTAAAAATAAATTTTATTACAAAATGGTGTTTATTTATTTTTTTAAATGATATAATTAATTTTATTATAAATTAGAACTTTTATTTAATAAAAAGGAATTTATTTATTTAAATAAAAATATCAAAAATATCTTAAGGTGAAATTTTATGATTTCCCTAAATAATTTTATTTTCAACAAATAGTTAAAAAACATTGATTCTAATTTAGAACAATTTTTTCTCTAAAAGTGATTTCAATGAAGTATTATATTTCTAAATTAGTTTTAGAATTTTATTTGATCAAATTATTTTAATATAATATAATTTTATTCATTGGAATGACTTTTATACTTGAATTTTTTATACAAATAATTTTACACATAGAAAGGAATTTTTATAAAAAAATGCATTCTATAGCATTTTGTGTGGTTAATTTTTAATTAAAATATGATTCATATATGAATATAATATTGAAAAATAAATTTAATATTTTAAATTTCATGAAAAGAATAATTTAAATAGTCTCCATTTATTCTTAGTCATTATGAATGGTAACTATATTAAATAATTATCTCCATGGTAAGGGAAAATCCGGTCAACAAAGATTAAAATATTATGATAATGAATAAATATTAGCCGTAGAAACATCTATTATCCTATTTTATGAGTGTTTTTATAACATTTACGTCAATATATTAAATACCTGGCTAATTGGTAACATATTTCATTGATTTTGACCATTAAAATTTGTAAGTAAAAGATAATGAAAAAAATTTAATTTTCTCACTAGTAATATATATAATAGTTTTCGATAGGGATAAAACAACCTATTTTTTATATATAAATAGTCAAATAAAAGATTAATTCTATATTTTTATCATAACAATTTATTTTTATTTTTTATTGTTGAAATAATTGCACTAAATGTTTTCAAAACATCGACACAACATTAATTTAATTACTCTGAAAATAAAAGTACTATTTTTAAAAATATAAAAAGTAATATAAATAGAATTTTTTTTCTATTTAATGATATTTTTAGATAAATATAAGATAATATTGATGTGTTAAATTATTATATTTTTCTTCCATTATTTTCATGTTTTTTTCAAAGTTAATTTAAATTTATGTTTCCAAAATTTAATTATCAAAATTTTATAAAATATAATATTAAATTAAAATATTTATTTTTTTTAAAATATATATCATTGGAAGTGTGATTTAGATATGTTTTAAAATATCACCCATGGTTTATTTATTTTTATAAGGTCATTCTATTATAAAGGTGTTGTCCCATAATGTGTAAAATCATTTTTATCATGGTAAATGTAAAAAATGATTAAAGTGGGTTAAAATTAAGAGAGAATTGTAAAAAAATAATATACAATTTTATACAATTTATTTAATTACATTATTTCAACCCATAATCACCATGTTTTTTAAATCTATTATATTGGATCCTATTTTATGTGAATATTAATTTAATATTTTCAAAAAATTTAAATGCCCCATCCCATCAATTATAAAAGGGAACATTCTGTCCTTTATTATTCACACTTATAGGGTCATTGAGTGAGTAAAATTAAAAACCAAAAAAATTCATAAATTTCCTTGAAATGTCTTAGAATCATTGTATTGATTATGAAACCATTTTATGAAGACTCTTAGATCTATCTTAAAGTGGTTGTTTGAAGAAGAGGTATCATTCTTAATTGAAAGGATTTATTTTACTTATTATTATAGATCCTTAAAATATAATTCAACCATGATTATATGAAAACAATTGTATCACCCATATAATGATATTTTATATTGTCAATGGAATAACTTATATCCATATTCTCTTCCATGAAATTTGAAATGATTCAATTGTTCCTGTGTACAGTACACTACCGCCTCACAAATCGATGTAATTATGTTTCCATCATCACCCCTAATGTACATTTAGAATGATATATTTAATATATACAAATGAATTCAATGAAACTTTCATAATTCTGGAAAATTAATATATTATATATTTTCATAATAATCAATTCATTGAAACATGATAACATTATTTTTGCGTACATGTGGATTACCACCTCTATGAAATTATTACATTTTTATTTCATTATTTTATCACATGGATTTTATATATAAATTAATTTCAAAAAATAATCTTATATTAATGATATAATTATAATTATGGAAAGTTAAAATAACACTTACCTTCATTCCATCATGAATATTGAGAAACAGAAACATTACTCAAGTTTATATATGGCCTATCATGTCCATTATTGTAACATTGATCATTTATTCATAAAAATACTTCATGTTGGGTTTTAAAATAACAATTATTATATAAAAAAGTAATTAGGTCATGATTATAATTCTGGATATGACGAAATAATGACCTCATTTACCATAGTCACCCTACCGAATTCAATTTGGACTTGTGAGCTGAATAAAAAAAATATCCAATGTAAACATAAATAATTAAGTAAATGAATATAACAGGAAATTAAATAAAATAAATTGGAAAATAAAATTTAAAAATCTACTTAATAATGTAAATAATTAACAATTTTTCATTATTTAGGAAGATAAATAATGTACATGAAGAGTCAGACTTGAGGCAATGTACTTTTATTTAAAAAAATCCACTTTTATTGTATCCATTTATACAAATTTTTTAAATGATCGTGTTCTTATGAATGCATCAAGAATATTATTATTTATAATTTAGTGGATGAAAAATATCAATTTTTAATCATATTTATCTTTATTTAAAATGTTTTAGAATGTAATATTATTATTGTTTTATGTAAGAGACACTTTTCATTAAGAACCACAGTTTAAATTTTTTGAATATGTATTTTAAAAATAATTATCTTACATATAAATGTTCATAAAATAATTATATTAATTTATTTATATGGAATTAAATTAATTATAAAAAAATTTTAAATCACTATATCTTTTTTTCAATTGTTTTTCAATAGTATGTTTTTATGTATTTTATATGGAACATTTTGAATTTCATTAAAAAATAATGAAGGAATGTTTTATTATAATTTATACATCATAAATGACTTTTCCAGAAGAAACAACCATTATTTTATATTTTTATTTCCTTATATGATTCCATTTTTTCATAAAAATACTCTTTACCATTGTTTTATGTATTTTAAAAAATGGTTTTAAATTGAATGCATGTTTTAATATTGGGAAATGTTTTTCTTATAGGTCTAAGAGATTGTCTAAACCACCCATTTAGTTGGGTTTTGATGTTTCACTATATAGATGACTTTCTCACTCACATTTAAGTTATGGAATTCTTCTAGATTATTCATATATTCCTCTCACATATATACAAAGATTATTCTCCCTTACATTGATGGGATAATACATGAATTATATATATTAAGTTCCTTCATTATGAAATTTCCTTCGATAGGGATTTGGGGAAATATTATGAAACATTTGTAATTCCATGGAAATTATTATTATTCTTCATTATTATGTATTCCCATTCATGGAACATATAAACATAGACACATTATGATTGGTGTTCCTATATAGTGCTCCAATTAATTGTTTAATGTTTCTCTATAATGATATATTATGTATTAGATTAGGGAATAATCATAATCTCCTATGGAACATTGTGGACTATGTGATATGGTCTTGGATGTTTTCCTTGAATTTTTCGCATGGCTTGTTTTATGTTTCTTTCATATTTTCTATGTTTCCGCAATCATATAATACCATGTTCTTTATATTATTCTCCCATTTTAATACTCATGTGATTATGTTTAATTTAAATTATATACCATTACATAAGGGTAAAACATAAATGATCATTATAGAAGTTTTTATATGTTTTTTTTGTGAATTTAAAAAAAATATTAGTTTTTTTAATTTATGATTTATTAAGAAATGATTAATGAAAATATTTGTCTTGAATGGATTATTTATTGGGTCATAAAATTTTTATTTTCAAAACTAATTTAATTATGAAAAAGAAAACTATTTTATAAATATTCATGAGAAAGCTTGATTCATTCATTAATTTTATTTGTCCCTTATAAGGATTTTTTTGATCATCCCACACTTTAAAATGTTTTTTTCCCAGGGTATTATGGATGATTAGGAACTAGAATGAGGTCAATATGAAAATTATGTAGATATTTTATGAAAATAAATCTTTTTAGGAAATAAAAGTATTTTTTTATTGAAAACATTAATACTAAGAGGAATCCACCACTTTGTGATGTAATATTTATTTATATAAGGGTTGTTTCCTAATTCTATAAAAATAAAAATTATATTGATCCTAAAATGTAGGAAAATGGAATCTCAAATTAAAAATGAATATTTTAATTTTTATGACTAGGTACTTATATTATTATATTTTTATGTTTCAATATAATCCTATATGATGATTTCCTATATATCACCTTGGTGCCATTATACTTTATCAAATAGGTTTGTTACATGAAAAACATATTATGGGTTGAATAAAGGTAGGATTAATGACATTATATTTATGGATGAAATCACGTGGAGTGTTTTCTTGTATCAAGGATGGATTAAGAGGTCCGAATCTGGTCTCTCCCATTTGAGATTCTCTCTCTCCTAGGGATTCCTAGGTTTATAGTCTCCTTGTCCACCCAGTTGCGGTGGCTCCCTCTCCCCCTGTGCTCCCTGCTTTGATTTTGTGCCTTACTGCCCTTCTTTTTTCGGTGCTAGTGGCTCGCCCTTTCCTCTCTATTCTGCTCTCCAACACTCCGCAGTGGGAAACCCGGGTTCTTGTGCCCCTGGCCTTCTCCGCCTGGTCCTGGAACATGAGTATTGTGCTTCTGAAGGGAGTCAGGGTTCATCTTCCCCTGCTCAAAATCACCTTCAGGCGCAGATCCAACCTCTCTCAGTATATGAAGTCCTTTCTGTTTCCATCAAACTACGTCGGTTCTTGTTCTGGAAGAGGGATGATGGTCCCTGATCCCATTTTTCAAACTCCATCTTCGTTTCATATCTGAGATTTCATGTCTCGTCAAATTTTCCAGATTCTGAGGATTACATGACCCTTATCACCTTTCCCCCTTAATATTTCACTTCCTGGTGGTGAGTCGGCTCCTCATATTCACGGAGATTCTGCCACGTTGTGTTGCTTGGGAAGAACCTTAAGTGTTGATCTACCGTGGTGAGAAAGTTTGAAGTGGCTGCCGCGAAGTTCCTACCTTGGAGCATTTTTTCCGCGAAGTGTTTTGATTCACGCAGAACTATCCACGATGCTTCAGCGCGTTGAGTGATCGCATTGTGGATGCCACGAAGCTCTTTACGTGGGGTGTGGATCCGTGAAGTATTTGTGTGTGCTGTGAAGAAGGTGGTGTCTTATGGGCATGTACATCACGACGAGTTTTCTCAGTGACATGCCTTCGTGAAGGAACAATTTCTTGTGAAGCCATGAAGAGTCAGATGCGAGGTGTTGCTCCGCGACGACTTGTGTGCACTGCTTTGCGGGTTCTCTGGGTGCGACCTCTCAAGGGGAAGGGTCATTCATGCAAGCCATGGGCTTGTCTGTGTGGACCGTGTAGGGAGGCCGTGAAGGTGTGTCCAGTCCAGTGACCTCATTGTCGGTTTTATCCTGTTACGTGTGTGACTGGACTGGGTTGGCATTCTGCACCAGGAATTTTATGAAGCATTTACCAAATTCCCAAGAAAGGGTCCTGGGCCGTGGGGTCCACTAGGGTGCTAGTCCCTTAGGAGAATAAGGGAATCAACTTTTGGCCCTACTCTGTGGATGCGGAACTTGTTACCCAATGGAAGAGGTTGTCCCTAACAGATGAAGAGAATGCGATGATCGAGGCATAGAGAAAAGAAGACACACTTTTAGAAAAGTTCATGTATGTTCTCGTGGTTGGATAGTTTATGGAAAACATATTAGTAAATCATGTGGTCTAAAAAACACTCTACAGAATGTCTGTAAACTGGAAGATGGAGTGGATATCTGGGAAGTGGGGACCAATCTCTTTATCTTTGAGTTCTTCAATGAGAGAGATAGAGACAAAATCCTATGGAGGAGACCTTTTTCCTACAATAACGAACTCCTCCTAAGGTAAGAATTCATAGGGGGGATGATTTCCAGAGAGTGAATTTAACCCAATCCCCCTTTTGGATATGAATTAATGGAATTCCATTCCATTACAGAACGAAACGAATAATGAGAGAAATGGGGGACTGTTTAGGTCACTTTCTTGACTAGGATAGCTTGGACACAATACAGTGGGGCCCCGAGGTGAAGATCAAGGCGAAAATTGAAGTGTTAGAGCCTCGGATGAGGGGAATGTTCCTGAAAATCAACGACACCAACATCTGGATTTTATTTGAGTTCAATAAACTCGTAATATTCTGCTTTTCCTGTGGTCGCTTTGGCCATATTGAAATAAATTGCACCAAAAATCACAAGAGTGGACTAGGTAACATTAATGTTTAATATGGACCTTGTATCCATACCAAAACAAATAAATATGCTATCATCCCTCAGGGGGAAAAACAAAAGGACCGTGACCGTCTCACGCTGGCACATACCAGTCAGGCGGAACCCATACCTGAAAATGCCCAAATGCTAGGACCTTTGGATTTCCCTTATGCTTTCCCTCCCACTCAGAGAGATGCTGGAGTTCATCCTGACCCCCTGAAGGACAAGACTCAAACATCTACAAAGTTGGTGATGAAGCACACAAAACCACCAATACACTATTCAAAGCCAATTCTAATGCACATCGAACCACCAGATCCGGAACTTGACCCACAATCGACAGCAGCATGCGCTCTTACAATGGAGGCCCATGGAATGACGGGGACTTCATTACTATGCCCAATTACCCGTCGAACATGTAAAATGGTGAAACAATGAGAGAGTGATGGTCCTATGGAAGACTCTAAATCCAGGGTCAGGAAAAGACATAATGTAATAGGCCACCCATGGAGGAATCCCTCAAAATTATAGAAAATGACAAGCAGAGAAACAAGTCTGGAGGAACCAAAGGTAGCGGTAGGTGAGACCCAAACCCACCTAGAGCAATGATTGCTTTATTATGAAATTGGTTTGGGCTTGGAAACCCACGAACGTTTCTCATGCATTAGTGAAATTGCGCTCAATGTCACCCCGATATGGTTTTCCTATCCAAAACCATACTGGAAAACAAAGGCACCAATGGTATTGCTCTGAAGTGCGGCCTCCAAGGATGCTTTCCGGTTCCTAGAAAAGGAAATGTTGGAAGCCTCTATCTCCTTTGAAAGTACAATATCGAAGTCAAAATACTGTATTTATCCTCACACTACATGGTAGTGACTATCCAAAAAGTCTCTCACCCACCCTGGACCATCATGGGATTCTATGGCTGCCCATCCCAGAATGATAAGGTGAATTCATGGGATATTTTCTCCAAGTTGCGACATGACTTATTGAGCCCTATCCTCTTCATATAATATTTCAATGAGATTTTTTTTTCCATAAGGAAAAGAGGGCAGAGTCATTTGACCCTCAGATTCAATGTCAAACTTCAAGGACATGGTCTCTAGGGCGGACCTGGTCGATATGGGGTATACATGTAATCCTTTTACTTGGTTTTGTGGAAACACTGAAGGCACCCATGTCACTGAGCATCTTGATAGATTTATGGGCTCGACTGATTGGATTAATCTGTTTAGCATGTTTCATATCAGCCACATAGCCCTTAACTGCTCGGACAACTGTCTAATTCTCATTGACTGTATGCAAGGCGAACGAAATAAACAACTTAGCTGGCCCTTCTGATTTGAGAGCTTCTGGTCAAAAGATCATGAATGCGAAGAGGTGATCCGTTCAACCTGTAAAAGCATTCAATTGGATGTTTGACTCAATCTCCAACATGTTTCAATTGATCTGAGGTCTTGGAGAAATAAGTAATTGTGCCACCACGACCGGCATTGTGGTGCCCTTGAGAAGAGACAGAATAAACTCCTCAAAAAACCCACATAGAATTTCATTCTATCCAAGATTGGATCCACGCAAAGAGATCTGGACATAGCCCTGTGTGTCAAGGAAAGCTTCTAGGCCATGTGGGCATGGGATAACAAAATTAAAGAGGGGGACACTAATACCCAATTATTTCATCAGAAATCTTCAGCCAGGTGTAGGAAAATGCTATTACATGCATCTTAGAACCCGATGGAAGCAATGTTTCTGACACCAATGGTTTCCAAAAGGCCATGACAGACTATTTCCAGAACATCTTCGCTGCATGAAACCCTTTCATGTCTGCTGAGGTGGATGATTGTATCAGACCCGTGATCACCGATGATATCAATAGACATCTCACCAAAGATATGATAGATGAAAAGATATTCCTAGATCTGAAACATCTTCATCCCACTAAGTCCCTGGGACTGGATGGGTTCCATACCATTTTTTTTAAAAATACTAGCACATTATTGTTCTCAACATCTGCAACATGATAAAAAATATCTGGGATGGGAATACTAGCATTGCTTCAATCAATGAAACGGTCACTGTCCTCATCCCCAAAATTAATAAGCCTCCAGCGATCCCTAATTTTAGATGTATCATCCATTTCAATTTCTCTTACAAAATCTTCTCATAGATCCTTGTTAATTGGATACGACCTTAGCTCCATGATATTATCTCTGAGAATTGGAGCAACTTGTAGAGAAGGGAATGATCACTGATAATGCGATTGTATCCCATGAAGTGTTCTACTCTATGAAATCATAGTCCACCATGAAAAGAGGAAACATGGATTGGAAAATGGATATGACCAAGGTCTATGATAGAGTGGAATGGCACTTCATTTGTGTTTCCATGCTGAAAATGGGTTTTTGCGCTAAATGGATGGATATGGTTATGGAATACATCTCGGTCGTCTCTTTCAGAATCAAGGTCAATGGGGAGTTCACCAGTGGATTCACCCCATCTCGAGGCCTTCTCTAGAGAGATCCCCTCTCCACTTTTCTCTTCATACTGGTGGCCGATGTGTTTTCTAATCTTATTTCTAGGGATGCATCCTCTAAATATTTTCATGGGGAAAAGGTCTATCGTGATATCCCACCAGTGTCACATATTTTCTTCGCCAACGACGGCCTCCTGTTTTCCAGAGCAACAATTAATGAATGCCAGTTGATCAGCCAAGTGATCCAATAGTATGATAGGGTGTCTAGCCAATTGATCAATCATGGAAAATCTTAAATTTATTTTAGTTTTTTGGTGCCTCTCTCTAAGAGGGATGAGCTATGTGCATCAGCTAGTTTCCATATGGTTGTGAAATATCAAAAGTACCTTGGGATACCAATGATGATTGGCCGATCCAAAAAATAAATATTTGTATCCTTTGTGGACAGGATTGAGAAAAACATTTTGGGCTGGTCCCCTAAAGGAATCTCTAATGCTGGAAAAGAGACCCTTATCAAAGCTATCATCCAATCCATTCCCAGCTACTTTATGTCCCTGTTCAAGCTCTTGGCATTCATCGTCAACCACATCCACACATGCACTACCAATTTATAGTGGGGGAAGAATTATGGATGGAATCAGCCCTACTGGATGGCCTAGGAGAAACTCTGTAGATCCAAATCAGAGGGTGGGCTGGGATTCCGGAATCTGTGTCTCTTTAATGATGCACTTTTATCCAAGCAAAGATGGAGCCTCCATAACCTCCCATCACCACTTTGTGCACGATTTTTCTAAGATACGTACTTTCCCCACACGTACTTTAATGCTTCCTCTCTTGGTTCCCATCCTCTCTTCCTCTGGAGAAGCATCTGGGGGCTAAAAAGATCCTAGATAAAGGACTAGGCTGGAGGATTGGGTATGGCTTATCAGTCAATATCTTAACTGATCCTTGGCTTATCGATAAGGATAACACGCGGGCTACATCCCCCATCCAACAAGGTCTTGAAAATTCCACTGTCAGTAGCCTCCATTCTGACTAGGGACAGGGGTGGTGTCTGGAAAAAAATCCATTATTGGTTAAATGAAAGTGATCAATGAATTTCCCTTAGCATTCTCTGGGTCCCTGATGCAGGCCCCAACCAGCTCTTCTAGATCAATGATCTCTCGGGCGAATTCACAGTGACTTCCGACTACAGACTGGCTCTTGGCAACCACTTAGTCGGCCGAGAAGAGGGACCTTGGAATTTGATTTGGAATATCAACGTTCCCTCTGAAATATGCCAATTATGGTGGTAGGACTGCACGAGTACTCTCCCAACCATGAGCCTCCTCGCTCACCATCATATGGCCAGTTCTACCTTTTTTGATTTTTTCCTCGACATTCCAGAAACTCCTCTGCATGCCATCATTCACTGCCTGAGAGCTACGAAAATTTGGTATAAATGGGGCCCTAATTTTTCCACTCTAATGGAATTGCCCTATGACCTTCCTGATCTTCTCACGCATTGGTCATCCTCTCTTTCCTCAGCTTATTCAGGTTCACTTTTCACTCTGGCAATGATTATTTGGGTCCGGCGAAACGATGTTGTTTTTCATCAAGCTCACAAACCCCCCGAATTCTGGATTGAATGAGCCACCTATTGGATTGAGGGATAGAAAGATCACAATGGACATTTTATGCTAGGTGTTACCCTCTCCTCCAACCCCCCTCATTGGAATCCCCTAATAGAAGGGACTCTTAATATCATTGTGGATGCATCTCTCCCAAGGGATGGGCTTGTCGCCCTAGGCCTCCTGGCCTGAAATCATCTGGGGAAATCCATGCTGCAAAATATGAACCACATCAGGCATTATGGGAACCTGCAGTTGCTGAGGCCATGGCCATCTATGCTGGTATGTTTCTCACCTTGGAATTTTGATGGAGTGAAATCATTGTTGAGTCCGATTACTTTACCGTAATCGGTGCTATTCAACACAAGAATGGTGGGCTCCAGACATTTGGCATCATCATCAGAAGAATTCGTTCACTTTTCCAACACTTCTCATTTTTCACCTTCTCCTTTACCAAAATGGAATGTTACAACGCGGCCCATCAGCTTGAAGTCTCAGACCCATTTGACTCCAACCAGCTCTGGCTGGACAATTTCCCCTCATGGATTTTCATATGTTCTTCTGCTGATTTTAGTCATTAATACACCATGCTTTAATCAAAAAAAGGATGGATTCAGAGGTTAGGACCAGTTGGATTCTTGGACTAGTGGTTCTGAAGATACACTTTTGTGTGCCATTGAGGGAGTGTTGGGGGATACTGATTATTATTTAGATGAAACCTATGTGGTGGGTGCTCATTTTGATAGCCAAATAATGTGTGAAATAAATTAAAATTTTGGTTTAACTAACATGTAGTGTGTAATGGTTAGAATGTTTGGAGCATGATCCTTGTATAGATGAGATATATCACAAAGAAGGATGATTTGTGTTTAATGATAAGTTTTCCAAAATCATGAAACCATTATGTTTGGGGAGATTGATTATGATTTCAATAAAGAATATATTATCTGGTTCGTAGTGGATCACTCTTATATTGAGGGTAACAGTAGGAATTCAGGTATTATTTTGAGGATATATATAGATATGTGAGGATAGATTCATACTGGGTATGATCATGGCGAATTTCACTTGAGAATAAGTAAACGGGCTATTTTAGGTTCTATTTAGAAACTTTCTAGTTGTATTGGATCCCAACTGGTGTAGAGGAGGTAGAATTGTCTTTTTTTATATTTGGGTCACTTTGGTAGTGATTTAATTAGTTTATTCAGTGAGATGATCACTAGCATGGTGGACTAGATTTCAATTTATGCAAGATTTCCACAAACTGCCTACCTGAGCCTCGGATGTTCCTACAACACCATTGCAGCCCGAGCCGGCCATGTCATTATCCATAGCATGTCATTGCAGCACGCCACCACCTTCCCGTTGCAGCCATAACCTACACTGGTGCACCAGAATGATTTTCCAAGGACCACTAGGTCCACTCTAGTGGTCCATTCTTTATACTGTCTTCCCCTATAGCCTCCATGGGGTTCGGTCTTGCCTATTACGACCTCAAAAAATTCGTTACATTCAAATCATAGATTCGAACCTGAAGAACACACAAGAACACACAAAGGAGGTGGTGCACAAGCCTTGTTCATAATTTCAGGCACCCTCCGCATTAGAGTTTAAAGCATGGGGGAAGAAATTTTAGGTTTTATAAAAAAATTATCCCTGATGAAAAATCCCGATAATGAGAATCCTCCTTCAAAAACAAGGTATCCACATATCACATTTTTTGTGGGACGATCCACGTCCTTTGTTTTAGAATGATGAATGGGGAAGAAAAAACACAAAAAGTAAACACATACATGGGATATGTTTGTTTCTAAAGTAATATATCCACGGTGATTCATGTTCCATTTGAAGCCATGGGAATTTTTCAGTCTCCAGTCCCATTAATCAAGGTGCATCATTGTTTCCCAAAATTTTCTAACATTCTTCATTGGATAAAATTTCCTTGTCATTCATCAGAGAAATTCCATCTTTTATTCTCCAACCCATCATGTCATTAAATGAGAAACGCGTCATAGAATTTCTATTAATCTGATTCAACACATGTTTATGTTGTTTTATTCATGAATATATGTATATATTATTCTTTAATTAACTATTTGTTACACTATTTCATTTATGTATTGAAATAGTTGACTCGTCGTTTTGCCGCATCAAAACAATATTTGAATTAAATAAACTTTTTATGTTTATTTTATTTTTCATAAAACGTATGAAAATTAACATATTCCCTTGACCCATGTAGATTGGGGATAGGTCCATTCGTAGGTAATATTGTAATTCTGTACGCAACAGTTCCTTCATATTTTCAATCTGAAACCCCATTTAAAAGTTTCAAAAACCGCACACACACACCATTTTAATTTTATTATGAAATTTCAAAAACTATCTTTCACCCCCAAACTATGCCGGTCAGGTTTAAGCTTTACCTATGGAAAAAAATTCCCTCACATGGTCATTTTAACTCATAGATTTCCAATATAAGTTACTATTTAGGAGTAATAATGATTTGAATATAATATAATAGTTAATTATTTATTTACGATCAAAAAATAACATCCATTTTTGGCCCATGACGACCAAATATATGATCTACCTACGGAAAGCATACCTCATGAGCTCAATGGTGTTCTCATATATTCAATCAATGTTATGATTCATGATTTATAGGCATTTGAATAAAATAAAATAATATTATTTGATTATTTTATTAAAGGTTATACCTTTTTCAGGTTTTCATACTAGATGCATGCGACGACTAAACATTAGTCACTCCTTGGGTAACCGTGCCATCCTGAATGCAACAGTGACCTCTGATTTCTGATATGGGAAACTATTTGAGAGTTATTCAACATTTTTATGATAACTTATCACTCATGTTTTATAAAGCATTAATTTTTCTGGTGGATCATTCCAGGAACTCTGGGCCTCCGAATCACACTCCATCTTAGTTATTGGTCTCAAAATAATCACATATAATCTAAAACAATAATAATGAATTCCATGATAATACATTACCCCCACTATTAGGGATTTACATCCTCTTAAGAAAAAAATGACTAAATAAACAAATTTGGGTACTAAGGATGATTATGAGCCTCCAACTCCAATATTCCCTCTTGTAAATTCATGTGCTACCATCGAACGCGTACTAGACGATTCGAACACCACCAAAGGACCCTCCCTTATTGATCATATATCTCAATTGAGAAATCTGCAAACATCGATGCACCATCGATGTCCAATTCACCCCAGTAGATGTTTTGCGATGGATCCTGCACGTATCATATAAGTTTTGACATGTGGAAAACATCGTGCACTCCCTGCATTTTTGAGGGAAGATCTATGTGGTACACCACCTCTATAACTCAAATCAATATCTAGAAAGGGCCGATGAATCTCATTGAAAACTGGGAAAAATGGCCAATTCTATGAAACCCTCATTGAGGAGAGACACATAGGAATACATAGTCCACATCGCCATACACCAAGGGTCTCCATCACCTATCATCATAAGAATTTTTTCAGCCCTGTACAGTATTCATCAACATTTGGATGACCATCACATTCAAAGCGGTATCTTGTTCCATATCTGGACCCCTGAGTACTGACTACCCTGGGTCTATCCAGTATAATAGTGGCCTACATGTCTGTCCATACAGTTCCTCGAATAGTTCCATACTGATGGTGGATTGGTAGATATTGTTATAAGAAAACTCCACCAGTGGTAGTTGGTCCTCCTAACAGCGACCAAAATCTAGAATGAAATCATGAAGCATGTTGTCCAAGGTGTGTATGATCTACTTCTTCTGAAACATTGTTCATGGGTAAAAGGGTGCGCTCAAACGTATTCGAGTACCAAACACCTTTTATAACCCCTTCCATAACTGGGATATAAAGAATTCATCCCTATCTGAGACTATCTTAGATGGGACTCCATGGAGTCAAACCATCTCTTTCACGTAGTGGCATCCCAATCTCCAAACTAAGTCATGTTCATGAATGGGAAGGAAATGGTCCAACATGGTTAGTCGGTCTATGATCACCCATATTATATCATTCTCCATGGATGTGCATGGTATGACTGTCAATATTTCCATTGATATTCCATCCCACATCCACTATGGTACCTCGAGGGGTTGTGTCAAACCTGCTGAAACATTGTGCTCATCCTTTACATTCTGACAAGTTAGGCATATTGAGTCAAACTCCACCACTTCCTTCTTAATCCTTGACCACCAATAATGATGTTAGAGGTCATGGTACATCATTTAAACACGTGTATGTACCCCCAATGTTGATGTATGGAACTCCCTCAATAATTCCACCTATAATGCCACTGGTACTATGGTACATCCTTTGCAAAGAAATACATTATCCCCACCATTCGAATATCCAACATGGACATGGCCTGTGGACATTTGGGCAAGTGAAATCTCAAAGTTATCATCTCTAATTCATTCCTCCCTGACTCTCTATAAGAGTGGTGGGGTAACTACCAACTACTGAAGATAAGCTTCCTCATCTCTACCCAAAAAAGATATCTGAAGTGAGGCCAACTACTCTATGTCCTCATTCAGTATATATAAACATGATCTCCTATTGAGAGACTCAGCCACCACGTTCCACATACTATGATTAATGAATATATTGAAGTCACAGTTCTAGAGTAACTCTTTCCAATGTCGTTGTTTTATATTAAGTTCTTTCTGATAAAATATATTCATGATACTATTGTCATCATAGTAGATGATGAATTGTTTTCCCATAAGGTAGTGTCTTTACATATTTAGTGGGAAGAATACTGCTACCTACTCAAGGTCATGATTTGTATAGTTCTTCTCATGTGGTCTAAATTGTCATGATCCATAAGAAACCACTACTTTACCTTACATTATGACACAACCACACATGGTTCTTGATACATCACAGAACACTATGTAGTCAGAGCCCTCCTCTAGAATCCTCAAGATATGAGCACTCGTCAAGCACCTCCTCAGCTGCTGAAAGAACTTCTAACAACCTTCTGCCCACCAAAATGGTTTTCACTTCAACTTAAATGCTTTTATGAGTGCTGCCTCTTCGGAGAAGTTAGGTAGAAACCTCCTATAATACCAAGCCAACTCAAGGAAACTCCTCACCTATGTAATTATTTTGGGTCATTCTCAAGAAATAACTGCCTTGATATTCCCTGGATCCACCAAAAATCTTTCCTTTGAGATTACATGTCCTAGAAATGGTCCTATTGTAAATATAAATCACTCTTTGAGAGATTTATGTAAATTTGGTGCTCTCAAAAAGTGTCCAGAACCATCCTTTGGTGTATCATGTGCTCCTCCTCAGATGCTAAATACACTAAGACGTCATCAATGAAGACTACTACAAAATGGTCTAGGAACAACTGGAAGATCCTATTCAAGATTCCCATGAACACTACTAGGGTGTTTGTCAATCCAAATGACATAAATAAGTAGTCATTGTGGCTGTAGAGAAATCATAATGTTGTCATCAAGATGTACTCACCTCATACTCAATGATGGTGATAGCCTGATCTATGGTCTATCTTCGAGAACCACCTCGCACCCTTCAATTGATCGAAGAGATCATCAATCCCTGAGAGAGGATACATTTTCTTCATGGTCACCTGTTTCAGGAACCTGATGTCCATGCATAACCTCAATATTTCGTCGTCCTTCTTGTTAAACAACACCGGGGATTCCCATAGTGAAATATTGGGCCTTATGAACCCCTTCATCTGCATGTCCTCCAAATGTACCCTCAATTATTGGTGCTCTGCGGGAGTCATACAATTTTTAGGTGTAGATATTAGTGTCTTCCCAAGGTACAAATAAGTGTATAAATCTACCTCCCTATGGGGAGGTACCCTTGGGATATCTTATGTAAATATGTCCTCACACTCATCCATTTCTATAAGACTGAAATCAGTTTCCTCCTTCCCAACAGCTGACATCCATTGGAATTAGCTTTTTATCCAAAACAAATTCAACAAAAAAGGTACTCTAAAGCACCCAAGGTTAATTATTTATGTATAATGAAATAATTATGGATCATATGTCCCTAATCACAAATCATTTAGAGGTCTGAGCCATGAAAAATTGGTCACATCACATTCATCGAGTACCTAGAATGGTTGAAACGCCAATATGAATACTCAGTTATCAACACGTCTTCCTTCTGATGGTGTAGTAGCTCTTGGGAATGCATATCCTTTAGCTTTTATGGGAAGATCCCTTACATGGAGAGTGTTTCTCAAGCTCTGTCTTTTTAAAATTCATGTCATCATAAGATCAGGTAATCTGAACCCCCTTATAGCCTTGTAGAGCCATGTAGAAGGCTCACTTCCAGGACTACCATCTAATTAAATGGTTCCCTGACTAGATTGAAAACTTGGATACCACCTCAAGACCATCTTTAGCTGCCTGTGAGTTGGGGCTGACTCATAACCTGAGGGGTCTTTATCGCTAAAAATCATGTAAGTAATTGAGCCAACATGTGTCCACTACTGATAGTGCTATTAGTAACTAATGACCAATGAGAGATTGTAATGTTGGGACACCTCTCGAAGGTTCTATCTCAGGCAACAGTCCCTACACCAAAACCGCATCACTCTATGGACCATCCTCATGGTCATACACAGTAATTCTGGATAGTTGTCTACGTTGAGGCATCAATATAGAGATCATGATGAATAACTATTAATAGATTATACCTAGTGAGATGAATCTTACTAGAAAGATAATGAAAAAGTACTCAAAGACACATCCAACCAATGTTTTCTTGTACTTGGTCAGAAAATTGAATTCTGGGTCCTCGTGTATGGGTACGTCGGCCACCGCCCCAACATTGGACACCTTGGACTGAACTCCAAACTTGAAACACTTAACACTATTTCCCCATCAAAATTTGTAGACTTTTAGTACATCTAGTAGAACTGACCTCCTATGATTCCAATTTCTCATGACCCTTCCCCCAGGGCCTGTGTTGTGACAACCCAAAACCAGCCTCCCAAAGCCCAGGTGCTAGGGACGAGCACCGAAGGAATTATCCCACAAGTGGGAGGAAATGTTATGAATACCTGTACACATGAACACACAAAACCACAACCCAAAATGATGTAAAGGAAAACATGCATGCCACTAAAACAAAATCTGAGTAAAGGTACAAGTTGTAAGTCAAATGGTCCAGAATAAGAACCCAATAAATAAAAATTGAATATAGTAATGTAATAAATATCTTTGATAAATGTCTTCCATAGGATAACCCCACCTGATTGGTAGAAGAGTCGTGGATATTGGAGTCTATAGAAGTATTAATTTACATCTCATCTCACTAAGAACCACTTGGTCCTGGACCACCAAGGCCTCCATCTAAGAGTCGATCACCTGCATGGGACACGACACATGAGAGCGATGCCCATGAAGAGGTGACTGACATAATACACAGTAGGTACACCAAACCACAAAGTAAAGAGGACTTAGAACATACCACAAAATAAAAACATAAGGCAGTGATACCACACACCAGTTATAATATAATGTAAAAAAATCAACAGTATCTATCAAATCACTAAACAACATGGACTACTGTGGTACTCATCACTAATGAGTATTGTGGGACTGTTGGGTCCCACTGACCCACTTCCCACTTAGGCTATCATTGGCAGTCCACATAGAGTCACTTATATCTGATTCTCATAGGGTTTCATAGAGATGATCCAAAAAGGGTCCCTTGTTGCCGATCCACACCAGGTCGCTTGGATTTGATCCACATAGGGTCACTTGGACGTAATCCATACAAGGTACCTTGGAGCTGATACACACATGGTTGGATGATATTGATCTACATGGGGTAGCTTAGAATTGATCCACATAGGGGATTTTAGAGGTGATCGAAATTGGGCCTCTTGGAGATGATCCAAACCTGGCCTCTTGACTACTTGGCCTATAGGGTATCTCTGGACTGCTCATTTGTAGTCTTCGGGTCTCACCCAGCTACAAGATTCCCTTACGTAGCACGCTTGATTCCAAGAGAATCTACTTATCAAGCCATTCTTTATATTCCAAAATCCATTAAATACTCATTATAATAATACAAAAGAACCGCCCCATAGTGAGGGTTTTAATGGCACAAACATATCATCAATTGGTTGACTAGTGTTAATGATATTTGTGTTTTAGTATATAGGGGTCAGTTGTGTCAGCGCTTGGTCCCACCCAGTCTGACCAAATAGGACAACTAGGCCTGGGGGGCCGCGTATGAACTGACCTAGTTCAACCATTCCGACCCAGTTCAGTTATGGGATAGCCATATTCGGCTATGGGTCCAAATATCTAGGTCACGCAGTGACCCGGTTTCATCTGGATTGGAACGCAATCGGTGGGTCGGTGGTTCCCATCTCGGACCATCCGGAGGCCCAAAATTATCCTTCCAGCCCAGCCCGCAAGGCAGGATAGTATCCTCTAGCCCTGACTCTAGGCAGTGTTATGTTCTTACATGTCACTGCTAGCTTAGCCAGTTTCCCAATCCAGTCCCTCACGTGGTACTCGTTAGACCTCGTTCCAATGTGTGTCGCAGCACGCCTAGCACGAGAATCCCTTACAATACAGTTAGATGGTCACTTCCCACCTCCATTAACTATATACCCAAGCACTTGAATCTTCTTTTTCCCCTCCACCGCACATTCTGGTGATGAAATTCTCCTCAGTGCATCTTCATGGTGCACCACCTCCCGCCTGCAGCCGCTGCTGCAGGATATAACTGTCACCGGCAAGTTGATTGGATTTTTCATAGACCATCGGGCACACTCTAGTGGTATGTTCTTTGTATTGTCAGCATCTCTAGCATCTATGAGGTTTCGTATTCCCTACAATGGCCTAGAAAATGAATCACCATTAACTCAGAGGTTCAACCACAAATAACACACAAGAACACACAATGGCAGGGGGATCCTTGTTTTTGTCTGCCCTTACCCTCCATATTAGTGTTTAAAGAATGGGGGAAAAATATTTAGGATCTATCAAGAATTTAACCCGGATGAAAAACATCAAGAATGAACAACCTCATTAAAGAAAAACTGATCATCGGACCAACTTGTTCATGGGTTGATCCTCATTCATTATTTTAGAATAATGAATAGGGAAACTCAAAAAACCAAAATAAAACACCAACCTAGGATAGGTTTGTTGGTGAAATCATCCGCCCATGGGGATTCACATCCCATTTGAAGCAGTTGTTATTCATTTCTCTCCAGTCCCATTTTTGAAGGTGCGTTTTTATGACTAGTGATTATTTGACATTCTTTGCTGGAGAGAAATTCCTCTCCGTTCATTAGAAGAATTCTAGCTCTGATTCTCTAACCCATTATCCCATTAAAAGATAAACATGTCACAATGTTTATGTTATGTTGCATCGTCGCCACGTTATGTAGTTTCATTCATAAAACAAATTATCTAGTATGCTTCAATTATTGAGTCATTACAATGATTCATTTATGGAATGAAACAATCGACTCGTCGCATCATTTAAGTGAACCAACTTTTGAATAAAAAAATCTTTTTAAGTTTATTTTCTATTTTTTTAAATGTATGAAAATTATGTTTTTCCCTCAACCCACACCGGTCGAGTTTAGGTCCATTCATAGGTAATCTTTATATTCCAGACTCAATGGTACCCTCATATTTTCAATCTAAACACCCGTTTACATGTTTTCAAAACCTCTCACATGGGCCTTTTTAATTTTCATAAAAAACATTCCAAAACTATCATTCACCCATGACCTATGCATGTCAAGGTTAAGATCCACCATAGAGAAAAATTCCTGCATGAGATCAATGGAACTCACAGATTTCTAATCTAAGACACTGTTTATGTGTGATAATTATTTGAAAACAATATAGTTGTTACATAATTATTTTATTTAGGAAAAAACCTAACATCCAATGTTGGCCAACATCAACCAACATTAGGATATAAGTATTAGAAATAATACCCTTAGAAGCTCAAATGTGGACTTGTATTTTTAATATGAGTCTCTATTTCTGAGTAAAAACATTTTTTAAAAATAAAATAATTTTATTTAATTATTTTATATATGGTTATTCCATTTTCAGGTTTTCTCACTGGTGGCCTATGCCGACTAATCTTAAGTCATACCATGGGTAAACCTGCTATTTTGAATGCAACAATTCCATAATATTTCCTTTATAATAAACCATTTAAGAGTTATTCAACATTTCCATTAAAACTACTCACACATGCTATTTAAAGCATTAAATTTATTTATGGATCCTTCTGGGAACTCTGGGCCTCATAATTGCTCTCTGTCTCAAAGCATGTTCTCAAAATAATCCCATATAATTTAAAGAAATTACATGTAATTTTGGGACATTATATATATGATTCGTAACCATTATATTATCTTAGATTTTTATAATATAATTAATATCATTAGTATCAAAATTCTTATGTTGTAGGAATTCCAAAGAAGAATCTACCACATTACTTTTTTTTAAAATGACTGGGAGACCATAGTGTGATGTCTTATTAGTGACTTCATAGGGACTTAATCCAATGAAATTAATCATGGGTATTTATTATAGAAATGGTTAAGTTGATTTTATACTCACATCAATGGAAAAAATGAGAGTTAACGCTTTGATTTCTGAATACTGGTGTGTTTTGGAAGTGAGGAACAAGGCTCAATTCAAAGGCATCCACTGGTCACTACAACTCCTAGATACTAAAATAAAATACTTGGTGGTTAAATGGAAGATATATTTACTCACTAAAATAATTACCCCTATTTGATAAAGTTTATCCATGTTCGTGAATCATCTCCTTATAAATAGCGGATGGCCCCTATGGCCTTTGGGTTTATTTGTTTATTCCTTCTAATTGATTTATGTTGACGGTTGATGGGTCCTATGATTCTAGTTTGTTTAGGGTGGTATAATCATATTTGACAACAAAAACTCTATCATCCGTTGTTTCACTAATTCCTACTTTAATTGTGAGGCCCTCATCATAGAGTCATGAGCTATGAAAAATGGGATGGAGCATTGGTGATATATCAACATTGGAATTTCTATGATTAAGAATGATCCCACAATTTTCATTCATTCCATCAAAGGCCATAATTATATTTCATAGTTTGTTAAATATTATATCCATTTTTTAAAGTTTCATATCTCCATCATGAATAACCTATATTATGTGTTTCCTTAAGGAAAAAATAATCAAACTTTCTAGCTTCAATGGTTTTTATGGAAATCATGTGTACTATATTATCTAGTGTTAGATGCCTTTTAAATGAAAGTTTGGACACTGTAACAAGTGAAACTCTTGGGATACACCAATTTATCCCCTTGAAATTTTATTATTCTATCTCATAATAATATTATTATAAATATATATGATGAAATATCAAAATTAAAAATAACGTGGAGTAATTACGGGGATAATAGATTTAATAAGGTATATACTATATACTGTATGAAATATAGAGTGGAAAAAAACAAGATAAAGTAGTTATTTATCAGTGCTATGAATGGAATGGAAGAGGATGGATAGAAGAATTAGGAAAATTCATGTTTCAAAGAAGGAAGTAGTGTACTGAACTCATTTTTTATGTTTAATGTAGTGGAAGTATTACATGTTATAGGGAAAACATATAATTAATAAAAAATACATGAGATTAACATATGAAGTGTACAGACCGTGATGTAATTAAAGTAATTTATATACACTACACTCTATAATCCCTATGATTGTTTCGAGTGGATCACATTATCTTGGGTGTTTTTATGTCTTGCAAAGGATTGTGTACTCTTTTTGACTAGTGAAACATGTAAATTCTGTCATTCCCTATCTTTGTGTTCATGTGTGTATTTTTGTTTGAAATTAATATAACTATAATTTATTTTAATGATTTCTAAAATGGGAGAACATAGAAAAGACTACAGATAACTAATTTACCCCTTATCAATGACATCAATGATCTTGTGTGTGGTTTTTCAATTTCTATATGAGCCCTTACCTTCATTGAATAAAATATTTTATGTGAATGAGAAATTAATATTAAAATTAATAATTTAGTTAATGAAAATAGTATTAACATGTCTAATGTGATTAATTTTACCATTAGGAAAGATAATATGTCTCTTTATCTACTATCTATCTATTTGGATGTATTAGAAGAAATTTATGAGGAATACCCTCCCCTTGTTGAGGGTTCTTCTATTATAGAATAATACATGGAGAATTTTTCGAATGATGGATGTGGCCAAAAAAATATGTTAACATTAATTCGATATTCTGAATTTATGAAATTATTAGTAATTCAAATATCATAAGTACTTTTAGATAAGATGATGAATATTTATAAAGGTATTAGTGAAATGAAAGTGTTAAAAAATATAGGTTGTGATATTGGAATATATAGATATTAAATTTAAGGATGATGGATCAATATGTTAATTAATCATAATAATTAATGATATTTATTTCAAAATAATTTTTTAGGAAAATAGAATATTTTATTGTGACTGGTAAGATCTAGTGTATTCTTCCTAAAACAAATTGAAGCTCATGTCATGACCTTGGATGACATAGATCATGATACAATTCCCCCTAATGACTTTCTTATCATTACTAATACATATAAAATAAAGAAGGTTGATTTTTTTATAATAATTTAATGGTTCAATAGGATATTTCTTTTGAAGCATTATTGTAGTAAAATTCAATTAATGTGGTTATCGAAGATAAATACAATGTTTTTTATTTATAGGATGATGTTAATCATGTTTTGTTAAATTTATAACTATTTAAACAACAATAGTAAGTAGAGTAATGTAGAAGTGTAAAGGAGAATTTATACTTAATTATATTAAATATGAAGTTTTTTGATAATTTTTAGGAAATTTTCCAACATTAAAAGAAGAAGAACATAATGAATCAGAAGGGTGAATTTTACGTAGATCCTTAAAGAAGAATGCTGATAAATAAATAATATTTTTAATGGGAATGAGAAGAATTTATCATAATGTAAAAAGGAAAAAATTTATTTTTGTGTAAAGGAAATGATAATAGTTGATATGAATAGGTAGAGAAGACATTAACTGATGAAGTTTATGGGAATATACTCATTTTAATGGTTAATAAAGAAAGTTTCAATCATGATGAATTTAGTTATTCTAGAAGTGAATAAGATGAAAAAAATATATATTTTATTATTAATATAGATTTGATTGAATATATCTGAACATTTTTAATGGTTATAGAAGAAAATTTAAAATTAATGAAAGATGATATATCTTTCCACAATAAAAAATATGACCATGTAGAATAAAAATTAATGTTTCTAAAATGAAATTAATGATTTAAAGAAGAGTGTCTATGATATGATGAAATTTAACATTAATACATAAGGGAAAATATATGATAAATAAATGAGTATGAACTTATATAATATAAGCTAGTCATGATTGAAGGAGATATAAGTAGATATAGATTATATTTGAAAGAATATACTCATGATGTTATGGAATTTATTACCAATAATGATGTTCATGATTAATAAGGGAAAATATTATCAAATGAGGATAATGATACTTAAATTTTTGGTGAACATAATGTGATTGATACTATGTTTTTTACCATATTATGTGAATTTCATAAATATTCAAATTTTTAGATGCTAAAAATAAACTAAAAAATAAATATAAATGATTACTGTAAAGAGGTAGAATAAATAATAATTTTAAAAATAATGTTTTAATAATTTACAATAATGATTATTCTCATAAAAGAGAAAACACTGTTGGTCAAAATGTGAATGAAATTTAGGGGTCTATTATTGGATAAAGATATTTCTATAGTGTTAAATTTTATTTTTAAAACTAAATATAGTATTGTAGAGTCTTCGTGGTTAATAAAAAATTGTGTTGTTATAATCATAAAAATACATATAAATAATGAATATTTTAGATGTAGATCTTGAGGAAGTTTTATACCTCTTAAAGAATAGTTTCCTCGAATTTACGAAAAAAATACTAAAATGAGTAATTTGGGTACATTTCAACCATGGGAAGTATTCAATGAAAGGTGTGACTATATTATTCATATTTCCAATGGTTGTCTCATTGTATTACCATCATAATGGGGTATTAATAATAGTACTAAGAGCCATTAGAAAATAACTGAAAAGGGAAAGAAAAATATCTAATATTTGAAAACTATCTCAATGGTAGAAAAATGTAATTCACAAGGATATTTAATAGCAGACGTTTTTCATAAATGAAAAAAATTATTTTTAAGAATGAGGTTGAATAGGGGGGTCCAAAACCTTTAAAAGTGATGTTTCAGTCATAATTAAATGTATATGATATACTATTAATTGAATAGAGAAACTAAATTCAATGATTTTCTTGTTTCATTATTGGTTAGAACTCAACTTGATGAGTTTTTCGTAGATTTGTGATGAATAAATTGTGGTTATTTTTTGGAAATAATGTTTTTTAGAGAAAATTATTTGAATAATAGTGACATGAGAAAAAAAACTAGGGGTAACACTTTTTTGGAAGGAGATTGTAAGAAATATTTCTATAGAAAAGTGAAGTAAGAAAAAAAATCTTTAAAAGGATTGGTGTAATTTTGAAAATAAATATGATAAATATTATACAATGATAAAGTGTTATTGAAGGTCCTTAGATAATATCAATATGAGAATTTATATAATTTATATTTTCTTTTCATTGGGATTCCCTTAAAGGGGAGGGATGCATTTTAGTGTGGAATTTTTTATTGAGAGTATATTGTACCAACATTCGTAGGAACTCATTAATCTATCATTAAAGAACATTCATTAACTGAGTAATAAAATTTAGATTTAAAATAAATAATTGAAATTTTAAAAGGAATACTGGTAGAGGATAATCAATCAAGAATACACTGATGATGATCTAGTCATAGCATAAAAAATAAAAATCACATCTTTTTTAGATTATAATTGTTCATCTATGGAGACTATATGTCTTTGGAACATCCAATATAATGTTTTCTAGGATATCCCTGGGGCTCCATCAAACCCACTTTATCAACTTCATTTTGTGCACTACTCTGGATGCTCTCTTCTACAATTTATAATTTTTAATAATGAATTATTATCATAATATATTATTATAATATGTTTCATCTTCAATAAAATAATATTAAACTTATATGAAGTCTTATATATTCAGAATAGTCATTTGATATATCTATGTAAATTATATACCTGAAATATTCCAAGAAATAAGTGTTATATTGATCAATTTTAACTGCACCATAGGTTTCAAGATCCACCTTTAGTGATACATGGAAAACCATTCACTATGTAGTAGTACACCTCAATAACATTATTAATAGAACATGATTTTCAAAACAAGAACTACAATATTCTACATTATACACTGCTTCATGAATTTCTTCATGCAACCCCCTAAAAAGGCTGCCTCATTGAATCCCCTTCATTTGCTAACATCATAAAACTACAAAAATTATTATATTTTCCAACTAATACTTATATCTTTTTAATATTCTCCTGGAATGTTTTGTATGTGAACAATGGTGTAATTATTGGAAAACACTCCCACAAGACTCACTCAACTATCTATTATAGAAATAACCTTCCCCATCCCATCCATATCCATTGGTAATGAAACTACTCCTCAATCTTGATAATTTAATCTTCATTCCTGAATTATCCGCCACTAATAGTGTAACATCATTTCATGATTCCATATATGTTTCAAAAACTAGTATTTCTCACACCCATAGATGATAACTTCACATTCAGTTTTAACTGCATGCCTCTTTTGTGATTAAAAAATGGTTTCACCTATTGATCACAAATCAAAATGATTCCTTATCCACTTTTTATGAAAACATATTTCATTTTACAAATTCCATTTTATAATTAATTTAAATTTATCAGTACAAAAAAAAATTCTTGTTTAGAAACTCCATATTTGGTTGATTGTTTTGTGATGTTGAAATTCTACTTTTTCTATTAATCATCCACATTGCAACCTAAAAGTTTTTAACCCAAATTCTTTCAAAATACATCGAATCGTCTCGTTTTAAAAACAACTTATTAGATTCCCTTTTCCTCTACTTAATTTCTTATATAATGAAATTAGCTTAATCAAAATAGAATGGATTGGAAATAAACGCAACCTGAATTCAATCACTTGTTGGATAATCTAGATTATTACAATACCCATTTTAGTTTTTTTGGAATTGTATAGTAAATTTCAATTAGTTATGCACTATACAAATATTTATTACATTACTATAACTACCCATCCACCACTTTAAGTCTATATTATAAATGATCAATGTAGGAAAAAATATTAGAAGTGTGAATTCCATACCTCATGTTAATACATATTCGAGAACTCTCATTGATGTGGAAAAAAATACACACTATATAGAATGAAAAATGTCCACATGAATTGTATCACCCCTTACATTCACACTATAAAACTCCCAATTAAATGAGTGACTACAAAAACTTCTTTAATTTTACACAAATTTCATAAATTTTTTCAAAAAATCCAAAGAGACATAACCTCCAAATCTGGAACCACCATGTAAATTATAAAAAAATATTGAAGATTGGAAATATTTTCATTGTCCTCATGTCAAGGGTGGAGGTTAAATTCATAGGTTCTTTAATGTTTCCAAAAAAAGTGGAAATAAATTTATACATGATGTCTTTAACTTATTTATAAGTTTCAACACATTCAAGAATGATAATTCTTTATTACAACTTACCATTGATAAATTGATACTGAATTATTATATTTTTAGTAAGAGTGTGATAAACAAGATTTTTTGAAACTGATTTTCACTATTATTGTCGCAAAAAATCTTGAGAGGCTACTTCACTTTTTCAATGATATAGGCTAATTTTATTATCATTTATAGGATCTTATTACATTTTCTATTCATAGATATATATTCTTGTTTTTATACTCTGTAAATCAATTTCTTTCTTCTTACTCCACCATCTAACACATTCATTGATGATAATGACAGTACACCCACTTGTTGATTTTTATTCCAACATATATCCATCCAAATTTTAACCATAAATTGTAAATTTTTCCTGAAATTTTACAATATAAAGGAATAAGAAAAAATTGTGTGTACATTGGATGTACCTCTTGATTTGTTTAACTATTAATAAATATTATTCTTATAGGTTACTCCAGAAACAAGCTATTAATAATATTGTAAATATAACATCAAAATATGATGCATTTATATAAATTTAGATTCCAATAATAATTATATATACAGAGGGATCCATTGATTTCCCATCCTTCTGATTCATAATCTTTATCATAACCATAATTGGAGTTGAAATGGGATGGGAATCATGTAAATTGAACTTATAATGTAGAACTCCACCCTACATTGAATGAGAGATTAATGGGTGTTAGTTATTTTATATCACATGATATACCAATATGTATGTGATTAATCAAATAGTTGAATTTTTATATTATAATTTCAGGATGATGGAAAAATATTACATTAGTTTCTACTTTCTTGTGACAATGATGAAATCATCCACATTTACAAGCATTATAAACTTGTATATTGTGGATTCCTTTACATCAATATTATGATAACAATACTTATTTTAAATTATTTTCACTTGAAATATAAATCAATATGATCAAACCACAATCATGGTGTATGTTGTAGAACATATAAAGGCTTCTTCAATTTATAATCCTTATTTCTTCATTTATAGTTATCAACCCACTACCTATTCAATGTAAACATTCATTTAAGGAGTAATATAATTTATTTTTTTACATCCACCTTGTATAAATTCCATTATCGTTGAATTTCCCTAGAAAAAATATCATCACTAAATCTAATTAGTCTAATGGAGTAAATATTTCTCAACATCGATTCCTTATGTTTATGAATTTTTTTAAAAAATTTGGCACTACATAATTATAATTAAATTTATATGATAATCATTTTTTTCTCGGGGATATACTTTTAATTATAAAATTCTTAATTTTTTGTTAATTAAAAATATCTCATATTAAGATTATAATAATATAATATAGATATTATTCCATTGATTTACCCCAACATTCACCTTTCATTGTTTTTTCAAATGAGGTTTGTTTTACTGTTAATAACATTTTTTTATTGAATAAAAAAAATTCCTTGTTCTTTGGTGGAGAAGTGTATAAAATAATATTTTTTGGATCATCAAATGTGCTAATTTTTTATATGTGGTATTAAGTTATCTTATTCAATAATTAATTATTAAATTGACTCAGACTTGTAATCTTCATTAATCAGAAATCTCTATACAACTTTTAATGTTACAATTAATTTATATTATTCCACTTCAGATTAAAAGAAAATTCTATTATTTGTGTCTTAAGATTTATTAAAATCATTTACCTCAATTATGGCACCCCAAACACTTCAATGTATGTTTCTATTAAATACATTCTAGTTATAGACTATATATCACGAATAATTGAGCCTATATGGAATAAAACATGGTTACATATTGAAGATATCCATAACCTAGCCACTAAAATTAAATTTTCCACCTCTGTGATTTGAATTTTGGCAATCTAACATACACGGTTGTGTTCAGGATCATATTTAGAGTCTGATAGAATAAAATTAATTTTTGGTGAATAGTAGACAACCATTATGAATAACAACCTTCCCTAATTAATAGAAACATACCCTTATGAATAGTAATATGACACTTATTAATGGTATATAGGCCCTTGAAGGTATAAATGAATTTATGCATCTTAAAAGTGAAGATGAATATTCTAAGTGTTTATATTTTTCCATTAAATAATTATTTTAATTAAATATTTAACTAATCATATTTAGAAAATTATTTTTGAAAAATGGAATTTATTTTGGGATTCTCCACATCAAAAATTGGATAGGGTGAATTTTTGGGATTTTACTGAATTACTTGAATTTTTTAAGAATAGTAAAATCCCATAATTCACAATAAATGCTAAATAATGGATTAATTGAGTCATTGATTATGCACTAATGATGTAAGCCTAATTGGTTCGAAATCACATGCATAAATTACTATTATTGGTCATGGAATACTCACTATTTGGATGTATTGAGAGGAAATAATAAATTAATGATTATAATATTAAGGAAACTTCTCTCCCCTCCACCATATAAACCACCCCTCACCCTCTATTCCTCTCACACCACTGAAGCCTCAAGCCATGCCTAAAATCTACCAAATAATCTTACCAAGACCTCTACCCACATCCATGACCTTCAGGTCTCACCAAAAGGCAAAAAACAAAGTCCTTAATGAGATTCTCAAGGAGGAGTACTCAAGAGGTGAACCTTCCTTCTGTTATCTTTCAATTTATCTTACAAAGTTACATTATTTTGTTCCCCCTTCTCACATCCACACATAGAAATTCCAAGATAATTCCAGTAACTTAAATTTACTGGATTCTCATTTTCTTAATAGAATATTTCATGATAATCTCTCTATTTCTCCTCATTTTATATAATAAATGAAAACACCGTCCGAGATGTGTAAATTTATCACACTCGAGGAAGAAATTTTTTCAATTTTCATTACTATCTTAAATACTGGTCATGAAACCTTTTAAATGGTGGAGCTTGGTCATAATATATGTATCTTATCTTTATTAAAGTTCTGTAATCTTTACATGTTCATAATAAGGAATAAAAATACCAAACATGTTTATTGTGCACAAAACTGCCTAGCAAAATCCAAGCTTTTATTTTTATCTCATCGAATGAGTTATCCTCATGGTATATAACCGGATTCATTATAATATAATTTATACCTATTTATTGTAACTAATAACGTATATTAACAATTCTGAATGTTTAACCACATATAAAATAAACTTCCACTCATGAATACAAGTGAACAAATCATGAAACCCAGTAAGAAAATGCATCCAAAATAATAAAATTAAATCTCTTAAACCCATAAATAAATGCAATTAATAAACTTAATATGGTTATAAAATATATTTTACATATAGTATAGGTTCTGGAATTATTAATTAATAAGCCTAAATTTTTTACTAAGGTCTTTAATAACAAGTTAAGAACACCTTCAATCATAAGGTAAGGGATCCTCTTTCTCACTTTTGTTCAAGAATATCCCCAATGTTTTGCCCTTTTATTTATGATTCCTAATGATGGGGTATGTTTTTTATCCTCCCCCATAATTCCCTTGTGACATATAGATAATGGAATACCTATTTACCTCTCATTAATCCCTCGCAATAACACATGTTACCATGACAAAAAATTTGTAAGGGGTTTCTCATCTCACTTTCATTTCTGTGATATTTTCATTGTTCGCCACTTATTTATTGTTTGTAGTATATATGTACTACCATTTGATATATAATAATATTATTATATTTATATTAATGTTATTAAATGATTAATTTTAGGTTTATTAAGTTCTGGTCTTATGATTCGACCGATTACATTGTGGTAAGATACATTGTCTCAACTACTATTTTGTTGTTACTAACATTGTATTGTGCACCACATAATCCTTTTGTGGTCTGCCAAATATTTATTTGAGATCAAATTTCATTTGAAATTATATTTATATTAATTATCCATAACCTCATATAATTAATATGTTTTTTGTCTAAACCGTATACAATTTTACATACAGTGTTTGTTTGGAAAGTTATTTTAATTATGGAAATATTGATGAATATGTATACTCTAATCTATAAAGATATTGTAAATTAATATTTCTATTGTATTGAATAAATGTATAAATAATGATTTTTACATTCATTGGTGGGTGGGTCCACTATATCTTCTTGATGCATCGGTAGGTCTCATGAGACAAATCAATTTGGCGACAAACCCTTTGAGTTTGTTTCAAAAAAATCAGATGGGTTTCTACCCACAGAACTAATCCCTTTTAATGGTATTATAGTTTCATGTTTTAGATACATGAAATATAATTAATAAGCAATATATTTATTCATTATTAGTTATTATTATTATATATGAGGTTTTCACTATGACAAAATATAGGGATACAGTTTCATTCTTAGTTTATTTATGGAAGTAGTGTTTTATTTATTCACAATGCCATATAGATTATGTCAGATTGACTATGATTCACTTATTATTTCATTAAATATTACTCTATTTTTAACCCTTACTAAGCGTTTGAGCTCACCCCTTTAATTTTTTACATTCAACTGGTGACAAAGAGGAGATCATTTATTGAGTTCTTCTGGATGCAGTTTTTAGTTTTCGTTGTGTATTATACATTGTAAACATTTCCAATGTAATTTGAGTAACATCTATGTATCTAGTTTCTTCAAGAATACTAAATTGATAATTCCTTAGAGATTTTCATTCCTTATAACCATGCCAATATCACATGTAATGAACCGGCTCCATCCTAGAGGGGTCAGGGTGTTACAATTGGTATTAGAGAAAGTTTAGTAGGAAACTTGGAAACTTGAGTATGAGATATGTAGTTGGGGGAAAATACCTTATGAAGTATTTGATGATAAATGTACAAGAATATTCTAGATTTTGGTATGGAATAGATTATGTGAATATTTCGAGAAAATACATCCTTGTCTGGATATGAGCATGTAGAGGTGGCTTTTGGCCAAATGTACCTAGAAGTGAAAACTCCGATAGGGAGTTTTGGGCTTGACTCGGGGTATCCTGTTACACGACAACGATCCTTGGTTCACCCTTAGTTATGACACTCCTGGGGGATATGCTTACGATAACTCACATTTTCTTTACAAGCCATTATAAAAGAGTTTAATGTAAATTTTTCATCATAGAAACCATGTTTATAAGATTATATATGCTTGTAATTTCAATCTATGTTAAGTGCTTTTCTATTAGAGATTCATAAACTAATCTAGTGTATCCAAGTATTTAGAAAAGGAGTCTAACAGAAGAAGGGAAATAAATACTCATGGGCAAGGTAGGGATTTCCCTACTGAGTAGGTCAACATAGTTAATGTTGGAGTAGATCAGATCATGACCATATTGGGATAACATACTCCGGTTTTAATGAATATCCATTACACACCTATGTTGGATAGTTTCATGCGGCAGAATCCCCTATATTTTAGTGGGACTATTAACCGAGTGGTTTCTGAGCAATGGATCAAGTCCCTTGAGAAGATATTCTTGTCATTAAGATGCAATGAAAATGAAAAGGTAGTACTGGCAGTATATTGTCTCAAGGGAGATGCTGATCAATAGTGTTCCTTGATTCATAATACTACGGAGGAAGAAGAAATATAAGATATTAAATGGAGGACTTTTAAGGAAATATTATTCAAAAAATATTTCCCTTGTGATCAACGAACTGAAAAGAATAGGAAATTACTTAACATAAAAAAATGAAAAAATACATTGTTGCAGAGTATGAGGCTACTTCCCCAAGGCTAGGTAGGTATGTCATAGATTACGTACGTGACTCGGCAAACAAGATTGATCATTTCTTGGAAGGTCTTAACCCATGTTTTTTAAGGGCACTAGATTCTCAATCATTTTCATCATATGAAAAAATTATATGAAGTTTCATCAAAACAGAGATGGAATTTTCTAGATCTAATATTTTTAAAGGAAACCAATATAAGAAGTGGTACTATGATAACAACAGAAAAGGAGAAGCACCAAATAAGGTCACGGGAACAAAGATATTCCCATTATGTAAGAATTCTGGAAGGAATCATCTCGTGAAATTCTTGAAAGGCATGGGAGTCTTATATAACTACAGAGAAAAGGTTCATTGATCTGATGAATACATGGGGAATAAAAAAATCAATTATATTAAATAATACAATTGTAGAGAGATGGGACACTATGAAAATGCGTTTCCTAAGATCCAATGAAACTTGACTCAAAAAAGGCCAAGAGAGAAAGGGAGAGAATATGTGATTACAACCGCGGAGGTTGAAGTTCCTAATGACGTGGTGGAGGGTACATTAATTGTTTCCTCAAACTTAGCCAACACTTTATTTGATTCTGGATCATCGCATTCATTTATATCTTCTTATTTTTTGTATACAATTAGATATTCCGAATTTGATTTAACAAAGGATTTGTCAGTCAAAATTCCCCGGGGATCTATCTTTGTAACAAAGGCATGTTGACTAGTTCCCCTCTAGACACCAAAATGTTCTTTAGTGGCTAACATTATCATCATACCAATGAATAAATTTGATATAATTGTTGATATGGATTGGCTGTAAAATTATGATGTTATGATTTATTGTAAGATGATGGTGGTTTAATTTTTGGATAATGGTGTAGAATCCCTTGTCTTTAGGGAAGAAACTCTGCCACCTAGTTCTTATCTAAAACCACCCCCAGTAGCACTAATAAATGAAACACTTGAAGAGGAAGATAACCAATATCTTTGGTCAAGGAAAGAAATCTTCAAAATGAAGATGTGAACATAGTTCAAGAGTACATTGATGTATTCCCATAGGATTTACCTGGACATCATCTTGAGCGGGAAGTAGAGTTCTCTATTGATTTAATTCCTGATGCCAGACATATATCAAAGACTCCATGTATAATGGCCACTATGGAATTAGTATAGCTAAAGAAACAACTAAAGGATTTGAGTGATAATGGATTTATTTGACCTAGTGTTTCTCCATGGGGAGCCCATGTCCTCTTTGTCAAGAATAAAGATGGATCCATGATGCTTTCCATTGATTAGAGGGAACTAAATGATATTATAATAAAGAATAAGTATCCTTTTCCTCGGGTTAGTGATTTATTTGTCCAAATTCATGGAATCAATAATTTTCTTCGATTGAACATCGATTCAGATATCATTAGTTGTGTGTGAGGAAAGAAGATATTCCTAAGTCAGCATTTTGGACCAGGTATGGGAATTACGAGTTTATAATGATGCCTTATGGACTGACAAATGCACCATCTATTTTCATGGATTTAATGAACAGAGTTTTCAAGGAATATCTTGATAACATTTTTGTGGTATTCATTGATGAAATATTTGTATAGTAAAAAGGATATGAAGACCATGAGAATCACATGCAGGTTATTTTGAGAACTCTTAGAAGAAATAAATTATATGGGAAGTTTAGAAAGTGTGAATTTTGGCTTCAATCATTTTCTTTTCTAGGCCATATTGTCTCTTGAAAAGAAATCCAAGTTGATCCTGTGAAGAAAAAGGAAATCCAATATTGTCCCACACCAACAAACATTACTAAGGTACACACTTTTATTGAATTAGCAGTTTATTATTGGCATTTCATTCATCATTTTTCCTGACTAGCTATGCTACTAACCAAGATCACACGTACATGAGTTATGTTTTTGTGGACAGAAGAATGTATATAATGCTTCAATGAATTGAAAATAAGATCGTTCAGTCGTCCAATTTTTACTCTTCTATTTGAAAGTGATTCATTTGTAATATACAACGATGACTCAAAGAATGGAATGGGTTGCGTCCTTATGAAAAATGATAATGTTATTTATTATTCATCAATATAGTTGAAGAATAATGAGAAAAATTACCCAACTCATGATCTAGAGTTAGCAGCAGTAATATTTTCTCTGAAAATATGGAGGCATTTTCTCTATGGAGAGAGATGTGAGATTTATACAGACTACAAGAGTTTGAAATATATTTTCACAGAAAAGGAACTCAAAATGAGGTAAATAATATTTCTTGAGTTACTCAACAATTACAGTTGTTCAATAAACTACCACCTAGGAAAGGCGAATAAGGTGGCAGATGCACTAAGCAGGAAAGATCATGGCCTTCTGACTCAAATGAGGATTGAAATATATGAAATATTCATGGATCTACTGAAGATGAATATGTGAATTATTAATGAAGGGGAAACATTGCTCCTCTTTCAAATTATTTCTAAACCATCTTTACTAGATAAGATAAAAATCTCTCAATATGATGTTGAAAATCAACACAAGATGATTTTTTTTGATAAGAATGGGAGATTTGAAGACTTTTTTTATGAGGAAGGAGTTCTGAATTTTGTGAAGAGGTTATGTGTTCTATCAGTACATAAACAAAAAAGGGGACTACTAGATGATGCTCATAAATCAAATTTCTATATACATCCAGGTAGTAAAAAGATGTATAGTGATATGAAAGAATATTTTTGGTGGTATAATATGAATCGGGAAATAGCCGAACACCTGTCAAGCTATCTTATTTATCAACAGGTGATGGTGGAGAGACATCATCCTAAATTATTGATGCAACCTCTACCTATTCCTATTTAGAAGTGGGATAACATTACAATGGATTTTTCCACCGGACTACCGAGGACACCTAGAAGGAATGATGCAATATAGTTAATTGTTGATCATCTCAGAAAATCAGCATAATTCCTTCTAATAAGAGAGGATTTACGACTTGAGTTCTAGGGAAGACTTTATATTAATGAAATTTTGAGACTTCATAGTGCACCTCTATTAATTGTCTCTGACTAAGATCCCAAGTTTACATCAAAATTCTGGAAAATTCTCTAGAAGGCTTTGAATACTGAGCTTCGTATGAGTACTGTGTATCACCCCCAAACCAATGGCCAGTCTGAAAGGACTATTAAAACTCTAGATGATACGCTGAGGTCATGTTCTCTTGACTTCCAAGGAATGTGGGATCAATACTTTCCATTGTTGGAATTTTCATACCACAATAGTTTCCATTATAGTATTCAAATTTCTATATAAGATGTATTATATGGAAAGAGATGTCAAACTCCAACTTGTTGGGATGAAGTTGGTGATCGGAAACTTATTGGACTATAACTTATAAAAGAGACGAGGACAAAGGTGAAGAAAATACAAGCCCATATTAACGTATCCAAAAGTAGGCAGAAGAGTTATGCTGACAAATGGAGAATGTAATTGGAATTACAAGTGGGAGATCATGTATTTATGAAAGTATCTCCATCGAAGGGAGTCTTAAGGTTCGGCAAGAAAGGGAAACTGATCCCTGGGTACAATAGACCATTTAAAATTCTGGAAAGAATCAGAGATGTAGCTTACCATTTAGCGAAGATGCCAAATCTCTCAAGAGTTCATGACGTGTTTCACGTATCATTTTTAATGAAATACAAGACAGACCCAATGCATGAACTCACACATGAATAAATTGAACTGGAACCTGATTTTTCATACTATGAAAAGCCTATTAGGATTCATGACACAGGGGAGAAGGTATTGAGAAACCAAGAAACTTTTCTAGTAAAGGTTATTTGAAAAAACCAGAATAAGGAAGATGCGACCTGGGAACCTAAGGATGTTATGAAAAAAAGTCACCTACATCATTTTGGAGAGCTTCATACATAAAATTTCTAGGACGAAATTTCTGAAGGAGGGAATAATGTGGCACCCCAAACACTTAATGTTATGTTTCCATTAAATAAGTTCTATTTATAGCCTATATTGCCTGAATCATTGTGGCTATATGGAAAAAAAAACATGGTTACTTATAGGATATATCCATAACCTAGCCACTAAAATTAAATTTTCTTACTCTATGATTGGAATTCTAAAAATTGGACATACACTGTTGTGTTCAGGATGATATTTAGAGTCTGATAGAATTAACATAATTTTCAGTGAATAGTAACCTAAAATTATGAATAGTAACATAAGCTTATGAATAGTAACATACCCTTATGAATTGTAATATGACACTTATGAATGGTATCCATGCCCTTGAAGTTATAAATGGATTTAGGCACCTTAAAAAACGATGGATATTTTAAGTGTATATTTTTGGATTAAATAATTATTTTAATTAAATACTTAATTAATCATAATTAGAAAATTATTTTATAAAAATGGACTTCATTTTTGATTCTAGACATCGAAAATTGGTTAGGGTGATGTTTTTGGATTTTTCTGAAATACATGAATTTTTTATGATTTGTAAAATCTGATAATTCACAATAAATGCTAAATAATGGATTAATTGAATCATTAATGACGATTTGATGATGTAAGCCCAGTTGGTTCTAAGTCAAATACATATATTACTATTATTTGTCATGGAATACTCACTATTTGTTGTCTTGAGAGGAAATAATTAATTAATGCTTATAATATTAAGAAAACTTCTCTCTCCTCCACTATATAAACCACCACTCAATCCTCTTCCTGTCACGCTACTCAAACATCATGCCTTGCCAAAATTCTACCAAATACTCTTACCAAGCCCTATCCCCATGTCCATGACCTTCTGATAAAACTAAAAGGCTAAAAACAATGGCCTTATGGATATTGTCAATGAAGAGTACTCAAGAGGTGAATCTTCCTTCTATTTTCTTTCAATTTCTTGTAGAAAGTTCCATTATATTGTTCTCCATTATCACCTCCCCACATCCAAATTCAATGATAATTACAGTACCTTACATGTAATGGATATTCATTGTGCTAATGGAATATTTCATCATAATCTCACTTTTTCAACTCCTTTTATACAATAAATGCAAACACTATCCGAGATGTGTAAATTTATCACAGTCATGGAAGACAGGTTTTCAATTTGCTTTACATTCTTCAATACTGGTCTTGAAACCTTTTCAGTGGTTGAACAAGGTTATAATATATGAATCTTATCTTGATTATTGATCTTGAATCTATACACATTTATAATATGAAATAAAAATACAAAACAAGTTTATTGTGCACAAAACCTCCAAGCCAAATCCAAGCGTTTATTTTTAACTCATCAAATGAGTCATCCGAATAATATATAACCAGAATCATTATATGATCATTTAAAACTCTTTAATATAAATAATAATTTATATTAACAATTTTGGATTTTTAAATACATATCAAATAAACTTCCATTCATGAATAGAAGTAATCAAATCATGAAACCCAGTAAGCAAATGCTTCTACAATAATAAAATTAAATCTCTTAAACCCCTCAAAAATGCCATTAATAAACATAATAAGGTTGTAACATATACTTTACATATAGTATAGGTTCTGGAAATATTAATTAATACGCCTAATTAGTTTACTCAGGTTTTTAATAACAATTCAAGAAAACCTTCAAGCATATTGTAAGGGATCCTCTCTCTCACTTTTGTTCAAGAATCTCCCATATGTTGTGCCCTTTTATTTTTGATTCCTAATGACGGGGTCTATTTTTTCACCCCCCCCCCCCCTATACTTACCTTGTGACATATAGATAATGTAACACTCCTTTACCTCTCATTAATCCCTCACAATAACACTCATTACCATGCCATAATGTTTGTAAGGGGTTTCTCATATCATTTTCATTTCCGTGAGATTTTCATTGATTGCCACTTATTTCATGTATGTGGTATATGTGTACGGAAATTTAAAATATAATAACATTATTATATTTATATTCATGTTATTCAATGATTCATTTGAGGTTTATTATGTTCTGGTCATATGATTTGACCGATTACATTGTGGTAAGAGACCTTGTCTCAACTACTATTTTGTTGTGACTAACTTGGTATTGTGCACCTAATAATCCTTATGTGGTATCCCAACTGCCCATTTTTTATCACATTTAATTTTAAATTTTGTTTATATTAATTATCCATAATCTCATATCATGGATATGTTTTTTGTCTAAACCGTATACCATTTTACATACGATGTTTTTTTGGAATGTTATTTTAATAATAGGAATATTGATTAATCCATATACTTTACTCTATACGGATATTGAACATGAATATTTATCTTATATTGAATAAACGTATAAAGAATGATTTAACAATGAAGTGGAATGTGGGTCCCACTTTATCCCCTCGCTGCATTGGTAGGTCTCATGAGACAAATCAGTATAGGGACAAACCCTTCGATTTTGTTTCCAAAAAATCAGATGGGTTTCTACCCACAGAACTAAACTATTTTAACAGTATCATGGTTTCATGTGCATGATACATGACGTCCAATTAATAAGAATTATTTTTATTCATTATCAGTTATTATTATTATCCAAGAGGTTTTAACTATGACAAAATCTTTGGATGCCGTTTCATTCTCAGTTTATTTATGGAATTAGTGTTTCATTTATTCACCATGCCATATAGATTATGTCAGATTGACTATGAATCACTAATTATTTCATTCATGCTTCCACTATTGGTAACCCTTACTCAGAGTTTGAGCTCAACCGTTTCATTTTTTACTTTCAATAGGTGTCAAAGAGGAGATCAATTATTAATTTCTTGTGGATGACGTTTTTAGTTTTCGTTGTGTATTGTACTTTGTAAACTTTTCCAATGTAACATGAGTAACATCTATGTATCTAGTTTCTTCAAAACTAGTAAATTGATCATTCCTTCGGTATTTTTATTCCTTATAACCATGCCAATATCACAAGTAATGCACTGGCTCCAGCCTAGAGGGGTCAGGGTGATACATTAATGATTTCTTTGTCACTACTCATCACAATTTCACTCAATATGTTCCTTTAGATTATGTGGATCTTACACATTATTTAAGGTTCTGTAAATACTTATTAATATACAAAATAATCGTACTTCCCTTTATATCCTTATTTTCACCAAATATAACACTTATTTATAAATACATGAATGTGTTTTAATGAAATATTTATTTTATAACTCATTTACTTTAGTTTCCTCTCCTCTATATGGCTTCAAAAAACCTGATTCTGAGTAAACACAACAACTTATACTACCTCTGGGTAATTTGGTTGACTAATTCCACCTTTAATGTATAATGTTTCAGCTATGTTGATCACTATCTAATTTATTTATTCCAAGACTCATTTGGGTAATAGAGTTCTCATGTATTAAACTTATTTACTTATTACATGTGTCTTGAGATAAATCTCAAAATCAATAAGGGTATACTCTCTACCATTTAAAAAATGAAATATATTAATTTTTCATTCAATTTAATTTTTCAATTTACTCATATATATCTTAATGCATCCTATTACCTCCATATTGTTTTCATAAATATGGAATATTCCATACTAAAACATTCATCAATGAAAATAATGTAATATCTTTCTCTATATATTATTGATATATTTATTTGAATGCATTAATTTTTGTGCAGTTGGTTAATAAGATCATATGAAATCATATTATTTGGACAATAATGATTCCATAATATTTCTCCCAGTATAAAAAGAATATATTTCATTTCTTTTTCACTATTAAGACATGGTATTCCATCCAGAAGACTTATCATCGATACTTTTTCCATGATTTATTTATCAAGGTGAGTTAACTAATGATGACACAAGATTTTTTCTTAAGAATATCTAAGGATACATACATTTTCCTAACATTATACATGGCATAGATTAATATTAGTTCTTTCGCCTCTCATAAGATATATTTTTAGATATTAATTTGGATAAACACCTCTTTTGATTCAATATAAACTCAAACCCATACTCTAAAAGTTTACTCACAAAGAATTGGTTGTTCCTTAACCATCTATAAAGATCATATCGATATTCATTTTTATATTTCCACCCAAAAGAGTATTTTCACTCCCATTAATCATAAAATATCTCTTATTTCCAAAGAGAATGTTTCCAAAAACAATACCTTCCATCTTTTTTGGATATTTTCATTTTATATCATTTTTAATGAACACCCACTATTAAGAAATAATGTTTTTCTATTATTAATTTCTTTGATAGAATTTTTGTTTGATATTACATCTTAATATTCTTGTTTTATTACCAGGAGATACTTATTAGAGTATATACCATTGATTTAAACTCAATATTCATGGGGAAATTATGATCATAATGTTTTCAAAATAGATAGTAGATATACTCAGAATTATTTTGCTACATTTATCTATAATAATTCTCCTTTGGTCCATGTAGTTATCATTTCTACTTCACTTGTTCCTATAGTCAGTGTATTTGTGCCAAATGTATGAAAAATGAAGAAAATTACATTGAAAGTATTTAGTCTATTTGATGAAGGATGTTGATTTGTTATCCTATATTAACTATCAATATATTCACCATTAAAATGGATTCAAAAATCTTCATAGCGTGACATTGTGTGGCTAAGTCATCCAAAAAAATTAACAGTTCATGAGAGGAAAAATATTCTCTCTGTCAATAATCCACATGTCTCTATCCTTTATATATCACCTAAGTTGATGAAACAAATTTTATAAAAAATGATTATTAATAAACATGTGGGTTATTTTTTTCATGTAAATAAATACTGACACATCATTTGATTCTTGTTTGATTCCATAGTTACAAATATTATACATTATGTTATTCTGATCTATCAATGTTTCTACTTTTGATTTAATAGAATCATATAAGATTGAACCTGTATACACCTACATAGTTCCGTGTTCATTCATAATGTTACTAACCAATTTAGATCATCTCTTAACCATTTATAAAAATACTATATCTGTGAACACTCAAAAGTGTATGTTCATATGTGGATCACATGATTTAAATGATAATTCAACATTAATTTTCAACGTCACAAACTCTTCTTCTATGGAATTGATCTTATTATATTTCCCCGATATCATTTCATTAATTTTATTGATTAACATAGTATATTTTTAAATTTTATGCCTGATGCTCAAGACTTATTCTGAATTCACCTTGAAATCTAGTAACCCATCTAACTATTCTTTTAACTATTGACCAATTCTTCATATTGATTTACATATTCATAGGATTCCTTTATAATTATTATAATAATTTAATTTTTCATTGAATAAATATAAATCGTTTAGAGAGCTTCAATGTGTTATACCTTGTGATCAACAACAAAATTTGGTCCCACAAATTTATAGTGTTCTATTACTTCCATCTCAACAATAAAAATATAGGAATCAAATTTATCTAATTTAAATTTAAATTTTGATAACTCCATGGAGAATTAATTATATATTTAGGCTCCAGAAAAAATGTTTTTTTATGATTTTTTTGAACTCCTTGTTTTGGATTATCTTTTAAGATAGAATATTCATAGTTGTTATTGTGTAACTTTTTTTTCACATTAATCATCATCACATCTTCTTGGGATCCTCAATAATTTTTTTAACCTTACATTTTTTGAAACAATCCCTTTATAAAATTATTTCAAATATATTCTTTCCACTCATGAATTTTATAACCGATATTGAGAGATGTTAATAAACCAAATCATATCCTCCATTTTATACATTATAAATACCAATGATATATATGGATGTTAATTCCATCTCTTGATATGAATAAAATGATGTTCCAATTGGATTAAATCTCATTTCTTAAGCCATACAACTACCTACATGACCATCTATAAAAATATTAGAGATATCAATAACTTATAGATTTAATAATTTTAAACTCTATTAAGGTGGAACCATCATAATATATTTTTAACAATATCAATATCGATTATTTATTAACGAAGTCATTGAACCACTATAATAAAATTAGTTATTCTCTTAAAAGAACTATCAATATTCTCATATGGAATATTTTTCAAACATCATATAAATTATTGAATAAATATATATTATACTCATTAACCTTAATGTATCATTCATTTAAATTCGAAAATATATCCAAATAGTTTTTCTAATGATATAGCTCATTACTTTCATATAGATTTGATTTGATAAATATATCAATAATGTTGTTTGAGCATTAGGATTTGTATTACACTATTTAATACCATCACCATTTATGGAATGAACAATCATATCACTGAATTCCATCCTATTTAATAGAAGAACCACTTTAATTCGGATCATACCAATGTGAAAATTTTATTAAGAAAGACAAATGCAAGACCAACCAACCAAAGCATCTGGGGCCAAGAAGGCCTATGGAGGCCTGAAGAATTGAAGGCCCAAAGCATCTCCCCTAATCAAATTGACCCCCTCTGGAGAAAAGCTATTTAAATATTGTAGAAGAATTGGAACATTCCCATGAAATATAATAGATGCAAGGTAGTCGACAACATGGTTTCCCTCCCACCAGGAGTGCATCAATTTGGTGTTGTTGTCGATCAAGCTATGAAACTTTCAGATGATATAGAGGATTGACCACGGAGTGGAACAAATTCCACATAGGGCATTATAGAGGAGCAACGAATCAGTTTCAACAACGGACAACTCCATCCTCTTCTGCAAGCATAACCTGAGGCCATGGAGCATCGCCTTGGATTCATCTTGAAGTGATGAACCGCAACACATGCATCCAGAAAAAGCCTGGAAAATAGAGCCGGCAGGATCACGGATGACCCCTCCTCCGTGAAGAACATCGGAGGCACATGATCTGTCGGTATTGAGCTTCAGACCCTTGGAGGGAGGGGACCAGGAGACCTAGAGGCCTCTGCTCAAATCGGTATTAGGAAGGGTACAAGGGTGAGTCACTTGAAGTTAAGGGTAGGTGCCTCCCGCCAGTTGGATAAGAGGCTTTCCATATCAAGGAGGAGGTTCTTCATACTAAAGATAATCGATTTTACTGAAGCATAGCCTTCCTCATGCTTACACTTGTTTCTCTCCTACCAAATACACCGGCAACCTACACGTAGGATCATCGTGTGAGCCAGCCTCCCCATACCGTTCTCTCCCGCACCGCGGTACCACCTATCGAAGAAATCCAAGTCCACCATGATCGGGTCAGGAATAAAGGTGATGTCTCCAAAATAATTCCAATCATCGCTCGCCCATTCACCTTCAAAGAATATGTGGGCCGCCGACTCCTCCCTATGCCGATTGCAGTAAGGGCATCTCGAGGACAGAGGGATGTCGCATCACTTGATATTGTCATCTGTTGGAAGAGATTTGTTCTTAAAAATATGATTGTTACTTCCATAAAATAATGGAATTATTTTATCATTGACTGATTTATGTTTTTTTGTCTGGAAAATGAAGGCTTTATATTTTTATTAATTTTATAATCACATTTTAATGAATGATGGGTAATATTTACATGGTTTTTAGACACTAATTAAGTAATCCTTATTAAATGGAATTTTTATTCCCAATGACCAAACATCAAACAATAATCCCCACTAACTGATACAATTTTTTTCCTCAAAAAGGATAACCTACATATCTCATAGCAATAAATCCCAATGCATGACATCATGGTCATGGTACTGATGATAAATACATACCCACTCATTCATCCAAATATGATTTCACTAAAGTTGGGTAGATTCATTCTATGACCTCATCTAAGACTACAACTAGGTATCTAACCACTTAGTTATTTTGACCCATTAGTCCCATTGAGAATAAGGATCCTTTATCCCTTCCTCGCATGTTGTGCATATTTACCATCACCTTACTCATCATTCTTTTAATCTCTTAGATATTACATGTGTCATTTTTTAAAATTTTATATTGAATGATTTCGAGATCATATTTTGTGAGGGTGTGCAATTCTGAGTCCCAGAGTTCCTGGAATAAATGTTTGAAATAATTTAATCCTTTAAATAGAACAAAAATGTGGTTTTACTAAGAATGTCGAATAAATTTTAAATGGGTAAATGGATCTGAAATCTGAGGGAACTATTGTGTTTAGATCAGCGACTTTACATATAGTGATGCCTAACATTGATAGGCATGGGTCAGCCGCAGAAGATAGTTTTTAGACTTTTTAAAAGAAATAAAAAAAATTAATAATTTATTTTATTTTAAACGTTTCCATAATGCAATGACGCATTATTATTTTTTAAAAGATAAAGATCCCAGGGTTAGGCTCATAACCCTGTAAACTCCCTATAATCCTCTGGAGTAATGGAGAGTAGCCAATCGTGGGATATTCTCAACAAATGGAAAAGAATGATTAACTTGTGGATTGTTGTGCAGCAAGATCAAATCTCAATTGATGGTGAGGGGTTGTAAGATCAATTATTTTACCCATTCTTTGATTTAAATAATGAATATAGATCAACACACAAACAGGTTGACATGCGGATCATTCATTCTTATAGAAGTGTTTTTATTGATGAATTAATCTATGCATGATGTAATATTTATTTTTCATTTTCTTTATTTGATCCTTATAATGGGAGAAGATAAATTCTGTAAAAAATGATGGTGGAGGATCATTCCTCAATTCATTGTGTGAATTTATTCTTCCCCTTTTACCTCGTGTACTTTGTGTTCTTCATGATGTTATGAACAACGAATCATTGCATATCTTCTTTGCAATGCAATGACCCCAAATTGGTGATATGACATAGTGAAAAACTAGAGGAGGTGCGATGATGATGAAAGATGAAAAATCAAAATAGTTCAAATGAAATTATTCATCAACTTGTTTTCACACGGGTGATCAATATAAGATTCTTGAGTCGATTGAAGGCCCTAATCTTACTGAATCTGTGCTATTATGGAAGGATACCTCGGATATTGTGTTTTAAGAAAAATAGTTTGCTAGATAAAATTATGTAATATCAACCGAGGAACAGGTGAAAAAATGATGCTTTATGAAAAAACGTGATGAACACGACATGTAGTTCGAGCTACATGGCATGTAGGATCTGTTGAGATGTAGCTAAAATTTCATGCAATAGAAAAATTTAACATGGAATGTGATATATGTCACATGACATGTGGGGCCTTAATCGGTACTTGGCATGTATATCAGATAGTACACATAAATGGGGTGGAGTAAACATCATGTACTCCACCACACAACCAGACCAAGCTGGATATACGGGGTACCCAGTGTATCGATACACGGGTTAGTAGAGATGGGATGAATCTACGTATGGCCACAAGACCAGCATATATAGAGTGGCTCCTAGATAGTAGGAAATGGCATGTCAATCTCTTACACTTCATGTGTATCATTTTCTACATTCAATTATCTTCAACATGAGACATTTTACACAAGAAGTACCTGGTTTAAGAGGCCACAACATGTGACCCTTCTTCATGTCGTGTAACATTTTGTACATGCATTAATCTTCTTGTCCACCATCCTATGTAAAATTTATTTTTTGGTCAATTCCCCATTGCTCATTCCCCTGAAGGTCGGGTATCATTTCCATCCACCTAAGTATGATCTCTACAGCAGGACATTCTATATTGAGTTTAAATCCATCACAGAGGCCCAAAGTGAGATCCTATACAAATTCATGACTATAGGTAGAGTTAGGTATTGATGTGACCAATCATATTGGATACCAATCCTATACTTAGCATGTCAATCTAGACGAATCATGGTATAAAAAATCTTTAGCAGTGATCGTCATCAATGTATCATGCTATTTTCCCCGCTAAGTAGTGAGTTCTCGTGGAATGAGTGTATCTATTATCTCTTCAGATCTATTAGTGTGTATATCTATTTCGTGACACTTCTCAATGAACAAACATCCTTGATGGACATTATCACAGATACTAGAATAATGGAGTGATTTCTCTTGGATGAGTTCTTTTTGGAATCTTTGAACCGAATTCCAAGCATGGGTATTCAGTCGTTATGACTTACCTCAAGTTACAGGTCTGTGTTTCTAGTATATATGGATATATTTCTATTGTTGTATGTTCAATAAACACATAATGTGTAGAGATGAATGTACCATTACATGGGTATTTCTTTTTGTATTTCTGGGTCCTTTAATGAGTATGGTTATACTCACTCCTGTATGGGCTTTTTTGGCACGTGTAGTGTCTTGTTCAGACGATCAACATTTTGATGGAGTCCATGTCCAACTAGGACTGGGCCATGCTTTGTGAGCTTCCATACAGAGTGATGTGTTTTTATGGATATGAAAAGTAGTCTTAGTACCTATTTCTTTCATACAGGTTGAACTTTGTAGTTTTTAGACACTTTATTTTGAGGGGCTTGTATTTTGGACCAATTTACATTCCTCACATTACTTTCTGGTGTACTCAATTTTTTGGGTTTAGTTGTATGGATGCATTTTTTCGTTATTGGATTTTTTACATTTTATCAGTTGTGGTCCTGGAGATGTGCATGTGTGTAGGTACATATTCAATGCCTCCCATGTTAGTGATATTTCTATTCAGTTCTAGTCACAATCTCATGTCCTGTTAGAGGTGGTCTTGGGGAGTCACACCACGAGCCCCACTAGGACGAGTCATGACAGAGTGGTATCAAATGCTGGTTGGTACTACCATAGGACTAAGAGTTTATAATATTGGTTTGGTGTAATAGTGTTAAGTGTATCAAGCTTGGACTTTAGGCCAGGGACTCCCGTGTTGGTCTGGGCAGCTAAGGTATCCATTCACCAGGACACTGATAACCGGATTTTCATCTTCAAACATGAGAACACTAGTTGTAGGGAATCAAATAAATGTTACAGAATCATATTGTAATGGGTTTTGTTTTCAATGTACCTTAAATCAGCTATCCAGTTATAAACTTGGACCATGGTACATCTTGATTCTTTACTAAATGACTCTGTCATGCATACCCGCTTGGATTCAGTGTCTCGATCACGAGGATGACCCACCTTAGTGGCAAGGCTTCTATTATGTAACCAATTCCCCAAGTGTTTCTGCCAGCTGGTTCACCTACTATACCACCACCAGTGGAGTAGCACATGGTACCTATAGTACCAATATATGAGGACCACAAGATGAGCGTGCCCCATGAGTTTGAGAGACAGAGGCCCCTTTGGTTCAAAGGTGATCTGGACCCTCCAGTGCTGGGGATTGGCTTCAAGTGGTTACCAATGTTTTGTTTCTATTGAGGGCAGCAGAAGAACAAATGGTGGTCATAGGAGAGAGTCTTTTTAGGGTTTCATAGGATAATGGTGGAGTTTGAGCATGCAAACTAACGATGAGGTGAATGTTTCATGGACAACGGTTCGGTCAACTCTATAGGGAGGTGTTCTCTTCAGTTACTCTTTGAGAAGTACATATCTAGGAGCTTCATCTTCTCTAGAATTGTAGTTTAATTGTTGATTGCTATTCATTAAGGTTCAACAACCACTCTAGGTACTGGAATGATACGGTAAATGATTTTTACTTCACCTCTCGGATCTTCGAGCGAGGTATAGAATAAGACATCCAATCTAGTGATGTTCCACTGTGAATTTTGACTTATGCAGTAGTGCGGGAGAGAGCATTGGTGGTTGACTGCTTCTGGGATGAGTAGAGACAACTAGTGGTATTTAGCAGGAGGAATAATGATGTAGAGACCTTGATATAGGGAGACATCATCATGCATAGGAATCTGGATGGGGGAGACATCATAGGATAACCCAAGATGGGGATTAACATCCTCAAATGATAAAGTGTTAAATGACTAAATGATATGACTCATATCGACAAGGTGCACCTTCCTTTTCAAGAGCCTATCTAATTAGGACTTCACAGTTAAGCGTGCTTGGCCTGGAGTAGTGATCAGGATGGGTGACTTTCTGGGAATTTTCCCAGGGTGTATGTGAGTGAGGAAAAATGACACTAGTAATGACATGTTTTGACCTGTGGGGACTGTCATTAGTCAGATGAATCATTCAGGAACGTGGGTGGCCCCTAGGGTGGGGACCACGTGTCTACGAGGCAACTGGTGGTACCTGGTGGGCCAAGACATGACGACCATGTTAAGATGGGGTGTTTGTTTTGCCACTAGGACACATTTGTCTCATTTGGTATCAGAGGAGGAACCCATCCTTAAGTGCGGTGCACTGCTTGGGTTGAGATGAAGGGCCCACAACAAGGACGTTGTGCCCTAGGGGGGGTGGTTGTAACATAAAAAAATGATAAAGGGTTAAATGACTAAATGATTTGACTCATGTAAACAAGGTGAACCTTCATTTTCGGGAGACTAGAAAGGACATATATTGGCCTATGGGGATTATCATTAGTCAGATGACTCGTTCAGGCATGTGGGTGGCCCCTAGGGTGGGGACCACATGTTTTTAGAGAAACTGGTTGTACATGGTGGGCCAAGACATGAAGACCATGTTAAGGTGAGGTGGTTGTGAAGTCACCGGGACCTAGTTGTCACATGGGGTACCTATGGTCTAGGGATCATAAGATAGATCAAGACATCTAAGGGAAGGAGATGCTACTTATGTGATGATATGGGACATCTTGCTAGAGAGTTCACAACCCATCGAATGGCTAACGGAGATGCGATGGATGGACCACCAAGGCAGAGGCCAATAGTAGATCCGTCAGAATGTCTTGGAGTTAGACATGGAATAAGATAAGGTAGAGCTATATCATGTGGCAGACACTTTGAAATACATCTGGAACCACTCCCATGAGGCCGTCACTGGGCTCTGGTTACTGGTGGTACCTGGTGGGCCAAGACCTGACGGCCATGTTAAGGCGGGGTGGTTGTGTTGTCACCGGGACAAATTTTTCTCATTTGGTATCAGAGAAAGAACCCATCATTATGTGTGGTGCATTTCTTGGGTCGAGATGTAGGGCCCACAAAAAGTACGTTGTGCTCTAGGGGGGGTGGGTGATTGTAACATCCCAAAATGATAAAGGGCTAAATTACTAAATGATATGACTCATGTAAACAAGGTTAACCTTCATTTTCGGGAGACTAGAAAGGACATATTTTGGCCTATGGGGATTTTCATTAGTCAGATGACCTGTTCAGGCATGTGGGTGGCCCCTAGGGTGGGGACCACATGTCTACAGGGCAACTGGTTGTACATGGTGGGCCAAGACCCGACGACCATGTTAAGGTGAGGTGGTTGTGCGGTCACCGGGACCTAGTTGTCACATGGGGTACCTATGGTCCAGAGATCTTAAGATAGTTCCAGACATACAAGGGAAGGTGATGCTACTTATGCGATGATATGGGACATCTTGCTTGAGATCTCCCAACCCGTCGAACGGCTAACGGAGAGGCGGTGGATGGACCACCAAGGAAGAGGCCAATAGTAGAGTAGTAAGACTGGCTAGGCGTCAAACATGGAATAAGATAAGGGAGAGGTACATGATGTGGCAGACACTTTGAAATACATCTGGAACCACTCCCATGAGGCCTTCACTGGGCTCCGGTTACTGGTTGATAGGGGTGTGGGTCTCTATATGTGGTCAAGGCATAAGACCCAAGGACTCCTGGGACGATCTGAGGTACGATATATGTCTTCTCTACCTTAGCTGCAGTACTTATAGACATAGTTTCCAATCATTCATTCCACACCACATTTCTTTTGTAAAAACATAACATTCTAGTGGATATGTTTACAAGACCCTTACACATGGAGACACCCTTGAGAGGAGACTCAGTGATAAGGCATCATTGTTGACTTTGTGATCTAACACTTTTAGATGAGAGTTTCACTTGGGACCTCTTAGTGGTAGGGTTAAGGCATTACTATGTCATTCTCATCATGGATTGCTTATTTTTTGTCCAGGACCAGATTGAATGTTTTTTGTGAAAAGTGTGGTGTGTATTTAGTGATGGAACAAGGTTTTCCTTTGTGGGTGAAAAGGAACCCCAGAAAGCACAGAAGTGACCTTTCTTAAGAGGGAGATACTGATCACTCAGGAGTTGGCTATCCTTACCCTCATAGCAGAAGATGTTGTGAGCTTTCATTTCCCAATGGTAGTTATGGATTACGAGGATGACTTTCTATGAGATGTTTTAGGATTAACTCCCCATTGAGAGAACAACATTTACATTGACGTACACCATAGGATGGAATTGGTATCCTCACATGCATATCATATAAATCCTGTACAGATTCATGAGATGTGGGTGATGTAGGAGGATTTGGAAAGGAAGGGCTTCGTAAGACCTAGTGTTTCACCTTGGGTGGCCCTGATTTTTTTACCAATATTAAATATTGATGTTTGACGTTGGTCATGGTTTAGAAGTTCCTGATTTAGGTTACAATGAAGAAATAGTATCCACTAATGAGGATCGATGACCTCTTCGATTAGTGGGGGGAGAACATTGGATCTCAAAGGTTTGTCTTAGGTCGATATATCATCATCTTCAAGTAAGAGATGAGGATATACTAATGACGACTTTCAGATTCATCTATGATCACATTGAGTACATGGTGATGCCTTTTAGCATGATGAAAGCCCTTATATTGTTCATGGGACTTCTAAACCAAATCTTCGATCCACACATGGAATAGTTTGTATAATTCATCATCAACGAAATCCTTTTGTACAATGCGTCAGAAGAGGATCATGTGAGACACCTTCGGATAGTCCTAGACGTACTCTAAGAGCACCAGGTTTGCGGGAAGCACTCAAAGTTCATGTTCTGGATATAGGAGGTATAGTTCTGGGGACATGTCATCTAAATCGATGGAGTGGCAGTGGACTAAGACACGTTCAAGTCATTATTAGCATGAGATTAACCCTAGAGTGTGATAGAGGTGTGGAGCATACTTGGGTTGGCAGGATACTAATGAAGATTTATCCCCAATTAATCCCCAATATCAGCACCGATGAAATCCTCGACCCAGAAGGGGATTCCTTTTGTATGGACGAAGTAGTGCCAATAGGATCTATATTAGTTGATGTAGAGATTGATGAGTGCTCTGATCTTGATACTTCCATAGGAGGGCATCATGTACGTAGTATTCTACAACATATTAAGTATAGGTCCTGGATATGTTCTGATGCATAGATAGTTGGTGATAGATTATGGTTCACACCTATTAAGGATACATGAGCAGAACTATGTGACCCATGATCCTATGTTTTCATTGGTAGTCTTCACGTAGAATATGTGGTTCCACTATCTGATGCATGAATGGTTTATTCTCTAATCTTACCACAAGATCCTCAAGTACATATTCTTTCAAAAGGATCTGAATATGAGGCAGAGGTGATGGTTGGAGTTCCTCTGGGATTATGAATTTGAGACCATCTATACTCATAGAAATTGGAATGTTGTGGAAGATTTCCTTGTCATGAGATCGAGTTTGCAACTACTGTGCAAGGAGTCAGATCAGTTGGCCTCACTAGAGTTATCATTCATGGATGGGGATGATACAACCTATATTATGTTGATGAGTTTCACCCCTGAAATATTATGAAGAGTCAGGGAGGCACATCTATTGGATGTCATCTACAATTACTTTATGTGATAAGTGTTCCATTGTACATGATCCTGAGGGATATTCACAAGGTGAGGAGCACTCTGTCCTTTTCAGAGGATGAAAAGTTGTGCCAGTGTCATTGTGGGAGGAGGTTCGGAGGGAGTTTCATACATCCACCATGAAGGTACATCAAATAGAGGAAAATGTACCAGGACCTTATGCCTTAGTTCTATTGTATAGGTATGAATAAGGATGCACAAAATCTTGTATCTCGATGCCTTACATTCTAGTAGGTGATGGCTGAGCAGCCGGTACCAGCCAAGTTTTCTCACACAGGGAAGTGAAATAGTATAAGTGGGATGGAATTTCTAAACAAATCGTGATGGGATTCCCACAAATTTCCAAGGGAAACTATTCCATTTCTGTGATCATTAAATGACTCACCATGTCATCCCACTTCCAAGCTATCAAGGAGAACCATCCATATAGAACATGTGACACCTCTATATGGAAGAGATAGTTCTTCATCACGGTGTACCTTCGAAAATTGTCTCAGATCACGATGCTCATTTCACATCCCAGTTGTGGAAGGGAATGTAGGAGGAATTTGGGTCCCAACTTTTCTTAAGCACAGCAATCCATCCCCAAAAATATGGTCAGATGTAGAAAACCATTCAGGTTTCAGAGGTTATGTTGCAGGTATGTATCTTGAACATTGGAAACAGTTTGTAGGACCACCTTACCCTGGTAGAGTTTGCGTACAACAAAAGAAACCACTCCACCATCAGTATGGAACCATTTATGGATTTTTATAGGAGACCCTTTTGGCTAATGCTTTGCTTGACTGACCCTAGAGAGTCAGCACTCATGGGTCTAGAGTTGGTTCATGCTACCACCAAGAAGGTGTAGATCATACAAGAGTGGGTGAGGACTACACAAATCTAGATGAGGTCTTATGATGATAGATGATGGAGACCTCTATAGTTTGAAGAGGGAGACCATGTCTTACTTTAGGTCTCACATTGATTAGAGTTGCTGAGATTTGGACGAGGAAACCATATTTCTCTGAGGTTTATTAACCATTTAAAAATACTGTTTAGAGTAGGAGAGGTGACATACCACTGAGCTCTACAACCACAGTTTCACTAGGTACATGATTTCATTCATGTGTCACAACTAAGGAGGTATGTTCATAACCCACTACACTTCATTGAATTGGGAGAGTGGAACATCAAGGATTGAAAAAACTTCAAAAAGTACTGATTAGAGATCAAGGATCGATAGGAGAGGATCCTTCAAGGGTGATAGATTCCCTTTGTTCATGTCTGGTGGCAGTATGGTAACCTTATAGAGAGAATATGGGATCAAGAGGCTTAGATATCTGTATATTACAAATATCTATTTGATAATCCTTTTTTTGGATTTTTTGGAATGTAAATTCCCTAAGGCGAGGATAATGTAATGTCTCAAATTATCCCAGAATTATTTTTTAAAAAATAATATGGAATTATTTTGTGTCCAGGATTTTTGACAGACAATGATTCAAAGGACAAGAGTGCATAAAATAAATGTTTTAAATAATTTAACCCTTTAAATAGATCATGGGAATAGTTTTTTTTGAGACAGTGAAATAAAAATTAAATTCTTTAGAGGATGTAAAATTTGAGGGAACCATTGTGTTCAGAGCAGCCACATTACCTAAGGTGAGGCCTAACATCAACAAGTGCATGTCGACAACAGAAGTTAGTTTTTGGACATTTTATAGGAAATCAAATAAATTAATAATTTATTTCATTTTAATCATTTACATAATGTTTCAATGAGTAATTTTGATTTAAATGACCAGGAGCCTAGGGTTAGGCTCATAACCGTGGAAAATTCCATGGAATCCCTTGGATATTTGGAGATGAGCCATCGCTAGACGAATCTTGTTGAACGGTGATAAAAGATCTACTCATGGATCTTTGTGCGGAAATATCAAATCGCAATCGATGGTGACATCTTTTACAATTCATTGCAAATCATGGTATGGGTAGCTATTTCAATTTTTCCCCGTTCATGGATTAAATGATGAATGTGGATCAAACCATGAATAGTTTTACCTGAGTATCATTTGTTCTTGTGTGAGGGGTTTTATTAGGTTTATTTTGGGGAATTATTCTATGCATGATTTAATTTTTTATTTTCTCTATTTGATTCTTATTTTAGGAGAAGATAAAAAATGTGATGAACGATGGTGGAGGTTCATTTTTTAATTCATTGTGTATATTTATTCTTCCATTTTTACCCCATGTTCTGTGCATTCTTCATGGGGTTAGGAAGAATAAATCGTTGCGCTTTAGTTTTATAATGTAATTATCCTGAATTGGAGATCCAACATTGTGATGACCTAGAAGCGATGTGAAGATGATGTAAAATTATGAAAAAACATAGTTTGGGTGAAAAGTTTCTTTGAATTTTCTTCACACTTGTAATCAAAATGAGTTTATGGAGATGATTGAAGGCCCCAAACATACAAAATCATCACTATTATGGTCGAGCGACCTTTCATATCAAGTTTCGAGGTGAACCGATTGTTGGGTTGATGGTTGGAAGATCAACCGAGGTGTGGGAGGAAGAATTATGCATCCTGAAAAAAATTGACAAACATGGCATGTAGTTCGATCTATAAGGAATGTGGGCCCCGTTGAGGGGTTTTTAGGGTTTTAGGAGATAGAAATCATTAACACAACATGTGAAATATGTGACAGGGAGTTTGGGGACATACCCAAGACTCATGGTGTATATCAAAAGGTGCGTGTACTCATAGTGGAGTACACGACATGAAATCCGCCACATGACCAGACCATGGAAGATACACATGTTACCCCATGTATCGGTACATGAGTTGGTAGAAATAGGTTGATTCCATGTATGAGAACATTTCTAGAATACACTGAGGTCCCCCCTGATAGTAGTACATAGCGTGTCATGCTCTAAAATTCAGTTTGTACCTCTTTATACACAACCTGCTCTTTGACATGACATGTTGTTCGCAGGTAGTACCCAGTGTTAGAGGACACTTCATGTGACCATTCTACATGCAATGTACCATTCTATAAATGGATATATCTTATTGTACACCATTTCATGGATAGATTATGTTTGTGTTAGTTACCCTTTTATCATTTCACTAAAGTTAAAGTATCGTTTCCATCCATAGGAGTATGATCCCTACAACATGACATTCTGGATAGAGTCAAAATCCCTCCAAGAGGCCCAGAGTGAGATCCTTTATCCATTCATGAATCTAGGTACAATCTATTATCGACAAGACCAATATTAGAGGATACCTATCCTCTACCTAGAATATTAATCCAAATGATTTGGGGTAAACACCATGGCCCTGGCAGTGATCCTCGTTAGTGTATCATGATCTTTTTCACACTCAAGAGTGAGTTCTCCTACAATGAGTGTATCTATTTTTGCATAAGATTTATTAGTGTGTCTATCTCTCTCGCGACCCTTCTCGATGAATGTACTTATCGGATGGATTTCATCACAGTTACTAGACTCATAGAGCATGTTCTCACAGATGAGTGATTTTTAGAATATTTGAATTGGATCCCTAGTATGGGTATGTAGTCTTTATAACTTACCTCTAGAAAAAGGTTCTGGGTTTCAAGTATATCTATATAAGTTTCTATTTTTATATGTTATGTAGACATATAATCTGTAGCGGTGACTGTACCTTTAATTGTGTATTTCTTTGTGGTTTTTTCAGTGTCCTCTATTGAGTATTGTTATACTAACCCCTTCATGAGCTTTTCACACACGTGTCGTGTCTTGGGAAAATATGTGGCTTTTTATGGAGTCTATGGCCGACCAAGACTAGACCGAGCCTTGCCAGATAGCCTATAGGACAAAGAGTTTCCATAACTATGAGAAGCAGTCCTAATACATATTTCTTGCTTTCAGGTTGGACATTGTAGTCTGCAGACTCTTTCTTTTGGGGGTTTTGTATTATGGACCAGTTTAATTTCGACAAATTACTTTCAATTGTATGATGTTGTCTGTTTTTTGTTATATCCATGCATTTTATTCCTTAGTTTTTTATACATTATAGAATTTTTGGTCTTGGAGATGCGTACACATGTACATGTACATAGGAAATACCTCCAATGTTAGTGATATTACTACTCGGTGCTAGTCACAATCCCCTGGCCTATTGGAGGTAGGCTGGAAGAGTTGAGACATAGGACCCACTGGGATAGGTCATGAAGACCATCGAGCAGCTCCACCACTATCATACCCATCGCTAATAAGAATATCCACCACTGATGTCCATTGTTGTTTACTGCAACCTCCATTTTTGAGCCCACCAACCAACATTGAATCCATGATTCATGGTGTCATAACCAACCACGACCTCACACTTGACCTTACCTGTCACCTGAATCGCTCTTCTGAGCTTTGTAGTGGTTTGAAACTAGCCCTTCCTCCCATCATTGATGAAAAATAATCTATCTCGACCCCACCCTCACCCTATGACCCACCACACCCAGTGTATAGTGTGCTGCCCGAAACCCCAAATTAATGGGGTCACAATGAATTGATCCTAGTATCAATGTAGTATTACATGGAACTTTACCACTATGAAAGAATCAAACTACCACCAACTTCTATATCTCAGGGATTTTATGATAACAAATTCAATGACTTAAAGATACTCTTTGATACAACTAGTTACACCCTAGGATTCCTTGAAATGAGATAAATGAATCATGCTATAAAAATTTTCATTTTATTTTAATGATCTTATTTCCATGCCAAAATGAACTCATTATATCTTCTTTAAATCACCCATATATATATATATATATCATAAAATAACATATAAAACAAAATAGAATATTACAATTTTAAATAGTTCTACATTAATTTGTGGTCCAGAGAGAATATTCTAAAAATGTTTTATCCCTAAAAAATACACTAAACATATTTATATTTTATGGATTAAATGTTTTTGATATAAAAAATATATATTAGGAGAAATACCATTACAGTCAATCCAATGATAGAACACTACTTCTCTTGAAACACATCAATTGTCTTCTACCTTTTCACAGCTATGGAAAATATTTTCTCTATATATATACTAGATGTTAAATTTCACAAAATCAGATATATTATCAGTATGTTGCATCATGATTATCTAAAATTTATCCTTAAATATTTTACAAAATCATTAGATTAATATCAATACATATATATATATATAAATATTAGACCAAGAATTGAATTGTAACCTATTCTTCATAGGTCAACATCTATGCTACAAAAATAACCTTGTGTTATAGAGTACATCATCTCATGAACTTGATTCGTTGAATTATATTTTATCTATGTGATTAATAAGGAGTAATAATTTACATCACTTTTCAAAATGTGTCACACAACCCCTAATGTGGTCTAATTCATAGAACCTCCTTCACAAGATATGTATGCACAACTACATGACATAAATATTTTTTTGACTAATATTTAAATATTTTTAATCATTTATTTGATTCATAAGGATTTATAAAATGGGTTATTTATAATAAATAAAACCTTAATTTTCTATACTATTTATTATAAAATATTTCTTCACTATATCATCTTTTTTTATTAGAAAATAAATAATTGCTTCATCCATTTAATGTTATCGTCCATCTTAATGCATCCCCCATGAATAACATCATGTCATATAGAGATTCCATATAAAATTCATAAAATGATCTTTAACTCAAATATAACTGACATCGTTGCAATGTGGATACCATAATATTTTTCTTTTTCACATCATTTATATTTCATCATGTTGATTATAAATAATAAAGATCCATCATATACATTTTATTAGGACAAATTCTCTTTTCAATATAGCATTTTTTTTAAAATTAATATATAACTCTACATATCTATTGTGTAGTTTTCAAGATTTATATATCGAATGCTATTTTTTAATTCATTAATTCTTTATTTCCCCTAATACCATTAAACCAAATTTATAAAATTTAATTCTAATTTATTTTAACCCCTATATAATGTAATTATATAGAAAAAACATACAGGATAACAATTTATACTAAACAACCACTCATGGAATTCAAACACAATGACTAATCTAGAATAGATTGAAAATAAACACATCATTCCATAAATATCTAACTTATATCACTTTACTTCCAATATTCACCTTTTTTTTATGACAGTATGATAGAGTGAATTTTAATTCCACACAAATTATCAAAATCTTACAATTGATAGTAGAATAACTCATTCAATTCTCTAAGTCTATGTAATATATCATTGATGTAGAAAACAATGGTTTATGATTCCATTGAATACATTATCATGATTAGTAAAATGGATTATGATTTAAATATAATTATATAGTCTATGGAAGAACATAGGTCTCTATCAATTAGCGATGGTGGTTTAATGTGTGTATTTTCTATAAAATAACTAAAAATGGGGGTGGTTTTGAAAACAATTTTGTGAGAACTAATTAATTTAATTATTTTAATAGTTAAAAAACAATGTAGTTTTTGAAAAATATGAAATAAAGTGTGTTGTGATTTCCCGACACAAATTTCATGTTCAATATTATTTTAGATTCATGTAAATTTAGAGTAAATATTTGGTTGAAAAAAATAGGATTCTCTATTAATTTATAAGAATTTATATTAATTAATGTAGAACCATACCTTGACAAAACAATAAAATTAACAAGGTAAAACCCTTATGCATTATATAAGATCTACGTAGGAAGATTAAAATATAAAATAAGTGGGAAATAAATGTTTTTTTCCAATCAAAGAATCAAAATTCATTCACTCAAAACCTCTCACAAATTGGTTAGAAATTAAGAGAATATCAATCACATATATCAAAATATGAATTCAAATATGAAATAATGTAATATTTATATAATGAAATATTTTAAATCCAAATTTACTCTAGACTTGTATCAAATATAAGAATTAATACTCCCTTGATATGTTTGTATCTCATTCTCAGTGAAATCCCACCATTTAGCTTGATATCAAGATGTGTAGGATGGTAGAGTGGATCAACTTATTCATTTAAGATCACTCTTTAAAGATAGGAAGATTCAAAACATCAAAGGTGGTGAGATGACTACTATGGAAATCCAAAATGTAATCACTCCACTATTTGGTCAAATATACAAATGAGTTTCCCATGGTGCCATTTTATAGCCAAAATGGGATGTGGTTTTGGTCACCAGAACTTTTGAGATACTACATTGGTCTTGGATTTCGTATGTTTAAATGAATTTTCTAGATTTTTATAAAATAGAATAGTCTTTTTAAGAAATCATAAATATAACCATGTGAAATTTGGTTCCTATTGGAAATTTGGTATGTGAGATATATTAAGATATTGAACTAAACTTTTATCTCTCTTCAGACTCGATTACAATGATAAATCAGTTAAATTTTATACCAGATAGATTAATTGGACTTATCTGTAATAATATGAGTTATATCACATTTTTTTTGGATCATATAAAAAATTTTAATCCCATTATGGTCAACTGAGTTTGTGGAACATATAAAACAGTGGTAAAGTGTTCATGGTCTTCCATGCATTTTGGAAAAAATTTTATCAACATTATTATATATCCTCTAAATTACCTTATAATATAATGAAATAATAAGAAAGTAGAATATCCTTTTCTAAAGGAGATAAAAATTAAATTATTTAATTGATTGTGAACTGAATTTGTTTTATTTTTAAATTTCAATATAATAATATTTTAACACAATGTTTTAAGGATGAAATAAAATAGTGAACTGTGATGTATTCATTAATTACATGGATCTTATCATTTCATATTAAAGAACTCCATCTGAGTTTAAGAAACATCAGGTCTACAATAATAAATTCATTTAACCATAGATATTATTTCATTTTAACATTAATATAATAAAAATACTCTTGAAATTAGAGGTTGTAGAAACCCCTTAAATTTACCATATTATTTCACCTTTATAATTTAACCCAATGTTATAGAATACTCCAATAAGAAACAATAATGTAATTGTTAGGTTCACAAGGCTGTATACCCTAAGAGGGGGGTGAATCAGGGTATGAAAAATTTAAAATTAAAGCCCGTTCAGATCTTGTTTTGCTATTAAGGAAAACACTCTTATCTCTCTTTCCTGTCGAACCGTATAAACAAAAAGTAAAGTAAGAAAAGGACACAAAATTTTATACTTGGTTCACCGCTAAGGGATACATCCATGGAGCATACGCTGATAGGTTTTCGGTCATAGAAAATCCCACTAAACTTCACTAGTTGTGGATTACAAGGTTCTGGCACAGTCACTTTGTCTCGGGCTCACTGCATTTACAATGTTTAGGGTCATCTCACTGCATTACCAAGGGTCACTCACTATTTTTCTCTCTCTGGCTCACTATCAGTGGAGAGGATCACCTTATTCCTCTTCCTTTCCTCACTGCTCCAGAAAGGATCCACTCAAAGTTTATAGACCTATAGGTATCTTCATCATCTCTGATTAATACATCCTCTGTTGTATATAGATGCAATTCTGAAACCCGCATTTCACCCCTAGATGAATCTCTCTTTGCACCGAAGGTATCAGTAAGACTTTCAGCTTCCACGCATCCCAAAAACAATGACGGGAAATCATCCTTTCATGGCGCGGAAGTATAATCCGGTGCACAAGTATCGGCGCAGAAGTCACAACTGGAACACAAGTCCACCCTAGACACTTACACGGCACCAGATTCTGCAACTCCAAACCTGTGCGACTCACTTCCCTTTACACCCAAAGCAATATTGGTGCACAAATAACAACAACTGAACTTCTTCAAATCAGGCACGCAAGTCCCACTTGTGCGACCCAACACCATGTGCGCGACCACCACACATGCATGATAGGAGCTCTGATTTTCTCTACGTCATGAATTCCATTCGAAATGAGGAGTGTTGGTCAAGTATTAATATGCATTTGGACAACCTGTACAATGGAATTCAAGTCTCCCTTCGGCGCACAGGTCTCGGTGCGCAGGTCTTTGCCCCTACAAGTCACTTGTGCGACCAACTTCAAAACTTGCGTGAACCTATTTCCTTTTCCATATTTTGATCTTCTGATCTTGAAAAACAACAGGCATGAATGTTCCCTAGCCTTCTAGGCATCAGCACAGAAGTCTCTTCACATCGCTCAAGTCACCTGTGCAACCACACCAACACCTACGACCCTCTTTCCTTTTCCATATTTTGACATTCCGATCCTGAAAAAAATTAGGCACACAAGTTTCTTCTTCTTTTAGAACAGGGCGTGCAAGTCTCTTTTCCAAAACAACTTTTCTCCTTTTATCGATTTTCTGGCCCAAAAATTTGGAAAACACTCGAAAATGGCGCCACCTTGTATCTGTTCTTTTTGTACCGCCTCTAGATCAACCATTTCTTTTTTGACGTTCTTGAATCAATCATGGATCATTGACCACAGCTCTTGATCTTGATATTCCACCATGAAATTCCCTTTGTCAACAAATTTGTATGTCATGGTTTTCTTTGTCAACAATCACAACACAGTTGTCTGCTTTTTCAACAAACACAATCACCTAAAAAAATTTTCAATGATGCCTTGAGGGATTTTTTTCCAAACAATCTCACCCTTTGGAATTGTTGAAAACACTTCCTTAAAATGATACATCGTTAATTCTTCATCCACCATTCGCCTTTTGTGATTCTATTAGCGATCAAGGATTTACTCAACACATACTCTAAGCCAACATGAACAATGCTCGGCGTGAAAATAAGAGTAAATGAAAAGTTCATCAATGAATCGCGTCAAATCTGACATGCACCATTGACACCAAACTGATACGAATTTTTACCAAACCAATACCAATTTTTGGAAAAATTAATACCACATTCCAACATCACTCTTCTTCTTTTACCACGATCCGTAGCTGTCGTGATATCTGTTCTTTGATAGATCACTTCTATCATCGTCAGATTTAATAATCTCCCCCTTTCTTCTTGCTCCCCCTATCTCGTTGCTCCACATGTCAGTTTCTCCCCATATCATTCATGGTTTGTAAAATTTACACACTTTCTCCCCCATGAGTAATCACTTTTTTCTCCCCCTTTGTCAATGAACCCAAAGTTCATTCCTTTTCAGTCTCCGAGAGAGGGGGGGTCCCATATCCACACTATTTTAAGTTTGTGGAGTCGACTGAACTCCTAGAGCTAGTCGATGCTTTTCAAACGCTTCCTTGGGTAAGGCCTTTGTAAAAATTTCGGCAACTTGTTATTCTATAGACACATACTCCAACTTCACGATTCCTTGCTAAACTTTCTCCTTGATAAAATGATACTTTATATCAATTTGCTTTGTCCTTGAGTTATAGACGGGATTTTTTCTGAGATTTATAACACTTGAGTTATCACATTGTATTCTGATCAGAGACTTCACATCAAATCCCATATCATCAAACTTCTGCTTCATCCACAATAACGGTGTGCATGCTTCAGTGGACACAATATACTCAACTTATACAGTACTCAACAAAATTCAATCTTGCTTCTTACTTAGACATTAAATACACAATCCACCACGATTGAATGAACCTCCTGATGTTGATTTTCTATCATCTGCTGATCCGACCAAGTCAGCATCAGTATATCCCAATAACTCTATCTGAGATTAGCCACTATATGTCAAACCTAAATCCACAGTGCCTTTGATATACCAAAGTATTATTTTCACTATAAAAATGTGGCTTTCCATGGGATTACGCTCATATACTACTGCTTGGCATATAGCGAAAACAATTTCAGGCCTTGTCGCGGTCATGTGCAACAATCTTCCAATGATTTTCCTATATTCTGTGATATTAACTACCTTGCAATCCTCATCTTTTGATAATTTCATTCGGGTAGAAACTGAAGTCTTCATATCCTTGGAATTATCCATTACAAACCTTCTTAAAACCTCCTTGTCATATTCATATTGAGAAATGAATGTTCCATTCCTTCCTTATGTCACATGTAGGCCAAGGAAAAACGTTAGCTCACCAATCATTGACATCTCAAACTCATTTTTCATGAATTCGGAAAATTGTCTGCACTGAGCTTCATCTGATACGCCAAATATTATGTCATCTACATAAACCAACACCATAGTCCTTTGATTACTATTATTGTTGAAATATAGATTGCAATCAACTCCTCCACACTGGAAACCAAGCTTCTTCAAGTACTTACCAGGCCTTCAGTACCATGCCCTTGGGGCTTGTTTCATTCCATACAACGTCTTATTCATCCTATAAAGTTTGTTCTCATCCTCATGAATGAGAAAAACATCTGGTTGGTCAATATACACCTCCTCCTCCAGAACACCATTCTAGAATGCGGATTTGACATCCATCTAGAACACTTTTGACTTTCTTTGTACTGCTATGGAAAAAAAATCTGATTGTCTCCAGCCTTACAACCAGTGCAAATGTCTCATCAACATCTATTCCCTCTATCTGGGAGTATCCCTTTCAAACAATCCAAGCTTTGTTCCGAATTACTATAAAATATTCATTAATATTTTTGTGATAGACCCATTTAGTCCCGATGACATTCTTGTATGCTGGTATCGAAACAATCTCCCATGTATGGTTCTTCTCTATCTGATCATACTCTTCATTCATAGCCTGATCCTAGTTTTCATCTTCAGTTGCATCAGAAAAAAAATTCGGCTCCACCTGAAATAAAAATGATGTTTGCTATAATGATTTCCTTATTCTTGGTTGAACTGGAGCTGTCTGATCACCAATGATATTCTGATTATCAAGTTTAGCTCGACTCTTTGTCTTCCATGAAGACACAGAATTTGTTTCCTCTTTCTCATCATCAGTATCTTCTTTTGAGAGAGCCTATGCTCCTTCTACTCCCCATGTGTTACTTACCTCCTCATCACATTCATCCAGAAACTGGTCACTAGGTTGTTGAGTATTCTATTCATTTTCAACTATTGTGACATCATTGCTCTCAACAATTTTTCACAGCCTTTTATTGAAGCTTTTATATTCTTTTCTTTTTCCTGAGTTGCCTAGGAATATCCCCTCATCTCCTTGTGACTCAAACTTCCCGTGATTTTAATTTTTGAGAATGAAACACTTACTCCCAAAAATTCTAAAGTATTTCAGTGTTGGCTTATTTTTGTACCACATTTCATATGATGTCTTCCCCTGACACAACAGAGAACTGTTCGAAATATAGATCGATGTCAAAACTACTTCCTTCCAAGATTTCTATGGTAGGTCCTTTTCAATAAGCATTGTTCTGGCCATGTTTTGGATGAACCGATTTATCCTTTCAACAACTCCATTCTGTTGGGGAGTTATCACTGATGAAACTTGATACCTTATCCCATGTTTCTTGAGATAGTCTTCCACTTGACTGTTTGTTAATTATATACCATTATCTGTATGAAACATCAAAATTTTCTGCCCAAGCATCCTTTCTGATTCCTTCTTATATTTCTTGATACAACTGAACACTTATGTCTTATGGGTAATGAAAAATACCCAATCCATTCTACTATAATCATCAATGAAAAGGACATAGTACCTTTTCCCATTTATGGCTCATGGTGAGATAGGTCTACATACATCAACATGCACCAATTCAATCACTCTAGTTGATTTCTGATCCTTTGGCCTATATTTCTTTCTGATGATCTTCCCTTGTTGACAAGAATCGCATGTATGAGTACGATCACATGAATGCTTAGGAAGGTCTCTAGAAGCATCACATTTTACCAAATCTTCCATAGATGGTTGGCATACATGACTAAGTCCTTTATGACACATCTGGTTTTCTTACTCTCTGGATAAAAGGAACATATCTTCTTCCCCACATACAAGGTAAAGATTTCCCTTTTCATTTTTCCTTGTAGAACAAATACTCCATCTTTTTCTTTCACAACACAAATCTTCTTGTTAAATAGTATACAGTTCCCAGAGTCACATAGTTGACTGACAATGAGTAAGTTATGGCTAAGACCCTCTACTACCAAGACATCATCACATCTCATTTCTTTTCCCACAATTTTGGCCTTTCCTAAACCAACAATTTTCATCCCTTCATCATTTCCAAACTTGACAACTCTTTCTTTGTCAGATTTTATGCCTGTAATGAGATCCTTGTTCCCTGTCATATGGGATGTACAACCACTATCATGGATCTATATTCTTGAAAGATCTGAATCTTTAAGGGAAATTTACGCAACTACTGCCTTTTAATCCTTTTTCATTTTGATCCATTTCTTTGACTTCATACTCGGTGTGGTTTGGAGAACATTATCTTCCCTAGAGTGTGATGGACCAAATTCATCTTTCAACGCTGCATATCTATTTTGCACTTTTAAATCACCTTTTGGTTTATTGATATGCTTCGTTCGGACATTTTTATTTGCTTTGGCACATTCCTCTGTATGGTTGAAGTGTAGTACCTAGCCATGTGCCCAAATCCTCCACACCAAAAATAGTGTCCTTCAAAATAGGTTCTGTAGAACCGTTCTCTATTTGAATGCCACCTTTGTTCTTGTTCCCTTTGATATCTCTTGGCTATGGAACACAAATAATGTTAATGTCCCATCTTCCCGCAGCAATAAAAACATGAATATGGTGCATTCCTTCATGGTACTTCATCACTACGATTTTCCCCTTGGGACCTTTGAATATTCTGATTCTGCTTTGTTCCTAAATCAACTTTCATTCTTGGGACTGGTGGTTGCGGTCTGAATTCAATTGTTACAGATTTTTGATTCTGATTAACCCCTGAAATAGCCTTAACGTCTGGTCTCAATTTGCTGCTTCTTCCCTCTTAAACTACTAGGATCATCTTTCATCTTTTCAGTATTATTAATAAACTTTTTTCACAATAATGTGTTAGGAATCAAAGGTTTTTCCTGGTCTTTGACTTTTCTCTATAGACCAACAACATCCTCATAAATCTCTTCGATATGCTCGACGGGATCTTTTAATTTTCCATTTAATCCATCGATCTCCCTTTTCTGTTCTTCAATCTTGACCTTATGCTCATCAACCTTTTCTGTGCTCTCTGCCCATGATGACTTAAGGTTTTCTATTTCTTTTACTAGCTTAGACTTCTCTTATTCATGTTGTTTCATGTAGAGTTTGGCATCATGTACCACCTTGTTGGATTTCTTTCTTTATGCTCTTCAAATATCTATCTCTTCATGAGCTGCTTCTAATTCAGCTTCCATGTCAGCTCTCCCCTCAATTTATTCTTCTTCTTCATCAGTGTCAGTTTCTTCTTTTTCTTCAGCACTACCGACAATATCCACCATTACATTTTTTCCATCGTCTTTACAATTTTTAAACTCCTTTATCTCTTAATCCTTAGACACTTTTGAAGTTTATATTTCTTGTGAAAGAAGATTCTTCTTCTTGAAGAAATTTCGCTTGAACCGCTTCATCCCTTTCACATAGGCTGAAGATTTATTCTTGGGATTTTCAACTTCATCTTCTTCATTTTTTTTCTTGACACTTTTTGGGGAATATTGCAGCAAGATGACCAGCTTTTCCACATCTAAAGCAAGAATGTTGATGTTTCCCTTTGATCTTTCCATTTCCTCCTTGAAGATTTGAGGAAAGGAATGAAATAACCTCATCTGTCTGTTATTATTCCTAAGAATCACCAATGGTGAGCTTCTTCAAGACCTTAAATTCCATCTCATTGGATTTCCCCTTTTCCATAGCCCCATTATCATCATTCCTCATCTCATATGCAGCCAAGGTACTATGAAAATTTACCAGTGTCAGCTCTTTGGGATCGTTATCATCTAGTACTAAAACTTTAGGATTGAACCGAGGTGGAAGTTTCCTCACGAAGTGCTTGACCATCTTTATGTCTTAAATTAATTCACCAAGTCCTCACATATCTTCCACAACAATATATACCCTGTCAAATAATGCATCAACAGACTCATTCGGGTTTATCTTCAGATCTTCATACTAATTCCACATCACTTATGGATTTTCCTCTCTGAACTTTGTATCTCCTTCATATATATTAAATAATTTTTCCCACATGGCATGTGACGTTTTTCATGACATAACTTTTGTATAGATGGGATTGGAAAGGACTCACCCTAAGGCATTGATTTCTTTGGCATAATCATCCAACTCTCTATGCTCAGCTTCTAATAATGCACCAATATTAATATCAGCTGTGATACCATGCATAGCTGTTGAAAACACATCCATTCCCAAATATTGGAAATAGTGTTGCATTCGATTCTTCCATATCTAAAAATTACATCTGTCGAAGATCATAATCCCTTTATGATTAGTGACCTCCATTGAGAGAGGAACTAATATCAACCTTTCCCTCTGATACCAATTGTTGTGTCCACAAGGCTGAATGCCTGGAGAGGGGGGTGAATCAGGGTATGAAAAATTTAAAATTAATTTCCATTCAGATCTTGTTTCGCTATTAATAAAAACACTCTTATCTCTATTTCCAATTCCATCGTATAAACAAAAAGTAAATCAAGCATAGGACACAACAATTTTTATTTGGTTCACCGCTAAGGGCCATATCCAAGGAGCATACGCCGACAGGTTATCGGTCGTACCAAATTCCACTAAACTTCACTAGCCATGGATTACAAGGTTCGAGCACAATCACTCTGTCTCAGGCTCACTACCTTTACAATGGTTAGGGTCAGCTCACTGCATTCTTGAGGGTCACTTGATATTTCTCTTTCTATGGCTCACTGCCGGTGGAGAGGATCACATTCTTCCTCTTCCTTTGCTCACTCCTCCAGAAAGGATCCACTCATAGTTTATAGACCTGTAGGTATCTTCATTATCTCTGATAGATATACATATTATGTTTTATGTAGATGCTCTTTTGAAGCCCACATTTCACCCGTAGATGAATCTCTTTTTTCACCGAAGGTATTGGGCAGACATTTAGCTTCCACGCAGCCCGAAAACACTGCCGGGGAATCATCTTTACTTGGTGCCCAAGTCTAATCCGGTGCACAAGCATCAGCGCGCAAGTCACAACTGGTACGCAAGTCTACCTTAGACACTTGTGCGACACCATCTTCTGCAACCCCAAACTTCCATGTCTCACTTCGTTTTACGCCCAAAGAAATATTGGCACGCAACTAACAACAACCTCGTTTCTTCAAATCAGGCGCGCAAGTCCTACTTGCATGACCCACCACCACTTGCGTGACCACCAAACCTTCGCGACGGGAGCACTGATTTTATCTATGTCTTGAACTCTGTTAGAAATGAGGAGGGGTGGTCTAGTATTTATAGGCATTTGGAAACCTTTCACGATGGCGCGCAAGTCTGCCTTCGTCGCACAGGTCTCGACGTGTAGGTCTCTACCCCTGCAAGTCACTTGCGTGACCCACATCCAAACTTGTGAGAACCTATTTCCTTTGTCGGATTTTGATCTTCTGATCTTGAAAATCAACAGGCGCACAAGTTCCCAAGCCTTCTAGGCATCGACGTGCAAGTCTCTTCACGGCGCACAAGTAACCTGCGCGACCACAACAACACCTACGCGATCCTCTTTCCTTTTCCATATTTTGACCTTCTGATCCTGAAAAACATTAGGGGCGCAAGTTTTCTCTTCTTTTAGAACATGGTGTTCAAGTCTCTTTGAAAAAACCACTTTTCTCCTATTATAGATTTTCAGGCCCAAAAATTTGGAAAACACTGGAAAACGGTGCCACCTTTTATCTGTTCTTCTTTTATCGCCTCCAGATCATCCATTCCTTTGTCGATGTTCATGAATCAAACATGGATTGTTGACCACGGCTCTTGAACTCGACATTCCACCATGAAATTCCCTTTGTCAAAAATTTTGTATGTCATGGTTTTCTTTGTCAACAATCACAGCACAGTTGTCCACTTTGTCAACAAACACAATCACCTTAAAAATGCTTCAATGATGCTTTGAGGGATTTTTTCCCAACAGTACTGAATTTAATAAACCCTAGAATGTTGAACTTATGAATAACCTCATGTGGAGGGTATTGGTATAACACAGAGGTTGTACCCATTTTTCTCAAAATGAAATAGTGGCCAATGGGATAATCATGATGAATACCAAATTTTAATTAGTTCTAACAAATTCTAGTTTGATTACTTATTAAGACATTAAATTTTTTAATTTGACTTTATATTTAAAAATATTTGGTATAAAATACCTGAAATGGATTATTTTTAGCACAAATTCAATATTTTTATGAAAATGAGTCTCTTTAGGTAGCATCACATCTTTCCCAATATATTTTAATTGTTTAATTATCTATCATATATTAGTATAATCCCTTTTTACTACGATATATTCTATTTCTTATATAATTGGAACACTAGTTTCACTATACATACTCATATTTCAAAATAATTTATTACTAATAAATGAGTCACTAACACTTGTAGATTTTCAATCCACCAAATATAAAACTCAATCCATATGTCATAATATTGATAATTCATCAAATTTACTTATATAAAAAAACATTTGAATTCTGAGTGTACCTTGGATGCACCAGATGTTTTTTAACTATAATTCCTTTATCAAATAGTGTTTTCTTTTACATTTTAATTTCACTACACATACTATTTTAATTCATATTTATTTCACTTACATTGTTTACATTAATATATATATATTAAATTATTTATTATCTAATCATTATTTTTTTATATTTAAATGGATATTCATTCCCACATTCCCTCTATCTTGAAAAATTAATTTTTATCAGTGGGGATGTTGTTTGTAATTTTTTTAAAATCATAATCAATTTCAAGTGACAATACTTAAAATATTTTTACTACATCTGACAATGATGGTGATCCATAAGAAATGTAAATTTCAAGATCATAATATTGTGATATAAATTAATTTATTTATTTGAAAAATATCATGTCTAATTTTATTAGAATTATATGTTTTCTCGTTTGTAAAATTGACTTCTGTGGTTACACAACCTCTAATGAAGTTGGGGAAAAATAGACTCTCGGTTGTATTTTTTCCTTCAAAAATGATAGAAAAAATGTTATTTATACTCATTATGGTTTATATTGAAATTTAATTAAACATATCATCATGTGTAAAATTAATAATTTAATTTGTTAATTTCTTGAAGTACCTCATGAATGAACAAATAAATTCAAGGATAATATACTTTATATATAGAATTACAAGTTTCAATGTTGCTGAAATTATCATAATGAGTTTTAAAACTAATAATTTTACTCTGTTTACTGTCATTTACATTGGTTTTAACAACCTAAGTATTTATATAATCAACTTTATTAGTAATATTGAATTAAATAGTTATATTCATCATTTTTGTAATTATTAATATAAACAACTTTTTATATGGTTATTTATTTATAAAATTAAATTTTTCAATTATAGTCTTTTAGTTTTAGAAAATAAAATTTCATTTTTGAATTCACAATGATGAAATTATCTTATTATGTAATTTTGAGAATTTTATGAAATGTTGTAATTTATGGTAAATAGTAAAAAATATAGTTTTTTACAAAATACTGTATTTTTTGTGACAACATTAAGAAATAATTAACAAATAGAATTTATTTAACATAATGAGTAATTATATGTGAATATTATAAGTGGAATATTATATAGATATAATTTAGAATGTGAATACTATATTCTTTTAATGATAAGTATAAAAATTATTGTCAGTGTCAACACAAGGCCTACCCTACATTGACAATATCAAATTTGGTTACTTATAATGTGGTGATAAACACTATTTTCATGAATCATTTATTAATTATTATGTATTATTTATATTTTTTAATTTCTAATTTTATAGTTATATTATATCTATGTTATCCAAATAATTTTCCAATAATTATTTAGTTCAAGAAAAGACAATATTTTAAATTTAAGAAGTTGTCATGACATATATATTAATGAATATACATAAGGAATAAATATAGAATTTTATTTTGAACCTAATTTATTTATTTTTTGGATACTATTTTTTTATAATTTTTAAATTTTATTTAAATAACATTAACTTATGAAACACTGATGAAATTCCTCAATAAGTAGAAGATAAAAATAAATAACAAGTTTTGATTAAATATATAAGAATAATTAATTGACCCATAAAATATATAAATTTACATGGATTTTTATTTTTCATAAAAAATATATTTTTATTCAATTTGAGGAGATTTTGACCCACAATAATCACTTTTAGGCCATTATAATATTTTATTTACAAAGTACATCAAGTAGTCACACTATAGTTTTTTATTATTATAATATTTTAATGCGTAGTCTTCCAATAGAGTTTTTCCGAAGTAAATATTTTATTGAAATATATAAATTTATATCCTTTATTATATTTTATTTTTAATTTCTATGTAATAAATAAATACATTAATGGTTTGGAAAATTATCCTAAAGTAAATATTTAATAAATTAATAAATCAAATTAATGATATTAAAAATAAAAATAAATAATATAATTTTTTATTTTTAAGAAAATTAATGCATTACCTAGATTATTATGATGTTTCTTTGATATAAAAAAATCGTGACTAATTATGTTTCTGAAGTGGTAAAAGTCATAGTTAAGATTAGTTCTTATTTTGAATAATTTTGATCTAGTGAATTAAATATTTTATTAAATTATATATAAAAAAATAATTGAAAAGGGAAGTGGGATAATATTGTGTCAAATATTTAATCACATTTAGTGTTTTTGACTTTTATTGTGTCTAAATCTCTAAAATATATTTATTATATTATAATAATTTGAGTAATTCCTATGTTACGCGCCACTTAAATTATAGAATGTGGCTTCGTCCATCACAAATATTCATCACCATGTGCCTTATTACATGACTATATAATTCACAATTGTATTATCCTTATTATCTTTCACATTTTTGTGCTCGTGGTCTCACAAAACTACAACTTTAAAGATCCACAAGGAGGTTCTTAAGGTGAAATTTTTAATAAGGGAGATTTCTTCTTCTATTTTAATTTTTTTCACCTCTACCTTATCATCACCAACTACATAATATTTCATGAAAACTCCCATATCATATATAAAATTTAATTTTATTTTGTTGATGTAATATTCATCCTAAAAATTCTCATTATATACATTTATTCTTAAATAATTAAATCATCATTCGTGGTGTGTCAATTCACCACCTTCATGGATGATGAGTTTTTGTTTCCCTCAACCGTAATCATCAAAAGTTTAAATTTTATTATAATTGTATAAAATGACCTAAATATATATATGTTCTAAATTCTATATTATTTTTTTCTTTTTTACATGTAATTTTAAAAAATACCTTGGAATCTACAAAAATAACACACCCAAAAAAATTGAAATTAAAAAATATAGTAATAAATGGTTGAAAAATTTTATAAGAAGATTACGCAATGTATTATAAAAATGATTTTATTTCTGTAATAAATTAATATCACTATTCAAACTATTATACATGATTTTTTACCAGATATGAAGGAATTTGAACACGAGGTAGGAGACTCTTAAACTAAAACAATTTTTTAAATATTTTAAAGATTTACTCTTCTAAATTTTTATATTTTATATCCATGTAATAAAAAATTCTATTTATGAATATTTATATATTTTCATTAATTATTTAATTTATCTTGTGTTTTTTAAGAATAGATCTTTTTAATGTGATATGTTAGGGAAATTCCTTTTCAGAGTCCTTTTTAATGTCTCCATTACGAAATTCAAAAATATTGTTTTTTATATATGTGACATGAGCAGTTTCTCCTGCTTTCACGACTATTTATTATTATAATTTTTTTATTTTATGTTTTCAAAATTATTTTTTAATAATTCGATTTCATTATTTAATTTTTGGCTTTAAAATAAAATTTTATAAAAAATATGGAATTTCAAATCAGAATGTGTTTTGTCAAGTGTTTAAATGAGTAATCACTAGTTTTATTCATGATATGTTCATTAAAATTTGTTTCTTATAGGTTGATCTAATTATATCTAAATATATTTTGGGATGATCACATTTTTTTCTAGATATGAAGGTTTGAGCACCATTATAGCTCATGATATGTTTTGTTGAGCCCATTATATCTTTCGATATGGTTGGTGTACCCCATTATAGCTTTGCAATGCCGTGGGTAACCTATATATAGAATCAGACCATATGGTTATTCCATTTGTAAATATTAATTTAAGAGTGGCATGTTAATGATGTTCCATGGTTACTGCATTGTTTTTCTATGCATGTTTATGAGTTTTCATGAAATGGGGTTTTAATGGGTTAAAATGTTTTTACTAGACTAACAATTTTCATTATTTATGTTCATTAGTGTGCTTTATTTTTATTATGCCGTGTTTTAAATTTTTCTTCACAAGATATATGGATGGGTAAGAGAATTGTGGTCGTTATGTAGAATATGTTGAATATTTTTCAATAAAATACGGTTTTATTTTTAGAATTATTATATTTGGGAAGAAATGTATACTATTTTGTAGTATCCACATTGTATAAATTTATGATGTTATGTATGTGTTATTTTTTAAATCTCTAAATCTATAAACCCAAAATGACCCTCAATGTTAAATAGTGTAAAATTCTAGTCTTAACTAATGGTCATGTAATGTTTTAAGGTTGTACTTATATAGTTTATATCATAGGATCGTTTAAATACTTTTTTTGGTTTGGAAAATTCTAATAGATACAATAAATGATTTTTAAATTATGGTTAATTTAATATGATATAAAATTTTAATATTACCATGTTGTTTCATCTAAGATACGTCCATTCAGAATGGTTTTCCTTGGATGAAACAGGGATGCTGAAGTAGGATGGCACTAAGAGGCTGATAGCATTTTTAATATACATCATGGAATGATGGTAATGGAAAATGAGCAGTTATTGATAGTAATGGATCAGTTGAACCAACCAATAAATGGTTGTTGCATTCATTCTGAAGAATAACCTAATTTACCATGAAGGAACATATATTTTTAGAGCATTTCATGAGGCAACCCCCCAATGTTTTAGGGGATTATTTGACTCAATGGTAGATGAAGGATTCATCAATTCTCTTGAAAAGATATTTTATATATTGGGTTTTTTATAAAATTGAAATAAAACCCATTAAATTTAACATTTTGAAGAAGAATTTGACCGATGGTGGTCGGTGGATAAGAATATGATTGTGAAATAAGGTATTAATTCAATGGAATGGAAAATATTCGATGATATTTTCCTTGAGAAATATTTCCCATAGGTTGTTTGATAATGAATGGAAAAATAATTTCTTCAATTGGGGAAAAACATAATGATTCTATAGCTACATATAATCCAATCTAGAGAATATTTTATTGGTATGTGGAAATTTTTATTTTCGAGACACTAATATCAAAACTAATCTATTTTACTCAGGATTGAAACATGGTTTGTGATTATATTTGGATGCACGAGAATTTTAAATCAATAGGGAAGTTTTTTGTTTTGATGAAATGGTTGAAATAGATTTTACTGACACCAGTGCTCCTTATGATGATGTAAACAAGGAGTGTGCAAGTTGTCACTATTTGGGGAATAATTCATCAATTAAATTTGGAGGTAAGAAAAAAAATTACCCTATACGGAAACATGTGTGAAAAATAATCCCGGATAAATTCTGGTTAAATATTGGAATTGATATCGATATGGATGTTTTGGAAACATGGTTTGTGAATGCATGTAAAATGATCAGAAGAATGAAATTATGCTGATGGTGAATTTCTTTAACTGTATGATGTTGGGTCATTTATCAAATTTATATCCAAATCAAGCCACTGTAGTGGGAAATAAGATATATTGGAAAGTGAAGGTTGTGAAAAATCCTTGCCAACTACTTTAGCAGATGTAGATCCATCAAATGATGTGGTATCGAGTATATTACATGTTTTTAAAAAATACGAAAATGGGTTATTTGATTTAGGGTCTACACATTCACTCACATATGATAATTTTTTTTGGTAATTTTGAAACTCCACCTCAATTAAGGAATCTAAAACTTATTTTGAAAACACATTGAAAAAATATAATGGTAAAAGTAAATTATAAGGATCTTCCAATTGTTTTCTATTGATGTATTTTACCTCTAAACGTGGTTGTATTTCTTATAGTATAGTTTTTTGTTATCCTTGGTACGTATTGGATTTATATTTATCATGAAATGATTTATTATAAAGCTAATGAAGTTTATATTTAGACAATTTTTCCATTTGTGTACAAGAATAAACCCACATCATAGATTACATATCAAGAAGTTGAGAAATATTTAAAAGATATAAATGAATTTATCTTTCATGTTTTTGTGAAAATAAAGAAACTGTTCATATTAATTATGTTCTAGTGGTAAATGATTATCTTGATTTTTTTCCTAATAATTTTCCCAATGTTGTTCCTGATTGAGAATTTATGTTTACTATTGACTTAGTGCCAGATTCAAATACAATTTCAAAACCCCCTAATCGAACGACTCGTGCAGAACAACATGAATTGAAAAATTAGTAATATGAATTATTAGATAAAGGCTTCATCTGAAAAAGAACACTACCATTGGGATTTGTATTATGGTTTGTTGAAAATAATGGTGATTAAATGAGACTTTTAATTGATTATGGAGCCTCGCATAACATAACAACTAAGAAAAAGTATCATTTTACTCATATTAATGATTTATTTGATCAACTCTAGGGAGCACGAAATTTTTTAATGGATTACTTAAGGTTGGGGTACCATTAGATAAATGTAATGGAATTAGACATTCATATAATTGTGTTTCAAACTAGATATAGGAATTATTAATTTTTAATTATTCCATTTGGGTTTACTAATTCACCTGATGTATTCATGGCTCATATGAATATAAAATTACATGAGTTAATCGATACATTTTTGGTTGTGTTTATTAATGAAATTTTGGTATATTATAAAAGGGAATAGGAACATTAATGACATATAAGTTTAGTTTTTCAAACCATATAAGTGAATAAACATTATATAAAATTCAAAAAATGTGAAATTTGGTTTCAGAAAAATTCATTAATTGGTCACATTGTTTCAAAAGGTTGAATGACTTTTGATCCTGTTAAAACTAATGTTATTTATGAATGTCTAATTACCATAAATATTATCGAGATTTATTATTTTCATGGTTTTGAAGCATATTACAAGAGTTATATTGAAAACATTTCATGACTATTAAGTACACTTACTATGTTAACTCGAAAACGTATTAAACTCCTCTGAAAAACTAAAGTGATTATTTTTTTTTGAATTGAATTGAATATTTTAGAATGCTACACTTTTGGACTAACAATATATAAATTGTGAATTTGGAATCTACAATGATTATTCATTGATTGGAATTTGTTGTGTCCTCATTCATGATGATTATGTAATTTTTCACGCTTCACATTAGTTGAATCCTCATGAGTCATATTACCATACTAATGATTTTGATTTAGCTATAGTTTTTTTCATTAGATATTTAGAGGAATGATTTTTCTGGAGTAAAATGTGAAATATAAAATGATCATAAATGTTTGATGTGTAGATTCACTAAAAACTATTTGAACATAATATAGAGACTATGGATGAAATTAATCGTGGAATATGATTGGTAGATTCATTACAATGATGGAAAACAAAACAATTTTTCTAATGCATTTATTGATAAAAATAATGCTACGTTACTCATGTTACATTTTTAACATAACCCCTTGGTTATTGATTTTTTGAAGTTTGTCTTCGAATTAATTGGAGAATTAAATTCATCTATTTGGTTTTAGGGGTCATTACAGCTGTCTCTATCAAATAGAATTAAGAAATCCCAAAATAAATATTGTGAGTCATAAAAAGGTAAATTTTTTTAAAATGGTAATTTGACTAAATTTAAAATCGATAGAGATATATTTTTCAGATTTGGGAAGATTTTATGTGTGAAATGTGATTTATAGTGGAAAAAAGAGTTGTTATGTGAAGCTCATATTTCAATGTTTTCAGTTTGTCCTGGTAGAATAATAATTTTAAGAGGCCACTAAGATTATTACTGACGGGATGTAATATAATGATATATTGTTTATTTTAGCATGAAATGTTTGACATGTCAATAGGTTAAAGAAAAATGGTAGTTTATGAAGGGGATACACCATCCTTTTATAGTTACAAATTGTAAATGAGAAAATATATCAATGGATTTCATGTTGAGAATACCAATGAATCCTTGATGCATTAATAAAATATGACCTATTTTTGATTTTTTGACAAATTATTATTATTTTATTCTAATATGTGACCCCTATCTTAAGATAAAATTTCTTGATTTTATATAATTAAGATAGTTAGGTTACATTGAGTGATTATCTCCATCATAGCTGATCATAATCTCATGTTTACTTCAAACTATTAGAAAGTCTTTTAGATTTCATTGGGAACTGAATTAAATTTCAGAAAATACATTCATCATCAATCGGATGGAATTTCATAATGAATAGTGCGTACATTGGTGGATATTATTTGACCTCATTCAATGGATTGCTAGGGATGTTGGGATAATCATCTTTATTTAGTATAGTTTTAATATAATTACAGTTTTCATTCATGTATAAAGATTGTAGAGACCACGTCATGATGTACATGAAAATTACAATTTTTTGTAGAATACATAAATATGTGACACAAAAAGATTCCTAATTTCCGTATTATTTTACTGTCTATGGAAACATAGAACATAATCTTTTAAATATGGTGAAAGATCATCAACATCTCCTATAAAGATATTCCCCTTTGTTTTCCTACCTAAAAACAAACTTTATATCATGGGGAAAATAAAACATAGAAAGGGTGAGATCAAAAGGTCAGTAAGGGTAAATATGGAGAATATAAAACAAACCATAAACGTTTGAACATAAAAACATGAACATAATGTTCAAACATCAAAATCTTGAGTCATGAAATAAATCTTGGAAGTACGTAAGGCATAGGTCATAAAGGAACATTAATACTGATAAAATAGAAAGGGAATAAAACAAGGAATTTTGTAAAACCTTTACGCACAAAATATTATTTCTATTTTATCCATGGAATTGTTTAAAATAACATCATAGTGGAAAAAGTACATTACTGAATGGGGTTTACTTTCCATTCCAACCATGTATTATAGAACTGGATTTACCTATTATTCCTTTTATGTCTATATAATGAGATATGATTATTTACCCGATGCATTGGGGGGAGATATAGGTCTCACCCATCTCATATTGAAACCATTCTTACATTTTCCACAAAAACATATGTCATTCATCATTGAATTACAAATGAAATAAAATGTGATTCTTAAACATCATGTCATTATAACATAATCCATATAATATAAATGAACCTCATATAAAAATAATTATATCATAAATAAAATAAAATAAAATTAATTATAGGGATTGAAACATAACCCTATTTCTAACATTGATGGAAAATAATTTTTATAAAACACATGACCTTAGTTCTTGAGGAAAATATCTTTTCTTCATCAAAAACGTTTTATTTTCTCAAAATGCGACGTAATTTAAAAAAAATCTGTTGAAAATAAAATTTAAATAATGTAGAGTATGATTCATTGAAATAAGGGATTGATAAACTGTAAAAATTAATTCATGGCTTATAATTTAAACAAAAACATTCTCCTTGTACTTTTGTGGGAAAAGTGGAAAAGTATCTCGTATGGTAAACAAAAAAAAATATTTAATACAAAATATATTGTAAAATTAAAAATGGTTTAAAATGACTTCATAAATAAATACAATAAAAGTACACATTTTATGAGATTATTTTTCGAAAACATGGACATGTATGATAAATATATACCTAATAGATATTAACGAATAAATAATAAGGGATAAAATGAGATTGGGAATGTTATCCCTTACCTCAGGTCCTATTTATTCTGTATGTGTCCAAAAATCTTGTATAGTTGATTTAAACATATTATTAACTTTTAATAGAACAATAGTAATATTAATGTTAACATATATGATTCAGTTATGACATTATATTTCTTATTCATTTGTCCATTCCAGGTTAAAGCAATGTTTTGGGAAATAATCATTTCTATTATCATCCGTGTTTGGACTAATTATTCTTTCTTATGATTACATAGATCATGATATAAATACTTAATAAATTTAAAATATAATTTATATATAATATATATTTAGAATATAAATATATATAATAGAGTGATAAATGGAATGGAATACACCGCTCAAGGAGATTGTAGGTCGTACGTACACATTAACGCTGTTTTCGTTTCTTAATTAAATTTAATGGGAGTAAGAAAATGAAATATATTATTATATTTATAAATATAGTACAATTATTATGTCATATATTCCATTATTATTTATTTTATTTACTTTGTAATCATTTTTTAGTGGTTAACATGGAGAATAAATATCATCATGTCGTTGTGATAGTAAGCCGTATGTAAGCACGAGTGACAATATCATTCCCATTGTTTTTAAATGGTATTGAAGTGGATAGTGTATAATATCTCATAATTAGTCTTATGTTGTGATAATCATATTTAGTTATTATTTCCACCATTATACCCATCCATGTAAATGAAAATTGTGTTCATGCGTATGTACGACCTACCATCTCCATGATCTTTGTATTCTATTACATTTATCAATATAATATATATATATTTATAAACTGAATATATATGATATATAAATCATGTTTTAAATTCTACAGGTAATTAAATCATGATCTAAGTAATCATATGAAGAATAATATGTCCAAACACGTATGATAAATGAAACGATTATTACCCAAAATGTTGGTTTAACATAGAATTGACAAATGAACAGTTAATATAAATCTGTAAGTGAATCATATATGAAATAATTCATATTATTATAGTTCCATTAAAATTTAAAAATATTTTTAAACCCACTATATAGGTTTTTTGGACAGATAATGAAGAAATCATACATAAAGTATGGGATAACATTTCCAATCTAGTTTTATCTGTGATTATTTATTCATAAGTATCTACTAGGTATATATTTTTTCACCCCTTTCCATATTTTCAAAAGATATTATCATAAAATGTTTAATATTCTTATATGTTTATTTAAATTCATTTTTACCCATTTTGACATTTACTACATGTTTTGGAAGGAATATTTCTTTCATTTACCATAAGATGTACTTTTTGAATTTTCTGACAAAAGTATGAGGAAAAGGTTTTTTTTAATTATACAGTATGAATAAATTTTTAGGACTTCATGATGCCTTATTTCTAGGAATCATACTCTACATTATTTAAAGATAATTTTCAACTAAATTCTTTTCCTTCAAAATTGCATGGAATTCTTGACAAAAGAAATTGTTTTTAAGAAGAAAGGATATTTTCTTCAAGAACAAAGTTCAAATGTTTTGTCAAAATTATTTTTCATCTATGATGTCAAAGTGTTATGTTTTTATCTATATTATTACTATTATTTTATTTTTTTTATTATGGAATTATTTTTTTATGAATTCTATTTGTCATATATAGATTATGTTATGATAATATGATGTTTAAGAATCACATTTTATTTCTTGGGTTGTCTTATGATGAATGATTTCTGTTTTTGTGTCACATGTAAGCATGTATTAATTATGAGATGGTTGGAACCTATATCTCCCTCTAATTCATTAGGTAAATAATTATATCTTATGAGATCGACATTACTAGAATGATAGGTAAATCTGGTTCAGTAATAAATGGATTGAACGACATGTAAACCCGGTTTAGTAATGGAATTTTTCCGTTATGATGGTCCTAGAAAAAATTCCTTGGCTACTATATAAATCATATTATGTTCTTAATGTTTTTCCAAAATTATATGTTTTATTCACAAGAAATTTTATAATGATTAATGTTCCATTATGACCTATTCCTTATGTACCGCCATGATGTATTTCATGACTCAAAATTTTGACGTTTAAACATTATGTTCATGTTTTTATTTTCAAATGTTTATGGTGTGTTTTATGTTCTCCATGATTACCATTACTGAGAATTTTATCTCAACCTTTCTATGTTTTCTTTTCCCAAGGATATAAATAATGGTTTTAGGTAGTAAATCAACGGGGAGTAACATTATGGGAGATGTTGAAGATATTTCACCATGATTAGAATATTATGGTCCACGTTTCTAAAGACACTAAACTAATACTGTCATTAGGAGTATTTTTGTGTCATGTATTTTTGTATTCTGCAAAAGAAATTTAATGTCCATGTACACCAATATTGGGTCTCTACAGTTGGTATCAGAGGTGACTGTTGGGAAATAAGATAGAGTTTGTGGTTAGGTAAACTGAGGATATCATGTTGGTATAGAAATAGTGTTAGGCGATCTTGTTGTATGAAATATTCCCGGGAAGAATGAAAAAGTCATTTGATTTAATTGACCTATATGCTCAGATTCAAGGATCTTGAGTCTACAAAAGGACTATGTGAGGCTATATCAATTGTAGTGTAGAGGCCTTAGGAAGGGTACATCCATCTAAATGACTTGTGTTCTTGTTTTAAGTGGGCTATTTTAAGATAGTTGAAATGAATTAAAAAATTAGTTAAATGAGTCAATGTAAATCTTCAATAAAAAATTCCATACTAATCGAGGAGAGGCTGGATGTAGGATTTTGTACAGTTGACTTCTAAAAGGTTCCTTGAATAGAGTTTTATTCATCGACCTTGATGGTTGAGAAGAGGTAGAATCTACTCTCCTTTCAGTAGATAAGTATGTCAGTGTGGGAGTTGAGATAAAGTTCAAGGACCTCATTCTTTTTTCACAATATCTTTTTTAGGATAAGCTGTCTTGTGTGAGACATCCTAACGAGGTACTATGTCCTTCTATCCAGTGTGTGTATATTACTTAAATAGCAAACATACTTGGATGATAATAATAAGATATAGGTGATCAAGTAGATTTAAACGCAAGGACACCTACTATGAGAGGTGGGATAATGGAGTTATTTTAGGGGAAGGGTTCCCAGTGGTAAGTCTCAGGTTCCCGGACCTTCGAGGGTTCGATCAGAATGGATCCAACCTCAACAGCTTCCTTTCTAGCCTTCTGGTGCAAGTGGTTCATGTTATTTTCATCACGGACTGGGGACATGGTTTTTTTATATGGAGTTTTTGGACATCATCAGAACTAGTGTCAAGTTGATATTTGAGCTTATTATGGTAGAGGTGGATTGTCTTAGTGCCATCCTTAGTAATAGTTTCTAGTCCAGACATTTCAGCAGTAGGGGTTATAGTCTCACGCTGTCCTAAGGGGATATGGAATAGGTAGATACCAAACATAGAATATTCCATGTGTTTAGGGGAATCATCTCAATAATGTTTATGCAGGTCATCGATAACAGGAATACAGAGGAATTGGGTGTGTTTACTTTCATGTAGTTGAGGAAGCAATTCCAGAGGGGTATAAGATCATCATAGGTATGATCCGTCTATTTAGTATTATTGCTTCTACCATGTTTCATATAAGAGAATCAAAATAAATTTTTCAACTTCTATATCCCATGATATAGGAATATATTTAGAGATTTTTCTCATGTCCCTATAGTTTTGTATTCCAGTTCGAGTCCTGGCGAGCTACTTTGATTTGTTCTAGGGTTGTAGAGTGAAGATAGTACCACATCAGTCCCATGAGGATCTCTTATTACTAATGATGCAGTCCAAAAATGTCATCCATGGAATCAAAAGGCTTTATTTTCTATGTTCTATTATAGATTTCTTCCAGATGAGATTCATGTCTGTGTACTGGATTGTCAACATGTGGTTTTCGTTGGTGAGTGGGGTTGTCTTGTGGGAAGTCATCATATAGAGAACATCATTCCGTATTTTCAGAGCTGTCAGCAGAATTAGTGGATGTTATAGTAATAGTGGTTCCTAGTGTCGTTGGAGAGTTCTTGGATGTTTTTTCAATGGAGGTAGTGATGCTACCTCCTTGACATAATGCCGAGTTTGGGATAGACTTATAGCCTAATGATTACCCAATTTTGATAGATCCTTATCATGTGGAACCTTCTGAGTTGCGATAGTTGAGTATTAATATAGATGATCTAATGCATAAAGGTTTAATCAAGACTAGTTTTTCTTAATGTGGTTCTATAGTGTTGTTCTCAAATAAGGTAAATGGTTGTTTGAGATTGTGAATAGATAATTAAATTTTGAATTCGGTGATGGTCAAGAACCATTAGTCTTTTCCCAGGATAGATGATATTTTTGAACAACTCATAGGGAGATATGGTTTTCAAACATTGATATGCGGTCTAAATGTCACCAATTGGGGGAGAAGGAGAGAGATATCAGGAATACTTCCTTCAGATAAAGGTATGAGAATGTTGAATTTGTAGTTGTTCCATTCAGTGTTATGAATCCACCAACTGTGTTTAGGGGACTTATGAACTCTATGATCCATGAGTTCTAATATCGATTATTCATCATATTCATTGATGATATATTGATCTACTCTATGTCATAGGTGGATTATACCGAGAACCTCAAAGCTTTCATACACGACCTTTAACAACACCAGCTAATGTAATGTTGTAAAAGTGTATGTTTTGGATCAGGATGTACATTTATTGGGAATTTTGTGTCTTAGAATGGTACATATGTAGATCCATCATAGGTTAATGATTTTCTTTCCTACACAACACCCAAAAATGTGGATGACGTTCATAATATCCTTGCTCTCATAGTCTATTATTAGAGGTTAGTACCTGATTTATCTTTATAAGTATCCCAATTTATGTCATTATTTAGAAAAGTATAAGCATTGGTGTGGAGTTATCAGTGCTATGTAGCATTTAGTAATATTATAAAGAAGTTAGTTAGTTTTTCTCGTGCTCCAGTTTCATGAGGAAGGGGTGATGTTTGAGGTGTTTTTTCATGCTTCCCATTTGGCCTTGGAATGCTTCTTGATACAGTAGTGGGTAGTGACCACTTATGGGTCTAGGAAGATATATCCTCACAGGAATAACTATTACATCCATGATTTGGAACTTTAGGGGTTTATTTATATACTGATGTTGTGGTGGAATTACCCCATTGAGGATGGATTTTTTGTCTTCACATATCACTAGAGTTTGAGGTATATATTTTCCCAACAAGATCTGAACTTGCGATTGTAGAAGTGGATGTAGTTTTTTCTAGACTATGATTTTGATATATCCTAATCATGTGGAATGGGGAATGTTATGTCCAATGTTTTAAGAATAATATAGAAGATGGGGGTTTTTTGGAGTCATCGGATTCTTAGAGAGAGATGGAAGTGTTGGAAGCCTTTCACTTCAATGTATGAGTGGATAATGGTAGAGTTTTTTGTTTCAGATGATACTATAGTCTTCTCTAATGAAGTAGGAGGCAGGGTCTCAGGGGATAGACACAAATGCAGAGGGTTCTTATGATCATTTTCTCCATAGTGATGCTTCATTGGGATGTTTAGAATCAGATGTCATTTCATGGGAGGTTGTTCATTCCGGTAGCGATGCACGAGGGAGTCCTTCGTGAGTTTTATAACTCACCTATAGTGGTAAACCCATGAACTTATAATATGACCTATGGCTTGAAGACATAGTTTTTTTTTGGGAATGGGTTGAATCAGGAAGTAATGTATTTTTGTGGAATGGGTTGAATCTGGTAGTAATGGAGTTTTTGGAATTGTTATTGGTTTTTTAGAATGTAAAGGTAGAGCATTGCAGTCCCGATGGGTTTTTTACAACACCTGGATGTTCATCCGGGGAAGTGGGATGACATATGAGTGGATTTTTTCATAGGTTTACCAATATCATAGGTATTCTATGATTCTATCTTGTTTTTAGTGGATTAGCTATAAAATTTGTCTCACCTATAAGTGATCAAGGAGACAGGAATAGCAGATTCCTTGGAAATGAGGTATGTTGATGAGGTGGTGTGGATTCATGGAGTTTTGAGTTTCATTTGTCTTGTATCAGGACACACATTTTACATCAAGAGTCTGGAACGGATAATAACATGGATTTGAAACCCAATTACACCTGATAACTTTCTTCCACCAATATATTAATGGGAAGAGATAATAGACTATTCATACATAGGAGGATATGTTTCGAGCATGCGTCTAGGAGTTTGAAAGATATTTGATGAGACACCTCCCCTAGTACAGTTTACTTATAATAATATCTATAAATATTTCATTATAATTGATCCATTTGATTCTTTTTATGGAAGAATATATCATTCACTACTATTTTGATCATAGTTTGGGGCGATAAATGTTCTTACTCCAAAGGTAGAGAAGAGAATGACAGGGAAGTTTTAAATTGTTTGTGAGACGATAAAGCATCACAAGACTAGAAAAACACTTTTTTCTATATCAAGAAGATTCCATTAGAGATCATGTTTGGGGACAACATCTTCATAATGTTTTTCCCTCATCATGGGAATAAGATGTTAAGAATACAGATTAATCGTTCACCCAGGTTTTTTTGACCCTTTATGGTGTTGGGGTGAGTTGGAAAGGTGGCATGTGAATTAATGTTGCCACCACGGTTGAAGAGAATACATGAAATCTCTAATGTATCTCATCTTCATCAGTATCATCACAATTAATCCCATGTCCTTAAAGAGGGATTTTTGGATATTGAGGATGATGCAATGTTCATGGAGAAGTTAGTAGAGGTCCATGATTGTCAAGATAAGAAGATGTGGGCATAGAACACTTCTTTGGTATGTGTGTATCAGAGGAATGGTGGTTAGGAGTAGTGAATTTTGGAGTGAGAAATGTATATGGGTTCCTAGTACCTAGATTTATTTTAATGTTTTCCATAGTTTTTCTCTCAAATGTGATGGTTGGACCTTGTTTTTTATGAGATAAGATGTTTTCTCTTCACTTATAACTGTAAGTGTTGTTTTTTCTAATAATGTCCGGATGTGTGGAAAAGGGAGTACTTGATTCCTAATTGAGACACATTAATTACGATGTAGTTAAATTCATGAGAGAGAGTTAACACTGTATAGAGTGGATAATATCTTGACATGGTGTATGAAAAAACAAGATTAGTGTATTTTAGATAGTGTAGTTTGTTGGATGTAGCAGTTTTTGGTTTGGGTTGTGCATTGGATGAGACGGATTAGAAGTGGTTGTGTGGTAGTGCAGCTATCTGAGGGGTGGCAATTTTTTTGTGGTGGTGAGGTTGTGCATTATGATTGTGGTCATTTTGTTTGGAGTGTTATTCTAGTGGGAGTTCATGAGGATTGTAATGACTCTTGAGAGGTATCTCATTGGGTTGTTGTTTGTTACCCGTTTTCCCTCAAGGGTTGTTTTTTTGGATTCTCTAGAATGAGAATCATTTAATAGGTATCTAATTGAATTGTATCTATCATCATTGTCTATTACTTTTCTAGTATTAGGTTTTTGGATATGTTCAAAGGAGGTTCCAAGAGATTTTGTTGGGATTGGGGGTAAAATAAAGATGCTACAGAGGCTACACTCCATGTTATTATTTTACACAAAATGAAACCTAGTCTCATTACTTTTTCTAGGTGGTCCATCATGTGTAATGTTTCAGTGTCTAAAAAATAAAATAAATAAAAACATGATTGGGGTTTTAGTGGAAAACATCTGTGAGGCAATACAAGACATGAATGTGGATTACACTACAGGTAATACCCCACTACTATAATGTTATATGTTTTCCCAACCCTTTAGGTTTTTAACACCAACAGCTAAAATGACTATCCCTTGAACCTAAATGACTTGTAAAACACTCTTAGGTGTTTTGAGGATTCCATCCACAAAGACCAAATCACATTTTATCTCCTTTGAATAGTATTTAAGCATCTTTGAACCAGGGCTCATTTTCTATTGTTCCTATGGTTTCATCCAGTTTGATATCATTTTTAATCCAGTTCTTAATTCTGTGTGATTGTTGATGATATCCCTAGGTTATAATGGCTTTTCCTTTGTTTATTTTTTGATTAATTGGTGTAGTGGAATCCTTGGGTTCGTGTAGATCTTCTGGAAGAGGATATTGGAGATATGTTACATGATCCATGTCATGTGAAGAATGATGACACCCTTTTGTGAAAGTATTTACATAATTTCTCTTCAAATGTGAATCATAGAAGAGGGGTTTTTTTCTAACTATATATTTTGGTAGTGCCAAATTAACAAAAGATAAGAATTTGTTACATGAAATTGAAAATTGTTGAGGGTATTTATTTTCAAGGGTTTATATTCTAATTGTTACTTTTGATGACATGATTTGTACGGGGAAACTACCCAAGGAAAATTTTAGTTTTTAGTGGACTTTGTTTATACACTAAATTAATTCTGGAATGCATATTGTTCTGTTGTTGGAAAAATGTATATAAAAATTAGTTAATCAAGTATATTCGTCTAATGAATAGATTACCTAGGATTATAATGATTCTTTGATAACCCCTGAATTATGAAGTGGAATTAAATAATAGATTCCTTATTAAATCTAGACTTTTGTTTTCCTTAATACGTATGGTGATTTGATATTGTGGGATTCCACTGGGTTGTGTTGTAGTACAGTTGGAGAACAGTTGTGTGTTGCGGGATTCCTTAGGTGGTGTAATGGAATCATAGGTTGAGATATTGATTGACTATGGGGAGGATGATAAGTGTTATATAGTATGGATGATAACTGGTTTTGTGGTAATGTGTTACCATATGGGGTTGTGAGTTGGGGGTTGATTTTATCATTATGTGACCAGAGTAGGATTACAATGAATTTGGATGGTGGTGATTGGAGTGGGTTCTTCCACATTGATAACTTGTAAAAAGTATTACCTCATATCTAGATATCAATATAGGATATTTCATGAATGGCTAATAATGAGAAGGAAATGTGAATCCACCTTAATAAATTAAGGATATTCACCTTTTGAAAACTGTGTTTATGATTGTGTGATATTCATAGTAGTTTCAAGGTATTTGAGGCAATGAATTATAATTTTTTTAATAAGTAATGAATCTATCTAAAAAAATTGTTTGGGAATGTTAATTTGAATTTCTGTCTTGTTGTGTCGTGTTGTGAATTTAATGGTAGTTGTAATGGAGAAAGTATTGTGGATCGGTGGTTTCCCTAAGAACCTATTGGTTGGAATTGAGTGTTTGGTATAATATATGTATATACTTGTATTTTTATTTATGATTTCTATATGCATCTCATCCTAGATGAGTTCTATGTACCGATCACCCCCATAATCACAAGGGAGGATGTTTCTTCTAACATCTGGTGAGGGGTGCAGATGACTAAGATTTCACTATTTTCTTACCTCTCTTCCATGAGAGGTTGTTATGGCACATGATGTGGTGGATAATGGTCTATCAGTGTCTTAGATGATGATTTATATGGTATAGGTGTCTTCAGAAGGGACATGATGGCCCATGTGTTTTCAAGTGTGGTGGGTTTTATTTCCTTGGTGTCTTCGGGATGAGAGGTGGCTTGCTTTCTGAGGTGTCTTCATGATGAGATTTAATGTGGTTTTCTGGACTAGGTGTGTGTAGTTAGGATGTGTAGTGATGCCTAGGTGTGTGTAGTTAGGTTTTCAAGTCATTCTTGGCCCATGTGTGTGTGGGAAGGATGTGTTGTTCGACCCAAGTGTGTGTGGTTGGGTTTTTATGTGGTATTCTGAAGGGATGGGTGTTCCAAGATATACAACAACAGTAAAGAGCATCATACATGTGATAAAGTTTTGTACGGTACCCAATCATCCATTATCATTATATTACATTATGTTACTTGTGTAATTTGGTGAACCTATTGAGGTGAGATTGGGATGGTTAATATACCAGTTAGGTTCTATTTGGTTATGTAGTTTTACAACTGGTGAATTAGTATGCTTCTTTAACATGTTCATGAGAGACTTTGGTTTTCCAACTGACTTTAGTTGTATTCTCACCATACATATATAAATTTTTTTAGGTATCTTGGAATATTTTACATATCGTGCTGGGCCCTTCTATCTTGGATCGTTACATTTAATGTGTCATTGCTTTGCATTACTTTTGGGTATTTATTTTACTTAAGAGTTTTCATTATAAGTGTGATAGTTCAACCATATGAATGAATGTGTTATAGTTTTTGAATTATTATATATAAATATATATATATTGGAGTTGTTTTTGGGTATGAACTATCTTATCTCAAGATCTTCATACCTATAATGATTAATGACCCCTATTTTTTTATATTTTATACCTTTGGGGATATTCGTTAACCCGGGGCCTACTATAGGTGGGAATCAAGGGTCATTATCTCTATTTTGTTGTTTCCAACAGATGAGGTGATTATTTGGAGGGAGTGGTCATGACAACCTATAACTCTAATTATTAGTCCATATAAATTTCATTAATATGAAATAATTAAGAAGAATATAATAATTGACGAATGTGTTTCCTCTAAGGGTGGATACAAGAATACAAAAAAAATAGAATTAGTTTATGTATATATAATATAATATATAATAGAGAAGGATTAATATTATTTTTTAGGAATTATTTATAATGGATTATAATAATAATTTATAATGAATGAAACATTCATCAAAGGAAAAAATGATTTTGGTTTCATTTATTTTTCACATATTCATTTTTTCTTATTTTTTCACGACATGAAATTATTGGTTATATAATATGTACAAGGAAATAATATTTTAAAATCAATAAAATATCACAATAAAGAATCCTAAAAGTTTGTTTTTTATAAAACGACCCCATTTTGAAATGCAAGATAATATTTAGGATTAATTTATTTTTGAGGGATGTTAGGAATTTAGAGAGGGAGGTAAGGAATTCGCTATTTTAAGAACACCACTACATTATTATATATTATATAAATCATTATTTTTTGGTTATATATAGAAAATATTAATAGGGATAATATTAATTCAAAAGAAAAATTTGGTTTAAAATTTAATAAAAAATAGACTTACTATTAATTCTAAAGTCTTTGAGATAGAGTAATCTTCAGGGTTTATTGTAAAGATAAATATCCATGAAACTAATGATCAATTTTCAAAAAATTAAGTAATTGGTGAATGTATAATTAAGGGATTGGTTAAAAAAATTATAAAATAAGTCTAATATTTGATCCCGATTCAAATATTTTTATATAAATAAATAAAAGTGCTGATTATAATATCATTATTTATTATTTTTAAAACACCATCATTATCCAATAAAAACCATTCATTTACATTATACATAATTAGTGTATATTATGCCAATAACAAATATGTTATGATTTTACACATATAAAAAATATATTCTTCCACAATATTGAGGGTTATAATTTGGAATCAAGGTAAATCAATGATAATTGATCAAATATTGAAACATATATCTACATCATACTATCATTGAAAACATATTAAATATATAAAAATCATGATAGTTATAAATTAAGTATTTGATTTTATTTTTTAATATTAGGGCTTGGGGGATAATATTGTTAATTATTATCCACCAACAAAGCTGTAAATAATTATGGAATATTTTTCCAAGAATGATGGTTTATTTGATTTCATATGATGGTTGATAAACTATTAATTTTTTGTTGATCTCAATTTTAATTAATTATGTTTTATTTATTTGTTGATAAATAATTATTTCAATTAAAATGAATGTGTATTTTTATTATAGGAATTTCGGAAAATGAATATTTTATAAAAAATAGGTATTAATGAAAATTGTATTTTTTTGATGAAATATAATTTGATCATAAAATCATGGATTTCTAAGAAACTATTTGAATCGATACTATTTTTTAGTGAATCATTTATTAAATAAACAAATGATGATACATGATTTCATTTTATGGTTTTGATTCTTAAATAATATATGTGAGCAATGGCCGTGTAAATGGTAAAATGATTGAACATGTGGACAAACCATATATTTTGAAAGTGAATAAAATTTGGTTAAGTAAATTTTTATTTGAAAATAACTTTAATATTTGTTTTCAATATGACAAAAGAATAAAAGTATTTATAAAAATGTTAATACTAAAAGATTTAATATTTATAATTATCCAATCATGTGTAATACGATATATTAATTGATATTAAACAAAAATAAAATATTATACATTTTTTGAATATTATAAATTTTATGACAAAATATTGATCCATATTATATGGGACTATAATCATCTTAATATTTTACCCTTATTGATATATATCTTTTTAACAATTAACTTTATGTTATTGATATGGCACAAGTGATTTATTAGTTTGATATTTCTCATAAATACCCATTTTATTAGAGATAAAATATTTTGTGATATAATTTTAATTAAGGTATATGCATAACAAGGATTTGAGATAAAAAATTAATTCTTTAGTGACATATAATTTATTTCCATAACTAAAGGAAATATTTTGTTGGTGAGAAAATATTTATCATTTTTGTTTTCATTTTCAACGTTTCCCCTTATTTAAACTAATTTTTTAAGATATTTATAGATTATAAGATTTTACATTTGTGGGAATTTTTTAGTGTAAATTTTAAGGATACTATAGGGTAATTGTTTTTTATCCATCTATATACATACATTGGTAAACAAGAAAATTTAGTGTGTCAAGATAAAATTAAAAGTAAAATTTCATAAATCATTTTCAACAGATCGTAGGGGATATGTGTAATGAGGGTATAATGGTATAGACCAAATACCTTATATTAATTTTGGAAAATACATGATTAAAATGGATGGATTTTGGGTTTTCATTTCTATTCCGATTTTGACAAGTATTTACACATTAATTGGGATAATTTTAATTTTATTTAATTTTAAATACGATTATGTTCAATTCTTTTAATATCTAATTTTATATTGATGTTTATCTTTCATATGACTGATATTTTTTATCCAATGATTTATGTTTTATCACTAAGAAATAGTTCCAATCCATTTTTTAAGGAGACTTATTGAGAACACATGAAACACCATGGCCATAATACCCAAATCTCATGACCCAATAATAAATTCTATTGGCCCAACTGTACAAGTCAGGATAAAAATATAATAACTTCTTAATACTATTTAATAAAAAAATGAAATAATGATTTGTGATAGTAAATATAGATATTTATAACATGTGAAAATAGAAATATTATGTAATAAAAAATAAACTAAATCATGTAAATTTCTTGTACTATCAAAAAATTTCTCAATCATACAAAAGTTATAACTATTTGACGAAAAGACCTTTATATCACATTGAGAAAAGTATGAAATCATTTCCTGAACTCTATGATCAACAACAAGGTATATATATACACCAACATATACATGTTTTTGGTGGGATTCTATCTAAATAAAATTCTCTTAATGAATCCAATTTGATTCCATACATAAGTAAATCCAAAATTCAATGAAAATAGTCATATAATCACTACAGAATAATTTAAAAAAGATATATACAATCAAATAAAATAGAATAAATATTTTATAAAATAATTGATTATAAATATCAATTTTCATTATAGTTTGTCGAAAAAAAACGATTTAATTGTCTCTTATGAAAGAACCTTTTTGAAAACTCCCTTGATTCCATTTTTATAATATATTCATTGATATCATTAAAACCCATTCACTAGATAATTATTTATCTTCAATATTATGTATAAATTAAAATAACTAACCAATTTTCCCGACCATGATATCAAATTTACTTAATAATTATAAGGTAATCAAAAAATTCCATTCATACCAGGATCATTCAAATAGTGTAATCAGCAAGGTAGAACTGATACCCAACCATATTGACCATTTTCTTACCCAGCCAACTTATGGATGATGTTTTCATCTATCCCTACACAATCCCAATCATTTGAATTTTAGTGATAAAACAAGGACTAAAAATAGAGTTGGAATCTTTGACCGGTCAAAACATCATTTTGTCATTCCATTGCCCAATTTAATTCAAAACTTGTCAATAATTTCCAACCATTATCTAGGTTTGATGGTTTCAATATCATCCCTGAAAAAATATTACAAAATCATCCAACAATAACCACATTTTTATTTATGATATAAGTGATTTTTCAACAAACCTTATAACTAGGATAATTTGTTTTAATTAAATAAATACATCATGTTTACCCATATAATTTTACCACTTGTAATGTAAAAAACTAATAATAAAACAAAATAGAAAACTAAAATAAAAATTTACTCATTTATTTTCAAATCATTTCATGTTATCAAAAATCACCAGTCAATTAAATGTAAATGTTTTATCCAAATCATTTTCTAGGAAATAAAAATCACTTATTTATTCTAAATCAATCAATTATAAATAATAAACACTTCAATTAAAGTTTTTCATTGAATTATAATTTATCCAAACTATATTTACATATCAAATACACCTAACTAGATTATTTAATTCTAATATTCAACAAGTCTATAATAATTGTTATTCTTATTTATTTAATCCCTTGATTCCTATAGAAAAAGAACTATTTCCAATTACCATGATTTAAAAATATAATAAATTTACAAATTAAATTGATATCCCTTATAAAAATGGAGATATGATTTCAAGATATTAAATTTTTTGTTACTATTTTTTTATCATGATTTGATTTATCCAATAAAAAAATCATCAAATATAGGTATAAAATTCCTAAAATAACTTATGAAATTAAATATATTTTGTTATATTACAATATGTAATGTTTAAGAGTGATTATGAGGGATTTTGGATAGCAAAAAACACAAAAAATGTTTTATTAAAAACAATGATTTTTTATAGGGGTAGGATAATAGTGCGTCTATATATTCTTCCCTTACTGTCCATGTTATCCATGAATGGATGAGTAAAATGATTAGATTTTAAAATCATAAATAAAATTATATATTTTAAAAATATTTAAATTCCATGTCTTATGAATGATTATCACAATATAAAAAACCTATAACATAATTATGCATTTGGTTCTTTCTAAAAAAATTTTCTTTATAGTCATCATTGATTGGTTTTTAACAATTCCCCGTAATCATGATTTTTTATAATTTGTCATAAAATAACATTATTTAGTATAATATTAACTAGTACCCAAATTATTAATTACTTAAAAATGGAACTTATATAATTCAACACACCATATGACTTTTTATCCATATATTGTCACTATATTTCCTTGTCCATGAAAATCTGTACCCAGAAATGTAACAAGTGGTAGTATTTAATTTTTTTCTTGAATCCCATGATAATTCCATAAATCATATACCAATGAAATTATTAACCTATATGAATTATTTTATGGAAGATATACAACTCACATTTATTTCTCCAAATAAACATCATCTTTCTTCAAATAAACATTAATTTAAGACATCATAAATAATTTTTTGGTACACTATAAATAAAAATTATGAAATATATTAAATTTCAGTTAAAAATATTGTATTAATATTAATTTATATTCTAGTTATCTAATCTATTACTCAATTTGAAATGGTTTTTCAAAACATGGAATCAATTTTTCATTATTCCAAATATGGTTTTTTCATAACCACAGAGATACTCATAATAATATATTCCTATTTAATGTTTATAAACAAAGATAATCATCCCAATTTTACAAAATACTTCAATTAACCATAACATATATCCATATTCAATAGAATTACCTTTATTTTTTTCTAATACACTAATTATGGTTCAAATATTGAATTATTACTTATCTCAACCCATCATGATGGTGACTTAAATGGTCCATTGATCAAATCCATCAATAGTTCCATAAAGAGAAATTATTGATGACTATTAATATTGGACTATCTGACCAAATGAAAATGATATTCTAAAAATATCATGAAATTGAGCATTCATATATAGATTATATCCTAAAAAATCAATTTAATATGTTCCCTTTTCTACTCATATTCTTATAATATGTTTTACTCAGTTTCAACAAAGAAAAAAACATTTAGGGTCCTCTATATAAATATTATTATAAAATGATATTACCTCCATAATGTGGTGGTCTTAAAATTTTAATTAAGTATAAAATATTCTTATACATATAAATCACCATGATGATCGATTGAATATATTAATTATATTGGTTAGGGATTCTTGAACATCATGATTTAAACCACGAAGAACCAAATAAATTCATTATTCAAGGGTGATCTTGTAAATTCCAACACAACATCTACAGAAATATATTCCAACTCACATGTATATATCAGTTAAGGATATAATAACCAATAATGATTTTGATTTAATTCTTTTACATATTTTAGGCCAATCATTATAAAACACACCCTATTATTTGCTTCATCATTCCTAAAAAATAAACTAGTCACCCAAAGTCATGGAAAATATATACATGTCTTGGATATAGAGAACAAATAGACTGAAAAATACGCTTGACGCCTTATTTTCATAATTCCAAATAATATGATAACCATCCATTAATGTATAGAGTCATATATAATAACACGATCAATCCTTTAGTAGTTCACCGCCCATTTAAGGTATCTTATATTTTCTTAAACTCAAATTTTGTTAACTATGACTCTTTCACATTCTACATTTGTGTAAATATCACATTAAATATGTGTGTAATAGTAACATCGATCCAAAAATCTATTTGAAAAAATAAAATTTCTAAAAATACAATCAATAGACCCTAAATTCCATCTTTATTATCTTTTGGTGTCAATGAATACCCACTAATTCTTCACCTAAGATATTAAGATTTTAAAATTATATTTATGTTCAAACAAAATGATTGAATATAATATTCCCACCTATACCGTCTCAGGATGATATCTCAATATTTTAAGGAGTATTTCAATCACTTATTTTTAGTATATACTATAAAGATATCATTTAATATGTAATTTTATTATGTATTTAATAGGTAAACCCCCATGAAAAATTCTATAGTGTGGTAGGATAATTTAAATATTTTAGATACATATATCTAAATCTATATATTATGACTATATATCCATACATAAAAACACATCTTAGAACCACTACTAAAAAATTAAATAATAGTTCATAATTATCATAAACTTCTCAAATAGTTATCATTAAAATTAAATTAATTATTATATTTAAATCATTAAATAAATGTTGATACTTTATTCTCAATTACATTTTCACCCCCATTTTGCCAAATTGATTATAGGTGCTCCCAACTTAAATGAATGTTAAATGAAAAATATATAATTCCTAGAAAAGTATAATTTTTTTAGATGACAATTCCATTATTTTTAATCTACATAAATATCATAATGTTCATCACTTTAGGATATAAGGTAATTTCAATATTAGTAATGAAATGTCATAAAAATTTTACATTTATAATTTATAATTTACATTTAAGTAAATATTAATAAGACTTATTCTCACAAAAAATATCTAATTCTTCGTGGATAAATCTTCTAATACAATAATGTCATTATGTAAATAATGATATATATAAAAAATACTACCGTGATTTCAACACTTTGAAGTCATTTTACCCTACAATGAGGAGACATTGTTTTTAATATGGTGACATATTTTTATGAATCAAATCAAAGTTGACATAAATAATTTAGTTAATGGTGAATATAAAATGTATCCAAAAAAATGAACCATATTATTACATAATTATATGAGATGATCGAAGAAAAAATATACTACAATAAAACATCACTTTAGTGTTAAAATATCAACCATAGGTTCTATGAATTAAAAATAATATTATTAGCTACTTATATTAGACCTAAAATATATTTATGGTCTAATAAAAATGTTAAATTTTCCAAGAATTCATTCTTATATCAAGATGAATTTATAATACTCATATTTTTTTATAAAATAATATTTTTAACTATTCAGCAATAATATTTTTTTTTAAGAAATCCAAAAACATCTCCCAAATGAAAATTTGACATTATTAATTCACAAATTCAGCCTATTTAATAAAATTAAAAATATAAAAATAATTAATTTAACAATTTATAAAAATAATTTAATTAATAGAAAAAAAAATTGGATATAGAAAAGGTAGTTTTTTTACTAGAAACACATAAATAATTACTATTTTAATATAAATCCTTGAAAAATAATTATTAAAAATAATAAACAAAATGAAATTTATTTATTAAAAACATTACCTAGGTCATAAAATTACCCCCATAAAGAAATTTCCTCATTAAATTTCTGTTTATTAATTAATATCAGAATATATTTTTTTAGATAGGTTTTTTAGATATCCATCTTGCTTATTCAATCATATATTTCTACTATATGTCTTAACATGTGGAATCCACTTAATTATAAAACCCATGATATTTATGATCTATAATATTATGTGAGCTATAATCATTAGAAAAATTTTCATCCAATTAATCTTCTTTAGTTATCACAACATGATAGGAATTATGATTATATTTAGAGAATAATGAAAAATGGAAGATACCATTTAAATGAGATAAAATTAGATATCAGTCCACTTAAAAGGAATCCAATCCCACATAACATATAATATATTATTGTTCAATAAATCATTTATATAGCTTTAAATTTCTACCAAAATGAATCACACATGTACATATAGATATTTTAAGAGAAAAATGATCTCTTATCTCAAATTTGAGATATGTCCTATGTTTATGTATATATCTTTTATTCCACCTATAAGATTCCTCATAGTGGATACTGGATCATATTTACCTTATTAACTATATCTTGTACAAATTTAGCCCCAAAAAATTTATTTCCCCGAAAACATCCCTAAATACAAGGGTTTAACACCTCTTTCTGTATAATTCATCCAATGATGCGATCTATATATTGGAATGAAAACTATTAAGATACTATATTTATGGATTTAATACTTATATCAAAGATAATATTAATATAAATACCAATGAATATAATATAAATTTTTAACTTTGTGATCAATTTTTTGATCATATTAAGTGTGGAAATTTCTACAAAAGCTAACTCAGTACCCAATGACGCTTAATATATTTTTAAAAAAGTGAATGTAAATATTATATCATGATAAGATATAATAGAGAGATTATAACTCCATTTAAATTGAATATCTCATTAAGATATATCCTATCAATCTATTTTAAATATATAATAACTTAATTTGGTGTAAAATGAAATGATTTTACCAAAACATCATTAATAAACCAAATAACATTATTATATTGATATGTGTTTCTGAATCACACAATGAAATCCATGGATATATTCTATCATTTATATTTTGGAACTAGAAATGGATAATTTATCCCCATTCATCGTTTTCAATCAACATTATCTTGAACACAATTCAATCATTTAATGTTAAATCGTCAATAAAAATCATGATTCCTTATATTTAATAATGAACATAGTGCCCTCGATTTATCTTGATACTCTTTTGTTGAATAAAATGTAATGAGATGTGAAGATAATATAATAAATTTTTATATTATAAAGGTAACAATAAATCCATAAAATCAATGTAAAAATGTTATATCACCTTATTTATGAATATTAAACTCGTGTTACTTCTGTTCCCTAACCAGTATCACATATTCATTGAATCCATGACCTCCATTCTGATACTTTTAAATCCTATATAATAAAGATGATTGAATCATTACTTAATCCAAAAATATTAGTTTTTGGTATGAACACCCTCTAGTTCAATATTCATTAAATAATTAACAATTGGATCATGTTGAAAACATATCATGACTAATGATTCATTTTCATATTGACTAATTGAACCCTCTATATTTTTCACATTATGTGGATAATAATGAATTGTTAAATAATAATCCTTTATCAATTCTAATTAACATATTTTTCATATGATCAAATCTTGTTGAGTGAAAATACAATTCATGAATCTGGGATCAATGTATTTATATATATATATATATCACATTTATACACATATAGAGGATTTTGTTTAATTTATAAGAAAAAACTACTAATACATGATCATGGTCATGTGGTGAATAAATATTCTCTTAGTGATTAAATTTGTGTGATGCATACATAATGACTTGATCATTATTTAACAATGAATAACCAAGTACCCTAAAACCCCATCATCAAAAATAATAATATACATAATTACTGATGGTATGGAGAAAAATACGTCATAATTCAATAAAATTTTTAATTCCTGAAAACATTATTTACACACCCTTATACAAATGAATTTAACTACATTTCATTTTATTATGTTTAGTGGTTTAGATAACCAAGAAAAGTTCACAACATATTATCAATAATAAACGACATATCCAAGAAAACTCAGTATCTCAGTGAAATTAGAGTTTCTTGTCCATTATTACACAACATTACTCTGAGAAATATCAATTATTCTTATATTTATTTTTTCAATATACAAAAAAATGAAATATTTTGTAACCAAAATTCACATTTGATGAATCTTAAATAAAAAATATTTTTTTAAGTTATGTAAATCAATTCCAACATGATTCTCATGATCATAATAAATTTTTTAATATACAACCTCATCATCAGTAAATATATCCCCAAATTTATTCAAATACTCATTGAATACTATATTCATTAGTTTAATAAATACATTGGTTGCATTCGTTAAACTGATGTGTATAATAAAAAACACATAATTAAAAGTTATGGTTTAATAATACACCAACTAAATGATTTCTTACGTTAAATTTAGTCAATGATACATATAACGGGGGGTCAATATTGAAAACAATAACTAACTCCTTGAACAATTCATTACTTCAATTGATAGTCCACCATTAACTTAGGTAGTAGAAAATTATTTTACAACATCCATTTTCATGATATATTTATTATCCTTATTTAAGAAACATTTCTTTGGACCCATACATTCTCAATGAACCATTTAATTATAATTAATATATTTCAATCCATACTTTTAATAATTGATTTTATTATTATTATTCCATGTTTCTTGGAAATCAGGAGATATCTCTACCAAAATACCACACTGATAACACATTTAGGATCTTGTAAGACAGTCCTCGAAATTCACATCACCGAAATGATTAAAATAAGGTAATTTATTTTTCATAAACTCATATTTTTTGAAGAATGTTCTTCCATTTCCAATTATATGTATGATTTTATATCCTTATTATATTGAAATTCTAAAAAATACATCTCAAAATTATATTCACATGAAACAATATTTTCATAATGTATATAATCACATATATTTTAAATAATTTATAATCATGGCATCAATTTAGAGTAAAATAATTAAATTTAACTTTTATTATCTAGAATAATATTTGGTGCATTTCTAACCATTTTGGAAAAATAGTTTTTATTAGTGGAAACTAAATACAAATAATTTTGGTTTAACTGGTAGAATTACCATTCTATTCTATATCTGTCAACCTTAGGAAAATATTTATCAAGGAAAATATCCATAAATATTATAAATTGTATGGAATAAATCACTTACAGTTTCTATAGTGTTTATATTCTGTTACCACAAATGAATAGATTCAGTTTTATAATTATAGATAGAATGATTGACCTTGTAATGATTTAAATATAACAAAACATAAAATATCCTCTCCAAAGAATTAATCCACCCTCCACGATTAGAAGGGTATGTTTTTTCACTAAAAGATTGTGGGTTATGTTTCATTAAATGATCCACTATATACAAATTTCTCTTTATTTCATAGGTATCAACATTAATAACTAATATAAATTGAGTTAACATAACCAACATGTTCTTAGATCTAAATACAACCATTCCATGTTGCAGATTTTGAAGGATGTTATCCTATTTTTACCATCCTAGCACATTCACCATTATTTATTTTATGTAAAACCATTGAAAAAAATAAATATATTAGAATTGTAAACCATATAATCCTCAAACACTTACTCATGAAAATTTATACATAGATTATCTTCCCAAAAGTGTCCTTTATAAAAAACATCATATCCTATAATTTCATCTAAACTCTTAATAACACATTATTATGAGTATAACACAATGGATAAAACATTTATACATTCCAGTTATAGTTTAGGTATATAGTTTTAAAAAATATGAGAAAATAATTATAGAATAATGTGTAAAATTACGCACAATGTACATTTATTTTATAATAATAAGTTAATAAGTGTAAAATTACGTTTTAGAGTAATTTTATTAATTGATGAAGACTTTTCATTATATTATTTTTTGGTGATTCTATATTATTAACTCCACCTTAAATAAAATTAATAAAATAGAAATGTGGGATGATAAAAAAATCATAGAAAGGGAAATAAAAACAAAAGAAACAAATTATCAAATTTAAAAATAATTAACACTGAAAATATTTTTTATCTATTATACATAACTGAATCTGTTTTAAAAACTAATTTATCTACTCTTGAAATAAACATTTTTCACACTATTTATCCGAATATATATATGAGTAATGGATAAAATAAAAATAAAAATCATTATTGACTCTAGGAAATTATATGAATGTTATAATGTTTTTCCATGATAAAATTCCATTACCATAATAAATATGTACAACATTTTCTTTTAATATATTATTTACATACATAATTAAATAAAAATATTACCATAAAATCCGATAGAATGCATATAACAATCATGTTGAAATCTTGCGACATTATCCTTATAATCATTCATACACAAAACCTTATAATAACCCTTATTATCAAATAACATAGATGGCTTATTTGAGTATTTTTCATCCACAAAACATACTAATTCTCACTATGGTGGAGTTATATAATGGACCCACAGATTGTAATTTATAATCTCTACAAAATTTCATAATAATAATGACAATATAGGATTGTATATACATCCTAAAACATAAAAAATGTAATTTTAGTTCACCATAAAAACACATTCATTTTTCTCATAAAAATGGATGGAAATATAATTTATTATATCATTATTTATGAAACTACAAATTCTAAAATCAATGGGAATATGATATTTTTAGAAAAATAATTAAAACATATTGATGAATCCAAAAAATAATGAACAATAACTATTTCTCAAAAAATTAAACAAAAGGTAAATGCTAAAATATAAATCCATTTCCACATTATAAAGAAATCAAAATTAACTTGAATAGAAAATTATAAAAGTTTAAAATTTCGAATAAATTTATAGAAAGTTATATAAATGTTGAAAATTACATTAATTAGTAATTTAAGTAAAAATAATAATTTTCTTATGACATTTAAATTAACAAGGATATAAAAGAAAATGAGTTTAAAATATATAAGTAATGTTAAACTATATCCCTTAGCTTGTGTTGTGGTTAACTAGGTATTCCATTTACATTCATGAATAATAAAGATATATTAATTATTAACATTCATTATAACTTATTAAAATTTAAAATTATTTTTATAATTCCATTTATTTAATTTATCATTGTTTTATATTTATTCACTAAATAATTTTGTTGATATTGAATGATTTGGGGTTGTCTGGTTTATAATATCTAAAAAACATTTGGTGTCTTAGTAGTCTCCAACGAGATCATTATTCTATAGTATATAAAATATTAATAATATCATAATAAATATTTTCTTTCATAATATATACATTTAAGAATTTCGTTTATGGTGGTAAATAGAAATAAAACACATCATTTCATGGATGTGAGGACCCTTGTTTTGAGCCAAGGTAGAATTCTAGGGGAATTGGAATATTGGCGTTCAGTAGATGGTCTATTAATTAAACCAAGATTCAGAACCTAATCATGAGAGTTATTACACTTAATATTATTCTTTTTTAAGCTCGGGTAATGGATTTTGGGGTCCCTCGGGTATCTTATTGATTTTTAGGAGCATTAGGACCAAAAATTCATATTTATTGGTAATTTGAACAATGCATATGCTTTGTCTAAAACTGTGAATCCCCCCTCATCAAACTGTTTAGCATGTTATAAATTTGAAAAAGGTGTCACACAGGAAATTCATAGTGTGAATAAACTATTTTTCTATACATCGTGGTTAGTTCCTCATAAGATATATCTAATAACTATTTATCACACAGTTCAAGGAAAATTAGGAAAACCATGTAGAACAAACCTTGATATATGGGTTTCAATGTTAGTGGGTGTCCCATGGTTGGCACACGGTTTGGCCAAATCATAAGACCAAACCATAAAACCTAGTTTTGTGGGAGAAATTAAGGAAATACCCATAATGAGTTTACGTTTTCTTTTTCCCTTTCTTTGTCCTCTTTATTCTCCAACATGAGCCTTCTACTGCGCATCGTGTGTCTATTCAATACTAGTATAGGGTATGATGGGTCTACTATATCTATAATCAGAATCAAATTCCATTAGTCTATTTAAATTCCTCTTTGTAACATATTTACTCCTTTTTCAAATTTATTTTTGTTTAGTTTCCATTCTACCATGTTATCGAGGAGCAAGCCCATTTTCCCTATTTTCAGGGTGGATGGACATATCTTAGAATTTTTCCCATCTAGACTGAATCAGGCCCCAGTATTTGAAAATTGTAATGTACAATGAAAGAGGTATGTAGCCAATGGATTTTACTAATGTTTCTATCATTTTATAAACCATTTTATTATGTCATATTTTGACCTTTTTATTGTGTTTTATTAAAAAAAATTAACCTCAATTTAAATTCAATTATGCACTTTTTATTACACATGTTATCTATTTTTTAATAAAATAAGGATTCCATCTTTGATAATGGAAACCCCATGGCTGTGACAATATGTTTTCCCTATTTTTATATACTTTTTAAAATGTCTGCAATTATTTAAAAGTGTTTGACTTTCACTAATAATGGAATTTCTATGTGTAGTAAGTTGTCTAAAATGTTCAAGGCACCTCTTAATTATCATTTAGATATTTATTGTTTTTTTTATGTTGGTAGTTATTATAAATTAATATTTTTTGAATTGAATTGTGATGCATAATTGATTAAACAAATTATTTTATAAAAATATCATTTTTTATAATAAAACTCCATAGTTGAGGTGCACTATCTTCAAAATTACTATGTGAAAGATTAGTGTTTTAAAACATGTTTTTTTAAATTCTTGGGGTTATTCTGTGTGTTGATGTTAGTTCTTGGTATATGAAATGATTATTTTATTGCCTGAAATGATGTTATTAAATAGTGTTTTCCATTTATATATAAATCATCATTGATCCAATGCACCTTCTAAATGCCTGACATGTTCACTAATATCTAATTGAATAATGTACCAAAAACCTCTTAAGTGATTGTATTCCTTCAAAAACTAACTATTCCACGTCAGTAAATGACCAATTGAACTTGGATCCTATAAGTACCCCCATGGACCTTGAAAAATGAATTTACATGATTTAATTAATTAAATAGAATATATTTTTTAGTATGAAATGTTTATGATGGCATTACATTGTTGAATTTCTTAAATGAGTTAATTGAAATGCAATCGAATTGGTTGGTAAGACCATCGCATTTCTAATAATTAAATAATAAAGACATATGTGAATTTAATTAAATTAATTTAATGTAGTGTAATGTAAAGGGTGTAAAATCCAAACCAATTATTACATGATTATGTACATGATTAATTTGAATTGTAATAAATATAATTCCTTTATTTTGTAATGGTATTAATAAATGTGATGCAAGAGAGGTAATGCCTAATGGATTTTATAATAAAATATGATTACATTTTGTAATGATTGTTTTGTTCTTTTGAACATGGTAGTATCAGACTCCTTAAAATCAATTGTTGAGTTATGACATCTCACACCATTGCAATTATTGAGATGGTGGGTATGATGGACCACTTCCCCTATTGAGTGTTGTCTTGATACCATAGCCATCACTATTTACAGTTTTGACATGATGAAAAACTCACTATCTCGAGTGATGAACATGATGTCTCCCATTAATTATGATATCTAATAAATGTTCCCAATTACTAGAATTGACAGACTGTTTCATACTGTTTATGGATGATTGAGTATTCCCCGGTCTATCCAGCACATAGTACTCTAGTTATATGACCAGTTACATCCTAACATACATGGTTCAAATAATTGGATGCGATATATAACTATATTATGTATATAATATTAATATATATATTCAGATACTATTCAGACTCTTATTCGGACTGTGATCCGATATTGGTAGAGTATGACATGTGTCCTATTGGGTCCTGAGCCGATCAATGTTTTTTTATTTATTCATCATTGCCTATTATTCATATTACCTACACACAGATTTACATATATCTATGGACGATATTTAGTTGTAGAAACTGTGGGTGGTAACCTACTGGGATTTATATATCAACCCATGGTCAGGCTTCTATTACACTAGGGTACCCAAGTATAACTCATGATCATAGAACCATGGACTATTCCTTGTGTTGTTTTTATTGTACCTGTGAATTTGGAGCACAATACTTAGGATGATATTGGGATGCTCATAGAGGTCTCCCTTAAGGATTATTTTCCATCTATTATACATGTACTATGTTGTATCTTATTTCCCGATGTTTGTCCACTATTTTAGATTACGTTCCATCAATAGGAAATTCATGTATTGTTGTATATTGGCATTAACCATATCATTTTAAAATATTGTTATATTATTCATCTGGTGCAATACCTTCTATTTAGTATTTTCACTGAAATTGTATATTATTTTCTATCTAATAAACTGATGTTCTATTCTAATATGATGGTATAATCTCCCCATTATCACCTTTTGATACCTTCACTACTAGCCGTCAGCCTCCACCCTATGGGGTGGAATGTTGAAGCCATGTGACCCATTGGTCTGGCTACCGTCTTAGTGCTCATCTTTGTTTAGACATTATAGAGTGGTAACTTAGGTTCATTTTTCCATTTACCTTACTATTTTGGACTGGTAGACAGTAGAATAAAAATGTGTTAGAGCATGGTAAATAGCCATGTCTGGGAGTGATCAACCCATATATGGGGAAAAGTCCAAGTTCCATGATACGGGATAGTTGTTTGTGCTATTTTAAATTATAATTAATCACGATTTTACCTTGAGTTACTGGTGTGATATTACCTTCTTATTGATATATGCAATTTATGGTATTTCCCTTGTCCTGGTATGGAAATATTAAATCAGTACTTTCATCATTATTAGAACATATAAATTCACATTCAATGCACATAACATGCCATGTATTTACATTTATAGGTTTCCTACTAATTTAAAATTTGATCTTCGAGTTTAACAACATCCTTTGGTTTTCCCTATAATTTTAGCTACTATAACATGTTTAGGTGATTAAATTCCATGATGCCTACTAATTTAGTATGTTACAATGGGTTTATTTAATCTTATAACATGAATAGTATTATTTGTAAAATGTAATTGGTTGCATGGGATAATATTTATTGGTTGTGAGTAAACATGAACTGGTTTTCAATTGTAAGAGGAATGAGAGATCTATAATTAAGAAAAGTTAATTTGAATTTTCAAACCATATTTTGATTATTAGTATATATATCAACATACCATTTTTAAAATGTAAATGCTGGTAATGTTCAATTTTAAATTTATTTGGTTCTGGTTAAATTTGAGGCAATCCATGTTCTATAATGTGTATTGGTAATTTAGAGGTTCGGGAAACAACAACACATATAACAAGAAAATTTTATATAACCATGGAATAATTTAATATTGATATAAAATGTAAAATATTTTTAATTTTAATATATATAAAAATGTTTTACTTTCTAATGATTGGTGACTATATCAAACAAGCATGATGATAATGAGATTGACTTCTAAAATGGAAATTCAAACCTATACATGTTAGTTGGGGTATATTTATTTTGAGATTAATTGATACATGTTTTTTAAAATTTTGATATTTCAATAACATCAATAGGGTTGCATCTTGATGAACCTATGATTGTTAAATAGGATCCTCAAAGGTCACTTTATCATTTATAACATAAATATGAATTTACTTGACTAATTTGCTAACAATGTTGGGATTCTAATAAATTTTTAATGTTTAAAAAGGAATTTTGACAATAAATTCTTATTATGCATAGGTGATTTATTTAAAGTATTTCCAATGTTAAAATTTTTGAATGTGGGCTAATGAAATGATCATAAAATAGAACCTGAAGTGTTATCATTTATTTAAACCCTCGTGTGAAAGGGTAGTTAAATATCTATTTGAGTTTCCTTAGAATGAAAACATGAGAATTTTATATAAGAATATTTTTCGTTTTAGCAATGGATTAAATGACAGGCATTGGACCTAGTGGGATTTTTTGGTAGGACCTCGTCATATGGTTGACACATATGATTATTTATTTGATCTATCCCTTGCTAGGTAACACCCACATAGCTTAAATTATTTTATAATTTCTATGATATTTCTACTATTTTCTATTGTTCGGGTATCGTAATCCCTAGTAGGACTCTTAGCCTCAACATTAAACCATTGTTTTGATAGGTTGTCACGGTATTCATGACCTCATTATAGAGGAGATCAAAAGGTGATGCTCGGTTTTAATAGGATTAATATGGAAAGGGAATGGTCATCCACTTTGTAGGTCATGTGACCCACTCTTATTCCTTAGTGATGGAAGACTTTGTATGTCGTCATCTAGGTTAGTGATCGTACGAGGCAATATAACTTTTGGATAAATTTATTGTACATGCGACCTGATTCTTGGATTCATAGGGAGGAAAACCTATGGAATGTATTAAGTATTCCCATCTTTCATTTTAAACCTCGAGGTAGTGTGCATTCATATATGATGATCTTGGTGAGTTTCTAAATGGTATAAAGAATTAGATGAGTTCAATGTAATCAGTGGATCTTGTACTATTGACAACATTATAAGGTAATATCTAGAGTAGAGTGACCTAGTAGATAATGTAATAAATTTTTACCAATCATCGAGATGTTATTCTACAAATCTTGGATTTCTTGACCATATGATAAGATTTTTTGTTGGAATTATTTAAAAATTATTAGAATTTATGATGTCATGATAGAGACATAATGTAGTGAACACAAAATTTTATGTTGGTTTTTATCAAGAAATATTATGATCTACTTTTTTATCCCTTATTTAGGTGAGTAGAACATGTTTAAGGTGGGGAGCACCGCATCTCTTCTAGTGGACATGTCAGTGCTTTCACAACATCATAATGTTAATGTGGTTGGAAGTGTATACAACCCCTGAGAAACAATATTGGGGTTGGATGAACTTTAGTGGTAATATAGAATGATCACTCGATTCCTCATGTGGTAAAGGCTTGTTATCGATAAATGATGATATGCCAACAGGTGAATCCAAGCTTCTTTCAGGGGAAGATTACCATTAGTTGTTCCACATCATTTCCTTTAGGTAGTTTAGCTTGTTTGGTTGGAATTCATTAAAATACTTCTAGTTAACAATGTCTTAGTGAAGTGTATGTACCCTATCTGAATTTTGTACATGATTCTCTAAGAGATGATATGTCTTACACCGTAGTAAAGAATTAAAAAATATTGGAATAGTTTTTGATCTCTATCAGCATTGTGAAATGGATACATGGATTTCATAGAATGGAATGGTTAGTTCTAAGTGATACATGAGTTCTCAGGGGGGAAGACTTGGGAGAGACTGTAAGACACCAGTTGTTTTTTCATCGAATGAACCCCATGAGCATGACACTCCAGGCTCATTCAGTGATCATATAAAGACATCATGGACTTTTACTGAAGTATCACTTGAAAAAAAAGTGTATGGACTATCTTTGGTAATGTCTTTAAATTCCATTTAAGGAATCAAAGGTTACATCATACATGTTGTTAGGTTGGGATATAACATTAAAATTGTGAAAATTATAATGGGATGGATCAGTTTTACCCCTTGTTTATATCAAGGAATGAAATTTTAAATTACCAAGTAATGGTTAGAAAATGGAATGTCATTAGATGTTAGGTGTGGAATTTAGTGAACGTGCTCATTGTAAACGCATGAGGACATGAATGAAGGTGTTTTCATTCTATTTGTAGATCGTTATCCATCTAATCTGAACATTTTGGTAATGGTCATCCGGAGGTAGATCAACCTATTTTTCCCTTATTTGATTAATATGAGTTATGAAGAACCTCCCTAGGAATTTCGTTTTGTGATGGCATGTGTTGTGTAATGGTCGCCTGTGTCTTTCAAGGAAATATCGTATGACCAGTTTTAGTTTGAATGATCAGGGCATGATCGTTTCATTCTAGAGAGGTCCCTAATATGACCTCAAATGTAATCAAGTACACCTAATAAAAATAATTAAAACAAGGAGTGTTACTTGAGCACGTAGTGGCAGAAGTTTTATGAAAATTATGATGGTGGGTATTCCATAGATCAAAATTGGTTCATTTATATGTTAAATCATATGGTGGGGAGCACCATTGGCCAGATGTTTTATGTGATGATGAAGTGATCATGAATCTATCTTGACAGGCTGAGGTAAGAATCCTTTCAGCATTTTTTTTCGGATGTTGATCCTTATATTGGGTTTTGGTGGATTCAATTTCATGTGATAAAGATAATCTTTAATGTGCATTGAGCATTGGAAACACAATTTAGCTGTTTGAACTAGAATTAATAACCCAAGAATGTATAGTTAGTTTTTTTTTGTTTCTGAATTCTTATTAGGGATGATAAGTTCTATGGTGTGGTGGTTGTAACAACTTGTAATGGCCCAGATAGTGTCTCATTAGGAGTTTGGAATAAACTAGGTTCCATCAAACGGTTCCACTAGAAAGGTGGCAATGTTCACGGTGGCACTGTGCTGGTGGAACCGGTCACAATCGCACACCAAAATGGTGGAACTGCTTACGGTGGTCCACCGAACCGGCTGTCCCATTATGGTGGCTCTGTAGTGGTTACACCATCATGCACACACTCTGAAATGATGGCATTACTGACGTTGTTCCACCGAACTGGTGGCACCGTGATGGTGTCACCTTTACCGTTTCTCACCAAATTATGTTCCGCCCTTTATTATTTCCATTTTCTTACTTTTTCTAGTTCCTCTCCCACAATGTATCTTTTGATGTAAAAGTGTTTTAATACCCCTTTAAAATCCATGAAAATCCAATAAATGATATCTAAAATCCCCCAAGAGTCGGGCGACCCTTGACTTACCAAACTGTGCGGGTTTTCCTCGGTGTCACACCCTTTTTCCATACTTTCTAGTTTCACCCTTGTTATGTATTTTCCTCTATTCAAAATATACCTGTTAAATATAAACCATAATGGCCTCCTCTATGATGGTAATTACTAAATGGTAGTTAATTCCATCATGTGTATCCACCCAAGCATGTAAAGAAACCACGATTCATTTTTAAAAAGGTTTAAAAATTCATATCTCGTAACTCTAGGATCTCAAATTTTATCACACGATGATTCTTTATTCTTCATGGATGGTCTATTTCATTTCAAAGGTGCATTTGGACCCCCCCTTACCATGGAAAGTGGTGCGCCAGTGCTGGAGCCTTTTCTACTCACACTTGGAGTCCTCAGAGTTACTCCATTTCAAGTCACAAATCCCCAGTTCTTGGCACATGGAGAAAAACATAGATCATGTATAATCTATGTAGGGTTTTTTCCTTCGACTCTCTTTACTATGTATCATACAGGGTGGGTATGATAATGTTTCTATGGGGATGGATGAATCCAAACCTTAACGAATATAATAAATGATTTTTAAAAAATGAAGGGGAGTCTTTGATGATGATTCTATACTATTTTATCTTAGTTATTTGTTGGAAATTGTATAGTATTATGTCCAATGAAAATCATGACCATTGTATGTCCTTTAATAATTTTTAATGAACCACTATTTTCTAGATAATTTTGTGATTGAATGGTTATATCCTGTAAACTGTTGAATCACACAAACTCTATTGATTAATTGGATGCCCAACGAATAAGATTCATAGTCTGGTAACCTGGTAAACCAAAAAGAAGGATGGAACTTAAAGAATTGTGTGTTTGAATTTGAAAACTCCCTTTCTCTATTCTAGTGATGTGTATGATTGTTCTTCTTGATTCTTGTGAGGTGATATGGATGGGGATGGGATCCCCTATTGTGCAATTGTTAGTTTGCGGATTTGTGGCCATATGTTGGGGCTTGTTTTGGGTCCTGTACTTCTAGGGATCTCGTATATCCCTTTTGTTGTTGTGACTTTACAAAAGAATAGAGTGTGAATGCTTAATTTTCTTCTTGGCTATTTTTCCATCCTTGGCATGTGGAAATGAATTTTAGTTGCCTAGTAGTGCTGAATTATTTAAAAGGAGCCACTTGAATATGTTAACAATAATGTGTTCAATGTGGAATTTCTTTCCGATAATGAGTAGTGACTTTCTTATGGAAATTGGGATTTTAATGAATGAATAGTAATGAGGCTATTAGTGTATGGGCAGGTTTTGGAACCGCTATGTTGGGATTAGTTCTTTTTTTACCTATATGTATAATACATTTTTTTTGTTTCTTTTTCACGCCCCACTCATGTTGAGAACTTCATAACGAACACCCCCATTTCATGGGGGAGGGGTTTTATCCCTACACTCTGGTGTTTGGTTGGTTATTGGCTCTTCTTCTGATCTTTTTCTCAAGTACCCGAAGACTCATCGGGTAGGGTGTGACAGCCTCAGGTCTATTATAGACAATGATTTTTTGGGAATGATATGTTGTTGTGGTGTTCCCATGAGTGTGCAAGAAAATTGTTTCCCAAGAATCTTTATGTTATGGCCTAGTACTATTCAGGCATGACAATAGTTATTTGGACCCAGGTGTCTTTGGGCATGGTGGTAGTTGTTCTAGCCAAAGTTTCTACAGGCATGGTTAGGTGTGGTTGTAGTGGACCAGGTGCTTGTGGGAGTAGCTGTGATTATGGTGGCACAAATGGTTGTTGTTTGGGAGGCATTAGGATAGTGGTGAGAATGATGGGGAGGTCAAACACATAGGATTTCTTCAATAACCAGTGGGAAAGTGGTGTGGGGTACCCAAAAATTGAAGTGTTATTACTATTACTTTACTTGAGTTGCTTTATTTGGGGAGTGTTCCATAGTGAGTTTTGGGTGGATAGTTTCCTTGATAGGTGCTTTAGTTATCTCATTTTTTCATGGGTCCTTAGAATTCCTCACCACTTGCGCACGAGAGCATTTGGTATTCCCTATTGAGTATACCTTTATACTCACTCTATGTACATAAAAATGTTTTCAGGTATCAAGGAGGACTTTGGGGACCGTGCAGGACCATATTAGCCCAAACGCTGGGACTGTTAGTGTTTCTGATTTTCTTTCCTTTTTGTACTTCTATTTGTAGTTTTATTGTACTTCTAAGTCTTAATATTTGACCTTTCATATGGTAATGCATTGTTTTTCCGTTAATTTTACTTCCAGTTTTGGTGTTGTTTTGGATTTAATATCTTATATCTCGATCCTTTTCAAAAAAAGGTTTAACTCCATCAATATCACATATGGTTTAATATCCAAAGTGCAAGTCACCACTCTAGGGCATATTGAAGGATTGAATCAAGGTTAATTTTATCTCCTTCAACATGAAGATGGAAGGGTCTGGAAGATTTTTGTCCCACCCCGAATCTTGGTGTAGGCGGGTCGTGATAGATTGGTATGAGAGGTGATTAATGAATGATAGTATGGATTATAGTGTTAGGAACAATGTGGATTTCATAGGATGTTAGGGAAACAATGTTAGGAAATAATTGTGTGTGAAATAGACTAGGGAGGACCAGATAGGATGTAGGATTTTAGGCCCCCCTTTGATCTGATGCAAAGACTATGGACCTAGCGAACGACAAAGTGAGGATACATAGATTAGAGGGTAGAGACCATATGAAAGGTATATGCATAAAAAGGACTTATATTCTTATGTTTCATGGGTATTTTGGGGATTTAAAATAAATAAAAATTTTAAGAAAAATTTAAAATCACTCTTCTACACTACTCGGGCTTAGGCATTCCTTATTTACCTTGGAGCTATGGATCCTATATGGAGACCATGAGTAGTTCAGGTGACTAAGGCCTAAGATTCTAATTTTCTTGATCATCAGAGGCCTAATCAAGAAGATTAAGACAACTAGTGTAAGATTATGCTTCAGGCCATTCACCGACAGACCCTTTGGAAGTACGAGTGCAGCGTCTCATATATGGAGACAAAGAGCTAGCTCGAGGAGTTGGTGAAAGCTATCATCCTGATCTGGGCTCTGATGGAGTACTGATATCCTCTATCTATAATCCTGATGCATGGATTGTCATTCCATTGGTGGATGATCAATAATGGGGGGAAGAGGGAGGTTGGTGTTTCGTGGAATGACATCAAGAGGGAGTTTTCGGTAGAATTCCTCTCTTCCATGATGAAGGCTGAGAAGATTCATGAGCTACAATCCCTTCAGTAGAAGAGTATGTCAGTGAGGGAGCTGAGGATCACATTTATGTATCTCCCTCGCTTTTCTATGGACCTCTCTCCGAATGAGGAGTCTCATGTGAGATGTTTAGAGGAGGAACTCCGAACTTATCTTCAGTATGTTGTTGCTCCATTCGCTCTACCGATGTACATAGAGGTTCAAAAGTAGGATGAAGTGGTGGAGAAGATGCAGACACCAGGGGGTGTACTTTGAGAGGGGATCTAGTTGGGCACATCAAAGGGAAAGGTTATTAGTAGTAGGCATCTATCGTCAGGTCCTTCTAGGTTTCATACAGTGGGGAGTAGGCCCCAGTTGTTCCAGTTTCAATATCCTAGTCATCACCCATTTTTTTGCAGGACATGGGCTAAGATGATTAACCTATGGTAGTCATGTGAATATTTGGAATAATTTCTCAGAACAAGTGTAGTATAATGTGGGTAGTAAGGTTCAGCGTCCACCTCAGTAGAAGCAGTTTCTATCCAGGATCTCTTAGTAGAAGCAGCAGGGACAACAATCTCTCGTTCCATCGAGAGTAGACATTAACGAAGGAGGCTTACCTCAGGGTTCTCCTTAGAGACCTCGAACATGGCATGGTTGGGGAGGTGGCCGAATGCCAAGAGGTAGAGGAGATGGGCGTGGGATGTTGCTCGCTATAGAGGTAGCAGTTCTAGTGGGTCCAGAGGTTGTTCAAGGTATGATCTTCTTGTTTATCACTCTTGCATACACCTTGTTTGATTAAGGAACCTCACACTCCTTTGTAGGCTAATGTTGGTACAATATCAGTCTAGTGGGAACCTTATTTTGATGTATTTTCAGCCATATGATGTCATTATAGGAATTTATTGGTTGTTCTCTATGTGTTCTATTTTCGACTATTTTCAAAGAAGTGTAATGTTTTCATATACTTTCGAAAAAGTGTGACTTTCATTGGCGAGTGTGTTGCTCAAAAGGTAGTGAGAGATTAGACACCCTTCATTCATTATTAGCTGAGCTGTCGGTAGATTCAACCGATACTAAGATAGTGGATGTATCCAGGATCTTTAGTGAGTTCTTGGACATCTTCCTTGGAGAGGTGGTGACTCTTCCCCTTCGATGTGATGTTGATTTCAAGATAGACTTTCAACCTGGTGCTCGTACGATTTTGATGGATCCCTTTTGGGTGGAGCCTTCTGAGTTGTAATAGTTACTAATTCAAATTGATGTACTCATGAATAAAGGTTTCATTCACACAAGCACATCACCATGGGGTGCTCCTATCTTGTTTGTAAAGAATGAAGATGGTGGCCTTATGCTGTGTTTATACTACCAGAGGCTGAACTAGGTAACATCCTAGAACTGTTACCCCCTCTAATGAATTGATGACCTTCTTGATCAGTTGATGGGTGAAGGATGGTTCTCCATGATCGACTAGTGTTAGGATATTACCAGTTGAGGGTGAAGGTGGGTGACATATCAAAGGCACCCTTTAGGTGTATTTATGGGACTTTAGAGTTCTTTCTCATTCCATCAGGTGATATGAACATTCCAACTATGCTCATGGGTCTCATGAAATCTATCTTCTGGGAATATCTGGACTAGTTCATAGTTATATATTCTGATGGAATTCTGATGTATTCAAGATTATAAGAGGATCATTCCGAGCATCTGGGGATGGTTTGAGAGGTCCTCTGATAGCACCATCTCTATTGAAAGTTGTCTAAGTTAATGTTTTAGACATGAGAAGTGAACTTCCTTGGACATGTGGTTTCTGAGTAGGGAATTGTAGTGGACCCATAAATGGTCAAGGAAGTTTTATCTTGGGATGAACCTGAGAACTTGTAAGAGGATTATAGTTTCATGGTTCTATCGTTATACTACTATAGATTCATTCATATCATCTCCCTGGTTACAACACCCTTGACATCCATGACCATGAAAGTCCAGGCATTTTTGTGGATTGAGCAGTGCTCGGAATCCTTCAGATATCTAATGTGGAAGTTGATTAGTGCCCCAGTACTGAGGTTTCCCCAAATAAAGGGTGATATCTTATGGGTATTGGCAGTGATGTCCCCATGAGCTTAATTGTGTCACCCACTACCTGGAAATTGAAGCTGTCATGTTCTCAATAATGTTTTTGCGACATTACATCATTAGGGAGCTCTTTGTGGTCATCATAGTTCACAAGATCTTGAGGTATATCGTCTCCCTGTGGGACCTGAACTTAAATAAGCAGAGGAGTTTGGAGTTTCTTTAGGATTATGACCTCAAAATCTCTTATAGTGAATTTATTGAGAATTTGGTGGATGATTCCTTGAGAATGAAGTCACAAAAGGATGTGGATCAAGAATTGGAAAATGTTTAGAAGGTATTGGATGAGTTGTCTTTGCTACACCATGATGAAACAGTGGAGGATGGTAGAGGCTGTCTATTTTATATAATATTATAGTTCTATATATTACAACAAGTTGAGGAGTCTCATTGGAGGGACTTATTGGCTCACATGATGCATGATTGTGTTAGCCAGGGAAATGCTCAGGGACGATGGTTAGAAGACAAGAATAATTGAATGCGGTTTCATGGGAATTTTTTTGTCCTGCAGTAAATGAACAAGATATATCTTGTTGAGTTCCACAACTAACGCATAGAGGTACACCAAGTCATTCCAAAGATATATTGTGGTTTGAGGGGTTAGTATTGGTGCCCCGTGTTGAATTGGGTAGCAGAAGAGTGTGTTGAAAAGTGCCTCGTGTGATAGCAGGTGATGGTTGAACACTGCATCCTAGGAGTTCTATTACAACCATTAAATTTACCCAAGTGGAAATAGGATGACATCCCAATGGATTTAGTCATGGGACTACCTAGATATCATGGGGGTTGCGATGCTATCTGGATAGTGGTGGACCAAATGATGAAATCAGCTCACTTCTTGGAAATCAAGGAGTCAAGTGTAGTGGATGAATTAACACAGAGGTAATTGGACCAGGTGGTGCAGTTTTATGCAGTTATGAGGTCCATAGTCTTAGATTGAGATACCTAATTTGCCTCACAGTTTTGGAAAGTATTATAATATGCTTTTGGCACCCCGTTATGCCTTTTTACTGATTTCCACTCCATGATAGATGAGCATAAATAGCAGACCATCTGGGAATTGGAGAATATGATATAGGCCTTAGTTTTGGACTTTGGGGGGTCTTTGGTATAACACTAGCCTCTAGTAGAGTTTTCCTACAACAATAGCTATCACTCTACCATTGGAAAGTCTTCTTTAGAAGCCTTGTACAGGATGCTGTTTCACTCATCCGTGTGCTTGAATGAGGTTGGGAAAGAAGCTTTTCATGGCCCGGAGGTGATGTAGAGTATGAAAGATAAGGTTTTTCTATTATACGGGAAAGGATGAAGGTGACTCCATATCGGAATAAGTCATTTTATTATCATAGGAGGGGACCCTTGTAGGTCTAGGTAGGGAACAAAATGCTCTTGAAGGTCTCCACTTAGCATGGCTAACCACGGTTTGAAAGGCGAATTAATCTTTATTCTAGGTTCTTTAGACCCATTGAGGTTTTTTGGTAGGTTGTTGAAGTTTCTTATCAGCTGGTGATACCACCAAAACTAATGTGTGTGCACAACTTCATCCATGTTTCTCATCTCTGTCGGTATCTACATGATGATTCACATGTCCTTGAATGGGATGGAGTTGGATATCAAGGGTAACACAAATTTTGTAGAGAGACCACTGAGAATTTAGGATTGTGAGGAGAAGGTGATTCCTATATGAACCATTCCCTTGGTTCGTATGTTATGGGGGCATGGTGGCCTCGAATATAGTACATGGGAATTAGAGGCACGGATGCACACCTAGTACCCAGAGCTATTTTGAGTTTTGCACTATTTTGTTTTGTACTTTTTTGATGTAGTTCTAGATCATGTTAACTATGAAAGGGAATATTTCCCTTGTTCTCTGTTTGTGTGTGATGAATCCTGCCTTTGGGCAGGGGAGGACCTCATACCTAATCAAGACACATTAATGTGGATGTGGTTAAACTTGTGCGGGCATGTCAGTACTTCCCAAAGAATATAGTATCATGACATGGAGAAAGGGAATCCCAAATCCATATGATTGGACACTATGAGCTTTACATGATTGTGTGGTTACTTGGGGGAGAGGAGAAGTAGTTTATCCATGGTTGTTTAGATTATAAATGAGGGAGAGGTGTTCCTAGATGTCCAGGAGGTTTACTCCTGAGAGGTATCTTTCAATGTGGTTTTTCTGACCCTTCTCATTTCTTCAGGTCCAATTTCTATTCTAGATGGAGAGAATAGTTTTAGTGGTATCTAATGCAATGTCCTATAAAGTTACTCATTAATGATTTTTCCAAAAACATGGTTCAATAACATGGATCCATCGATATGGTGGCACCAGTCACGGTGGCACTGTGACGGTGGCACTGATCATGGTCGCACATCGAAGAGGTGGCACCACTGACGGTGTTCTACTGAACCGGTGGCACCATTACGGTGAAATCACGATAGTGTCACAATAACTATTGCACCTTCATGGTCTCAAATCAAAACGGTTTCACCATGATAGTGGTATTGCCTATGGTGTTCCACCGAATAGGTGTCTTTGCTTACTATGTTCCACCGACCCTGTGGCACTACTTATTGTGTTCCACCAAACCGGTGGCACCGTGATGGTGGCACCATAGCAGTCACAACATCACGGTTGAACACCGAAATAGTGGAACCTATTATGGTGTCACCACTTATAGTGGCACCATTATAGTAAAACCATTATGATCTCTCACAAAATGGTATCCCACCCTTTATTTTTTCCAGTTTCAAAATTTTTTCTGTTCCTCACTTACAATGTATATTTTGATATAAAAGTATTTTAATACACCATTAAAAGACATTAAAATCCCATAAATTATATCCAAAATCCCCCAAGATTTAGGCGACCCTTGACTTACCAAAATGTGTGGCCTTTTCCTTGGTTTCACTCCCTTTTCGGTTACTTTCCAGTTTCACCCATGTTATGTGTTTTCCTTTGTATAATGGAAACCCTTTAACTCATAGCCATTATGGCTACATCTATGATGAAAATATTAAACGAAAAGTAATTCCATTGTGTGTAACAACCCAACAGCATGGAGAAACCTTGATCCTGCTTTAAAGAGTTTCATGAATTACCATCTCGTAACTCCAGGATCTCAAATTTATCACATGAGGATTCGTTATTCTTATTGTCTAGTATCTTTATTTACCATGGTGTGTTTAGAGTACCCCTTCCTAAGGCTAGTGGCGCACCTACGCTATAACCTTTCCTTCTCACTCATGGAGTCCTCAGAGTTCCTCCCCTACTATCCAGGCATCCCCAGCTATTGGTTCATAAAGAAAAACATTGATCATTGATCATCCAAGTAGGGTTTTTTTCTTTCGTCTCTATTTAATGTTTATCATGAGCAATGGGTATGATAATGTTCCTATGGGAATGGATGAAAACATACTTTAGTGATGATAATTAATGGTTTATAATGAATAAAGGGGTGTGTTTTATTATTATTATTTACTCTATTAACTTTTATTATCGGTTTTTAATTGTATGGGATTATGTCCACTGAAAATCATGGTCGTTGGTGGTTCTTTCTTGCCTACTAATGATACTATATTTTCTAGATAATTCTACGATTGAATGGCCATAACATAAAAACTAGTTAATCATGTATACTTTGTTAATTAAATGGATTCACAGCAAATATTAATCCATGTGTGGTCACACTTGTTAACCAAACAAAAATATGTAACTAAAGGATGGTGTGTTTAAATCTAAAAAACACCTTACTCTACTCTGGTGATGTGTATAGTTCTTCTTCTTGATGCTTTTTAGGTGACATGGATGGGGATGAAATCCCATGTTTTAAAATTGTTAGTTTTTGGATTTGGTTCCATGTGGGGTTATATGTTTGGGCTTGGTTTGGTTCTAATACTTTGAGAGATCTCCGAGATACAATTTTGGTTCTGACTTTACAAGAGTACTAGGTGTGAATGCTTAATTTGATGCTATGATATTTTTCATTCCTTTTCCTGTGGCTATGCCTGTTAGTTGCCCAGTAGTGAAGAATTATTAAAATGAAACCACTTGAATATAATAACAAGAACGATTTCAATGTAAAATTGTTTTTTGAGAATGATTTGTGACTTAGTTGTGGTTGTTTTTCTATTTATTAATGAATAGTAATGAGGGTTTTCGTGTATTGGATGGTCTTAGAACCCCTAGGTTGGGATGAGTTCTTGTTTACCTATATGTATAATTTAGTTCTTATGTTTCTTATACGCACCCACCTAAGATGAGAACATTGTGAAGAACACCACCATTTCATGGGGGAGGGTATTTTCCCAACATTCTTATGAGTGGCTGGTTATTAGCTCCTTTTCTGCACTCTTTCTCTAGTAGCCCAATACTCTTCAAGAAGGATATAATGGCCTAAGGTCCATTATATCCCATGATTTTTCGAGAATGATATGTTGTGGTGGTTGGCCTAGGTGTGTGTGAGAAAGTTGTTTACCAAGTGTCGTCTAGATGAGGCCCAAGTGCATTTGTGCGTGGCCATAGTCGTTTGGTGCCAGGTGTATTCAGGCTTGGTGGTAGTTGTTCTGGACCAGGTGATTGTGGGAATGGTTACATGTGGTTGTGGTTTCATAGGTTTTTAGAGGCATAGATATGGTTGTGGTGGCCTAAGATGTTGTTTTTGGGGTAGCAGTGGGACTATGGTGAGAATAGAGGGGGAGGTCTGATGCATAGAATGCCTTCAATAATTAGTGGGAAAATGGTGTGGGGTACCGAAAAATTGATGTGTTATTCGAATTAATTTACTTGTCATACGTTATTTTTGTATTTCTCTTTTGTGTGGTTTGCATGGATAGTTTTTTTTTCTCGGTGTATTATTTATCTCCTTTTCTTAGGAGGCATTAAAATGCCTCCCAACTTGTGCACTAGAGATTTTTGTCTTCCCTACTGAGTAAAATGATATACTCAACCTATGTATATAAATCTATTTTCAGGTTTCCAGGAGAAATTTAGGGACTGTGCGGGGCCGTATTAGCACAAAGGATGGGACCATTAGTGTTTCTGCTTTTCATTCCCTTTCTATCTTCTCTTTGATGGTTTCTTGTATTTGTATCACTATATATTGGAACTTGCATATGGGAATGGATTTATTTTTTCTTTAATTTCACTTCCAATTTTTGTGTGGTTTGAGATCTACTATCTTATCTCCTATTAATTTTCAATAAAATGTGTAATTCCTTTCATATCACATATGATTTTATACCCTTGGTTCTAGCATCCACTCCAGTACATATTTAAGGCAGAAATCATGGGTCATTATCTCTCCTTCAACATGAATATGGAATGGTCTGGTAGTTTGCTATCCCTTCCCTCATCTGGGTGAAGTCATGTCATGACATGACCTGTGTCTTGAGGAACAGTTTAATTCATAGGGAATTTGATTTTTTGAATAAATGGGATGATCCATTATTGAAACTGAGATTCAGATCATAATTTCGATAGTTGTATCACATCAAAGTGATTTTGATTAACTTTTGTAAAGGCATGAGTGGTCCCTCAGGTGTCTTGTTATGTTTTAGGAGGGCCATTCCATAAAAATAACAATTTTGGGTTGTCTGAACTGGGTGCATTATTTTTATAAAACTATGTGGCCCCCAGAAGTAAACTGTGGGGCCTATTTGAAATGATTATATTGTGTCTCATGGGTTATGCATTGTTTACATAAATAATACACCTATCCATCATGGTTAGGGCTACATAGGCTATATATATGTACTAGTAATCACACGATAGGAGTATAGTTAGGAAAACCATGCGGCCTAAACCATATGAGGTGGGTTTCCTAGGCTATGGGTTCTACACTATAGGGAAATGGTTTGGCTAAACCATTTTTCAAAATAATGTGACCTAGTTTTGAGGGAGAAATTCTGAAAATGAGATTTAAGATTTTATGTTTTCCTTTTTTCCTTTCCTTATACAACATCTGTAGCATCATCTCCTCTTATGCATCATGGGTCTCTCCAAGACTATTCAAGACATTGATAGATCTCCTTATTATATCATCAGAATCAAACTCTATCAGTCCCTATGGATTCATCTTGTTAAGATATCAAATCCTTTTGGATATATCTTCATACAGTTTCCTCACAAATGAGTTATTGAGGTGGAAGATAATTTTCAATATTTTTATGGAGAATATTTGTTTCTTAGATTTTATTGAAACTAGACTAAATAAATACTTAGTATTGGATGAGTGGAATGTGCTAATAATGTGTTAAGGGTTATATTTATTTTTCCTCATGTTTCCATCATTTTATAAAAACATCCATTTCATAGCACACTATCTTTTTCTCCACATTTCTTTGTAAATGTTCCCTTTAATAAATATTTTGTTACATGGAAAATATCACAACTTTTGAGCCTTGTTTGATAAATGGGGATGACATCTTTGATTAAAGACAACCCATGGGTGGGTTCTATTTTCTTAAACTTTTTTAATTAATTTTTAAATTGAACTGAATTATTTTTTATCATTATTATTGAAATAAAAATGGATTTTCCATGTGTATAAAATTTCAAAAAATGATTAAGGAACGTCCCCAGTGAAATGTTGAGATTTATAGTTGTTTTGAAAGAATATATTTATTTTAAATGAATATTAAGTTAATTTAATTGGGATTCTTAATTTATTAAATTAATTGTTTAATATACAATGTCTTGTTTTTATAATAAATACCATTTCGATGGTGTGGGGTGTATTTTAAATTACAATGGGATGATTAGTGTTTTAAAACATATTTGGTTTTTTAATGGTGTTCTTACATGTTTTGATGTTATTTCTTGGTATATAGATTTCATATGGTATGAACTCATATGAGGTTATTAAAATGAGTATCCACATTCTCAGAAAATGCTCATTGAATCAATTTACCTTCAATGTTTGTGACATGGTCCACTCATATCAAGTAGAATAAAGAACCAAGCACCATTGATTTGTTTTACATGCTTTATAAATATATTTTACCATGTAAGTAAATGCCAAATTGACCTTGGTACCATCAAAGTACACCCTCAAACCTTAAAAACTGAATTTCAATGTTTTATTTAATTAAATTGAATGTATTATGTGGAATTTATATATAATGATAGATTTCCATACTTTAATTTCTAAAATGAATTAATTTAAATGTAATCAAATTGGGTGGTATGACAAGTTTTTTTTTGATAATTATATAAGAACATCTAATGTGAATTGAATTAAATTATTTCAATGGAATGAAATGTAAATGGTGGAAAGGCCTCACTTTTCAGTGCTTGAATAAGTACATTCCTATTTAGAATGGTAATAAATAAAACACCCTTGTTTAAAACATTATTAAAAAAAGTGAAACAACCGAGGTAATACCTCATAGATATTATAATATAATTTTATTAATCCTTGAAATAGGCTGTGGAATGAAGTTATGGGTTATGTTGAGCATGTATGTTTGTGGATTTCTTACATCAGGTGTTGAGTAATGATGCGTTACATCATTTCCATTATTGGTATTGGGATCATGACACACAAAATCCACTATTGAGAGTTATAATGATGGAAAACTAAACATTATTTCGAGTGTTGACATGATGTAAAATTCAATATCTCAAGAGTTGAGCATAAAATCTAAAAGTCATTATGAATTAAAGGGAAATACCTAATTCTATGTAGCTTATAGGATTTTCCAGTCTGGTTATAGATGACTGAGTTATTCTCTGATCCTTCCAGGACATTTTATTCCAAGTACATAGACTCTTATGTCAAAAGGTATTTGGATTATATAGGTGCATAAATTTTATCACTATATAATGTATATATTATTAATATATACATATGGATAATGTTTAGATAATTATTACAGCTGTGAGTCAAAGTAGGTAGAGTCATCAAAGTTTCCTATTAGAACCTAAGACGACTAGTATTTATTTATTTATTTATAACTAGATATTATCCATATTACATTCACACTCATTCAATTATATTCAGACATTCGAATCAGTTGTTGATACCATTAACGGTAACCTAAAGAGACATATACCTCACACACTCCCCGAGATGCCATTGAAATGGGACATTGAAGTAGGTATCTTGTTCATAAGATCGTGGACAATTGCTTAAGCTATTTTTCTTATACTTATAATTTAGGAGTATATGACTGAGCTTGAGATCATGATTTTTGTGGAGATCTCCATTAGGTATTTTTTCCTTTATTATACATTTATCTTGTTCATAGCATCATGGAACGTTGCTTGTGCTATTGTACTATAACATGTTACTTATTGTATGTATAATATTTTAGATTATGTACAATCATCAAGACAATAATGCATTGTTTTATGATGGTATTGTACATATATTTTGTATAACTTTTAATATTAATATTCTAATTCTATATATTTAAGTTATTATTTCTTTCAATATTTATTGCTAATTATTACATGATAACCCCCTATACTACTCTGATATGCTGGTACAATCAGTCCACTATCACATCTCGAGACCCTCAGTACTAGTTAGTAGACTCAATAATAGGAGGAGTCATGCAATAGTCCTTGTGATCCATCAGTTCAGCTACCGTCTTAGTGGTTTCCTAGGTCAGGATGTGAAAATGGATATAGTAAACTGAACATATACACAAGCAATATTTCTATATTCCAATAGATAAAAATATATAAAATAATAACAATTTATCATTCCAAATTTCATTTATTGAGTAAATTTCATATATATTCATTAAATCTATCCATATGGACCTCTATGTGATGTGGTTATAAAAAATGAAATACGTCACTTCATGGAGGTGGTTATTTTAATGTTTTCAAAAGTGATTTCTTTATTTTCCATTAGATGAATAATAGATAAGGAAGAGTTATTGAATAAACCTAATAACTTATAAGAATATTATTGAAATTGATTCCATTATATTAGGTTGAAAAAATAGTTTATTATGAGGTGAATGGTGAAAAAGAGTGGGAATTCATTTTTATGAGTGTTACCTATTATATGCATATAATTATAAATATTAAACATTATTCTTTATTAGTTTGGCATTGTAGTGTTTCTGATACTTTTAAGAAATTTGAAATAATGATTGAGAGGTATTTTTGAAGATATTGGTCAAGATATAGTTCTCAAAAAGGATATTAAAGTTAGCAACCAAAGAAATTCCCTCCACATCACTCTTTCCTAGTCTTGTTTTACAAATTGGTGTACTATCTCATAAAAAAATGCATTGATTTGTACCAAAATTATTTGAAGGGTGATCCACTCCAAAGATATAAAAATTACACTATTATTGATCAAATCCCTAAAGTTAGTTATCCTAGTTTGTGTGTTCGTTTTCATCCAATATGAATGTTCAATTAATAAGATAAATAGATTAATCTATTCTACAAAAAATCTCATATATAGCCTTCTGAAATTTTAAAGAAGAAACATGGACTCCTCTATGGAAATAAAAATCATGGTTCCATTTTCTCAGTGAATAAATGATTGTGAACCTTCATTTTATTATAGTTGGATGTAATAGTATGGTGATAATAGACAATGAAAAAGCACATGAAAAGGTAAATTTGTGATTTATTCTATGTTATATATATTATTATGGATTCATTGAGTGGGTCTGTCACCTCCATTTCATTTAATTATCCACAACTTGGATCAAAGTATAACTTATGGGGAAGTGATTTGGATTCATAAAATTTGTACGTGGATTTACTATGGCGACCATTTCTCTATAAACCTCTTTATTCTCAAATAGGATTTCCTTAGTGGGAAGATTAAAAATGTAATGGAAACTAAGTTCATATATACCTTCAAATAGATAAATTTCTTCATTAAAATATCCAATTTATTTATTGATGATTAATTTTTTATATTCATTAATTTTAAAATATAATAATATAATTATTTTAAACACAACATGATTTATTATAGTAGAAGTGGTGGATAATTATTCAATTTAGTTAAACGATGAATTTAAATCACAGGAAAAAATATTTTGCAGGAGGACTAATCAAATGGAGGAGGTGATAAGAATTTATATATGATGTCTTCTAATGGAAAATAATACTGCCCTGTTATAGAATAAAATAATTTATATCAATTTTTTGATTACATTGTCAGTATAATAATGTAGATGATTCATAATTGGAATAAGAGGTTTCACTTTTTTGAAAGAAGGATCCCCTAGTGAACCATGTACTCTACTTCATCCAAATGCATGTGTGATCAATTTTAGAAGATATAATGATAGTATTAAGGAATACTAAATTGACACTCAACAGATTCATATATGACATTCACTATGAAGGCTAACACTATTTAGAATGAAGTTCTAGATTAGAAATACCAATGGATGAAGATGTAATTTATATCATATTTGTTAATTAAATATTTTAGTTTATGGATGAAAATTTTGGATGAGAGGGGTATTTTTTTGCAAATTTTTTTTTAAAAAATTTCATCATGAAAAAATTCAAGGACTCCCCAATCTCTTGTAGTGAGAGCAAAAATGCTTCCCACATTTTTCACTAAATGTATAGTTTAATCAGTAATCATTTTTACTGTTATTAATGTATAATTGGAAAATGGTTCATCTATTTTCGATAAGAAAACAATAAGGGAACCCCCTTATACTTATAGGTTTTTGAGTCCTAGATATTATTCTCAAGTGGTCATCCAATTATATCTAATTTATTGAGGCATTCCTCAATGTTGAACAAAAATATATTTATAATGGTATCCGACTTTTGAATGAACCTAGAAATAGTGTTTTTACTCACTACCCCTCGACATCCATCATTAAATCGAATTAAAAAATAATTTTTACATTGATCATCAAGGATGAATGTGAAAACTTTAGTTGAATGAAATACATTATATTGAAGATCAATTTTCATTTATGTAACATAAAGATTTCTATTATCTAAACTAATGATGAAATTCAAATGGAATGTTTTCACCATACTAATGAATGTTTTTATTGAAGTAATGATAATATAGAGTATGAATCTAATTTTTTGACAAATGTTTATTTGAGATCCTTTATCTTTAAAACCCTTGTGTGTATTCATATGAGAAATTATTAATAAAAATTAATAAAATCATTCTAAATATATATTTTAATAACCATGCATGCTTATCATTGAATTCATTGGGTTGTTATATCCTTGTTTTATTAATATTTTGGATCTAATTTGAGGTTGAAGTGTCCCTCATCAATATTATATAAAATCCACTAAAGAAAACCTCAAAAAAAGATTCAATATACTAGAGGCTAGTCCCCTTTCCCATTTTATGGAGGTTGTTACATCTTATAACATCATCAACTAGATTTCATTAACTTCTACCAGGAATATGACTAAAATTTGGTCCACATGTAATTTGGAGAATTAGAAACCTTTTATAAAGGGATGAAGCATAATATATGTTGGTATTTTTTCCATGGTATTAATTGTGTTGGTGAAATCATTTCAGAATAACAAGGATATTACATTTTTGAATTCTACTACTTTTAGGGGGTATAGAGTACTATCTCAGAATATGTTATTTCAATAGACTTTGTTATCACTCATTTCACATTGTGTTACATTTCCATTTTGGAAGATGAATCATACTTTTACTTCTTTATCAATGCTATGTTATATTACAAAAATATATCCTAGAGTATTTTTTTTAAATACGAAAAATGGAATTTAGTTATTTAATCAAGATTTAATGATCTTCCACAAATCACACCAATGGAATAAAATATTCAATATTTCATGATCTAAAGGAATTATTTTGGAAGTGATGATTATTTATTATAGAATAGGATCATTTCCCCTTGACTGTATAAATAGTTTCCATGGGGATTCTTTGAGACTCCACCACTCCCCATTGTGACACCAATCTACCTTTACTATGTGTTTCCTTTGTCTTTTCACTTCATTCTTAATAATTTTTTTTCTTCAAAATGATATTAATTTAGTCAAGGGATCCTTTGATAAGTGAATAGTGTTCTACTTTAGTAAATATTCAATAGTTTAAAATATTATTAAGGTCTAATTCATTTACAATTGGTCTAAAATATCCCAATTTCTATGATGTGATATGTTAAGTAGAAATAATGTCATACAATAAGACTATAGATAGGAGGTTGTGACATTATATCATAATTTTAATCTTTTTAACTCATTTAACCAACTGTTATGTAGACTCAATTTTTACATTGTAACTTATATTTATGATTAAAAATGAATTTGAACTCATTAATAAATTTGAAAATGATTATTAAAAATATTGATTAATCTCTCCATGTTACATTTTTTATTGGTGATGAAAAATAATTTATTGAAAAACAAGTTTAAAGCTACAAACTATTGATTTTTGAAAAAATATTTTAAAAAATAATAATTATATTACATATAAATCATTAACTGAATTTATTCTAATGAATTATATTTTTACCTGAACATATAATAGAGTATCATGTGTCTTTACTTGTAATAAAAAACAGAATGGATACTTTTGAATACATGATTGAATGGATTTTTTTCGAATAAGACATCACATGGGTTCCAAAATTTCAAACATAGTTTCAATAAACTGAATATAATATTTTTAATGTTTTAGTTCACTCCTTTAATATAAATATTTCCTAAAAAATGTTTTATAAACATTATTTTATTTATTTATCATGATGATATATTAATAGTGATCGTATTTTTAGGAATGTTATTTTTAAAAATTAAAAAAAAAATTATTTCTAAAAAATGTCAAGAAAAACCCTAATATAATTGTGACCTGACAAATTTGAAAATAAATTTTATTTAATGAAAATTTGAATAAATGAAATATAATTGTATATTTTATTAATACGTGATATAGATTTTTTATTTACAATACTATGTATTTCATAGTTTTGTCAATATATTAAACATTATATATACTAATAATATTGTTATAATTATATTAGTATGATAATAATTCATTTGTGGTTGGTGGAAGAAGAATGAAACTTGAAATAACATTGTTAAAACTATTACATGTTCCATGGATATCCTCCCTAAGGCCTCCCATTAAGCATCCAAGATTGGAGTTTTGGTAAATCCCAATACACTAGGATCTGTGAAAGAGAGTTTGGGGGAATTTTTTCATGTCATGATCACCCTTTATGTATATTGTCTGTGGATAAGTGATGCTATGAATGGATTTCATAATAAGATTAGGGTGGGGTTATAACGTAAATGAATGATTTTATAACATATAATAAATTTAACACTCATCAAATGTGTCAGAAAAAAAGACCATTATCAAATATATAATGATGTGATTTTTGATTCCACTCAAACTATCAAATTTAGTCATGTTTGTTGAGATATTATTTGATTTATCACATAGATTAACCCCAGACAGTTTTACCTTTATCATAGTTTCAAACATTAGCCATGGTAATATAATTCTATGAACAAAAATGAAGTTGATCATTTAACAAAATTTGAACAATCAAATTATAATTATGATAAAAATTTATAATATTAAACTTCTATTTTGAGTGAATATTGGATTTAATAAATTTATGCATAATGTAAAAAAACATTTTTTAAAAAACATTCAACTTTATGAACAAAAATGAATAGTCACTGAAATAAACTATAGCATTGATTCAGGATATTTAATATTTTATGACTATGAAAATTAGAGTTATGAGACTTTCAAAAAAATAACCTAAAGGTACCATATAAATATTTAATCAAATGAAAAGTTACTCTATTTGAAAATATAGTAATTCCAAATATTCACCAAATAATATACATTTCAATATAAATACAAAATTAATAAACCTAAAACAATGTCAATATTCATAATCCAAAATTAAAATTAATTTTATAAAATATAAAATTGGAAATATAAAAAAAAAATTATTAATTAAACCATTTAAAATATGTAAAACTGCTTAGTTATAATAAAAACTACACCCTTTTCTGAATGAATAATAATAATATTATTAATATCATAATAAAATTATTTATATGGATATTATAATACATATTGATATTATTTCAAAGAGTTAATAGGGATATAATAAAAAATTGATTCATTAAATAAGATAAACTGTGTCTCTATAATTACCTATTATATTCATCTATTAAAATAACAAACTACACATATATAAGTTTCCTAATGATTTTTTATCCTCAAATTTTAGAAATTTTAATATTTTCATATAAATTTCAAATGGAAATGTAGGTACCTATTCAATTATTATAGTTGAATCATCCCTTATTAGTCATGGAATTAAAAATCATTTTGTTTCAATAGTTTATATATCCCCAATCCCATTTTATGGATATCAATTGTATGGATTGTGAGAATGGAATCATTGAAAAATATTTTTATGGGTAATTTACCAATAAAATTATATTATTTAGGCTGATAATTAAATTTATTATCTTCTGTATATAATTAAATTCATGAAATATATTATTTCAGAATTTTTTCTCTTACTAGTATAAATTTTCTAAGACTAATTCTTGGTGATAAATGAAGTTGTTGTCATAACATCATTCATGTATCAGGTTGCACCGACAAAAACAAGAACATTTTATTCTAGAGGATGAGTAATCATTTGGAGTTATATAATGGATGTATAATTTTCTTATATGAATAATTATTTAATTTAAACTTCATTAAAGTCTAATATAATTTTTTTAATGATTGAATAGTATATGGTAATTTAATATTTTTTTAGAATAAGATAATTACAGAACATATAAAGATTATGCTTATAAAAACATGTTCCCTAAAAATGAATGACTTTGGATAAATTCAAAGAACTAGAATCTACCCAATTATTATAAGTATTTTTTATATAGACAATATACCTAGATTAATGTGACTTTTTACAGAATAGAGTAGTTTAAAAGGGGTACAAGAGAGCACATTTTATAATTGAATATGATGAAAATGTTTTTGAAATCAAAAGTTAGATGAAGGGTTTTTATGTAATCACTTGAGTGTAAGATATGTTAGGGGATGAAATGTTGATAATAAATTTTGGTATGAATATTAATCCTAAGAAAATTTTAAATAATTCATAAATATAAAATTAATTTGGATTGTTTTTATTGTTGATAATTTACTTCATTTTACCCCCTTTACCTAGTTGAATATTTTTTTACATGGTAAATAATTTTTAACAAAAAATATTAGATAAACCATTATAATCTTTTTACACATGATTATTTTAGAATTTTAATTTCATTAATATAATTATATATATAAATGTGACAAATTTTACCTTAAAATGAAATTATAAAATATATTAAACATATTTTCTATATAAAATATCTTTTTAAAAATTTTATTTTTATGATTATATTTCTTATAAAAAGCCTATTAAATGAGTGATAATAATTTTCTATATATTCAAAAACTAAATGTGATTCATAATTTTAATTTTATAATATTAATTAATTTAAATACTAAAAAATTATTTGGAAAATAATTTTTTTAACATTAAATAAGTTTAAACACAAATTATTGAATTTTATTTTTATCATCATACCATTTTTTTCCATCCTTTAACTGTATTTAAAATAAATATTAGATTATTAAAAATACATTAAATTATTCATTAATGATATTAATAATAGTTTTAATATGTAACAAATAATAAAATATATCTAAATTATTTTAATAAAATATTGCATATTTATTTCCTTCCGTAATTATTTTATATTTTGGAATTATTTTAAATGAAATTTTTTACTATAGAAAATACATCTTCAATATACCTATTAGATATATTCACACAGAACACCATATATCTATTGACCATATTTCCAATGATAATATTTTTAATGATAATATTTCTGGTGGCCATCTTTTATTCCAATAAATCCTCTCATAAAAAATAAAAATATTCATCCTTTTTACTTATATTTCATCATGCTTTTTATTTTTTTAATTTTTTAATTCTTTTTATAGTTGAAATTGGGGATGTAATATTCATGGAAAAATATTAATAAAAATATTTCATCTTAATGGGCATTTTCGTTGGTTTTTCATTTATTCAAGATAAATATATCTTCTCGAGGACTGATATTACATTCATAAAATGTATTAAAATATTTTATTTCAATAAATCAATTCTTGATTATTTTAAGTATACTATTTCTTATGAAACATTATATTAAAGACAATATTCATTTTTATAATTTATATCCATATAGAAAACAAGGGTTGTCTTTGTTAATGTATTGATAATGTGAAACATGTATATAAATTCCTAAAATTGGAGATATTACACTTTAATGGAAAATCATAACCACATAAAATTCCTCTTTATATAATCATTTTTATCTTTTTAGTGGATGAAATCCTTGAAAATATGAAAACAACCATTTAAATATATCAGAGTCATAATTTATGACAAATTTTGAAAATAGATAACAAAACAAATTACCAATGCTAGCCCAATTACTATAGTAATGCACCATTATAAAAATAATACTATATATAAATGATAATATGAGCAACACCATTGAATAAAATTACGACACATATAATTACAATTGAAAAAACATACTAAAATAGGTAGTAGAATATAATATTACATTTTGAGTTCCTCAAATGAAAACCAAATGTGTCCAATAAGAGAAAGCCATAATAATACAACAATGTTTATAATAGGAAAAATTAGAATAAAATATAAAATAGAGCTTCAAATAAATATCATGAATCATATGGATGGTCAAGAAAAACCAAGAGTTTTATAACTATATTTTTAATAAATCACTACCAACACTATTATCCACAAACCAACACATTAAAACAATATTCTGAAAAAATTGTGTACCTATTTACTCTTATTTTAATATAAATATACCAACATTATAATATAATTAAATTAATTGTTATTAATGATATTTGATAAATTTGTTAGAATATTATCTAAAGAAATTTGTCTCTATTAAAAATTAATATATTATATTTTAAAAAATATAATAAAATTAATTATTTGATAATTTTGATGTAGTATAAAATTGTTGCAATATTTATGGTATGGTTAAGGTACCTCCCTCTATTTCTGGATAGAAAATGAATTTTCATTTTTTAATGGTATAATTTTATAATAGAGAAAACCGAGTTGGATGTGAAATGTTACTACTAATATTTAAGTTATGTGGTTAAAAATGAAGAAGTCTTAATTTTTAGGGGGGATGTAACTTCTCTCAGTCACTCAAAACAATTTTTCTATATTTTCATGATAACGATTTTTTTGATTTAGTGGTAACCCTCGAAACCAATATCGTGAAAATCCTCCCAAAACTGAAAAAATCTTATAAAAAACAATATACATTAAAAATTCAAAAATAAGATGCCAACTTGTGCCCATAGGTAGAGACAATGAGCATTTCCCAACTACTATATTTCAAAAATGATGATGAAAAATACATTATCCTAACAAATTAATTAGTAACTATTACTATTACTTGTATTCAATACATAAAACATCATCCTCTTAATTTTTTAATACACATTAATTAGATTATATCAAAACAAAATTTCATGGAGGATCATCTATTTAATACCAAATATCATCTCATACCATGTCAATTGGCCTATTTAATTTAATATAACATTTTAGAATGTCAGTAAAACCAATAATATATTTTATCATGACAAAAACTATTATAATTTTAGGATCACAATCATCAACAAGAATTTTTACAACTATTCTACAATTAGTGATGCAATTCCATTGTGACGACCCGAAATTTTGAATAAATCTTTTTTCCTAATTTTTTTTATTATTTTATTTATATACCTAACAAAACTATTTCGTTTGATAACATGAGTATAATTAAAATCAGACCTTTGGGTTTTGACTATTATATGACCATTGGCCAATATGACCGCTGGAAACTAAACGTTTCGATTATTGTCTCTAAATACAAGTGATCTTGGTTAATTAATATAGAAAGAAGATTTGATGGCCTCATCCAGTAGTCTCGAGCCAATCGAAGCCCCTCTAACAGAACGTGGGAAGAAGGTAGCACCACTGGGCTTTGCTCTGGACCAAACCCAAGACGAAATTCATCGTGTGATGTTAGAACGGAATCGCCTTCATGAGAAGTTCAAACTGATAAAATTACTACTCATGAAATGTTGGATGAGGCTTCCTCATATTCTCTCACCTTAGCACACCTTAAACTTAGGTCCTATGCTGGGGTTATAAGGGGCTATGTAAGGAGACCGTAACTACCTTGTGTAATCCTTTGTTTTAAATAAAAATTTTGATTTCTTCTTATGATGAAGTTTATGAATTTTCAAATGTCCGAATAAATATAGTATGCATATTTTTGATGAATTTTATAGAAAAGATATTTTAAAAATGTTTATGTAAACCTTAAATAATTAAAAATGTGGAATTATTTTTAAAAAATGGTCTTCTACAATTATGTTCAGTACGAAATTTAGAGTCTAATAAGATCAACATAATTTTCGATGAATAGTAAATTATGAATAGTGATTTTATGCTTAGGATTAGTAATGTGACCAAATGGATTAGTAGGTTCACTTAAAGAATGTATTAATATAATCTAGGCACCTTGATTAAGTAATGTGATTAAATAAAATGGTTAAATAACGGTTTCATAAATTATTAGTCACGTATTAGTTTTTTTCAGGTGAATAGTGTTTTATAAATTAAAATAAAAATAAAAATATTTAGAAAATTATTTATATAAAATAGATTTCATTTTTGAACTCAGAGCATCGATATTCTGTTAAGGTATTTTTGGGGGATTTTTCTGAAAAAAATGATTTTTTGGTGAATAGTGTATTTATTTAAAAATTAAATTAAAACTATTTAGAAAATTATTTTTATAAAATGGAGTTCATTTTTGAAATTATAGCATTGATATTTGGTTAAGGTGAAATTTTTGGTTTTTTTCTGAGAATGTTGAATTTTCAGTGAATAGTAAAAATACAGTTTTAGGGTTTCAATATGTTTAATGACATCATAACCGTGTCATGATGATGTCATGAGATATTTTAATGGTTGGATGACCAAAGGTGATGAATTATTGTATTGGGGGCCCCATGTGGCCTAACTCCATGGGAAATACCATGGGAGAGCCTATGGTTTTGAGGAAACCACTTGTGAGGTGTCCCTTGGCCATTAATGCCTTGTCCCCTCATTTTCCCTATAAATACCCACCCTTTCCTCCTTTACTTTTCACTCCCAACTCTCCCCCAATGAATCTATGGTCTCATTACCTCCCAATGAGCCCTCCCAAGGTTCCCCTAAACCCTCAAGGTCCCAACCATTGAGTTTAAGTGTTATGTTTTAAGGTAAGGGATCCTACCTCTCTCTTTCTTTTCAAGTAATCTCTTTTATGTCATTTCTTTTATTCTCCATGCTCTAATGTTGGAGAATGTTCTTTTATATTCATATTAATGAACTTCTCATTTTTATATGATGAGAGACCCCCTATTTCTCTCATCAATTCATTTTAAGAATGTTTAAGTGGCGCTGTTAGGCTGCTGAATTTTTAAGGGATTCGTTCACCTTTCTCATTTTCCAAAGTTCTACTTTCATGTCAAGTCTTTCAAGTTCCCTTTTATTATGTTGGGGTATGATATCTATATATATCATACTTATATTTTATTTTCATATTATGAGATACCCTATTTTATCACGTCAATTCATTTTGGTTGAAGTTTATGTGGCACCGTTAGGCTGCCGAATTTTTAAGGGATTCGTTCACCATTCTAATTTTTCAAAGTTCTACTTTCATGTCAAGTCTTTCAAGTTCCTTTATATTATGTTGGGGTTTGATCTATATATATATCATACTGATGTTTTATGTCCATATTATTAGAGACCCTATTTTATCTCATCAATTATTTTTTCTTGAAGTTTACGTGATACTGTTAGGCTGCCGAATTTTTAAGGGATTTCTTCACCTTCCTCATTTTTCAATGTTCTACTTTCATGTCAATCCTTTGAAGTTCCTTTTTATTATGTTGGTGTATGATCTCTATATCTATAATACTTATCTTTTATGTTAATATGATGAGAGACCCTATTTGATCTCGTCAATTCATTTTTTTGTTGAGGTTTAAGTGACACCGTTAGGCTGCCGAATTTTCATAAGAGAAATCTAATTTTTGTCTTCCATACATGTTTTTCATTTCAAATGGTATGTCCTTAAAATTTCATTACCATGTTCATATATCCTTCACAATCTGTCCCTCTACTGCTTTATGTGTCATTTATGAATTTTTGACACATGTCCTCTCTTTTTTCAATGTTTTCTAAATCCTCGGAACATAGTCGTTATGCTGCAGAATTTCCGACTCAAAATGTCTCTCTCTTTTTCTAAAGTTATTTTATTTTATTAAGTGAATACTCAAAGCTATATCTTCTATAAGTTAATTCACATATATACCAAAATGTTTTATTTTAAATTCTGGGATTACATACATGAGACCCACCTTCCTTTTCTGTGGGTTTTAAAGTGACACAAAGATCATGTCTTTAAAGTAGTTTTTAAAACGTTATGATTATGAAATGAAACCCATTTATTTTATGACATATGGGTTTTTTATGAAATGATAGATGATGATATATCTGGATCACATGATGATAAAGTAGAATTTAAGGGTGTGCCCTGATGGAACTCCAATTCATTGGGTAAAGACTTAATCTCTAGAGATGTCCATTTTGACTAATACCTTGGTGAATAACCTTGGTAATTTTTATTGACACCTTGTGAATGGACCTTGGTGAAACAGAAATGATTGTCTTTGTTCAATGCTGTAGCCTCATCTTCAAGATATGAAAATTGTTATTTTTATTATGATATGCCTCATGATTTCTTTCTCATTCCATAATGTTCTTTTCATGACCTTATTGAAGTATCTGAAGTTCAAATGTAAAATGTTTCTCTTGTTTCCCTTACTGGGCCTTCTGCTCACCCTTCCTTTTGATGTATGTCCCCAGGTTATGAGATGCAATAATGAACCTAGGAGGAACTTAAGGAGAAGCCTATCAGTTGTTTAAGAAGAATTTTTTATGTTGTTTTCATGTATTATGTTACTGGTTTCTAAGACACTAAACCTTAAAGATCCTCAGTTTTGTGTAATGTAATGAAAGTTTATGTTATAAAAAGGCAGGATTCCATAGTTGGTATCAAAGGATGGTTTAGTTATTTGTGGAAATTAGGATATGAAAACTTTAGGAAGAACCCTTTATAAAATTTTAAATATAGGAAAAAATCCTGGTATTTTGGTGAGTATTGAGTAAGAGGTTTCCAAGAAAATACATCCTTGTCTGGATACGAGCAGGTAGAGGTGGCACTGGCACAGATGTACATAGGGGTAAAACCTGAAAACACCGCTTTGAGCTAGACTCAAATGGGAATAGGTACACAACAACGGGCCTTGCTGTACTCTTGGTTACGACACTCCCGGGGGATATTCATCAGTAAATTCATAAGCTTAGTATGAACCATTGTTAAAGGAACAAAGATAAAATAAAATAAAGATTCACATAAAAATATATAATCATGGATAACCTAGTTGGGAACCTAGGGGATCACATGTTAGGGTATACATTTCTTCTGCAAGTTATCCTTCTATGCTTTAAGTTCTTTTTTATGATTATTGGATAAGTATTTAAGCCCCTAACTTTACTTTCTTTTCATAGTTAATGGTGGGAAATGGAAGAACAGGTCCCAACAACCAATGTGATAGGAAATTTGACAATTTCCAAAGTAATATGACAGAGATGATTAGGGGATTAAAAGATGATTATTATTTTGGAAGATGTTCACTATTTTGGGAACCCTATTTGATCGAGGTAAACATATTACTATGGTATTTTATTTGAGGAGTAAATGTTGACTTATATTTTGAAGAATCGATGAATTTAAGGTGGACTTATAGTAATTTAGGTTACTTAATGAAATGAATAACCTATCTTGGGGAAAATATGTTTAGGTTAGCTACCATTATTATAAGATGTTAGGAGTGGTTGATGTTGTTTGGAGATGAATGATGAAGTTTATTTTGGAAGACTATGTTATCAAATACTTCTTGTATTTCGGTTTCAATCATTGTTTGGTTTATTTTGAGGAATTTTAAGGACAGTTACTTATTGAATGGTCTATGATGAACTTTGGGTAGTACCGTGGAATTTTGAAGATATAAAGAAGTTTCCCTTTCTATGGGATTCTTTCTTTATGAAGAGTTTTTTTATCTGACCCTTTCTATTTTTGTGATAATAGAAGAAATAGATAGTTAATATTTAGTGGATTATGTGATTCTCTAGAAGATTATTCATGCGCATTGATGAGACCAAGTAGTTTTGAATGCTCTTCGTTTGGAGAAAGGATTAGTTATGGTAGAAACTTATTAAAGGATGAAACTCTACATAAAGGTAGGTATATTTCCTTATGTATTTATTCTATGTAGTAAATTAATTCATCAAAATTATTAAAAGGAATGTAAAAGAAAAACTTTGTTGGTTTAAGTTTCCTATTGGGTAATCGAAGACCATTTACACACTTCATAAGTTTTTGATTTTATTTTGGTTAAATTTCTCCTAATCATGTTTTCTATCACTCTCCCTCAGAACATGAACCTTTTTTTCTTCCATATCCATGGTTTTCTACATGGAATCCTAGTATGGGTTAACTCGGGTGACCTTTGTACATCCCTTTTTCCTTTTAAATTAATAGTTTTACTGACTCGTTTTCCGATGTGGGACTTTCAATGAAATTTCAAAACACAATTTGAAAAATTGTGAGGACACAATTTCTTAAGGGGGGAAGATTGTAACAACCATAAATTTTGAATAAATCTTGTTTCCTAATTTTGTGTGTTATTTTATTTTTTTACTCAACAAAACTGTTTCATTTGATAACATGAGTATAATTAAAATGAGATCGTTGGGTTTTGACTGTTATATGACCATTGGTCAATATGACCACTAGAAACTAAACGTTTCGATTATTGTCTCTAAATACAAGTGATCTTGGTTAATTAATATAGAATGAAGATTCGATGGCCTTATCCAGTAGTCTCGGGCCAATCGAAGCCCCTCTAACGGAACATGGGAAAGAGGTAGCACCACTGGGATTTTCTCTGGACCAAACCCAAGATGAACATAATTGTGTGAATCTAGAACGGAACCGCCTTCGCGAGAAGTTCAATATGATAGAAATGACTACTCGTGCAATGTTGGCTGAGCGGCCCTCATATTCTCTCACCTTAGCACACCTTACAGTTAGGTCCTATGCTGGTGTTATAAGGGGCTATGTAAGGAGACTGTAACTGCATTGTGTAATCCTTTGTTTTAAATAAAAAATTTATTTCTACTTTTGATGAAGTTTATGAATTTTTAAATGTCCGGATAAATATAGTATGCATATTTTTGATGAATTTTAGAGAACTGATATTTTAAAACTGTTTATGTAAACCTTAAATAATTAAAAATGTGTAATGATTCTCAAAAAATGGTCTTCTACAATTATGTTCAATACGAAATTTAGAGTCTAATAATATCAACTAAATTTTTGATGAATAGTAAACTATGAATAGTGATTTTATGCTTAAGATTAGTAATGTGACCAAATGGATTAGTAATCCCACATAAAGAAAGTATTAATATAATCTAGGAACCTTGATTAAGTAATATGATTCAATAAAATTGTTAAATAACAGTTTCATAAATTATTAGTCAAGTATTAGTTTTTTTTGGGTGAATAGTGTTTTTAATTAAAAATTAAATTAAAAATCTTTAGAAAATTATTTTTATAAAATGGATTTAATTTTTGAACACAGAGCATCGATATTATATTAAGGTAATTTTTGGGGATTTTTCTGAAAAAAATGAATTTTCAGTGAATAGTGTATTTATTTAAAAATTAAATTAAAAATATTTAAAAAATTGTTTTTATAAAATGGAGTTCATTTTTGAAATCAGAGCATTTATATTTTGTTAAGGTGAAATTTTGGGTTTTTTCTGGGAAAGTTGAATTTTCAGTGAATAGTAACAATACAGTTTTAGGGTTTCGGTATGTTTAATGACATCATAACTGTGTCATGATGATGTCATGAGATATTTTAAGGGTTGTACAGCCAAAGATGATGAATTATTGTATTGGGGGCCCCATGTGGCCTAACTCCATGGGAAATACCATGGGAGAGCCCATGGTTTTGAGAAAACCACTTGTGAGGTGTCTTTTGGCCATTATTGCCTTGTCCCCTCACTTTCCCTATAAATACCAACCCTTTACTCCTTTATTTTTCACTCCCAAATCTCCCCCAACTAAGATATGGTCTCATTACCTCCCATAGAGCCGTCCCAAGGTGCCCCCAGGCCCTCAGGGTCCCAACCTTTGAGTTTTAAAAGTTACGTTTTAAGGTAAGGGATCCTACCTCTCTCTTTCTTTTCAAGTAATCTCTTTTATGTCGTTTCTTTTATGATCGATGATCTTATTTTGGAGGATGTTCTTTTATATTCCTATTACTGCACTTTTCATGTTCTTATGATGATATACCCCCTCTTTCTCTCCTCAATTCATTTTAAGAATGTTTAAGTGGCGTCGTTAGGCTGCCGAATTTTTAAGGGATTCTTTTACCTTTCTCATTTTTCAATGTTCTACATTCATGTCAAGTCTTTCAAGTTCCCTTTTATTATGTTGGGGTATGATATCTATATATATCATACATATATATTATGTTAATATTATGAGAGACCCTATTTTATCTCGTCAATTCATTTTTGTTGAAGATTAAGTGGCGCCGTTAGGCTGCCTAATTTTTAAGGGATTCGTTCACCTTTCTCATTTTTAAATGTTCTTCTTTAATGTCACATCTTTAAAGTTACTATTTATAATGATGGGGTATGATCTCTATATCTATCATACTAATATTTTATGTTCATATTATTAGATACCCTATTTTATCTCGTCAATTCATTTTTCGTGATGTTTAGGTGATGCCGTTAGGCTGCAGAATGTTTATGGGATTTGTTCACCATTCTCATTTTTTAAAGTTCTAATTTCATGTCACGCCTTTCAAGATCCTTTTTATTATGTTGGGGTATGATCTCTATACCTATAATACTGATCTTTTATGTTCATATGATGAGAAACTCTATTTTATCTCGTCAATTCATTTGTTGTTGAAGTTTAAGTGACGCTGTTAGGCTGCCAAATTTTCATAAGAGAAATCTAATTTTTGCCTTGCTTCCATGTTTTTCATTTCAAATGTATGTCCTTAAAATTAAATTACCATGTTAATATATATTTAATATTCTGTCCCTCTACTATTTTATGGGTAATTTATGAATGTTTGACCCATGTCATCTCTTTTTTCAATGTTTTCTAAAACCCCAGAACATAGTCATTATGCTGCAGAATTTCCGTCTCAAAATGTCTCTCTCTTTATCTAATATTATTTTATTTTATTAAGTGAATACTCAAAGCTCCCTCTTCTTTAGGGGTATTCACATATATACCAAAATATTCTATTATAAATTCTGGGATTACATACATGAGACCCACCTTCCTTTTCTATGGGTTGTAAAGTGACACAAAGATCAAGTCTTTAAAGCAGTTTTTAAAACGATATGATTATGAAATGAAAACCATTTCTTTTATGCTATATGGGTTGTTTATAAAATTATTGATGATGATATATGTGGCTCAAATGATAATAATAAATAATTTAAGTGTGCACCCTGATAGCACTCCAATGCATTGGGTAAAGACTAAATCTCTAGAGATGACCATTTTGACTGATACCTTGGTGAATATCCTTGGTAATTTTTATTGACTCCTTGGGGATGGACCTTGGTGAAACAGAAATGATTGTATTTTTTAAATGTTGTAGCCACATCTTCAAGTTATGAAAAAAGTTATTTTTATTATGATATTCCTCATGATTTCATTCTCATGCCTTAAAGTTCTTTTCATGACCTTATTGAAGTATCTCAAGTTCACATGTAAAATGTTTCTCTTGTTTCCCTTATTGGGCCTTCTGCTCACCCTTTCTTTTGATGTATGTCCCCAGGTTATGAGATGTAGTAATGAACCTAGGTTGAACATAAGGAGAAGCCTTTCATGTGTTTAAGAAGAATGTTTAATGTTGTTTTCATGTATTATGTTCCTGGTTTCCCAAACACTAAACCTTAATGATCCTCAGTTTTTCTAATGTAATGAAAGTTTATGTTAGAAAAAGGCGGGATGCCACAACCATGTAACAAATCAAAAGAAAAATTAGAACAAAACTAACATCATAGAAGAAAACATATGATTCTAATATCTAGATTATACATATAATGAAAATGATAAGAAACTATATTCAAGGGAAGAATATTTCCAATACCAATTTTTATAGAATCAATGACTAATGAGACAAATATGTAGGACAAGAGAGAGAAGTACCAACAAAACATCATGTTGCTCAATCAAAGAGTTTTCCCATGTCGCATCCACTATCACCAGTACCAAGCCACCATAGATCAAACCACAATAGATCAAAATGGGGTCAATATTGATGATGTATAAAAGGGATATCTACCTACAAAATTTTTAAATGGTGATTCACTAACCAAACCTACAATGAACTTCTATTATGGATTATATATATTCTACATGTTAAAGAACTATATCATTGTCCACAATATGATTTTTCAATAGTGCATGTGAATTCTATGATTGATGTCCATGAAATGTGGGAGTTATTGTTTTTTTTAAAGATTCACCTCCAACTATGTCATTTGTAGGAGGCCATAGAGAGCCTTCCCCCATCAATAATCTGAGTCAGGGGAGCTAATGGAATTTGTTTAGAGATAACTAAGAATTATATTTCTATAGAGATAGGTGTATAAATTGGGAATTTTTTAAATTTTTTTCCTATTTTATATGGATCCCATTTTCATCTAATTTTTATTCATCCATTCCAATAATTTGTGATCATTGAATTAAATTAAGTGGCGTAAAATCCATTTGTAGAAAATCATTGGTGGAACTTGGAGATATTTTGATGATAATAAAACTCCAATTACTTAGATTCATGTTTTTAATTCATATTCTAAAATTTTTTTAGAACCATGAATGGTTAAATAAATAAAAAATGGATGAAAACAAGATTAATTGTCCCATTTAATCATTGGGATATAGTAAAATCCATGTGTTAGAGATGAAAACAATATTCTAGTGTTGAGGAAATTAATAGTGACTTTTTAGTAGCTACTCAAGAATGTGACATTTGCACCATGGAATCACCACATCGTTTCAAACTCATCATTTAATATTGCCAATACACACTAATTTGATCATATCATGATCAATAAGTATCCATGTTAAATGGTAGAGGTGTTTATTCCACTATTTTGACTGTATCGGATGAAAAAAATGTCAAACTATTTTTTAATTTTAGTCATTATTTTTATTATATTTTAATTCAATGGATGAGACTTGCAAGAGAGAATTTTGAGGGATATAATCCAAGGTTGAAGAATGATAATATGATGAATGGTTTATATAAGGAAGGTTTTCTAAATACAAATCCTATAATTGTGTTATAGAGGGAATCATGAAGATAATGTTCTAAAAGTTAGTACAATTTAAGGGAAAAGGTAGTAATAAAAAAAGAAGAAAAAAATATCTAAAAGTGAAATATAATAGAGGATTTATGATTTTATAAAAATAAAAAAAAATATGATTCTTTTTCTTATACATCAATCCAATACATAGAATTGGTTGTCGATATAGAAACATCATTCTATGTCATGCTACTTTATGAGTATTTTATTAAATGTAAATCATGTGAGCTATGTGTAGTTAATATGTGGAATACTATATTGAAATATATTTCATGTTCGAGAGATATCAAATTCAAGATAATATTTCGACAAATAATCACCGAAAAGGTTTTTCGATGTGTTATACATCTTTGATTCAACTTGTTTTTAGGGATAACATTGGATCTATAATGCTGTGAAAAAATAATCAGTAATGGAGAACGAAAGATGATGGAAGATCCATCAACATTAATCAGTTACACATATGCGGTACATTGAAAAAAAGTCATATGAATATATTTAAAATTAGACTTAGTATAGTGTGTGAAGTGATGGAATCCATTCATTTTCATAGGAGAATCAATGAAATGAATGAATTAGGGTTATAATCCCCAAAAAATAAGAAGTACATCCGAATAGATTAGGATTCTTTAATAAATCACTGTAAATAATTCTTGTATGGGAATAAATATCGAGTATCTTTCAATACTACTTCATCAAGGAGAGTGTAGTTGCTGGATCTGGTGAACATTTATATATGTAGTATAATAAATGTAGATTCAATGAGATGTAATTGATATTAACTATATTTTATTGATTAAGATCATCAAATGGTGTGGTTTTTCTTCTTCTAGATGAATCATAGTGTACATGACTAATTCATGATGATCAATTCCATGGTGGGTTGTCAAAATGGTCGGTTGATAATTTGTCTTCATTTATAAAATAGGGTATAATATAGATCTGGAAAAATAGATGCCTAATATAGGATTAATGGAATCAGTCACGAGAGGATGGTGTCATGCACCAAAAAACACAAAAAAATATGTTGGAATTATGTAAAGAACCTTTAATTATATGTTTATATGCATGATGATTTTGTCTATTCTTCCTATGACTTTTTGGGAGAAGCTATTCTAGTTTCATGAAACCTCATTAAATGATCATTAGCAGTCCTGATGAATATTCAAATTCTATAGAAGATATATTATTATAAACATACATCTTACTATCACCTAAAAATATTTATATGTTTATAATTTTCACATCTATCCAATGAGATCAGGGAGAAGTTTTAAAGGAGATATAATCCATGAGTCATCATCAAATTTAGAGATGAGATTTTTAGATAAAATATTTTTCACAAAAAAGAGAAGAATGGGATCACCATAAGAGATGGAAATTTCTATGAGGAACATACAATTTAAGATATTCAATGTAGTATATTTACTCACAGATAAAGTGTTGAGGAATATTCTTCTGATCCAACACATGCACCAGTAATATTTACCACTAAAAAGGAGGAGGTATCACTAAACTCATTTAAAAAAATCTTGTGGTTTTGGAGGAGAACATTGAGTAGGGGGATTCAATCCTTACACAAAAATATATATAAGAATAAAAGGATCTAGGATTTTTTTACCCCCCAAATCTAATACTTCAAATGTCTAAATATCTTCATGATGAATGATTCCATCATCAAGATATTCATAGTTGGATTGACTATTACTAAATGATGAGGGGTATCTAAAAAGATACTAGGAATTAATATCCCATTAAAAAAATTTGAGTTTCTACATGAAATTATCTATTATATAGTTTCTTTTATGAATGACAAAACATATTATTTTTTTCAACAATACAATGGTAAGAACAAACTAATAAAATGTTTTAGTTTAGGATGAAAAAGGATGTCAGTAGAAAGGATATCAAGAAATAATATTTATTATAAGTCAGTAGATTACATCATATGATAGGAGTTGACATGGATAGGAAATTTTCACTCATGGTGATGATGTATTCAATTGAAATCATTTTTATATTGGTCAATAACATGGAAATAGAAATTGAAAGCATGTATTTGAAAGGAAATTTATTTCATAGTGACCTCTTTGAGTAGATCTACAAGAAGACTGAGGGTTTCAAGGATTACAGAAAAGAAAACCTCCAAAATAAATTTAGGAAGATCTTATATTGACTAAAAAATCCCTTAGATAGTGGTATAATATTTTTTACTCATTTATAGTGATTTTTGAATTTAAAAATCTAGTGGAGGACTAGTACATTTACATTAAAATATTTCAAGATGGTTACACTGTTTCTATTCTATTTTATGTTTCTAACATGTTATTCATTGAGAATAATACAATTAAAATCTTATAGATTATTATGTAGTCACAACTAAACATTTATATAAAGGTCTTTGGTGTTGCTAAATATATTTTTGGGATACTAATATTTGGTAACATAATGAAGAGGTCGATATTCATTTATCAAAAGTAGTATATTGAACTTGTTCTGAATATTCTCAACTTGTATATAGCCAAACCAAGTGTAATTCCTATTCCTTGTCATTTGACATTAATAAGGAGTTCATTTCCATAATACAAGGAAGTAATTTAGGCATTGGAGATGATTCCATACATCTTATTAGTTTAAATATTGAAGTAAAATATATTGACAATGTGTCTAGACATTATTCATGTAGTGGAAATTATTACATGATTTATCTCCAATTTTGGGAAGAAGAATTGGGATGCAATAAAGTGTATTATGAGATATTATAAAGCTATATCAAATGCATATTTATCTATGGGAGAGTTTAACTTATTTTTTAGGTCTATACTGATTAAATATTATCCAGATATACTGATAGTTAGATGTCAACATCATGATCGATATATAATTTACTTGTAAGAGTTTTATATTGAAAATAAGTGTTAAAAAATGTTCCAATTAACCCAAAACATTAGTAGAGTAATTTTTTAATTAAGAAGAAGTAAATGATATTTTGTAGCTATAGATTTATCTATAATATTATAGATTCATCTAAAAGGATTACATGGTCCATTATCATCGTTAAATTGATATGGACTTGATAAATATCTCTTTTTAAAATTTGATGATACAGTACATCGATATTCATTACCAATGGATATGTGAGGGGATGGATAAAATCTATTTTTTCGAGTAAATATCTACGTGAAGAAGATACCAAAATATATGTTTACAATGGTGGTTTATCAAGAGATGTGAGACTGTTATAGAATCTCTAATGGATTGCATATGGAGAGTGAGAATTGATGGAGTTATCCAACTACCCAAAACCATTTCTAATGTTGGTCCACCAATCCAATTTACTATGGACTTCAATCATGGACACATAATATTATACATGGGGAACAATAATTAATTTCATATCAATGGGAGTAATCATTTGTATATATAGTTTTCAAGATTAATGTCCATGGTATGTGGTTGACTTGTTGGAGTTGTTCCAAACCTGACAACTCCCACCATGGCTAAAATAAGGTAGTCCTATAGGTAATTTCTCCACAAATCATCTAATCTATGAGAAAGTTTTTGAATTAGATGAGAGTTCCTTGATATATCCAATTGTTGATTGATACATGTGTAGAGAGGCAGTTTGTAAATCCCTATTCAATTTTGGAAAAAATCATATTTCCTCACATTTTTCTTCCACTATTCCATATCACTCAGATTAGTGAATGCTAACCAGATAATTAGGATGATCTAGATAGAGGAGGTAATTGGAAAATAGAGTTCCAATAACAAAATACCTTTAAAACAACCCACAAATAATGATTGGAGAAAATAGGGGAACAAATAATCTCTAAGACAAAATAAATCAATACACCAGGAAAAGAACCACCACCGATACCAAATTGGTACAATCTCAAGACACAAAAAAACCATCACATATAATAAAATATAAGATCACATATAGTGGGTCTAGTGGAATATGAAATAATCATGTTAAAAAAACACAAAAAGTTGGAGACAGAAGTCTAGAAAGCATAATATCCATCACAGTGGGGGAGAAATACCTAGACTCATAAGGGTATGATTCTGAGAGGGAGATGTGATTACAAGGAGTTAAAACATAAACTATAGTAGAAAAATACTGTTATATTTCCTAGAGATACATTAATAGGAAATAATTAAAGAATATATCTGAGTGATTAGGAAACATGGTGAATATATATGTGTCAGATTTTAGGTTAACCTATTATTAAAAATTATGAGAAAGAAATTCATTAAAGATTTAGTGTTTCAGAGAAAAACGAATGAAATAATATAATTAGTAAATAATGGTTCTATGTTAACTTAGAATTGGGGGTCATATGAGTCAAAAGGGTTTCTAGTAATGGTTTTGAGAAGAATTATTTCAATGTACATCTATCAATATACAATGATAATCTTTTTTTATGTTTATATATTATAATTATATGTGATGTAAAATATCAATAGAAATTAATGAGTCTTATTAAATATCTGATAATTAGTTTAAAATGTCAAATAACCCAGAAATCATATTTAAAAAAAATCAAGATGAATTCAATAGAGATGGTGGATTAGTTTTTTTAGGTATACTTTTGATATTTATAGTAAAATGTGAGGAATTTTAGAAGAAATACATGATGTGAAAATAAATAAGAAAAATTTTTATGTAATATATCACAACAATCAGAATAAGGATGAAGACCCAAAAAAGGAAATACATAAAATCCCAACTATACAATTCCAAAAATAGATCTGTATGAGCTAAAATACATTATACCATGCCTTATAAATCATAAAAATACAATTTTAATCCTTAAGTTCAAACTAATGTCCTGATGTGCTTCACATTACTAATTTCTACCAAAAAAAGTTCTATATATTCCAAAATTCATAAGAGGGTTGTGAAGAAAAAATCTGTGTATGATACCACTATGAATATATTTATGGATTTTAATGGTGGAAACAAATAATTATAGTTTGAAAATACATTTCATAAACATAGTCACTTTGAAAAACAAGGTCACATGAAATAGTTTCCACTTTATAATTCCTTTTGGTTTTCCTAAAAACAAAATATTTTCGAAAAAATAAATTATACAGCTCAAATAAATACATAAATTCATTTGAAAAAATATTCTCAATGCACCAAAACATTAAATTATCTTAAGAATAAGTATAAACAAATTTACATAACAAAATAATGAAACATGGACATAATCATAAAACTTTTAAATCAATCAAGGCACTGAAATCATGGCTATCAGTTATTAAAAATTGACAGATATTTGTAATACACAATATTTCATCTCATGATAAGTTTCAAGTGTTACATAGTCCAAAAAATGTTTCTCTAGACAAATAATGAGGATAATTTTTTTGAAAGATTTCTTAGTCTCACTCTAGCCTAAACATCTAAGGGACTAATTGGAATACATTTTATAAGATCATTGTCATTCTGCCAAAAAATATTCTGTAATATAGAAATAATTTTAAGAGGTCACATGGCCTTCCTCCAAAAGGATCACATGATCATTTGTGAAACATAAACCTTGTCCATATTAGGTACCCAAACAAATAGACACACCCAAGGGTCCTCTTCTTATACTCAATAGAAAACATTTAAATACATAACTTGTTCTAATAAAATAATTCATTTAAAAACCAAATTAATAGACTATTTTCCCCATAAATTATCAGGAATTTGAAACCAGTATTAAACAATTGAATACATTATAAAAAACCCAATAGTAATAATAAATCCTCTACATTCCAATTTTATAATCACATAGACTGCTTCAATTCTAACACTATTTAAAAACACTATTTAAAACATTACATTTACATAACAAACATGAATAAAATTAAACATGTATAAATCATAATTCATAATTAAATTTAATGGAATGTCGAGAAAAAATAATGGAGATAATAAGTTTGATTTAATCCATAAAAAAACAATTAAATAGAAACAACTACACAAATGTAATTTTTAGAACTATTACCTTAAATTGAAATCACCCGATTCCTATTGTGAAGGTCCTTAAATACATAAATAATGAAGTTAAAAAACTATATTCATATTAACAACTCTAGGATCAACCATATGTCTAGATAGTGTTTTAGAAATCCATGAAAAACGAAGAAATGAGGTTGAATATTGGAATGAATGGAGTAATTAGGGAGAAATAGTTATATTTGAATCCAACCAACCATGTATCCATGAATAATTCACCAAAATGGAGTGGGTATAGTCTTCTAGGACACGGGAGATGGCTCTAAATGTGTGTGAGATGAATCTAGGATGAGGATCGTTAAATTTGTTATGAACATTTTTTATAGAAATACTTGTTTTTAATGACCTTTACAAACTGCATAGTCTAGACACAAACCTAGTAAATCCATACACTGATCATTCATGATCCTATGAATCCCAGAAAATCAATATACAAAGTTTTAATTTAATTTAAATGATTGAATAAAATATAGACTTACTAGTCAAGAGAGTCTATATTCCCAAAAACTATGATTACCAACCCCTGACACATGAGAACTCTAATAAAAAATAAATGGATAAATAAACACTAAAATAAGATAGAATAGACATCCAATGGGTGTCGTTAATCTCCCCACAAAACAAAATTCTACTCCAAAATGACATAATTAATCCTAAAAATTATAATTTGAGTGCACTTGTATCTCTAAATGGTAAGACACTTCCATGTGTTGTGGTTATCTCCATCCCACTTCCAAATCACAAGAACCAATAAAATTTTTTAACCATGGATATCCTTTTTCTAATATTATAAGATGCATTAATCCTCCTCTAAAATAGTGACATCATGATCCACCAATAATTTATCCCACTATATCGTTTTAGATGGTTTTGAATGATATATTTTCTACATGGATACATAAAAGGATTCATGAATCGAAGTCACTCATAGTGGAAAATCAAACTAATTGGATACCATTCCTTGAAGTTCTATAACATGGAATAGTCTAAAATAATGTTTTTCAAGATCTAATAGCTTTCCCTAGTGATGGTTTCCATGTTTAATTGGTAAAAACAAAACACCTGGTCACTATTCTCAAATAATATTGGGTTATTAAATCAACCAAGATATTATATATATAGATTTCGAGATCTAACTAAATAGTTATTAATCAATCAAACATTCCTTATCGTCTCCTAACAAGACTTGGGTATCCTAAAGAAGTCTCACCCATATTATCCCAACATAATTAAATCTAGAATGACCTCCTATTTGAACCCTAAAACATGGCTATCCTAGTCGAGGACTAATAACAATTCTTGTATGAACACTATTCTATAATATAGATTCCTCTAACAAGAAACAATAAATTCAAGAACACATTCCTAGAGAAAATATTGGTGTGTCTTTATAGTCATCATAGACAAATCATCTAGTAAAATGTGGTAAAAAGTTCAAAAAATTACATTTCTTCCAAGCCTTTTTGGTGTCAATTCCAAATACAATAAGTAAAAAAAGGATCTCATCCAAAAACTATCATCATGGGCACCCCACGAATCTTAGTAACCTCTCAATCATATGGATGGTCAATATCATCTTCCTTTTTCTATTCTCTAATGGGAAGAAAATTGGTTGACTTGGTAAAATGATAAAATATAACCCATATAAAATATTTCATGTGATATGATCATTACAAAGTCCATATAAATTTCATCGCTATTTCACAATGGATTAAATAGTGGATGCAATATAAAATCCTCTTTATGATTCTCATAATCTTTCCTTTGGTAGGTAAAACATTTAGAATGTTAATAATTATCAGATCCCCACATACAAGGAAACTAGTACCAACTACTAATGGTTAAAAAAATATTTTTAGCATCAAGGTGCATGACAAAAATTTATAATTCCTATTATGCATGACATCCAACATCATATTTAATATAACTACCAAACAAATCTTAAAAATAATATAATAATTAGGAAATAGATTATAATCACTGAGGGTATCCCAACTATTTATATAATTATTAATCTAATAGTTTAATTTGTATAATTACTAATAATATTGAAACAAATTTACATGATTGGGTGAGAACTGCACACTAAACATAAAACCCATTGTCCATACTTTTACATCACCAAAGATATATATGAAAATAAACTCTACTCATCCTTTAATTCTAAAAATTAATAGATTACAAAATTTCTACTAGAAATGTTAGGGACAATGTTCATCCTTTAAGGATAAGATAATATGTAAATAAATAATCTAAAGACAATCTACCTAGTGTATCATCGAAATTTTCATGTTAATTTGGGAAAATATATACATTTGTAAATAATGATTAGAGTAAACTATTAAACTCTTTATAGAGCGGTAATAAATCCATTATTTCAAAGAATTAATCATGGATACAAATTATGGGTCTTAGGTGGGAAATTCCATTCATGTGGGAATGGTTTTTGTGATCCAAAGTACTACATATGGTCATCTTGTACTACCATGCAAACCAACCCCACACCCTAGGTGTCACAATACACAGTATAACCTTCCCTACCTTAGGAATGATCGGGACTATAATTGATTTCAAATGAAATCAAAACTTCTTAACTGAACAATTTAATCCCTCACTCCACTTAGACATTACCCCTTTTATTGAAAGATGTTAATGTATAATCTCTATTGGGTAATTCATCACAAAATTTCATATAATACACATATAAGCACATAATTCTTCTTATATAAGAAAAATATTCATTTGATCCAAAGACATGTCGACCTAAATCATATTAGGATCTACCAAAACCCCATTCCCGGAAATTACAATTCCCAAGACCCTCACTACTTTGATCAATAAATTACTTTTGGTAAACCATTCATATATAATTTGGCCTCTCTTTATTCTCAAAATACACCACATGGTCCCCATTTTCCCCCTCTAACACGGAATAGATGAAGTTGTAATGAATAAAAATGCCCATGAAAAATCCCAAAAAGTGTTAAAATATGACGTTAATCAATTACACAAATAACATAATTTAATTAGTATTGAAATAATTTATAACCCAATACTGTAAAATTAATTACCTGCATTGAAAGGATTCAATTGAAAAATACCACTACTGAACCCCTAACATATGGTACCCATTCTCATGTAGATCATATAAGACTATTGAAAATTTCTGAGAAAACAAATAAGATCATGATTTCTAGGAAATAAGAATTTATATATATAGTTCATCTGATTATGATTATGGTAATATATGAAATAGAAGAGATTGCCATTGTCCTTCAGTGTAAAAAGAACAGGGGATTCCTATAGGGACATGTAGGGATGAATTAATATTTTTGTGTCCATGTCCTCTAAATGATCATTCTACTCAATCAACTAGAACAAACCAATCTATTAAGAAAAAATTAAAATAGGGATCATCTGATAGAGAAAATTGACTGAGAAACCAGCCTATCACTTGGGAAGAAAGACAAAACAAGTACCCAAAAAAACTAAGAAACATATCCATGACCACTAGAAAACAACACATTAAACTCTATCTCTCTAAATCAAATAATAAACTAGAACATTGACATGATATAAAAACCACATTTTCAAAGAGTAACTTTTCCCTCTCGAATCACATATATCACAATCCTAGAATATGTGAGTACACCCATCTGAATTTTTAAATTGGAAATATAAGAAATAATAATAAATATGTTCTTTAATAATAATTAACAACTCCTTTTCTATTATGAGATCTAAATCATCTAGTTTAAACATTGGTAATTCCCAAATAATTTCTTTATTCTCAAGGAAATAATTATTCTATTGTTCCTTAAACGATGTTGTATCTTTCTACCTAATTGGGTATGTTAAAATATAGTAAAAAGAATCATCTCAACTCACATATGCAAGGAGTCTGGAAACAATAATGAGATCAATTAATGAGAATAACTTCAATAAAATAAAACTAAATACACGGAAGATGAAATAATAACTATACCTATAATAGTACATGTCCAATATTTAGAGTCATATGGTTCCATATATGCTACATAATGTTATCCCAACTGAATCTCACACTCATAATTCCATACCAAATGCGAATAACCTATATTCAAAGTCCTCTGGTTCCATGTCCTAGTAGAGATTGAAAGAAGAACTAAAGTTTACCAAGATTCCCACACCTAGGTCATGTCCATAAAAACATAGGGTAATCATGAATAGTATTTCCATACATTCCAGACTAATAATAGACCAATTTATTAATACTATTAGAAGAACTATTTTTAATGTCAATGAATTTTTGGGATCTCCATCCAGTACCCTTAAGATTTTAATCCCACATACTCTTCTTTCCATGTGAGGATCTTTTGTTATAACTAAAGAAAGGAACACAACATAACCTATCTTCTTTGAAATGTATTTCTCTTTTATAACAACCATGTCTACCACCTTACTGTTGTTTGATAAAAAATGTAAAATCAATGACATAATCTCATCATATATTCCTATTTCAAAAAATATATCTTTAATTTATCCATTCGAAAAGATATCGTGTGACAAATGATCTAACATTACAAATTGAGCACTATATCCCAACACCATACTACCTCCTTATTTCATCATTACAAACTCATGATAACTTACCACACATAATTAATCTTGATAGAACTACTAATTGAAATAAATTTTAATTTTAGATGATTTTAGTTTTTAATTTTTTATAGTTATCATCATAGATTCCAAATATTTCATACCTAATTATTCCAATATATATGTAGAAAATCCAACCATTAAGGTCTAAATGGTATACACAAATTGAAAGATACCATCTATATATTACATCAACTTATTAATATCTAGGGCCCACTTAATTACACATAAAATATGCATTTATCTTAACAAACTCTTTAGAATAGTCCACCTCTCATGATAAATCATGACTACCCACATAGCCTATAAACAAGATTATACGAACCACTAACTCTAATACTGAAATATCCACAGTATGGTTCACTAGTAGGACATTATTTACAAACCCCTCTCCATTCCAATATGTGGAACATAATGGTGGAATTGAATAAAAAATAAGTCATAACTTTATTCAATTCCCAATTCAATAACATATAGAATCTATTAATGAAAAATAATCCTCCAAAAATTATCATTAGCATTAATTGAAATTTCAAATGAAACTAGTGAGATTGTATCAAAATTTAAAACATTCCATTGTTATGAATAGTTTGGCCACACAATTAGTCAATATGAATTCCAAGTGTTCATGTTTTACAAGATGTTATAAAAAGGCCACTTGAGATCATCATCATATATACTAATTTTTCACACAGATCATGCCTCTTGTTGTCATCCTCGTTACTCACAATGACCCAAAATAACTCATGGTCTTACTAAGTATCCTACAGTAAATAGTGGAATAAATTTAATTTGATTTAAAAAATTTATAATTGGGAACGAAAATTTAACACAATTTCATAATAGCCTTAGTAACTCATGTTTTGATATGGACAAGATCTCTCCATTAACCCCTATAATCTTACTTTTTTTGTCACCAATGGTCGCATATCTTATCTACCACTGACCCCAAATAACATTCACTAAGAAAATTTTGTAGCTAACCATCCTAGGTTTACCTGACATGTCACTCAGTCTCATACACCACAATTCCCTTTGTGCATTCTTGATCATGAAGGGGTTTTGGAATGTATTAGAGAATAATTAATAACCATTTGGGAACAATTTCACCCTCAAACACATAATATTTCTAAAACATTAGTAAGGAATCCAAAACAACTAAATGAATAATATAAAAAAATATAATCATTCAGCAATGTAATTCTATGACAACTAATATACTATAACATTACATTACAAGTTTTAAAGAAGTCATATGCACATGATATACAAATCTAGAATTTCAAAAATAAAAATTCAAATAAAACCTCAAAAGTGAAATACAAGAATTCCATAATAAAAAATCCAAGAATTTCCCTACATATGATAAACTCAGGGAGAAAACATCTCTTATATCAAGAAAAACCTAGAAAATGGTAATTATGAAGAGTCTCTTCATTACATTGGGCATTTCCCTTTACCGTTGTATTACAAAACAGGTTTTGCATATGCATAAAAATATGAATGGTTGGTGGCACAAATCCTTGCAGGATATGACTATGAAGCAATATATACAATTTAATTATAAAAAAAAAATAAACTTCTAAGAAAATTTTTACGACCATGTTCACTTTTTAATACAAGATTACTTGAAAACTTTTATCCATAATCATTTTAAATGTGGATCAAATGACCAAATTAATCCACCCAAAGAATCATAATCAACACTCACACTCAAGAAATACACATGAACATAAGCATAAACCCAATCACGTAACCAAAAAATAGAACATGAGTTATAATTACTCAATCAATCATATAAGCAACTTCATAAAAAACGTGTATAAAAATAAACCTATAATAAGTAATATAAAACATGGGATATAACCATAGTGGTCTAATTTATCTTAGTCTAAAACAAGGTTTTACAGTCTGTTATTAAATATAAATAATTTTGGATTTTATATTAGTTTTACTTACACCCAAATATTAAGGATCTCACTAAGTAACTTGGTCAATGTTTCAGAATATCACTTAGTATTCATTCCAAAGGATCACATAGCCCCTTGAACAACATTTTAGGATCTCACTCATGCTTTGTCCAAAAATATCACTCATTCCGTTGGGAAACATATTTCTTCCCTATGTAATGTACACCCATACTCAATTAAAAGAATCCTTAGTTTCTACTCGATGTGAAACATGTAAATATATAAAATGTTTTAATAATATAGGCTAATGAAAACCTATTTTATAATCCTTTAATTCCAAAATATATATTAAATTTAAAAAAATGTAATACATATTAAAAAACCTTTCAAAAACCATTTGAATGCATCAAACCTATTTGATCAATTTCAATAAACACTTAGAGGAAATGATAATAAAATCCATTTGAAACCCCACATTAAAACATCAAATTGCATATGAAAAACATGAATCACCAAAAAATGGATAAAAATTTAATAACCAGTCAATTTAGTGGAAATTTGATATATATAAAAAGTAAGAGTTAGTGAATGAGGGTTTATCCACAGAAATTGATCCTAAATAGAGACACCAACCACAAAATAATTTCTAAAAATGTCATGATCAATAAAAAAACAATACATTCATGAACTAAAGCTACTATCACACATAAAACATAAATAAATAATCCAAAATCCCAATTGATAACCCAATTCTTGGCTAAGGGTAAGTATATTATTTCAAGCATCCATGATGATTGAATAACCATGGTATAATATCATAAAATATGGGTAAATCATAAATAAATAAACATACCATCTATAAACCCACTATGAATTCACATAGAATATAATAAAAAGGATAGGGGAGAAGATCCAATGGTAAGTGAGAGGTCATTACAAGTATGTGAGAATAAGTGAGGCCATTTAGAGCACAATATGTCAATGATATTTTGGTAAAAATATAATTTTTAAGAACCTAGACAAATCACCTAGCTTGTATGTAAGATTTTATAAAAATTGTTCTAATCTTGTGGGAGAAACTACCTCTGAAAAAAATAAACATCCAAGTTTCTATAAAACTGATATGGTTAGAAAGGTGTTCTCAATGCATGAAAAATTAAATTATCAAGAAATTATGTCTCTTGAATTGTTTGATGCATTGTTAGAAAAATTGTGTGACATCCATGTGCTCGAGTCTACATTCCCTAAAAAATATGATTTGTGACCCCTAAATCCATTTTAGTCCATGAATATATATATATATATATATAAGTAAAAACACCAATATCAATTACCATAAACATGACCAGTGTCATAGAAATATTCAAGGGTCAAAGTTTGAAATAAATGTATATATCCTTATGTTGACATTGTATCATCTATTCCGTCAAAATATTTAAAATTTCCTGATAGATTACATTGATATGGGATTTTCATTGATTAAATGTATTCATAAACATATACCAATAATTACATTGTTCCTCTACAACATACATGATAAATATTTCTGTTGTATAACAATATGCAATTTTAAACATTTAAAATAATATTGAAATTTGTTATCAACTCTTCATCATCTCTTCTCCTTAACATTAATTCTATAAAGCTTAAAAACTGCACACTAAAAATATATTAAATAACCCTAAAAACATTCTTCCATATATATATAATATATTATAAAATATATATGAATAATTTTTCATTATTTAATAAGAAAAACACACTATCACACTACATAATGGTTGTAATAATTCTTCAATGTTTTTTATCAATAAACACTATATGAGGTTTTCAACATCATGAAATCTCGAAGATGATTTGATAGATTTATAATGCTTATCTATAACTATCTCTAAATTCACTCCATATATATAATCATGACAAAATACTTCACAACACACAAAAACATCACAATATTTCCTCAACCATTCAATATTGAATTTTTAATTAAAAATTTAAAATGCATGTTGAACTTTTAAAATCATCCACCTCAATTTTTTTCTTTGAATTAAATAAATTACATTCAATATTAGATAGGGAAATAAATTATCAAGTTATAGTAATCCAAATTATAACCATATGTTACATAATAAATATCTCTCAAATTTATATTTTTATAAGACAATAATATGTTGAGATAAGTGTAGTGATTTTTTAATTTAAACTATTCTGAATTTGATGAAAATAATTAGACAATTAAAACACAGGATATAACTTGTAATTTTTATTTATTATTTTTTCCCATTAGGTAAATCATGGATCAAACTTTTTATTTTTTGTGGAATAACACAATATAGAATAAAATCAACCACAAATTATGGATTGAACATGATATAGTGTGTTCTAGTTTTTCAACCTTAATTAAGGACCACAAAAAATTCTTATTTTAATTATTTTGATTTTTTTTAAAAGTATTTTTACTATTGGTCAATGAGATTAATGGTTCATGATTATAAAAAATAACTGATTCCATGGTGTAATTTTGCTTCTATACACACAACAATGTGTAAAATGCCATTTCATTATGGTATGGTGTTTTTTTAGGAAAATAAATATTTTGATAATGTCAATAAGAGGGTTCATGGTGAATTGATATTTAGATGGAAATTTTTAAAATTAGTACATACATATGTGGGTTTTATATATTTTTATATGGTTAGGTGGGATTTTGGATTTTTACTTGAAGTTTATAGGAGTTAGTCATTATGTGGGATGGTTGTTATAGTGAACATGGGAAATCATTCTATTTCATATGGTTTTTTGATGCTTATAGAATATTTATGAAGAGTTATGATTGGTGTAGGAGTTATTATACTATTATTGTGTTTTTTTTTCATTAGGTAACCATTCATGATTCAATGTGTAGTTGTGATTTATTTGTGCTACAATGGAGAGTAAACATAACAATATAGAATATTGGTCAAGGCATAATGTTTCCATATAATGGTTTATAATTTTATTAAACGTTAGTTTATTCTTTAACAAATTCTTATATATAATTTTAATGATTATAGTTTTTTATTTAAGTGATACAATATTTTTTTAGGATGTATGAAACATCTACAATGTACCCATCTCTTAATGTATTTCCTCACTTGTACTACAGTTTTGATTATCCCTATTAATCACACATTGATGGATAAAAATTTATTATGATGATGGAAATACATAATAGAGAGGATAAGGTATGTTAACACATATTTTATAGATTTTCTCTTCTCTAACCATTGTTCTGGTGTAATACTCATTTTCAAGACTATTTTTCTGATTTGTTGATTTCAAGAAGTTTTATCAAGCCCAAGTTATTATATTATATTAATAAACATATATAAACATGAGGTAGGTTTAACATATTGTATTTCAACATATTTTATGTTTATTTATGTGTTTTTAATTTCTGAACCATCAATTCCATGTTTTCAAATTTTTTGAAGATTTTAGGTGAGCCTCTAATATTGTGATACATTTGGGTAAATCATTATAAAAGTGAATTGGGTATTCCACAAACAGATTGAATATTTTATTGATTCGTATTGAATACACTTAAAAAGGGTTTACCTTTTATTTTTCATACAATGTAAAAAATTATGTCCTTGTTTTTGGGTAAATTAGAAATTAACTAGGGTGATCTCTGGTAAGTGGAATAGAGGTCCCCATCTAGACTACACTATGATAATGGTTCTAGAAATTTTTAATACTTCAGAATCATGTTTAAAAGGATTTTAAAATGTTCAAATGAACATATATCTCTTATGGATATAGAGGAGTAGAAAATGTGAAATGGGTCAAGTGAACCATGAAATGATATTTGGAAGGATACATTTTTAAAATTGATATAGAGAAGAGATTTCTCCCCTCATTTGATTTTCCATGTATAAAATATAGATAGTAAAGTTTTTTAATTCCATTTTTTGAGAAAGGATTTTTTTGAAGTGATATAAGATTATGGTATTAGAATTAATCTATATTTGGATGTATTAGGATACATGGATAATGTATGAATGTTGGATTCATTGGGTGGTTGTGTAATGTTTATGGTCTTAAATATATGGATTGGATAATGTGGGTAATCCTCCAATACCAATGTGGAAATGGTTAAATAGAATGTAGTAGAAAGGAATTAAGAGACCCATGTGAGGTTCCATAGGGTATTCTTGGTCACTATAGATATGATGGTAATGAGGTTGGTAATTTATTGTATTTCATTATGACATTATGTGTTAGTGCATGTGGGAAGAGGTGAATAATGTGTCATTGTGTAAAGTTAATACCAAAGGGTTGGGCTTGTGTTTAGAGAATGGAAAAAGTTATTGGAAACATTTTGAGAGTTTTATATGTGTAATTATGAATGATATATATATGTTTAATGAGATTCATGAATATAATATTTTTTTAGTTTTATGTGTTATCCTTTATCAATAGAGATCTATAGAATGGTCAATATCAAAAAATATTTTTCTTATTCATATTACATGACCGCGTTTTTTATCTCTTATTATAGAATTTTTGTGAAATATTCATTGTGATTGTTATATATATTTTCACATACCCTGTTCCCCTTAATCCCACATTCTAGATTTATTACACAATTTTATTATGATTCCCAATTTGATTGCTGCATGGTATTGCTTTTTTCTTAATATAACCTGATACATTTTTTCAATATTATTGATTTAAAAAGACAAAGTAGTTTTGTAAAGAGATATACAAGGAATTCATAGGATTATGATTTTTTAAAATATATAACCCCTATGTTTTCCATTCATATGTGATGGATGTATCACTATAAGATGATCCCCTATCACTATGTATGCTTAATAATGAATTTAATTGGATCACTAGAATCACTAAAAACATATGGATCCCAATAATAAGATCTATAGATACTATGTACATAAATTAATCCCCTCGAGTGGAACCCAAAAATTTTATATGCCATTGTCCGGTTGTATCATTCCTCTGTATGATAGTATTCACAACTATAGTCTATATGATTTACATTTTACTGAAATTGGATAAAGTAAGTTATATAAGGATTTGGGGTTCTAGAGTTTGGATTCAAAGATATAAAGTTTTTTAATTCATTATGTGTGAAAGTTTTACTTATATTATATTCAATTATGAATACCATATTATGACATATATTATAAACAAAATTTGAGGTTCCCTACATGTTGATAACTTGCATGGTCACTCTAGTTACAATGATAACATTATGTGTTATTTTTGGTTGACAAGTTACAAAGGGAATAAAGGTTTAAACGATAGACGAATGGTTAGGAGATAACTTTATATAATGATAAATTATTTTCAATAAATGACATTATAAATAATTTGGTTATTGTATATTCGTATTTCAATCATAATTGGGGGAAATCCTTGAATATGTGATTATATATTGATCAAGAGATAAATTTGTATATAGTACATTGATGTTTATTATTATAGTTGTTTTTATAATAGTTGTAAATCCACAAACATTGTATGATTTTATATTATGAATTTATTATTTATATATAATTATATTTTATCTAATTTTTATACCACCCCACATCGGTTATAGATTCACATATCTTGTTAATAACCTATCTAGTATGAGGAGGAAAACATGACTTTGTGTGCCACCCCATCCTGGTACATGTGCTTAAATACTTGAGTTGGGGTATTGGAAAAGTATATCAAATTATTGATAGGGTATTGTTGGAGTTAATAATTGAATTTTTTCTTTGTTGTAACAAAAAACTTTATAAATAATGTATAACTTGACAAATATGGATTTTCGTTAAATCTATTTTGGTGTGTGTTGGTTATTTATAGTTTTAATCATAGATTGATGTGTAATTTACACATGTGTTGATGCCTAATTTTTTATATATAGTTATTTTTTAAATTTTCATGCTACATTTGAATGTGATATATATTTTAAAAATGGGAAAATGGTTTAGTAAAATGTTTCCATAAAACACTTTTTTGAGAAAAATTTTTGGTGATAAATTTCAATTAATTAATGAAAAATAATTAGTGATAAAATATTTTACCAATTTACTAATTCATGGAGAAATTATGAAACATAACCATTGTTATGATTTCATGTGTTCTATTATGATTTTATTTATATTATAATCCCTATAGATGATAATGATATAATGAGATGATATAGTTGTGAGTTGTCTTTTTTTAGGATAAGGAGTTGTGTTCCTCGGTATGCTGTTTGATTATAGGGTATATTAGTTGGTCGGGGGCCCTTGAGTGGGTCAATATGGACGATTATATCTCATAGAACAATATATGTGGATCTTGAGTGTGGTTTAAGATGATTATGGGGATGACATTGGTGTTTTTGTTAGTTAAATGGTCAATTTTATGTAATTGGTAAGTGGGATAGTTATTGTTCACTTTCATGAAGGAAATATTGGTTGATTGTTTCTCTATTATATGGATAAAATCATGTGGTCAGTTTGATCCGTACTCGGTGTATATGTAAGGAATCAACCAAAAACATTGCATAATGTTTCCTACTAGTCAATAATTTTAATTATTTCACCTTGAATAACTTTTTATATTTATATTTTTATAAAATTAAGTCAAAATACGTACATTAATAAACTATAAAATTCAAAATGGAAACTTTTAATTGGTATCGATTTTATCATTATAGAAAACACTTAAAATAAAGCATGATTTATTTCCCTTGATAATATTCAATAATTGTTTCTTGATTTATTTCTTTCCCTTACACTTAAATAAATCATTTTAATAAATTTAAAACGTGGTATGAGCACAAAAATATTGTTAATGGGTAAAAAAAGAATGAAAAACGTTATTATAGTGAAAACATGAAAACAAACATAACATTTACCTTTATCTTTAATGTTCTTTTAGTGCAAGAAATAAAAAAATTCACATAGAAATAAAACAAAATTTTTATAAAAGTAATCCTTATATAAAAACCATAGTAATAAATTAAAAACCCCTTTTCTATAAAATAGAGGATGAAATTCAAATAAAATTGTTAACGTATGTCATACGTAACTATAGCCCAATTAAATCCATAGGAGAAAACTTTTAGTATCTCACTCTTTCTTACATATTAAAACAAGGAATATTACCTAATGAATGGGATCACTATCTTGGAATACCCATAATTTAATCGATAAGAGTCCTACTCCGCACAATATGGGTACACTCATTATATAAGCTATAATAGGATAAGCTGAAGCTATGTAGGCACACCAATCATATAATATGTAATGGGGTCACAAAACTCTATCTGTGAACACAAATTTATCATGTATAATTCACATGTATCATATTAAGAATTATTTCATTATTATTTCACTTTTTAATCATAAAATATTTGAAAAAATCTTTTAAACTCATATGATAATCACATTTGGATATAAAAATACACATTTCTTTTGAAAAACCAATTTTCCAAATAAACATTTCCTTTTATTTTGAAAATAAATTACCAAAATAATAATACAAAAAAATAAAATGAATTCTTTTATATTGATGAAAACATGAATTCTCTTCGTGAAATGTAGAAAAATAATAATGGTCACAATGGTAGAAAAATCCATTTTCCCCATCTTCATTAAAATAGTACATTCCTTTTGCAGTTTTTCAAAAAGATTCTTATAAAATATGTAAAATGATTACTTTTTAATTTTTTTAGATAAAGTCAAATAGAAATAAATTGAAAATCATAAATCTAATATTCCCACATAAAAACTTTGGTAAAATAGTTTTAAAAACATGGACATGGAGGAGAATCAGTTGGAAGGAAACATTAAAAAAGATAATTTTTAAAATAATGGTCCCTTAATATTTGGGGAACACATTAATCATAAAAATAATGAAATAATAATATTAAAAACATTAAAGTTTATAGAAATTTATATATTCCAGACCTGAAATTGCAAAATAACATTATATACACCACATAAAAGAATATATTTTCATAACTTTAAAAAAATGCCTTAATGAATAGAAATAGAGAGGATGTTCCTTACCTTTGGTACAACTTGTCATGTGTTTCTATATCTTCCATAATAATAAACATATGTAAATTATTTTCTTGCTTTAAATTTTTTTTAATGATTATTAATCAATTTATTTCAATTAATACAATTTAATATATTATTACATAATCAATAATTTTTATGAAGTATGTATCAACGATTTTCGTCATATGTGTCAAGAATGACTTGGGTAGTTGGACTATGGTCAATGTGTTCCTTATTTAAAAAATATAATAATAATAATTTTATAGTTTTCGTATTTATAAATATATTATATTTTCAAGACCAATCGTGAAATCTATTTTTGATCAATGAAGTTTGTTATAATCATGGAGGTGGTAGGTTATACGTATGCATGGGCAACGCTTCCATTTTTCAATGATCATTATAGAATGGAGGTAAGTGATATTTTAAATTTCCATAAAAATCATATAATAACCAATGAAATATTTTTTATTTTAACATATTCATATATAAAATACATGTGGTGTGGTGAATAAAAGGGAGTCACATCACCTCATAAAGCGGTAGTCTACATGTACACACATGAAATTATTTCCTTTCAGTGTAAGAAAAAAAAATATTTTATCATTTCATAATTATAAATATGTCATCAATATTATAATTATATCATTAATATTAGATATATTTATTATCTTTACCCTCATTAACTTATATTTAATGTGTTAGTGAAAAAACTATGACATCACTTTACAAGGAAACATTACTCTATACACAAAAGTGACGTTATCTTATCCCTAATGGATTGGAAGATAAAATAGTTATATATGATATAATGACAGAAAAATTTGTAATTAAATTATAAATATCATACATATACATTATATCAATAATCATTACCATAATTGAGTGGAGGTAATGGAAATTTTATGACATCGATTTATGAGGTAGTAGTACCTTATGCACAAGAACAATGATTTCTAAACCCATTTAATAGAATATGAGAAAGATTTATATTTTTACACTGACATAATGAACTGTTAGTATATGTAATATACATATATTTTTATATAAAATTGTTATAAAAATAATTTATCAGGTTGTAGGAAGATGTAATATTAAAATTCTTATGGACGAACATAGCCTCTTATTCGGGAAAATATCTTTGGTTTTCACTCATGGCCTTCAATGGTTTTCTATACGAACCAGGTTATTATATGATATATAGATCCTCTATATTTTGTTTGAGTTCATTTATTTGGACTTATTATGTATTCTTAATTAGATCAAGAATGTATCAGTGGGGTGCTCGGATTGTTCGAATCTCTATACTTCGACCGGCGGACGAAACCACTATGCCACATGGCTAATAAAAACCATGTGGGCAAGTCCACATGGTTTCTCATAACCATGTGTAAAATACAAATGCGAAATATAGGGTGCACAGTTTTCTATAACCATGAACCAAAGTCCACATGCATGTATAATATTTCTACAATTTTATGAAAAGGATAATGTCATTGTCGATGCATGGTTTTTCAGACCATACAACCAAACCATGTCGGTTTTCTCTTATTGCCGAGCCTGACACATAGTGGGTGATTTTTTTTCAACAATGCAGAAAAACCATGTGACCCAATTTTTTTCATAAAAGGCCATTTATAAATTTACTTCTTTAAACACATCACCCATATATTATTCTCTCCTCCAGTATACTGAATGAGAAACTATATCACATTGGAAGAACCCTATTTGGAAGTAAGAGTGGTTCATTGATATCCTAGCCATACAAACTCATATTTGATATCTAATTATCATGTTGGATTCCTATCAGTATTTTCATCAGTCCATATGATTAGTTTGTAATTTTTATTCTCCTTGAGGATACTATTTTGATGCTTGACCATATGATCAAATTTTAGGGTGTTGATATTTTCTTACATTTTCTTGAAATAAAGGCCAATGTGCAGGACTATACTGGAGGAGAATATGTTTATATACTCAAGGAATGTGGTCGATGAATATTCTGTAAATCTATCATCATTTATAAATATATTTTAATCTTTGAACACATAATTTACTAATATTTTCACCTAACATTCATATTCTTTAATTATAATCATTGTTATTGTATTATAGGGAGCATTATATACAAGTTATTCATGTCATTGGAGGTTGTTAACTAAATGTTTCACTCCTCCAGTAGGATTCTTTACTTATTATGACTTTATTAACCACCATCCAGGTGTGGTATAAATTAACCATGATAAGGTAATTTTTTTGATTAATGAATGAATATTTTGATAGTTTACTCGAAATTCAATCTATAAATACATCATGGTCTAGTTATATTATAATTTTAATTTTTGTTGGTTGCATGAACATAAATAACATTTTCATGATAAGGAAAGGAACTGGTATGAACCTAAAAAAATAAAATGAATTTTTTTGTAATGTTTGGATATCCCTCACATGAATTCTCATGTATAATGAATGGTAAAAGAATAAACCAAATTAAATGATAATTTAATTAATGTTATGGATGATTTAATGTCCTATGTAAATTTTTTCACATTAATGAAACATAATAGAGTGAACCAACTGATTTATTAAATGGAATGAGTATTAAAAGGACTAATTGAATAAAAATATATGTAAAATCCTCTAATTTCATATGGACCAATTTTATATTTATAGGAATGCACAGACTTGAACTTTCCCTGGATCCTTGAGAGAATTATTTATGCACTCAGAGGATACAATTTTGATTTATTGAGATAGTTTCAATAGGATATACCCACCTTGGAATTCATTATTTGTATTAGTATGTTAATTCCTTAGATTAGTACTAGAAGTTTTCTTGTTACATTCTGTAGATTATTAGGATTACCCAAATACACTCCTTGGATCCAACATGATCTCTTTAGACATGTTTCACCCTGGATTCACCCCATCGATCCCTATCAGGCATAGCCCCTGCTTACCTTGGAAGAGATCCGTGGAATCTGTTAGAATCATTTATAGAGGAATCACTTGGGATTTTCCCCTTGAATTACACTTGGGCCCCTTCATTGCGAGACTACATGAGACACTTCTATGATTTTGTTGACCCATAAGGTCAAGGATTCCTTAGTTATCCATTTGATCCACTTTAATCGTTATTATGATGTATTTTAGTTTTTATAACTTCTTCACGTGAGATATCCACAGAAAATAAAATTAAATGAATTAATGATAAGATTTATGTTTAGACACTAGTAGAGGCTGAAGTAAGTATAAATTATTTATTTACACTACATTATATATAATTATATTCAGATTCACACTATTTTATATTTTAAGCATAGAATTTATTTTATAGACTCTATTATTGGTGGTCAATTGAGATTTGTCTCACACCCTATCCAGGACACAATTAGTATCTAGGAAGATTGTCTGTATGATGGAATTGATAAGGGGAATCTTTTTTCATTGGACTCCTTATTTACATTCATTCTTTTTTATGGTATCTTGGTAGTAGATGACTGATCCATCAAATGGGATGCTAGATATCTTTTAGAATAATTTTTGATTATTTGTTATTTCATTTATTTCCAACATCCATGTATACCTATTTTCATGTTTTTAATACATATAATTCCATCATCAACTTTTTTATACTTTATTATTCATATTTTGATTTGATTATTACTGATGTGTGTATTTTATTATATTCCCCTTCCAGTTCTCTTTATTCATTATTATTCTTCCACAATTTTAATCCATATATTGTTATTTATTATTTTATCTACTATGAACCACCTTGACATGAAGGGATTGTATCCCCATATTCATAGCATAGGACCTTACCACTAGTCACCCACCTATATTGTACATGGAGGCACACATGAGGAAATGTGGCCCACTGGATTGGGGAACCCTTGAGTAAAAATTGGGGTGGGATGTTACAAAGTGATATCATAGTGACTTTTATTTTCTATTCCTCTTGTTGTATAGGAATATAGAATTATATATTAAGAATATTTTTGAACATGGTTATAAATAATTCTTGCTAGTTTCTAATGCACATTCAAAGTAAAAACCATATTTTTTGGGAATTGGGAATGGTTTCTTTTAATTTTTCCAATTACAGTTGATATAATATCACCATTGGGTGATGCACATGGGTTTTGATATTTGATATATCTTATTGAAATTAACCTTTTCATAGTATAATAGGGAACATTGTCACGAACATAATTACAAGAAACTATAATTCACATTCCATCTATATGACATGCCATATATGTGAATTTCTTTACATTCATTTCCTATGTTGTTCGTGATTGTTGAGTTATACATTTTTATTATATATTCTTATACTACATACATATTCTACATGGAAATGGAATTGGTTATTCAATGTTTCTAAATAAATAAAAATAGTGTTTCCCTATATTGTTTTATGGTAGCATATTAAATACTTGTCTTTTGCCCAAGTCATCTATGTACCATTGGAAAGTACTAATGATTCATAAATTACCTTTTGGGAATAGTTTCACACTATTTAACCTGAAATTCCCCACACATGATTAGGGAATCCAAAAAAATAAAATAAACAAGAACAAAAAATATAAACATGGAAAAATTAATGTAGTAATGACTAATATACTAAAAAATACATTACAGGTAATAATGTAGATATATACAAATGATATAAAAATCTAGAAGCTCAAACCACAAAATTGGGATAAAACCACAAAATGTAAAATACATGAATTCCCCAATATAAAAATCCTGAAATTTTACTTCATGTGATAAATTCAGGGAGGCCAAATCTCATCTTTCATGAAAACCCTAAAAAATGGTAATCAAGAAGATTCAATGAAATGGATGGCGCCCGGCCCATTTACTATCTATTAAAAATATGTTTTTAATATGTGCAAATGAATATGAAGGGTTAGTGGAAAAAATCATAGTAGCTCACCACTATGAATTGATATAAGGATTTCAATCATGAAAAATAATAAATATAAATTTAAAAACATCTTGAGTTCCATGTTAAAATTTAAAAACAAGATCACATGAAAATATTTGACCTTTACAAATACAATTTATTCAATATAAACAGTTTTCTAAAAAAATTTAATGAAGGATTAAATGAAGAAATTATTCCACCCATGAAACATATTCACACACCCACAAATGCAATCAATATAAACATAATCATAAACAACATCACATAAACAAATAATATAGCACGGGAATAATATTAAGATGTCTCAGTCAATAAATGAAGTAAATTCATGAAAAATGTTTATAAAAACCATCATTTAATAAGTAATTGAATACTCAGAATATGACAATAAGGGTCAAATTTTATTTATTCTAAAACGAGGTCTTATATCTAATTATTTAATAAATATAATTTTGGATTTTATATTAGTAATCCATAAGCCCATACATCAATGATCTCACTCAGCATTCATCTCAAAGTATCACTTTTCCCCTCGAACAACATTTTAGGATCTCACTCAGACTTCCTCCAAGAGGATCACTCAGTCCCTTGGGATACATATTCCATGTCTAATTAATGTAACCCTATACACAGATTTAAGGATCCCTAGGTGCCAATCAATGAAAAAAATATAAATATACAACAACTTTCAGTTGGATAGGCTAATGAAAACATATTTCATACCCCTTTATTGTAAAAATATATCTCAAAATTAAAACCATGTAATACCTCTTAAAAACCATTTAGAAACCCCATTTCAAAGAATCAAACAATGTTGATCCATTTTAATATTCACATGTAGGTCCTGATATCAAAATCCATTTGAAACCCTAGATTAAAACATTAAATAGCATTTGAAAAACATGAATGACCACAAAATAGATAAAAACATTTAATCATAAGTCATTATAAAGGTTGTATGATAAATAAAAAAATGACGAGGTTAATGAATTAAAGGTTATCCAAGGAATGTGATATAAAATAAAAACACATATAATAAAACAATTCCGACAAATGTCACCATAAATGAAAAAAAATGAATTCATGTAGTAAAGGTCCACAAACATATAAAAGATGTTGGAGTAATCCAAAATCACATTTTATAACCCTATTTTTGAGAATGGGAGAATATACTATTTCTAACATATATTATGATGGAATAACCAATAATGAATAGGGTAAAATAAGTGTAAATCATAATGTCATATGCTTACCACCCACCAAACCCAAACAAATCTAAAAATAATCTATCACAAAGGATTGAGGAGAATATCCAATACCAAGGGATAAATCTTAACATGCATGGGAGGATAAATGAGGACATTTTGAGTTCAATATTTCAAGTTTATTTTCGTAATAGACATCATTTTTAATAACATAGATAAATCTTATGGATTCATTGTATGATAATGTTAAAAATGATAAATTAATGTGGGAGACACTACCTACCCCAAAAAATAAAAAACATAGTTTTTAAACACTCATACGATTAGAATACCTTGCTTAAAGCATGAAAATTTCAATTATCCTCCAATTACCTCTCTTGCATTGTATGATTCAAGGATAGAAAAATCATGCACTGAATGTGTGGTTGAGTCATCATTTACCAAAAATTAAGATTTCTGACTCCAAAGTCTAATTAATAAACTAATATGTATGTATATATATTTATTTTAAAATGAAAATAATAGTAATCAGAAACCTGAAGAGTTTCACAGTGATATTCGTGGTTCACAGGTAAAAATAAATGGTTATATCATTATCTAGACATTGTATCATACATTTTTTCAAAATATTTTTTAATTACCAAATAATTTAAAATGAGATGTCACTATCTTTGAAAACACACATTCCTAAATGTATTTTAAAAATTAAATTTAGGTACAAAAAAATACCTAATAACATTTACTTTTTTATAATAATATGAATATTTTAAAATTTTAATGAATCGTTAAATCTGTTATCAGCTATGTATCACCTCTTCTTCTTCACATTAACTATAAAAAGTTTATAATTTATTACTAAAAACTACATGATATCCCCTAAAATCATACTTACATGTTCCTATAGTATATCATTATATATATATATATGAATAATTTATCATTAATTTATAAGACAAACACACAAAATCACCACATAATGGATGTAATACTTATTCAATATTATTTCTCAATAAACACTATATATGGATTCCAAATTCCTCAAATTATGAATTTGAATAGATAGATTTATTATGTGTGTATCTTCCTATCCTTGAACTGTCTAATTATATATATTCATGACCCAATACATCACAACACAAAACAACATCAAACTATTTCCTCATCCATTGAAAATTGAATTTCAAATTCAAAATCTAATAAGCACGTTCAACATACAACTTCATCCACATAATAATTTTTCACTAAATTAAATAAATTCATGGAATATTGGATGGTAAATTAAATATCAACCTAGAGTAAGGAACATTTCAACAAGATATATACGTAATAAAACTCTCTCAAATTAATAATTTTATAATAATGTAATATGCTTATATGAATGTAGTGAATTTTTTTTATTTAAATAGTTCAGATTTTTTTGAAAATCATCAGACCATTAATACATGGAATATACCTTGGAGTTTCTATTTAGGATTTTTCACTTTAGGTAAATCATTGTTCATAATTTAAATTTTCTATAGAATAACATGATAATGACAGAAATCACCCAAAATGATGGATTCCCCATGATATAGTGGGTTCTAGTTCTTCACCCTCAGTTAAGGACCACAAAAATTTCAAATTTCAGTTTTTGTGAATTTATCTAGAATTATTTTCTATAATGATCAATTAGATTCCAGTATCATTGTTGTCCAAAATAACTGAATCCATGGTGTCGTTTATCCTCTATATTGACAGCAGGGTGTCAGAAGACATTTCTTTATAGTATTGTGTTTTTAATGAAAATATAGATTTTGATGATAAGAAAGAGTGGGTTCTTGGTGAATTGACATTGAGGGGGGGGGTTTAAATTAGGACATCCATATGTGGTTTTCTATGTATTTTTATACGGTTAGGTTATAATTGGGGTTTTTTTTTGTGGATTTAGGAGGAGTTAGTCTCAATATGGGTTGATAGTTGTAGTGAACACAAAGAATAATGATACAAAATGGGTATTTTTTTGTGTTTTATAGAATACTTTAGAAAAATTTGTATTGATTTAGTAGTTCTCGTACTATTGTTGGGGTTTTTCAAGATTTTATCATTCATACTTCAATGTATAGTTATTATTACATTGTGCTACACTGGAGAGTAAACATTGCACAGTGGAACATAGATCATGATGTAATGTTACCCTAGAGAGATTCCTTATGGTATGAAACCTTAAGGTATTATATAAGAGTCCTATAAAAATTATTTCAATTATATTTTTAATCTAAAAAGTGATACCTCATCAATTATTATGATGTATGAAACATCTTCAATGTCCCCCTTTCTCAATGTTCTTCCACACTTCTACTACACTCTTGATGCTTCCAAATCTTCATATATTGATGGATAAAAATTCAATATGACTAAAGAAATCCATCATAGAGAGGCTATGGAATCTCAATACATATTTCTTGGTTTTTTACCACTCTGAAAATTGTTTTGGTGTAAGATTTATTTTCTTTCTTATTTTTCTGATTATTTTAATCAAAGAGAATTAATGTAGATCATGTTATTATATTGGATGACTAAAAATATATTATCATGGGGTTGGTTTACCATATTATATTTTAAAATATTTTATGTTTATAAATTTATTTTTTATTTTCGATCCATCATTTCCATCTTTTTTATTTTTTTGAAGTGGTTAAGTGAGTTTAGAATATTGTGATATGCTATGGTAAATATTTATAAGAGTGAATTGGGAATGCCACATATGGTTTATAGATTTTATTTATTCATATTGGTTATAATTAAAATGGGTCATACATTTATTTACATATAATTGAAACCATTTGGTCCTTGTATTTGTGTAAATTAGAAATTAACTAGAGTGATCTCTCATAAGTGGGTTTAATGTTCCCACATAGGAGACCCTACGGTAGTGGTTATAGTCGGTTTCAATACTTGGAAATCACACATAAGAGGCTATGTAAAACATCAAAAAACCATAAAACAAATATGGTGGTATAGGAGTATAAAAATGGGGAATTGGTCAAGTGAACAATGAAAATATATTATGAAATATAACATTTTTATCAGTGATCTAGGGAAGAGATTTGTCCCTTAATTTGAGTTTCCATGCGGTACTTGTTGATAGTTAAATGGGTGAATTATTTTTTTTTTGAGAAATGATCTCATTTTAAGTGATATTAGAGTATAGTATTATAATAAAATCCTAATGGAAAGAACTATGAGGTATGGATTGTTTACAAATGTTGGTTACTTCAGGTGGTTGATTAGTGTTTAGGGTATTACATCTATGAATATTCTACTTTGGGGAATCCCCCAATCCCAATGTGGAAATGGTGAACCTCCATTTATTGGAATGGAATGAAGAGACCCATTTGAGGTCATTAAGGGTATTCAAGGTTACTAGAGATACACTAGTAGTGGTTTAGATAATTTTATGTATTTCATTATTACTTTACTGGGTAGTTCATTTATGGAGAGGGGAATAATGTGCCAGTTTGGAAAGATAATAACTAAGGGTTGAGATTGTGTTTAGAGTATGGAAAACATTGTTCAGAATATTATGAGTTTTGTATATGTGTAATTATGAATGATATGTATATATATTATGAGATTCATAAAAACAATATTTTTTGAGTTTTATGTGATATATTTTATTAGAGCGTTATGAATAGATATGTGACAAGTATAATTCTATGAAACTATTAATATCAAAAATATTTTTTCATATACATATAATATGAACATGTTTTCTATCAATTGTTACGATGTTTTTTGGCATAGATACTTAGTGATTAGTATTTATATTTTCACAAACTATGTGTCCATTCATCCCAATTTCTATAATGATTACATGATTTAATAATGACTCAAAGTTTTACTACAACATGGTATTGGATTTTTCGAAAGACCTCCTAGAACATTTTTCAATATTACTTATTTAAAATGATGAGGTAGTTATATAAAGATATATACATGTAATTATTAGGAATATACCATTTTAGATTACATCACCCGTACGTTTTCCATTAATATTTTATGGATAGATCACTATAAGAGGATCCCCCGTAACTTTTTATGACTTCAAATCAATTTAATATGATCACTAGAATCACTATACAATTATCGATCACCAGAAAAGGACCCCTAGATACTTTCTACATAAATTATTCCCCTCTAGTGGAACCCTAATAATTCTATATTCCATTGTATGGCTATGGAATTCCTTTATATTATAGGATTCCCAACCATAAATTGTATAATTTATATGTTACTAGAATTGGATTAACTATATGATATATGATTTTGGGGATCTAAAATTTTCACCCAATGATATGATCCAGTTTCATTCATTCTTTTGAAAAGTGTTACACATATTATATACAATTATAAATACCATATTATGACATATTTAATTAACCAAATTGGTGGTTCTCTACAAGTTTACAACCAACATGGTAACTATGGTGCCTATAATATCATTATGTGTTATTTTTGGGTGACATTTTATATAGGGAATCAAGATGTAAAAGTGATATGAATAGATTGGATATAACATCAAGTAGTGGGACATGTTTTTTTATAAATTACTATATTAATATCTTAGGTTTTGAATATCCTTATTTAAATCATGATGTTATTAAATCCTTGATTCAATGTTCGTATATCGATCATGAGTAAAATTTTGATATAGTATATTGATGTTTATTATTGTTGATGCTTTTATAATAGTTTTAATTCCTTGATCTTTCTATGATGTTATATTATAATTTTATTATTTATATATAACTATATTTAATTTTATTTTTTATAACACCCCTCATCGGCTATAGATTCACATAACTTATTAACAACCTATCTTGTATGAGGAGGAATACATAAATTCATGTTCCACCCAATCCTTTTAGACGTTATGCACAACCTGGGTATGGGTATTATAAAAGTATATCAATTAGTTTCTTTTTAATTTTATGAGTTAATAATTAAATTTTTCACTAGATGTAACATAACACTTTATAAATAATTTATAAGTTATCCAATATTGGTTTTATATTAATTTATTTTCAATGATTTGGTTAATTTTTTATCCCCTCTTAATGTTTTGGTGTGTGTTTGTAATTTATATTTTTAATCATTAATTGATGTAGAATGAGCAAAAGTATTGATGCATCAATTTTATGTATATAGTTATTTTTGAAATGTCTATTCTTCTTATTGATGTTAAGTAGTTTTTAAAAATTGAAATTTGTTTAGTAAATTTTTTTCTATGAAAAATATTTTTGAGAGATTGTCTAGGTGATTATTTTCAATTAAATAATGAAACTGATTATTGATTCTATATTTTACATATTTAAAAATTAATGGTGACATAATAAATTTTAACAATTGTGATGATTTCATGGGTTATGTTATGACTTTATTTTTATTATAATCCCAATAAATGATAACCATATTATGTAAAGGTCGTGTTTTGAGTTTTATAGTGTTATAATCATAAGTTGAGTTCTTTATTATGGTGTGTGATTGTAGGGGATATTAATTTTTTGGAGTCCCTTTAGTAGTTTTATATTGTCGGTTTTATTTTGAAGAAATTATATATTTATCTTGAATTTGGTTCAACATTATTATAGAGAAAATAATTTTGTTTTTGTTAGTTAAATGGTCAGATTTTTGTAATTGGTTAGTGGGAGTGTTATTATTAGCATTCATTAGGGGAATTTTGGTCGATTATTTCCACATTTTATGGAAAAAATCATGTGGTTGTGTTTTTTAATACTCGATGTATATGTAAGTAATCATCCAAAATTGATTTCTTAATATTAAGTTCTAGTCAATAATATTATTTCATTCACATTGAATAAGTTTTTTGATTTATAGCTTCATAGAATTATGTCATAATCTATACATTAATAATCTATATGATAAAAAGTGGAAAAAGTCTAATTATTATCCATTATTTCATAATATAAAACGTTTAAAAAAATAACAATTTATTTTCAAGGATAATCATAATGTCTTTTATCTTGAGTTATTAATTTCCCTTACACATCCATAAATCTGGTGAAAAACATTTAAAAAATTGGTATGAGCACAAAAATCTCATAGAGTGTTAATAAAAGGAATGAAAAATGTCATTATAGTGAAAACATGGAAACCCGCATAATTTATACGTTTATCTTTAAAGTTCATTGAGTGTATCAAATAAAACAAATTCAAATTAAAAATAAAAAGACTTTTATATAAAAGGAATCCATAAATAAAAACCATAGTAATCAATTAAAACCCATTATTTATATCCTTGAAGATCACATTCATAAATCATTTTAAACACATCTCAGAAGTAATTGGAGCCCTGTTTAATCCATAGTATAAACCCTTTAGTTTCTCCCTCATTCATACCTATAAAAAAAGGAACAATACCCAATGCATTGGGGTGAAATTTTGGAGTAACATTACTTTATTATTCAATATTATTACTCAGCAGAATACTAAATAACCCATCATATTAGCTATAATAGGCTTAGCTGACACTGTCTAAGAACTCCAATTATATTAGATGTAATGGGGTAACTAGGCTCTATCTGGGTACACCAATTTCTCATTTATAATGTGCAAATATCATAATAGATAAACGATTATTCTTTCACTTTTCAACGTAATGAATTTGAAAAACTATTTTAAATTCAAAATCAAAACACCTTTGGATATCAAAATACACTTTTATTTCAAACATAAAATATTCCAATTCAAAAAATAATAATTTATTTTGAAAACCCTTTTCCAAAATATAATAAAATAAATTTTAAAAGGGTTTTAAATGAGTAAAACATGAAATATTTACATGAAATCATGAAATAAAATAATGGTCATCATTGCAGAAAAATCAATTGTCACTATAGACATTAAAACTGTACATTCCTTTTGTAGTTTGTCAAAAAGTTTCATATAAAATATGTAAAAATATTTATTTAGAAAAAATTTGAATCAAAGTAAAATTGACCAAAATTCTATATTATAAATTATTTATTTCAATAAAAAAATTCTGTTAAATCATTTAAAAAATGTGGAAAATGATGAAAATTAATTGGAAGGAAAACATTAAAAAGGGTTTTAAAAAACGAAATGTCCATTATTACTTTGGAAACACATTAATCATAAAAATCATGATATAATAATATTGAAAAAATAATAAATATCATAATAATAGATATATTAAAGATATGGAATTCCAAAAAACTATATGTACTCCTTGTAAAATAATATATTGGCATTATGAAAAATATCCCTTAATGAAAGGAAATTCGAATGATGTACATTACCTTTAGTCTGAAAATTCATGTGTGACATTATCTTCTTGAATAATAAACTTAAGCTAATTACATTATTTCTTGGGAATTTTTTTCATGTTTATTATTCATTTTATTTCAATTAATACCATGTTATATATTATTACTTGATCAATTAATTTTAAGTTGTATATATCTCAGTTATTTGTCTTATGTGTCATGAATGACTTCAGTAGTTTGACTATGGTCAACGTGTTCATTATTTAAAAATATATATAATTAAAATCATGTAATAATTATAATATATATACATAAATTATATTTTTAGGACTAATCATGAAATATTATTTTGATAAATGATAATTTTTATAATCATGGGGAAGATATGTCATACGTACGCATGAGTAATGTTTTTCATTTGTCAATGATCATTATATAAAAGAGGTATGTAATATTTTATATTTTCAATATTATCATAAGATAACATATTTCATACATTTTATATTAATATATTTATATATAACATCCATATGGTGTGGTGATTAAAATAGAGTCACATCAATTCCTGAAGTGATTGTCCACATGTACAAGAATGACATTATCACATTTAAGTGTAAGAATGAAAATAATATTTTATCATTTCGTAATTATAAATCTGTCATAAATATAATAATTATTTTATTTATATCACATATATTAATTATATTTACCCTTGTTTACATATATGTAAATTTTTAGTGAAAATCAATCACATCACTTTGGGAGGCACCATTCCTCCATTCACATGAGTGACGTTATTGTATCCCCTATGGATTAGAAAGTAAAAATGGTATATATGATAAAATATTTAGAAAATTTATTATTCTATTATAAATATCATACATATTTTTAATATCTACCTTCATTATAATCCTCGAGAGGTAGTAATAATAATAGTAATGACCACGATTCACGAGGTAGTTGTCCTACATACCCTAGAATGAAGATTTCAGAACCCATTTTACTAAAGATGAGAAGGATATAGGTTTTTCCACTAACATATTGACATATCAAGGCATGGAATATATTTCGGTTGTTATATAATAATGATTTAATAATAATTTCAGGGGGAATTGGAAGAAATAAATGAAAAATGATATTGAAGAACACCACCTCTTCTTTTAGAAACATTCGCTGGTCTGCACCAAAGGCCTTATATTGTTTTATATATGAATCCGAGTTTTATATGAGGTATGGTTACTTTAATTTTTGGTTTAATTTTTTATTTTCGACCTATTTTGGATTTCTAATGAGTTCATAGATGTTTCAGTGGTGTACGAGGAATGTTCAATGCTTGAATCTTTGATCGGTAGTAGAAAACACATGGAAACCCAGTTAATTAAAACCACGTGATATCGTCCACATGATTTCTCCTAACCATGTAAAAAATATCAAATTATTGGTAGGGTACACTGTTTTTTATAATCATGCACCCTTGCCCCATTCTTGTACCATTTTTCTAAAAAAATTTGTATAAGAGAATGTCATGGTTGGAACATGTTTTCTTAGACTGTGCGACCAAACCATGATGGTTTCATCTTTTGTAAGAGCCTAGAGAATAGTTGGTGCATAGTTTTTTCAACCATTAATCCCATCCTTCTGACCTATAATTTTTTTAAAAATTCCATCTATTCATTAAATTCATTAAATGACTCACCCATATCTTATTTTTTCATCTAGTGGACTGAATGAGCTCCACTATCACAATAGAAGCTCCCACCATAGATATAAGATAGGTTCATCTATTTTACATCCATTTAGATTAAAATTTGATATTTGATAATCATGTTGGAATATTCATAGTATGTTCATAGTTTTTCATTTTTCTTCTGATTGACGATTCTATTTTGATGCACAACTATAATACCAATTTTTAGGGTGTTAATCTGCTATTACGTTTTGTTCATATATAGGCCAAAGTAAGGGCATATACTGGACAAGGATATTTTTATAGACTCAAGGTATTCGGTCTATGAAATTTCCATAAATGTATCAAAAATTTTATATTTATATTAATTTTTTATCACTAGTTCCAAAATTATTTTCACATAACATTTATATTTCAAAATTAAAATAGTTTTTATTATATTATAGAAATAATTACATACATTTTCATCATATCTTCGGAGGTTATGACCTCAATGTGGATAACCTATAGCAGGGTTCATTACTTGTTATGACTATATGCACCACTGTTGAGGAGTTATAGGACTTTCCAAATATTATCTAAGTGTTTTGATTTATAAATGAATATTTTTATTGTTTAATTGAAATTAAATCTATAAATATCATTTGATATTGTCATATTATAAATTGTAATTGCAGTTAGTTGCATGAACATAAAAAACATGTCATGCTAAATTAAAGGAAATGGTATAAACCTAATAAATTACTATTTCAATTTATAGTAGCAGTTTCATATCCTTATAATTAATTATAATATATAACGAAAGGTAAATGAATAAACCTAAATAAATGATAAGTAAATTAATTTTATATATGCTTTCATGTCCAATGTAAACCTTGTCACATTAATGAAAGGTTATATAATGAACCAAATGGTTTATTAAATGGAATGTGTATTACATGTAAAAATTACTTAACGATAAATGTAAAAGAATCCAATTGCATATGGACCTATTTTAAATTTATAAAAATGGTCAGACCTGAGCTAGTAATGTATTCTTAAATGAATTTTGTGAGAACTCAAAGGATATTATTCTGATTAATTATGCACGATTTCGATGAATCATACCTACCATGGAACTTTGTATTTGTCTTAGTATATTAATTCATTGGTGTATTATTGGAAATTTGCATGTTTTCTTTAGATTATTCAAATTCACCAAATACACTCCTCTGATCCAACATGATGTCATTGGACATGTGGAACCATGGATTCACCATATTGATCCCTATAAGTCATAGCCCATGATTACAATGGATGAGATCCATGGACTTTGTAAGAATCATTTATAGTTTAATTCCTTGGGATTTTCCCCTTGAATTATACTTGGACCCCTTCATTGATAGAATACATGAGATACTTCTATGATTTTATCAAACTATGAGATCAAGTATTCCTTCCTTATAGCTTGGATCTCTTTAATCATTATTATGATCTATTTTAGTGTGGATGACATCATCACATGAGTTATTCATATAAACTAAAATTAAATGAATTAATGATACGGTTCATATTCAGACATAAGACCAGGCTGAAGAAAATATGTGTTATTTATTTTTACTTCATTACATTTTAATATATAATACATTACATTATTCTAGATTATATTCATAGATTGAATTGTAGAGACGTTGTAGGTCGTGGCCTACTGAGATTTATCTCACATCATATCTAGTCCCCAATTGGTACCTAGGATGATTATATGTATGATAGAATCAATAAGGGGAATCTTCTTTATTTGGAAACTGGATTTACTTACATTCCTTTGCATTAGAGAATGGTAGTAGAAGAACGAGCCAGTGCTTGGGATTCTAGATAGTTTTTAGCTTCTTTTTGGATTCTATTTTATAACATGTATTTCCGACTACCATGTATACTTATTTTCATGTTTATAAATACATAAAATTTCATCGCAACAATTATTTTACTTTACTATTTAGATTTTTAGATGATTATTATTGATTTATGTATTATTTTATATGTTTACCCTGGAAGAATGGTTCCGCATTAGCCTGGAGACTCTCTCTCTCGGCGGCTCCTCCCCTAGGGTTTCCGAGACCCTCTTGGCTGCAAGGATCTTTCCTTCTTTTCCTTATCTGGCCTTCCTCATTTCTGCTTTTCTTCTTCCTTTTCGTTCGCTGGTGTGCTCCGGAAGCCCTTAGCCGCCCTATTCTGCTCTGGCATCACGATTCTGTACGCCTCTTCTAGTTGGCGATGGAGTGGAGGTCTCAAAGAGGCTTTGGGTTTTTGTGGTTCGGCGGACGAAGGGTTTTCAGGTTCTACTGGAGCCGGACTATTTCTAGTCTTCTGCCTCTTGATCGATGTTGGTGTTCAGATCCCTTTAACGCTAAAGCCCTGCTCTGACCGCGGGTTCCTCTACGCCTCTACCAGTTGGATCTGGCATGGGGGCAACTATGATGTTTTGGGATGTGTGGCTTGGCGACCTTTTCTCCTTGCGCAGGTTGTGTCGATTTTCTCTAGTGAAGTAGGATTTTTGGTCTCATAGACCTATTAGTGATTCTTCCTCAAGGTTTTTGGTGAAGGTTTTCTGTGTTGTTCTATGATTCCTTATTCTGTTTAATATTTGTTCGGTGGAAAATCTGTTTTGGTTTCTCGTTTCGGTGCTTTTCGTTTCTGTTACAACGTTGGATGTCGTGGTGGCGAAGAGGTTGGATCTCTTCAGTATCAACTATTCTCAAAGGTTCATATCGTGTTTCATATTGCAAAAGCCTTCTTTTTCTCTGATCTGGTTCTAGGAGGACACTATTCTCTCCAAGGTGGAGATACGTGGAGGTCTTCAAGGTCCTTTGGGATGTGAGTCTAAAGGGGTGGATTCAGGAGGTTGATGGTGATGAAATTTCAATCTTGGGTGGCACGGCTGTGTTTTGGTTCTGGTGATGATGAAGACGATGATTTGGTATTGGGGGATGACACAATGCTACTATGACGGGTTTCATCATTCTGGCGGTGGTGGTCAGAGATGCAGTCAGCGATTCTCTGGTGATGAGGATGATTTCTATTGATGATGTGAAGACGTGATGGATGTGAAGGTTCTACGATGTCAGGACAGTGTTTTGATGATGGCAGTGGGTGAGAATAGAGGTCTCCCCGTGATGAGGATTGAGGTGGGTAGCTTGTACTTTGAAGCTGAATTGGGCAGTTTGTCTGAATTTTGGTTTTGAAATTTGAATATTCTAGTTTGAATTTTGTATGATGGATAGAGTTTTTTTGGCGTGAAGTGGTGGCTCTTTGATATATGGTTCCCACTTACCCAAAAGTGTCTTTTTAAAAATACAAAAAAATGGATTGTGGTGTTATTATTTTATATTACTCTTCCAATTATCTATATTCATTATTATGTATCCACAATTGTAATACATATATTATTATTTATTATTTTATTCACTATTCATCACTATGAAATGAAGGAATAGTCTCCCAATGGACATAACCTAGTCCCTCACTGCTATTCGCCAGCCTAAATAATACATGGATGTACATGTGGGGAAATGTGGCCCACTAGATTGGGGAACCCTTGAGTATAACATAGGACAGAATGTAACTAAGTGGTATGAGAGTGTTTTTTATTCTCTATTTTTTTATTGTTTTGGAATATGGATAATAGATTAGGAATATGTTGTAACATGGTTATAAACCTTTCTTGGGAGTAGATAACCCACATTCTAGGTAAACCCATCATTTTCTGGGAATGGGAAATTGATTCTTTTTATTTTCCCTTTTACAGTTGATATAATTTCCTAGTTGTGTGATGCACAAGTTTTTTGGTATTTGAAATGATTTATGTAAATTTATCTTTTCCTAGAACATTAAAGATCATTTTTACATGCATCAATTTAGGAAGCAATAATTCACATTCCATGCATATGGAATTCCATATAGATTAATTTTTCTCCATGAATTTTCTATGATATTGATGATTGTGAACTTATCCAAGGTTATAATATATTCTTGTAGTACTAACATCTTCTATATGTAAAGGTAATTGGTTATTTAATGTATCTAAATAAATCAAAATAGTGTTGTTTGTACAGGTTTCTTGCATAATTTTAAATAGATATTTTATACCCAAGTTAGCTATGTTCTTTTGGTTACATGATGAGTGATTTGGTTGTGATTGAGTGACTACCAATATCAATTTCTTATGTTTATAGGACACTATGAATTATATGGTGTAATTAACCAAGTCCATCAATCATATAATATGTGTTACATTCTAATAACGAATATATAGGGGGGTTTAATGAAATTAACTGAGTCGATCTGTCTTATTATCAATTTCAATATGATTTTCTATGTATGATGTATTTTATCCGTGGTGCTCAATGAACTGCACCTTCTATGGCTGATTTGAGTCAAGAGTTCCAGCAGAAGCATCCTCCAATATTATCATGGTATGGTGATACAAATGTTGTCGAGTCTTATTTAGAGACCACTATTTATATTTGTAAGAATATATTGTTGCCTCTGGACAAGAGGCTCAAGCTTTATTCGACCATGCTGTATGATTCTGCTAAACATTGTTGAGATGTGATCACTCATGTTGGTCTTTATCAGGGCATGGTCTTCGCAGACCATTAGATCACTTTTTATAATTACATTCCCACTCAGATGCTATGATATGAAAAATAAAATGATTTCATGTACTTATAGTAGAGTGAAATGTCATCCCTATACTATTCATCATGTTTTATGAAATTGAAACACTTCGCACACTTTCCAGTTGATGATGAGGTATCATGAGCATGATGTTTCGAGGATGAGATCAAGTATATCATCCGTTAATAAATGAATATATTTATGCTACCTTCATTTTCTAAGATCATTAACCAAGATCTTATATTTGATAACAATCTAATAAGAGATGATATTATCGATCATAAAGGTTTAGTGTCGAGCCAATACAGTAGTTATTCCAGTAGTATTAAGTGAATCTTTGAGGATTCTCATCAGAGTAATGAAAGTCATATAATCTGTGTTGGAAAAACTATAATATTTTATTAGTTAGGACGATATGGGAATATAATGTATCAGTGTGATAGATATCTTCTTAGGTGTCATTGTTGTGAACTTATGACCTATCATGAAAGATTATGTTCGACCATTCCACCTTCTTCTAGTGGAAGAGGATCCACACCACTCTACCTTCAGGGGAAGGATCAATTATGTTGTATTAGAAAGGGATTTGGAGTGTCACTAGTAGGACTGAATGAGGATTCTGTGTCTATGGTAACCGGACTTTTTATTATATTTACCAGAACTATAAACCGGCTCAAGTTTTTCCAACCATAGAAAACGGTCATGCATTAGGATAGATTCATGACATACATCTCGTACCTGATTATCAGATTTCATGAGCATATTTTTTAAAAGGTAAAATTCTATTAGAATCTATTATTGTATATTCTTTATTCGATATAGGAGCCTCTCACTACATTATCAATTTTTTGGCTATGGAGAGTCTTGTGATGGAAATTAAATTTTTTTAGGGTTTATCACACATGATACACCATTAGGTGTATGTTAAGAGGGTATACACCAAGGAATGGGATTCCCCTTGAATTAGTAAGTTATCCCTTCATATGGGACCTCTTCTTATTCTATATGATGTGCAACAATAATATTCATGGGATATATTGGACAGTTCCATATCATGCCGATGTGGTTTTTTATCACTGCATGATATCATTTACATCAACAGAGGGTGGAATTTCTCTTCCCAAGGGTGAGTGGGAAGTATAATATGTAGAGTTTGACAGAACAATCATTCTTTAGGAGGAGTGAGTACACATATTTCAAGTATTTTCATTGAGGAACCTAGAATAAATCAAAAAAAAATCATCCCATGTTAGATCATTTTATGGATGACATTTCCAATTATTTTTTTGGATTAACACCTAATATAGAAGATGTGTTTATGATTGGTCTTCTTCCAAGAGTATATCAAGTATATATTTCTTTGTATATGATTTCACATACTAATCTCTAGGATCCAAAGAGATATTTAGTTGATTTATAGGACAAGCGTTTTATCTGACCAAATACATCACCTTAGTGTTTAGTCATGCATTTACTTAATAAAATGGATGGAACCATTATTCTATTAATGTATTACTTATGGTTGAACTATATTATAATTATGAACATATATCCATTTCCTCGGATAGATGATCTCTTTGACCATTTATGAGGAGCTAGGGTTTTCTTGAATATCGACCTGACATCGATCTATCATCAGGTGAATGTATAGAATTCAGATATAACATGTACATCTTTAGGAATTTATAATGGTTTAATTTAGTATATCATTTTGAAGTTTTGTCTTACGAATTAAGCTTCCATTTTCTAGGATTCCAAGAATAGGATTCCTTAACCCAATATAGATTCCTTTGTCAAGGTCTTTTTAGACGATTTGTTGGTGTATTTTCACACTCATTGTGACCATGATAGACGTATTGAGATACATTTGAATCCACTAAGAGAAAATAAATTTTATTATATTATTTGTAAGTGCCACTAAATAATTTAAAATGTTCATATCATGAGTCACGTTATTTGGGAATCATTAGTATTAGTTTACCTAGTGAAGGAAACTGTTGCGTTTTCCTAAGAGAATCCCTCTAATGTGAGTGATATTTAGAGTTTCATATGATTAGATTGATGCTACAGATTTTTAATATAGGTGTTATCATGATTTGATACACCTCATACTATTCTTATAAATATAGTTTTGAATATATTATGGTATGTACTGTGTGAGAAGGCCTTTCAGAAGATAAAAGGATGGATAACATTAGTACCAATTATGATTCATTAATAACTCTTAAAAGGAAAAAGAGAGTTATGTGATACATAGGGCATTAGGATGGGTGAATTACAAATGCTATATGATATATTCTTTGGAAAATTGTCTCTATAGTGGAGGCCTCTTCCAAAAAATTAACAAAGACAAGACCTCCATTTTGTAGATTCTATACAAGAATTATGCTACTGGGGAAACTATCTAATGTGTATGATCATTAGGGTGTATACAGACCAAATGATATTCAAGCATATATTTACATAGGGTGGAAGGAATCTCATATAAATAAAATGGGTTAAATACCCTTTCTTTCATCAATATTGAGATTTCCTAAATTCATGGAAAGGGGAAATGCAGTAGCTAAAGCGTTGATTCATAAAAGTGAGTAAAAAGTCATGTAAGAGTCCAATGATAAATATAAAATGACAAAAAAAATTCTAATATGCATATAGAGTTTCATTATAGTCATGAGTGGCATTTTATTAATTCCTCGGTAGTTATAACATTACTCATTGAAAGGTTGAATACTAGGATGTTTTTAGATCATAGGGGATTTGTTTTTTGGGAGTGTATTTCTAGTGGGAAACCATCTTCAGATTCATCTATTGATGGAGATTCCATCCTACAAATAAATGATATTGTCTAGGATCCTAAAAACAAGATAGATGAACGAATTCAAGAGTCCTATGCTCCTCAGTGGGAATTTAATCTATGCACATCAAAGATATATTTTGACATGGATGACCATTATGGGTGGACTGAGATGAAACATTAGAGCGTAGGTTTTATCACCAGGTATTCCACATATGAATAGGTGAAGGCATGTCACTACCATCCTATTGGCCTGTTACATCTATCACCATTCTTCTAATGGAAATTAGAGGAATTTTTAATGGAATTTGTAGTCAGATTACTATGTTCACCTCTTGTAAGTGAGGCAATTTGGTAAGTCATCGATCAAATAATGAAAGTTTCCCAAATTATTCATATATAGAAGACTTTATTAGATGATGAGCTATAAAAAATATATGTCAATGAGATCATACAGATATATGGGGTACCTTATACAATCATTTCATATATGGATTTTTTTTCAAATCATTGTTCTGTTAGGGGTAATAGTGATCATTGGATACACAATTGCTTCTCATCCAAACTTTTCACCCATAGATTACTGGCCAATTTTAATAGAAGATATAAGTGTTAGAGGAAATTATATGGGGATGTTTCATTGATTTATGTTGTTATTGGGATAATAATACCCCTATCATTGATTTATCATACAATAATATCTTTCCAACAATGACTCATATGGATCTATATGAGTCCTTTAATTGTATGCTCGGTTGTTCACCCCTGTGCTAGTTAGAGGTTGGACAGGTAGTGATAATAAGTCATCATCTTGTGCAAGATAATTCAATGAATATTTATCTGACTAGGAAGAATATGTCTACTACTCAGCCTAGATATAAATCATATGTTGATCACCATTGATGCCCTCTAGAGTTTGCGGTCGGGGATTATGTTTTCCTACATGTATCATGTAGATTTGGGAATATATAGATACAAAGGATTGAAGAATACTTTCCTTATCATATTAGTTAGTTTTAGATTTTTTATTGAGTAAAGTTGGTATACAATCAGTTTTTGTTATATAAGAGGTATTTTTACTTGGATGAAATCATCCACGGTTCACAGATTCAACCTTATCTTATTGAACCATTTTAAAATTTTGATCCAATGAGGTTGAGTAAGATGTTGATTCTTTTTTGAGTAGTATCCTATCAACATTTTCATCCAAAGCCTAAAGGACCCCCATGGAGGAGTTTTCACTTTACTATGGGTTCTATATATATAAAAACTTGTGAAGGATAAGACATGAATGTGGGAGGTCAATGTTCATGCCCTGTGGTTGGAGTTGTTCATATATAGTGTTTTCCCACCCTTAGAAAGTAAATTTTTGGATGTGTACCTTTAAGGGAGATTTTTTTAGTAATTTATATTCTATGATGTAGTTATTATTTTTTATATTTATATATTTTTGTCATATTATATATTTTTATTGAGGTCATGAATGTTTTGGGACATGTCCAGGGATTTTTCGAAGCTCAAAACCTTGTAAGGTAGAAGAAATCCTTTCACTGCACGATTAGTATAAAGCATTCCAACCTATCTTTACCATTTTCCTAACCGTGAAAGAAATTTCAGAGGGAAAATAAAGGCACACAACTTTCTATAATTGTGTACCGAAATCCATACACCTATGCAAGACGTCTACATTTTTTATCAATTGAAAATGACATGGTTCGTTTACGGTTTCTCAGACCTTGTGGTTAAAGCATGAGGGTTCCATATTATGGTAGAGCCTCACACATAGTGGGTTCACGATTTGTCCAACCATGGGAAAAAATTTTGAAACCCAAAATGTTGGGGTAAAATGAAAATTCATCCTTTTAATTATGTAAACTCATCACCACTCTCTTATTTTCTCCTCAAATAGACATAATAAGTTTATCTTTCACCTTGATTCCACCTCTTTTTTAATAATATAGGATCATTAATTTCTCCATTTTCGAACATTGATTCTAGATCTAGTCATCATGATGGATTCCACTCACTGTGTTATTTTGTAATTTTTCTTAATTATTCATTTTAATCCAACTCAACTTTACTATTTTGATGCATGATCATATTCCATGTATTCAAGTAATTGACTAGATCTTCTATTTAGATTGGATCTAAGCCCAACTAATGGATGATACGGGATGAGGATAGTGTTATAGGATAAATTTATAATGTCTATGACTTTTCCATAAATGTATCATTGATTATAAATTTCAATGAATGTGCACACACCAGTTCCACTAGGAATTTCCACTAAAATTCATATAAATTAATTATAGACTCTTTTTAATATTCTAAATCCCATTCTACACATGTTCTTAATTTCATTGGAGGTTGTGGCCCCAACTTATTTTACCCCTAATAGGGATCTTTATTTATAATGACTATATGCACCACCATTTGGGTGTGCTATGAGTAATCATGATAAGGTAGTGTTTGAATAATTAGTGTAACATTTTATTTTTTTACGAAATGCATATATCTATATATATGTCACTTCACCAATTTAAAACATAAATTGATTTGTAATTGGTTTAATTAACATAAATCACGTTGTAATATAATTATCATGGATCATCATGTATAATTATTGGAGATGGAAAGAACCACATTGAATGATAATGTAATTAAAGTGATGGATGGTTGGATGACCAAAATTAACATTGCCACATTGATGAAATGTAATGGAATGAAGAAAATGATTTATTAAATGAAATGAACATTACATGGAAAAATTAAATACTGATATATATATATATATATATATATATATACGGTTTCTATTGCATATAGACCTTTTTAATCATTATAGGAATGGGTATACATGAGCTACTATCAAATTTTTTAGGGAATGTATTATGAACTCATAGGTATCCATTATAATCCCTTGATCCTTTTTCGAAGGAGCTACCCAACATGGAACTTTGTCTTCATATTTATATGTGAATTAATTGGTTTATTAATGATGATTTACTTGTTATATTTTGTAGATTATTAGTATATCTCATATATAACTGACTGTTACTTAGAAAAAATGCTCTCTTATGAATGAACTACTTTAGGGAATAAATCATTATATTAATCCAACACATATTTCCATCACATTTAAACATGAAATATGTTGTGTACCTAGAATAAACATGTAGGTAAGGCCACTCAATAAGAAAATGATCCAAATTTCTCCATGATTTCACATGATCAAATGAACCATGGACTTAGCATCATCGTATTACCAAAATGCATAACAATTTTTTATGGAGAAACAATCGGAAAGAAATGATCACCTATATACCGCCAAATTAATTTTCTTCATTTCTAAAAAGCCACTTTAAGGATAATTGGGAAACCAGACATTACAAATTCCAAACACAATGCTGCATTCAATTCAAATTTCAACTTTCCAAAAAACATCATTATCATCTCGGTTCCCGTGAATCTCGAGTCAAGCGCCTGCCTAGAGTCGACACCTATCACATCGAACATACATTCCCTTCGCCTACCAATAATCACCATGCCGGAGAGAGCCACCAGAATCCTCATCTGCGTAATCTTCAACTTCACCGCTGTATCACGAACTTCTGAGATTTCATGGTCACTATCATTCAAACTGATCTGATCTAATTCTACTATCGTTGTTGTAGTCCAAACACCACACCAGTTCATCCGAGAAGGTTGTAGTTGCTGTTATGAACACAAGCCGGATCAATCCGAGAGATCACCACCATCAGAACATCTACAGCCACCCCCGTCGCTATCATCGCGATAACAAATTTCCAAATCCATCATCCTCCATAAATTGTCATCGTCGTCCTCTGTAACGACGCCCGACGTCACAACCGACGAAGCCTGGAACTTTGATGCTGGAACATGCCACCTCTGTCGATTACCCTGAACTGGATGCTCGATCTCATGACCCAAAGAACCACGATGACCACCTCACTGCTCCACCTTGGAGAGATTGGGGGAGTCCTGGAACCAGAGTAGAGAAACTAACGAACCAGGACAGGATGAAACGCTAGTGAAAATCATCTCGACATCGTCACGTCGCCGTCACCATCAATAAAATATCATAAAAACACAAGCATAGAGCAAACCAGACTAAAATCACAGAAAATTACTCAAGTAGAAACGAAAACCCTAAAACATGGAAAAATGTCATCGATGAAGGGCCGCATGAGGCATGCTAATGATCGTCGCACCGCATATCCCAAAGTCTAGCCATTACAACCGCTTCCGATCCACCTTGGAGGGGTGCAGAAGAACGAGAGACCAGAGCAGGGAAGGGGTAGTCAAGGGCTTTGAGCGGTGACACCATCATCGAGACGGATTCACACAACCAAGACGAAGGAAAAATCCGAAGACCGCCACCCGAGAGAGCAAAGAGGCCACCGTCGAAGACTTAAAAGAAGAATATGAAGAAGGAAGAAGAGAGGGAGAGGGGGAGACAATGCCGGACATCTACGCAGAGGCCTCCCCCACTTTGATCAACCACTTAAGGAAAACCCTAACATGATAGAGGAATTGATCACCTATATAGAATGAAAGACATTTCCTCTTTCTATCCTCTTACCTATTTTTCCATATATGATATTTCTACATATTTTTCTCAATAAACTACACCTTCTCCACTATTTTGTCTATAATTAAATGTCTGGTGAACATTATTTCTCTTAAATCATCTCAAAATGATGATGGGGGACACCTATATCAATATAATGCCTAAAATAATTCAATATATATTCTGGAATTTAAACTATTGTTATAATAAATCTTAACAAAAAAAAAAGTAAATAAATCATCCCTTATAATCCTTGGAACAAGAATAATTTAAATCATCTAAGGTATGAATCATCCAATCCGCCTGTCCATCTAATCGAGGATAAAAAGATATACTAAAAATTAATTCATCACCAAATGAATTATGAATTCCTTTATGAAAATTAAATGTGATCCTAGAATCACTATATGATATAAGGGATAGTGGCACTCCATTTGACCCGAATATATCCTATAGTTGCAATAGATAAATATAATCCAAATACATTGTGTCTCGAATGAAAGGAAACCTATAAATTTAGTCAATTGTTCAAAAATAACTTAAATCACATTGTTAACTCAATATTTCCATGACATTGACACCACAAAACACCTGGATATATTTTTTCATTACCACTCCGGAAGTGGAAAATTTTAATTCTACCCTTTGGTAAATTTAATTATACTCTATCCTACTAAAATTTCAATCACTTCATAGTAATGTAAGAAATATCTATTTTCATTCTTTCCCACTTCTAAAACTCCCAATGATATTTTTACATCATGGCACTTTCCAATATGAAGAAAAAATGGGGAAATTTGAGCTTCACTAAACAAATCCTTCCTCAACAATGATTCATATGATACTCAATTATTCCAAATTGTAAACCACTACTGGAAAAACAGGTATTTGCGACGGGCTATTTGCGACGGGGTCCCGTCGCAAATAGCCCGTTGCGGAAAACGCCGTCGCAACTAAACTTATTTGCGACGGGACCGTCGCTAAAGCCCTTTTTTGCGACGGGCATTCTCCCCGTCGCAAATAGTATTCCGTATTTTTGTAAAAAACTTTTTAAACAGTTATTGCGACGGGCCCGTCGCAAATACCTTTTGCGACGGGCCCGTCGCAAATAGTTTTTGCGACGGGCCCGTCGCAATAACGTTTTTTTTAAAAAATAAAAAAATTAATAATACTAGTATTTGCGACGGGAACCGGGACCCGTCGCAAATACTATTCATAGTAATTGCGACGGGCCCGTCGCAAATACTCTTTTTAAAAAAAATAAAAAAATATTAATAATACTAGTATTTGCGACGGGCATAGTATCCCGTCGCAAATACTATAAAAAAAATAAAAAAAATAAATTATTAATAAATTATTTTAATTAATATAATAATAGAATTATAATTTACAAATGAAAATAATAAATTATTTTAATTACTATAATAATAGTAGAATTATAATTCAAAAATAAAAATAATAGAATACTAATAAATAATTTAATTAATATAATAATATTATAATTATAATTCATAAATAAAAAAAATATTAATAAGTTATTTTAATTAATATAAAAATAATAGAATTATTTTACATTCAAATATTAAAATAATTCAAGTATTACAAAAAAATAATTAAATTATAATATTATAAAATTTTAATATATATATAAAATTTTAATATATATATAAAATTTAATATTATAAAATATAAATATTATTATTATTCATATTAATATTGTTATTTAAAAATATAATATTATTAATATTTTATAATGAGACAGAAACTACGAATAGAAAAAAAAAATATTTTGATTTCACAAATTTTATAACAGAAATACAAACTCTAATCTGTAGGAGGGGGGGGGAGGTGGGGGATCTGCAGATGGTGGTGGAAGAAACTCCATCCCTAAAGCATGAGTGAGTCGGCGCATGTACTCCATCTGCTCCTGATGCTGCTGCTGCCACCGACTCGTCTGCTCCTCGTACAGCTGCTGCTGGCGTCGACGCTCCTCCTCATGCTGCTGACGTATCTGCTCCTGCTCCTGTCGGAGACTCTCTATCTGTGCAGTCTGAGATCGCAACTGCTCCTCATACTGTGTAGAAGAAGATGCACGAGCTCCCCTCGAGCTGGACGCCGACATCGCAGCACTGCCATAATAATCTCCGGGAGTCAGTCGAGAGCCGATACCAACTACCCGGCCCTTCTCGAAGGCATACTGGGTGGCCTGCATCCATGCCGCCTCATCAAACTGACGGGCAGTGGTCTGATCTGATGACTCGGCCTGACTCTCAGGCCGGGCCTGTGTCGCTGCGGCCTCATATGACTCCTATAGTTGCAATTTAAAATTAAAATTGTGAATATATTATATGCAGTTAATTTTTAAACTTGAAAACAAATAATACTGACCACGATGTGATGCTGACGATCACCTCTGAGCTCCCCAGTAGCAGGATCACTATACATCCTCCGATATACGTCGTACTCTGTAATATCGGGGTGCTCGACAGCCTATAAGAATAAAAAATAAACTGTTAATATTTATAGTTATATAAAATATTTATAAATAATGTACGTACCAGATGCTGTCTATGAGTACTGAAAGAACGACTCCCAGCTCGATGAGTCACCTCCTGCCTCCCCCGATTCTGCCTCCCCACCGATGATCTCCTCTGAAAGGCACCACTCAACCAGTGCGCACATAATCCATCCCATACATGGGATGAAATGTACTCTGGTCGGTGTGCTCTACATGACTCCTCAAAATCTGACACTCCTGCTTTCTTCATCGCAGCTTTTCTTAAATTGTGCAAAAACTGACGAAGGCGATCACGCATGGCCACCTCCCATGCCTCGTGGATGGCGTCACGCATGGTATCCTCGATCGGATACCATAAACCCTACAAATAAATCAAAATATCAAGTTAGAAATGAAATAATTTTCAAAATAAAAATTATTTATTTACGTACGTACCAACCAATGGCCGAACATGGCCTGCTGCACATCAATGAGAATCTGCTCCCATGTGGTCCACGGCTGAGAGAAATAGTTGCGCAAAATAGCGCTGCCCTGTCCGACTGCTATATGCGAAAAACTGAAAAAATAATAAACATTTATTATGTGAATAGATTAATGAAATCTTAGTCAAATTCACAGGTTATTACACAGGTTATCACACCTCCGGGTGCGCGGATCAAACCCAAGACGTGGACGTCGCTCGGGGACGGGGTCAGGAATCATCAATCGTGCAAGACCGCGCCCCCTCCGCGTACTCCCTGGAGCGCCTGCAGGCTGAGGGTCATCTGCCAGCAACTCATCCGCATCGAAAGGCAGGTCAGCCTCCGCCAACTCACGAAATGTGGCCTCGTCCATCTGAAACAGAAAATGTTAATATTAGCAAATAATTGATAATTACTATTATATATACATATATATACATATTATGATTGTATATAAATACCATGGAATTCTATAAGTGTTCATCTTCATCATCATCTTCATATATGTCAATGTCATCTTCATATTCCTCCTCAACATCATCGATATCCATTCGAGTTGCAGTTGCTTCATCTCTTACCATTTCAAATTCATGTGTGACATCATTAACATCATCGTCATCACCGACTCTTAAATGTGGGGTGTCGTCATCGATACTCATATCTCTTTGTAAAAAAGATTGATTTTGAGTACTCTCTTGAAAAACTTCAATTCTTTGCACATCAGTGAAAGCACATTCACTTTGACTAAACTGATTGTCTCGAATTTTGATTTTTATTACACTCCACCAATCAGTCAAGTCTCTTGATGTTGCACAGTACTTTGCATAATAAACTTGATATGCCTGTTGAGCCAATAAGAATGGTTCATTTACTGCGAGAACACTTTTACATTTAATATCGATGATTCCATGAGTCGGATGAACACGCACGCCTCTCTCTGTATCCAACCACCGACATTTGAACATGGTTATGTAATGTTGTCCAAGATAACAGAGTTCAATGATTTCATCAAGCATGCCATAAAAGTCAACTTCATTTTCTCGATGATGAGATCCTCTCAAGCTAACTCCACTGTTCATTGTTTTTTTCGATTCCCCATATGCATGCGTGTGGAATCGAAATCCATTCACCACATATGCATTATAAGTTTTAACAAGTTTGGAAGGTGGGTTACTCAATACACAGAGCCGTTTGTCAATTTTATCAGCATGTCGAGACACCTGAAGATTTGTGAAATAATTATCAATATAGTAAACTATACATTGAATGAGTTTCTAAATGATAAAGAATTTATGTTACCAGTTTTTGAAACCACTGAGAGAAATTTTTCAGTCGCCGTTCTTCGAGAGCAGCTGCTGTAATTTGTGGAATTTGTTTCTTGATATGATTATCATACAACCTATAAAAACCAAAGTTATTTACTGTAACATAAATGATAGAATAAGTGATATAAACACTTACAGTACAACTGATGTCATCTCTATCAAAATGTTTCCATGAATCACCATCGGCTGGATGATTCAAGCTTTTATCGGTTGAAATATTCTCTTTATGCCATGACATCATTGTCGCTGTATTCTTAGACATGAATAAACGCTGAAGTCTGGATGTAAGCGGAAAATATCTCAACTGTTTTACAGGAATCAAACCAGACTTCCCGTGTTGTCCTTCTTTATATCTCTGTTGCCCACATGTGGGACAACTATCCAACGACTCATTTTCCCCTGAATATAAAATGCAGTCATTTGAACATGCATGAATCTTCTGACAAGTAAGTCCCAAATTTCGAACCAACCTCTTACTTTCATAGTAATTTGCAGGTAAAACATTTCCTTCGGGTAACAGTGTTTTCAGCAAAGAAAATATCTGGTCAAAACATGTGTTTGACATTCCGTTATCTGATTTGATAGCCATAAATTTTGCAACTGCTTCTAATTTGCTCATCTTGCAGCCAGGATATAATGCATCCTCAGCAGACTTCAACAACTCATAAAATTCAGACGGTCCCAACTCAGGATTTGAAGCTATATCAGCCGGAGTTTCTGTATGTTGAACAGATGAACCTGCAACATCATGTACTAAATCTTGAAACTGGGATGGATCCGGAATCAAGTTGGTATCATCTGCTCTGGAACTGCGTTCACCGTGTTGATACCAAAAAACATAATCTGCTTGAAAACCAAAACGCAAGAGATGTTCCCCCACTTTGTCAAACGTGTCAAACGTTCTCAATGCACATTTTCTGCAAGGGCATTTTATCTTTCCTTCTGAAACAAATTCTGAATTTGATGCCGCAAATGATAAAAAAATCTCCACACCCTCTATATATACTGGATTTAAACCAGAACCATTTGGATTTCTACGTTGATTTATCCATATGCGGTCATCTAATAATGACTGTTGACGACCTCGCTGTTCCATATTTTTCTATAAAATATAAAAGCATTACTGGTTTTGAATAATTTGTTAGAAAAAACACTCAAGCAAGGATTACTAATTATTACAATTTATTACTAATTATTACAATTTATTGCTAATTATTACTATTTATTACTAATTTAGCAATACTTAGCAAAAGGAAAACTGCTTGAATAATGAAAGGAAATTTGATAATCATCGTTGTGGAGATGGTTATAAATTTTCCCTTCATTATCCAAGCAGATTTCGTTTACTAATTATTAGTAATAAAAAAAATATTATCAATATTTACGAAAAAACAATATTAATATTATTAAAATAATAAAAAAAATTAAAAAATATTAAAATTATCAATATTCAGAACAAACTTTGTTCTATTATTAACATGTTCAAATCTTAAAGGGTCGTCAATTGTCAGGTCATGCGCAATAAAAAGTTTGTGTCAGCCATGTCTAATGTAAACTCTATAATTGTCCTTGCATGGTTGATCACTTCGCAAGTAATGTTGCAATCAGACAAACCAAGTCATTCCCTTCTTAACTATAAGAATTATCTCACATGAACCTTTACATAGATCATTCTTCCTTAAAAATTTGAGGGGATATCATTATTTTTCCCTTAAATTTTCAAGGAAGAATGGTCTATGTAAAGGTTCATGTGAGATGATTCTTATAGATAAGAAGGGAATGACTTGGTTTGTCTGATTGCAACATTACTTTTGAAGTGATCGACCATGCAAGGACAATTATAGAGTTTACATTGGACATGGCTGACAGAAACTTTTTATTGCGCATGACCTGACAATTAGCGACCCTTTAAGATTTGAACATGTTAAGAATAGAGCAAAATCTGTTGTAAATATTGATAATTTTAATATTTTATAAATTTTTATTATTTTAATAATATTAATATTTTTTTCATAAATATTGATAATATAATTTTTTTTGCTAAGTGTTCTTGAGTATTCCTGAGTATTCCTGAGTATTCCTGATTATTCGTGAGTATTCGTGAGTATTCGTGATTATTCGTGAGTATTCGTGATTATTCGTGAGTATTCGTGAGTATTCGTGAGTATTCGTGAGTATTCCTGAGTATTCCTGATTATTCCTAATTATTCCTAATTATTTGCAATTATTCCTAATTATTTGCAATTATTCCTAATTATTGGCAATTATTGGTCATTATTGGCAATTATTACTAATTATTCCTAATTAATCCTAATTATTCCTAATTAATCCTAATTAATCCTACTTATTCCTAATTATTCCTAATTATTACTAATTATTCCTAATTATTGCTAATTATTACTAATTATTGCTAATTATTTCTAATTATGGCTAATTATTTCTAATTATTGCTAATTATTTCTAATTATTGCTAATTATTTCTAATTATTGCTAATTATTGCTAATTATTGGTAATTATTTCTAATTATTTCTAATTATTCGTAATTATTACTAATTATTGGTAATTAATACTAATTATTGGTAATTATTGCTAATTATTGGTAATTATTGCTAATTATTGGTAATTATTGCTAATTATTGGTAATTAATGCTAATTATTGGTAATTAATACTAATTATTGGTAATTATTACTAATTATTGGTAATTATTACTAATTATTGGTAATTATTACTAATTATTCGTAATTAATACTAATTATTCCTAATTAATACTAATTATTCCTAATTATTGTTAATTATTCCTAATTATTACTAATTATTGTTAATTATTCCTAATTATTACTAATTATTGTTAATTATTCCTAATTATTACTAATTATTGGTAATTAATACTAATTATTGGTAATTAATACTAATTATTGGTAATTAATACTAATTATTGGTAATTATTACTAATTATTCCTAATTAATACTAATTATTGGTAATTATTACTAATTATTCCTAATTAATACTAATTATTACTAATTATTGTTAATTATTCCTAATTATTACTAATTATTGTTAATTATTCCTAATTATTACTAATTATTGTTAATTATTCCTAATTAATACTAATTATTGGTAATTAATACTAATTATTGGTAATTAATACTAATTATTCCTAATTAATACTAATTATTCCTAATTAATACTAATTATTCCTAATTAATACTAATTATTCCTAATTAATACTAATTATTCCTAATTATTACTAATTACTGTTAATTATTCCTAATTATTACTAATTATCGTTAATTATTCCTAATTAATACTAATTATTGGTAATTAATACTAATTATTGGTAATTAATACTAATTATTGGTAATTAATACTAATTATTGGTAATTAATACTAATTATTGGTAATTAATACTAATTATTCCTAATTATTCCTAATTATTGGTAATTATTACTAATTATTCCTAATTAATACTAATTATTCGTAATTATTCCTACTTATTGTTAATTATTCCTAATTATTACTAATTATTGTTAATTATTCCTAATTATTACTAATTATTATTAATTATTCCTAATTATTACTAATTATTGGTAATTAATACTAATTATTGGTAATTAATACTAATTATTGGTAATTAATACTAATTATTGGTAATTAATACTAATTATTCCTAATTAATACTAATTATTCCTAATTAATACTAATTATTCCTAATTAATACTAATTATTCCTAATTATTACTAATTATTGTTAATTATTCCTAATTATTACTAATTATCGTTAATTATTCCTAATTAATACTAATTATTGGTAATTAATACTAATTATTGGTAATTAATACTAATTATTGGTAATTAATACTAATTATTGGTAATTAATACTAATTATTGGTAATTAATACTAATTATTCCTAATTATTCCTAATTATTGGTAATTATTACTAATTATTCCTAATTAATACTAATTATTCGTAATTATTCCTACTTATTGTTAATTATTCCTAATTATTACTAATTATTGTTAATTATTCCTAATTATTACTAATTATTATTAATTATTCCTAATTATTACTAATTATTGGTAATTAATACTAATTATTGGTAATTAATACTAATTATTGGTAATTAATACTAATTATTCCTAATTAATACTAATTATTCCTAATTAATACTAATTATTGGTAATTATTACTAATTATTCCTAATTAATACTAATTATTCCTAATTATTACTAATTATTGTTAATTATTCCTAATTATTACTAATTATTGTTAATTATTCCTAATTAATACTAATTATTGGTAATTAATACTAATTATTGGTAATTAATACTAATTATTGGTAATTAATACTAATTATTGGTAATTAAGACTAATTATTGGTAATTAATACTAATTATTTGTAATTAATACTAATTATTTGTAATTAATACTAATTATTCCTAATTAATACTAATTATTGGTAATTAATACTAATTATTCCTAATTAATACTAATTATTCCTAATTATTCCTAATTATTACTAATTATTCCTAATTATTACTAATTATTCCTAATTATTCCTAATTATTACTAATTATTCCTAATTATTGTTAATTATTCCTAATTATTACTAATTATTGTTAATTATTCCTAATTATTACGAATTATTGGTAATTAATACTAATTATTACGAATTATTGGTAATTAATACTAATTATTGGTAATTAAGACTAATTATTGGTAATTAATACTAATTATTTGTAATTAATACTAATTATTTGTAATTAATACTAATTATTCCTAATTAATACTAATTATTCCTAATTAATACTAATTATTTGTAATTAATACTAATTATTCCTAATTATTCCTAATTATTACTAATTATTACTAATTATTGTTAATTATTCGTAATTATTGTTAATTATTCCTAATTATTACTAATTATTGTTAATTATTCCTAATTATTACGAATTATTGGTAATTAATACTAATTATTGGTAATTAATACTAATTATTGGTAATTAATACTAATTATAGGTAATTAATACTAATTATTGTTAATTATTGGTAATTATTACTAATTATTCTTAATTATTGATAATTATTAGTAATTAAATGAATAATTATCAATAATTAGAAATAATTACCAATAATTACAAATAATAACATTATTAATATATTTTATTATTAATATTAAAATAATATAATTTTCTAATTTATATACAGTTCTTTTTTCATCTGTGCGTTTTCTATCTCCACATACAAATAATACATGTGAAGACAGCAAACACACAGATGAAAAAAGAACTATATATATATAAAAAATTATATTATTTTAATATTAATAATAAAATAAACTAATAATGTAATAATGTTCTTATTCTTAATTATTGGTATTTATTACTAGTTATTAATATTTATTCTTAATTACTAAAAATTATTACTAATTATTCCTAATTACCATATAAACAATACTTATAATTTAAATTTATTAAATAATAAAACAATGTGAACATAATTAAATTACAACTAATTAATAATAATAGAAACTAATAAGAAATTAAAAATAAATAAAAAATTAAAATGAAGATAAATACCTTGAAAATTGATCTGTTCTGATCGTTCTTCAAAACTTTAATATCAGCTCCGGAGAAAAAACTTAAACTGGAGAAAAACTCAACTCTAGAAATATAATTCTGAGAGAGAGAGAAGATAAGGAATGAGAATGAAATGAAAAAAACGGATGGGGGTATTTATAGGTTAGATTATTTGCGACGGTACCCGTCGCAAATACCTTAGCCAACATTTATTACGGTCAACCGGTAAATAGTTATTTGCGACGGGTCCCGTCGCAAATAATCCCTGCCGACATAGTATTTGCGACGGGGGAATATTCCCGTCGCAAATACCTTTTACCGCCGCCGGTTATTTGCGACGGGAATATTTCCCCGTCGCAAATAAGTTTCCCGCGATTTGGCGCGCATCGCGGGAAAACTATTTGCGACGGGGAAAGCAATCCCGTCGCAAAAGCCTCCTTATTTGCGACGGGGAAATACCCCCGTCGCAAATAAGTTTTTAACATGACTATTTGCGACGGGAATAAATCCCGTCGCAAATAACCCGTCGCAATTGCTCATTTTTCCCGTAGTGAACCACACACATAAAAAATATTAGAATTTTGAAATTTACCCATGTTAAAAAATTACACCTTTTTCTATAAAGATTAATCATTCTAATAATCTTTCCTAATTCTATCTAACAATTTTTCCTATACAGATTCCTAAAATAACAGAGGTTATCACTAAAACTAAAAAATATAGGCCAAAATTTACCAATTCAATAACCAAAGGGAGACACTCCAAATGTAACATGGTTTACATAGAATTATTTTAATGACTCAATGAAAAAAATTTAAATATTCAATGATGGTAAAGAATCATTATGTCATAATCCTTGATTAGATATATCCGTATTCTACATCATTTTCAACTATTGAATGTATATATTAAATATTTATGATGAGTAAATATTTTAAAATTTACTCAATAAAAACAATACCTCGATATTATTGAAGAAAAGAACACAACAAAAAATCCAAATCATGTGAGGGGTAATTTGACTCATGAGGTCTCAACTGACATGAGGCATAAGAAATTACCTAAGCATCTACAATAGGAAACACCAAATATATTCAATGAATAATTACGATAAATAAAAATTTCACCATTTATATAAAGAAGAGAAATAATTAATCCATTAATATATCTTTTTATTAGTTCCAAAAATCAATCATCACATTATTATTTTTAGATTAATTTATCTCTTTTTAGAGTAAACAATGTTAGTAGGGTAGAGAACCGAGAAAAGTTTTCGATCGAACACCTATATTAACTAACTAATATATGAAAACTATGAATCTTTCTAATACTTTTGGATCTTATATATTCATGAAATACATTTTCTTAGTAGGGTAAATAGTTATCCCATAATTAGAGACAATATGTCCTGATAAATAAATTGGTTGCGACTATAATTCACACTTACATTGAAATAAATTGGTTGGATCTTATATCTATTCATGAAATAGATGGAAAAATATTTTTCTCTAAGGATATGGTCAATCAAATCATTGAATAGAGGAAAATTATTCATAGTTTTAAATTTTATTTTATTCAAGGAATTATAATAAATTAAATGCCTCATTGAATTATTGTGTTGTTTAACAATAAAGATAAGAGCACCCCATAGTGATGTTCTATGTCAGATGTAACCTTTATATAAAAAATCATGCAATTTCTTTTTCAGTTTTAAAAGTCCAACATTATCATTTGGATAAGGGGGTTTAGAAATAAGCTTAGTACTAGGTTCATTGTTAATAGTAAAATCAACCTCCCAATCACTTATAACACATTGAAAATCATCTCAGAGTACATCCATGTATTTATTTACTACTATTACAACACTAAGTTGAAAATTTTCATTATTTTCCAAAAATACGAAGAGGGTAACATTCACAACCCACTCTTTTAAATTTCAATGCATATAGGTATGTTATAAAAGGCATTAAATAATTGAGAAAAACATTTTCAGCTTTGTAATATATCATGTAATAATAAAATGAAACCTAATATATACCAAAAATTATATCATACCCTACAATGTCCACTTCATCGTGATTCTCCAGAAAGGCCATTCAATATTTTGAATCTAAGCTTTCACCAAAATCATTATCATACTATATTGGTGTGATATTACCAATTTACATGAAAATTTATTAGATATTTAAAAATATGAATATCCAGAGTCAAATAAGGTATTAGAATCATTTTAATAAACCAAAAACAATACATGTACCCACATCATTTGATGAATAAATACCAAATGTAGTATTAGTAAATGACATTTTAAAAAATTTATGTTTATAATAATGATTATTTTTATCCCATGAAACTAACTTCACAAACATATTAACATAGTAACCCAACACATTGAAACCAAAACACCACACTCTTGGATGACTATAAGTTATCTCATTCATTGGCTATATAAGACTCTTTTCTTTATATTCATGAGCCTTGTAACTAATTTTAACACACCAAAAATTATTCCTAGATCCTATCAAACAATACATTAAATGTAATTTTCTTCCCATGGAACATTTTGGGGGATTACCTCTACACTTATTTTCTAGTTGTTTCTCTATTTCTTTCCAGCATGACCCATTCTTAATCTTTTCGTCTTAAGGAACATACATGTCACCAAACTTCTTCTAAACTTTCTCATCACAACGAACTATTTTCTTATATACTTAAATTTATCATGAAACAAATTCTCTTCATAATCATGGATTACACCTATAGTAAAATCTATTAATTTTACTATAACTATCATGAATAAAATCTAGAAATACCCAACAAATTGCGTGATGTTTTCATTATATGCAGTATTATAATATTCAAAAAATTTCTTGGTTCTAGGAATTGATTTCTCATATGGAGTCAAACAATCTTTTTGAAATATTTATATTGGAAAGTATCCTTAAATGTTTTCCATTCCATAGAATCAATAACATCATTCTCGTTTTAATTTTTATCCAATGACCACATTCGATCAGCTACACCTTCAATATGATAAATGTTAAAGGTTATCAATTTATTTTTTGAACATCTCATGACATTATATATCTTCTATTATGAATTTAACAATTTTTTAGCTACCAAAAAGGTCATATAATCCTCTGAATGATGGGGGGTGTTCTCTTATGAAATGATGCACTCTATACATGTTCTTTAAAGGTAGATCGGGTTCAACTATAACATGGTTACTACTACCATTTAAAGATTATTCAACTAATCTATCACTACATCAAATTATTCTATTTTGATTCTAAAAAACATAGGATAAGAATATGGAAGGATGTTTTCCTATTAGAGTCTCCCCACTAAAGCATTCCTATTTCCTATATAAAAAAACTCTAGAAAAAAATTGTTTAGACGATGAAATACGGTTTTATTTAAATACTAAATCATTTCATCTTAACAATAAATTAAAATCATTCAGTGTAATGTGATTGTCATTGTTATAAAATATAATTTTATACAAAGCATCCTTTGATACCAACAATAACGACCCTGCAATAAACAAGAAATAATATTGAGATTTAGTAAAATGATTTCATTAATTCACTTTTAGTATCTTTTTATGTTTTATTTTTTATAGAATTAGTTAAAAATTAATACATTAAAAAACATATAATTCAACTTTTAAACATTCAAATAATAACTATTTATATTGTAATGTAAATATTATTAAATAAATCATGATATATTTTCATTGAAATTATTCATGACATTCTACATAAATTCTTGATTTACCAAACCCACTATTAAATAATAATAATAACATTTAAAAACGTTGTCTGACTACAAATATATTTTAAATGGATACAAAAAAAGTTAGTCCAATGAAAAAATGAAAACTCAAATTACATTTTCCATTATCTTCTAATTTCATTGACAATATAAAAGAAAAAATTTCACATGAAGAACCCAAACATATTTTTCGTAAAGAAATATTTAAGAAAAATTCATTGTATCTAATTAAAGCCCTATTTAGTTACATAGAGTTTCACATTAATTAACCATTTTAAAACCTTGTCAGAATTAACTGAAGCCCAGTAAAATCTAAAGGGGTAACACTTTGTTATGTACCTCTTTTATACATGTTAAGACAAGGAAAATTACACAATGAATTGCAATATCATGGTGAAGCCATTATTTAAGCTACAATAGGATCACCAAGTGTTTTCTAGGTTCCACTATCATATAATCTATACTGATCTCATTTGATGCTATCCGAGCATAACCATTGTATAAGCTATAATAGGGTCACCCAACAATATCTGGGCACTCCCATTTCCCCCATATAATGATCATGTACAATATTATGAATAAATATTTTTTCATCGAATGATTCAACATAAAAATAATTTAAAATTCTATTATACTCGTAATAATATAATTTTTTTGATATAAAAAATTCCCTTTCATTTTAAAATCCCATTTTCAATACCAAAATACCAGCTTCATTGTAAAACCCATTTTCAATAACAAAATACTCCAAAATGGAAAAGGGCTCTTCATTGAATAAAATTTGAAATATTTCAAAGGAATATAAAAATAAAATAATGGTCATGGTAGTGGAAAAGTTTTTTATCATCATATACTTTAAAATTGAACATTATTTTTGTCGTTTGTCAAAAAATTATGTATAAAAAAACATAAAAAGATTCATTTTGATTTTTTTGAAATAAATTAATAAAGAAATAAAATAAAATTTATAATTATTTTATATATACATAAAATATTTCATAAAATAATTTTAAAAACATTGACAAGGAAGTGAAATATTTTAGTGGAAAACATAATAAAATGGATATTTTTTTAAAGAAAATATTCATATCACTAGGGAAACAATGTAATTATAATACAAAATAAATAATGAATTAATAAAAACATTAAATAATATTTCAATAGTTATATTCATGTTATAAAATGTAAAAGGGTCTGTATATATGCCATGTAAAAGAATATAGGTGCATAAAATCAAAAAAATGATTCAATTCAAGGAAATAGAGATGATGCCCCTTACCTCTAGTACAACTTGTCAACTGAATCTTTTTCATCATAAATAAAAAAATTATGTTAATTATTTTCCTTCATTAAATATTTTTGAAGTTTATTATTCCTATTATTTTACAATACTAACATTTTATATATGATTATTTAATCTATTATGTTTACATTAGAAATTTTAACGATATTGAATTTTTGTTTTAAGCATGACATTGGTAGGTTGAATATTGTAAAAGTGGATTTTGATTAAACATATCCAAAATGATAAAGAATTAATAACTACAATATTTATAAATAAACTATATTTTCATTTGAAACTATGAAATTTGGTTTTGAGAAATTAAGTATGTTATAATCATGAAGATGGTATCGTACATATGCATGAGGATTGTTTATATTTTTCAATGATCACTATAAAAGGAGGTTAGTAATTTTTTATCATTATAGAATGATAATAATATAATATATACCTTATTATTTCTGTAAAAATATGTATATATATATATCAACCATGATGTGTGGTGATGAAAAGTGTGTCACGTCGACTCTTGAATGTGTTAGTCCAATCGTACATGAATGAAATTTTCACATTTTAGTGTTAGAATTAAAATGTTGTATTATATTTTTTGAATGAAAAATATTACTTTAATATTATAATTATTTCATTCATATCATATATATTCATTATATTTACCCTTATTTTTTTAATTTAAATTATTAGTGAAAAACAAATCACTTCACATTGCGAGGCTGTAGTCCTCCATACCCAGGACTGATGTTATTGTATCACCTAAATAATCATATATAAAATTTTATATATAAGAAATAATTACTATATATTTATAATAATGTTTTAGATATCTTGAATATACTTTATATCCATCATAACACCAAAACATGATGGGAGGTAATGGAAAAATGAAAGGCATCAGTTTTTGAGGTGGTAGTTTGATCTACACACAAATGGAGATTTTGTAACCCATTTGATGGATTAGAAGTAAAATTTTGGTTATAAAACTTTCAAATATCTTCTAATTATATGTAATAAAGATAATTTATTATATAATATTGGTTTAGATATAATTTAAGGGGTGGTTGTATAAGTAAATGAAAAACTCACATCAAAGAATGTTACTTATTCTTCATGCATATTACTTTTGTTTCCCCAAAATCCTTAAATGATTGAATTTATTCTGAAAAAGGATAAAATTATGATATGAGAGATTTATATAACTTATTTGGTATTATATTGTCAAAACCAATGGGTTTTTATGTTTTCAGGAGAGGAGGGGAGGGTATTACTTTTAAAAATGAGGTGAGTGGTACCCTTAAAATTGTTGAAAACAATGATTTCCACAAACGTCTAGTTTCATTTAAAAATTACTAAATAATTGGATATTATTTATAATAATGTGTATATGGACGAAATATGTAAATAAATTAGATTTTATACATGTGTAAATGTCATTTAAACCCTAATATATTATGTTTATCCGGTCTTAAAACCATTTTTTCCCGTAACCTCAATAATTAATATTTTTATCGATTTAACTATTAATTTTGGTTAATAAATAATTTGAAATTATTATAAAATAGAAAATTATTGTTATTTAAATTATATATTATATTTTAATAAATCAAACTCATAGAAGTGGAAATAATATATGTCAGACAAAACCAACAGACACAATGATAATATTGGGTTTCAGAAGTGTATTTTCCAAGAAAACGAATTTTGTATATGAACACATTTAATAATAATAATTATTCTATAAAAATAAATTTAAATTTAATTATATATTATATATAAATTTTACTAAAATAAATACACATTATTTATTATTATAATTTAATAAAATGTGGAATCATTTTTTATTTTAAAACAAGTTTTAGAAAAACCAGTTTTTAAACCCAAAAAATATTATACTAAAAACCAATATAATTTTAACTGAAAATTAATTATGTGGGATAAATATATCTAAATAATACTTATATTACATTAAATAATACTGATAACATATTATGGATTTTAAAATACATAATTTTTTTAAAATAAAATATTTTATTTACAAAAATTAGTACTTTCATTATTAATTGAAAAAATATTATTTTTTGAAAAATTACAAAATACCAGCATACTTGAATTGTGATATTAAAATTTAATGAATTATATTCATTTTTTGAAATTATAATTATAAAATATTGATGTTATTTATCCAAATAAAACCTTATAATAGAATAATTATACTAAAACTAATTCGTTTTTGATTTAAAATTTACTTAAATTTTTTTTATAATGAATGTAACAATAAAATTCATTTTAATAAATTTAAAAATGATATATTGTAAAATTATATTTTCTATTATAGTATAGTATTTTTAGAATTATATTGACAGAATCATGGATACATTCTTTAAATATTGGAATCATGCTTATGTAATGTGGGATTATTTATAATTAATTTTTTTATAACCCGAGTTGTGTAGGAATGAAAGCATGGAAAATGAATCTTGATAAATACTTTTGGATTACAAGTAATATGTAATTTTAGGTCATTAATGAGAATATATATTTTTTCATTATAATTAGATCATGCCTATTTTCATGTATTGGATTTAGAATATCTATTGAAGTCATAGTGGGATATTTATTAAAAAATTTAAATTTCTTGAGAAATATTTTATGAAATATCAATGGGTTTTTTATAAAAGATTTAAAAAACCTATATATATTGGATTATTGATGGTTTATGGAATAATTATAAGGTAATCATAAATAACCATAATATAATTGTCATTGAATAGATGGAAAAGTTAGTTATAGGTATCGGGTTATGGAATGCCATGTGTGATTTTGAAATTTTTATAATGAGTAGTTACCCTATAAAAACAATATAAAATATAATTTCATAAATATTTAGGTATGCTGATAGTGATTTCATGATTTTTTAGATTGTTTTTTTGTTATTCTCCTAATGAATTCTACCTCATACATAAATCATTTTCTGATGTTTATGTTCAGCTGTTAGGTTAATCTGTAGAGAAATATGGTTATTTCTGTTGAAGCTATTATCATGGGGGATATTTGAAAAATGGTTACAGATATATCCATGTGATAATTTATGTTGGTTTGAAATGGATAATTTTAATTTTCTAACCATTGTGATCTAGTAATCTAACTGGACTTATAACATTTTCCTTCTCATAAATATTTTATAAAAAAATAATTATTAAAAAATTTAAAGATAGAAAATTGTGTCATTTGTATGGGTTTACATTACTTGCATATATTATGGTTGAAATTAACTTATGTTCTATATAATTTAGGGTTTATATTAGGATTACTGTTATTTTTTTTAGTGAATATAGGGATCTTTATGATAGTTTAATATGAATTGACCTTTCAATGGGACTCATGAATCATGATTGATATGTATTCAGGATAAGAAAAAATGTATTTTGGGTTTTCTCAAGTATTATTAGTTCAGTGGAAGGTATAAGTGTTATAAGTGTACAGAGAATCCTATAGTGGGGAGTATCATAATGATATTTTCTGAAGTCCCACTTTCACCTGGAGGGTTGTGGAAAGTTTATAGTTTTGTGTAGATATCAGGACCAAACAATATTATGATGAATTTGATGTTTTTATTTGAGATTAGTATGATGAATATTGTTTTGTTCTAGGTCAATAAAAAATTTTATTATTCATTTCTGTTGTCTAGTTTTCTCAATGTGATCAAGAAATGATTATTTTTATGTTTGATGAATCAGAAATTAAATCTCATTTTCATCCATGTAGTCATCTCTATTGATACCTAAAGTCAAGGATTATGAGTTGATATAATAATTTTATTTTTTATATCTGGAGAGAGTTAGTGCTTTTGAGGGAGTCTTTAGCTTATTTTTTTGTTAAGTTGACATGTTTTTTTGAATGAATACTTTGATAATAGAATATGAATGTGGTGTATTAGATCCGAAGTACTTTCTAAAAGGATAGTTATTCAAGATTTGTAGTATGTGTAGTAGAATCACATTCAATTAGAATTGGTAAAGATATATTATATCTTATTTTTATGATTTAATTTAATGTTATGAATTATATTGGACTCTTATCAAATATTAAAAACCTTATAGTGTGAAATTTTTAATGATCACTATTATTATGTATCATTATTTTCAAAATAATTTTTAATTATTTTCCTTTAATAATGAGGTAGCCTAAATAATCTAGATTTGAATTGTAAATAAAATAATGGATAAATCATAATCTGTTATTTTATGTTTGTTTTTGGGGATCTATAAATGTTTTTTGAATTTAGAAAATGATGTGGGAGTTAGTTTAGATGTGGGATAACAATTATAATATAAGTGGTATATTAAACTGCAAATTAGTCTGTTGTTACATGGTATATAGGCTATGGAAGATATTTACTAGTTGGTTTGGATGGTATAATTCAATAATGATTGTGTTTCACTATGAGTAATTCAGCCAATCTGAAATACACTAAAATTATTTCATGGTGTTAATTTTTTGAGGGATAATTTCACTATAATCCATAGTTCATCCTAATATGCAACGCCAAAGAGTTATGATGCTTCATGAACACATAGTTAATTATTTAGTATACCCATAATGGGATTTTATAGAATTTAATTAATAATATATGTGAATAACCCTCTGTATTATCTGCACAAACCTACCATAGAACCCCTCTACCTTACATTTTCAACACTCACTCTTCACTCTATATTATACCAAATATCCATCCATTAGTGGATCAACATGCCACGTAATAAAGTAAGTAATTTAATTAAATTAGGATCAATATGTTCATCCTATGTGTGTGGGGGGTGAGGGGTAAATCATGGTGTTCCTTGAATAAAACATGTTCCATTTGATTGATATTTCCATACTTTTGTATTTTTTGTCCATTGTAGGAAGTCATTCAATATCCCATAATTGGTGGAAGTACCACTAAAACATATAGAAATACAGATATGTAAATAAAAAATCAGATAACTTTCTAATGTTATTTTCCAAAATGGATATGATAAAGGTGTACACATTGATGATGTGTCTTCATTACAGAATCTATAGTTAGAGTAGTTTGGTGGAAAACATTTTAGGTTTTTGTCACTCTATTGAAGGGTTAACAAAATTTACTCAATTTAGTAAAGATTCATATTAGATCTTACATTAAGCCCCTCTAATTCCCCACTATAAAATGATTTGGGGAATAATTTTTCAATTTATAAAATTGATGTTCCATTCAATAGTTAATAGAAATTGTGGTTTATCCTATAAAATTATAAGAAAATTATGTACCTTATATTAGCATTTCAAAATTGATTCTCCATTAATATTGACTTCAATAAGTATCCAATATTTCCAAATTGGATGATATAAACTCCTGGTATGTGTCTATTGCTTTCTATTTTTATAATTGATGTTAGGGTTATATTAATGTTAGGTAAAACTATTTTTTTCCGAATATAAAAAAAATTACTAACTTCATTCTAATAAATATTATAATGTACATGAATAACCTAGTTTTGAAATATCTTATTCTTGAGAACTGAATATATCATTTAAAATATATCTTCCTAATTGAGAATTATACCTTCAACCCAAATTTGATCAATTGTACTCTATTGTGTCACTTATCACTTGTTTATATCATATACCATATTTTTGATATCACTCTATCTAACACATTATTTTTTTACATAAATGTTACGATCATTTCTTTAGATATATCAAATTCGTCGATCAATCCATCAATGGTTTGGATCATTTAATAAATTTTAATTCTGAGATATTATTCTAGGTTTCCCACATGTTTTAATGTGGTAAAATTCATCAAATTATATAGAGGATATCTCATAAGATTCATGTCATATTATTTCAATTTTAAATTCAAATTGAATCATCAAAAATATTCTATAAATAATTTTTTAACTACATGTCAATTCACACTATAACACGATATTCCATGAAATTACCCAAACCATTGTGTGATCTCCTCAAATATGACAAAATATTTAGTAAACGATCGATGCTTAAAATCTATTTGAATATCATTTTTTGTTACTCATGAATCATAGTGTGATCATAATTATTTCTTTGATCCTTAAACCTATTAATCACGATAACTCTCTTAATATCACAGAGACCTATTTTATCATACTATATTGTTTTTTTTATATTCTTACATAATCTCACCTCATATGGAATACTCCCATTATCATGGATTATTTCTTCTCATCTCAAACACGATCACTGCAAGATACATTCATTAAAACATAAATCTCATAATAATCTAATTATAGAGCAATAACAGTTATTCTAACACTATTATGGGGGTATAAATTCATCTAAAAATATCTAATTGCGTTTTAATTTATTATACCGTATCATCCATTATGATGCAATGATTCATTTTATGGCATGATTCTCGAGAAGTTACTCTTATACAACTTTAGTTTTAATCCTATGTGTGAATAATTATTGTGGGCCACATCATTCATTATGAATGAAAATTTTATAGACCTAGCCTATTATTATTAATTTATTTAGTTTATAAGAAGTAAATATTTTTGGAATCTCTAATTAATCTCACAAATCCTTGATTGTGACATGTTAAATATTATTATATCATGGTATGCCCTTCATAAGGAATTTGTCCACTAGTATTTTCCAAATTAGTTTTATTAATATTAATACTTCTTATAACATATTAGTATACTATTATGGGTAATGAACTGATTATCATAACATCACTAAAATATAGTTTAATCATCATACTCTATGTCTATATATACCCATTCCATTTTTTGATAAATAAGATTATCAAGGTAGTTATTCCATTCATAAAATTTTAATCAATTGATCCATTTGGGTGGATATGATTCTTCCAAACTAAATATTTATTTATATTTCCCAAACATAACTCTATTTTTTATCATTATCTCTCATATTTTTCTAGGATTGGTTTCTTTTTCTGACAACAAAATCTATCATTATCTAAGCATCCATGCTCTTTATTTTCATTTTTTAATCACGTTAAAAAAATAAAACACTTATTCAAATACAATCCAATACACAATATATTGATTAAAACCTTATTACCTTTTCATTTTATTTATAATTCTATCTAAAATAATATTCCACTATTAAACTCCAAACATTTCAAAAACAATGAAGAAATGTATGGGGTATAAAATTTTGGATAATTATACCCACTCTCCATATTCAATAAAATATATAGGGAATCCTCATTATCTATTTCCTTATATTTTTCATATTTAAATTTAATATTATCCCCCCATTTATCTCTAAAATACATGGGGATAGTTTCTCATATCTTCTTCCCCTTACATAATGTAAATATTTATCCAAATGTTTTCTATGTTCTCCACTAGAGTCCAATTAAGAGAAGATGAATCCAAAGAAATTAAAATATCCATATTTATATATTTACACCTATACCTTTGAATTGAAAACTATTTACCTTCCTTGGATACAGCTAGTTGACATAAAAAAATAATGACTATTTAAATCAACTAGAATTTATCTTCTAAGGAATTCAGATATGTACATAACATGATGATTATCATTATCACCAATATCTAGTCTATATTACTAAATGTTATTATATGAGGGATTATCTTTTCTTCTACATATGTCACTTCATCAAACATTGTGAATGAACAGGTTGATTATATCTACCTATTGAACAAAATTAATAGATTTTCTTTTCATTCTTTAAAAAACACTGACTTAGAGATGCATTATCTCATAATTATTTAGTGACCTAAATGACCATATAAAAACTAGTAATCAAAGAATCCTCTAAGTCTATTGAGGTATAAATTGGTTATAGAAAGAGGATATTTTGTCAATAACATCACTTCTATCCATGTAATTCACATCAAAAAATAACATGAAACATTAGATTTCAATTCTAAAATTTCTCTCCATATGATATAAATAAAGAATAAAAAAACAATATAAAATATGAAAAGACGCAAAAAATTTGTGATTTATATAACATATTGATTAGACATATTGTTTTGTTACATGTGATTTAACGATTAAAATCATTTAGTTTCCACTTAAAATATAGCCTGATTATATTTTTATCCATGAATTTATATTGGTACCTATGGATAATTTAGATTATTATTTTGAATATCATTATCTATATGTAATATACCATAAAATTTAACTTCCTCATCACATAATAAAATTTCATAATAGTATTTGAATATCTATATTCATTCCTTGAGAGCACATATTGATTTTGAGAAGTCCTTGAAATTATTATGGGATGTTAGAAACCCACTTGTTGTAGTAATTTTAATTTAGACAATAACAAAAGATATTTTAATAAAACCAACACTTCGTTTAATAAAAAACCACACAAATCATACCTCCCCATTAAATACTCACAAATTTAATCATCCGTTATAATAATAAAATTCATAATGATAGGGGTAATAATTAGTTGTCTTCATGTAGTGGAATGTGGATGAAAATGATAAACTAACCCAGTTCATCAAAATCATTTCCATGAAATAGAAATTTTTATTCTTTCAATAAACGAAATACTAAAAACATCATTCTTGACAAGTGATCTAGATTTTTATATATTAATAATCATTTTCTCGTCATTATTATTTGACGAATACTATTACTACCTGTATTAATTTTTTATGAAAATTATTTATTGTCTGTATCATGATTTCTCCACCAATGAAGTGGGCTTCCATATACCTCCACCTAATAAAAAATTGAAAAATTAGTGAAACCACACTATAATTGATTGTATTCTTGCTCCTGAATAAACATTATATTCATGACATAGTTTTATTTTCATTAATTAAAATTCATGACATATTCATCCAAATTTTTCATAGATAGAGCATCTTCCATCATTATCTTACATAATTATTTTATTTAATTCAAGGAAATTTTTGATGACTAATCCAAAATTATTTTTTAGATAAATATTTATTGAGCTGTATCATTACATTCCTCCAGTATATCACATTTTTTTCATGAAAAATATATTTTTTTAATAAGAACTATATGTATATTATATTATGAATAAGATATATCTTTATAATCCCTTTACCACTTATATTATTAAAATTTCATTTAATATGTATATTATTAAAACATATCAAACATCTAACATTATTTTCATATTCCAAATAGTCATTTATTTATTAAGATGATGAGAAATTTGATATTCATCCACCATTAATCCCATGTGATTCATGATTTATACACATGGGGTGTCATATTATCCTATAATAGTATCAAATTATATTAATATTCCATTGAAAATGATCACCTCCCAAATTGATAAGAATACCCCATTACCATAGAGCTTATGATTTATGGAATTTACTTATGGATGATTTTATAGGATGCTTATTTTTCTATTCATTATAGGTTTTCATCCTCACTTTGAACTCCCTGGTCTTATAATTATTCATCATTAATTATTCCTCTATTTATATTCACCTCAATTGATATTAAATTACAGTTCTTATTGTCAATAGAATATGTGTCTTGAGAGGGTTAATACATTCATTTTCTACCATATCCAATGAAATAATTTCTTTTAAATCATGTATATGTTCACTAAACAGATAGTTTTAGCCATTAATCTTTACACAATGTCAAATAATAGATTTACATAGAGAGACCTCTATATTATATAATCATTTATTCCATATTGGAAAATATTTTATCAAAAAAATTTCAATATTATGGAAAATATATATTAGATCCACTTATTCATATAATTCATCTGTCCTATATTTTTTACATGAATAACATTAGAATGGATGACCGTTTGTCATTTCCCCTTCTAAACATCCCCCATAATCTCAATGGTGGAATTTATTATTTTATGTTTTCAAGAATAAACCAAAAATAAATCCGAAAATGATTTTTCATTGTTATAAATAACAACAACCTCTTTGGTTGCATCCTTCTTATTAACGATCAACAAATTATTTCACTTTTTCATTATGAATTTGGATATTATGAATTGTCACCATATTTTTTAACAAAATTAATTTTTAAATAAGGGTTCTATTCTATCCATGGATTTAAATCCATTATATATATTTTTACTTCCACTAGTTTCCAATAAATTTATTTAAAAACCAACCAAATATCATATTAAATTATATAATGAATATTTTTCTTTAATACATTCATTTAGATAAATTTTTTTGTAATATTTGTGTTTTCACATCTTGAATTTATTTAGTGTGAATTCATATATCAGAATCTCATTGAACATACTCAATTATTTCATATCCACATGCTTATAGTCTAATGTACATCTATTTTTTCACATTATAAAATGTCAAATCCCTAAAAAATAATGATTAAAAATAGATTGAATAAGTGAAACATATAAAAATAATATATGTAGTTATTAAATAAAAAATATAACCTTTAAATTATTAATAAATTTTTTGGACCATGATAAATATTTTCCCCTGAAGGGGTGGGGTTGAATCATGTAGTTTCATGATTAAACTAATTTCTCTTTGATTTGGATTACCACATTTTCAAATATAATTCCTTTTTAAAGGAACTTATACCATCAATCATTAATGATGGAATATATCACCATACATATGTAGATATTGAATTATAATGTAAAAAATGAATGATTTTTATTTGATTAAATTATAATATATTTTTCTAACATCAAATAATGATAATGTGGTCATATGAAATTATATTATAGTTCACTAGTTTAGTATATAAAATACTTACTTTATGGTCTATATATACCAGAAAAGCTCAGTCATAGGCAAAACCTCTGACCATTTATTAAGAAAGGAAAAGTACAGAGAACAAGAATAACAGACAAGAAAAACCAGTTACATATCTTATGAGTCATGCCCCTCAACAGACTCAGGAAATAAGACTTCCTCCATTGTAGCTGATTCTCATTCTAAGATTTCATAGTTTTTAAGACCTTAGCATACTTCCATTTGAGATTCAGTTTCTCTAAAGATATCAACTCCCTATAGGATTTCCTGACAGAGGACCTGGTTGACATTGGATTTGGAAAGTCAGAATAGGCCTTTCTTGTTCTTCGTTTAACTAGAGGATTCTCCTCATTTTCAAATTTTTGCTTCCCATCCTTGAGAAAATCACTAATGGATGTCTTGACCAAATCACAATTATTTTTTTTGTCACTGTTCAAGATGTCCCTCCATTGTTCGGTGATGACCATAGCTTTAAAATCATCAATCATGTTCTAGTACTGCTCATATTTCCTATTCAGATCAGTCAAATACAAACAAAGTGGAGGGTCTACAAAAACATGACCAACTTTCACCTCCATCCTCAAAACATCCTCTTTAACAATAGGCATGTTGTGGCCTTTAATCACTTGAGGACACTTATTCATATCATCGTGACCCAATTCTTGAAATCGGTTGGATATATCAATTATGATATGCAAACCAGAATAAAAAACCTGATGCATGTGAGAATCCTCAGTGGCCGGACGAATAGGGAGTGCATCATGGACATACCCATTAACTAAGCTCAATGCCAGCTCTCCCTCCTTTCGCTTTTCATCACCATCTTTGATAAGACCACTGGCTTCCCTTCATGCATCATACTTAGCAACTCGATCTTCGCCATGCTTTAATACATCCCCTAAGGAAGAAGGAACTCCCAACTTGCCTCCAATTCCATTGTCAGGACCTGCTTCATCCATAACAAAGTGATTCACACCAGTAGTCAGTATATGGTCTTGCTTCAGTCTATCAAACACCACAGCAACAGAAAGATTATGAGATTCATGAGCCTTCCTTCCCAGAGATGAATTACCCAAACTATCAAAATTTCCATGCTTAGTAGCATCAAAACATGCCTATCTTTGACCATATACCCAACCATGCCTCTTCATAGAATCTGTTAGCCTTCTGCTTCTAGCTCCACGAAGACAGTGACCATCCGTATGACCCAAACGACTACAACTCGATTAGTAATAAATCCAATTTTCAAACACAACAGATTTCCTCCATCAGAACTCATCATCAACAATAATCCAAATCCAGTCAACTGGTGGCATCAAGGCATCCACCTCAACACAAAGACGATGATTAATTGGATGACTCACAAAGGATGTGTGAGTATCAGAGTAGAGGAAATGGGTGACTAGGTTCCCTAACAAACAAATTATCAAAGGATTTTGAAAAGGCTAAAGAAGATGACACTGGATTACCCATGACGCTACTAAAGGAGGATCCTGATTCATACAAAGATCATAACACCTCTAGAAAAGGAAAAAAATTCATCCGTTGCATCTATAGGGAGCTTCGGACCATGCACGAATTAAGACTTCCTCTAAACCAAAACGAATCATTAGATGTCGATTATAAATAAGCCCTATAACCACACATTATTTCAGATCCCAGTAACTGAACACAAAGTGATCGATCTCATCAACTGAATACCATCAATGAAAAAATCAAGAAACCAGGGTCAGATCCAAGAAGCCTGAGGCCGCAGAGAATTCTGCTAATGAAATCGAATGTTGAGGGACCCCAAGATGAAGATCTGAATCTTTCAGGCATAAAGGAATTGACGGGAAGTCCGAAAGATAGATAGGGTTTGAAAATGGTACAAATGTCGCCCACAACATCGGGGGTAGTGGAGACAAAACATCCTTCCCCTCCCACCACCAAGAGGGGGGGGGGGAATTCTTCATCGGTCATCAACTAGGGTTCATCATCAGGAAGGAGAAGGCGAGGCTCGTGTTAGAAGGGTCACCTCATAGTCCATATTTACTTTGATGGCATTACTTTACATGGATTATGTCATAAGAATTTTCAATCCAAGGGTTACTCCCTCTTATTCTCCTCCAATAAATTATTTTTATAAAAAATCATCAATTTATAAACATTATGTAATCTCTAATAATTTAAACTCATTAATTTGTAACTCATATCACTATAAAGAAACAACGATTCTTCTATACTCATTCTTATAGTGTTGGTCCATTAAAAACCCCATTATTATGTTTCAAATCATCTAAATATGGATGAGATAAACACTTGGTGATAGTTTACTCATTTTCTTCATCTCAAAATTCTAGATTTGCATGTCCTCCTAATATTGGGATTAAAAATTAAAATTTAGAATAAAACCATCAATAATTAAATTCATCTTGATGAAGATTATCCTATACTTAAATAATGCTATTATTGTCCATATTCATTTTTTGCATCCTAATATATCAATGGAAATCTATATTATAAATCATGAGTTATTACCTCAAGACATATGAGATCAAAAAAAGCAATGTTATATCTCTTCTTAAAAAAATTTCTATTATAAAATATTTTAAATATCAGTCCACCTCACTCTAAATATTTGAAATACTATTATGTGTAGTTTTAATAAATTCTTTATGAATTTTTTACTACCATAAATAGTTATTTATAACTATTTCCTTCAAATTTATATAGATTTTTCTATGTGTCCCATATGATTGAATATTATAAAATCTATACATTAATTTATTCACATATCTCAAAAATACTTTATTTATAATAATCACATTAAATTAACACTAAAGATTCAAGATATAATGGAAATAATCAAATCAATAAATAATAATTTTTACTTTGATATGATCTACCTTGACAATACGCAATCTATAGTATGATATCTTATACTACCGAGAGATCATTAGTCAATCGTAGATCTAGAAAATTAAAATATATATAATTTTAGTTCCATAGGAGTCATGACATGATCTTATATATTTTTACACAACTCAAAACTATTGTTTCATGATATTCATATTGATGGAATAAATAATTTAATCCACATCTAATTGTGATTTATTACATTCTTCCACAATCACAAATCACATTATATAGTCACCATATCACAACATGGCCATTCTCAATAGTTACAGCATTGACGCATGGTATATATTATATTTCCATATTCCTTCAATCATTACATTCTTGAGAGACAACGATTTGTCAAATATTCTCATTATGGTATTTCTTTATTATATTTTCTATACACAACCATTTATTTTAATCATCTATATCTTTTATTGTGTCATGATGGTAACTATTTTGATGAGATAATATAAATATTACTCTCACATATCTTCAATTTTTATCATATGAAGGAACAATTATAATGTTGTAAAATTTTTCTTGGTAAAACACACATATAGTACTCCAATTATACTCTTATATAATGACTAATACAAACAATGACAGCTTCTTATCACTTTTGATTACAGTATCACATAGCTTAATTATGGTGTGGACTAATATTATTCCAAATTATTTCCTTTTCTTTTCTATAAATGGATTTATCTTCCTTAAAAAATCCAATTTTCCAATTATAAAAGGATAAATACATGTCTTACAAATCATAAAATCATTACAAGAAATATTAATCAACAAATTAATGTCTGTATCTCCTATATATGTATCCAGGATGTATAAAATTATCAATTTATTTATTATTAATATAAAAAACTATTCAATAAATCCACTATATAATCACTAATACTTTGATTCCATATATGACATCCTTATCCTCAAAAACCACTACGAAAAATTAATCTTTCATAAATTTTTCTTGATGTGTAGTTCTCCTGTATGGTAACCACCTATATATTTATAGAAACATTCATGAATTTTACCTTCAATTTCATATCATTTAAACTGATCCAATACTATTTTTGAACAAATATAACAGACACACTCTATTATGTAACGTTATTCTTATAGAGAAAAAGGTAAACCATAAAATTTATCTTATATTTATTATGTACCACAATTATTTTGGTATAAAAAACATGTTAGAGAATATTTTTTTTGATTTGTTAGTTTTGGGAAATTATTGGTGGATCACTTAATGATATTGGATTAGTTACCTCTTATAAGGATGTGGTTGGTAGTTATTTTAATATTCCACCGTAAGATTCTTATATGTATCTTTTATGCATTTATATTCCTTTGGTTTTTTGTTCATTAATTATATGAAGGGGTTAAATGAGTCCATAATCATGTGATATGATTGGGTAAATTAATTTATGTGTGATTTTTATTATAATAACAATTTTATAAATATATTGAATACTCATGGTTTACATGATGTTATGTGGATTATAAATTAATTGTTTCCAATATAACTTGAATTTTTTTGGGTTGGGATAATTAGTGAAAGGACTATTGTGATCCCATGTAATTTAGTTAGGGATTCCATGTGGATGAACTATTCGAAATGGTTATGGTATGTATCATAAAATTGGAATCCTAATAGATATGTAATGATATTGTACATTAAAACTTGAATCTCTTACAAATAATGCAGACTATAGTATTAATAAACTATTCTTGAGATCTATGATAATAAATATGGATTCCGGAATATATGTTATAATGATGGGTAAAAAGGTTATCACCCTTTTGGAGTATTTGGAATGGATATTAGTGATATTAATGTTGTAAAATTAGATCATTTAAGAACAGAGAATCCTTTATTTGATATTTTAGTTTAAGATGATCCTATACCACTAGTAAGTGTATTTTTGATGTATGGATAGTGAATGGGAAGACATTTCATTAAGATGATTGAGTTGTCATTGTGGTGGGTCCTTTATGGGTAACATGTGGAAAGGAATACCTCAATCACAATGTGGAATTATTTATGGAAATGGATTAGAAGGGAATTCAACGCATCATGTGAGGATACTGAGGGTATTTTTTGGGTACTAGTTTCATACATGTTATGGTTTTATTGATTGGTATATCATTATATAAATCATTATTGGGAGGTTCCTAGATTAATTTTTGAATATAATATTTGTGTGTCTGGGTATGAGTGAAGGGTGAAAATATTTATTATAGTATGGACTGAGGGGATGGGGTTCTTAGAGTATTCGTTTTCTATAATTAACATTGATAGGGATACATAAAGTGAGTCTTGTTTGGAAAATATATGTTCAACTATTATGTGTAATAATTTTGGTGAGTACAACATATTGTTCTGTGATTATAATAGGTATAGGGTATGGGTTATATCATCCATGTTTTTATTATGCACATTACTCAAATATATTAAGAAAATATAGTTAATGAGTATATAATCTAGTTAAATAGGGTTCGGGGATTTTAGTAAGAACGCATAGGTTCTTACTCAACAAATATTTTGGGAAGATCAACAAAGTGATAGATAACTCTAAGATGAAATCAAAAATGGTTTGGGATAGGTATAGAACTTCCCAAATGTTTTATGTCATGAAATATTGAAAATTATAATGTAGTTCTTTAGGATCACAATTTTTATTTTACACATCCTAGGTTCCCAATATTATTGATTTTTGGATAAATCAACCTCTATTGATCTCCTATCACTCTATACACCTTTGAATCATCTTGATAGGATACTTTGTTATTTATTATTCATAGAGATCACCATTATATTTTATTCAGTTTCTATATGTAACCAAGATTCACTATGATAGGATCACCTACCACTCTATACATTGTGGATGGACATATTATTGGATTAACCTTTTGGGTTTCCTATGCTTTGAAATAATAAAATATTTTTTAAAAATATTGTTCAATGTTTTTAGATTACCTTTTTCAGGTTTCTATGTCATTAACTGATTATATAACAATGTTTATTTTAAGTTGGGGATTAATATTAATTATTTTCTATAAATTTATATACTATATAATATAAAATATTTAAGGAACCCCAATATAGATAAAATATTGAATTATATGCTAACAACCTATATGGGAACCCTGTTATATGCAAAGAACTTATATTAACCTTTTAGATTATATTTATATCATAATTATATTTTGAGTTGATGGATAGATGGTTTGGAGATATGATAATAGTGGGACAAGGGTGTTTATAGTTATTTTTCCATTTGAATTTTATTTTATACCTTTTTTTATAGTCAATCATCCATGTGGATTTCCCATGTATGTATGTCTATGTATTGAAAATTAGTTTAATATTTATATTATTGAATGATTTTATTGATATTTATAGATATAAATTAGTTATAATTAAATGATCATAATATAATGTTCATTATTGATTATGATATAAATTTATAATTTTATATGGTGATTGTAGACGCCGGAAAAGTCCGTTGTTCCCAAAAGAAGCTCCGGATGCGAAAAACGAGGTCATATTTGGAGTCAGAAGCACGTTTCGGAAGGCCTGGAGGCCTTGCGCGGAATTTTGGAGGCCCCCGCGCAAAGTGGTAGAGCCGCGCGCAAACATCCCGGGATGCGCGCAAAGCGCTGGGCCGGCGCGCAGTTTTGCGCGCCCGCTGCCCGCGCGACTCCCTTGCGCGCCGGGGCACCTATTCCGCGCCGACGAAGGAAATTACGCGCCCGCGAACCAGATTCCGCGCCCGGGGTTGCCTATAAATATAAGGCGACCCCCGACGTTTTGAATGTTGCCGGAATTCGAAGGGTCGCTCGTTCGCGCAATCCAACCCCCTCTGCGCGTAATGCCGATCTTCAGGTAACCTCCATTCTTTCGCGCAATAAAGCCTCGGGGTTTGCCTTCGCGCGCAATCTCTTTGGCTCCTTTCCTTTGGATAACTCTTCACCCAAAGGCCTTCGCGCGCAAAAGAAGCCTCTTGCGCGCAATTGCCCCCCGGGTGCGCGCAATCCAGCCCGATTGCGCGCACCCCCCTTTTTCAAAGTGGCCATTCGTTAAAGAATGAGCCGTTGCCCCCGCGCGCTATCCGAAGCCCGGTGCGCGCAATCTCCATCTTCCGCGCGCAAAGCGCTGGCCCAATTGCGCGCCAGCTCGCTCAATTGCGCGCCGACCCGCGGTATTGCGCGCCAAGCTCCTCTTTTGCGCGCAAACCGCCAGGGTCGCCCCCTTTGACCCCCTGAGGGTACCCGCCTGCATGGCGCCCGTTGATCCTCATCTCGGGTGCCCGCACCGTGCGTTGTCTTCCCGTGCAGCCCTCCAGGTTCGCACGAAGTGACACGGACCCATTGGAGGCACTACATCGTCCAAGCTACAAGACGTTAAACTGTACAACATTCATCCCGCATGACGTTGAACTGCACTTTCGTCCCGCGCGACGTTAAACTGCATACGTCCGCGCTGCAAGACGTTAAACTGCCAAGCATCTTCGTCCAACATGACGTTAAACTGTATTTCGTCCGGCAAGACGTTAAACCGTCCGCTTCGTCCTCAACACACGGCGTTAAACTGTACTTCGTCCGGCAAGACGTTAAACCGTCCGCATCGCCCGATCCCGTGCCTCGCACGCAGGGTCCCCCTCCCGGTTCGGATGTGGCCCCCACCCGCTCGTCTCTGCAGGGATGTCGGGATTGGAGTGGCCTTCGCCCACGGGGGTAGAGTGTCACAAACAGAATGAACTACGTGGACTTTGATCCCTGTCTCCTAAACATGGTACGTAGGAAGCCTCTCCGAGGTTCAAGCCCACCACCTGGTCGTCCCGGTCGTATCCACGTCGGTTCGTCCATTAGTGGACCCCTCCCGGGTTCACACTTGCGTCGATTCACCTATGAATCCGCCCCTGTGGGAGACTGCACGTGTGTATCTCCATTGTGCTTCCCCACTGCCGAAGCCAGTAGAGGGCGTGACAGGGATCGAGGTCTCTCACCTTCGGCCCAAGTCCCTCTCCAACTGAGCTTTGCCGCATCCGGGCTGCCTCAGTGCGTAAGTCCTGACAGAATGAACTACGTGGACTTTGATCCCTGTCTCCTAAGCAGGGTACGTAGGAAGCCTCTCCGAGGTTCAAGCCCACCACCTGGTCGTCCCGGTCGTATCCATGTCGGTTCGTCCATCAGTGGACCCCTCCCGGGTTCACACTTGCGTCGATTCACCTATGAATCCGCCCCTGTGGGAGACTGCACGTGTGTATCTCCATTGTGCTTCCCCACTGCCTTTTCCTATTTCTCCTTGCCAACGTCCAGCACGACGTTAAACTGTGATCCACCCGGCCGTTCCATCCCCCTCTGTGTGAGGTGGTTCGGTTCAATCCTCCACCCGGCGGCCTCGACCTCTTCGTGAGTCGGCTTGCCAACGTCCAGCATGACGTTAAACTGTATATTCGAACTACGCTGACTTTGATCCGCGCTAACGCGCGGTACGTAGGAAGCCTCTACGAGGTCCAAGATCTTCACTCCATCATCCATCCTGATCCCTACCCGGGCCGCCACATCCCGGTGGGGTCATGCCATTTCATTCCACTCCACTTCACTCGGGAAGCTGCCCATGTGCTGGCCCCAGCGTCGGAGGTTCCCCGCAAGGGGTTCTGTCATCTGATCCACTCCTCGTGTTGATCAGTCTGATGCCGTCCCCGCTGGACGTTACACTCGCGGCATACCCCGTGTTAAACATGGGAAGCTGAGGAAAACCTCAGGTGACACAGTTCCCCGCACCCAGCGCGGGATGCCTCAGGCCATCATGCCTTCGAGAAGCCCTATTAGGGACGGAAGACAGACATGCAGGGCCGCAGTGTTAAGACACGCCCCCAACACCCAGAGCCACCCGGTCTCCTCACCACAGGTTGCTGCCCCGACCGGACTCCTTGGAGCGTCTGGGCGGAAGCAGCGTAATTAACCGGTGTCCATCAAGATATGGCGCCTGGAACGAGATTCACGAACATTCTTAAATCTATGAGGGAGACCCGGATTAGGCGACGAGTTCCGAGGAGACGTCCACGGAAGGAGGAGCCGACATCCCATCATCCCGGTTTCGATCAAGGAGAAGACACCCCTGAATAAGGGACGGATGCCGCCCGCCTTTGGAAAGCGGGACTGCGGGGCCACAAGCCGCGCGCCCATCCCCTCGGGTCGACGGGCGCACGCGCGAACGCGTCCTGGCGGAACAGCGTCAGAACACAAACCCGGCGCACATCCGCACCGAAACAGAAAAATGGTGAACCCGACGTGAATCTCTTCTCCTCAATACGAAGACCGATGGCTTTCAGAGGTGTTGGAAGACCAGCATGCTGCTCGACCGAGCATTCAGCACCAGGGCACGGAACCCGCCAGGGGCTGGGGAAGGGAACTCGGGCACTCCGTCTCACGACATCGATGGCCTAGGTTCCCCCCATGGAAGGCGTCTTGGCACTAATGGTTGGTTGTAGATTCCTTTTCCTATCAGTGTTAATGGGTTTTTCTCCCTGCTTTCCGGAATCAGGTCGCCCAGTCCAGTGCCCGATCGCCACCCACCCACTGGCACAGGGGTAGGGGAAACACCGGCGCGGCTACTCCGCGCGGTCCCGCCCGTTCAACAGCCGTCCCAGCAGCCGCAACTGCGGGACAACCACGCCCTCTCTCCCCCTCGGAGGTCATCCAGAGAAGGGTGATCAATAACTTGGTGCGGAGATATGAGGAATAGGGAGTCATCCCCACCAGGGACATGGCTCGCCTAGGCCTCGAGGAAGCTGCACCTCGCCACCAACGCCACCCCCGAGGGCCGCGCAGGGAGGCACCGCTGCCTACCTTGACGTCCAACCGCTTCGGGAGCTTATCCCCGGAACGCTCCGACAGCTCCTTCCCCTATGTGGATGAGGTAGAAGATGCCCGGGACTACCCTATCCAAGATTCGCTCCAGGGATCCGCGATAAGGGCTCCTGTAAGCCCACGGCGACATAGTCGCCAGGCCTCTCAAGTCGAAGAACGGGCTCTCCACCTGCCCGCGCCGCTCATCCCGACTCGTTTGTCCCGACGCCAACGTCGGGCACGAGCGGAAGAGGATGCCCACCTTGGGGCCCTAGCAACAGCGGCCGCGTTGGCTCAAGCCACTGCTGGCTCCAGTCACCAGGCCCCTGCGCATTCTGAGCAGGGGCACTTCTATGCCCGACCTGGATCGAGGCCCCGACCGCCCCAAAGGCAGGTTGGGTTGACTCTCCTGGTTGCTGGTACAAGCGATAGCCACCGCGGACCACCCCGCGGTAACGCTATTCACCGGTAGGGTCTACTCCGTGTGACCGATCCAAGAGGCATGGGTGATCCCACCTTCCGATCCCGGCCCGGAGGCCTGCCCGAAAGCATATCTCCCCGCGTCCCCTTTGATATCTGTCCCGGTGCCCCTCGCACCTTGGTTTCCAGTCCTCTTGGCCCCAGCACCAGTGTGGCCAGAGGACGCCAGGACAGAGATCAGCCATGCCCCGAAGAACCACCCAGGGGCAGGAGGGCGAGGCGTCGACGCAGAGGGAGGAATGTTAGGGAATTCCGGATAGAGATCCGACCGGTTCGTTTCTCTGATACAGAGGCAGAGTATGATTCGGCGACAGAGCCCTCCCCCCGATCCCGCCAGTCAGGGGAAGGGGTAGGAATGCGGCACGTCAGCCTCGTACTTCCCGAGAGCGAGATCGATGTGATCCCCGCTTCTCTCCGAAGGTATATCCGGAGTAACGAGGGACTGGTAGACCCCCAAGGATCAAGCTTGAGATTGGTATCGGCCCCTCCGGAAGCGCCTTCCGCCTCGATCGGAGAAGTCGGAGACCCTTTCTGGGGACCGACGGTCGAACCGCGATCTAGTGCACCCTCGGCGAGCACCGACGCTACGGCAGGATGTTCGCTCGCCGGCCCGTCCTATCGTGATGTGGTAGCTTGGGCACCGCCACCCTCAGAGGGCGGCCCAGGATATGGAGGCCAATCGGCCTGCTCGCTGTATTCACCGCCGGCCAGCCCGTCAGCCCGACGGCCCGCCTCGGCACCACTGCCGGTTCCCCGTCCATTCCCAGTCGTTGAAGAAGACCAAGGAGACCTGGGTCCCGAGTTTGAGTCGTGGAGCTTCTGGACCGTCCTTGCAGAGGGCCACTTCCCTGAGAAGTTTTGGCCAGTCGTAGGACCGGACTTTGATGCACCCGAATCGCTCACCCCGGGTGAGTTCGAATGCTTCCGCCGAACACTCCGGGAGACCCACTCCCATCTTCACCGCCTACAAATGCCATATCCTGGGAGTCAAGCGCACCTGGAGGATATTGGTGAGCAGTGCCGTCAGATTGACCTGGCCACGCTCCCCGCGGTTCGGCACCCCGGGTCATTTGGGCACCACAAGGCCCTCCAACAACGATGCGTTGAGTGTTTTCAAGTACTCCACAAGGTTATCAAGGAAGCCACCCCCCACGTGTATCTCCGTGGATGGGGGCAGTACGCTGCCCTACGCTTCAGTGCAATTCGCCGACAGCCCGATTCACTGGGCGGCCCTGAGGGTACATCCCCAGGGACGGAAACGGTCAATATGGACGACCTGTCGGGAGAGGGGAACGGCTTGGAACTTCTCGAAGGGGGCTCTCCCCCCGAAGACAAGCCGTCTTTGGATCCATCAGTGAGAGTTACTCGTCACCATAGGAACCTCCTGGGCCTCCCCACGCCCACTGAAGCACTGACGTTGAGCCGAAACGTCAGCAAAGGTAAAGAGCACGGCGGGGCTATAAAGCCCGCCGACCCATCTGCCTCTACGCAGAGGGCGGATGAGGATCCCGAGAAGGATATGCTATGTCAATAGCTCGCCGAGCAGAAGAAGCTAGTTGACCAGCTCCTCGCCAAGCGCACTGCAGAGCAGCGGCCTGACTACGGTGATCCTAGGCTAGGACAACAGGGACAGGAACAACCACTCCTCGACGAGACTCTCCCGGGCAACCGTGATTACGCCGTGTTTGCCGACAGGGGAGAGGCCATTGCCTATGGCAAGAGGGCGCGGTATGTTTCACCACACCCTCCCGAGCGGTGTGACTACCTGAGAGACCCCGCTCGGATTCCTCCCGCTGCCCCAAGGGCCGCTCCGCCCGCCATCCCACGAGCTGCCGAGTTCGACGACCCGGTCGACGACCCGATTGAAGGGCCATACAATGCGCTCATGGTTAGAGATCCTCTCCAGGACTGGAACCCATGTCCGGACGATCCGATGGCGGCGCTTATCGCCCGCTTGGAAGCCTTGGAGACTCGTCAAGTGGAGATCCCACTGGACGACAAGCCATACCCAGCATGGGTGGATGACATGCCGGCACCTACGGGATTCGGGAACCCCACTTTCGCCCCCTTCAACGGGACTGGAGATCCGCCACAGCATTTGGGCCATTTCAACTCGAGGTGCGGGCCTATGTTGGGGACTCCGGCGCAGCAAGAGGCCGCTAAGCTTCGCTGCTTTGTTCAGACACTGGAAGGGCCAGCATTTGTCTGGTACAGCCAGCTCCCCGTCGGTTCGATAACTAGCTGGGAGGACCTTCGTAGACAGTTACTCTACCAGTTCAGTTCCACGACCCGGAAGACGAGTATCGCAGACCTCTTCAAGTGCAAGCAGAGGCCTGATGAGCGAGTCGCGGATTTCGTCACCCGATGGAAGGGTCTCACGTATTCCCTTGACATGCCATTGACTCAGGAGCAGTTGCTGACAATGTGCGTCGGGAACGTCAAGACCGAGCTGGTCCCTTCCTTGATCACTCAGAATTACCCCGGAGGGTTCAAGGACTTCTCAGACAAAGCTCAACGTTTTGAGGAAGCCCTGCAACAGGCCAGTCAGGCACACCCGCTGCCTCCTATGATTCCTGCAAGGAGAGTCGGCAGGGCTGAGCCCGCTCCTGTTGCCCAGATAGAGGCCCCCAGGCCGTTGGAGCTGCTACCGGCGAGGCCAGCTCCACAGCCTCATAGGAATCCGCCTCCACGGGCTCAGTTCCCGGCCCAGCAGCGGCAGCCCCAGAACCGGCCGGCCCCTCCGCGTAATGTACCGCCGCAACCCAGGCGAGATAATCAGGGTCCACCTCCTCGGAAGGCCCCTCCAGCCCCTCGTCAAGACCACGCTCCCAGAGGCCCGCGATATCTGACTTACTCATTTCACGAGGATCAGGTCCCCGGTTATTTCCGGAGCACCCTGGAGCAGAGGATTGTGCGACTGCCTGAGTGTTGGAGGCCAGAGGAGGCACATCTCACGGATAACCCCCGCTACTGCCCTTACCATCGGGCCCTGGGGCACACCTTCCGGCGGTGCTACGTGTTTAAGGACTGGCTCCAAGACCAGATTAACAACAATGTAATCAGATTGGGTCCAGCTCCAGCACAAGTGGCGGGTGTGTTCGTTGGATCAGATGACGATAGTGGCAATGAGGACGAATGGCAGCTGGTCTCTGACCGCGGATCCCAGAAGTATAACAACTGGATGGCCCGCAAGACGATCATTCACGCCCATGGAATCATCCGTGCGCACTTGAATCAGCCTGAGCCCCCAGAATCCGCGGGTGCTGCTTCAGCATCATCGTCCCAGCCTGCCTCTTCCGAGAAGAGCAAACGGCGGCGACGCAAGAAGGAAGAGCGCGCCCCGTCAGTTCCGCCACCATCCCGCACTCTCGGCGATTTCATGCCCCCGGAGATGGGGATACCTCCTCGGATCCGCCCAGTGATGGATGATTCGTCCGATGACAGTGTTGGGTACGCTTCGGTTAATTCCGTCGAGCTGGTAAATCCCTTTTTGGTTCCCGACGTTGAAGAACACCAGGTGAACCTCCCTAGTGTCCCCGGTCGTCGCCACCGTCGGAGGAGCCGCAACAACAGGAGTCGCTGTGGAACGACAGTTGGTACCTCTAGCCAGGCCGTGCACGCCACTGAGACTAGGCAGCAGGCTCAAAACCGAGCTCAGCGTGCGCAGCCCCCCCATCCGGGGATGACGGATTCGCCTCCGCCACTGTTTGTGGTGTGGGACCAGGCAGAACCGCCTGATCCGCGTCGCGATCAGCTCCGCCCTGCCACGAGTCCATCCCGGCCTCCTGACCCCAGTATGGTGACTACTTCCCGGGCTTCAAACAGTGAACAGCGAGATGCGCCAAGCACCAGTCGGCCGTCGGTCCAATCGGCAAGGCCCGTCATGCCTCCAACCGCAGAGCAACCTCCTGCAACCAGGGGCTCGCGCTTGGCCAAAAAGTACGATGTCCTGAAGCACTTGGCCGACATCCCAGCAAGGCTCTCCATCCTTGAGGCTCCGCGCATGTCATCTGAGATGCGCGAGGCACTCGCTGAAGCCCTGAAGAGACCCCTCCAGTTTGAGACAGAGGTTACGGCTGCAGAGGCCTTTCACGCCGAAACGATTAAGGATGCCGAATGTCAGGCAGTTATCTCGTTCTCTGGTAAGGATGAAGACCCTCCTATACAGGGGCACATTCGTCCGCTGTATGTCACTGGCTAGTTCAATGGCCTTGAAGTCCGGTGCTGTCTTGTCGACACGGGGTCCGGGATTAACCTGATTCCAACTCGGACGCTCCGGAGATTGGGGTTGTCTGAGGATGACTTGATTCCCTCCGACCTCAGGATCCAGGGGTACGACCGCACCGAGCAAACTCCGGTCGGCAAGATACGTTTGAAGACCCAGTTCGGTGACCTGGTTGCCGACACCGAATTCATGGTAGTCTCTCAGGACACTGCGTATAACGCATTGATGGGCAGGCCATGGCTCCACCTTCATGCGGCGGTTCCCTCGTCCTACCACCAATGCCTCAAATACTCCATTAACGGTCGAGTAGGCGTGCTTCAAGGAGATGCCTCTCCTTTTGCCTCATGTGAAGCTCACTATCTGGACGCGGACTATTACAAGAGCAAGGATAAGCAGATCCTGGCAGGTGAGGTTGAGCCTGTCGCTGTTGCAAGTGATCCCTGGGCAAGTTTGGATGACGCTTACGTCCTCCCGATCCATCGGTTGGACGTAGCCATGGTCTCGACGGCCTGTGAGTCTCCTAATGAGATGACCGCGACCGCCCGTGCCAGCACCAGCGGCCCAGCAGGATCTGGTAGCCCCAATGCAGTTTCCAACGCAGTCTCTCCCATGGACGATCCCTCTCCAAGTGGAGAGGACGTGGAAGACGCACCCCCAACCTTTGAGGAGGGCGTCTCCGCCACGGTCGATGAGTTAGTACAGGTGAACCTCGGAACCGAGGCAGATCCAAGACCCACATTGGTCAGTGCCGCCATGCCCTCTGAGGAGCGGCAGCAGTACGTGGACTTCCTCAGACAGCACCGTGACGTGTTCGCTTGGGGCTATGACGAGATGCCGGGGCTAGATCCTCAGGTAGCCGTCCACCGCCTTGGTCTCCCGGCGACCCATCGCGGGTTCAAGCAGCCTCCTAGGAAGATGCATCCATCCCACGGTGCCATGGTTGAGGCCGAAGTTGACAAGATTATCGAAGCCAACTTCGTGAGGGAAGTTCAGTACCCCAAATGGCTGGCCCACATTGTGCCGGTCAGGAAGAAGAACGGGCAGATCAGAGTCTGTATCGACTTCCGCGATCTCAACCGCCACTGTCCGAAGGATGACTTTCCCCTTCCGGTGATAGAGCTGTTGATTGACGCCACGGCAGGGTTCCAAGCCCTCTCCTTCATGGAAGGATACTCCGGATACAACCAAATCCGGATGGCCCCTGAGGATGAGGAGTTCACTGCCTTCAGGGCCCCCCAAGGTATCTTTTGTTACCGGGTCATGCCCTTCGGCCTGAAGAATGCAGGTGCCACCTATCAACGGGCGATGCACCGCATATTCAAGCCAATCCTCGTCACACTGGTGGAATGCTACATCGACGACTTGGTGGTCAAATCGCGCCAGCGTCAGGACCATCTCAAAGATCTTAAGAAAGTGTTCGGCTTCCTCCGGTCTCGCTGCCTGAAGATGAACCCGTTGAAGTGTGCCTTCGGGGTCACCTCCGGAAAGTTCCTTGGATTTGTGGTAAGATACCGGGGTATTGAGATCGACCCAGAGAAGATCAGGGCGATTAGCCAGATGCCTCCCCCAGGTAACATCTGGGAACTGCAAGGGTTCCAAGGCCACTTAGCCTATATACGCCGATTCATCGCGAATCTGGCCGGCAAGTGTAAGCCCTTTTCTCGGCTCATGAAGAAAGGTGCCGCCTATGTATGGGATAAAGAGTGTCAGACCGCTTTCGAGGAAATCAAGCAGTACCTGCTTCAACCACCGGTTCTGATGCCGCCTGTATCCGGGAAGCCGCTGGTCCTTTATGTGACCGCCCTGGAACGGTCCCTTGGTGCCCTACTCGCCTAGAAGAACAACGAGGGAACAGAGAATATCCTCTATCACCTCAGTCGCATGATCCTCGATGCGGAAGTTAGGTATTCCCCCATCGAGAAGAGCTTCCTGGCGCTCGTATTTTCCGTACAGAAATTACGGCACTACTTGCAGCACCATGAGGTACAGTTGGTTTCTCGGGTAGACCCGTTGAAATATATCCTGAGCCGGCCTATGTTGACTGGCCATCTAGCACGGTGGGCTGTGATTCTCCAGCAGTTCGACATCAGGTATGTGTCTTAGAAGGCCATCAAAGGGCAAGCATTGGCGGACTTTCTGGCTGCTCATCCAACCTCCGCGGATCAGCCGCTGGATCTAGGCTTTCCTGATGAGGCCGCTCTCTCAGTCGATCATGCCGATCCATGCTGGCAGATGCACTTTGACGGTGCCTCCCGGAGCCCCACCGGTAGAAGACTCGATAATCCTAAGCTCAATAGAGTGGGCTTGGGTATCGTCTTCATTACCCCGGAGCAAGCCGTGCTGCCATACTCTTTCTTGTTGTCAGAGGGCTGTACCAACAATGAGGCGGAATACCACGCCCTCATCACTGGCCTCGAGTTAGCTCTCGAGATCGACGTGCCCCATCTGTGTGTGAAAGGGGACTCCGAGCTGGTCGTTAGGCAGATCAATGGAGACTATGTTGTCAGGAAGCCAGAACTTGTGCCATTGCTGGAGTGCACCCTCCTCCTGATGGCCCAGTTCCCTTCTCGGCCAGAAATTGTCCATATTCCCCGGTCGCAGAACGGTCGAGCAGATGCTTTGGCCAGCCTTGCTGCGTCACTCGCAGAGCCTGAACCGGACAACCTGATCGTCCGCGTGACGCACAGCAGGCTCATCGCTCCCGTTATCCCGGAGGGAGATCGCGGCCCGTCGGTAAGTAGTCTCACCACAGTTGCCCCTTTGCCCGGAGCCCCGAGTACCCCAGATATGGCAGTCGAACCATCCCCTGATTGGAGGGCGCCTTTGGTTGAGTACCTCCAACATGGCATTCTCCCGTCGGATCGGGCCGAGCGCGAGCGAGTTCGACGCCGCGCATCGCAGTTTGTCCTCCAGAGCAGTCCCAGCCTGGAGCAGATCCTCTATAAACGCGGATTTGATGGTATTCTCCTCCGTTGCCTTCAGGGAGTTGAGATCCCACGAGTCATGCAAGAGGTTCATGCTGGTTCATGTGGTGCCCACCAGACTGGGCCGAAGCTGTCCCACCAGATTCGGAGGTTGGGATACTTCTGGCCCTCCATGATCCATGACTGCATCGAGTATGCCAGGAGGTGCCATGCATGCCAGGTTCATGCGAACTTTGTGCATCGGCCGCCGAAGCCTCTCCATACCACCAGGTATTCTTGGCCCTTTGCAGTCTGGGGGTTGGATGTTGTGGGACCCTACCTTCCGGCGACGGCTCGCCAGTGCCGGTTCATTCTGACCGCCATAGACTTCTTCTCCAAATGGGCAGAGGCGATTCCACTCAGAGAGGTCAAATCCTGTTCGATCGCTGACTTCGTGACCTCCAACATCATTTATCGATTTGGAGTGCCTCACGCTATCCTCACGGATAACGGAGCCAATTTCCGAGCAGCCGAGTTGAAGAAGTTGTACGCCAAGTACAACATTCGCTCGAACCATACATCTCGCTATCATGCGCAGGAAAATGGACAGATTGAGGCATTTAACAAAACCCTCTCTAACATTCTGCAAAAGATGGTTGGTCAGAACAAGAAGAGTTGGCCGGACAAGCTCCCCAACGCCCTCTGGGCTTATTGGACGACGACTCGCAATTCCACCCAGATGAACCCTTATTCCTTGGTGTATGGAGCTGAGGCCGTCCTGCCCATCGAGATCCAATTACCGTCCTTGCGCACTGCGGTCTATGACCAGCAAGCGCCGGACAGGGCTGCTGAAGCCCGTCTAGTCGAGTTGGAAGCACTGGATGAGAACAGGCTTCGCGCTTTGCACAACTTGGAGAGGCATCAAAGCAGAATGACTCGAGCTTTCAATAAGAAGGTTCGCCTCCGCTCCTTCCTGCAGGGTGACCTAGTATTTGCCCTAAGAGCACCAATGATCCCCGGCAGGAAACCTCCCAAGTTGGAGCCCAAGTGGGAGGGACCTTTTGTCATCCACAAGGTCTATCCCAATGGCGCGTACTCCCTAGCGACTATGGATGGTGAGCGTGTCACTCCTCCCACCAACTCTAGGTTCCTCAAGCAGTACTTTTCCTAAGTGCACCTCGTCCAAGATACAATACGTTAAACTGTTCATCATTCGTCCAACATGACGTTAAACTGAACCACGTCTGCGCTGCAAGACGTTAAACTGCCAAGCATCTTCGTCCCGCATGACGTTAAACTGCAATTCGTCCCGCACGACGTTAAACTGCATTCGTCCTGCATGACGTTAAACTGCACTTCAAGAACTACGTGTGGCTTGATTCCCATCCTTATGGGACACGTAGGACCGCCTGAACATTCATGTCTCAGGCCCAGCCCCATTTTCCGGGAATCTCTATCCCGCGTTGGGCCTCTGGCCCAAGTTCCCCTCCTTGTGCGAGGCGTATCGCGTGAGCGGGGGATTATGTCCTCATTCACGTCGGTCTACTGGCCGCGCCGTACTCCTCCCCCGTGTGTGGGACTACCTCACACCCCTCATCGTCCTGCATGACGTTAAACTGCCTCTCAAGAACTACGTACGGCTTGATTCCCATCCTTATGGGATACGTAGGACCGCCTGGATGCTTGTGTTTCAGGTCCAGCCCCGTCTCTTGGTTGATCACGGGGATCTGCCGTCTTTTGGTTGCTCTCAGGGTGAGTCCTCTGACCCTTTCCGGTGATCTGTTAACATGTTTTGGGTACTTCGGTCTATGACCCGTAGTGTCGGATTCAATCCCGACAAGTCCTGTGTTGCTTGTCGGGCCTCGCGCTTCCTCTTGTTCGAGCCTTCACTCAAAGGGATCCTCGTTAGCGGTTTGGGTACGATGACTCAGTGCTCTCCTACCGCTCCGGGTCGATTTATCGGCGGGTCCTGGGCCGCAAATCGATATGAATCCTGCGCTTGAGCGGTTGATGCTCGTTTGCTTGCCCCATCCTAGGCTGACGCGATCGGATGTTGTGTTGCGAATATGGTCAGCGACATCCTTGATCACCATGTCGGCTCTTTCAGGCTCTGAACATTGGTTTCACAGTCCTCATCACACTCCGCCCTTGTGCGTTGTAGTGGAATCTCGACACTCTCTTCATACTGACCTTCAGTACACCTCTACACGTTAGGCAGGCCAACCAGGGTAATGGTGTCTTTCGAGGCTCCCACGATGAGCACCAAAGATATTCTAATGTCCTCCCTAAGGGCCATGTGTGGCTAGACCCTCGTCCCCATAAGGATGGAGTCGCCCGAACAATCGCGTTCTGGGCCCAGCATAGCTGGAGGCTAGCATCTCTGCCCCTCGGTTGATGGACATATGCATGCCCCTATCCCAGGATCCTTCTTCTGGAATTGGGCGTGACCGCAGGGATGGGATGTGTCCCCACCCCCGCCGTGTCCGCCGTACCGCAATAAGCGGACTCCTCCATGGTCCGAACCACACGACCTTAAACTGTGTTGCCTGGTCTTACCACACGACCGTAAACTGTGATCGTCTTGGCCGCCCGACGAGAAACGGCACTGCATCGTGATGTTCTCCTCAGGGGACACTCACGTTGGGCGCTGGTTAATAACCACGCCATTTATCAATGCCTTTCATGGCTTGATTATTGCGGCAACGCCAGAGATTTTTTAATCACAGGCATGTCGCTGCACAAAGAAAAACCATCCACCTTTAAGGACAAACAAGAAATATCAAATACCGATTCTTCTGGGTGCGAGGGCCAGACCCGCACCGCTCTCCGCGCTGGTGCCCGATTGTGTTGCGCCGCGCTCCAAGAACTACGTGTGGCTTGATTCCCATCCTTATGGGATACGTAGGAACGCCCGGATGTTTGAAACTTCGGGTCCACCCCCCCACCTTTTAGAAATTCCCCCTTCTCCGGGGAATCCGCCGCCTTCGGGTCACCCTCAAGGCGTGTCCCTCGACCCCTTTCAGTGGTCCACCGGTGTCAAGAGTACTCTGGTTTATTGCTAGGAGGGTCAGGTTCAGCTTGGTCAGGTTTCTTCCACTTTTCAGGCTTCGTGCTCCCTTTCATTCGGACCCATCGCCTACGCCCTGGGTGGAGCCCCCGTGAGCGGTCTGGACACAATGCCTCAGTGCTCTCCCACCGACTCGGGCTTGTGCCCCCAAGGGCCTCGGGCAGCAAACCGATATGAATCCTGCGCTTGAGCGGTTGATGCTCGTTTGCTGCGTCATTCCATCAACGGTCAGTGCGATATTGATGCTGCTTTTCCGCCACGGTCGGCAGTACTCCCATATCGTTACGCCGGTGCCCCCAGTCCTTGAGTGAATGGCTACATGATTCACATTACATTTTCCACCTCCCATTCTGGCCAGGCAAAACCTCGACACTCCTGACACTATCCCTCAGTGCATCTTCACATATCCAGGGGATAGGACCACGATGTGGCGTGCTTTGAGGTTCTTATGGTCCGATCTCTAAGACCTTAAACTAAGATCTTACCCTATGGTCCAAGCTCTACGACCTTAAACTAAGATCTCCCCAAATGGGGTTCTACGTCCCGCATGAAGTTAAAAACTGCACTTTCAGAACTATGTGTGGCTTGATCTCCAGCCTGATGGAGTACGTAGGAACGCCCGGACATCTCGACTCGGGTCCAGCCTCAGGGATCGCTAAGTCACGCCCCTCCTCGTCGCCAGCCGTCTGGCCTGGCTTCTGGTAGAGTGGTGCGATTGTGATATTCTCCCCGATTCAGCTCGGAATGCCCCATTGCAATGATGGGAAGCGACAGTTTCCTCGTCAAATAGGTTCTGTTTGAGAATTGAGGTGATTCATGGCTAGATCAGTGCATCCGCCTAATACGCTCTCCCCACGGTGGCGCAATTTTGGGAGTGTTAGATTCTGTCAGAACAAATCGTCACTTCGCCCCATGCTTCGCATGCCCTGTTGATCTGGATTTCCACCCTTGTGCCTGAAGGAACCCCCAAAGCGGCATTGATGATGACATGTGATCCGCCTCCTGCAATATGAATGATGACCTTCGGTCCGTCTATTGCAGTAGTATGGTCGATTGATCCATTGTCCGCTTGCCGTCTTGGGCATTTCCTGGAAGGCCGACCGTTGTGGATTTCTGAATTCGGGACACGCGATTCACCCTTTCTCATTTCCCTATGTTCGGATAAAATCTCAACGCCCCTAACGTTGTCCCGCTCGTGTATCGGAACAAGCTGGGGGGATGGTACATTGATTAGGTCTGAGGTCTCCTTTCTTAGGAATGACCTCCCTCTCTTCTTTAAAAATCCAGGCCCAATTGTGGATGCCTGAAGCTTGGTTAACGCTCCCGCGAGACAATGAATTGTGGTTGAGCATGTTAAGCCAAAAGATGCAGATAAATATGTTGGTTCATACAAATGGATCGAAGTATTGAGTAGCGGAAGCAAAATGTTTTGGGAATGGCAAAAACAAAGCCCCTAGGGATTAGCGTGCTGAATGAATTTTTCTAACGCCGCTACCCTTTGGCTGGCGGCCTCCAGGGCTGCTTCTCGCTCTCTGCGTGCCCTCTCTTCGTCGGCGATCGCAGCACGCAGCTTGCTGATCCTGGCCTGTGCACGCTCCCGCTCGACTTGAAGTGTGACCATCTGTTGGCCCGACTCCGTCAGCTGTACCTGGGCGTCAACCAGCTGGGCCGTTAGTTGCTCCACAAGCTCAGTGCACGCTGCGACGAAGGCCTCCTTCTCTGCCGCCTGCCCTTCGAGGCGCCGGACGTCCTACTCCACCACGAGGAGCGCCTGCGTGTTCTCCGACACGTCCCGACATTGTGTGACGTCGGCACGCCGGCGGCTCTCGCGCATCTTTTCGGCCATGAAATCACGGACCGTCAGATGGAGGCGTTGAGCATCAGCTCCCCCGGCACACAGGAAGCGCAGCCAGGTTTGAAGCGATCCCATGCGCCCCAGCCACTCCGATGAGGGTCGCCTGAGGAAGCGCTGGATGCACTTCCACCCCCTACGGCGCGTTATCCGGCTCTCCTCGACCGCCTCCACGTCCGAGTCGTCCATCTCCTCGGGATCGGCAGGCCGGTAAGTAGGGAAGGCAGCCAGCAGGTCTACTGCAGGGTCCGCCCCTGGGATGTCCTCACAGGGGATAGGTTCCCCAACATCTGGGCGACCTTCTTCTCTTGCCCCAGCGGTGTTGACACCCTCGTCAGCCCCCGAACTCTCTCCAATGGCAGCACCGCCGGCGTCTGTTGCCCCTTGATCAGCAGTTGGTGGGGCCGGCTCGGTGTGAGAAGTCTATTCCGGAGCAGGCGGCATGTCTGCCACTGGTCCACTCATGGATGGCCCGGGTTCAGCAGCCCGACGAGCCTCCAGTATTGAGATCACTGTGCAGGGCATGCCGTGGTCAGTCACGGATCGTCAACGGCAAGCACTAACAGTAAGGTAAGGAGACTTACGGGAATCCAGAGCGTCATCTTCCGCTGCCCCGGCCGCCGCAGGAGCAATTGCAGCAGGGGACCCTTCAGCGCTCGTCAATTCAATGATGGGCGTCTGGCCCCCGCCCTGTCCTGCTGGAGCCTCTGCTACTCCTACTGAGGATGCCTGACCAACATCCGTGCACTCCTGAGGAAGGTGAAAAAATGGGTTAGAAGCTGCATAAGAGAATGGATGAAGCAGGTTGAGTAGGGATAAAAGCGGTCCTCGAGGAGCTCAGTGATATCAATATTGCCAGAGCCATCCACCTCGCCGCTCTCCCGCGGGCTCCCCTGATGGGACCTTCCCTCGGAGACTTCATCCTCCCCCGTCTCCTCCTCTTCCTCGGAGTCGTCGTTACTGTCATCTTCCTCCGGCGGCATCTGTTCTGGAGCAGGCTCTAGACCGAGCATCACCTTCACCAGAAGGGATGGCTCTGCGCACTGACCATGTTGGTGCGCGTACTCGTCCATGGCTGTCAGATACGCATACCGCCGGTGGAAGTTCACCCTGTCGGCGATCTGGAGGCGCCCGACCTCTGGCAGATGGATTCCTTCGCTGGTTATCTTCTGCCAGATGGTTTCGGTCCCCAGCGACTGCCGCAGGGTCATCCAGGCCGACCACAACGCTTTGAAGACTGCATCGTGGGAGGGTTCGAGCAGACGCCTTACCTGCTTCCCGGGATGCTCTTCGACCACCGCACGTGCCCCCTCTCTGGGCGCCGAGGTCGTGGCGGCAGCCTGCGATGTGCCTGCCGCCGAAGTCCCTGCTCGCGCCGGCTCCACTGCTTGGCGCGCCTCTGTTCTCCCCCGCGTAACGGCGCCTCGCCTCCTTCCTTGACGCCCAGTCTCCGCACGGGTGACCTCGAGCTGCCGAATTGGCTTCCGTAGAAGCCCCTCGGGGTACGCGATGGCCCAGTGTTCGGCGTACTCGGTTGCCAAGCCTGCGTCGACCCCGGTAGGAGGGAGAGTGATGATGTCGCCAGAGCCGAAAGCGGCGAACATTAGCCACATCTGGCGAAGGACGCAAGGGTTCGTCTCCTCCCGGACAGTAGTGAATACCCTCTTCGGCATCCGTTGAAGGCACCCGAACTGCCTGGCGAACCGGGTTGGCACGTATGGCTCGCAGATCACCTTCCCGTCGATCCGAGCCACGAGCACCCCACCCCGTATGTTCAGGAAGTATTCATGCTGCTCCAGCGGACCCTGCCCATTGTCGATCATCTGGCCAACGGGAGTGGGGAACGGGCTGAAGTTGAAGTTGGCGTGATTGCCAATCCGAATCCTCACGCCCTCATCATTTAGGGTCATCGGAGCGACCCCCGCGATGTTCAGCAGGGATGGTCGCAGGCCGTTGCCCGGAGGAATGATGGCGTTTGGAAACGTGTACCCACCAAGGTGAGAAGCCACCCAGCCATGGAAGAATTGAAAGGGCCCACAGATCCTTCGTGGCGACCCCCCTCGCGAGATGAGTCCCAGGATGGCATACAGCTTAGCCAGCACCGGGACCCCGAGGTTGTATCTTTTGTTGGCGGCCATGGCGCCCGCCATCGCCAGTGTCGCCGGGCGGACGCCCATTCTCGCGTCCCGCACTGGCAGGAGCCACCCACTCAGAAAGGAAGCCAGGAACTCCGCGTACCGGACATTTGGGTCCCGTGCCTCGATGACGCGGTACCCCCATGAGCGGTAGTCTCCCGTCTCCAGAACCCGCCAGTACGACCCGTTCCGGCTCCTCTGAGCTGCGGTCGGGCACCGCTTCCCCCTGCCTGGCATCTTGACCGCTGGGTCATGCTCCAAGAACTGGCCGAACCACTCCTTGTAGGATATGTCCTTGTGGAAGTCCTTGACCCCGAGCCGCTGCGTAGCCAGGTCCAGTAGATGCCATGTCAGAATGGGAGTCCGTGACCTGTCGTCCCAGGTGTTCTTCGGAGGCAGGAACTCATCATATTGGTAACCCTCCAGCGGGATACCTCCGATGCAGTGGATGTCCCAGAGACCGATGCTGACCTCCCCATGGTGAAGATGGAAGGTGTTGGTATCTGGGGACCAGCGGGTGAACAACTCCGGCCCGAGCTCGGACTGCTGGTAGAAGTGGAACTGCGACGTCCACACCGCCTCAAACAGGCCGATGTACCGCAGCTCCTCCGTGAAGTGATCGCAGGTGTGGCGTACCCAGAACGCCCAGGCCCACTCACTGGTGAAATTGCCCCCAGACCGCAAGTCCCAGTCCTTCAGCCAGCCCTTGGTGTCGTTGGTGACACTCTGGCGATATGTGCTCGAGTAGAGGGCTGGAGAGTTCTCCGCAGTAGGCTCACTCCCGGCAATGGTTCGCGTCCTCGGGTTCTGGAGATAGACATCTAAGTGCCTGGTCTCCCTGGCAGGATGACCATTGTTGGTGATGTTATAGCGGGGAAGCTCGTCCTCCCGAGTCACCCAGGTCCGTGGCGCATCAACCTCGAACCCTGGCACTGGAACCTCATCCAAGATGCCATAGTTCCAGAGCGGTAGGTTGTCCGACAATGGATATGTCTTCTGGGCCGACGTCAGCAAATCGAACAAGGATTGATTGTTGGAAACAATCTCCTTGGCTCCGTAGACCTCCTCGTTCACCGCCATCTCAGCTCTGCGAATGGCGGCATCCCCCTCATTCCCTTGATTCGCGGCCATCTCAGAAGCTTCGGGAGTCGTGTGGGTTAAGGGATGAAGCGTGTGGAATCGGAAGAGGCTGGTAGAGAAGTTTGAGAGATGGCGCACAATCCTAGTGGACGGCGCGCAATTGGGAAGTCTGTCGCGTAAAACCCCGGGTGTTCGCGCAAAAACAAGCCAAAATCCGAAAAGGTTTGCGCGACGACAGGGTGAATTCCGTGCCGGCAACGGCAATTTCGCGAACGAGAGCTTAGAAGCTTGTCGCGCGGAAAGCCATTGTACGGTACGGGGGACCCAGGGCCCCTATTTATAGGCGAGGCCGGGTGTCCGCGCTGCGCGAAAAGCGTTTTGCGCGACCGAGACCGCGAATTTCGCGCCCGACTCCTTTTTGCGTGCCACAGTCCCGCGCCACCCAGGACTTCGGCATTCCGGCGTCTCCCTCGGAACCCGATCATTGCGACCTCTCGCTGATCAGATTCCGAGGGGGGGCTTTTGTAGATGCCGGAAAAGTCCGTTGTTCCCAAACGAAGCTCCGGATGCGGAAAGCGAGGTCATATTTGGAGTCATAAGCATGTTTCGGAAGGCCTGGAGGCCTTGCGCGGAATTTTGGAGGCCCGCGCGCAAAGTGGTAGAGCCGCGCGCAAACCTCCCGGGATGCGCGCAAAGCACTGGGCCGGCGCGCAGTTTTGCGCGCCCGCTGCCCGCGCGACTCCCTTGCGCACCGGGGAACCTATTCCGCGCCCGCGAAGGAAATTGCGCACCCACGAACCAGATTCTGCGCCCGGGGTTTCCTATAAATATAAGGCGACCCCCGACGTTTTGAAGGTTGCCGTAATTCGAAGGGTCGCTCGTTCGCGCAATCCAACCCCCTCCGCGCGTAATGCCGATCTTCAGGTAACCTCCTTTCTTTCGCGCAATAAAGCCTCGAGGTTCGCCTTCGCGCGCAATCCCTTTGGCTCCTTTCCTTTGGATAACTTTTCACCCAAATGCCTTCGCGCGCAAAAGAAGCCTCTTGCGCGCAATTGCCCCCCGGGTGCGCGCAATCCAGCCCGATTGCGCGCACCCCCCTTTTTCAAAGTGGCAATTCGTTAAAGAATGAGCCTTTGCCCCCGCGCGCTATCCGAAGCCCGGTGCGCGCAATCTCCATCTTCCACGCGCAAAGCGCTGGCCCAATTGCGCGCCAGCTCGCTCAATTGCGCGCCGACCCACGATATTGCGCGCCAAGCTCCTCTTTTGCACGCAAACCGCCAGGGTCGCTTCCTTTGACCCCCTGAGGGTACCCGCCTGCGTGGCGCCCGTTGATCCTCATCCCGGGTGCCCGCACCGTGCGTTTTCTTCCCGTGCAGCCCTCCAGGTTCGCGCGAAGTGACACGGACCCATTGGCGGCACTACATCATCCAAGCTACAAGACGTTAAACTGTACAGCATTCGTCTCGCATGACGTTAAACTGCACTTTCGTCCTGCGCGACGTTAAACTGCATACGTCCGCGCTGCAAGATGTTAAACTGCCAAGCATCTTCGTCCAACATGACATTAAACTGTATTTCGTCCGGGAAGACGTTAAACCGTCCGCTTCGTCCTCAACACACGACGTTAAACTGTACTTCGTCCGGAAAGACGTTAAACCGTCCGCATCGCCCGATCCCGTGCCTCGCACGCAGGGTCCCCCTCCCGGTTCGGATGTGGCCCCCACCCGATCGTCTCTGCAGGGATGTCGGTATTGGAGTGACCTTCTCCCACGGGGGTAGAGTGTCACAAACAGAATGAACTACGTGGACTTTGATCTCTGTCTCCTAAACATGGTACGTAGGAAGCCTCTCCGAGGTTCAATCCCACCACCTGGTCGTCCCGGTCGTATCCACGTCGGTTCGTCCATCAGTGGACCCCTCCCGGGTTCACACTTGTGTCGATTCACCTATGAATCTGCCCCTGTGGGAGACTGCACGTGTGTATCTCCATTGTGCTTCCCCACTACCGAAGCCAGTAGAGGGCGTGACAGGGATCGAGGTCTCTCACCTTCGGCCCAAGTCCCTCTCCAACTGAGCTTTGCCGCATCCGGGCTGCCTCAGTGCGTAAGTCCTGACAGAATGAACTACGTGGACTTTGATCCCTGTCTCCTAAACAGGGTACGTAGGAAGCCTCTCCGAGGTTCAAGCCCACCACCTGGTCGTCCCGGTCGTATCCACGTCGCTTCGTCCATCAGTGGACCCCTCCCGGGTTCACACTTGCGTCGATTCACCTATGAATCCGCCCCTATGGGAGACTGCACGTGTGTATCTCCATTGTGCTTCCCCACTGCCTTTTCCTATTTCTCCTTGCCAACGTCCAGCACGACGTTAAACTGTGATCCACCCGGCCGTTCCATCCCCCTCTGTGTGAGGTGGTTCGGTTCAATCCTCCACCCGGCGGCCTCGACCTCTTCGTGAGTCGGCTTGCCAACGTCCAGCATGACGTTAAACTGTATATTCGAACTACGCTGACTTTGATCCGCGCTAATGCGCGGTACGTAGGAAGCCTCTACGAGGTCCAAGCTCTTCACTCCATCATCCATCCTGATCCCTACCTGGGCCGCCACATCCCGGTGGGGTCATGCCATTTCATTCCACTCCACTTCACTCAGGAAGCCGCCCATGTGCTGGCCCCAACGTCGGAGGTTCCCCACAAGGGGTTCTGTCATCTGATCCACTCCTCGTGTTGATCAGTCCGATGCCGTCCCCGCTGGACGTTAAACTCGCGGCATACCCCGTGTTAAAAATGGGAAGCTGAGGAAAACCTCAGGTGACACAGTTCCCCGCACCCAGCGCGGGATGCCTCAGGCCATCATGCCTTCGAGAAGCCCTATTAGGGACGAAAGACAGACATGCAGGGCGGCAGTGTTAAGACACGCCCCCAACACCCAGAGCCACCCGGTCTCCTCACCGCAGGTTGCTACCCCGACCGGACTCCTTGGAGCGTCTGGGCGGAAGCAGCGTAATTAACCGGTGTCCATGAAGATATGGCGCCGGGAACGAGATTCACGAACATTCTTAAATCTATGAGGGAGACCCGGATTAGGAGACGAGTTCCGAGGAGACGTCCATGGAAGGAGGAGCCGACATCCCATCATCCCGGTTTCGATCAAGGAGCAGACGCCCCTGAATAAGGGACGGATGCCGCCCGCCTTTGGAAAGCGGGACTGCGGGGCCACAAGCCGCGCGCCCATCCCCTCGGGTCGACGGGCGCACGCGCGAACGTGTCCTGGCGGAACAGCGTCGGAACACAAACCCGGCGCACATCCGCACCGAAACAGTGATACCATGATTACACTCTAATCACATTGGTTTAGTAAATCCCTTATAGTTGGAATCCTCTAGAATATGTAGAGTAATTATTGAGGTAATATGCAACCCCAAATAAAGAAGTTGTTAAGGAATTTCTAATCTAAAGAATTATATAAGGATTTTCTTAAAACCATTTGGAAATTATACCCTACTCAATTCTAATTTTGTTGAATGCTTATAAAATGTAAGGTGATGACCACTCACAAGGAATAAATAATTTTCATGGGAATATTGTTTATGATATATAAATTGATATATTCTTCTATAAAACAAACAAACAAGGGTTTAATATTTTAAAAGTAGAAAGTGGAATCCTAAAGTGAAGAGTGATGAATATCTAGAATCATTATTAAAATGATAATACTATCCAGTTAATTGTTTAATGTAAATAAAAATCTAGTTATAAACAACATTCTATGATGAGAACATTATATGATATTATAAATCATAGATAATGAGATAAATGTTTTTATAAAATAATTATGAGATAGTCATGTAGTTGTTAGAATTTAATAAAAAATACATGTCATTATCAATTGTTATCTAAATATTAATCTCCAATTATCTATTATTCGATTAAATTGTATCATTAAATTTTAATGTGGTCCAAAATCTAAATAAAATTTTAGAGCCTAAAACTATTTAATGACCATGATTGAATATATGCTGTACATTATGAATTAAAATTAAATTTTTTAAATATAATAATTCTCATTGTTATAAAACTATAATAGTAATATTTGGATAATTAAATGAAATAACCAACAAATACATCCATTCAAAAACATCAATATTCAATTAACCATCATTTAAAATTGGTGAAGAAATCACATACAATGTTTTTTTCCTCAAAAGACTAATCATTAATCCCATTTATTCATGAAAAATATTTCTAAAAACCAATCTGGAGAAAACATGGTCAACATTTCTTCCTTCATCAATTCATGTACTCCTATAAGTAATCATCTAAATAACTAAATATTCTATCAATTATTAATAAATTTCTTGAGGAACATCGACCAAAATATATTCTTATATATTTCATATCTAACCTGTATTAATTTGAACTAAATGTTTCCTAATAGAACTCTAATATTCATGTGGGATATCATTAATATTTCCCCAAAAGAATTATAATGTTTATAAATTCTGAAAAACAAGTGATCGAAAATTGTTCAATATTCCCAAGAACCATTATCATATAAAATTAAAAATGAAATGCAATAACTAATTATGTACATACCTATTAAATAAAAACTATGATTTTATTAAAAACCATTTTATAAAATTGATAACTATTTAGCTTGATTTTGGAATCTCTATCTGTATTACCTACTCCCTATCATTTCACCCTTAGTTTTATGTCTTTACTCCTTCAATATAATTTTAGAGTATTCTAAAACACCCTTAGTCTTACATAATGATATACCACCAATGAAATACACCTCACAGTGGACATTATATCTTATTTTAATCATATTTTATACATTCATGATTTCATCTAAGGAATAAAATTTTTACTTTTGCTTTGAAAAATACATACTCTCTATGACTTTTTGTTCCACAGTGATATCCTTATCCATATTTACCTATATTATAGAGCCCATAATTTTATTTACTATAGAAATACATAAATTCTTGTTGACTCCTTTTTTATTCCACTATAGTATAAAATATATTTTATGATATATCCAATAATAAAAAATAAAAAATCAATAAATTAGGAAATAATTTCTCATTTATCTATCATATTGTTAATGAAAAAATATATGTAATTATAATATATTAATGTCTTCCCTAGATATGTTATTGTTTTTTATAATTTATATATATATAATTTATATGAACGAAAATGCAGCCTATTAATACATAAAATATCATAATCAACAAAATCTATTATTTATCAACATGGGATACACATTGAATAATTATATATATACTTATTTTTAATTTCTATAATATCATTAAATCAAATAAACAAATTATTTTACTTTCCATATTCAATTTATCATAATTTTCCTCAATCCCATTCATATCATTTAACTAATTAACTAAATTTGTGTATTGATATGTTATAACTTAACAAAGAGGTCTTAACATAACACACACGATCAACTGATGGAGTCTTATTTTATATAAAGTGTATGTACTATATACATAATATCTATATATTCTTAACGAAATCAAACCATTATAACAAAGGGGACATTTAATAGGTTTATTATCAGTTTAATGGTTGGTGGATTACATTGTTAAAATTTTAAACCAGACAACCAAATGATATAGAATTTTTAAATTATAATTTAAAAAATTTAATATATGATCAATTAATAATTATTTATAATTGGGCATTGTAGTTGTCATCCAAATCATTGGATTTTCGTTATCCACATTATTATATCAATTTGATGACTATGATGATTCATTAGTATAAATAATAATATTTGTGAACTAATTTTGTTTATAACATATTATACCACAACCATAAATGACATTTGAATAAATTGGTGAAACTGAAAATTAAAATAGGGAAATAATTTTTTAAACAAATACATTGTATTAATAATTTTGAATATATGTTTATAAAAACCTCATAAGTCCTTGGAAAGTTTTCCTAAAAAATTGATAACTTATTAGAAATAATTAATTCTCATGACAATCAAATTTAGAATTTAAATATACTCATATATAAAATTCTAACAAAAAGGATGTAGTATAGGTTATATCCTGAGTAAAACCAATGGAGATTAATGATTTTTAGAAATAAAATATAAGTTTGATGATAATTAAATCGATCAAAATTATTAAAAGAAAAATTATAATTAAATATTATACCTAAATTGATGAGGGTGTGAAAATATTTTATAAATATTTTATCATTAAAAAAATATGATTTTTAATTATTTTTTCTGATATTCATTTCATTATCAGAATCTATCATAATTAATTTTTTAGACTAAGTGTTAGTTATTTAAATATTAAAATCCTATTTTCATATTACTATCTACATCCATTAAATATACTGATAGGTGATGCAAAATAATATTTTTACAATGAATCATAAACTCATTATATTATCCGGATATAATCTAATCACTATTAAATTAATTAAAATCTAATCCATTAATAAAAGTGATCCTACATATATAATAAAAAGAAGATATAGAAGAATGAATGATTGTATTATAAAATATAACTTTTAAAACATTATAAAATTAATATTAGATAACACATTTATAAAAATACATGTTAAAATAATTCCCCACCACATGATTTGACAAAGTCCATGGCTTGGACCATGTTTGATTTATGAAAAGTGTACTAAAACTCCATCTGAAACAATAAATATCCTAGTGATTTCCAGCCTTCATATAAGTACTCTAGAATGGGATCTAAAATTTTATTATTCCTTATTTATTATATAAGTACACTTTTTAGGAATAATAATACATTATCATGTCTCCTTATATATCATATATATCTCCCAGTATAATTTTTAATATAAAAACTACCAAAAAGCCTTTTAATGTTAAGTGTGAAATCCTAAATAACTTCATCAAATATATGACCATTTTATAAATAGATAGTAGTTAATGGAATTTATCCTAAATATGGAAAAATCACATCTTTTTTTATTTGATGAAATAATACCCTATTAGTCCAATTAATCAATAAAATCTCCATATTTATGATAAAATAGAATCATGCAATAACATTAAAGAATTTTGGTTTGTAAGGAAAACAAATTTTAAATGTATATTCCAATTAGGAAATTTATGGATTCTACAAGATTATTAACTGATCAAAAAAGATTATTTCTTCTAATCAAATGGTAAAAATGGGGAAAAAAGTATCTTTAATCATCTTATGGTTTTTAAAATGAGTACAGTTTGAAAAAAATGATAAAAAATAATTTTTATTAGTGATTCTTTTCCTGAGAATATATCAGTTTTCATGTTTTTAATAAAATGATAAAATAATGAGTTGTTTAATAGTGATTCTTATAATGAGAATATCTCAATACTGTGGGTATTGAAACGAATACACCAAACTGGTTTTTAATATCTGTAATGAATGAGATTTTTAATATTAGATAATTACATATTGGACTGAAGAAAGATAATCCATCACTTGATATAATATTCATAATATCACAACATTAAAGTGTATCCTAATTATCAATTTCAAAAATAAAAAAATATGCCTAAATAACTATCTGTATAATAAAATATTATTATGTTACTATTTCATAATCCATTAATAATCATAATTATTAACCTCCATAATAAATGGAATTAAGAATAAATAATATATATATTATTGTGAATCATTTTTTTATCATTGAACAAAAATATTATATATGAAATCTAATCTTGGAATAAAATTTAATACTATAAATAAATGTTAAATTTATGTAATATAATAAATCATTGGAAATTAATTAAACACCCCCATATCAAGTAATAATTTTCCCCCTTCCCAAATCAATTCATACTCCTTCCTCAATTATACTCCTAAATAATAATCATAATAATGCAATATTCATAAACAATGAAAAAAATCTAAAAGGATGAGAGAGATTCATTTATACCCATACTAAAATTGAAAAATAATTTCTCATAACATAATTTATAAATTTTTTCATTGAATGAAACAAATAATTCATGTTTCCTTCTATAAGAGTCTTTTATGTATTTTAGATAGACATTAACTTACCTTATAATGTTATAGGAGAATGAAAAAATGATAAAAAATATTAATGTAACCATTAACGAAATTTATGCTAACCTAATGATAAAATTATTATTCTATTAGTTAAATATAGGTTGATATATTATTATGGTGAAAACCATATATATTAAATCCTAAAATAATAAATACGTGTTTCATGGAATAGAGAATTTAATTCATACTTGTCAATTACGAATCACTATCATTACTCTTCTCCAATTTATTTTATATTTTTTTCCTATTTCAATCCTCACCTTTTCAAATTTATGTCCATTTATTTCAACTTATTCATTATTACCTTACACATATTAGGAATTTATGCCCATCCAAATGTGTATTATTTCATTTATTATATATTAGTTTCAGCTTCATTAATACAAAACTCGTTAGACTGATTCTTATATTTGGTATCACTGTGAATTTTATCCATATGTAAAATCTTGAATTTGGATTATTACAGATACATTTCATTGATTTATCTACCTCTCTCTCCAATATATCTGGGTTTCCTAAAATTTAGTTTAAAATTTCTTCCACGATGTAAATGAATTATTCATTAATAATTAGGCATTGTAGTTGTCATCCAAATCATTGGATTTTCATTATCCACAATATTATATCACTTTGATGATGATGATAATTCATTAGTATAAAAAATATTATTTGTGAACTCATTTTGTTTAAAACATATTATACCATAACCAAAAATTAAATTTGAATAAATTTATGTAAAGTAAAACTAAAATAAAGAAATAATTTTTTTAAATAAAATACATTGTATTAATAATTTTGAAGATATGTTTATAAAATCCTCATAATTCCTTGAAAATTTTCCAAAAAAATTAATAACTTATAAGAAATAATTAATTCTAATGTGTATCAAATTTATTATTTATATATACTCATATATAAAATTATAACCCAAAGGACGTAGTATAGGTAATATCCCAAGTAAAACCCATAGAAATTAATTATTGTTTGTAATAAACTATAAGTTCAATGATAATCAGATCAATCCAAATTATCAAAAGAAAAATTATAATTAACTATTATACCTTATGTGATGAGGGTATGAAAATATTTTATAAATACATTATCATTAATAAAAATATGATTTTAAATTTTTTTTATATCCATTTTATTATCAGAATTTATCATAATTAATTTTCTAGATTAAGTGTTAGTTATTTAACAATTAATATCATATTTTCATATTACTATATAGATTAATTAAATGTACAGTTCGGTGAATCAAATAAATATTTTTACAATGAATCAAAAACTCAAAATATTATCTTGATATAATTTAATAACTAATTTATTAAATAAAATATAATCCCTTAATGAAAATTGATAATGCATATAAAATAAAAATATAATAAAGAAAAATGACTGATTATATTATAAAATATACCTTTTAAAAACATTATAAAATGAATATTGGATAAAACAATTAATAAATATACATGTTAAAATAATTCACCACCACATGATTTGACATATTCCATGGATTGGACCATGTTTGATTTATTAATGTGTACTAAAACTCCATATGAAATATTAAATATCCTAGTGATTTACACAAATCAAATAAGTACTCTAGAATGTGATCTAAAAATTATTATTCCTTATTTATGATATAAGTACACCTTTTATCAATAATAATATAGTAACATGTCTCCTTAATTATCATATATCTCTCCCAATATAATTTTTAACATAAAAATCACAAAATAGCCTTTTAATGATAAGTGTGATATCTTAAATATCATCAAGAAAATATATCATCGTTTTATAAATTAATAGTCATTATTGGAATTTTAATCTTATACATTCAAAAAATCCATCGAATGATTACATTTAGTATGGTGTGGAAATTAATATTTCCATCAACTTCATGCTATCATTAGGATAATTTCATTATCTACCACACTCATGAATTTATATATCCTTATATAATTTTTAGTATCACTCTTATCATGAAAAATACATATCATTTCACTAATTTTGGATCATCATCAAACCTTAACAAAGGCATAAAATTCTTAAAAAAACCCCATTTTCATATATAATTGAACATAAATAAATAAATGTATATCATTTACAAAAAAATAATCTCTCCGTTTTCTCCATCATTAATCGTGATTTTGAGGATGAATCATTCAATTGCATGGTGTTTCAAAATTCCCCTATCTTACATTTCATGGGATTTTATGCCAATTTTAAATTATTTTTACATTTTTATCCTGAACAAATACCTGTTATTTACTACACCATGAAATTAATTTCACATTTTATTAACATATCTTTATCCTATCCTTTATTCATAATCATTCCATTAAATATTACTAACATAAAAAATGTATTAATGATAACTCATTTATCAAAAATACTATATTTTCGAAATCATTAAAAAACTTGTGATGTCCCCTATAAAATCAAACAAAATCTATAAAACACATGGAATACATTATTTTCCTTCACATAAAAGATCTTTATACAAAATTCATCTCCAAAACACATCCACACATCATTAAACATTCAGAGAACACCCACTTCATTCGATATATATAAATTCCTATGATTTTGAATGTAATTTTTATGTAAAAATAAATACAACAAAAAACTGTTAATTATAACCACATCATATCATATCAAAATAATAAACATCTACTTCACATCCATCATGTTTTCCATTATTCATTTTCTTAGGTTATAGAATTTTCCAATTTAGAATTTTTTGACTTCTTCTAAATTTTAATATTTCTAAAAGATTTCATTGAATAATGAGTAATACATTTTAATAATATGATATAATACATGGTGAATGAAATAATTATAATAAATAATAATATAATTTCCTTTTATAATAGTATGTTATATTCACAATTGAAAAATCTCTTAAATAAGTTTTTTTCGCTTTATCTTATTAAAAAACTCTCTAAATGTTCTTGAATTTATCTATATAATTAATCAAAAATAATTGTTAAATAGTTAAAAAATAACTATCTTAAATCATTTAAATGATTATAAAATGAACACAAAACACAAGTGTATGTTGAGAACATAACTTTTCACCATCTAAAAATACTCCCCTAAATATAAACACCCACATAAAAATATATTTATCCCCATTAGAAGCATTTTTACATAATGAATGTTATTGTTATTGTTATGCCATTTTGAAAATAATTTCCATTGGAATAACTGAATTAGAAATTGAATGAACATACCATAGTATTTTTAATGTAGAGTTTGACCCCACTCATTATGAGGATAATTTTTTGAAATGATTATTAAGAAAGATATTTGTTAAATGAAAATACAATCTTTATATTATTGGTATAAACAGTAGTATAATGAATCTTTATAAAAACTCCTCCTTGATAAATAATATTATTGATATAATTTTTTTAATGTCAAATTTCAAAATATCATAATCATACAAAATGATAGTACATTGATTATAGTGCCCCCAATAGATTTAATATCAATTATACTATCAATTAATATGATTCCCTCTTTATATATATCAATATAGTGATTTATAGAAGGAATAAATAGATTATTTATACACTATTCTAAAGGTAATAAAATATTATTTCATTTTGCACCATATAACACTAAATTATCTAATGAAAAAAACTCTACTAAATATGTACATTTGATCTACAATACTTCACCTTAATCCATATCAGTATATCAAAATATTCCTATATGTATATCCCATTTTAATGTTTTGAAATATTTATTATAAAAAAATAATTATATAAAATCCATCTTTGAATCTTTTTACATAAATAATATAAAAAATTCTAGGGAATAATTTTCATAAGATTATAAAATTTAATCCATATCATAAGAAATTTTATGTTTCATTGAGTATTTAATCACTCCAACATCAACATCTAAAAAAATTATTTTAGAAAATAATTTCCAAAAATAATCATCTATATTTGAAGAGAAGACAATTTTATCCATATAGATGATAATAATGAGAGATTATACCGTGATTTCAATAATGTATAATATATTATTGTTAGATTTTGTCTCATAATTATATTGACACTAAGAATGATACTAACATAAAATAACAATAAATATGTTCTTTTTGTGACCTATAAAATATTATAATCCCGATATTAACACATATTTTAGTATTTACAAGTACAAATTCTTTTGTTTTCTCAAATTAAAATTATTATTGATGATTCACATTGTGAAAGGATAACATCATATCCCTTTTCAAAATATTTTATATCCTTTGAGTTGTGATACAAAAAGAAATAATTATGTTTTCGAATATAGCAATTGAATAAAATTTTCCATTGAATGTAACGCCCTTAATAATAGTATGTCATTTACATAAACATCTATTATTATTTTTCAACACATAACCCTTTTAATTCATTTTTTTATAAAAATATAACATTGTTTCAATAATATCCATGATTTTCATATCTGAAACCATATACAATGTTTTTCTCTTCTCAATCCCAATCAATTCCTTATTCTTTAATTAAATACACTTATAATAATATAATTCTCCTTTTAGAACCCTTAGTTAAACATGAGAAATTTATTAGGATTGAGATTCTATTAATTAATATTTATTAGTTTGAACTAATTTTTTATTCTGACCATGGATGTTTATGACCACCATCTATATTCACCACCTTAGATAAACTAATATTCCTCAATATTTACCCATATTTATTTTCTATCAATATCTGCTTCAACCCTATAACTTATATCCACCAAACATCAATTATTTTATTCTTATTATATACCTAATTATTTATATTATCTATAAATATTAGAATATATTCCATCATTCCCACTCTAAATAATTGATTAATTACACTCTTTTACAAAAAAAAGAATAAACCACATTTAGAATTCTTTTTATAGCAGTGATACCCTATTTTTTTGACATATACCTAAGGATAATTCCTCCATTTCATCCTTTCTCAATCATTCTCATATTTCATCTAACTATAATAGTGGTGAAGTGGTTTCCAAACACCCATATATACTTCATGATTGGGGTTTTTATTTAATTAAACTATTAAATAATCATATCAGAGTATATATTACATAAAAAATATTTATAATCAGAACTAATATAAAAAAACTAATTATATTGTTTTAAAAGATAATAACAATGTTCAAACTACACAGTTTGTATGATCTCTATCAATATTATATTCTTTTTCACATAAATATTATTTCATTATGGGGGTATATGGTGAATTATTATTATGAATTATTACATGTTTGTTCAAATAATAATTAAATATTTCACATCTATATTAATCACCACTAAAAAATTAAATATCATTAATGAATTAACACATAAATTTTATGTACATTTAATTTTTTTTGAAATGATCAGTAAATTATATTAATTTTATATGAACATTATTTATGTTTTCATCGTAAATTAATTATTGAGACAACTAAAATATTAATCATCATCTATTAATTTCTTACTCATAAAACCATAAATATAATAATGGAAATTATCTATGTGATGAGATTTTTGAATCTCTCATATTTTATGTGAAGAATTCATTGTCCATAAATCTGAACTTTTAGATCATTATTAGTTTCATTATATCATTTATAATGTAACATTATAAATATTGTATCTATTATTTAATTGTTTGTGAACTTTTATCCAATATAGTTTGTCCTTCTATTCCATATCTAGGTTTCATATTTTATGTTTAAATAAATATAATTGTTTGTTACCCATACATGAAATGTATTTATTTTGTTATTATATATCATAATCAAAACACATCCTTACCTTGATATGTTTACCACACATCCATATTATAATAATATCACTTAAATACCTTCATCACAGATTTGATAACGACTTAAAAAATGTTATTTCATCTCACAAAAAGAATGTACTCTTTGAATTAATTATAATCCCACTGATTTCGTTGTAGAAAATCCCACTGATGTTTTGTTATCTTTAATTGACAAATGTTAAAATATATTACATTCACTTCTAAAATACAATATGAAGCATTATATCACCTATTATATATGTTGAGAAACCATTATCAAGTTCTATTGTCCATTCATTTAAAATTCCTTTAATGAAACATCAACTGTAATAGATTTATCCTTTTAAATTTATATTTTATACTGAAATCATTGAAAACTATTCATATTAAAACTAATGAGATACTTTTTTAGGAACTCTCTAGTGGTGTGACCCGAAAAACCACAACGTCTATGAAATTAACTGAGAACATTAAATGTATTCAAAACATAAACACCAAATTTTTTAATTACATGAAGATCATAATTACTTATAGTGGGTTATATCCCCACAAATTCATTACTTTGACACTTATAAAATTAATTAAATATATTTTAATGTACATAAATTAATTTATACATTCATATATCTACAGTAACACAAATAGAATATATTTAATGAAAACATTCACATAAAAATTAATTGGTTCATAGAAAATAACTCTTCCACTTAATTATTTATATAAAATTTTATTTCTTATAATTTTTAAAACCAAAATTAATGGCCATTTTAATCCCACGATCATGATATTGTCTTTTTTGGGCCTAGCCCACATGGTGTTTCTTTTTCTGGGCTCTGTCCATCAAACATCCCACTGGAAACGGCCTCATGATGGGAGATGAATCCACACCACCTTATAAAAGGGTGATTTGTGCTCCTCCTCCTTCGATGTGGTATAAACTTGTTCCACAACCCTAGATGGGCCCAGTGTCCTCACTAGTGCATCAAATGGACAATTCCTCTAATAACACTTTGTAACGTCCTTGTTCCGGAAGCTGCCCATAGGCACCTCGTACCTGGTTGTTCACATTGCCTCAAGTGAATTTTATCAAATGATAGAGGATGGTGACTAGTAGTGAGGGCCTTGGTTGTGATAGTGGGGAATCTACTCCCTCATTGGCAGGGTAACATTGTGGAAATAAAATAGATTGTAATAGTGGAAGCAGTAATAATACCATAAAGTAGTAAATAGCTGAAGACTAGAAGTAATAACAACTAAGCACATATAAATATATATGATGCATTATATATATGTATAGGAAAGCAGTGAAATAATTCACAATGCTAAAATGTAATACTAAACTAATGTAAAATGGAAAGAAAGTAAACAACTCCACAGAATCGCAAGCCTCATCTTTGTCCCATGCCTCCAGCTCCACAGAAATCGTGTACCTCAAGTAGATGGGTGCTTGCCTTTATCTATACAAGCAGTAGTATAATCTTTTAGGGCCACAAATCATGACCCAAATAGGGTGTGAGACGAAGATCAGTAGGAAGCCACCCAAAGATCTATGCCTAATAGTCAGTGAATATATATGGTTGTAAATAAACAAAATGATGCAGTAAACAAGGAAGTACATATACTAACAGTCCTACAATTTTAATTGCATTAATGTTTATATATCAAGATAAACCAATCAAAATCAGTTAAACCTCTAAGAATTAATCACAACCTAATCACTCTGGTTCAACCAAACAAGAACAACCAACCTTCTAGGAAGTACACACAGTCTAACCCCTATAGTTCAACTTTAGCAAAGACTCTTTGTGGAACCACTAACAGCCAATTCTCCTTGTAGACCCATATTTTTAGCTAATAGGCACTCAAAAAAACAACTCAATATCCATTACCCATCTTGGCCCATATCGAGGAAACTACAGACACTCTGTGGGAGCAAAATTTTCATCCACCTATGGTCTCACAATGTAAAAGTAAAACAGACACTCTGGAGAAGACCTCAACATCCATTCTCCCTATGGTCTACTACACTAGGTTCTTACATCCCTATGTAAGTTAATCATACACAAATGATATGAATCATCCAAATTAATCCTCAAAGGCAACATGGATAAATAGTCTAAAGTATCTCACATCATGTCAGATAAAATCACCCCATCATAACAATACTAGGAATTGAAAATAATGCAGTTGCCTAAAAGGAAATGCCAGACAAAATAGTCAAAACAAGAAAATGTGGTAAAAAACACCCTATGATGGCATGGCTAACCCAATTCACAAAAAAACCCCTATCCAAAAAAAATGGCAGAGCACTCAATAATAGGGATAACACCCACAAACACTCAAAATCTAAAAAAAGGCTATTGGGCACTTTTGCACATAAACTTCAAAGACTATCTATGGAAAGGAACAAAACACCTACCTCAACATTGTGAGATTGTTATACGTGAACCTCTAGCCTTGAATAGCCCTAAAATTTTGTATATCTACAAAAAACTATAAAAATGTTCAACCGAGGATAACATGTGAAAGTGGAAAAATTAAGAAATGATGTTCAAGAAGAAGAGAGAAATCACCGATGAAATTCCAACATAATTCACAGAGATCGAATTGGAGAACCGAAGGCGAGTTAGTGTCCTACAGAAGATCTGTAGCCTTACAGATGCTCCTACGTGACATGGATGAAGAAAAAGTGTGTTCTATATGTTAGATGTGACCCTGATCCATTTAATGAAAAAAAGAAAGTACACAAAATGTATTTTTAAAGTACAAGGCATGTACTTTCCATTTCCAACCTCTGATTTAGGTGGTCTCCAGGTCACCACACATGGCCATGTACTCGGCCGTCACCTGGCCAGTACACGGTCACATGTGAAAACCAGGTACACGACATGTACTTAAAGAACACATTATGTACTCTTCAAATTTCTAGAAACTCATCTTTTTCTCAAAAAGAACTAGAAAAGAAAAACGTACCGGAAATGAAGTTTCAGGTTCATACACCAAATTGATGTGTTTTTCAGGATACATTTTCCTCAATATTGAATATCATTATTGAATTTTTTACCTTATAGTTTTTCTATCACAACCCTTCCCCTAGGGCCCATGCTGTGACTACCTGAAGCCCGCTTTCCATAGGCCAGGGGCTGGCGACTAGCACCAAAGGTGTAAATCCCTAAACTAGGAAGGCATTGCCTTTATAAACTAGAACAAACACAACAGAGTACGCAAATAGAAGTAAAACACTAAGCAAAAATATCTACAAAAGAGAGTGTTTGAAGTAAAGGGGCTAGAAATACAAGCCCAACGGTAAAGTACAAGGAACCAGAAAAGTAGAAGCACAAATTAAAGAATAAGTAAAGTAGCTACGGGGTCATCCTTTGGGCTTCCTAACTGAAGGGTAGGTACAAATAGCCTCCTCAGCACTCCACTTGCATCCGCTCCAGGCACCATCATGCCAAGTGGTGTACCTCTAGCTACCATCCAGTCCTGCTACTCTCTGCCTCGATCAGCACTATCTGTCTTCTGTAACCAACACAATGAGGTGCAGGTACAGCTCGTTCAGGGGTGAGTATAATGATACTCAGTAGGGACCCCGAGGCTCTCATGGTCTCACAAAATCCAACAAGGATAACCAAAAAGTATGAAATCAATGGATAACCCTAACATAAGAATATGCCCATACATATATCTAAGTTGTTTAGTAACCCATCTTAATCATAAGGAAAACACAGAAGTCATTGACTCAGCTCAAAATCAGGATTTATTTTAGGGTGGTAACTTGTAACACTCCCAGTCAAATTGTCAAAACCTCAACTGCTGGTGTACTCCCCTCTATAGAGTACTGTGGACCTTCCATGTCACATAGAGGCGCTTCACACTGTCGTATACTATTGTGTTACTCCTCCTGTCGAGTACCGTGGGTCTACTGCGTGACATAGAGGCGCTCCCCACTGTGGGTCTGCTACGTTACACAGAGGCGCTACCCCTCATATCCTGTTGAGGTAATTCTCCATTAAATTTACATGTTTCTAGCACGTCACACAAAGGTGATCCCCATTATGGGTCTACCACTTAACATAGAGGTGCTTCTGACTGGGCTAGTCAAAACACTCTGAGTCGAAAGGTCAGTAGTCGTCAGGTCTTAGCCAGCTAATAAGTCTCTGTACTGCACGCACTCATCTCCAGGAGGATCTGCTCCAATATCTACTGTTAAATACTCCAACTATCAATAAGTCCCATGTAAAAGTATCTAAAAGGCCCACCTTGTCATAGGGGTCTCAACGCAACAGACGAGGTGTCAATCGGACGCCGGGTCTGTGAGTTATTGGAATTTCTGTTCCAGGGGCGCTCTTGGTTTTTAGGTTCAAACAAACCCGACTATATCCCAACTGTTTCCAAACCTTATGTGGGTATTACAAAAGAACCTTCTCGCTCTAATACTTTCATCACAGTACACGGTTCATCTATCAGACACCCATAGCCCAAGATATGGGCGAAAAGGTGTAAACTGGCCATAGTGGGTCTAGGTCCAGTCCGACACAGTCATCTGACCGGACCAGTCCCAGTCCGTGGGTCCGACATGGCCCAAGGGGGCCTTGCGGCCCATCCCGACAGCGTACCACCACACCGAGTGCGGCCTGGCTGTGGGTGACCCGGCCGAGGGCAACCCGGCCCGAGGACGGCCCGCGCTGGGTCAGACCCGGTGATCCACGTTGGCTAGCCGTCATGGCCCGGCTGGCTCGCCAGCATGGCCCGACTGGCCATGCGTGGGGGGGGGGGGGGGAATTCTACGCCCCTGCTTCTGAATAGAACTAGCGCTATGCACCGGTTCAGTATTCCACAGGACCCGAGGGGTCCCACCTTGTCCGGCTGGCCGTGCGGCTAGCTGGTTCCGCACCGCCCATGCGGCGCGATGACACCGCGCCCCTACTCCTCCACTGCGGCCCACCCTGGACACAACTCCCTTTCACTGAGTGGCACGACAGCATCACACTTCTTCGTCCGACCGCCGCGGACCTTCCACCTGCGTGGCACGACAGCGCTTCTCCCCTCCGACGACGGCCCAACAGGTCGCCTTACTCATCTGCAGTTCTCTCTTCTGGCGGCACCATTTCACCACCACCATAGTCAACAAGCGAGATAGAACAAAGGGGGAGGGTCAGTCTATGTTTGTGTAGTCCAAGCCCTCTTCGTTTTGTTGATATCAATCGGATGTTCACAATCAATAATTTGAATGATGATGAACAGGGAGTAAAACTCATACATAGAACAACCCTACCTCACTTTTTGATCATTGATGGTGAATGGGGAGGAATGGAGGACGCCGATTCATTGACATCGAGTAGCGTCCATGTTAGGAGACCGACGAAGAAGCATCATCGGCGTTCTTTGCGGTCAACTCCTTCTCTTTTGGATCGGTCTAAGATCAAAGAAAGAATTCATCATTCTTCGATGGATGAAGAAGAGGCGTTCTTCACGTTCTTCATTAAAAGATATTTTTTCAAATTTTCTACAAGATCTTCCATCCCTTCTCTCAAGCTCCACTAAAATAATTACCACCAAAAAATAATGGGTTACATTAACCCATTATTTAATTTGCTGGACAAAGAATTCAAAAGATTTCAAATTGTTTTTAAATTAATTAAGTGAGTAAATTTAATTAATTAATTAAGAGAGTTGGAAAAATTAATTAGTGTGGTGGGTGGAGAGTTTCATCCCACATAAATGGGGGGGATAAAGGGGGGTTAAAGCCTGTGTGACCCACCATGGATATCCTCCCAAGGGTGGTTATGTAAGGGTTGGCCCCACCACCATAACCTTTCATGGGAGGTTATGGTGTGGTGGCCTCCACCTTTAACCTCCTCTTAGAGGGTTTAACCACAATAAAAAAAATATGTTATCACCTTATTTTTATTTAATTTATTTAAAAAACCCAAAAACTATCTTCCATTCCCGACCAACTGCCGTCGAGGTGAAATTCTTATTAAGTGAGTAACGGTGATGTGAGTTCAACGTTGCCCTCATATTTCAATTTCGAGCACCGATTCAAAAGTTAAAAAATCACGCTCGTATGTTTATTGAAAGTACCCGAACATTACTTTAGAAATTGATTCTGGGCACACCAGGTCTCGAAATCAAGCACCATAAATTTTCGGGGTATCTTAAAAATTCCATGTATTAAAAAACAATTCTACGGAATATCCAGGTCTCTACATTCTCTCTATCTCAGGGCTTTACACCCCAATAAGCTACAACTCACACTAAGGGAACAAATGGTGATACTAAGAATGCATCGGTGCCTACCAATCCCATGTGCTCTCTTGAAGGTTCACGTGTTGCCAATGATCGTGAACCAGAGGTATCGACCATCCCCACATGACCCGCTCCTATAGATCCTCAATCTCCCATGGAACCTCCGTGAATGTCATCCCACCATCGATGTCCAGCTCCCCATGGTCGATGATGTGAGAAGGGTCGTTCACGTATCTCCTCAGCTGAGATTCGTGGAAGATTTCATGTACTCGGTGCAACTAAGGTGGAAGAGCTAGGTGGTAAGCCACCTCGCCTACTCTGCTGAGGACCTAGAATGGTCTGATGAATCTCGGAGATAACTTGTTGCCTCAACAAAATCTCTATAGACCTCATCGAGGTGAGACATGTAGATAGACGTGGTTGCCATCCTCAAACTCCAGAGGTCTCAGTCTCCTGTTAGCATACAACTTCTTCCTGCTCTATGTAGTCTTCATCCACTCCTAGATGATCTGTACCTTCTCAGTGGTAGCTCATTCCATCTTTGGTCCCACTAGTGCTGACTCCCCTAGGTCTATCCTACACAGTGGAGGTCTGTAAGGTAGACCATACAAGGCCTCTTAAGATGTCATCCCTATGGTGGAGTGATAGTTTATGTTGTAGGAAAAATCCACCAATATTAAGTGATCCTCCCACCTGTGACTGAAGTTGAGGACGCAAGCATGTAGCATGTCCTCAAGCGTCTGAATGGTCCTCTCAGTCTGACCATTTATCTGAGTATGGAAGGAGGTGCTCAGACGTAACTGTGTCCCGAAATCCTTTTTCAACCCCTTCTATAGCCGGGAAGTAAACCGTGTGTCACAGTCGGTGACTATAGAATTAGTTACACCTTACAAATTCATAATCTCCTATACATAGAGGTGTCCCCAGACTCTCTACTGAGCCCTGATATCTGACCAGTAGGATGTGGGATGACTTGTTGAGTCGGTCGACGATCACCCAAATCGAATCATGAATATTGGATAGACCCATCACGATGTCCATGGATATCCCATAAAATTTCCACTCTGGGACTTCTAAGGGATGAACCAAGCCTACTGGTAACTAGTGCTCCACCTTCACTTGATGAAAACTGAGGCATCATGAGACAAACTCAACTACTACCTTCTTCATACCTGGAAACTAGTTCTCTCGTTAGAGGTCCTGATACATCTTCGCCACACATGGATGTACCGCTAGAGGATATGTGTGTAACTCCATAAACACTCCATTCCATAGTGTTACTGGTACTATGGTACATTCTCTGAAAAGGATGATGTGCTCCCCACTTTAAAATAATTCATCAGGTGCCTTCCCTATGGATATCTAAGCACGTCATGTCTCACAATCAGTGTCTCCACGCTGTGCCTTCCTGACTCGCTGAAGAAGTGGAGGAGTGACTGTAAGAGACTATATAAAGGATTCTCCATCTCTATCCACAAAAGATATATGTACGGCGGCCAGCTGATCTGTCACCTCTCCCAACAGTTGTATACCATATCTCCTACTGATTCCATCCTCAACGATGTTCCCCTTCCCAAGAGTATAGACTATCATGAAGTCATAGTCCTTGAGAAACTCCAGACAACACTGCTGTCTCAGGTTCAGGTCCTTCTGAGAGAAGATATATCTGAGACTCTTGTGACCAGAGTATACTGTGAAATGCTCTCCCATTAGATAGTGGCTCCACATCTTCAAGGTGAAGACCACTGCTAAAAATTCCAGGTCAGGGGTAGCATAGTTCTTCTCATGCTGTCTTAGATTCCAAGAACCATATGCGATCAATGCTCGCTCCTGCATTAGGACAAACCTGATTTCAGTCCCTGATGCATCACAATAGAAAACGTACCCTACACCTTTATCAGGAAGCCACAAGACAAGGGAACTAGTCAGCCTCTGTCTGAGCTCATGAAAGTTATGATGGCCTCTCTCTGACCACATGAAGGGTTTCCCCTTCTTCTTCAAGGCTGATAGTGGTTCTTTAACTCTGGAGATGTCTGGAACGAATCTCTGGTAGTATCCAGCCAATCCCAGGAAACATCATACCTCCGTCACACTCCTGGGTTGCTCCCAAGCAAGTACCGCCTCAATCTTCACTAGATCCGCTGGAACTCCATCCTCCGAGATGACATGTCCCATGATGTGAACCTCTCAAATACAAAACTAGAACTTCGAGATCTTACCATAAAGATGGTTCTATTAGAGTGTGTCCAATACTACCTATAGATGGTAGGCATGATCCTCTCTAGTAGTCGAGTAGATCAGAATGTCGTTTATGAAGACCACGACAAAGAGATCGAGGTAAGGCTATAAGATCATGTTCATGAGACAATGAACATTTCTGGAGTGTTGGTTACACAGAAGGGAATAACCAAGAACTCATAATGACCATACCTACACCTGAATGCCATCTTATGCACATCCTCGTCTCAAACTCTAAGCTGGTGATAGACTGATCTGAGGACTTTTGTTGAGAACCATTGTGCTTCCTTGATCTGATCAAAGAGTTCGTCAATCTTTGGGAGTGGGTACATGTTCTTCACAGTCACCTGGTATAGGTGACGGTAGTGGACACAATGCCTCAAGCTCCCATCCATCTTCTTGGCAAATAGAATCGGGGTTGCCCAGGAAGAAACACTCGGCCAAATGAATCCCCTCCCTTGCAAGTTGTCCAACTGTACCCCCATCTCACGATGCTCAGTTGGAGCCATCCGATATGCTGGAGTAGATATTGGTGCCACCTCAGGTTACATGTCAATGTAGAAGGCCACCTCTATGCGAGGAGCTAGTCCTGGAACATTGTCAGGGAAACATCTGCATACTGATCCACCACTACAGCATAACTCGGACTCTCCACTTCAACTACTCTGAGGGTAAGGCAGGCCAACTGATGAGTGATCGGATGCACCCTCCTCCGAGTATGTCCATACTATGCTGCAAAGGTCCCCTTATCACCGGTGAAGGTAAACCTGGTCCCATCCATGCAGACACACCACACTTTTTCGCCTAATATAGTCAATATAAGCATGAACACTAGATAACCAATACATACCGAAGATGCTGTTTTAAGGCCTCGACGCCGCTATGAGGAGATCTCAGCCGAAGCACTTGCCTCCTAGAGTAAGCTCAAACTGTCGGCACCAGTGCGTAATCATCAAGTCTCCTCTCATAGGAGTCTCTAGTTTCAAGGGTGGAGCCAACGGTTCTGTCACAATCTTCGAGCTTCGAACGAGGGAAGTGGAAATAATAGAGTGAATGGAACATGTTTCTATATGAACTAATGCTAAGGGGGAGTAGACACAGATAGTACCTTGAATCAACTCCGGAGCACCATGGTCATATGCATCAGCAGCCTAAAGCTGGGCTTTCCCATGTCCACATGCTCCCTGCGGTCGGGGTAGACCTCCTAGTGGTGGTGGAGGTAGAACCTCATAACGTCATCCACCGCCAGCTGGTCGAACAACTCATCTACCATGTCGGCCTGTGCCCAACGAACTGCCTTGATCAAATCTCTGCCTCTTACTGGGAGAACCCTCAACTGTCTCCCCATCGTTTGAATGACGGGTCGGATAGTCACATTCCATGTGACCCTACCCACTGCATGAGTAACACAGTATGCTCTTAGCATATATGTCACTATCACATGTTCCCTGCACAACAGATCCTGATTCCTACGGTCGCCCACGTATGGGTCTGGTCCACTTGAACCTATGCATCATCTGTCTACTTCCAGCTATAGAAGTCTCCACTGTAGGTTTAATAGTAGTGGGTCTTACTACCAGAGATTTCTCAGCAAGGAAACTCTCTACTAAGAGGGTTGTCTCTAACACCCCTTCCTACGTCGGGATGATGAGGCAGATCATCGAGGCTCTGATCTCTCGCCTGGGCCCCTGGTCGAAGGTCTGGGCCCTGATAAATGGGTCCCACACCATATCTGTGGAGTAGCGCGATAGATCGCTGAACCTTGCTGAGTACTGCGCCACCATCATGCTACCTTTCTATAGATGTAGTGGCTCTTGTATTTGTACCGCTCATCAGGTCACTAGAACAAACTCCTCCCAGAATAGTCTCTCGAAGCCTGTCTAGAGTATTGTTGCCTCATCATGGAATTGGAGCATCAAGCTTCTCCATCTGACTACTGCTTCTTGAAGTAGACTCATAACAAGGATCACCATGAGGTTTGCTGGAGTCCCTACCAGCCTGATGACTCTCACCACAACATCCAGTCAATCCATAGCCACTTGTGGGTCTGTCTCTCCCTGGAACATGGGTGCCCATTGGCGCTGGAACTCATGAAATGCACTCAAGCGGCGTGCATAGTCTGTTGTTGGGGATGGTGGAATAGGTGGCTCAACGGGATGTGGTACCACTGGTGCCTCTACTGGTAATGGGCCCTGCACCATGGCCCCATCGCTCAGTGGGATGTCAAGGAGCATGACTCTCGGGGCTCTACAAGGAGGCATCCTAAAAGAAATAGTTGCGACATGATCAAAATATTATACCGGGTGTGATGACCTGGTTGAGTTGAATTAAATTTTTTTAAAAACACACACACACTCAGTGTTTTTAGGAACTATGTAAGAAATCAGTAGTCAGGGTGCTGGTGTATGGATACGTCAGCCATCCACACCAACACTGGAATCCCTAAACTGAAAACCACACTTAGTACCCTTAACACTATTGCTTTATAGAAAAGAATGATTATAGTCCTATGTTCTGCGGTAGAACCGACTCCTCTGATACCAATTTTTCACAACCCATCCCCAGGGCCAATTTCGTGACTACACCAAGACTGAATTTCATCGGCTAGGGGATGGTGACTAGCTCCAAAGGCGTAAATCCATAAACTTGGAAGGCATTTCCTTTATAAACTGAAACACACACAATAGAGTACACATCTAGAATTAAAAAACTAAGTAAAAATGTATACAAAATATAGTGCTGGAAATAAAGGGGCAGGAAATATAAAACCAATAGTAATGTACAAGGAAACATAAAAGTACAAGTACAACTGAAATAAGAACTAAAGAAGCTACTAGGTCTTCCTCTGGGGTTCCTACCTGAATGGTAGGTACATATGTCCTCCTTAGCACTCCACGCCTGTTTTCTCCGAGCACTGTCACGCTGAGGGGTCTTCCTCCATGTACTGTCTAGTCCTGATACTCTCTACCTCGATCAGATATGTCCTTCGTCTGCAACCACCACAACGAGGTGCATGCATAGCCTGTGGAGGGGTGACTATAACGATTCATTGTAGGGACCCTGAGACCCATAAGGTCTAACAGAATCCAACAAGGATAACCACAAAGAGTGAAATCAACAGATAAACCTTACTTAGGTATATGACCATACATATACCTATGTTTTTTAGTAACCCATATAAGTCATGAGGAAAACACGAAAGTCATTGACTCAGCTCCAAATCAGAATTTATTCTATGGTGGTTACCTATAACACTCCCAGTCAAATCGTCAAAACCTCAGTAACTGTTGTACTCCTCCTGTATAGAGTATTGTGGTCCTATTGCGTCATACATAGGTGCTTCCCACTATCCTGGACTGCTGTGGTACTACTCATGCCGAATAATGTGAGTCTGCTTCATCACACAGAAGCGCTCCCCACTGTGGGTCTGCCACGTCACATAGTGGAGTTCCCCCTCGTAGCCTGCTGAGCTACTCCTCCTATCGAGTACCATGGGTCTGCCATGTCACACATACGTTCTCTCCACTAATGGTATTCTGTGTCTCACAGAAGTGCTTCCCACTGGGCTAGTCGAAACACTCCGATTCGAATGGTCAGTAGTCATCTTGTCTCAGCCAGCTACTATGTCTTCATAGTTCGCACACTTATCTCTGGTAGGATCCACTCCATGAGAAACTGTTCGATACTTTAATAGTCACTAAGTCCCATGTAGAAGTATCTCAAATATCTGCCTCGTCATAGAGGTCTCAATGCAATAGACGGTGCGTCAATGGGACACCCGGTCTGTGAGTTATTGACATTTCAGTTCCAGGGGCCCGGTTGGTTTTTAGGTTCAAACCAACCTGACCATTTCCTAACTATGTACAAACCTCATGTGGTTTATTCCAAAAGAACTATCTCTCTCTAAGATTTCTATTTCCACAAAGGGTTCTTCGATCAGACAACCGTAGCCCATGATATGGGCGAAAAGATGTAAACTGGAAATAGTGGGTCCGGGTACGGTCTGACCGAATCATCTAACCCGCCCTGACCCGGTCCGGGCCGGGGTCCGACCCGATCCGCAGGTCTGATTCAACCCAAGAGGGCGGCCTGGCCCGAGGGATCGACCCGACCCGATAGCGCAGCCCGGCCCAAGGATGGCCCGACCGAAGGCGACCAGACCCGTGGGTGGCCCGACGGCCCGAGATGGGTCCAGCACATCGGCCCGCGCTGGGTCCGACCCGGCGGCCCGTGCGGGGTCTGGCTTGGCGCCCCACGCTGGGTCCGGCCCAACGGCCTGCACGGGCTGGCCTGCGTTACCTGACTAGCTGGGCCGACTGGCTGGCAAGCATGGCCCGACCGTCTACGCATGGGGGTGGGGGGGGGGGGGGGGGGTTCTGCACCACCCTGCTTCTGAAAAGAACCGGCGATGGGCACTGGTTCCGTATTCCAGGGGACCCGAGGGGTCCTGCCCTGTCCAACTGGCTGAGAGGCCAGCTCGTTCCGCACCAGTGGTGTGGCGCGACGGAGTCGCGCCCCTGCTCCTCCCCCGCAGCCCGCCTTGGTCGCAGCTCCCTTGCTCCGCGCGGCCTGACGGCGCTGCACTGCTTCGTCCGACCCCCACGGCCCACCTGGCCACAACCGTTCCACCCTCACAGCATGACGACTTCACACCCCTACAACCGTGGCCCAGCAGGCTGCCTTGCTTAGCATCAGTTCTCTATTCCGGTGGAGCCGTTACACAACTGTCGTCATCAACATGTGAGATAGAACAAATGGGGAGGGTCGGGCCATGTTCATGTGGTTTGAGCCCTCCTCATTATGGTTATATCAATAGGAAGTTCACAATCCATAATTTGAACGATGATGAACATTGATTAAAACTCATACATAGAAAAACCCCTATATCGCTTTTCGATCGTTTACGGTGTAAGGAGAGGAATGGCGAACGTTGATTCATTGACGTTGGGAAGCGTCCGTGGAAGGTGACCGGGGAAGAAGCATCATTGGCATTCTTTGAGGTTGACTCCTTCTCTTTTGGATCATTTGAAGGTCAAAAAAATAATTCATCATTATTTGGTGTATGATGAAGAGGTGTTCTTCGCGTTCTTCATTGAGAGATATTTCTCCAAGGGTTCTCCAAGGTCTTCCAACAATTATCTCAAGCTCCACCAAAATAATTGGAAACCAAAAATAATGGGTTTTGTAAACCCATTATTTAATTAGTTGGCCAATGAATTCAAAAGAATTCAAATGGGTTTTAAATTAATTAAGTGAATAAATTCAATTAATTAATATAGAGAGTTGGCAAAATTAATTATTGAGGTAGGTAGAGAGTTTCATCCCACATAAAATGTGGGGGTTAAAGGGGTTTTAAAACATGTGTGGGCCCCATCAAGGATATCCTCCCACGAATGGTAATGTGCATGTGGGACCCACCACTATAACCTCTCATGGGTGGTTATGGTGTGGTGGCCCCCACCTTTATCCTTTTCTTGGAGGTTTTAACCACCACAAAAATAAAAATAAATTATAACCTCATTTTTATTTAATTTATTTAAAAACCTCAAAAACTAACTTCCATTCCCGACCAACTATCGTCGAGGTGAAAGTCTTCATAAGCAAATATCAGTACTACGAGTTCAAAGGTGGCCTCATATTTCAATTCTGAGCACTGGTTAAAAAGTTATAAAATCCCACTCGTAAGTTTACTGATTTTACCCGAGCAAAACATCAGAAATTGATTTTGGGAAGAAGGGGCCTCGAATCAAGCACAGTAATTTTTTAAGGTTTCGTAAAAAATCCATGTATTTTAAAAAAGATATTCCACAAAATTTTTGTGTCTTTACATTAACGTAGAATTTAGCTTCATCAAATAACATGTAAAATACTAAAAAATTTGAAATTTAACTTATAAGATAATTTTTTTCTTCTTTTTTATTTTACTGTTATATTAGCCATTCATTAACTTAAACTAATATCTTTTTGAATCTATAGAATCATACATAAAACAACCAATGACATTGTAACTCCATGAAAATGAGTTTAATTGAAAGGGATTCAAATTCTGTCATCACAATGATCATTTAAGGTTATATTTTTATAAATATAGGAAAACTTACATTTAAAAGTATACAATTCAATATATTATAAATTTGTTTTATAAAAATAGGGCATTATTTTTAAACCATTTTTTCATTCATGATACTTTAGCATTGTTCGTGATGTGTCACTATAGAATGAATATTTAACATGATAAAATTTATACTCATCCTTAGAACCCAGGGACAAAATTTGAAAATTTTGTATGATTAATAAAAATATTTATATAGGATAAAAAATAATTGAATCCAATTATTCTTAATGGATAGATGAAAATCCCTAAATATATTTAATTGTTTCCATAGAAAATATTGAGAACATAAATAAATGATTTACTCATGTAAAACCCAAATTGTTTTTAAAATAACATACATGAAACCCTTTCGAAAACATATAAATAATTGAATCTATCTCGAAGAGGATGAGAACTCATGAAATAATTCCTTTAAAAACCATTGACCTTTATGCTTTTTTTACCACATAAAATCAACATGTAATAATATAAAACATTTTCAATAAATAATAATATATGTATCCAAGATCATAATATATATAAATTTAACTCATTTTTATTCAGCTTCAGAATATAAAATGTCTATTTAATTTAACGGTAGAAACTTAAATGAATATCTTCATTATTTTTCAACTTAGGAAAAAATTCTTTACCAAAAGAATTGAATATATATATATATCAAGCTCACCCATAATCTATTTGAATATCATCTAATATATAATGAAAAATTTTCTAATCATTAAATATTTAATTATAAAACCACTTAAATGGTCATTTTAATATACAAATATTTTTTTTATTTACATCATAATTTGGAGAAAAACATTCTTTTCATTGAAAGAAAATTATTTTTAAAAATTAACATAATATTAAAAAGAATTAGTTTTAAAATAATAATGTAGAACAATTAATCAATACTGATAAGAAATAATGGAAATGAAATTGCGTGATGGTTTCCAGCTTTTATAAATTTAAAATATTGTTATTGCAAATTTTTAAAAAAGTAGAAAATAACACATACATAAAAATTAAAAAGATTCATTTATAAACATTTGAAATAAATATAAAATATAGTATAAAATTTCCATTATCAACCATTAAATATTAAATAATACCACTATAGATATATGGAAATTAATATTGATTTTGAGGAAAATAAATTTAAAAAAATTAAATAATTCCTTAATGGAAAATATCATACACTTAGTCCTCTATTACATCATACACTCTCTAACACATTCAAAATGATATTATATTATTTTTATACTTTCATAATATCCTTTTTAATTTTTATTCCATTATCATTGTTATCTTAATTTAATTTTATACCATGACATATTTAGTAACTAAAAAGGATAAGTTTATGTTGGATGTTTTGGGGTCATTGAGTTTATAATTGAAAAATAACATCATTGCGCTGACCATGAAAAATGGGTTATAATTAAAATAATAATATAATGTTAAATATATTACTGATATAGTTTTTATGAATTTTACAAACTTTTACAACTAACTATTTATTGTAGTGATGTAAAATGAACGACGATGTTTCATGGAGATGATTCCCATACATACACATCAACAACATTTTAATTTTATTAAAATGTAAATAATGTAAATAATATTATTCTTTATAGAATCATAAATATGTTATAAATGTCATATTTAATCATTATTTCCATACTTATGACTGTCCCTTTATATTGGAATGAAAAATTAATCACATCACTTCATGGGGGAGGTCTTCCAAAGGTATGAATGAGTCGTGTTATTAATTTCCAATGGTTTGAAAGTGTAAGAATAAAAGTAATAATTTATTAATTGAAATATAAATATTTATTGGGTATAATATATCTATTTTATCTATCATTTTAACCACCCATGTGATATTTTGGTAATAAATAAAACCCATACCACCATGGATGTGGCCATCCACACATACACACGAGAAATGTTTTCATTTACATAGGAAGGAAATGGAAATGAGAATGAGTTGTAACATAATCATAATAAAATATAATTATATTTAATACACTAGTTTTATTTATTCAGAAATGTTAATGAATATTTATTTGATTTAGAATAATAAATAAAATATATACACTTGATTTAGAGATATACACAATATTTGGAAAACCACTTTGTCTAAAACCATAATTCTTTTAGGGATGTCGTTTTATGTGAAAATATACTATATGACATTGGGAGAACAATTTTAACTGGATTTTGGACATGATTATAGATGATAAAATACTCAAGAACTGTCAAGACTATAGGGGAATTGATTCCATTTTACAAGTAAGGGGAGTGGAAGTCTTGTAAATATTTATTGATTTAAAATAACAAAATGATTAATTATAGGTAATGTGGAATAAAGGAGAAGTAAATTTTATGTTATAATGTGATAGGGTAAAAAAGAATAGTTAATTAGGTTTTGGAGACATTTGATTCCTTTTGTCCTTGTTAAACTCATTTGAATCCAATTTATCTATTATTTTGATAACACAACTTTATACGATGACAAAAGTTTTTTGAATCCAAAAATAAAATGGGGCATATAATTTTTTTAAGACATTATGAATCCAAATATTAAATCAATTCTATCATAATAGGATTATATAGGTGAGTGTAATTTTATTTTATTATAATAATAAAAAAATGAATGGGTAACATTTTAAAAAATACATATTCCATTTTTAGAAATATATAATTTTAGATCCAAAATATGTAATGTTTTTGGGAAATTATTTTAATATTTCATAAAAATGTTATGGTTTTCATATTTTTATATCTTGTAAAAAAATATTGTATCAATCTAAAAAATTACCAATAAAATAAATAACCTAAATATATCTTTTAATTTGAAAAAATATAACTTATGTTCTCAATTGATAAGATTCATTTATAAATTAAAAATAATGTTTAAAACTAAATTATCAAGATCGGTCAAAACATATTTGTTTGTTAAAATGGTATTAAATTTTATTAATTCATTTATAAATAATAATAATTTCATAAAACTGACACTATTTTGATGAATCGGTATTCTGATTATTCATCCAGTAATCAACTCTTTTAGAAAAATTAAAAATCCCACAATATCAAAAATGTGATATGATGATAAATTAAATAAATTAAATATTATAAATTTAAATTTAAAAAATTTATAAACATATGTTTTAAATAAAATTATGTTGTTCTTGAAAAAACAATTGTATTATATAAAATTATTCTTTTTCTCAATGTATTTTTTTAGAATTATTTTTAAAACATTGGTTACTGTAAATCACGATAATTAATACAGGTATAAAATATGATTGAATGATTTATATAATTTTCATATTTATCACTTTCTTCTACTTAATGAAGTTTAGACCTACAATTTTATTAGTTACATAAATAAATGATGGTATTTTTCTATCATAAAATTTTCAAATTTTAATTTTTCTCCCTCAATCATGTAATTTTTTTCATAAAACTATTACCCACTCAATGACATTTTTTTAGTATATACCCACTAATATTTATAATTTGATATGTTTTTTCTTCATAAGAATTATAATCTTCCAATAATAAAACTACATGGTCTTGTTTGTAATAATAATACTCATGGGGTTACAATTAACTAGAGGGTTACAAAATAATGTGATCAATCTGCATGTAGTTACAACTACCAACCATCATGTAAGGATCATTATAATATTAAATTTACCTTTTCTAGCTCAAATTTTGAGATTTTTGGCACCAACCAAACTAATATTAAATTCCTAGAAATGTTCACCACATTCTTTTATCTTAATGAATTTCACTTTTTTCTTATTAACATTTTTTGGGGATTAATAACCAAGAAATATTTTAAATCAAAAAATCAATAATAACATGTTAATACATGAAAACATCGAATATTAATAAAACATGTTGTCCTTTTCCACCATAACCAAATTATTTTTATAAGGATCAATAAATAATCCATGTTTATATACAATATGATCAAACAATGAAATCTATTGTAATCAAAATTTACATTTTATGATTTTTTATAAAACTAACATTACCTTACTATATTTAGAATAACCATATCATTATTATAATAATAATTATATATTTTATAGTATAATACTATATCATGGATATTCACATCAATAAATTTATCTAAATACTCCTAATACACTCTGATAATTAGATCCATAAATATATTGGGTGTATTTGTTTACCTAAAAGGAATAACCACTTACTATTAATGAAAATTCATAGTACAGAAATATGTATTTGAAATTTATTCATCCTTCAAAATAAGATGTAAATATTTAGACCTATGATGAACCTTCACTATACACTAAGTTGTATAGAGATGATCAAATAGACCATCAGTACAAGGAAATAAATAAATTTTCTTAATAGTGATGGTATTGGGTTAACTATAATAAATGATGTTTTTCATAGAAAAAGAAATATATTTTATAAAAATCATTGAAAATGAAGTTAAGGTGATAAGGTTATTGTAACAGATATAAAAACGTATAACGATGATTAATTCTTATAGGTCATCTAATAAAAATTTATAAGGGAGTTATAAAACTATCAAGTAATTAGGAACTAAAATAAATAAATTCATCATCCTGAAATATAATTACACAAGGAAAATCATTATAAAATAGTTCCATTTATTTTTTTTCAACTAGAACACTATCAAATTGGAAAGTTATTATTTTCTCAAATATACAAACAATATAACTTTCTCTACCAAATTACTTTATTTTCTAAACCTATTTATATTACATAAATTTAATTATTTAATTCTTATATATGAAATCAAAAGCATTATGAAAATGTAATATCAATTATTTATATCTATGATATATCTTATAATGATAAAATGATAACCAATATATACCCAATATAACATCAAACTATTCAATTCATAGGAAAATATGGTTCCCCAAAAAAATACCAAAAATGATAAGAGGATTATTAATATAATATCTTATAAATATAATACTAAACCCTAATGTTTTCTCTCAAATCAAGGAAATTATTTCCTGATATGGTAATCCATTTTAATTTCAAATTTTCCAGATTTATATTTTATAAATTAAACATGGAAATGGAATAATATAAATAGACATGTAATATACCTGACACCACATCATTTCATGGTGCAATGTCTAAGATTGTAATATGAACATACATATTGACACCTTTATGATTTTAGTATGGAATATTACCACCCCAATTTACAAAAAAATAATTCATTCACATAGTTACCTAACTCATTACAATAATACATCTCACTAATTACTAACCATGTAGTTTCCCACTAATTTACTGATTATAACTATTTTTCTTATAAACACTAGCATAATTACATGGATTTATGATTTATTAAAAAAATCCAAATCCAACCAAAAAATCATTAAATTTTCTTTTAGTAATATTTTTTCAACATTTTGGGGGATTATATCCAGATGTAATGGTTGATTTGTTCACTATTATTTACCACATTGGCCACTTATTAATCTTCTTTTTATGATGTACATACATTTTATAATGATCCATCTCATTTTACATAGCACAATACTTTATTCCTAATATGTTTTATTTTTATGAGAAGCTATAACTATTCATAAAAATGTGTTTAAACCAATTAAACATATAATAATTTCACTCTCATTATATTTAATGATATTTTGTGTGAACCCATTCAAGATGGTAAAATTTTACCCATATGTGGCCGTGGAGTTTTCTTCAATTTTTTAAAAGTCCTAAAATAAACATTTAATTGTATGATCAAGAATAATAATAAAACACCCTTTGTAAAATGGCCTTTAAAGACCATCCAGACGACGGAATCAACCTTATTTTCTTCCTTATAATTTTTAATTAGAGACATCGTCAATATACTTCACCTTCAAGAAGATAAATATTAAGATTTTCCATTTGATGTTCTATTAATTCCATAACATTGAATATCATCTCCAATTCATTTATTCATCCTTAGCCATTCACCTGGTTTATAGGTGCCTTTAATTACTAAGTATACTATATCAAGAAATAATAAGCTTCGTACATTTTCCTCCATTGATAATTCAGTCACTCTCTTTTATGTGTTCCTTAAATTTTTTTTATGTAAAATATTTTAAAACATCTATAAAATGATACGTTACAATCATTTAAGGCTATCAATTTCAAAGGTTATGTTCTTTTTTATGCCTTAATATTTTTTCCGTAATGATTTCTTTTTAGAATACCATTCGGAATATGAATGAATTTCTTGAAGCAACATATCAATCATTAAAATCGATCTCATATTAATATAAATTTAATATAAATTCCCATTGATGTTTATTTTATCAATATCGAAAACACTAAAGTTTTATAAATAATTCCTTAATAATATCTATAACAGACTATGAGATTAATTACATAGAAGTATAATTTAATTAGAAGGGGTTTCACATTTATAAATTAAAATTGTAATTTAGGTTTACTATTATAGATAATTAGGAAAATAAATTACATAAAAAGTGGTAACATCTCTACAGTGTACATTTTATTCACCAAAAATAGGGAATTTTGTTCATACTAATGTTTCATTAATGAAATATATGATTACTTTTGGATGATTCACCATAGTGTAAATTTGGACCCTATAAAAATATATCGTCTTCCATAGACACTATGAAAAATATTTAGAAACATGGGATGAAAATAAACTATTAGTAAAGGATATAAAAATAATTGAATCCTATTTTTTCAATTAAAAACATGAAAATATATGTAGAAAATGACCATTAAAATAATAAAATAGAAGGGACATATTGAAAAAATTTCCAACATGTTAAAACAAATAATTTTTCATGTAAAACATTTAAATCCCATTAAGAACCTTATGAATTATAATTAAGGTATCATATTGAATGGGGTAACACATGAAAACCTTCCATATAAAAACAAACATTTAATCAATATGTTTTCTCTATATCACGAAAAAAAAAATTTACAATAACACTCTTCTAATAAGCATTATATATGTATCTTGGAACATTACATTAACAACCAATGTTCATTAATTAGTTACTAATTTCAGAGCAAATGATGTATATTAAATTCCATAGGAGTGACGTTCCCATTTATCTCTCTTTGTTTTCACCTTCAAATAAAATTCATTATCCATCCCATTAGAGGCCTATAACGGGGTCACACATTATCTTGAGCTATATCATACTCACTCATCATCATATATAGTAATGAAGTACAATATCATGATAAAAAAAAATTGTATTTCACCTTATCATTATCAAACGCATAAACAATCATTTAATTCAATAATAATAACACTATCATTTTCATCATAAATATGCGATAAATTTCAAATTTCCATATAATAAATTTTTCAAACGTTTTTAATTAATATTAAGAAATTTATATTATTTTAAAATGAAAATAGAATCTTATGCTGGAATATTGAAATAAAATATAGGCTATAATGAAAATAAAATTATGCTAATATGTATAGGCTTAAAACCATTATTTTTTTATTAGAAAAAAGTTTTAAATAACCCATATTGAAATGATTAATTTTTTTTAAACCATTTTTATGAAAAAGTATTATTAGATTACCCTTTTCAATAATTTATACATAAATAAGAACATTTTTGACACATTTAAACAAAGTGTATAAATTATTTAAACTAAATTTTCAAGGATAAATATCTTTAAATAAGTCTATTATAACTTAATAAATACATTAAATACAAAAGAATATAATTATATTAATTATAAACATCGATAATATATTTTTTATCTTTATTAAATTTTAATTATTATGTTTGTTTAATATTTTTATGATGTTTTATTTAGTTACATAAATTGTTTAGTTCACATTGGATGTTTTCCGATTAGTCATTTTGTAACCTAAAAATTCATTCAATACATTTACCATAATAAATGCAGTTACATTTCCAAGAACACCATAATTAAAAAATGTTATAATTATAACTTTTATATAATATATGAACATTTGAAACCAACCAGGTATGGAGTTCATGAGAAAAATAGTCACGATGCTTCAAGGAGACCATAGTTCGTATGTAGGAAAGAACAAATTTTTTATTATTCTAATAAGCAGACAATTTATTTAATATTTTAATTTTCTAGAAGAATAAATATTTTATATGTTATATATGTATTCATTAACAAAATCCTAATTAGCACCCTTGTAATGTGTAAGTGAAAAATGATTGGCAATGCTTCGTGGTTTTGGTTTTCCACTAGTATGTATAAATGATGTTATTAATTTCCAATAAAAGGAAAGGGTATGTAGTTTAGTAATATAAGAGCTTTAAATTATCATAATTATATCATAGATATAGTATATATTTATTTGATCCATCATCTTATCCATCCATATAATCAGATGATGAAAAATGAAACCCATTATTTCATGGAGGTGCTAGTCCCCACATAAACATGAAAATTGATTTAATTTACATAACATGAAAACTAAAATAAAAAAGTTTGTAAAAAAATAATAAAAATATATTAATTTGAAGATACATATTTTATAATTTAACTATGGTTATATAAGATTTTTCTGTGGTAAAGGGTGAAATAAAATGAAAGCTCTCAATTAAGAGTTAAACCACATTTTTAGAAAATCTCTAATGGATTACAGCTTAATACTTGAAGGGGTATATCAATGAGTAAAAATAATATATTAATTTTATTTTTTATTGGTAAGGTGTTATTATTGTTTTGGTTCCACTATTATTCCTATAAGGTGTGATGGGAAGGTGAGATTTGATTCTATTTTATAAGTGAGAGGAGTAAAAATCTGGTAATTAAATAATGTTTTGACATATTAAAAAGACTCATTCCATGTAAGTAGAATAAAGGATTCTCAAATATCCTAGATAATACTTTATAGATATATAATAACTCAACCAAACACATTTTTTCAAGGGTTAGATATATCATAATCTTTATCACATTGTTAAATCCCTTTAAACCCAATTTAATCATAACTAAGATTACATGAATTTTTAAAGTGATAAATTATTTCTGTAACTAAAAATAAAAGAGTAATTCTATAAAACATTTCCTACTTGTTCAATATAACAAACCCATTATATCATATTAATATTATATTAGGTAAAAGAAAATTTAATACAAGAACACAAAATGTTTGTTAAAATGTTTTTGTAAAAATTCAATATTTTAGCATTAAAATAATATTAATTTAAAATAAATTTATTTGTTGATTTACCTGATTATTTATTGAATCAACAAAATTATTTTTTTATAATTTTTTATTAATCCATATCAAATTTCTCCTTCTAAAAATACAATTAAAATCAAGGACCAATTTTTTTTAGAAATTGAAGAAAATGAAACGTAGGTTCCTAAAAGTCAAGAATGGGATCAGAAATTAAAAATATTGATTTAAAATAATTTATTTACATTATTAAACATATGTTTTATCATGAAATTTGATTATAAGTTTATCAAGCCATTCGAACATCATAATAATGTCATATATTTGACAGTTTTTTGATAAATTAATATTTTCAGAAATAACCAAAAATTAAACTATTTTATAAAAATATTAAAATATCACAATATGAAAAATTTAATTTTATGATAAGTTATATTAATACCATTTTATTAAAATAAACTTCTAAAATTTCTAAATTTATCTTTTAAATGAAACTATTTATTCCCTAGGAAATAAAAAAGTTAAATAAATCTATTTCTTTTTCTGATAGAATCATTTTATTAAATTATTTATTAGATTATAATTATATGAATCTATAAAATCATGGAATATAAATACTATTATTGATTTATTTCATGAATTATGTTGGTTTTCAGAATATTTTTTATGATTTTAGTGATAATAAAAATTAAAGGATGTTTCTATTGTATTCTCAATGGTCATTGAACATTCACCTACATTATGAATAATTTTTTTGAAATAAATATAGATTTTATTAAATATATTTTCAACTTCAAAAAACACTTCTTGAAAATTACATTCTATTTTCTTTTTTATATATTTTTTCATTCGTTGTTTTATTTGTTATATTTTCTTTAGAATGTGAGACACCTATATTTTAAATAACATTTACCAACTCCACCTCTCTTTAACATATCAATTTATCAATCTTAAATTCAACATGAGGAATATTTTTTAATTTATTATTCAACCTAATATCATAAAAGTTTTCATGGTACACTCAATAGAGTTTCTTTTTAATTCAATTTCTATGTCTTTTACTTATTTAACACCATTATTAATAAATTACTCATCATTAAACATAGTGATAAATATTTTATCACCATGATCACCAGATAATGAATTTTATACACTTTCACATTCATTATATTATTAATTTCGTTCTTCTATAATTATGATATTAATATTTTTTTTAATTTTTAATTTTTTCCATTCTCTTATAAACATACATCCTTTTTATAAAATTTTAATGCCTTTATCATAGAAAACCTCATTGATGACATGTATTCAACACAACTCACAAATTATTTAAACTATTGATTTACAGTAGTGAAATATAAAATAAAACCTTAACTAATACACAAAACCATTTTTTTACCATGATACATACCTTTATTTTAATTTCTAATGATATGTAACATGTGATTTTATTCTTCACATCCCAACTCCATATGATTGTATATGTTATTATTCCTAATTTAGATTCTTATATTACCACTAAATCTTATTGTCTATAATATATATTAAATTTGATTTTATACTTACATTTATAAAGGAAGTTATTTTTCTCATCTCATATATAAACAATATGATAGTATTTTTTAAATTTAAATATTTAAATTTTATGCTATAAAATGGTGAAACATTTTCATCAAAACTGTTTTGATATACATGAAGAAACATCATGAACATTATTTATGAATATATTATTTATCCAAAATACAAAACGGTTCATGAAATATTCATATCTTTATTTAACAAATCATTATCATATTCTCCATCATGTATAAAAATTTCAATAAAATGGGCATGTAAGATTTTATTTTTATCCTCATTCAATATGGAAATAAATTCATGACCATTACATAGCTTCTCCATAATTTATATTAATTTTGTATTCACCATATGAATTATGATTTTCTTAACTAATTTTCTTCAATGGCCGAGTTCCTTTAATATATTTCAATATCAATGGTTTATGTGTTTATTGAATTCAACATGTGACCTTTCATGATTAGAATAAAACCATGAATTACAAATTCGTCTTCATCAAAAGTATGTGAGTATAAAAATATTATATCATTCCATAATTTGTAGTTTCCCCATAAATTATGGAAACCTAATAAACTTAATTTATATATATAAATTGGATTAAATTCATTTGGTTTCATTCATGTTTTATACTATTTAATATTCATTTTTGTTTGGTTTTTGTACAAAATTATGACGCTTATGGAAAATAAACGTTGATTCTTAAAATTGATGTTTAAATCATTTTACACAATAAAACCTTATTTAAAACATAATAGTATCAAGATAGGATAATTTTAAACCAGTCCATATAACATGTTCCATCCATAGAATGTACTCATAAGTAGAATAAGTTATGATTTAAAATTATGAAATAGGTCATTAAACCATCGCATTTTGAAAAACCTACATAATCTATTCAAGTAATAAATATTAGGGATATAAAAGAACTAGAGACTGAAAAGAAATCATTTATGGGAAAAAATATATAACTTATTCAGTAATTGATCTTGTAAAATTGTGGTTAATATAGACATAAATTGTAAAACGTGATTATATTATAATATGGGTTTCCAATTTATCTTCTAGTCTGTTGGGTTAATTCAATTGGACATGGACTGATTTTTATTTCTCTATTTTTTGAATTATTTCTCTAATTTTTACAATGATTTTATTCCATTGAGTTTTTATATTAATTTTGTTTAAAAACTATTAATTTGGGTTGTTGTTCCAATTTGTGTAGATTTTATTCTTTGACTAATGATCATTCGTTCATTCCTTATTTGATAGAGTCAATTTACTTCAATTTATATACTAATGGGGTGTGATTTATTGATCTCATTGAAATAAACTGCAATTGTATGCTTTGTTGTTATCTTATATCCATTTCGAATTCAATTTTGTTTTATACTTCCAAGATCAATTATTATTTTTCGATAAACATAAAAACTGCTATGGGTTTGGGGTCATGAGTAGGTAAGTATAAAACTATAGAATTTATAAATCATATTTTTTCTATGTTATTGACTATGTAATTTTTTTGATAACAAAATTCTAATTTTATTCCCTCACATGTGCCAGACTAGGGGATTACAATTTATAGACCCTAACCTAATTATAATTGACACAGTTATGGACAATAATTTGATCTATTTTTCCATATTAATAGTATCAGATTATTAATTCTAATAAGATAATATATCTATACCAAATACTAGTTGAAAATATGAATATGTCCAATTTTCTAGACCAATGATAAATTAGTGACTCTTGGAAAACTGAACAATCTGATCTAATATACTACCCTTGAAATATTTAGTTATTTTTGAATAATATTCCCCATGATATTGGCCACAAACCCTTTTAATCATCTGAATTATAATCAATCTACATAGTTATAGAAATTAAACCTCTATGTTTCACAAGAAGAATCGACATGGTAGGATACAATTTCAAGGATACCATACTTTCAAGAATGTCCCTATGGGTTTGACCCCATACTATATCTATTCTATGCCTTTTTAGCTAGTGTAGTTTTGTATGTAAAAATTCTAATCTTATCACACAATGAAGAACCAACAACACCACATGGGATGATAAAATATTTACACTATTTAAAGGATTTGTTGTTTCTTAGGCACAATGACCTTCCCCATGAATGTGGCATAGCCTATAACCCAATTTCACCCATCAAGTTGATTGTTATTTCATTTTAAAATCATTACACATAGACTATCACTTATGTTTGTTCCACTATAAAAGTGCATGATCTAGGGTCATTTGACTCATTCCATGAGACTCAAAGATCGATAATTATTATCTTTTGGTCTTGAAATATAGATATATCATTCTTAACATTTCATTTCTATAATTTTCAAGCATCACAATATCATGCCACCATATCAAAAAAATTACATTCTATGACACCCTGATAAATAGGGAGAAACCATTGTAGTGAAATCCCACCATTATAGAATAAGTATTTCTTTATATATGTAGTGATACACCTAACATCACTCATCCTCCTATATATGTGAATAATTTTTAATTCATTCGTTGACATAGGAAGATAATCCATAACAAGATACAATTTAGTGGACGATAGAGTAAGGACACAAATGAATAATATTCATGTTTCTTATAGGTCTGTGATGGCTTTAGAGGGCATGATATGTCATGTGATGCAATCAGATCTAGTTGTTTCCCCATCTCCTTGTAGGATAGAGGCATGTATTGTCCAAAAATCAATTCTCCTTCATCCTCTATAAATGGGGTTATTTGAAGAAAAAAATTCTTGGCATTTACTTTCCACCATCTGAATATGGAAACTTTTTAATAATATCTAGAATATTGGTAAAGAATATAGAGAATCATACTAGGAGTCTTAAGATAGATTTTAATAGATTACTTGGATGTCCCAGAATCATATAATGGATATGTGGCTGCAACATAAAACGTAATATAAGGGCTACAACTGGCTACCCACACTATAGTAGACACTTCCACCAATAGATGACTCATGCTCAAAACACTATATGTGAGTAGATATATTCTGGATGATGTCATACATAATTCCAATATTTGGTTGACTAATCAAGGAACACCCAAATTTAGAGTTAACCATGTGGAAGATAACCCATTCCTTATAGAAAAAGTGGAATCCCTCATAAAATTCTAGAAATCATCTCAAAAACAAGATTGAAATTATGTTAATTACAATCAATAAACCGAATAATTTTAGTAGTAATTTTTTTTTCAAAACATGTATTACCTATAGAGATAGGGTCAAGAACATCAAACAACAAATCATGGTTATTATTAGTGGAGGAGTTGTCAAGAACCACTACGTAATTAGAGACTACTGATGTATCCATTTTATAATTAAACTCCTCGGCCTCAGAAACCATTTCCACAAAATCCCTTTGATCATAGTGCTCATCTATTTCCACCCACTCAATCGAAAACGTTTCCGCATTTTATGTTGAGGTTACCACAAAAATACCTATTCTAATAATCTATTTTTTTAATCTATATAAAATGGTAAATCAATAATTGGACTATAGAATGATTACACATGAAACTGAGATATTGAATAACTGGAATTCTCTCTGAAACCCTGATTACCGAGTGGGATAAAACACTAAGACACCCTCAGGTTAATTACTAGGAATGCTACCCAATAATACCATTAAAATCATGATTGAATAAGACTAACATGTGGTGCTTCCTAGTGTAAGGGAGTTCTGGTTTTTGAACCCATGTATAGTTATGAAAATAAAGGTTGATGAAATTGAATTAAATATAACAATAAACTGAAAAGATAGTGATTATAACTCCCACAAAAATGAATAAGAAAAAAAATTAATCTCAGTAACATAATGAAGCTAATGTATAATAGGGTATTGAAAAATATGAAATATACATGTAAATACCACCATAAAACCACTTTTAAAATTTATATAAGGAATTAGATATGGAAAATTCTATGGTAAATACAAAATTATTTATAAATGTTTAAGAAATCAGATATCAATATCACCTTGGTAGAGTCCATCAGTCAGATTCTTTTATATACCAAAATTATTAAAATAAATACTCTTAAATAATGGACAAATATAATACCATGTATTAATCTACATTATTTAAAATTTATTTATGATTGTTCATAAAGCCTCCCACAAAAGATGAGGGACCACAGGAGGTTCTCAGCAATATGCACTATTAGGACATGCAATTTCAGTAAAGACTTATGTGATGTTAGAGAAAGAATAAATATCACGTTTGTGATTGAATTACAAAAATCAGGGACTAATTATTTTAAGCTATCAATATTTTAACTTCATCTGGATATTCGATCATTCATGTACCGTCAATGACTTATTGAGGATGTTCTAATCAATTATAGTCAATTAATTTTCAAATGTTTTTAATTATCTAAAATATGGAGTGAAAATAAATGTATTCATCATTCAAGAAATGAAATTTCTCACATCCAGCATGTCATTAATTTATATGAATAATGAAATAATAGTTCTTAGTGTTTTGATATGAACAGTAAGTGTTGGATTTTGTGAAAATCGTCAAAAAAATGGCATTTAATTGGATTATGAAGACATATTTATAAAAAAATAAAATGTTTGAGTTCAATGATATTGAGGAAGATAGAAATTATATTTCTCCTATAAAATACATGTGTAGTGAGTTTAGGGAGGTTTATTTTATAAATTATATGATGATAGACATTGTCCCACCATTACCCCTCAATTATTAAGCCACCAATGTTACAATTTAATACTCTATCAAGAACCTTTAATATTCCTTATTAGAATATTAATATTAAATACTAGTTATAATGAGCTCAAATTAAATATTAATTTAAGAATATAAATTTACATATCTCTAAAAAATTCATAAAAACCCAATAGACAGGGTTGTGGCTGGTATTAAGGGGAACAACCCCATGATTTTACCTATAAAAGTTTTCTTGAGGAATGTTATAAAAACATCCAAATATGATTTGACAAACAAATATATTAATATAAATCATTTAAACATAGTTATAATTGTTCATGATGATTGTATAATATTTTCCATTTATAATAGTGAAAGTGTGAACTGGATGCAAGTCATTCCAATAAATTGTGGTGTGAATGTTATAAAAATAATGGATATGATTTAATATCAACATTAAATATTTCTATGTGAAATTTATTTTTTGAGTAAAAAAATTAATGACACTATAATTTGTAAATAACATTTTACATTCCAATTACTGTATTATAATCTTGAGATATTTTATGGGCTATAAACTATATTTTTCAATATAGATATTCTAGATATAATCAAATCATTGATGTTCTAGTTGATTATTGAAAGACCTAATTCACATTAACTTTCTGAATATTTTACTATAAAATAATTTAAAAATGATATAAAAATCACTACAATCATCCCAAATTTGAATGAAATACATATTTTATGATACATTAGAGGAGTTTATGGATGACTTTATGTATAATTGTTTTGTATACAGATTATTCATTGAATTCTTTTGAGCAATCGATAACTGGTTTCTCAATATTGTAAATAGAAGTGGATGGTGATAAAATAGGAAAATGTAATTTCATGGTCCTAGGTGGAATATTACTATGATAAAATATTTCAAATAATTTAATGGATGTTGTGTAGATAAAAATTTTATTTGTCAAATACATTACTAAACCCACAATCATGAGAGTTTTAAGGAGTTTTCCGGTCAACTAGGGATTTTATCACCACACCATCAGTGATATTGAAACAATATCTCATCATGTTTTTATAGGTACATTAAGTTCAATTTTATTGATTTGTGTTTAATGGAATTAAATACAATGAAAAATAACAATGTGAATACTCCTACCATTATATCCCCTTCTTAGGATAAGGACATTGAGTTAATGTGTGATGCCATTGTTTGGTTGTGGGTACTTTTTTATGATTATGGGTTCGTAACATACCACAAATAATCTTTTATGTGACATATACCTTAAATGAATCTTCAATAAATTACATAACCATAAATAATAAGCTAATATAAATGGTATTTTCTTTTTATAAATTCAGTCATACTGCATACTCTCTAAAGACATAGTTGGCACTTATCATGTAGAAATAAAATATATTTTGAGTAAAATGGATTCTAATCCATATACGATATAGTTCATCTTGTTATTTAAATATTTTAATTAATTCAACAAAAATACAAAATGAAAACAATTATATTTCATCCAATTTTTATAGAGTATCGCTACCCATTGTCATGGATAGAAATGAGATAAAAATTTATGATGTTTTCTTGATGAAGAACATTTCAATATAAATATTAAATCATGAATGTAGTTTTATAATATTGAAAAATATAATTTCATAGGATCCCTTAATCCAAACTTCTTCTATCAAATAATGAATAAGTTATATATTTATTTGTTGTGCTATTAATGGGATGATCATGTAATATTTAATCATTTTGTTGATGTTTTGTTGGGATGATGAATTCTAGACGATGAAATTCGAATCATACTAGAGATGTGTAAAATGTCCCCAGTAAGAAGAAATCATGGGTATAATAACACTATGGCTATTATCATACAATGTGGGTTATTCTGGCCCATGATCCATCGATATGTGGGTAGTTTTTTTAAATAGCTATGATTGATGTGAGTGAACATCAACCACTAGAAAATGTAATAAGATTCCCTAGAATCTCATCTAACAAATAAAAATCCTCAATATTTGTGTGATAAATTTTATAGTATTGTTTCCAAATAATAATGGAATTTTTTATATTGAGGTCATTTTAAACGATGATTTAAAATGTGCAGAATCTGAGTCCAATAATATATAAAACCGTGGTGGGAGGTTAGTTTTTAGTGAAAACAATTTCTCTCAATTTTTTTCCCACAAACAACACATATAAGATCTAGGATTGAAAATAAATAATAGCGCTAAAAATAAATTCTTGAAAAATATAGAATTTAATAGAATATTATAACTCTTCACTACTCATAGACTAGTGGGAAGGTTGAATTGCCCAAAAAAAGAGAAAAAGAAAAATCATAAATGTATAGTCATTGGTAGTAGTAAGGACTAGATTTTCATGCTTGAAAATTCACTATATGAATAAAAAATGCTTTAATAAAAATATATGACCAACACCTTTCCATATTTTTTATTTGAAACTCTGACAAATTATCATAGAATTAGTGTACATTTTATATTAGGAAATCTAAATGAAATTAATGTGGATGTTCAAAATGTAGGGAAACAAAGTTTACTTCAAATGGATGAGCTATATAAAATTAGAAGGTACACTAATGGGGCTACAAAAATTTATAAAGAGAAACCAAATAAATGACATTATTGAATAATCAAATGGATAAATATTCTACAAGGGTATATGGTTTTATTGTTTACATCTTGTATGAAACTATTCCTTAAACAATTATCTCCTAATGGTATGACACCATTAATGTTTTAAAATTCTTCCCCTATATCAATATCCAAATTCATTAAGGAAATGGACAACCCTTTAATGTTAGTATCAAATGAATAAAATTTTCCAAGAGTTGTTTTATGAAGTGTTAATTCTTTATATAAACTTAGAATGCCTTGGGGGGATGTATTTTTATAGGAATAAAATGAATCACTAACTATGAGGAATCATTGGTTTTGTTTTATTAAAAACTATACTCATTTAAAATCAAAGAACAAATGATGAGTTTTTATTTCTTCAAAAAATATCTTTTTCAAGCATAATAAATATCATTTACCTCATAATTCATCATGTTACAAAAAACATTCAATGATGATAATTTATATATATTTATATTATGGTGTAGAGTTTAACATTTCCGTTCTAAAATCACAATACATGGGTGTGTGGGGTATAAACCCACACCCCCACATCTAACAATCCACATTTTTTCCTTGTCACTCATCCCACCATTCTAAAATTCTTTCATCACTACCATCATTATCCCTCTCAACCACATTTCAGCTTTCCTTAATCCTTCATATACCCATTTCCTTTTACCACCATGGTTATATTCAAAGTTTCCACCGCTAAATCTTCCAAACATGTGACCTTGTGTGATTAACTACATCTACCTACGAACTTGTCTCAGGTTCCAACTCCTCCATCTTCAACTAACTCTATTTTACCACCACCACATACATTCCCCATCACTTTTGTGTTTGTTTCTTATTCATCATATGCTAAATCATAGGGCATAACTTCCCTATTATTTATCCATCCATACCTTGAATTGAATGACCATATGCATGATATTTTTTTACCCCGTCTTTAACATCCCGAACTAAACCACCTAAACTAAGTTGGATATTACCTGAACTCATCTACGCCTACTTATATGCAGAGGTTGTAAATGATTAGAATGGGTAAGAATCATTCCTTGGGTAGACTATACCCTTCGTATCATTTCATGAGACTGATAAATAATAACATCATTGTATAAATAAAATAAATAGTCATAGAAATAAATTTATAAACTGGATGATGAATTACATGATTCAATAACAAAAACAAACTTGGATCTAGAGTATCGGGTAAGATAGTAAAATAAAAACCACTACTGATATCCTTCTTAAACATCATCCAGTAATGTCAAAATCATCCCACTCTCCCTACTCAATGATCAACCATAAGTGACTTTCTCTTAGTTTGATATCAAATCATGTAATCTATAAACACACCAAAATTCCTGAGAAGAGTGTGAGAAATAGACACAATAGAACACCACCAACGACACTCAACATCAATTCATAAAATATAATAGTGTATTCCATGAATAAAAATAGGAAAATTATATAAAAACAATATATCATAATAGTTTCAAGAACATGATAGGCCCATGAAAACCATATCTACCCACTTCATCACTATATTAGGATAAAAATATACCTAAATCATTATAATGATAAACAGGAAATTAGAAACCAAATTTAAACATCCACCTCAAATGTATATCCTAATTCATGTGACACAATTCAATATCATGTTTAGTAAATGTACATAACAACCCCATTATTTGCACATCCTTCTAGAGTGGATTTCACAATCAAGCATTAAATCTCACATTTTGAACCAAGTTTTACATGTCCCTACTATATTGATATCCCAATGAAAATCACACATCCCCCTAATTGAAATAGTACAAGTATATTCACACCCAATTTCAGCACATCCATTCCATAGGATAGCCTCGTGCATGTGTTATATATGACATGCCTTCTTCATAGGCCAAACCTACATTCTGAACTACAATAAAAAAAAATATAGAATATATGATACATAATTATAAAATAAGTTCAATCATCATATGAAGTTAAACAGTTCCATAATCACTGTAATTAAAAACTATATGAAAACAACACAAGCATTGGTCGAAGGCCATGCACACACACACCTCATGCAATGAAATGTTAAACATCATTCTCAAAATATTTACATGCAGATGAAAAAAACATATAAATAACCCATATAAGAAATGCACTAATGTCATGTAATTCATAACATATATCCAATGAAATAAGATGAAGAGGGTTGAAATTTGTGTTTAAATACACTATTAAAACTTCAATAATTTTGGAAACAAAATCTAGTTTACAATTATTCTCATCAAGACGAACCTAACGGAATTGACAGAACCTAAATATGATGAATATAAAATAATATATTAAATAAATATTTTTGTATATGTAATAAAAATAAAATAAAATTAAATTAGGAAAGAGAGGATACGATAGGAAAAAGAGAGGATTGAGAGGACCCCATGCACTGCAATAGTTCCCAAAATTTCCAATTTGTATTGCCTTTTTCTCAAAATCATTAATTAATATTATATCAATTGATTACATAAATAACTTTATTGTAATTCAATTTCTTATTAATCCCAAATTCCCCAATCTTAATATTTTAGATGTTTTTTCTTCAAAAACCCTTTCTTAATACATTTAAACACACATTTTAATATATTTAATGTTATCATACATTTTTTTTTGTATTTAACAACCCCTTTAAATTATATCAAATCATAGATTTATATACATCCAAAATCAACCATATATATATTTATAATGATACAATATATATATATTTTATATATATATATATATTCACCCGCACATGCACACACACACACACACATATATATATATATATATATTCACACTCACACAAGCATATATATATTTACAAATAAATTTAATCCTTATATAAACATGTTACCCACACATACACATCCGTATATAAATATATACACCCACACACACACACATTTACATATATATTTATTCCATATATATTAATATATACCCCAAATTATATTATCAATTTAATAATAACAATACTAATAACAGTAATAAATTATTATTATTATTATTATTATTATTATTTTTATTAAATCACAATCATCATTATAAACATATCATTTCAACAAAAAATTCCAATAAAACCAGATAATGGTAAATAACTTTTTTTGTCCAAACAAAAATTTATTTATAAATCAATGTTAATAACATCACAATTATTAAATTATATTCTCAATATTTATACCATATCACCATTATTAATTATGGGTGTATTTTTTTCATTTTTTTACTTCAATAATAATAATAATAATAATAAATTTATTATTATAATTTATATATACCAAATGAAATATTTGTATACCAATTAAATTATCCTTAGGTGGGATTTGTCTAAACGTATAACACAAAAAAAGTAATGTTGTTCTTAGGGTTAAACCCACTCCCCGGACCTAATAGTTATCTTAGATATCTCATTTATGGTACTATTTGGGATTTATTTCATTTTTTGGGAAATATCATGCTTCTGTAATATAATATATTCAGTATTTTTATTTTTTTCAACACTGTGGTTCAACATACATCAGAATCCCATGCCAAATCAGTGAGTAACTCCCAAAATATGGCATAAAAGAATTCAATCCATTAAATAAGATTTTTAGATTTCATAAATCCATAATTAATTCATGTTTTGAAAATTTTATATTTTCCCAAGAATAATACATTTACTTTACTAAAAAATAGATATTAATTATTATTTAAAATTTAGGAGGTTGGAATTCTCTCCACCATATTTCTTTTCATCCTTGAAAATTTCCTAAAATCATGAAACCTCTAATACCCACCAAAATTGTTTCCATATTAAAATAAAATCTTTTTTAATTAAAACATTTCGAATTCAACCATTGGGGTTTATAATCAATGAATTATAACTGCATTTGAGTTCGTTGAATGGAACACCCAAAACCCTTACCGCCTTTTCAAGGATTATGTTCATATTTCCAACATATAAACATTTATCACAACCACACATATACACTCAAGGACAGAATGAAACAATATCATACAAGTAAGGATAGGGAATATATTTAAACACACATATCTCACATTGGACAGAAATCTATTTTTTGGGATCTATCTTATGAAAGAACCATTTATATGTGCCATGTAAACCTACGTTTCTAACTTGATTCATAAACGCATATCAAATCCCATAAATCAAAATTTCAACATCACATGTGGAACCTAAGGAGAATTTAATAAATGGTAACATAGAACAACAAAAACATAAATTACCACATTATGGAAACATCACAGTCCATTATGCATTGATGATCAGATACTACCATAGTTCCCCATCCTGAGTCTTAGTAATCACAACATTTATTTATATTGAAATAAATCAAGGAGAAGTGAAAAAAAATCCGTGAATTAGGATTATATGATACATTTTTGTAACATGACAAACCAAACCACTAGAACCGATCTAGATACAAAATAACCACATGTGTGCCTCCCTTTCAAATGAGGTTATTGATTAGAAGAAAGGGTATAAATACATAACTGGGAAGGCCATAACCTTTTCGTCATTTCATGGAACTAATAAGTAATATGATAAATATACAAATAAACTAAATAATAAGAGTAATACATAAAAAAATTAGTGATGGAATATGTGTAATAATAACTACACTAAACATGGATCTAGGGTACGAGGTCAGACAATAAAATTAAAAAAAGCTATTTATTTACTACTCAAACTCCATCCAGAAACATTATCATCATCCCTCTTCTCTTGTTCAATCATCCACTAAATGTACATATCCTTTTGTAAGATCCTTAAGAATGTAATTTATAAGTTTACTGAAATTCCTAAGTGCGGAGTGAGTAAAAAACACATTAGTACCCAAAAAAACCCTTAATATCAGTGAACAAAATATAAAAGTGTGTTCCATGAATTTAAATATTGTAATGATATAACACTAATATATCACACAAGTTCTAAAAATATGTTGGGTCCTCGAGGACCCAAACTACATGTAATATAACAATGTTGGGAGAAACATATACCTACATCGGTACAATGATAGATGGAATGTTGGAAATCAAGAAGACAGATCATTTTTTAGTGGATATCCCCAATAAAATGACACATTCTACTGGAAGGGACAATCCTTGTACACAGTAACCCCATGTCTGGAACAACCGTCTCGAGTGGATAGTCCAAACATGCATCAATTCTCACATTTCAACCAAAGCCTAGAATATCCGTCCTATATAGATTTCCCCAACCATGTGGCACATCCCACTAATTGGAATAAACCATGTACATGCTTCCCCATGTATAAAACATCCTTCTCAAAGGATAGTCTCATGCATATGTCACAAATCAGATGAAAACCCAATAGTTCAAACCTCAACACTCAACTACAAAAGAAAACAATACTACATAAATGATACATAATGAGAATAATAGATCATATATCATGTCAAGTAAAATAGTATCATAATCAGATTCTTCACAATACATATAAAAACACAACTAGCATAGGAAAAATAACCCCCACACATAATGTGATCAAGAAAAAAACATAATTACCAAGGGATACACATGAATGTCGAACAATCATGTCAACTACCCCTATTGGAAATGCACTACTCTTAATTATTTCGTAAAATATATGTAATGGTAAAAGATAATGAGGGTTGACTTCTGAGTTTAATTGCACCACAAAAATCTAACTTCTTTTGGAAATAAGTTTGTTTAAATTAATTTTCATTGAGATTAACTCAATGACACTGAAGACATGTTAATCTAATAAATATAGCATATGATATTGAAAAAAATAATTGTTTAAATTATAAAAATAAAATAAAAATAAATTATATGAGATATGGAAGGATAATGAACGATTCATCCATGAGAGGAGCCCTATGAATTTCCATAGCACCACAAATTTCCAATTTAGATTAACCTTCTTTCATATACATTCATTAATTATTTCATTAATTAATTAATTAATTATTTTCATTTTTATGGTCTATCTTCATAAAAACAAATTCCACCATCTTAATAATTTAGGTAGTTAATTTTTTTTAAAAACCATTTGAGAGAACATTTAAACAAACATTAAAATATATATTTTTAGGTCATGAATATTTATCCAATTTAACACTCCTTTTTAAATATAAACATTCATACATTAATATATATTAAAAATTAATCAATATATATATATAAATATTTTGATATTTATACACTATATATATACATGAACCCACACATTCATACACACACACACACACACATATATTTACAGAAAAACACATGAATATATATATATATATATTATAAATTTAATAAATATATATACATGTAATATAGAAACAAACACACACACATCCATATATTTATACCAATATATACATCTACACATGTATACACACACACATATATTTATTCTATATAAATATATATACCCACATATATTATCTCATTAATTTAATAAAAATAATAATATCTGAAATAAAAATATATATGTATTAAATCACCATCACAATCATCACCACAAAATTTCAAACACTTCCATTAAATACTAACCACATTAAATAAATTTTATTAACGACTCTCAATTTTATTTATTTACCATAATTAATAATGTCACTGTTATTACATTTTCCACTCATTATTCCTACCATAAAACCATTATTAATTAAATAATAATAATTTCATTTTTATACACAAATAATAATTATAAAATTAATAATAATAATAATAATAGTATTATTATTATTATTATTACTATAATTTCTTAATGCCAAAAAAATATTTATATACCAATTAAATTATCCATTGCAATTTGAATGAACTCCCTATGCACAATAATGTTATGTAATTCTTAGAGTAAACACTACATCCCAGACATAATTGTGTTCACCAATTTACCATATGAGGAACCATTTGAGAGTTATTTCATTTATCTAGAAAAAGAGATTGTGTAATTTATCATATATAGTTTTTTTAATTTATCAGCATTAAGGCTCTATGGACCTTCAAATATAATTCTTTCTCAATATCTAATTATAAATATATCATATAAAATATTAAAATCAATTAAGAAATTTTTTTCCATTTCACAAAGAGATAGTAAATACCTGAAATGAAAAAAATAATTTTTTCAGAAAAATACTTATTATGTATTTAGTAAAGTGATTTTTATTATAATTTAATACTGAGGATGTAACACCATCTATAGGGAAAGAATATATTGATGAGAAAACCCTGATATTGTTATTCATTACAAGATCCTTAGGGATAGGGAATTCAAAGAATCCCTATATTTGATGTACCTTGAAGATATTATCAATGTGTGTAAGGAGGATTTCTAAGACATCTTCTTAAATATCATAATGATTATTATGCTTGACATCATCCATAACTCCTTCTAAATGAGTGGCGGGGACATCGAGATGACCCTCAGATAATTTAGTTTACGCTAGGGGTTTTCACATCTAAAATTTCTACATGTCCTATTAAAGATACCCTATGTAGTGATATAAACAAGAAGGATAACCAACAAAGATTTTCATGAATAGAACGAGACCTCCAAATTATTAATGATTTGTTAATGGAAAAGATCACCCAAATGAAGTTTTCCACTCTTAGGAATATTCACTATGATCTAGCATATGCCTTTCTAGAATTAAGAAACTCTCATAGATTCATCTCTCTGACATAAGTTGAAATTCATACCACCTTTATGGGAGTGCCTATTCTAAACAAGTATCTGTTGTTTTCAATATACAATGTATTATAGGCTTGGTATTGATGTAGTGTGTTGATGGGTAGATCCTTTATCTCCCACCAAACTAGATACTATGGTCTTTTCGATTTCACCATGACTATATATTCCATTACAATGATGATATCCATGAACAATAACATGATAAATAAGATGGGGTTTCTTTAGAGGGTGGGAGACAGTTATTACCAAACTATTGATTACACAAATTATCTTAATGAGGCCCCTAATCTGACTGCTTTCCAACCCCTACCATTTGGGTTTCTCTGAACACTACTACCTGAACAATGTCTTCTATATATTTTAATCCTCACCCTACTCCTTCTAATTTTTGGGAACTATTTCAAATACCGGATAACCTTATATAGTATATTTTGGATAACCATATGTAGAACCTACAAAAAATAATTATTCCCTTTTACAAGCCTTCCTCTTATTCATCCATAACCACTACCTAAGAACACTCTCATCCTAAAGATTCTATACCATAATCCAATTATAACCCCACCACTCCAAAATAGACCCATAAAATTAAATGGTCAAGATTCCTCTAGGTAACATAGACCTTGCTGACCTATAAGCATTCCAAGAAAAGATCCCTCTATTGGGAAAAGGCCATGATACAACCACTTCATCAAAGGTTTAATTTTTTTACTTGTTTCCAAACTCTCTTCTTTTATATGGGTGAACACCTCACTATCCCCTTCTCCACCCAAGAATTCATTAAGAACCATGAAACATTTCACTACCTCTATTGTAGCATTGATATAGTGGTATCAATTAATGAACCCATTATATAAGAACACTATTTGGGGTTTTTTTGTATTCAATGTATTCCTTATCATAGGTTATATCATTGATTCTATCTAAAGCAAGGGATATTATTTTTTACTGTATATATTTCATACATTCTATTTATTACGTGTTTGTTAAGTTAGATATTTATCAATATTATTACTATGTTATGGTTATCGATGAGTCTGTTAGGATACAATATGCCCTCATAGATGAGTTATTTTCTCACGTAGAGGAAAAACATGGAATGATATAGAAGATCTATCCAAAAACATTAAAGGAACCACCTCTATGACTTACATAGATTCTCTAAATACTAATTTTATTTTCCGTTGATGCATTGCTGAGGAGGTAAACCCAACCATGTGATTATAAGAGATCCCAAACATAGCATTTAGTTAGCGATAGAGGTAGAGGATAACTGAGTTGATGGAAAACACTAGCCAATAATTTTTCAACCCATCTTGTAGACAGAATATTTTTATCACTTTAGGAGAGGAGAACCATATTTTTGATATTATTAGTTTTTTAGTCTATTATGTATATTATTTTCATTTTCATGGTATTTATATTACATATTTATGGTATACCTCTAATTGTATTCTAATCTATGAACCATTATATCTAACGTTATCTGCATCTACTATGTTATCTATGACATATTACATATTTCATATTGGCTATATCTTGTGGTATAATTTGTTTATTTAATATAGGAATATTAACTATCATTTTTTCATGTTTTCTAGTCTCACAACAAAATCCACTTTCATCCACAATGGCTTGTCATTTGTTATAGTGATCTCTTAATTCCATACATTAAATTATTAATTTCCATTTTTAGTCACACTATACTATTATCATTTTCTCTCCCACATCAATTTTCAAAATAATATGGATACAATTTCATTTTTAAGTTTGTGGGAACATTGATTCAATATATTTTATTTACACAAAGGTGATTTATTGTTCTCATTAGTAAATGAGATATTTTACATTCCATGCATGCATTAAAATATAATCTATTTACATAAATGAAAATAAAATAAACATATTTAATGTTAAATGATATAATCTATTTATATTAATGCTTATTATTTTAGAGTGATACATGATTTGATTAATTTACTTCTAGTTCTAGTTTATTTCAATTAAATTCGATTGAATTATTATAGGTTGTTATGCTCTGAGTGACTTACCTATTTTAGGTATTGTAATTCCCAAGAGGATTTTCTACATATATTATAATATTCATTTTAGATCATTTTTACAGAGAGAAACTTAGGTTATAAAAACCAATCAGATCGAGGATATGAATGATCAATACACTATTAAAATTATTGATGCAATTTTTTTTATATTTTTCATATGACATTCCATCATATTTCTCCATTATAATCTTGTAGAATTCAAGAATGAACATGACAGATTAAATCATGTTACATAAAATTTTTATCCCTTATTACCATCCACGTGGTATAATATCATGATTGACACTAAAATAATTGGGACAATATAGTCAATACTATTTGACATAATATTTATGTTTAGGAGGAGATGTATGGTGACATAGGATATGGTCCATGGTACTTCAATATATTATTAATCATTATCATGATTCTAATAAATATAATGAGTTATGTATTACGATGTTCAAAACTCACCCTTATGATACCAATGAATCATACAACATATCAATTTTTTTAGGTGGTAGATGTGATATACGGACTAGACAAGAATTTTAAAAAAAGTAAAAAAATATAATAAAATGTAAAATGATGAGAAAACATAGAAACAAGGTAACTTCACTGCATATTCATAACACATCCACGTAAAAGCCCGAATATTTGGGGATTGTTTATATATGAGATTCTAGAGGATTTTTTATTTTACATTTCCTAATTATCATGAATTTCACTTGGGAGTATACCCTCTTTTTGAGATTTATTTTTGTATCATCTTCCAACCTAACCTCGGCCTTAGATTCATTTTAATAATAATAAAAACACCCTCAAGGATAATTTTGTGTTTTTATTTATGGGGAGAATATTTTAGAACCAATTCAATCTTATGGTTAGGATAATTTATTCATGGTATGGCTGTAAATATAATTTCATTTTAACATTTAGTGATGAGTGATAATTAAAGGTTCGGAAAATTGAAAAAAGTGTATAGTATATAAGGAAATATTTAAATATTATAATTTCTTTAATGAATTTAATAAAGAATATGATTAGGGGTAATTTATAATTTCTTTATTGAGAATGAATTTTTGGTACTACTGTCTTCTTTTTAGACTTTTTTTTATTTTACTGTTTTTTATGGATGTTTATAATTAGAAATTTTTTTATTTAGAATAAATTTTATGATTATTTTTTCAGAAGAGAAATTGTTTTCCATCTATTATGAAATTTGAAAATATTAATTCATATATGTAATTTTGATTCATTACATTGTGATTCATAAATATATATATACTATTTTACACTAATTTATGTCGAGTTTTTGCAGATAATTGAGCTGAGGTTAGAAAATAGAAGTTGTTTCTAAAAATTTCCATTGTATTAATTATACTCCATAGACACTTGTTTATTGTGGAAAAACATCGAGACAAGGAAAATTTCAACTCATTTAAAATCCCAATTTAGGCCATAAATGTTATCTAGAACATGACAAACATAAAGTTTAAAATTAATACTTATAACATAAAATTATCATGGTTCTAAGAACCAAAAAAATAGATCAAGCCATAAATCATGGATATATAACTGAAACCGAGACCACCAAGGTATCATTATGGAGTAAATAATCTACTTATAATCTAAGATATTGAGGAGAAATTTGAATTTTTGTTAATGAAGACATACAACATAAATCATGTTTACATTAAAACATGTCATGTTTAATTTACTTCTATGCCATAAAAATAATTCTAGAGGATTTTCAATGGATTTTTGTCACAAATTGTTTTAATTCATTCCCTATTTTTTTATGTTGATTTCATTCCTATGTGTTTCTACACTAATTTTTGTTTGAAGAATTTTAAATTTTTTTTGTTGTTATTATATGTGTTTTTATTATTCTTCGATTGTCTGTTGTTGGTTAATTCTTTTGTTACATGGTCTAATTTATTCCTTTTATTTACTATCATTTTTTCCATTTTAATATCATTGAAATAAAAAAATATTTTATACGTGGTTCTTATTATTATTTTATTTCTGAATCAATAGTGTGGATTATTTTCATGTTTACTTCTTCTTTTAAAAATAATGGCTAACCACTTCGGGTTAGGGGTCAATAGAAGAGGTAGAATGCTATTAATGAATTACTAAATAAAATCATTGTTAATTTATTGGATATTGAATTATGTTGGTAATAAAATAAATATTTTTTCCTATTTATAAAGAATACTAATAGATATGAAGTGAAGGACCCTAACCTAATTGGAATAGACAATGCTCAGACTAATGGTTTGATCCCTATCCAATCATTATATTTAAACATAATTCATTCAGATTAGAAAATTCATCTTAATTGAAGTGTGGTATTCAATATAAATATATCCAATTTCTCAAACCCTAGCTAAATAGGTGACTCTTGAACTACTATGGGTTATAATCTATTTTACATTCACATATTAGATTTAGAAATACCCATAAAAGATAAAAAAATTAACCCTGATTCATTTCCTTCATTAGAAGTAAAATCAATATTCCATGTTTTAGAAACCCAACATCTATTTGTAATTTGAGAAGTAATTCTATCATGTCCCAATAACTCTATTAATATATTTTCTATATTTTACTCCTATATTCAATATTGTACTACCACTATGCTACACCATTATGGCTAGCACAGTCTTAGAATTATAAATTAATAAACTAATCACACCCTTGTGAAAGAAGCAACATTTTCTATGCTAATGAAACACCATTTTTAATTGACTGAAATTGAATAATATGTGATGAAAAAAAAGTTATGACCAATAGTAAATAAATTCTGAAAAATTGAAAAATTTAACATTAAATATCATTGATTTATTTTAGTTAAACCTAGTTTTATAATTGTAATTTTAAAAATGCTACCAAAAATAATAGTTAGTTACCATTAAGTAATTCACTAAGATGGTGGAGGGTTTTATTGAAAAAATAATTTTTTATAACCCATTCATAATTGACCTTCATTATTTGTTATAACTAATACACAAAATATGAATTTTAATATTCGTCATAAAAACATATTATAATGTAATTACTATATTTATATAAGATATTTCATTCATAAAAATAAATAAAATAAAAATATAATATTTTAAAAGGTTCACCATTGAACATGAATGGAAATATCATAAAAAAGAATGATATTATATAATCACCATGTAAATTATAATGAACAAGGTTCATCCTTGAACTACTGTATTTAAAAATTTAATCTAAAAATTTTAATATACCTCTTTATCGTATAATAAGACTCTATAATATATGTATAATTGGGGAAATTATATTATTTGTAAGAATAAATTATTGTTATATCAAGAGATTATCATATCCTATTTTCAAACTCAATTATTAAAATATGATAATACTAAAACCAAATTATTATTCTAGGAAACTGAAAACATTAATATATTATCATTAATAGAACATGAAAAATATTTAAATACTTTTTCATCAAACTAAAATAATAATAATGAGAAACTCACTACAAAAATACTAACATAAATTTGCTTCTATTCATTCCTTTAATCATCACCAAGTAAGGACTTATCTTTTATAAAATCAGTATTATGAATTACATAAATTAGTTGCCACTTTTTTTATGTGTATCTTTTCATCAATTCACACTCTCTTTACACATTTTCATGACACACTACATCATAAATCAAACTTCAAAAAATCCCCCCTTTTTTTATTTTAAATATAATATTACAAATCAAATAATTGACTTCAGAATATAAATTCATAAATTTTTTCATAATGTATATTTTCATTTATAGTTTATTAAATAAATTTTTACATGATCTAGGTGGTGTAAATTAATTAATGAGTGTATCCCTTATGTAAAAAACACATACATATCATTAAAAAATACAATAATGATTTTATAAAATTCCATTACATGGGAAGGTGAATATCATACCATTTTACACAACTTATAAGAATTTTTTTGAACTTCTATAGATGAATATTACATTTAAAATACCATGGTTCTTTTTATTATTATTTATCTCCTTCTCAAATTACTATGATATAAATAATATTAATTGAAAAACTGGTTGATCCTATAAATATATTAATATGAGTGCATAATTTTATTCAATTTATGGGTTTAGAACCATTATAGTTTAATATATAATCTTAAAAATGATTTCAAGTTAAATTGAATTGTTTTATTTAAAAAACTTGTTTTCTTATAAAATATATGTTTTTATTTTAATGAAAAAGTACTAAATTTTAGTAAATGAATTTGATTAAATTTATTTAATATTGGATATCATCATGTATATTTTTTAGATGGATTATTGAGATATTTTTGTAGAGAATAAATTTTGAGTGAATAGGGGAATTTTTTTTCATAATAATTTCAATTTTTTAGTTCAATATAAACCCCTTCAACACCCCTTGATTTTGATAATTTTTTTGAATTAATCTAATCTTTTAGTAATTTTGTATTTCATTTAACAAAAAATATAGATCATGTTATATGGAAATAATATGTTTTATTTAATTATCAAAATCACCACATTAATATTGAACGAAAATAAACACTTTGATTAATTTGCGGTACATGAAACACTATTTCTAGATTGTGTTACTCATAATGATAAGTTTTTTCGATAGATGGTGTATCACAGATGACTGAGTTATATAGAGAAATTTTTTTTATTAAAATATTGTTATAGTGATCGAATAGATATTGGAATGAGAAATTTTAATACGATTAACTAAATTATAAAAATATGGTTTAAAAATGATTGTGGAAATAATTAAATTTTTATCAATTGATTATATGCTAAAATAAAAACAAATTAAATATGATGTGTTTTTGAAAAAACTATTTTTTTACTCTAAAAATAAATTAAATTAATTACTATTAGTTAGATATCCTAATTAAATTTAAAAATTATAAATTTACCCTAATATTTTGACATTCATTCAATAAGTCTGATATGAATAAAATAAGAATAAGTCTAATTTTAGGGATAAAAATAGATTTTAAATGGAAATTTATGCCTTTTTAATGACAAACATATTTTAAATACAATTTTGAAACATTTTTAATATATATTGTATAAAAAAACATTATTTTTTTATTCTATCATCTACATTATTTAGGGGGGATATTAGTTTTTTATGAAAAGTGTAATTTTTAATGAATAGTGAAAAAATCTGAATTTTAATTAAAAAAGTATTTTCATCTAGTTTGTTTACATGGTTAAATAATATTACGTTTTTAATGTTCAGTTACCTAAATTTTAAATCAATAAACCCAATTAGGTACATTGTAATCGATATTACATTGAAATTTCAAATAAAAACATTTCAATCTTTTGAACATTTTCATCTTAAAATCATATTGTACCGTCCTGTCTTTGAGATTTATTTAAAATTAATATCTTCCCCTTTTATGATTTAGATTTTTAAAAATAGATTCCATATGTTTAATTTCCATAATTTTTAATTTAAATTATTTTTAACCTATTTTTTTGACCAATAATATTAGATAAGTCAATTAAAATTAATTACTATGGTTTTGATAAAAAAAGATTACTTAGTTTTTAATCATTAATATTAAGGTGAAAAATGAAAAAAAATAACTTATATAAATACATTTTTTAGAACTATTTCAATAATATACTCCATGTTATCAAATTTTAATCATTATTTTAGGCATATGATGTAAGTGATACTTCCCAATAGTTTATACCATTTTTTTATTTACATGAATGACACTCTTCATTCACTGTATAAAGGTACTCACCCAACTCACTAATTCATACTTATAAATCCATTTTCATAATCCAAAAACAACAAAAATAAGATCAAAAAATTCCTAATAACATCCTAAAAGTCTATGTTTTTTCATTATTAAAACCATGTATGTATTTGGATGCAAACTAAATGGAGTTACGCCTAAAAGTGGTAAAATTCCTCAATAAAGAATATTGTATAATTCCTTTCGCAAAACACTAAATTATAATTATTAAATTGTTACATAATAACATAATTTTCCTAAATATACTTATATTTTTTTATGTAAATTGTTTTCCCTATACCAATTCACACTTCTATCAAATCGGATACACAATCATCATTCATGTGTACAACGCACTACAACTGAGTTAACCGATGTCATTTTTTCCCATTTCCACCATTATTGGTTTGGAATAATGATTTAAATTCTATTTTTATATGTTATATATTATATTTATGATGTATTTTTGTTTCTATAATTATTATATAGAATATAGCATCATGCTTCCAATCTTGTTGGAAGACGATAACATCGTTGTGGACGTGTGGACTACCGCCTCCTCAATGTGATGTGGTTCTGTCACACTTTACATAGAATGTATTTCATAGGGGATTATTAAAAATATGTGAAATTTTGGACTTAATAATTCATATATAAGGATAATAAATATTTATACACACATTATTTACTTTTATTTCAATTAATATGTCAAGAAAAAAGAAATAACGCTCATGTGTACGCTTGGCATACTGTATTCATAAATGTTGTATTTCATTACCCATTTATATATTTTTTATATTATTATAATTATATATATAATATTAAATATATTAATATCATGTTTTAATTTTTTGAAATAATTAAATCATGATCTATGTAATAGGTCTATAAATGAAAATACAAATCATCTACGAAAAACAACATAGTTATTACTCAAAACAAAACATTAACATATAATTATAAATAAATGTGTAATATAAACTCATATTTAAATCATAAAAGTTATTTGATATATTTATTAATATTTTTATTTTATATATTTATTATAATTTAAAATTTATTATATAATATTTTTGAAAAAGTATGATGAGTTTCAAGACTTTTGGTAAGAGAATTTCATCCCACTTTTTATATCTAGAAGATACTTTCCCTATTAACTACTCATTTATTTTATATGGTGTATTTAGAAACCTATGGAATTTTTATCATTAATATTATTTACATAATTATTTTAATTTTTTAAATTTCTGTTATTCTTTCCTGGGATTAGTACAACAAAGTTACTCAACTATTAAGGGGATTCGTGGTCTCACTTTTATTTGAGCCTTAATTATGCCATATTCACCACTCAATTATTTTCTGTGGTGTATAAAAGTATTGTGAATTTATTATATTAATATTATAATTATTTTTAGGGGTATTTACATATCAATTTTATTATTTCCTTTTAATTCATTTCATAGTTCAATAGTAAGAAAACCGATAAAGTTATTTTGTCATAATTTTCCTTTATTGAGAAGTAGATTCCATTACAGACCTATATTATTTCATGAGGTGAATAAATATATCATGTAATGTAATATAATAAATTTATTCAACCTTATGGTATTTAAGGTTTCATTTTATTTTATTACTTGTTGTGGATTAGAGTTTAATGTTACCAAAGTGGTCGGAGTTTATTACTAAAATTTCATTATTTAGAAAGATTATTTTTGATTAAGCATCCATTGATGAAATAATATTACCCATATATCACTAATTAAAATAAATATTGTATTTAAATATTTATTCATGATATATTCATGTAATGCTTCCAATTTATAACTCTTTGGAACATAATATACAAATAAAAATGTTTTCAGTAAAACTGAATTTATTTCTCACAACTGTTAGAAACTAGTTTCATTAAAAATAATGTTTTCTAAAAAAAATTTCAAATAAAATTTTATTCTCATATTAAATACAAATGATTTATTTTTTTTTATTTTTAATAAATGTTATAATTATTTTTAAAATCATTCATTATAAATTTTTCAATATGGTTATCAAAGAATAATTTTTGAAATGTTTATTGTTTCAAAAAATTGAATTTCCAATAATAATTATTTTCCTTAGGAATTGTTCCATGATGTCTTTCAAAATACTTATCCATCTGATATTTCATTATTTGATATATTTTATTATTTACTAGGTATGTGATCCATGGTCATCAATATTATTCATTATTTTAATGTTTTATATTAATTATGAGAAGTTCTTTAAGATGTCTATTTCTCATGCATCGTTAATATGATGATATAACATTTATAAAAAATTATTCCTTTCAATGGATAATATATTATAAAATTATTATGATAATTTTCACTTTTTCATAGGTTATGATATGATTAAATGTTTATAATATCCATTTCATTTCATTGGTTATGTAATGGTGTTTCTGAAACCCATATATTTTTATGGGTCAGGATATGATGAATTTTTTATTATCATGTGGAAGATGTATTGACGATTTCATTATGTGATTGGTGGGAACTATATCTCCCACTAATGAATTAGGTAATGATAAAGGGTATATGATCTTATAGAGATTCCATTTTGTATCATAACCCAAAAAATAAGATGGTACATGGGTTTTAGACAAATCTTTAAAAGAAGAGGGTACATGGGTAATATCCTAATCGAAAAAATAAAAGGATACATGGATTGTAGCCCAATATTGATAAAATGTGGGTACAAGGGTTGTGCCCCAATCCGGAAAAACCATAGGGTGTATGTGTTGTCACTCAATCACAAAAACAATTGGGTACAAGTGTTGTATCCCAGACTTTAAGTAGGTATACATGTTATTAGACCAAGACTAATATGTTATATTTGAATTGGTAGTTAGCCTTGATATAATATTTCTTATGCTTTTTTGTATTCCAAAATTCTATTTAATATTGAAATTTTATGCACTCCAGAATAATGTACATTGATTTTCTCATAATTCATTTCTTATGAACTATCAATCATTATGTCCTGACATAGGATTATGATCCTTGATATGTAGGGTGTGATCCTCAAATGCTATGCTCAAATTATCATAACCTTATTTCAATGGTATGACTACGTATCTCTTATATTTTCCCTCACAGAGCATCTGATCACACCATTTCTCATGTTTCACTTCCCCATGTTCTGAATAATGGTTTTAAGTATGGGTATTAAAGAAGAATATCATAATATATGATTATGAATTTCTTTTACCAAATTAGAATAATGTGTTCCATTTTTCTAATTATAAAATTTTTTACAGTCCTCAAGAATTGAATTTTGTAATGTAATGAATATTCAATTAAAATTATGAAATATCCATGTTTTTTAATCTAAGGTCACTATAGTTTGTAATTAAATAATTATTTATTCACCCTTTTTAAACTATGTTATGAAAAATTTAGTTCCATTCCGTGTTATATTTCTGAGGATATGTCTATGGATTTCACTATGTATAAGTTTAATGATAAGTTAATGATTTGGAAAATGTTCTTGAATTTTGTTAAAGGATAGAGGATGCTTTTCCAAGAAATAAATCCCTATCTAGATACTTCTGGTGGATGTGGCCATGGAATATATGTACATTGGGTAAAGAACCCCAAAAACATATTATTGGGATACACTTGATTGAGAACTAGTGGATGACAATGGGCCTTGTTGCACACCTGGTTTGATGATCTTTAGGGATATACTATGGATACTCTAAAACTCATTATGATCAATCGTGAAATATTTAAATAGAATATGATTATGAATGAACTAGGATGAAACTATAGTATCCGTTATTAAATAAGGTTTTATAATTTAGACATCTTATATGTAATGTTTTAGGATTATTCAATTCTAAACTTTGATTAGTGTTTCTCACACTATATATTTAGGTTTTAGTTAATAAAGGGAACCAAAAGGAAGTGGGATAACATTAAATGTGATGAAAAATGTTATACTGAGTAGTAAAATGGGATGATAATTGATGTTATTGATGTTATGATCATACCTAATTAGTTTTAATGGAACATGATTAAATAAATTTACAATAATCGAAACCAAGAGTCACAAAATAAATGAATCAATGTGTTTTCTGATATTTATGGAAAGGAAGACCTGAAAGGAAAGAATATTCAACTTGTTTTGTGTAATGAATGTGGGAATAAACTCCAAAAAGGAAATCTTAGAGAAATATGAAAATGTTTTGATAATGGAAAAGGACACAAATCAATTATCTACAAATGAAAAAATGAAAAGATCAGTTAATAAAATGTATGGGAATATTGGCTTTCCTAAGGTACAATATATACAATAATTATTTAAAAGTTTAGTCAATGGGAATTATTAAAATCAATGTCAAATGTTAAAAGATAACAAATTGAATCAATACGGATATATCATTAATGGTTATATTACAATGATAACTACAATAAAACTAAACTGTAAAAGCAAAGATGTATTAAGAAATATGATAAAGCATCCATGTACATTTCTTAATGATTTAGTGGAATAATCTTGGAGATTATGTATTTGGATTAAATAATTATGTTATAATAATTTTGAAGCACATTAGGATTGGCTAGATTATTTTTTTCTCTTTGTATTTAAAAGAAAATGTTGAATGGTTTTGATGGACTCAGAATGAGATTTAATGGAATGGTGAAATTAACAAAAAAATATTTAGGGAGATATAACATTTTATATGTTCCTTGTTATGAAATAATTATATTTGAATGAAGATAATTTTGATATAAATAAATAAATTGGACAATACCATTTACAATTTAAATAATTAATCATTTTTGAAAAAATAGGGTTTATCTTTCATAGATGGAGTTTATAGAATTTTTGGATTTGAGTAATATACCAAATAAAATTTGGAATAATGAAAATGAGTGTTTTCAATATTCATTCATAGTAATTTAGAATATTACTATTTTTTGAGAAAATACATGAGTGTATGAACCCCGGCCTTCTTTTCAGGTATGTTTTTCCTTTTTCTGGAGTTTTTGAGAAAAGTGGAGTTTCTGGAAAAAATTTAAGTACACGCCCTGTACATTATGAGTACACGCAGTGTACTTCATTTCTGCACAAGGTCGTGTGTTGGCCATGTCCCAGCCACACACATGGTCAGGTGGAGTGATGTGGAGGCCGCTTAAGGCGTAGTACAGAAAAGGCGAGTACACGTCGTGTACTCCAATAGTAAAAGACGTGTACTTTTTTTCATTAAACGGACCGAGATCGCATCTAATCGCCAGATATGTATTCTTCTTGGTATCGTTCAACTGAGAGAAACCATACATCTCAGAAACTTTTCTGAGCACCTGAGCATCCGTCTATTCTCCGAATTGACCGCCGTTGATTGCGTTGGAACCAAACAAGTAATATCTTCCTTCTTCTAGAGGATCATTTTCCAATTCCACCCCTTTTCCATGGTATTGTGGTTTGAATTTTTTATGCGTTTTTCTGTAGATATATGATGTTATAAGGAGATTCAAGCCTCTTGGTTCATCTATATTGAGATACTAACCCCAAATTAGGTGGTTTGTGCCTTTCCGTTCAATGTCTTTTTGTATTATGTGAAAATTCCACCAATACCCTTGAACATGGTATTGTGTGTTTACCGGTTTACCACTACTGATTGTGTGCGATGCTTATATTCTTGTGTAGAGGTTATTTGGTATGAATTAGGTTAATTTCTATAGATTGGATTTCCTTCTCATGCTTTTTTCTGTTTACGACCGTTTGGTCCTATTAAGCCCATTGGCTGTATACCTTTTTGACATGCCTTGTGATCGTAGGATGGAGTGTTGTTTTCTGACCTACTTGAGATGTTGTATACTGGTTATCCAAGTAGTTCTGTTAGTTTATTTTGTCCATATATCATTATTATGCATTAACTTACACTAGACCATGAGAAATTGGTGTTATAGACTATAAGAGGATAGACCAAGTGAGGTTCCTCAGAGAGTCTTTGGATATTATAGACTACAAGAGGATTGACCGAGTGAGCTTCCTCAGAGAGTCTTTGGACATTATATACTACAGAAGGATAGGCCGAGTGAGATTCCTCATGGATTCATTGAGCTTTATATAATATAAGGTGACATACTGAGTGAGCATCCTCAGAGAGTCTTTGTTTCACTGGAATTACCTTGAACCACTCAAGGCTATAAAAGAAATTGACCAGGTACGCTTCCTCAGAGAGTCTGTGAATGACCAGGGGCTATAAGAGGAATTGACTGAGTATGATTCCTCAAAGAGTCTCTTGAAAATGGGTCTATAAGAGGAATTGACCGTGTGATCGTCCTTAGAGAGTCCCTGACTACCTTATAATATAATGGGAATTGACTAAGTGAGCTTCTTTAGAGTGTCTTATAGTTTTCATATGACCAAAACAGAGGGGTTAGGCTGAGTGTACTACCCAGAGGGTTGTTGGTAATTCTTAGGTAGGACAAGAGGGGATGGCTGTGAGTACTTCCCAGTGGGTTACCTGTTATGGTTAGCTGATTGCTTCACTATTTCTTGATTGATCTGTGGAATGTTTGCTACTAAGTACTTTCATGTTTACTGTTTACTATACTTTTACCTGCCATATATTGACTGACTGTTAGGCATAGATTTTTGGGTGGTTTCCAACTAGGATTTAGTCTCACACCCTGTTTGGGTCATGCTTTTGGCCCCAACCAGATAATATTGCTGCAGGTATAGATAAGGGCAAGCGCACTTCAACTTCATGTACTTGATTGCATTGGAGTTGAAGAGCATGGGACCAAGCCGAGGCGTGCGATGCTGATGAGTTTCTAAAATATTTTTCTATTGTACTTTTGTTTAGTACTTTATTCTTCATTGTGACTGTTTTTGCATCATTCCTAGACATATATATCATGCATCATTTCATATATATATATATGTTCTCTAGTTGTTTTTTATTCTAGTCCTCTGTTGTTTAATGTTGTTGGATATTTACTGCTTCCTCTATTTTATGTATTGTTACATCCACCGTGTACACTGCCAATGAGGGCATAGTTTCCCCACTATCACACCTTAGGCCCTCACTACTAGACGGTAGCCTTTGGCATTTAAGGAAATGTGGTGGATGCCATGTGACCACCCGGGTACGGGGCGCCTCTTGGTGGCTTCCGAAACCGGGATGTTACAAAGTTGTATCAGAGGAATTATTTTCTCATGACCAACTTTTGTGAGCCTATAACCTGGATAGGATGGAATAGGTACTTGGTAATAAGCTGTGCTCGGGAGTAGCAAACCCATGTACAGTGAAAATCCAATCAACCTCGTTTATTGCAATTTCTTCTGGTTTGGAAATTTTATGGTTGATCTGATTTTCACCGATGGGTGACTCACTTTTTGGTGCTGTTAATGTTTATATTATTAGGTTTCTATTTTGGTCGCAACCTGAGGAGATGAAGGTATTCCATCTCATACATCATATAGACACTTGTTAGAAATCAAATTTCATGCCTTTTTTCCATGCCATTTAGAGTGCATTAGCAATTTCATGTTGTTGTGATAGATGTTTTGTAGAATATGCATGTTGTTGTGATAGATGCTTGACATAATACCAGCTTTTAAAAGGCATTGCTATATGTAATGTATTGTTTGAATGAATGCAAAATTTAGATTCTTGAGGTGTTATGGGCCATAGGAATTGGAACTTGTTGGATCATTGATTTTGTTCCCTTGTATATGACATGTATGAGATGCCAAGAATTTATTTGTGGGGAGTATGGGACCTCATGGATCTGAATTTGGAACATTAACACTTGATTTCTATGTTTTCTGGACTCCAGAGCATTTTCTGAGGCTATTGCCCGGAAAAACCTAGAATACATGACATTTACTTTTTGAATACACAACATGTAGTTTTTAACTATGTCCCTAACTGAGGGGATATGGACACAAGGTTATGAAAAATCTTTTAGGAACACATCGTGTACGTTACGTACACACAGTGTTGTAGTGACTGTGTGTCAACCCGTGTGACTAATGACACAGATGGATGAAACATCGACTATACATGGTATGTCTTGATTTCACACATCGTGTCGTGTAACCTTGGTACCCGGTCGTGTCACAAACAACACGGGTTGGGGAAATACTTCATGTACACGCCGTGTATGCATGGGGTACGCAGTGTAGAGTGAACCGTGTAGCCAACCATTTATCTAGAAACACGTGTCATTGGAACATGTCACGTACATGCCGTGTGAGGTTTATACACGCCGTGTAGTCTAGTATTAAGAAGACTGTGCGGGTTATCCTTGTAAGGAGACTTGGGCAGGGGAATAGAGTTCAAGTACATTCCATGTGTGGGGACAACATGCCGTGTGGTTGGGGTGTTACCCGACCAGTTGTGGCAGAATTACACACCCATGTGAATGGCTTAAAAGAACATGTCGTGTAGTGTTTATACACGCCATGTAGTCATGTTTTGTAAAAACATGAATCTTTCCTTCTCCTGTTCCCTTCATGCACTCTTATGTTTTCAGTACTTGATAATCCTGATCAAAGGTGTGCGCTTGACCTTTCAGAGTGATGCCACCATGACGTCCTCCATTTGTGTACAAGTTGCCAGATGGTGATCAGACACCAGATATGGCTGATCAGGGAACTCCTGCAAATCCACCTGCTTTGACGACCTTGGCACCAGTAGTTATATGAGTTTTAGGCACCGATGTACTGTTTAAGGAAGGTTTTTTGAGGACGATGTAGAAATTTCCAGGAGCAACGCCTACTACCCCATCGATGGTAGAGTTGACACGAGTTTTCCAGCAGCATCCTACCACTTTCTCTAGAGATGGAGGAACCCAGGCTATAGAATCTTGGCTAGAGGCCACGCTGACAATTTTCGATAATATGGAGATAACTCTAGAGAATAGGGTGAAGCTCGCTACCTATATTCTCCGAGACTCTACCAAGAGGTTGTGGGCGGTGATCTCACAATCAGGACGCCAATAGAGTATTTCATGGGATGAGTTTCAGTGCATCATCTATGATTACTACTACCCTGATACATTAAGGGCCGATCGAGCCTGAGAGTTTATGAGTTTGGAGAAGGGCACTCATTCTGTTATGGATTACTTATCTTGCTTTATTGAGCTCCAACGTTTCATGCCTATTCTAGGAGGCGATGAGCTGTTTCTTGCGCTAATTTTCGAGTATGGTCCGATGAATGACATCTGATTGCAGGTGAAGATAATCAGGTTGAGTTCAATATCCTCTATCGTCAACCAGGAACTGATCACTGAGAAAAATCTAAGGGATTTTGGAGCAGTGAGCCAGGGCGTTTCAACACCCAGAGTCAGTGTTCCTCCTACTGATAACAGAATGTTTTGTAGGGAGTCTGCTCGAGGAGATCAGATTAGGTGGGATGTATCTTCGAGTAGCCAAGTATTTTGCTACCTATGTGGGAGGATCAGGCATACAAGGCCTCAGTGCCATAGTGACCCGATGGAGTGCCGATCTTGCTGCAATATGGGCCATCATCAGTGTTTCAGTCAGATATTCTCACCTACAGCTGGAGGTAGGGGTTCTTCTATGACTCCTAGTTCAGGAGAAGCATCTCCAGTTTCTCACCAATCCGGGAACTGGAGTTCTTCCGGCCATTCTGGCCAAGGTGGAGGTCGTGGCCATGGTGGCCAGTCACCAGGACACCAACGACAGCAGAGTGGATCAGCTTAGAGTGGTCAGGTAGGGTCACATGCCTATGGATCAGGCCAGACCTTTGTAGTAGAGCAGACCCATCTGCAGCAGGAACCCGACCCCTCTACAGTTAGAGGTACGATATTAGTATCCTCAGTTTTATCTTTAGCTCTTTTCGATATAGGGGCTTTCCATATCTTTATATCTGTTGCTTTTGTGGAGTGTCTTGGTCTCTACATCTTTTCTTCTGCCGAATTCTTGACACTTGACACACCATTGGGAACTTGGACATCTAGAGTACATCAGTTCAAGGAGTTCCCTTTTGAGGTTGGTGGGTGTTACATACTTTGGGATATCTATGTAATATAGATGAAAGGATATGATTTCCTTATTGGGATGGATTGGCTAGATCCCTTCCTGGCATTATTTGACTGTTATCGCCATAGGGTGAGTTTCATATCACCAATGGGTGGATCCTTTATTCATAGGGGCGAATGGGATGTCCATGTAACCAGAGAGGGTCCAGAGCATCATGGGAAGGGAGGAGTTACAGCCCATATTGCTAGACATTATCTGGATGACCTGGGGAGTTCACAATTATACTTTTCTCTAGTGGTGGATCGTTTTAGATATGTCTTCACAGAGGACTTTTCAGGTTCACCTCTGGAGCGTCAGGTAGACTTATCTATTAATCTTGCGCGAAAAGATACACCAATGTACATATCTCTTTATAGGATGGATACATCTGAGTTCTAGGAGCTCAAGAAGAAGTTGGAGTAGTTGCAGGAATAGGGTTTCATATGACCTACTACTTACCCCTAGGGTTCACTTGTCCTATTTGCGAAGAAGGCAGACGGTACCCTCAAGCTTTGTGTTGACTATCTAAAGTTGAACTAGTTGATGGTCAAGAACCAATATCCCTTGATGAGGATCGATGATATATTTGATCAGCATCAAGAAGCCCGGGTGTTCTTGAAAATTTATTTGAGATATAGTTATCATCATTTTCGCATTATACCATCTGATATACCTCTTATAGCTTTCCGGAGCAGTTATTGTCTATAAAAGTATATGGATATGTCGTTCGGTCTCACAAAAACTCCTTCAGTTTTAATAGAACTGATGAACTGAGTGTTCCATCCATACTTGGATTCCATTGTGGATGTTTTCATGGATGATATCTTGGTGTACTCTCACACTCGACACAATCATGCTACCCATCTTGAGATCATAATAAGTACACTGAGGGAGCATCAGTTATATGTTAAGATCTCAAAATGCCACTTTTGAAAAGACTATATTCACTTTATGGTTAATGTTATCTCAGAGAAAAAAGTGATAGAAGACCCAGATAATGTGAGGGTAGTAGTTTCCTTGGAGAAGCAGAAGAACATCTTTGAGATGTAGAGTTTTCTAAGGATGAATGGATACTATAGAAATTTCATAAAAGAGTTTTCCTGCCTAGAAGCACCAGTGACAGTTCTGACCATAAAAGGAGAGAAGTTCTTATGTTCATATTCTTATGATTCATCCTTTTATGAGCTGAAAGGGAGGTTGAATTCAGCACTGATATTAGTCTTTCTGGATCCAGAAAAGAGCTATACTGTTTACTATGATGCATCAGGTATCGGGCTGGGAGCTGTGTTTATGCATAGAGATGGAGTCGTTGCTTACCGTACTCAGCAGTTAAGGACACATTAGAGGAATTACATGACACACGATTATGAGTTGGCAGCTGTTGTTCATGACCTATGCTATAGGAGACATTATCTTCTGGGAGATTACATTGTGGTGTTCACTGACCACAAGATTCTCAAGTGCATCTTCAATCAGCGTGATCTGAATTTGACACATTTAAGGTGGGTTAAGTGCCTTTAGTCTTTTTATTTGAGCTTGCCTACATGCCTAGGAAAGGAAATGCTGTGGCTGAGGCATTGAGTAGGAGGACTCAGATACATGCAGTTTAGGAGGCTAGTAGTGAGTGAGATCTTATGGATCTGTTCTCTGAGATTCATTTGGAGGTGTACGATAGATATGGGTAAGCTTTTCTATCTTTTGTAGCTGTTACTTCTACCCTTCATGATCGAGTACAAATAAGGTAGAGATCAGATTCTGATGGCCTAGTCCTACAGGAAAGCGTGTTAGGAGTGGACCCTATTCCTGGGTGGACCATAGGCGAGGATGAGATCCTATGATTCTAAGGATGCATAAGGGTGCCAGTAGATATACGCGAGGAGCTGATTCGGGACTTTCATTCCTCGGTTTGGGAAGTTCATCCTGGCGTCACCAAGATGTATCATGATCTAAACTATTAGTATTGGTGGCCAGTTATGAAGAGGGATGTTTCTGGGTTCATAATGAGATGTTCGACTTGTCAACAGGTGAAGGCAGAGCATCAGTGACCAGTAGGGCTTTTGCAATAGTTACTCATTCCCGAGTGGAAGTGGAATAAAGTCGCGATGAACTTCATGACCTGTTTTCTGATGTCTCCTCAAGAGAATGATGCAGTATGTGTTGTCATTGACATGCTCATGAAGGTTGCTCATTTCTTGCTGATCAAGAATATCGTCTGTGTTGATGAGGTGGGGTGGATGTAAATACGAGAGATTGTACATCTTCGTGGAGTTTCAAACTCCATTTTTTCGGATAGGGATGCACGTTTTACTTCTCGGTTCTAGAAGGGGCTTCAAATGTATTTGGGTATACAAGTAGTTTAGAGTAAAACATACCATACCTAGAGAGATGGCCAATCCGAGCATACGATTATGGTGCTTGAGGACATGCTCCAAGCATGAATTCCTATTTTTGGAGGTTCTTGGGAGAAAAATATGCTTCTTGTGGAGTTTTCATTAAACAATAGTTTTCAAGAAACTATTTAGATGGCACCTAATGAGGCTTGGTATGGTAGGCCATTCCAATCAAAGTTATGCTGACTGGAGGCAAGAGATGCTGTTTTTTTGGGACCTGATCTTGTTCATGAGACCTTAGGGCAGATAGAGTTGATTCAGAAGAGGATCGATACGACACAGTCTCGATAGAAGACTTATAATGACCAGCAGAGATGACCTCTAGAGTTCGAGGTCGGGGATCAGGTTTTCCTACGTGTCGCACTGATGTCGGGACACAAGAGGATTCAAGGATAGGATAAGATTTAACTAAGGTACTTCGGGCTATTTGAGGTGTTGGAGAGAGTTGGGCTGGTTGCCTATTGGTTGTAGTTACCTCAAAAGTACTGGTCTATCAATGACGTCTTCCACATTTCTCATCTCTGACAATACATTTCAGGCATGCCTCATGTATTTCAACCCGAGGAGGTTGAGATCGAAGAGGATGCATTTTTTGAGGAGAATCCTATCTGGATCGTCGATCGCAGTACGGAGGTTCTCCATGGATGGTCTGTTCATCTGGTATGGGTGCTATGGCAGCACGACCGAGTACAAGAAAAGACATGGGAGAAGGAGGCTGAAGTACGATCGTAGTGGCTGGAGCTGTTCGGGGTTTCTTATTCTATGACACCCTAGGGAAATTTGGTGACTAATTTCATTAAGGGGAGAAGATTTTAAGATCAAGAACATTTTTTAGGTATTTTTTTCCTTTTTCTAGTGTTTTTGAGAAATGAGGAGTTTCTGTAAATTTTTGAAGTACACGCCATGTACTTTATGAGTACACGTCATGTACTTCGTTTCCGCACGAGGCCGTGTACTGGCTATGTCCCAGCCACACACACGGTCATGTGGGGTGATGTGGAGGACACATAAAGCAGATTATGGAAAAGTCAAGTACATTTCGTTCACTCAAAAAGTACACGCCATGTACATTCTTTTTTTTCATTAGAAGGACCATGATCATATATTATCACCATGGGTGTCTTCTTCTAGGTCTCGTTCGACCGATAGAAACTTCACAGTGCCAAAACATCTCTATCCCCATGAGCCTCCTTCTCTTCTCCGAATTGACCAGTGTTGATTGCATTGGAACTGTATTGATAATCTCTTCCTTCAATTAGAGCAACTTTTTCCAATTACTCTTCTATTCAAAGTTATCATTGGTTGAACATTTTATGCATTTTCGTAGATCTGTGACATTTTAAGGAGATTCAAGCCTCGTGGTTCAAGTATATTGTTCTCCAAAACCTTAGGAAGGTGGTTTGTGCCTTTCCGTTAAATGTAATTGAGTATTATGCACAAATTCCACCAATACCCTTGAATGGGGTATTGCGTGTTTACCATTTTACAACTACTGATTGCCTTCCATTCTCGTGTGTTTGTGTAGAGGTTATTTGGTTTGAATTGGGTTGATTGATATAACTTGGATATCTTGCTCATGATTTGTTCTTTTTATAAACTTTTGGTCCTGTTAAGCCAATTTCCCATTTACCTATTTTCCATGCCTCTCATAGTAGGATGGAGTGTTGTTGTCTGACCTACTTGAGATTATGTAGACTGGTTAGACATGTAGTTCTGTAGGTTTAATTTGTCCATATATCATTACTATACATTAACTTACACGGGGTCATGAGAACTTGGTGTTATAGACTATAAGATGATATACTGAGTGAGTTTCCTCAGAGAGTCTTTGGATATTATAGACTACAAGAGGATAGACAATGTGAGCTTCCTCAGAGAGTCTTTGTACATTATAGACTATATGAGGATAGGCTGGGGAGATTCCTCAAAGAGTATTTGATCTTTATTGACTATAAGGGGATAGACTGAGTGAGCTTCCTCATAGAGTCTTTGTTTTACTTGAATAATATTGAACCACTCTAGGATATAAGAGGAATTGACAGGGTGAGCTTCCCCAAAGAGTTGGTGAATGACCTGAGGCTATAAGAGGAATTGACCGAGTGAGCTTTCTAAAAGAGTCTCTTAACCTTGGATCTATAAAGGATATTGACCGTGTGATCTTACTCAGAGATTCCTTGACTTCCATAGACTATAAGGTTAATTGATTGAGTGAGATTCCTCATAGAGTCTTATAATTTTCGTATGAACAAACCAGAGGGTTTAGGCTGAGTGTACTGCCCAGAGGGTTGTTGTTACTTCTTAGGTAGGACCAGAGGGGATGTCTGTGAGTACTTTCCAGAGGGTTACCTATTTTGGTTCGCTGATCGCTTCACTGTTCCTTTATTTATCTATGAATTGTTTACTACTGAGTACTTTCTTGTTTACTGTACTTTTACCTACAACATACTCACTGACTGTTAGGCACAGATATTTGGGTGGTTTCCTACTGCAATTTAGTCTCACACCCTGTTTGGGTCATGATTTTGGGACCAAACAGATTATATTTCTATAGGTATAAACAAGGGAAAGATATCTTCTACTTTAGGTACTTGATTGCATTGGAGATGGAGAGCATGGGACGAAGCTGAGGCTTGGGATGCTGAGGAGTTCTTTATATTTTTTGTTTACATTGTTTTAGTACTGTATTCAGCATTGTGACATGTTTGTATTATTTCCTACACATATGTATCATGCATAATTTCATATATGTATGTTCTATAGTGGTTTATTATTCTAGTCTTCTGCTATTTTCTATTTTTAGATATTTAATACTTCCACTATTGTATGTATTGTTACTTACACTGTGTACTCCGCCAATGAGGGCATAGTTTTCCCACTATCACACCCAAGGCCCTCGCTGCTAGTCGGCAGCCTCTGGCATTCGGGGAAATGTGCTTGAGGCCATGTGACCAACAGGGTACGGGGCGCCTTTGGGTGGCTTCCTGAACTGGGATGTTACAATGATGAAGTGTTTGACATATTTGTTATGTGAAAAAAACTAATTTATGACATATAGAAGTCAATGAGAAGATGATTCTGAGAAATTTATTGACCTTCTTAATAATTTTTTTATTTTAATATTTTAATAGGATTATAAGGTTAACCATTTATGGAATTATTAATAGTAAAATACTGATGTGTTTTCATAGGTTAATGTGTTATCTCTCCCTAAGGGTATTTAGGAATATTGGATAACCTGTACTATCAATATTTATGTGATCTTATATAAATTTAGATGGAATAAAAAATCAATATATTTTTGGATCTCATGATTTTTAAGTTCTTTCGGAATTAAAAGTTCACCTTTATTCCTTGTAGTATGATATAAAGTGGGAATTGATCAAAGAAAAAACAAACTGTGAGACTATTCATATTATATAGAATTAGGAGATGTAATTATATCTCTTTTTGAATATTATTCCACTCTAGAAAATGGATATTGATAAAGATTTATCCAAATAATATAGTTTTTATTAAATGGAATTTCATATAAATCATCATGGATGTTTTTTAAGGATCCTAAAATTAAATTGGTCGTTAAATTAATTGTAACTAGTGATATTTATCACTCAATATATTTTCCTACACTTTTTTCCATGTCGAATGTTCACTTCACAAAAATTTTATATTATGTGTAATCCAACTTATGAGTTACTTTTGGTAACCTTTATGCTTCCAAATTAATCTTTTTAAGGATGTAATAATATTTGTTTTTGTGATGTGTTTTCCCTGAATGTAACTTTAAAGTATTAAAAATTTTGGGAATCATATGAATTTGAATGGGGAAATTCATTTTTATTGGGGTAGATTGTAACACCCTTATTGTTTTTTGAATTTTTTTATTTCATTTATTTTATTTTTTTTCATTTTATGTATCACTAAATACCGCATGTGTTATATGAACGAAAAACTTTTTTATTGATTATAGATAAAAAAGTAATATTTAACTAAAAAAACTTTTATATTTGAATAAGGTACACAAAACACAATGTTTGTATTGTGTTACACACAAAGTCACATTCCATTAATAGCTTTTGTTACACGGAAGATCATGTTTTTTTAAACTATTATATTGTATTTAAAATAATGTTATAGTTATCACATATCCAATGGAATGACATATAAGTATAAGATTAAATAAATTAAAAAACTATGGATTATTGTTTTTTATAAAATGAATTATTTTTTAACAATTAATTATATCGGAATATAAAAATCAATTGAATATAAATGAAGTGTTTTTATGAAAAGTACAAATTTTATACCCAAAATTTTATTTTACCTTAATAAACATATTTATTCACTATTATTGAGATATATAAATTAAATATATATAATTTTAAGTTAACCTAATTTTTTGGCGTTCATCCAATAATTTTAATTGGCATAAAATAAGAACAAATCCAATTTTTTTCATAATAAGTTGGAATTTTTAAAATGAAATTTCTAAAACCTTTAAATGGATCAACTTTTTTTAAATCTAATTTTTGTTTAGTTTGTAAATAATATTGAATTTTTTTTGTTTTTCTAGAAATCTGAACATTGATATTAATTTTGGTTGACTTCCTGTTAATTTTTTATGACATTCCATTTTTGATAAATAGTTAAAAATACAAGATTTTAATTAAAATCTAAATTTTCATCAAATTTATATTATTGATTGAATTATATTTTATTTTTAAAGAATAATTAGTTAAATGTTTTATCAATAAGAACAATTTAGGTAACTGTAGTTATTTTTACTTTTAATTGAATATACATACATTTTAAACATTTGAATGATTTCACATAAAAAATCCTTGTATCATCCCTTCTACAAGATTAATTTTAAATTAAATTATAAATATTTTTTTAATAAAATTTAGAAATATTGATTAAATAATATTAAACATCATAATTTTTAATATATATTATGTTCATAATTTTATTGACTATAGATATTAGTGAAATCAATTAAAATTAATTACAATGATTACTGTAAAAAAGAGTTTACATACTCGATAAAAATTATTCTTAAGGGGTAATATGACCAAGAAACTTTTCAAATATCTATTTTTGTCAAATTTACACAATATAAACTATTTTATTGAGAAAGGATCATAAGTAGAGGAAATTTATGTAAGGGATTCGTATAAATAGTGTCCACTTATTCTTATTTATAGGAATGATACTCCTCCTCCACTATATATAAAAACTCACCCCCTCACTTATTTACACCTCTCATGAAATTTTGATCCAAAAAATTGAAAAAAATAATATCAAAACATCCATAAAATCACCCTTTAAGATGAAATGTTTCTATAAATAAAATAATTGAATTCCTTTTATAATAACCAAATGGAGTTACCCGGTGAAGAGGTAACAATTTTCAACGAGTACAATTATTTTTTTTTTCTGACCATTAAATTATTTTTATTCCATGATTATATAATATGCTCAGTATCCTCAATATACTAATTATTTTTATGTTATTTGTTTGACCTATTCCTATACACCTTTCAATCCAATGGGATATGAAATCATAATTTCTGTGCATGACGGACTACCGACACAGGAACTGATGACATTCGTTCTTCAATTACAACTGATCAAGGATTGAAATAATAATATAGTTACTGTTATTATATATATATATATATATTATTTCTTTATGATTATTTAATTATTATATATCACAATCCTTTATGAATATCATTATTTGGGAACATGATTACATTTTTGTGGATGTACGGACTTCTAAATCCTCAAATCAATGTGATTTTTTGACCATTTACATGGAATATATTATTGTTTTTATTAAAAATATGTGATTTTTATGACTGAATAATAATTCATTAAAGAATATATATATATATATATATATTATTTTCATTTTTTATTCAAATAATAATAAATAGAAACACAGTTCATGTGTACGTACAACCTATCATATCTATAATCAAAGTATTTTATTACCTTTTTTAATATTTTATGTACTATTATAAAAACATATATACTAATTATATATGATATTAAGATCATGTATTACATTTTATATATAATGAAATCATGATCTAATTATGAAGACTATGATTGGAATGTCAAAACCTGAATGAAAAAATAAAATAGTTATTACCTGAAATATTTAATTAACAAGGAATTGTTAATTTATGGGTAATATAATGACATAAGTAAATAATGTATGGTATTATATATATAATATTATTTTTTTCTATGATATATATATATAATAATATTATATTTATTATACATGTGGGTTGAACTAGTATGACAAGAATCAAGACTTAAGGTAAGGGAATTTCATCTCACTTTTTATATTTCATTGATTTATTCTATATTCACCACTAATTTATGTTACTGGGTTTATATAAAAACATATGTCGACTGAAAATTATTATTTATTATTTTCAAAAACACTTTTTGGATAAGTGAGAACCGAACAAGAAAAACATACTGAGACATCATGTTTAAGGGGATCCACCATTGTAGACACTAGAAAGAAAAACCCAAACAAACATGAAAAGAAGAACAATGATGGAAAAAGTTTACTAAAATTGGAGCATTCAAAGGAGGATGACTTGTGGTGAGGGATTCATTGATAGAACTCCAAAATGAGGGAACATAAGACCACTGAGCTACCATGGACATTGCAACCAAATCAAAGCACCTGAAAAGATCCACCTTTAAAGCCACCAAAACCATACAAAACATCATGAAATCCATAGAACACGACAAAATTGGAGTCATGCATGAATGACTATGATGCAATGATAGAGGAAACTGAGAACATACAAAACAATCCATGCACAAGAAACATGACAATAGGTATCACCTTAAATGGATCCAAGTCAGAGAACTATTGTATATGTATACACTGCAAGTGATCAACACGGTGGCTTCCCACAAATGCACGGTGTCAATCCTGTGAAACAGGCGATGCCAAAATGATACCAAAACAAAAAAAGGTGGAATAGTGTTCCATAATAAGGGAACCAAAGTATATCGAGGAGAGATATGTGGGAATATAGAAGGGCATCAATGATAGAGAGAAAGAGACCATGGAGAAGATTCATTACAATGACTTTGATAATGATTTCGATTGAAATGGAGTCACTATTATACGAGATGGGGGGGGATTATTTTTCATGTTCCACAGACAATAAGAACAGAGAGTCGTCGGATTCTAGCGCGGATTGGGAGGGTGATGCAGCATCATACCTAGGAGGGAAACTCACAGTAGTAGGATCTAGGACTTAATTGGAACCCAGAGGGGCCCCTTACAGCTGCAAGATCTAGGAGGGCGATGCAGCTTTAGATCATGGAGTGTGGCATGAAGCAGAAATGAGTTATGTAGCGATGAATCCAGAACCTCAATGGTTGTTCCACAGACAGGTGTCGAAGGTTCACAGTGGATCAAGGATTAGAGGTGGTGCGGGGCAGAAGCCACCACTGGGGCGGGAGGCAGAAACCCAAGGTCGTAGCTCCCAAGCTCTACAGCGCGCAATACATACATATGTCATATTATATAATTAATTTCTTTTATTTCATGATATTATATGTAATGACCCAAAAATTTATTAATGAAAATTACTATTAATTTAATAAATGTCTTATTATGCAAAATTGTTATATAGAATATATAAACTTCCTTGGTTTTACATTTTTGAATTTCATAATACCACTATGAATTATTAGTGTTGGGAATATTGTCACTAAACAGTGACCACATGATTAGTATAATTTTAAGGATTTAAAAAATCTAATTTACTTAGACAAATGAACCAATTATGTCATCCTGTAGAATTTCTCCATATGAAGCCCCTTTTTTGGAGCTCACAAAAAAGGTAGAATCACTGGGATTTTCCCTTGACCATTCCCAATCCGCGCATCAAGGCGTTAGGATTGAATGGAAGCTATTATAGGAGAATTGGAATTTAATAAAGATTACTACTTGATCAATGTTATACAAGCCTCCCAAAGAGCATTTCACCTTTTACCACATGACCTTTAAGTCTTATGCGGGTGTTACAACCAGCTATGAGAGAAGAACCAAGCACTATGATTACATGCTTTAGTTTTGTATATAATAAAGTGTATACATTCACATTATTATATTTACGTTGTAAACAGTTTTTAAAGCACAAATAGTAGTTTTAGTTAATATTAAATTAAGAAATATATTTGGAAGAATTAATAGATCTTTGAATTGTATAATATTTTAATAAAACATATTTTCTAAATTAGTTTTTATTAAATATAAATGATTATATATTTTTTATGAATACAATTCTAATTTTTATTAAGGATCGAAAGCTGTTTTTTTCAAAACCCATGAATTTTGGAAAAACATTGGTTTTTATTATAAAAATAAAAATTCAGATATTTAGTAAATTATTTAGATACAATGAATATCATTTTTGGTATTTGGATTTCAAAATTATCCCACAGTAAAGTTTTCATAATTTTCAGAGGAAATCAAATTTATGGGTAAATATTAAATATCTTATAATATATAATGTGTTTTATGACATCATAATGACCCAAAAGTGATGTAATAAAATACCCTAAACTGTATGTTCAGCCAATATATATTTTACCTTTAACAAATATGTGATTTTATGTTTGTTGCATTTATTTTACAAAGCATTAGTATACCCTCCAAAGCTTAAAACATTTTACCATTTTAAAACTATTTCCTTGAGAGTGTGACTCACCTTCAAAAAAATTCCTTATAGTTTAACAATTTCGGCCATTTGGCATTATAAAATAATTTCCTCCCACTAAACTACGGAAAAAACTTTTGCAAATAGCCATGGAATATTCTGTGGTTTTGTAGTTTAATGTGTAGTGTCAAAAACCTATTTATTAAATAATTCCCTCCCTTTTTTATATAAACCCACATAAGATCCCATTTCTTTTCACTCAAAACTTTTGGAGTTTGACCAACCTCTTCCCTTACCTATTCAGAATCCTCTCAATTCTAAAAATCTTCTTAATAATCCTCTCTCAAGCCTTTGGGAACAAACATCCATGTTATAATTTCTTCATTTCCCATTTTATCCAAATTTATTTATATTGTTATAACCTTTTATTCTAAATTAATAATGATGGGGTTTGATTCTTATACTCCCATATACATCCCTATTTATGTTTTAATATTGATAGACCCCGTTCACTTTCATTAATGCCTCCCATGTACACCTGTAACCATACCGAAACTCCATAAGTAATTTCATCCTTTATCATTTTTGTCCAATATTCTTTATGTTTTTATACCCTTTTTTGTTCAAATAAAAATGTTGGGTATGATTTTGAACCTCCCCTATACTTTTGTCCTTATTTTTGAATAATGATATAACTCTTTTTATCTCATTAATGCATCCCATGTACACTCGTTACTATGCCGAAATTCCGTAATGGATTTCTCTCTCCTCATTTACATTCAAGAAATTCTTTTGAATTATGAACCTAAATTTACTAACAAATATTGGTGCATGTATCTATATGACCACCAAAATATTCATTTCATTTTCATATGATGAGACACATTTTTCTCTCTCATCAACCATTTTTATGTGTTCTTATGTCACACTGTTTTTCTACCGAAATCGCACCGCGATTTTCAAAGCCAATGTCGTTGTGTAGTTAACACAATAACCATTTCTCTTTCAAGGGGATTCACCTTTATGATCATTTAAATATTGATCATAGAGTTTCAGGTATTAATTCCACAATCCATTATCTTGGAATGAATGATGGTTTTTATTGAATTCGGGTTATATGATCCATGTGGCACACTTATGTCTTAAATGAACTGTTTATAAAGGGTGAGACCTGATACCACTCCAATGCATTGGGTAAAGATCAGTATGATGGCTTTTCAATTGAAATGAGGGTTTACTCATTCTAATTCACGTGCAATGTGTGTTTACTCATTCTTCATGTGTAATGAGCCTTGGATCATTTTAATATCATATTAGCTGTTGTTGCGACATTTCCATGTTATGATAATAATATTATATCATGCCTTTATGTTCATGTTTCAATTGTGCTCCATTGATATTCCTATTTCTTAATATGTACTATATTTGTCATTTTAAACATTTATTAATACCTTATCAGGCTTTATAGGTTACCATTTTCTTATTCATGTTCCCAGGTTATCCCATGAAACGCTATATATGATGTAATGTAGTGATCATATAAAAGAAGTTATCAATAAAAAAGTAATATTTTATATTCTTTGTTGTTATTTAATTTTCCTAATTTCCCAATACACTAGACCTATCGATCCTCAATTTTTTCTTAAGATCTTGTTTATGTAATGAATCATGTTTATGTGTGTAATAAATAGCATAGTTATTATAGTTGGAAATAGAGTATAATATTAGTTATTTTTGGGATAAGAATTAGAAAACCCTTATTAAATACATAGGGACAAGACTATGTATTGATAACATCACTTAATTTTTGTGAGTAGTTAGTAAGTGGTTTATCATGAAAATGCATCCATGTCTGGATACAATCATGTAGAATATGTTGTAGCATAGATTTATCTAGGGGTAAAACCTAAAAACACCACTTAGAGCTAGAAACAAATTGGAAATGGTGCACAACAATAGGTCTTGCTGCACTCTGGGTTATGACACTCCAAAGGGATACGACTTGATAACTTTATATGAGTAGTATGAACCATTATTAATGGAATAAATAAAAATTCACTAAAGAATATATGTTCGGAAATAAATCTTGGATAAAAAATATTGAAGCCTATAAATTCATAAGTAATGAAAATAAAAGTATTTTATATGTTATCTATTTTTGTTTTTGGATTCCTCATTATGTGTTTTCCCTAAAATTATTTTTATTATAACCAATGGATAGTAATAGGAGGAATCAGGATAACAACCAATGTGAAGATTGTTTTGATGACTTTTATAATGAGATGCACAATCCGTTGAGAGAAGGAATCAAAACATTTTCATGATACTATCTCGGTTAACTAATGTTCTGAATTTAAACATGGGTCTAGGGTAAATTTAACCCCCCTCATAAGAAAGAAAAATTCTCAATTGGGAGATTAATGAGACAAAGGCTTCTTACTTTTAATAAATCATAAGATCCCTCAATTGTCGAACTGTGGATCAAATCCATTGTAATGATATTCTCCATCCTTCAATGTTCAAAAAAAAATAAGTTTCATCTGGCTACGTATTATATGCGGGGTGATGCTGATCAATGGATGAAATTGATAAAAAATATGATTCCTAAGGAGGAGATCGTGGGGTTCGAATTGAAGGATTTATAGATTTATTTTTTGATAAATATATTTCCCGCACCCTCTGACTTATGATAGAAAAGGGATTCCTTTCCCTCAAGTAAAAAATTGGACGAATCCATCGGAGCGTATGAGAAAACTTTATAAGTATTTCACAATATTCCTTCATCATTATTTTTAACCAAGAATTCAAGGTTGGCCTCTACTTTGGTAGGTTAAAACCTAGTCAACGGAAAACCCTAGAGATGCGTGACTTCTATAGCTATGAGGAAATTGTCCGATATAACCTCAAAGTAAAAATAGAGATTGATGGATTTGAAGGGTATCATAGGGGTAAAAATAATAACGTGGAATTTCATTCCGGTGGTCCGATTGATAAATAAAATGGTGTTATGAAATTCCATCACCCCACATTCCAAAGGTGTGGTAAGAATCACCACTAAATTTGCATGAAGGGTACAAGGAAATGCTTTAAGTGTGGAAAATAAGGGACCTTGGCCATTAAACATCATCAATAAAAACCCACTACTATGATAGAGGATATGAACACATCGTCTAAACATAATTTAACTATTCATTTATTAACGTACATGAAACATGGAACATTGAAAACAAGTTCCATAATCTAAGGGTTTTAGGAGGAAACCAATAACCTCCATGGATGTAAGGGGCGAGATTTTTTCAATTAATACCACCGAAGTGAACCACAAAAACATGGTGGTGACATGTATTCAAGTTATTGATTCATTAATAACTAACATACTTTATGATTCATTTTCTATGCATTCGTTTATATCTAAAATGTTTAGTAGAACAATATTAATGCCACCAAAAACAATGGAAATAAATATGTTGGTGAGAACTGAAAATGAAGAAATCATTGCAACCCATGAATATAACTCCTTCCCTATCAAAATATGTCGATTAAACATCCCAAATATCTCTTCATAATCCCTTTGGTAAAATTTGATGCAATTCATGGAATGTATTGACATATCTTATAAACAGCCAACCTAAATCTCCTTGAGAGGGAAATCACTCAATATATTATGAATTGACCCCTGATTTTTTACAGGTATATGGAGGATGATGAATCTTCATTAACACTATCATCTCAACTGTGGATATTACTTCCCTCTAATCACGTGTATCTTGTTCAGATGAATGAGTATAAGGATGAAACAATCATTGAATACATGCCTATTATGAGAGAATTCAAGAAGTCTTTCTTGAGAAATTTCCTAGTCTCCCATCAAGAAACATGTGGAATTATAGATTGATATTATTCCTAGGGAGTTACTAATATCTAAACATTGTATAGAATGAATGTGGTGGAGTAGGATAAGATGATGAATCACCTACAAGATAATATGGATAAAGGGTTTATATGAAAATGTTCTTGACCATGGGGTGCACCTATCCTCCCCATCAAGATTACAGATGGGTCAATACACCTAGGAATTGATTGTCATGATCTCAACAAAATCATGATAAATAACAAGTATCCTCTTCCATGAATTGATTAATTCATCAATAAACTATGTACAGCACAATACATGTCCACAGTGCTTATGCGGTCGAGATATTATTAAGTATGGGTGAAGATTGATGATATCCCAAAGACAACATTTCTTATAAGATATGGGCACCATAAAATCATAGTAATTCCTTTTGAACTCACTAATTATCTAGAAATTTTCCTGGAAATGATGAATTGAGTCTTTAGAGATTAACTCGACAAATTTTAATTTGTCATTATATATGATGTTCTAGTATACTACAAAACCAACGAGGATCATGGGGAGCACACAATAAATGTAATATAGACCATGTGAAAGGATAATCTTCTTGAAATATACAATAAGTGTGAGTTATGTTTCAATGAGGTATCATTTAGGGGTTATATAATCACAAGTAATGGGATATCTATGGATCCCTCCAAGATAGCTGCATTTGATGGATGGTTGAGGCCAACATCGGTGATAGATATCCGTAGATTCCTAGGGTTAGCTAGATATTATCACCGATTTGTGAGAAATTTATAATGATTATCCAAACTCTTACCAATATAACCTATAAGGGAGTATTTTTTTCTTCAAATGATGAATGCAAAGACATCTTAATGGAGTTTAAAATGAGGCATATATCTATTCCTATTCTCACATTATCCATACATGGATAATGTTATGTGGTATTCAGAGATGCTTCAAAGAAGGTCACGGGATGTGTGTTCATGAAAAATTACAAATTCAATGCCTATGCTTCATGAAAATTGAATATTCATGAGGAAAACTACCCAACACCTGATCTAGAGTTGGATAAAGTAATCATCACTTTTAAAATTTTGAGACATTATCTCTTTAGAGAGATGTATAAAAAATATACAGATAACAAAATCCTTCAGTTTATATTCATGCAGAAAGGGACTAATATGCGACAATGAAGATGGTTATTGCCTATTAAAGAAGATGACCTCTCAATCAATTAGAGCCCTAGGAAAGAAACAAAAGTTGCAGATGCTCTAAGAAAAAAGGTCCCAACAATTCTAACATTGAAAATAATTTAAAAGGATCAAATCGTTATAGATTTGATGAATACAGACATGTGAATCATAAAGCATGGAACATAGTCAATCCTTTTACTAATTATTTATCAAGTGTATCATTTGGAAAGAATTATTGATGCTCAAAAGGATGATGTGTGAATTCAGAAGAATGTGAAAAGTTTCAAAAAAGGATTATGCTCATATTTCAATGCTATTGAAGAAGGAATTGGGATATTTGGGTCCATACTATGTGTTCCATCAAATCCAGAGTTAAAGAATGAACATTTTTATGATGAACATAATTAAAATTTCTCTATTCTCCTATGAAACACAAAGATGTATTGAGATCATCAAAATCAATATTTGTGGGATAACATGATGAAGGAGATCGTTGAGTATACATCATTGTTCCTGGTATGTTTGAAAGATATGGATAATAGTTAGAAGTCCTTGGGGATGATTCACCCATTACCCATACCAAAATGGAAATGGGAGAAAATCACCATGGTATTTGTCACTGTATGTCAAAATAAATCCAAAAAAACAAAAATATCATGGTTGTTTTGGATCATCATACAAAGACGACACACTTCATTGAAATTAAAGAGGATTTCTCATCAGATCAACTATAAAGAATTTACATCAAAGAAGTGGTAAGGCTACATGGAGTACCACTAACAATTGTATGCAATCTAGATACAATAGATACCTCTATGTTCTTGACTTGTTTTCAACAAGCTCTGAATAGTGATCTAAACATTGGTTCGACTGATCATCCTCAAACTAGTTTCCTATTTGAGAAGACTATCCAAAAAATTAAGGACATATCGATGGAATGATCAATGGACTTAAAAAGATAATGGGATCAACATATTATTCTTGTTCAGTTCTCTTAGAGTAATAGTTTCAACTCAAGCATCCAAATGACTACTTATGAATCCGTTTGTGGGGATTTGTTTTGAAAACATGCATGAAGGGATGAAGTGGGGGAGAAAAAACTCCCATATTCAGAAATGGTTGAAGAAATGAGGGAGAAGGTTATGACTATCCAGTAGCACATTAAAGCTTCTCAGAGTTAACAAAAGATCTTTGTTGATAATCATCAGGGACACCTAGAGTATGATGTTGGAGACAAGTTATTCCTCTATATATCACTATGGAAGAGAGATATGAGATTTGGGAAGAATGGAAATCTTATACTAAGGTACATTGGCCCCATTGAGAACACTGATCACATTGGAGTAGTGTCCAATCAACTAGATTTCCAACTGAACCTATCTCAAGAACATGATTTATTCTCTATATTTTTTAAAGAAGTACATACCTGACACATCACTTGTACTCAATCCAGAGATAGTACCCTTGGAGACTGACCACTTCTATTAAGAGAAGATGGTGATGATCATAGGTCATAGAGAAAATGTTCTACTAAATAAGACATTGACCCTGGTCACGGTATTTGGCCGAAACCACATGTTTAAGGATACACTGTGGGAAAAAAGAGGAGGCGAAGAAGAAGAGTTACCACCATTTGTTTAATGTGGGAAAATGAAATTTTGAGGGAAATTTTGAGATTCCGGTAGAGCCAATGACTCGAATCTATTTCTTGGAGACCCCTACAGGAGGCGAATCGATTATCACACACCTTTTTTGATAGTGTGATATTTCCATTGGATGCAAGAGTTTTGGTTGATTCCTCTTAGTGGCAGCATCAAGGCCTTACAAAGTCATTCTCGGTATGGATTGATTATCTTTGGTCCTTGCCCATATTGACAAATTTAGGTGAATAGTATGGTGTGCCCACATTTATGGGATAAGTTTTTTCATTTGTCGATGAAAAGGAGTCCCAGGAAGCACGAAATGGGATCTTTCTATCTCATTAATGCATCCCATGTACACTCGTTACCGTGCTGAAATTCCATAATGGATTTCTCTCTCCTCATTTACATTCATGAAATTCGTTTGAATTATGAACCTAAATTTACTAACATATATTGGTGCATTTATCTATATGACCACCATACTATTCATTTCATTTTCATATGATGAGACACCTTTTTCTCTCTCATCAACCATTTTTATTAGATCTTATGTCACACTGTTATTCTATCGAAATTGCATCGTGATTTTCAAAGCCAATGTCGTTGTGTAGTTAACACAATAACCATTTCTCTTTCAAGGGTATTCACCTTTATGATCATTTAAATATTTATCATAGAGTTTCAGGTATTAATTCCACAATCCTTTAACTTGGAATAAATGATGATGTTTATTGAATTTGGGTTATATGATCCATGTGGCACACTTATGTCTGAAATGAACTGTTGGTAAAGGGTGAGACCTGATAGCACTCCAATGCATTGGGTAAAGATCAGTATGATGGCTTGTCAAGTGAAATGAGGGTTTACTCATTCTAATTCATGTGCAATGTGTGTTTACTCATTCTTCATGTGTAATGAGCCTTGGATTATTTTAATATATTATTAGATGTTGTTGCGACATTTCCATGTTATGATAATAATATTATATCATGCCTTTATGTTCATGTTTCAATTGTTCTCCATTGATATGCCTATTTCCTAATATATACTATATTCTTCATGTTAAACATTTATTACTCCCTTATCAGGCTTTATAGGTTACCCTTTTCTTATTCATGTCCGTAGGTTATATCATGAAACGCTATGTATGATGTAATATAGTGATCATATAAAAGAAGTTATCAATAAAGAAGTTATGTTTTATGTTCATTGTTGTTATTTAATTTTCCTAATTTCCCAATACACTAGACCTATCAATCCTCAATGTTGTCTTAGGTTCTTCTTTATGTAATGAATCATGTTTATGTGTGTAATAAATAGCATAGTTATTATAGATGGAAATATAGTATAATATTAGTTATTTTTGGGATAAGAATTAGAAAAACCTTATTAAATACATAGGGATAAGACTATGTATAGATAACATCACTTAATTTTTGTGAGTAGTTAGTAAGTTGTTTATCATGAAAATGCATCCAGGTCTGGATACGATCATGTAGAAGATGTTGTAGCCCATATGTATCTAGGGGTAAAACCTAAAAACACCACATAGAGCTAGAAACAAATTGGAAATGATGCACAACAATAGGTCTTGCTTCACTCTGGGTTATGACACTCCAATGGGATATGATTTGATAAATTTATAAGATTAGTATGAACCATTATTAATGGAATAAATTAGAATTCACTAAAGAATATATGTTAGTAAATAGATCTTGGATAAAAAATATTGAAGCCTATAAATTTATAAGTTATGGTAATAAAAGTATTTTATATGTTATCCATTTTTGTTTTTGGATTCCTCATTATGTGTTTTTGAAGTGCCCAGATCAGTGTGAATCACTGAGAGGGGGAGGGGGTGAATCAGTGATCCCTTAAAACTTTTTACTAATTGATTCTTAATCAATTAAACCTCTATGGCTGGTTAAAGCCTCGATCCACTCTTCTTGTATCTCTCAACCTTTCCCGAATGATGCAGTAATGAAAAGGCACAGGACACAAGGATTTACAAGGTTCGGCACCAAAGGCCTACATCCTTGCCATGCTCTTCAAGCATGGATTCTCCCATTATAATCTGTTAGTATTACAATGGTCGATACAGCTTCCCACTGTATCTCTCCTGAGTCCCACAAGAGGGTCTTTATACTGCGTCCCACAGTGTTACCAGAGTCCCACTGGCCTGCTCCAGAATCCCACTGAAGACTTCTTCTCCCTGAGTCCCACAGGGTCTTCTCCTGGCTACTCGAGTCGCACGAGTAGCTCTTCTTCACTTTAAGCTTCTTCAAGTATCCTCAGCAGTCTGGGATAAAGACTGCTGGCCTTGCTCTTCTTCTGATCACTTGTGGTGAACAGGTCTTCTCGTCTTGCTCGGGCTTTATCACCTTCTTCTAAGGATGACCCGACTTCTCTCCAATTACTGAATGCTCAGACAAATAATATCTTTAACTTCAGTCTGGTCCAGTCTCACATCACTTCAACTTCATGCACTGAATGCATGGCATCACAATATCTTCAAGATCTCCTGGTCTTGGACTTCTCAAATGCACACAAGCTGATTCAGACTTGTTCACGTGTGCACGTGCATGCATGCATTCATGCACTCCTCCTTTCCCCTTCTCTTGGTGCAGTAGACCCACAAAGGGTGTAATTCTTTTCAGCACACACCAGCTTCTCAAACTTCACACACTTTATGCACTTTTGATTACACACATAAATGTGTGTTATACTTTAGTGTGGATGTCCTCCTTTCAACTTCTTCTAAGTGTGTTCACTTTTAGTGCACACTTAGGTTCGGCCACTTCTTTAGTTTGCACACACAAATTCTTCACTTAGCATCCACTTGTAGTGACCTTCCTCTTCTTGTTGCACACACACACTTTAGTGTTCTTTTAGTTGTTCTTCAATAGTGTGCACACACAAGGCTACGGCCTCTTCCACTTGCACACACTTCCTCTCGGCCTTTTCCACTTCACACACAATGTGTGGTATTCCACTTCACTTGCACACAACTTCACTAAGGCCTCGGGTCTTCTTTGGTGCACACCCACTGCCACCTTCTTGTAATTTCACACACAACACCCGTATGTTCTTCTTCTTCACTTTGCACTCAAAGGGTGCAAGGGCTCGGGTCCTGCTTGTTTAGCACATAAGCACTAAGGCCCTTGGGCTCTTCTCCAATTTGCACATACACGAGGCAAATCCTCGGCCTTCACTTGAATTGCACACACACAAATATATGTCTCGGCCAAGGGGTGTTCAACCCGAACTCCTACTCAAGTTAGGCGCGCAAGGGGTGCGGCCCTCCTTCTCTTCACAGCCACGCTGATTCCACTGGCCGTGGATCGCGCAAGCCAAAAGGCACGCAAGTGCAAGGCACAAGCCGCGGGTGTGCAAGCCTTCGGGCGCGCAGGGTGTCAAGCACCTCAGCCACTCAAGCTCCTCCTGCCGCGCAAGTTTGCGGGCAGTGAGGACTCTTTCTGCCGCGCGAGTACGCGGGCAGGGACTTCCTTCAGAGCCTCGGGTGGCTCTGGAACTTCAGCCGCGCAAGGGTGTTGCGCGGGGATTCGGCTTCGCGAGGCACAAGGTGCACTCACGGGACTTCTCTCTTCAGAGGATCAGCAACTTCAATGAGGTCTCGGCCTCTCCTTTTATAGGCAGAGATGCCTCAGATTATCCGCGTGCAATAAATCTTGAATCACCGAAGAATTCGGTTCTTTAAAAATCTTTACGAATCTTTCTTTTACTCTCTGTTTCACCGCAGGCTCTTTCATTTTTATTCCTCCTCGTGCATGCGATTTATAACGCATGCACGGCCTCTGTTTTGGCTCATGCATGCAAAGCACGAACACCCCAATGGCCTGGCAACTTCGTTTGCCTCGGCCTCGACCGAAATTCTTCATACACTACATGCAAGCCCATTTTAAGGCATGGTTGTGTTCGTTATGCTCAGACGATCACAATGGAGGTCTTAGATCCTTCAGAGGTGGCCGGGAACTCGAAAACCGGCTTCAGGTTGCCTCTGGTTCGAGCGGAGCTCGCGGGAATGCTCGGGGAGGCCTCAGCCGAGCTCGGGGAAGAGGACGAGGCGGGAGCCGTCGGATCGGGAATTTGAGATATATCGGACGGCCGGATTAAATCGGGGGCGCGGCGGATGAATCGTGCGGCGGAAATAAGACGCGCGATGAGATGTGCGGCTCAGATTCAATCCCGGGAAATTTTCCGCGTCCCACATCGAAACGGGGCGCGGTTTTCTCGCGCTTTATTACCCTGGAGCTGCCCTCAACACGCCAGTTGAAACTCCTCCCCTCCCGGTGCCGCCCCGCACCGGGTTCTCTCTGCGGGCGCGCTCTGCGCCCACCCCTGCCACTCGGGCGCGCCACTGGCGCCCACTATGCGTGCCTTCGGGCGCGCGCGCTGCGCGGACTTCACCACCGCGTAGCTCGGGGCTTATACACGGCCCCCCTGCCTCTCGGGGGCTGGCCCCATGGGATCCCCTTGGGCGTGGTGACCTGGTACCACATGTGCCTTGGGTTGAACCCTTAAGGCTGGCCTCCTTGGTGGCTAATTTTTTGCTTGAGGAAACACTTAGGACTTTGTTTAAAAACAAAGTAACCAAGTGAAAATGCCAAATGCCACTTGCCCTTCAAGGCATTCTTTTCCTTCATCTTCTTCTTGAGAATTCAAACATTAATCTTCTTGATTAAAAACAACTCCTCAATTTATAATTCTTCTTCATCATCTCATTTTCAACTTAGGAGAGAATTCTCAAGGATCTTCATCAACCGAGCTCCTAAATCACATAACTTCTTCAATTATCTTTGTTGATCTAATTAGAGATCAAATTGGGACTTCTTCAGATTCACATGCACTAAGTGATAGTGCATGGACTTTATTAATCCACTTCATCCACTTAGAAGTTGTGGATGGATCTCTTCAACTCCTCATGCATTGTCAGTACAATGCATGGTCTTCTAATCATGTTGTGACTTTGTATCCAGTTGATACAAGTTCTATGAACTTAAAGATCAGCTCAACAATCGTCAGATTTTCTAGAGAATGTTTCAACCACATCTCCTATGCCACTTAGTGAATCTCCTAAGTGACATGCATCTTAGTACTATGGCCATTCTCTTTTCATCACCATCACCATCACACCCTTTGGCATTTACATCTTGACTCCCTGACATCCATTCATTCCAAGAAAACTTCATGCCTCATTGACAACAAATGCAACACAATGCACTTCAATCTCCCCCTTTGTATTTGTTGTCAATACACTCCTTCAGCACATATGAATGGGTCAATATGTGTGCCAATATTTTCTCCCCCTTATTGGCAATCAAATGCAAAGGTGTGGTGTGGTTTACTTTCAAAAATCTCTTCCTCCCTATGAAAAGTATTTTCTTGAAAAACACTGAGAGAGGGATGATGTCACATGTTCACTTGAGCAATGAACCTTTAGTAAATCAGCTCTAAGTCTACTTGGGCTAACCCGGTGTAGAAAACAAGAGTGATATGACCAAGGAATTCAAAGCTGTCCATAATTCTCTACACATGTGAGATCATGCTTAGGGGTTTGAAATTTTTCAGATATAACAATGAATTTGCTAAATCCTGCACAACTTCACAAAACTCATTAGAAAGTTCAGGTGCAAAGATAAAGCTCCCCCTTTCATCCATTTGTCTTCAATCCATACTCCCCCTTAATTGACAAGATAAACTCAATTAAGAAACAAGGGATGAAAGTATGATTGGAATACCTTCACTTTTCTCAAGATGGTATTAATCTCAGAATCCCATCTTCTTCAGATTGGCTCCCCCTCAAGGGGTGCACTCTATTCTGTCCAAACCATCCTCCAGTTGAGAATGATCATCATCTTCAATTCCCTGCAATGTCAGCACACGTAAATACCAATAGTATAAGGGAATAAGATGGAACCTCCTTGGTTCATCAATGTGAACAACAAGGTTGAGAAGATTCTCTCAACCGAGATGTCCCATTTTCACCATTCTTCACACTTGCACATTTGATCTTCATTGATGACTGTGCTGGTGTGGTTCTCAAAACATCTTCATGTGAAACCTTATTCTTCCCTTTTTCCTTAGCAATTGCCAGAACTTCATCTTCAGCTCTCTGCAGATCTTTGGCAAGTTGCAACTGATTTGGCCATATGACTAGTAAATCATTTGGAAGAGTGGCCCCAGTTCTGGAAGTTCCACATGGTTCTTTTGATGCTGTCAAGCTACCTTTCTTAGGCAACTTGTTTTCAACCAATCCCTTCTGCTTCTTCTGAATTGATTGTCTGTTTGAGTTCAGTCTGCCTCTATTGAATTTCATGGCTTCTTTACAAAGATCCATGATATGACCTTTCTTCCCACAGTAGAAGCATTTCTTGGTGGTCCTTCTGGATGCATCACCCTTCTTGGATTTGAATTCCAAGGACTTCTCTTCATTCTTCAAACTCTTCTTGGGAGCATCTTCCACTTTCTTCTGCTTGCTTCCCAAGGAATCTCTCTTAGCCAGGTTCAGTGATCTTTTCTTCTTTTGAGCTCTGGATACAGTTGGAGATTGACATGTATCTATTTGACCACTTTTGCAATCATCCCAGATGTTGTCAAGTAATCCAAATCTATTTGCAGTAAACAGATGTCTCTGGACCTGTGGATGTTGCTTATTTTCCTCTGGCTTGCTCCCCCTTGGCATGGGCTTCCTTTGTGCTTTGACATTCAGTGGATTGTACCAACAATCCTTTGCACAGTGCCCATACTTATTACAACACCAACACTGACCCACAAATCTTGACCTCTTGATTCCTTCTGATTGTAGGGTACTTTTCTTTACCTGTTGTGCTGTTTCAGGAGAGCTCTGCTTCTTTACTGTCTTCATCCATACTTGTTTGGAATTATTTTTCCATCCTGCACCTTTTGTGGAAACACAATTAGAAGCATCAGTACAAGATGGTATGGATGGTACCTTCTTTCTAGAAGATGTTGCACTTTTATTAGAGGATGTCTTTCTCTTAGAATCATCCTGCTCAAAGCATACTTGAGTAGCAACATGTCTTCTTCCAGCTGACTGGGAGGATTCAGCTTTAGGTGATTGCTGATTTGTCAATATCACCTCTAGTTCTAAGCATTTCATGTTAAGGGAGTTCTTTTCATCCTCAACAGTTCTTAGCCTTCCTTCCCAATTCTCCACCAGTTGTTTCATTTGGTCTTCATGCACCTTCTTTAATTCTTGCAATGAATTGTTCAGCTCCATCACCAATTTTACTTTGTCTTCAAGTTGAGCATCTTTAACAACCATTGATACTCTATGTCTCTTCTCCAGTGCATGGTAAACATCTTTGATTATAACTTTAAAGATTTCTTTCTCAGAAAGGCTTCTTTGCAATTCTTCAGCAGTGTCTTCATATCTTTCATTGCAAAGAGATACTGTTTCATCTTTGGCATTTACCAGCTTTCTGAGAGTGTTGGTTATGCCAACCCTTTTAGCCAATTGGACTTCCAGAGAATTGGCTTCATCTTCTAGCTGTAATTTTTCTTCTTGAAGATCAAGGAGGCCTGTAGCTATACACATTGCAACTTTCTTGGGGACTCTCTTCTGAAGATATTTGATTGCATTTAGAAGATCATTGTTTCTTCCATCTTCATCACAGCTAGAGCAGGCTTCATCAGAAGAATGATAAAAGGAATTGTCATCTGATGTGACATTCACATTTCTTTCCATAGAAGGAGTTTCTCTGATTGCTACAACCTTCTTCTTCATCTTCTTTGCCTGTTTCTTCTTTCTATTTTTCTGAGTCTTGGCAGATATCTCCATTTGAGGCTGGTCACTCATTTCCTCAAATCTGCACTCCATAAAGACTCCCTTGGATCTTTTAGAGGCAACCTCCCTCTGATACCAATTGAAGTGCCCAGATCAGTGTGAATCACTGAGAGGGGGAGGGGGTGAATCAGTGATCCCTTAAAACTTTTTACTAATTGATTCTTAATCAATTAAACCTCTATGGCTGGTTAAAGCCTCGATCCACTCTTCTTGTATCTCTCAACCTTTCCCGAATGATGCAGTAATGAAAAGGCACAGGACACAAGGATTTACAAGGTTCGGCACCAAAGGCCTACATCCTTGCCATGATCTTCAAGCATGGATTCTCCCATTATAATCTGTTAGTATTACAATGGTCGATACAGCTTCCCACCGTATCTCTCCTGAGTCCCACAGGAGGGTCTTTATACTGCGTCCCACAGTGTTACCAGAGTCCCACTGGCCTGCTCCAGAATCCCACTGAAGACTTCTTCTCCCTGAGTCCCACAGGGTCTTCTCCTGGCTACTCGAGTCGCACGAGTAGCTCTTCTTCACTTTAAGCCTCTTCAAGTATCCTCAGCAGTCTGGGATAAAGACTGCTGGCCTTGCTCTTCTTCTGATCACTTGTGGTGAACAGGTCTTCTCGTCTTGCTCGGGCTTTATCACCTTCTTCTAAGGATGACCCGGCTTCTCTCCAATTACTGAATGCTCAGACAAATAATATCTTTAACTTCAGTCTGGTCCAGTCTCACATCACTTCAACTTCATGCACTGAATGCATGGCATCACAATATCTTCAAGATCTCCTGGTCTTGGACTTCTCAAATGCACACAAGCTGATTCAGACTTGTTCACGTGTGCACGTGCATGCATGCATGCATGCACTCCTCCTTTCCCCTTCTCTTGGTGCAGTAGACCCACAAAGGGTGTAATTCTTTTCAGCACACACCAGCTTCTCAAACTTCACACACTTTATGCACTTTTGATTACACACATAAATGTGTGTTATACTTTAGTGTGGATGTCCTCCTTTCAACTTCTTCTAAGTGTGTTCACTTTTAGTGCACACTTAGGTTCGACCACTTCTTTAGTTTGCACACACAAATTCTTCACTTAGCATCCACTTGTAGTGACCTTCCTCTTCTTGTTGCACACACACACTTTAGTGTTCTTTTAGTTGTTCTTCAATAGTGTGCACACACAAGGCTACGGCCTCTTCCACTTGCACACACTTCCTCTCGGCCTTTTCCACTTCACACACAATGTGTGGTATTCCACTTCACTTGCACACAACTTCACTAAGGCCTCGGGTCTTCTTTGGTGCACACCCACTGCCACCTTCTTGTAATTGCACACACAACACCCGTATGTTCTTCTTCTTCACTTTGCACTCAAAGGGTGCAAGGGCTCGGGTCCTGCTTGTTTAGCACATAAGCACTAAGGCCCTTGGGCTCTTCTCCAATTTGCACATACACGAGGCAAAGCCTCGGCCTTCACTTGAATTGCACACACACAAATATATGTCTCGGCCAAGGGGTGTTCAACCCGAACTCCTACTCAAGTTAGGCGCGCAAGGGGTGCGGCCCTCCTTCTCTTCACAGCCGCGCTGATTCCACTGGCCGTGGATCGCGCAAGCCAAAAGGCACGCAAGTGCAAGGCACAAGCCGCGGGTGTGCAAGCCTTCGGGCGCGCAGGGTGTCAAGCACCTCAGCCACTCAAGCTCCTCCTGCCGCGCAAGTTTGCGGGCAGTGAGGACTCTTTCTGCCGTGCGAGTACGCGGGCAGGGACTTCCTTCAGAGCCTCGGGTGGCTCTGGAACTTCAGCCGTGCAAGGGTGTTGCGCGGGGCTTCGGCTTCGCGAGGCACAAGGTGCACTCACGGGACTTCTCTCTTCAGAGGATCAGCAACTTCAATGAGGTCTCGGCCTCTCCTTTTATAGGGAGAGATGCCTCAGATTATCCGCGTGCAATAAATCTTGAATCACCGAAGAATTCGGTTCTTTAAAAATCTTTACGAATCTTGCTTTTACTCTCTGTTTCACCGCGGGCTCTTTCATTTTTATTCCTCCTCGTGCATGCGATTTATAACGCATGCACGGCCTCTGTTTTGGCTCATGCATGAAAAGCACGAACACCCCAATGGCCTGGCAACTTCGTTTGCCTCGGCCTCGACCGAAATTCTTCATACACTACATGCAAGCCCATTTTAAGGCATGGTTGTGTTCGTTATGCTCAGACGATCACAATGGAGGTCTTAGATCCTTCAGAGGTGGCCGGGAACTCGAAAACCGGCTTCAGGTTGCCTCTGGTTCGAGCGGAGCTCGCGGGAATGCTCGGGGAGGCCTCAGCCGAGCTCGGGGAAGAGGACAAGGCGGGAGCCGTCGGATCGGGCATTTGAGATATATCGGACGGCCAGATTAAATCGGGGGCGCGGCGGATGAATTGTGCGGCGGAAATAAGACGCGCGATGAGATGTGCGGCTCAGATTCAATCCCGGGAAATTTTCCGCGTCCCACATCGAAACGGGGCGCGGTTTTCTCGCGCTTTATTACCCTGGAGCTGCCCTCAACACGCCAGTTGAAACTCCTCCCCTCCCGGTGCCGCCCCGCACCGGGTTCTCTCTGCGGGCGCGCTCTGCGCCCACCCCTGCCACTCGGGCGCGCCACTGGCACCCACTATGCGTGCCTTCGGGCGCGCACGCTGCGCTGACTTCACCACCGCGTAGCTCGGGGCTTATACACGGCCCCCCTGCCTCTCGGGGGCTGGCCCCATGGGATCCCCTTGGGCGTGGTGACCTGGTCCCACATGTGCCTTGGGTTGAACCCTTAAGGCTGGCCTCCTTGGTGGCTAATTTTTTGCTTGAGGAAACACTTAGGACTTTGTTTAAAAACAAAGTAACCAAGTGAAAATGCCAAATGCCACTTGCCCTTCAAGGCATTCTTTTCCTTCATCTTCTTCTTGAGAATTCAAACATTAATCTTCTTGATTAAAAACAACTCCTCAATTTATAATTCTTCTTCATCATCTCATTTTCAACTTAGGAGAGAATTCTCAAGGATCTTCATCAACCGAGCTCCTAAATCACATAACTTCTTCAATTATCTTTGTTGATCTAATCAGAGATCAAATTGGGACTTCTTCAGATTCACATGCACTAAGTGATAGTGCATGGACTTTATTAATCCACTTCATCCACTTAGAAGTTGTGGATGGATCTCTTCAACTCCTCATGCATTGTCAGTACAATGCATGGTCTTCTAATCATGTTGTGACTTTGTATCCAGTTGATACAAGTTCTATGAACTTAAAGATCAGCTCAACAATCGTCAGATTTTCTAGAGAATGTTTCAACCACATCTCCTATGCCACTTAGTGAATCTCCTAAGTGACATGCATCTTAGTACTATGGCCATTCTCTTTTCCTCACCATCACCATCACACCCTTTGGCATTTACATCTTGACTCCCTGACATCCATTCATTCCAAGACAACTTCATGCCTCATTGACAACAAATGCAACACAATACACTTCAGTTTTCCCTAAAATTATTTTTATTACAACCAATGGCTAGTAATAGGAGGAATCAGGATAACAACCGATGTGAAGATTATTTTGATGACTTTTATAATGAGATGTTCAATCCGTTGAGAGAATGAATCTCAAATTTTTCATGATACTATCTCGGTTAACTAATGTTCTGAATTTAAACATGGGTCTAGAGTAAATTTGACCCCCCTCATAAGAATAAAAAATTCACAATTGGGAGATTCATGAGACAAAGGATTCCTACTTTTAATGAATCATAAGATCCCTCAATTGTCAAACTGTGGATCAAATCCATTGAAATGATATTATCCATCCATCAATGTTCTAAACAAAAGAAGGTTCATCTGGCTATTTATCATATGGAGGGTGATGCTGATCAATGGATGACATTGATAAAAAATATGATTACTAAGGAAGAGATCATGGGGTTGGAATGGAAGGATTTCTAGATAATTTTTTTTGATAAATATATTCCTCGCACCCTCGGACTTATGATGGAAAAGAGATTCTTTTCCCTCATGTAAAAAATCTGACGAATCCATCGGAGCATATGAGAAAACTTTATAAGTATTTCACAATATTCCTTCATCATTATTGTTACCCAAGAATGCAAGGGTGACCTCTTCTTTGGTAGGTTAAAACCAAGTCAATGGAAAACCCTAGAGATGAGTGACTTCTATAGTTATGAGGAAATTGTCCGATATAACCTCAAAGTAGAAATAGAGATCGATGGATTTGAGGGGTATCATGGGGGTAAAAATAATAATGTGGAATTTCATTATGGTGGTCCGATTGATAAATAAAATGGTGTTATGAAATTCCATCACCCCACATTCAAAAGGTGTGGTAAGAATCACCCCTAAAATTGCCTGAAGGGGATGAGGAAATGCTTTAATTGTGGAAAATAAGGGACCTTGGCCATTAAACTCATCAATAAAAACACACTACTATGACAGAGGATAAAAAAAAATCTTCCAAACATCATTTATCTATTCATTTATTAACCTACATGAAACATGGAACATTGAAAACAAGTTCCATAATATAAGGGTTTTTGGAGGAAACCAATAACCTCCATGGTTATAAGGGAGAGATTTTTTTCCATTAATACCACCTAAGTGAACCAAAAAAACATGGTGGTGAAATGTATTCAAGTTATTCATTCAAGAATAACTAACATACTTTATGATTCAGGTTCTATGAATTCGTTTATATCTGAAATGTTTAGTAGAACAATATCAACACCACCACAAACAATGGAAATAAATATGTTGGTGATAACTGAAAATGAGACAATCATTGCAACCCATTAATATAACTCTTTCCCTATCACAATATGTCGATTAAACATCCCAAAAAATCTCTCCATAATCCCTTTGGTAAAATTTGATGCAATTCATGGCATGTATTGACATATCTTATAAAGAGCCAACCTAAATCTCCTTGAGAGGGAAATCACTCAATATATTACGAATTGACCCCTGATTTTTTACAAGTCTAAGGGGGATGATGAATCTTCATTAACACTATCATCTCAAGTGTGGATATTACTTCCCTCGGATCACGTGTATCTTGTTCAGATGAATGAGTATAAGGAAGAAACAATCCTTGAATACATGCCTATTGTTAGAGAATTCATTGAAGTGTTTGCTGAGAAATTTCCTAGTCTCCCTTCAAGAAACATGTTGAATTATAGATTGATATTTTACCTAAGGAGTTACTAATATATAAACATTGTATAGAATGAATGTTTTGGAGTAGGATAAGATGAAGAATCACCTACAAGATAATATGGATAATGGGTTTATATACAAAAGTTCTTAACCATGTGGTGCATCTATCCTCCTCATCAAGATGACAGATGGGTCAATGCACCTAGGCATTGATTGTCGTGATCTCAACAAAATCATGATAAATAACAAGTATCCTCTTCCATGAATTGATTAATTCATCAATAAACTATGTGTAGCACAATACATATCCACTGTGGTTATGCGGTCAGGATATTATTAAGTATGGGTGAAGATTGATGATTTCCCCAAGACAACATTTCTTATAAGATATGGGCACCATAAAATCATAGTAATTCCTTTTGAACTCACTAATTATCTAAAAATTTTCATGGAAATTATTAATAGAGTATTTAGAGATTAACTCAACAAATTTTTATTTGTCATTATATATGATATTCTAGTATACTCCAAAACCAATGAGGATCATGGGGAGCATTTAAGAAATTTAATAGAGACCATGTGAAAGGATAATCTTCTTGAAATATACAATAAGTGTGAGTTATGTTTCAATGAGGTACCATTTAGGGGTTATATAGTCACAAGTAATGGGATATCTATGGATCCCTCCAAGACAGCTACATTTGATGGATGGTTGAGGCCAACATCGGTGATAGATATTCGTAGATTCCTAGGGTCAGCTGGATATTATCACCGATTTGTGAGAAATTTATAATGATTTTCCAACCCTCTTACCAATATAACCTATAAGGGAGTAGTGTTTTCTTCAAATGATGAATGCAAAGTCATCTTAAAGGAGTTTAAAATGAGGCTTATCTCTATGCCTATTCTCACATTATCCATACGTGGATAATGTTATGTGGTATTCATAGATGATTCAAAGAAGGGCATGGGATGTGTGTTCATTAAAAATGACAAATTCAATGCCTATGCATCAAGAAAATTGAATGTTAATGAGAAAAACTACCCAAAACCTGATCCAGGGTTGGATAAAGTAATCATCACTTTTAAAATTTTGAGACATTATCTCTTTAGAGAGAAGTATAAAAAATATATGGATAACAAAATCCTTAAGTTTATATTCATGCAAAAAGGGACTAATATGCAACAATGAAGATGGTTATTGCCTATCAATGAAGATGACTTCTCAATCAATTAGCGCCCTAGTAAAGCGAGCAAGGTTGCAGGTGCTCTAAGAAAAAACGTCCCAACAATTCTAAAATTGAAAATAATTTAAAAGGATCAAATCGTAATAGATTTGATGAATACAGACATGTGAATCATAAAGCATGGAACATAATCAATCCTTTTACAAATTATTTATCAACTGTATCTTTTGGAAAGGATTATTTATTCTCAAAAGGATGATGTGTGAATTCAGAAGAATGTGGAAACATTCAAAAAAGGAATATGCTCAAAGTTCAATGCTATTGAAGAAGGAATTGGGATATTTGGGTCCATACTATGTGTTCCAACAAATCCAGTGTTAAAGAATGAACATTTTTATGATGAACATAATTAAAATTTCTCTATTCTCCTATGAAACACAAATTTGTATTGAGATCATCAAGATCAATATTGGTTGGATAACATGATGAAGGAGATCGTTGAGTATACATTATTGTTCCTAGTATGTTTGAATGAAATGGCTAATAGGTTGAAGTCCTTGGGGATGATCCACCCATTACCCATACCAAAATGGAAATGGGAGAAAATCACCACGGTATTTGTCACTGTATGTCCAAAGAAATCCCAAAAAACAATAATCTCATGGTTGTTTTGGATCATTATACAAAGATGACACACTACATTGAAATTCAAGAGGATTTCTCATCAGATCAACTAGAATGAATTTACATCAAAGAAGTGGTAAGGCTTCATGGAGTACCACTAACAACTGTATGCAATCAAGATACAATATTTACCTCAATGTTCTTGATTTGTTTTCAACATGCACTGAATAGTGATCTAAACATTGGTTCGACTGATCATCCTCAAACTAGTTTCCTATCTGAGCAGTCTATCCAAAAACTTAAGGACATATTGATGGAATTATCAATGGACTTATAAAGATAATGGGATCAACATATTATTCTTGTTCAGTTCTCTTAGAGTAATAGTTTCAACTCAAGCATCCAAATGACTCCTTATGAATCCCTTTGTGGGGATTTGTTTTGAAAACATGCATGTAGGGATGAAGTGGGGGAGAAAAAACTCCCATATCCAGAAATGGTTGAAGAAATGAGGGAGAAGGTTATGACTATCCAGTAGCACATTAAAGCTTCTTAGAGTTGACAAAAGATCTATGTTGATAATCATCGGGGACACCAAGAGTATGATGTTGGAGACAAGTTATTCCTCTTCATATCACTGTGGAAGAGAGATATGATATTTGGGAAGAATTTAAATCTTATACAAAGGTACATTGGCCCCATTGAGATCACTGATCACATTGGAGTAGTGGCCTATCAACTAGATTTCCACCCGAACCTATCTCAAGTACATGATTTATTCATTATATTTCTTTTAAAGAAGTACATACCTGACACATCACATGTACTCAATACAGAGATAGTACCCTTGGAGACTGACCACATCTGTTAAGTGAAGATGGTTATGATCATAGGTCATAGAGAAAAGGTTCTAATAAATAAGACAATGACCCTGGTCAAGGTATTTGGCTGAAACCACATGTTTAAGGATGCACTATGGGAAAAAAGAGGAGGCGATGAAGCAGAGTTACCCCCATTTGATTAATGTGGGAAAAGGAAATTTTGAGGGAAATTTTGAGATTCTGGTAGAGCCATTGACTCGAACCTGTTTCTTGGAGACCCCTACAGGAGGCGAATCGATTATCACACTCCATTGTTGATAGTGTGATCTTACCCTTGGATGTAAGAGTTTCGATTGAATCATCTTAGTGGCAGCATCAAGGCCTTACAAAGTCATTCTCGGTATAGATTGATTATCTTTGGTCCTTGCCCATATTGACTAATTTAGGTGAATAGTGTGGTGTTCCCATAGTTATGGGATAAGGTTTTTCATTTGTTGGTGAAAAGGAGTCCCAGGAATCACGAAATGGTATCTTTATTAAGAGGGTGCAGCCGATCACTCATGAGTTGGCTCACTTTAACCTCAGAGTAGTAGATGTTGTGAGCTTCTATTTCTTAGTCATAGTGGCGATGTATGAGTTTTTATTTCTCAAATACCTTATGGGTGAGCATGTAATCATCTACTCTAACCACAAGAGACACTAGTACATCTTCTCACAACAGGATCTGAATATGAGATATAGGTGTTGGTAGAGTTCCTACAGGACTATGATTTCGAGATAATCTATAATCCTAGGAAGGGGAACACAGTGGAAGATTCTCTATGTAGGTGATCAAGATCACAACGGTTGAGTGAGGCAATCAAAAAATGGGCCTCGTTACAGTTATCCTTCATGGAAAGAGAGAATGCAAAATACCTTCAATCAATGGATTTCATCCCTCCACTCTTAAAATAAGATAGAGAGGCACAACATGGGGATGTGAACTATTAGGCTTTATGTGCTTATTTATCCTCAAGGCATGCCCCTAATGGATATTCTCAAGGTGGGGATCACATAACTAAATTCAGAGGATTCACTATTATACCAGTGTCATTGAGAGAGGAGGCCCTAATGGAGTTTCATGCAACAACCATAGAGGTACATCATGGATTGGTGAAGATGTAGCAGGATCTCCAATGATAGTTCTAGTGGATAGGCATAAAGAATCCAATAGCAGAGTTCATTTCTCGATGCCTTACATTCCAGTAGATAAAGGCTAAGCACCATGTTCTAGCAGGATTAGCTCACCCCTATAAGATCTAGAGTGGAAGTGGGATAGAATATTTTTTTCTTTTGTGATGGTATTACCATGGATTTACAAAGGGCATGATTCCATATGGGTGATCGTTGAACTAATCACTAAGTTAACCCACTTCTTAACTATCAGAGTGAATAGTTACATAGAAATCATGGGACACCTCTACGTATAGGAGATAGTTTGGCTTCATGATGTCCCATCGAAAATTATCTCAGATCGATTTTCCCACATCACATACGAGTTTTGGAAGAGATTTTAGGAGGATTTTAGGGCTCAGCTATGCTTGAAAATTGTGTTCCATCCCCAGACAAATGGTCAAACAGAGAGGACAATTCAGGTTATAGAGAATATGTTTTGGGATTGTATCTAGTAAATTGGTCATAGTTGGGAGCACCACCAACCACTGGTGGAGTTTCCGTAAAACAATATCTACCACAACAAATTTTTAATGGAACTGTTCAGGGAGTTATATGGGAGACCCTGTTGTTCACCACTATGTTGGACCAACCCTGGAGTGTCAGAAATCAATGGTCCGAAGTTGGTGCACGCTACCACTAAAAAGGTTATGATCATCTGGGAGTAGATGAAGACTACAAAAAGCCAGCAAGAGTCTCATGCTAACAGAAGATAGGGACCTCTGGATTCGAGGAGGGGGACCATGTCTTCCTTAGGGTCTCACATCGATGAGGGTTATAGATATTTAGATGAGGCATCAATCTATCTATGAGGTTCATTAGACCTTTTCAGATACTGCATAGAGTTGGTGGGGAGGCTTACCTCCTAGATTTACCACCCAATTGAACTGGGTACATGATGTCTTCAACCATTCGCATCTGAGGAGGTACTTGAATGACCCATCACATGTCATTGACTATGGCTAGCTGGACATCGAGGATGGATAAACCTTTTTTGATTAACCGATGGAGATTAAGGATCGGTAGGATTGGATCCTTCATGGAAGATCAATTACCTTGGTTCACATATACTAGTTGCACATGAATCGTTTGGAGATTATGTGGGAGTGGGAGACTCTGATCCATGCCCAATAGCCACCTATTTTTGTGTATCCCTTGTTTGGTCCATTCAGGGAAGCAATATCCCAAGGTGGAAAGAATGTAATGTCTCGTATTTTTCATGTAATTTTTTAAAAAATATTATATGGAATTATTTCGAGGCTAGAACTTTTAACAAAGTGCGATTCCGAGGCCCAAAGAGCTCAGAATCAATGTTTGAAAATAATTAAATATTAAACAGTGCACACGAACTTTTTTCCCAAAAAATGTGGAATAAAATTTAAAAGGGTGTTTGAATTAGAAATCATAGGGCACCATTGCTTTTAGAGAAATGTCTTTACCTTTGTCGGGGCTTAACACTAACAAGTACAGGTCAACAATAGAAGTTAGTTTTTGGACGTTTCAATGGAAATAAAATAAATTATTAAATTTTTTATTTAAAATATTTATTTTTATGCAGTGACCTAATACCTCCATTTTAAATTCATTTTTATGGATATTATATATGGTTTGCCTCAGAACCCTACAAATTGAGAGATAGATCATCTTAGATGTTTGGAGGAGAATCGGTTGGCGGATGACGACGACACAATCGATCGATGCATCTCAGATTCCATGAACCTCGCCAATGAATGTGACACAGTGATCATTCTTCAACCAGATCAAGGTAGGGGTTTTTTATTTCGATTATTCATTCCCCCGTTATTGGATTAAATGAACAACGTGGATCAACCCACCAACAGATTGATCTTGTGGATCTGGTGTTCTTGCAGGAGGTCGTCAATTTCATTTTCTATTGGGGTTTTGATTCAGGGATCAATTTTATAATGATATTGGTTTGTATTTTTGATTCACATGTTAATCCTTTTAATGGTAGAGGATAGATTCAGTGAAAAACGAAGGAGGGGGTGTGTTCCTCTATTTTTTATTGATTTTATTTCTCCCTTTCAGCCTCAGGTTCTTCACGTTCTTCGTGGGGTTTTGAACATATGATTGTTTCACATCCGTTTCGCAACACAATGATCCCAAATTAGAGATACAACATTTTGATGACCTAGAGGATGTGTGAATGAAATGGAAGCAGGAAAATAAACATGGTTTGAGTATTCTCTTTCTTCGAGCGTTCTTTATTTGGGTGGATCAGAACGCGTTTCAGGGCCGATCAGTGGCCCAAAATTGATAGAAACGAATTCATGATGATCATGTGACCATGAACATTCTGTTTACTAACAATCAGATCACCATAATAGACATCATAAGATTGATAGGGGCACATAATGAAGAACTAGCAATTCGGGAAATTTCTGAAGAACACGACGTGTATCCCAAAAAACACGCCTTATGGGACTAGCTCAATGGTTGCTATGGTTCTATGATACACAAAACAATGACACAGAGTTTTATGTGAAAGAAACAGTGTGGGGGTCCTTACGTGGGAATCACCATGTATATTGGATGATACATGGACATGAGGTAGAGTACATGACTGTGTACTCCACCACACAACCAGACCAGGACTACTGCATGGGTTAACTCATGTACCTGCTACAGGGGTGGTAACACACTGGTAAAATCCACGTACAATAACATAGCCAGTGTACACGTAGTACCCCCTGATAGATAAACATGACGTGTCACTCTCTTACATGATGTGTATATATTTTTCTACACGATAATCATTGGGACACGGGCTGTTGTACACAGGCAGTACCCAAGTCAGAGGACACGGCGTGTGACTCTTCTACATACTGTGTACTTTTCAGTGCATGGCCTGATCCTATTGTCCACCATACCATGGAAATGTTTTGTTTGGTTTAGTGACCCTTTTTCTCATTCCCCTGAAGGTCAGTTATCGTTTCCATTTACAGAAGTAAGAACCCTTTAACGATAATATTTAAGATAAATTCATGTTTTCATTCGAGAGGCCTGGAGTGTGATCCTATATCAATTCTTGACCCTAGTTAGAGTCAGGTATCGATGTGACAACTCTTAGAGGACGCTGATCCTCTACTAAGTAGGTGAATTCGGATGAGTCACCTTATAGCAATGGCCCAGGATGGGATCCTCATATGTCTATCATTATCTTTACCTACTCAAGAGTGTGTTCTCCCAGAATGAGTGTATAAATCTCTCATCACCTTTTTGATGAACAATACATCTCTAATAGTCTACATCAGAGCTATCATACTCATGGATTGAGTTCTCCCGGATGAGTACTTTGTGGAAATCTTCGAACTGAATCCCTTGAAAGGGTATGTAGTTTTGTTACTTGTCCATAGACTATGTGTTTGGGTTTTGAGTATATCAGGATTGTGTTTCACTTGTAATATATTCAGTAGAAATATATTGTGTAGAGATGACTATACCTTTAAATTTGGTATTTCATTGTAGTTTTTGGGGTCCTATACTTAGTATTGTTATAGTCACCCCTGCACAGGCATTTCCCACACGTTTCATGTCTTGTACAGACAAGTGGCTTTTTGACGGAGTCTAGGGTGGACTAGGGTAAGACCATGATTTCTGAGTTCCTTACCAGCTGAGATGTCCCTAGGGCTACGAGCAAGAGTCCCAATACCAATTTGTATATAAAAGTTAGACTTTTTAGTTTGCAGACTCTTGTTTTTAGTGAGCTTGTATTATTAACCTGTTTACTTTCCATACATTACTTTCATTGTAATCTATTTTTTTGGTTTAGATGTATGTATGCATTTTGTTCCATAGTATTTTTTCCATTTCATCATTTGTGGTCTTGAAGATATGTATGTGTGTTCAGTTACATAGGAAATGCCTCCGATGTGAGTAATATGCCTACTCGATGCTAGTCACTAGACCCTGGCATATGGGAGGAGTGCTTGGGGAGTCTCGACGCGGGCCCCACTAGGATGAGTCGTGACATACTGTTCTTTATAGTTCACCCTTTAATTAATCAATTCGTCTAGTTATCCTTTGAAATGATAAGTATGAAGGAAGGTTGTGACCATGTAATATATGATTTCAATAAGTATGTAGTGTATTGGTATCTATGTTGTAATGCAATGTTACTAATTTCCCAAGACACTAGACCTCACCATACAAGGAGTTGAATTATGTAATCTTTTATGTAATGATTAATGTTTATGAGTATAATAAAAAGAAGGTTATTTATATTTAAAATTTTCCTGTAGATTTATTTCTTCCTTGGGGATCATGATTAAAAAATTTCTTAGGTAGTTATGGGATTGGTTGCCTTACACTTGTTTCTGACATTTTTATTAATTATTCACCATATGTTTCATTTTTGTGGTGTATATTTTTCACATGATTGTATTATATGATTATTACCCATAAATATATGGGTATTTACATATCCATTGGATGAATTATGCTTCTTGGGATTCATGGTTCAAAAGTTACCAAATGTGTAAATTAATTTTTTCTCAATTTTAATTCATTGAGTTGTACATTATGTTACACACCTATAATCTTTCATGAGGTGTATATACGTCAATTAGAAAATTAATATCATGAATTAATTAATCTTTATGATATTATATGTTTAATTTTATGTTATTATGTAATGAGTCTTAGGATTCAATGTTACTAATGTGGTTATAGTTTGTTATTATAACCTCAATGTTTATTGAGATTAGTTTTTATTATACTTTCAATAATGAAATATTATGATCCATGTCTCATGAATTAATTAATCTTTATGATATTATATGTTTAATTTTAAAAAGGTTTTCAAAAAAGTTTTCAAATTATCATTTAAACTCACATTCAATGAAAATTATATAAAAAATTATGTTTATAAAAATTTTTAGATTATTTTTAAATTATTTATTTATAATTTTTCATTGTGGTTTTCAATGAAAAGGATTTTGAAAATATTTCCTGATTAAAAAATAATTATTTTTAATGAATTGTTATTTTACATAAGAAATGTTTTATGTGATCATTTGAAGTCATTCTACATGTATGATTTCAACCATTGTTATTTTTTATTATTTACTTGGGATATGATCTTTGATCCACATTATTATTCTTTTTTTTGAATGGTTTATGTTTATGATTAAAATTTATTTATGATATATTTTTCTTTTCTATAGGATGTACCATGATAAAATGAATTTGGAACCAACATCCATTCATGTGTCAATATATTATTAAATTATTATGAAACATGTAACATTTTCCAATGTTATTATATAATAAAATGATTATAATACCCATATCAATTCATGGGCTTGATATGATGTTTATGAAAACCGTCTCTTTTACGAGTCAGAATATGATGTTTGTTTGATTATCTTGTATAACATGTATGTGTGATTTCATAATATAAGGACCCACAAAAAAACATTACATATTCCTAATATTATTCAATAATGTTACTTTAATACACATGAAGGATCATTCTAGGTTTAGAGTTTTAATAAACAAGGACATTATTAATAAATTACATTTCAAATATTTTAATGTTGACACTTCTACCATATCCAATTTTTTTCACAATAATAAAACACTATAAACAAAAGAAAAATTATTTTCTTGATAAAATATTCTTCAATTATCCCTTTCTCTAACCCTTTTTCATACCCTATGAAAAACATTTCGAAAACATGAGATGATCATAAAAATCTCTCTAAGGGTTATAAAATATGGAAAGAAAATTTTAGTCCATGAATACATAAAAATGAATTAAATCATACTTTACACTAATAAAATAAATTCTCATTAACAAACCTCATGAGATAATAATATTTTTGAATAACTCATAGAAATCATAAATCATAATGGTAACTTGTGGAATCATAACATACATACATTGTAGCTTTCACAGGTACATAGGGTGTAATATTCATGGTTACATTTGGAATACCCATCAAAATATATTCCATAAATATCATAGGATAATCTTTAACATTTACCTTTTCCATGTTACCCAATGCATTGGAGAACTATCACGATCTCACCTGCGCCCGGTTTATCATAAAACCACACGTATACATAAGAAATATCCATGATCCATTACATAATCATGTCATAGGAACAAGAATAAAAGAAAAATAAAATTTACACATTCTAATCATGATATTAATATAATATATTCAATCTAAAAACCATTTTCAACACCAAAATAACTATAATTGAATTCGTTATTTACTTTACTCTTTAAAAACATTATGAATTGTAGATGAATCCCAAAATAAAATAATTCTTGTGACAGTAGAATGGTCATTGTCGCCACAAAAATTAAAAAGAAATATTCCTTTTGTCATTTAGTAAAATTCATTGTAAAAAAGATACATTTTAAAATCTGTTTAATGAGATTAAATGTCAAAGGTGTTTATTATGCACCATATAAAATATGGCCATACATAAATTAAAATATGCCTCAATTAAAAGATATTGTGACGAAGTTCCTTACCTTGAGTCTGACCGGTCTTGTTCGTTCTTTATCATCCTGAACAATAAAACAAGGATAATTAATATTTCCCTTAGAACCCTTTTAATTTTTATTATTCCATTTACATTACTTATTACTATATTATAATAAATTATTAATTATTTGAGTTCATGTTTGATGTTTTATTGATAATTGGTTCTTAAGTCAAAAATGATGATGGTATGATGTCACTAGTCCATGTGGGTATAATTCCATCATCTCCAGAATATTATTCATGACATTGTAATCAAATTTAAAAATTAATAATATTTTTTAATTTATATATGATTAAAAAAAATGAAAAACATTATAGTTATGGAGACGGTAAGCCGTACATATAGATGAGTAATATTTTTTTTTTCATTGATCATTATGAAAATAAGGTAATTATAATTTAAAATATCCAAAATGATAATTATTTTATTGGAATAATAATATATATTAAATATAATAATATATATCATAAATGTGATATAATGAAGAAAAATGAGTCACACCGCTTCATGAAGGTGATAGATCAGAAGTATGCACGAACGACGTTATCATATTTATGCACATTGAAGTAAGAACATTGTTGATGTACTATTATCTTATAATGATATATATTTTATAAATATAACATATTAAGACTAATTCAATCATTATAACAAATCATAATAGATGGTATTGAAAAATGATATTTGTTGGTCTGTGGACGTGATGATTCACACGTACAAATGAATGATTAAATCCATTCTGATTTGATGAATGAAGAGAAGGATTTTGAGGATATTATTAAGATTTTATCATCAAAGTATATCGGGGAAACATTAGCTATTATCTCATCATGTTTTAATGATATTTTAGGATTTTTAGTAAGAAATAAAATAGAAACACTTAATGAAAGTGATACATTTTCTTCGATGGATCGCCTTGGAATAATTTCTTATCACATTTAATAAGGATTGTTGAACTTATATATGGCTTCAAAAATGTGTGTAGAGATTCTAGGAAGAGTATTGAATGTATATTGTCCAAAATAAAAGGCTTTGGTTGTGTGAGTAATTGAGTGGAAGTGGTTCCTTTTTATATTAGAGTGGAGGGGAACCCTCGGATATTATTAAAATATATAAATAATATAAATTTATTTCAAATCCATGTTCTTGTAATTTGAAATATCGAGACTATAAAACAAGTATTTTTCTAAATAATTTCATCCAAAAGTTATTATAAATATGTTGAGTTTATTTTAGACCCTATCATTTCAGTTTACCCTTAATTATTCTCTTTTTATTTTATAAGTGGTAAAAAAAAGTTTAACAGTTAAGAAGCTATAAAATTAACCTATACGGGGTAAATATCATGTAATTGGTCACATTATGAACTTTTTGAAAATATCGTATACACTATGTGATTTTATAAATTTTTTTTATTTTTAATTAATTTAATAAATTATTATTTTTATATAACATCAATCATGCCCATTTTTTCACTATTGACATTTTTGAATTTAAATAATATCGAAAAAGAGAGATAACTTCAAACAAAACCATTTAATAGTCTTATAACAGGTCATAATACTCCGGAAAATTTTCAGATAACCTAAATTATTTCAAATAATATTTATTTTAATATTTATAATATCATTTATTTGAATATTTTATTAGTGAAGCAATCACTGCATCATTATAGTATCGTAATTAGGATTATTTATTTAATGAATAATAATAATAAATAAACGTCCATGATTTAGGAAATTATTTTATATTTCTAATTACTATTTATTTTCCAACAGTTCGATTATATCACCCCATATTAATTTTTTTTAGTAAAAAGATACATGTTTGTGTTATATATCTCATTTCATTAAAATAATTATTATTACATGTCATTTTCACACCCAGGTGAATCTATGGTGTCGTAAAATAAACCCAAGGATTTACATGGTTAAACATATCTCTTCAAAATGGATTATGACACATGTTAGTGTATTTTTATATTATTATAATATTATTTTTAACTTTAAATAACTCGTTTACCCTTTAAACATTATAAATAAAAATAATTTCAGAAGTTACTCTTCCTAGTCTCCAAAAAATAAAGATAAATATTTACATAATTTGGATCATCTAATTAAAAATATTGAATACATTTTTATAAAATAATAACAAATAATTTTCATTAAATATTTTAAAATTGATTAATTTTGTCAAAACAAGAACACATTTTTTTAAGAAAGTTAAAATTATTAAAAGACTAACATGTGTTTAAAAAAGAATTCAATAAGAATTTACATCATATGACAAAAAAATTATTAAAGGATAATAAAATATTCTAATTACTAATTATGAATCATTAAAATTACTACCTAAATATATAAATAAACTAGATGAAATGGATGCTGGGAATTAAAATGCATTATTTTTCATTAATCATTAAAATATGAATTTAATGAGAAATACACCAAAATTTTAGCAAATTTAAATTTTGATTTCCCACTTCTAAATAAAATGTTTATTTTTTCAAATACAACAAAGAAAATTGAAAGAATTATTTGTAAAAATGTTTCTCTAGCAAATGGCGGTAAACAGACATATTAACAATTTTAGAGTGTTTTATACATAAAATTGCATTCATTCGTATTTATGTCATCTAAATGTTTTTAGATAAATCTAAAAATGTTTATAAAAAAATTGATACTATTGTAGATATTTTTGTACATTTATACAAATAAAACATCTAGGAATTTATTTCCATTTAAAATAATAATAATAATATAATATTATTTTTTGATAAGACTAATTGTTGTGTGCAACATATGTTTTCAGGGAAACCCATTGTTCTGTATCAGGTACACTATCACACATTTAATCCCTTTTAAAAAAATTAACATTTAATTCATATATATTAATAAATATAAAAATTTCTTATTCTTTAATTATAAGGGATGTTACATCTTTCCCTCTTTATGAAATTTCAACCTCAAAATTTTATTTAGTTATCAAAAAATATGGGGTGTTTATCCCTTATTGAATTTTTAGATTTCCATGTTTCCAATTCAACTATAGGGGTTTTTCTAAAAAACCTTTATCTAATTAATCACCATATTCTACAACAATTTATATATGCATTCATGAATTTGTATTATTTATTACTAAACATAAATATTCTCTTCCAATTGAGCTACCTCTTGACTTAAAAAAGAGATGGATTTGAGAAATACTTTCTCAAAATTGAAACATGAAAAGCATTGTGTTCCTGCGATATTCATGGAGATAAACCCACTCTATAAGAAACTAATCCACCATTATTCAAGATTTCATAGGGTCTAACAAAACATTTAATCATCATTCCATTCATACCAAAACACATTACACTTTTCCATTGAAAAACATCGAGAATGACATGATCACTGACCTCAAAAAAATCATCCTTCCTTCGGTTATTCTCATAACATTTCTGCTTACTCTGAGATGTCCTCATATGATTTTGAATCAATAGAACATTTACTGCCACATCTTCTACCAATTATGGTCGCATAAACATCTTTTTACACACTTTATCAGAAAAATCTGCAGTTCTACACTGCTTTATATTTAATTTCTCAAATAGTTCCATATGTAAACCAGAATCAAAACATTTATTATAATAAAACTAAACCAATGAAATATTTTTGTCGCAAAATACCTTGTAATCTATTGATTAAGAACATATAATATCCTCTAAGGTTTGAATTGTTTACTCTAACTGCCAATCAGGTTTCAGATAATAAGATGTACTAAAATTTAATTTAGTTCCCAATGTCTTCTAAAGGAATTTACAAATGATAGAAGTGAACCTGGGATCAGTATCAGAAATAATAGAGAGGATAACTCTATATAACCTATATATTTGTTTAAGTTACAACCTATAATTTTTTCCTAGTGAATCTATATCTCAAATAGGTAGAAAATGAGTTGATTTATTCAATCGATAAACAATTATCTAGATTGAAAATTTACCTCGAGATTTCTTCGGTAATCCCTCACTAAAGTTAATAGATATATTTTCCCATTTTCACTTTAGTACTAGAAAAGAATAAAGCATCCCCTTATGTAATTATCTGTCTCCTTTCCTCTTTTTATATGTAAAACACATAACAGTAATGTTATAAATGACTCTTCTCATTGTATCACATTATTAATACTCTGGATGTCCTTTATACACATTAGTGCTACTAGGATGAACTAGAAATGGATAACTATGAGCTTTACACTACAACTCTTTCGTCAACTGTCATTGATAAGGAACATATAACCCTTCCCCAAAACTCAAAACAAAATCATTATCAATTGTAAATTCAGGAAACATACACTTTGAACCAATTATACATTTTTATATAATTCTATGTCTTCTTATTGAGTTTGTTGTATTCTATGTGCTAGAGTAGATTGAACTAAAACATAAAATAAAACTATGGAATTTCGTACACCAACCTCATGAATTCAAAATTTCAGCAAATCCTTAATCAAAGGTTCATGTTCCAAATAAAACATCATTAATTTAGAATTAATTTTTGACTCAAAGCATCAACAACATTATTCTATATTCCATTATAGTAATTATTTTTGTAATCATAATCCTTGATTAATCCCAGCCATCATAAAATTATTATATTAAATTTTTTCTGAGTGAATATATAACTCAAAATTTTAAGGTTAGTATATTTATAAAATTTAATTTCATATGGATGACGCCTCATATTTTTTAATGAAAAAATAACATCAGTTAATTAAAAATAACTTATAGGGTAACATAACTCATGAGTTTTCAACTAATTTAAAGAATATTAAATTACATATTCATTCTAAATTATGACACAAACATTTATTTTATATGAAGCATCACTATAGATATAAAATTCATCATTTCTAGAAGGTAGTGAAAAACTGGATCATTCGCCTATCTTCTTCCCAATTTCAGAAAACAATCATAACATTCTTTTGTCCAGATGATCTAAACACCATTTCAAGTTAACATAGTCAGTGGGTTAGATAACAATGATTTTTTTAAAAAACCTACAATAATTACCATCTAAACTAAGATAAGTATGAATATATGTTATATTTATGGGTCTTGAACATTCTTCAACTACATTATATTTTGTAGTGTCAATAATTATTTCATCATTATATACAATGTGACCAAGGAATGACTTTTTTGTAACCAAAAATCACACATTCTAAATTTATCATACAGTTTAATTTCTTTTTTGATTTTCAAAACAACCTTTAAATGACATTAATTTTCTTATTTACTTTTATAATATTCCAAAATATAGTCAATAAACAGTCACATAAAGTTTTCTATGAACTTAGGGAAAATTATATTCATAAGGTCAGTGAATATAACAGGTTCATTGGTTAACCCAAAAGGCATAACTTCAAATTCATAATGGCCATATCTAGAATGAAATTCCATGTTTGAAATGTATAATTCCTCTAATTTAAACTAATTGTAACCCAAAATCAAGTCAGTTATCAGAAAATACTATGTTACCTATACCTAATCAAACAAATCATCGATATGAGGAAGAGGTACTTATTCTTAATAGTGATGTTATTCAAGGATCTATAATCAATGAGAAGTCTAATTGAACCATCATTAATTTTAACAATCAAGATAGGATAACCCCTTGCTGATGTGCTAGGTCTAATGGATTTTTTATCTAATAGCTCCTACAATTTCTTCTTTAACGCTAAAAGATAAATTTGATCCATTCATTAAGGGGGTTTTGAAATTTGAATGGCATCGAGAACCAAGTCAACAGTAAATTCAACTTCGCGATGAGTTATTATACATATTAACTCATCCGAAAAAGCATCAAGATACTCATTTCCTAGTGCAACATCAATAATCTGAATAGTTCCTTTATTTTCAATAATATTTACAAGGTGACATTCAATTTCATATATTAGTAGTTTCTCAGCTTCCTGATATGTTATCAATAATAAGGGTTCATTCTTGTAAAAATACCATTTTTTTCTGAAAATAAACTTATTTATCTCTGTAGTCAATATTATCATGATAAATGGAAAGAAAATCCATACCCAAAATATCATCAAACACTAATAGAGGAGAAATTACGGTTTTCATCTAGATTATATCACACAAAAAAAGACGCGAAAGTTCTTATAATTTCATTCTGTCTCAAAATTTCGCATAGGTGTTTTTACTACATGGACAAGATTCATTTCCTATGATGTAATTCATAATTTTCTAGAAACATTCTCTTAAATAATTGAATGTGTAGCCCAAGAATTAAACAAGCTGTTTGAAAAATATGAATAAACAACCATTGTACCTGATAATACCTAATTTGATAGCCAAACATCTTCCTATGTAGTTTAAAATGATTTAAACACACCTTTATGCTTTTAGTATGGTTTCATCCCATTGATTGAGTTATTTTTCAAACACTCATTTGCATAATGAACCAACTCATTGCATATAAAAAAATTTGTGAATTTAAATCAGATTTTGTCATACCAATAACTTGAAATTTTTTCATTGAAATTAAGAGCCTTATGTCCCATTTAACATTATCAAAAGCACTTACTAGAATTCAAAAGGCATTCCCTGGTGTTATTTCTAAACCAATTTTCACAAAATATAAACTTATGTTTCATTCCATCATAATTTTTTTATAATTTCATCCCTATCATCCACCACCTCATCCTGTTATTTTATTGTTTTTCAAAGAACACCTGATCATTGGAAAACTCTATTTCCACATTCCCCACACATAGATCATGTTTTTCAGAACTTTTGAACTCATAAAAACGAAATTTACCTTAGATAGTTTGTCTTTAATCCTAAGTCAAAAATCATTGATTGAACAATGAAGATACCGTATGAAATTTAGAGCATACCATTATTGTCAAGTTAATTTTTCTTATAAACAACACCCGAGTCATCCTCCTTCTTAAATATCAACAATTATTTTTCCATAAAAATTCAAACTATCATAGGAAAATAATTCTCAAGAAAGATACATTTTAATTCATCCCAATCATGGTTAACAATATTTTCACTATCAATGATATTTTTAATAATAAACCACCCCTAATCGGCATCACCATCAAAAAGTTAAATAACATAACTAACTAGTTGAATTTATGAAATCCCCATAAAAATGAAAACCTTTTCAAGGGATTCAATCTACCCTTCATCTACCATAGTGTAAGATGATATTCTGAATGATGGAGTATGTTTCCTAATGAAATGGTCCACTACCGACATGTTCCTCTATAGCGGTTAAGGCTATTCTCGCCAAGGGATTCCACCTCCACTAATAGCCCGAGTCAACTATGCCATCACTATATGAAATTCTTCAGTTTTGATTCTAACCATCTCACATAGCTGATTGGGATGGTTATTTTCCTATGGATTTTGTGCTAGCACAATTTTCATATATCCTTTCTGGAAAACCATTCTAAACAGGAATATCATAGGTGAAGCAACATGGTATTCCTCAAATACAATTTCAATTTGACCATAATGTAAAAAATAATTTTTTGATATTCTATTAACAATATCCTAACCCCTAAATATATCTAATCCTAAATCTAATACCATATATATGGACCCACCCTTGAAACATTACATAATATTGAGATAAATCAATAATATTACTTTCATTCACATTGATGTTCTTTCTAATATTAGATTTTTAAATAATTAGTCCATTATAATTACATTACATCTCTAATATTACAGTTTATACACTTCTACTCTATCACATTTCATTCATAATAATAGAATTCCTTATATAATACCAGAATTATTTTCTTGATAAAATTCTTATTGAATTATTCCATTTTCTTACCCTTCAATATACCATGTAAAAAACATTTGAAAAACATTAGACGAGCCTAAAAATATCACTGTGAGTTATAAAAAAAGAAAGAAAACATTACCCTATGAATATCTACTATTCATTGAAATAGTACCTTTCACTCATAAAACCTAATATCTTTGTCATAACACATGAAATCATAATATTTATAAATAACTCATTGAAATCATATATCATAAAGATAATTTGTGGAATCCATAACACACTTACATTATAGCCTTTTATTCTAAATAGGGATTGAACATCATGGTTACATTTGGAATACCCACCATAGTATATTTCCTAAATCTATTAGGAGAAACCGAATCATTTACATCTGTCATGTTTCCCATTGAATTAGGGAGATATCATAGGCTCAACAACCATGTATTAATCACTAACCCACCCATATACAAAAGAAATTCCCAAGAACCATTACCTAATCATAACATATGAAAAAAAATGGAAAAAATAAAATTTATACATAGAAATAAAGATATTGATATAATAAATCCATTATCAAACAATTTTCAATACATAAATACTTAAAAAGTAATATGTAATTTCCTTCTCATTTAAAAAACATTCCATCTTGTAGAGGAATCTGAATATAATATATTTTCCACGGTAGTAGAAAGATCATTATCGTTACATACATTAAAATGAAACATTAATTTTATCATTAAGTAAAACACTTTGTAAAAGAAAGATTATTTTTGAATGAAGTTGAATGAATTTAAAATTAAAATGTGTTGATTATGATCCCAAAAAAATATGGCCTTATATAAATCAAAATTTGTCTCAATGAAGGCTGATTGAGACGAAGTCCCTATCCTTGAGTCCGACCTATCTTGTTAATTTTTTATCATCCTGAATTACAAAATTAAGTTAATTTAAAATTTCTTCAGAACCATTTCCATATTTATTATTTTCTTTACATCAATTATGACAATTTAATAATAATTAATTAATTATTTGTGTTTATGTTAGACGTTTTATCGATAATCAGTTCTCCAGTTGAAAATGAATGTGGTATGATGTCACTAGTACATGTGGTTACAAGTCCATCATCTCTTGAATAGTATTAGTTAAATATTAATCACTTTTAAATATGAATCATACATTGGAATAAAAATTTGGTAATGAAAAATTAAGACTGATATAATCATGGAGATGATAGGTCATAAGTACGTATGAGTGACGTTTAAATTTTTCAATGATCAATTTGAAAATAAAAAAATTTCATTTTATATTTTTTGAATGATCATGATATTATTATCATACTAATAATCATTTATATATACTTACATATGTTATACACGTGATATAATTAATAGAAATGAGTCACACTACTATGTGGAGTTGATAGTTCACACATACGTACGAATTAAAGTATGATTTTTATGCACATGGAAGTAAGAAAATATATGATATATAATTATATTATAATGACTAATATGTCCTTAATATCACATAAAATTATTTATTCTATCAATATAACAATTCATAATAGATTGTAATGTAATGCGAACTAAATCGGTTCATGGTGGTGATAATTCACACGCACACACGAATTATTAATTCCATTCCCAAATTTTAGAAGTAGAGATGGAATTAGAGGATGAAATTAACATAATAACAACAAATTTTATTGAGGTTAAAGGAGATATTAACTAATCATGGATGTATGATATTTGAGGAGGTGAATGAAGAAACAAAATATTAACACTTAAAGAAAATGACACCTCTTCTTCAATTGATCTCCTTTTATGAACACCTTTACACCTATACGAAGGGTGTCCTACCTAAAATAATTCTTTATGAATGTGGTAAGGGATTTTAGGAAGAGTATTGGACAGAGTCATGCTGAACAAAAATTCTTTGTATGTGTGATTAATTGATTGGAAATGGTGTAATCTTTTAGGAGAGGGGTGGTCATCCTTGGGAAGTATTAAAATATTAGATTAATAAAAATTATTTTTTTACATGTAGCTAAAAAATGATATATTGATAAGGTACGATGATTATAGATCTAAATAATCTCATCCAATAGTTTTTTTCATGATTTAAGTTTACTTTAAACCATATCTTTTCAGTTTATCCTTAATTATTTTCATTCAATTTAAAAAGAGGTACCACCCTTTTAATTGTCAAGAATATAGTAATTTAACTTATATGGGGTATATTTTACATTATTTTACACTTAATGAACTTTTATACCATATACTAATCCCATTGTGATTGTAATATATATTTACGATTTATAAACAATTTAATAAATAATAATTTTTATAAAACATCAATTAGGTCAATTTTACCCTATTCACATTACTGAATTTAAATAAAATCCAAATAGAGATATAACATCAATAAAAACAATATAATTATCTACAAAAATTTCATATTCATCTATAAAATTTTAGGATTACATAAATTATGTTAAAAAATAATTATTTTAATATTTATAAGATCATTTATCTGAATCCTTTATTAATGAAGAAATCACTGCATAATTATGGTGACTTAATTAAAATTATTTATTTATGGTATAAAAAGTCTAAATAAAACACCTTGAGTTTGGAAATATTTTTAGATTTATAATTAAATATTTAAGTCCAAATGATCAATTTATATATCCCCATATTAAAAAAAAATTTAGTAAAAAGATACATGTATGTGTTATATTTTTCATTACATCAAAATAAATATTATAAATGTCATTAAATGTCCCAAGTAGATCCATGGGGTCCTAAAATCAACCCAAAGATCCAATTTTTGTAAATATATCATCTATTAGTATTACGACATGTTTTAGGGTAGTTTTAAGTTAGTATAATATTATTTTTTCCCTTATTTTCCTGATATACCCTAAAACCATGGTAAATAAAAATAATTACTTATGTTATTATTCTTAAAGAAAAAAAATAAAAGGTAAATCTTTAAATAATTTGAACCATATTATTCAATATATGTAACCCATTTTTCCAAATTCAAAAAACAGAATTTGCATTAATTAATCAAAAATTGATTCCAATTTTTAAAATAAGAAAGTGGGTTTATAAAAAGTAAAAACTAGCAAAAGATTGACATATGTTAATGTGAAATTTGAAATTGAAATTACTTACAATGGCCTACAATATATTAAATTATAAAAACATAATCCAATTACACTTTAAAAACATTTACAAGAACTAACCAAATATATATATATATATATATATATTACATCAAAATGGATTTATGAATTAAAATGGATTATTTTTCACTATTCATTAAAATATTAATTCAATAAAAAATACCAAAATATGAAGCTTATTTTATCAAATAAAACATATTAAAGTGAAAAAAACTATTTTTAAAAATGGTTCTCCAACAAAATGTGGTAAAATTTCATTTTAAAAATATTAATGTTCTTTATGATTAAAATTATATTCATTTTCATTTAAATCCTCTAAAATGTAGTTAATAAATGTAAAAACAATTACCAAAAATGTATTATCATTTTGTAGTTAGTTCTATTAATTCCAGCCAATACTAAGACTAGGTGTTAACTAAAATTTAAAATAATAATAATAATATTATATTATTTTTTGATATCACTCAGTGTTGTGTGAAACATTCATTTCTAGGAAAACCCATTTTTGCGTGTCAGGTTTAATATCATAAATTGTATCCCTTTTAAAGTAAAATTAATATATAATTTATAAATTTTAATAAATATGAAAATCAATAATTTTTTATTTACCAAGGATGTTACAAATTTTTTGATGGGTGTGACCTATATCTCTAACCAATACATTGGGTAATAGTAAAAGGAATATGATCATAGAGGGTACATGATTTTTATACCATTCCAAAATATAAGAGGGTACATAGGTTTTAGAACAACATTGAAAAATGTGTGTACACGGTATGTATCCCAATATGGAAAATAAGAGGGTACATTGATTTTATACTGATCATAAAAATATAATGGTACTCAGTATTTGTCATAAGGATGAAATCAATATGGTACACTTGTTATTCCACAAACCCAAAAACAAGAGGGTACATGGGTTGTACGTTAATCCCGAAGCGATTATAGGGGTTAATATCCTAATACAAATATGTAATTATGGTCTTATTAGGTTTCATTGAAAAATAATTTATATTCTTATGTGCATTCCACAATTATATGCCTTATGATAATGTTATTCTCTCATTACACATGTTATTTAATTTTCTTATGATACATAATTTAAGAAATTTAAATCTTTATTCAACGACAAATGTTTGTGATCTTTGATATATATATAGTATGATATTTAATGGTAGTCATCATGTTCTAGTTGCACTATGTCTATGATATTATTAGATATCAGAATTATATATACCATTAATATGAATCTGAGCTCACCCTTACATATGTCTCCATTCCCTTGGTAATGAGTAAATTTTTTATTTAGGGTTACTAAAAAAAAATATATATAGAGGAGATGTTGAAGATATTTCACCAAATTAGAAGAATGTGTTCCATGATTCCAATGAAACAAAACTATCATTGTCCTTGGGCATTTAATTTTGTAATTTGATAAATATTTATCTAAAATGATTCATTATCCATGGGTGTTATGATTAGGGTGCTATAAACCTAACCCAAGATACCCAGACCCAGTCCTACTACCATTACATTAGCATAAGATTCAAGGAATTACATCCCAAATGACTGAATTGTTTAGTACTCTTGGTAAAGTATATATATATATGATTCACATTTTAGTTTTTTATAAAAATAGTAATATTGTTTCAATAATAACATTATTCCATCTAGAATAACAGTGCATATCTATCATAGTAAACCACCTAGAATATTGGGGAAAAGAAAAAAACAGGGCTGATCTAATGTGCTTATAAAGGGTTAAGTATAATTATAGAAATAAAAAATCAATGTGAATAATCCATATAGAAATGTGAATAACTAATCACATAATACATTTAAATAACTGGATACTGAAAAAACAATATGGAATGAAAAATACATAAAAAAAAATCAATTTATTTATTGAACAAAAAATTAATTTCATCTTCAGATAATTTCATAGTGAAAATCTTATTTTTAGTAATTATTTAATTCTGATGAAATAAATTCTTAAAAATTTCACTCAATCATTCCCTGGTATATAAACATTACTATAATGACCATTCAAAATATAGATTAATACATAGTGGATAAAAACCCATATAGATGAGGATAGTCAATGGATTCATCCTATGGAACTACCAATGCACTTAAGGACATAAATTTCCTTGTTCCCATCCCATTTCATTCCAGTTTAATAAAATTCCTCATATTTCATATAATCGATTTATTATATATATAACACGCCTTATAAAACTTTTCATCTTATACAGGGACTATATATTTGCAAAAAATTTACCATGTTAATTAAATATAAATAAATGTAAACTCGATATATAAAAAAGTTATATGGTTTAGGTAAGAAACATATCTATAATAAATAATTTACATATTTATGGAAAATCTAATGTCCAATGGACTATTGATAATTCATGATAATGTTAATGAATATTAGAATTAATCAAGTATCTAAATGTCAATAGTTACCTTGGTCAGAATTATCCTAACAATCATGAGGAGGAAAAGTTATGGTTTTAATATAATATATAACCATTATATTAAGAATAAATTGATGTTTTTTTATGAATAGATGTATCATAAAAATAAAATTAAATTCATTCCTGAGGAAAAAAAAATTTTCACATGGATTTTTTAAATTTTTTAATTTTAAAAAAACATTTGTAAATATATTCATAAAAAATACCCTCTTACAATTTTTATGAAATCTTTGAATAAATGACAGTCATTTGTAGGTTATTTTCATACATTACTTAAATAACATTTATTGTTCATAGTCAATAATATATAAAATTTATTTATTAAGAATGGGAAACAATATTCCTTTTAAAACATTTTTAAAAGAAATAATGTGTAAAAAATTAATTAATAAATCATTTTTAACATGTTAATGAAAACATTTTAAAAGTTTTTTTTTGAGAAAATTTATTTATAAGAATGAATATTTTTTACTGAAGAGTGAAATGATGTCAAATTTTATGAATATAATTTTTAAATAATTTTAACTTTTAATGTGTGGGAAAATGGTACAATCACATAAAATATATAATCAATAAATAGAGTAGAATAAATTTCAATGGTTTTTTAAATAATGATAATATAATTTCATTTAATTTAATTTCAAGAATAATCAATCCTTATTAGAATGATATTTTGAGATAAACCCTTAAAATTATACTAATATGGATTTGAGACTAAATCAATGAACATATTATGTGTATAAAATATATATATAAAAATAGTGGATATAAAGAAAATATATTCAAAATACATTATATACATAATAATATAATATTTATGAAAATAAATAAGAAATATAACCCAATGATAATAAATTGAGTTATGAAATTTCATTGCAACTTGGTAATATCCGGTTCAAATCAATTTTAATGAAATAATAAAATTTGAAACATAATATACCATGAATAATTAAATATTGATGATATTAAATGTCACAGGGTTCATATATACAATATATAATATAAATTAGGTGTGCAACATTCCAATATGACTTAGTGAAATGAATTTGAGAAGAAATACATTACCTCACACTTTTTTGTTGGTCAAACATGATCTAACATCTTGTATCATCATTTTAAACATGTAAATAACTACTAAATAATTCATATTAATATTTATTATAAATTATATGATTATTTTATTATATATTTTCACCTTTTTAAAAAATATTTAAAAAAATCATAGTTTTTGTGTTAGTTGCCTTGTTTTTTGAGTCTCTTTTGACATGTTAATTTTTTTCTCATACATTTATCACAATTTAATCATAATATAAAATTAATTCATGATTAATATATAATATTTATTTAGTATAAATATATATATAGATTAATCCATAAAATATTTTCGATAGGAAATGAAATACACTATTCATGGAAATGGTAGGTCGTATGTATTCAAAAAAGATATTACAATTTTCTTGTAGTTTTGGAAGATAAAAATGTCATAAATATATACATTTTATAATTAAGATATTATTTTTATTTAATATATATCATATATGATTATTAATCACATCCTTAATTAATTCCAAGAAAATTGTGGAATAATGACATCACTTTGAGAGGCGGTCGTTCACCGTACACATGAGCGTCATTATTGTATTACAATAAAATAGAAATCATGATGGTATGTTTGATACAATAATTAAATATTCATAAAAACATAATAAATTTCATACATATATATGTAAAATATAATTTTTTTATTACCTCTCTTGATTTTTTGTAATTCAAAAATGTATGACATTAATTTATGAGGCTGTAGTTTGCTTTACACAAAATTGATGATTTCACAACCCATTTGATCGATATTTGAGATATTTTAGGTTATAAAATTTAAATAAAAACATATAATTATATGGAAGATACATAACTTATTATATAATAATGTTATAGTATTAATTTAATGTGGTGGAGAAGGAAATAAAAATTGCTTTAAGAGGAACATTACATCTTGTTCTGGTATCCTGTACAGGTTTACAAAAAAAACCATCATAGGATTCATTTCTCCCAAAAATAATTATTCCATGATGAAGGGAAGGATATTTATAAACATTTTGTATGTATTTTATGAAAGATATTTGGTTGATTGTGTGATGTAGAGAGGAAGGGAAACAACCTTTTATATGTGGGGAGAGAGGAAGACATGTGATTTTTTTAAAAATTTAATTCCACCTACATTTTGTTCATGTAAATAGGCCCATTATTTATCCATTCTAGATAATATATTTTATATGTTCTATATATGGTTCTAATATGATTTTTAACAAGTTTTGAGTCATTGTCTCAGCATATTATATAAGTTTAACAGTTATGGAAACTCATGTTTCTCTTAATCACTTTGATTAACATTTACTGTTTTTATTAATATTTTAAGTAAATAATTAATATTACCTCATTATACATTTTAAATCATTACGATCTAAAATATGAAATAAATTTTATGAAATTAAATCTAAATAAGTAGAAAAATTTTATTTAAAATTAATTACCAAGATGTGATGAAAAAGTGAGTTTTAAAGTTATAATGTTCAAAATTTTATAATGTTTTGTGACAAAATTTAGTTTGAAATTTATTAAAATGACATAAATTAGATTAGTTGATGTATAATTTTAAAATTATGTATTTAACAAAATATAAAATTCAGTTTTACATTTCAAATTATTCCGATGAGAAGGCATTTTGGAATTAAAATTTTGTATTTTCTTTATTCATAAAAAAATGAAACATCTCATCATAGAAACAAAATGAAAATCCATTAAGATAATGTTGATATAAATATATGAAAAAATATAATCATTTTTACATATATATTTTGTAAAATTGGGACAAATTTTTTTTAAATTACCCATGACAAGCATGATTGAACGGTCTTTTAGTAAAATACAGTATTTTTTAGTTCAGTTCTTTTTCATTAAAATAAATCCTATTTTATTTAAAGTAAATTTATAAAAAAACTTATTTATGTAAAATATATATTTTATATTTTAGTTAATATTATGAACACCCATCATTCAAATGGAAAAATGATAACATTAATATTGAATAATTACTTTTTATAGTGTATTGTTGCTTAGTAAAACCCAGTCGTGTGTGTAATGAATGATTTCTAAGAAACACATTGTTCCTTGTCACACATGTAAGAATAATTTATTCTTATAAAAAAAATTTATTATAACATATGATATTGAATAATGTATTATTCACTAAAAATTTCATGGTGTTACCAATTTCAAACCTTAAATAATTTTCATCGTCGCAAATTTAACATGTTATTGGAAATCACAGGTTTTAAATATGAATATTATTTTCTAAAAACCCAAAATTGAAAAAATATAATTAATTATAATGTCAATAACATTGATTTTGAAGTATAAGGGTCACATGAAATAACACAAATACGAGTTTCTAAATAGTAAAACACTGTTGGAAAGTTATGATAAGATCATTGAAAAAAATCATTATTATTTATAGATAAATGTTGAGGATATAGATCATAATAAAGGTAATTTTTAGTGGAATGCTTAGGGACTCATATAAATAAATCTAATATGTATTAAAAAAAGATTAATATTATAAAAACATATGTTAACATTATAGTTTTTTATTTTACGACCACTTTTCAATAGATGAGTAATTATTTTACATTCGATGTATATGAGGAAATATGAATACATGACATGTTTTCATTTCATAACATTATATTTATTTATTTCAAGAGATTCAATCAATTTCTAATTTATTTATCATTAAATTAAAATAATACAGAATAATGAATTTTTTTCCTAAAGCTCGAAAATAGATTTTTAACAGATTTTAATATACACAAAGAGAGAAAAGTCCTTTTGTCTATCTCTAACTTTTTTAAAAGAATATTATGGTTAATACATTAATATATAACCCAAGAAATAAATTATACATATTTATTATTAATATTTATTCATAAAATTATGTAACTAAAACAATAAAATATTATCTAGGACATCACATATGTTTGTGGTAGCTGTTAAACTCTTATCATCCTTCGGTCTTGGGTTCAAGACTTATGGACATTCCATATATGATGGGTTTTCCCCATACATGTATGATGTGCCTTTTATAAAACCATATTAATATAATTATAATAATTATCATAAAAATTTTATAATGAACATTCTAGAAATAAACTTATTCATTAAATAACAATTATAATATTGTTTTCAACCCAATTTATTTATTATTTTTAATATTATTTTAAAAATTATAATTATATTATTTAAATGATATTAAAATTTAATTAACGATCATATAAATTCTAATGGTTATCAATAAATTTAAAATTATTTCTATATAATTTAATGTACTACTCTTAAAATAATGTTTTCTACTAAAACATATTCTTGCCATAAATTTCTCCAAAATATCCTTAATAATGGTAGCCTTCCATAAAATTTTTCTCAAAACAGGTGTTTAAGGAATTTAATTTAAAATATATCTAAAAAACAATAATCTATGTTGGTATCCATAACTCTAATTATATGTAATAAATAACTAACCCTAAAATTTAACAAAATATTTTATTTTTTCATGATTTTATTAAAAAAATAATATTAGTAAAACAAATAAAAAATATATTTCATGAATCCAAATATATAAATACTACATCCTTATTATTTCCACTCAGGTAATTTCTCAATCTAAGGGTTACCCTATAGCGTAGGTCATTGACTCCGTTAACACCGAGATTCCCTACATTCAAAAAAATAGTCTATAAAAGTAGCTTTAGGATGAATTTTATTTCCTCACACTGTAATCATCATTTTTACATAGAAATTTTCTGCTTCATGTCATCCTTTTCCACAAATATATAATTTTACCTAACCTTGGATACACATTCCTATGGGTCTTTTTCCACTTACCATAATTGATGGAAAATGAGCCTTATTTTCTCTATATTCTCTACTACTTGAGCTCTTAGAAAATTCAATATTCATCATCTATGGTGAGCTTAATAGTTGGTTAAGGTATACATTATTAATCATATTGTGGAAAACTAGTTTAGGTAAAATAAAAATATAATTTACTATAATATTCACTTAATTAGGTCTCTCATATTAACCACCTTATACAACTAAATAAATGTTAACATGATTCCATTAGGTTAGATCCATTGAAAAAACCAAAAACTATTATTGTGAGTAACAACAATCATATTGATAAAAACATATAATCATTTATAGGTTTTCTAAATTATGAAAAATTATATTCAATATAAAACAATTTTGATTTATCCTGGTTTTTTCTTTTCATCATCTATTCAACTATTTCATAAAAGGATGTAATGACAATGTGAATTATCCAATGCATATCCCCCATGTCTGTGAAACCTGGTAGAAATGAAGGATTATTATAAGATACATGGTAATTCTAAAGTCATAAACGATCTGACTATTTTAATGTAATTACCCCTAGGTACCTCTATTTTAGAACCATTTCTACATGTAGTATTCAGATAAGAATTTATGGCTTGTAAAATCATATATTATTTACCCTAAAAAATTATGATGATATCCAATACTTATCATCAAGGTTACCCTTAGGGTTATGATATCTCATATAATTATTCCAAAATCTCATTTTCAATGATTATATTAAACATGTTCAGATACCAACTATTGTGACCCCAAACCTAGTACCTAGAGTCAGTGCCTACTATAATTAAATTGTTTTAAGATAAAAATATTATCATCCCAGGGGAATGGATCTTTTATTACTCTTATTAATCTAGATACATACATGATTCCAATTTTAAAATTGGATACAAAAAATATCAACATTTATTTTTTTAGAGAATAATTTTATTCAATATATATTATCTCTACATATTAGTAATGGTTATTTCATGTTGAATAAAAGGTGAATCAATGAGATTAATAAACATGTAAGGGTAAATAATTTAGAACAAACACCATTTAATTAACTAGAAAAGAAATAATCATTATGGAAATCTAAATAACTCAAAACACATTCCATTTAATCAATGAACTGAAAATGAAATTCATCCCAATAAATAATCATTGTAAAAAACTACTATATAGTTATTACTTAATTATAAATGTAGGAAATACATAATTATTAGATACCATATTTCCTAGGTACATGGAAGGATTACTGTTAAGACCTTTCAAAAGAAAGGTTAAAACATACTATGTAATAAACCTTTTTGGTCATTATAGAAAAATGATTTATCTCATGAGACAATTGATACATCAAAGGGGATTAAATTAAGCATTCTCCAACCCATGTTATACAAGTACAATGTAATCCTCATATATCTAATAACCAATAATATTTAAAAAACAACGTGTCTTATCAGACTTCAATATTGAGTAAAGAATACAGATTCATCAATATTTCACCAATAAATCAAATAACATTAAAAGTTATCATATTATTTCAAAATAGAAACTATTTTTGGAAATAAATATATCCATGAATAATAATAAGGATATTTTGGGGAAATTTAATTTCCAAAGGAAATGGAATAATATAATGGAATGTTGATGATAACAAGAATTAACCAATGAAGTAAATTTCAATACATTCCTAGGACAATATTTTTATAAACCATCTAGATGAAGAATATGAATGGTATAAATATAATATATACCCATTCGAATTAGAATAATGTGTTTTTAAAGAATATAAATATAATAAATTATATTTGAACACATTTTCGGGGAAGTAATCTTTTTCATTTTTATTTTATTGAAAAATAATTTTTGATGAAAATAATTTTTAAAAATATTAAATTTAAAAAATATTTTATTAAAATTGAAAAGGAGGATTCAAATAAATATTTGACACATTGGCAGGTATTTTTGTACATATCATAAGAAATGATATTTTTTTATTTTAAAATTGTTAGAAAAAGAACAAGTTCTGAATACTACAAAAATATTACATTGAGAATATTTTCACAAGAAAAAGTTAGTAAAAATTCCTTTAATAATCACATAATTTCCGTTAACAGAAATTTAGTAATAAACAGCCTTGATAAGAATTATTTTATTAAATAATACCTTAAAATTATTATAATTTTTATGGGAGAATTATTAAATGAAATGATTATTTGTATAAAATTAAATAAATATAAATGTTTTTAAAGTAAAACAATAGATAGTAAAAATTCAACAAACTCATAAAAATATAACTTTCATGACAATAATGACGTAATAGAACCTAATGAAAATAAATTGAGTTATATAATTTATTTTCGACTTGGTATTTTGGAGTTAAATTCTGCTAAGATGAAATAATTAAAATTAAAATATAATATACCATGAAGAATGATGTATTCATGATATTACATGTCAAGGGATAAATATATACTCCATGTAAAATAAATTAGCTGTGAAAATTTATAATATGCCTCAATGAAATGAATTTTAGATGAAATCCCTTACCTCGCACTTTTCTCATAGTCATAATTTCATTAACTTCATGTATATTTCTTATAAAATATTTATTAACATATAATAAAACTATATAAATATTTATGTTATCAAATATTATTCCTTTGTAAGATCTTATAACATATTTTTTAATAATCCACCACTGTTTTCATTGTTTTGGGTGTCAATTGCGTTGTTTTTCAAGTATGATTTGAATAGTTATTTTTTATTCTAGAAAAATGGATCATGATTTAATAATAAGAAGAATGTACGACATGATATAAATTTCATACATAATCATTATATAAGTAATTATATTAATCAATAAAATCTGGTGATAGGGAATGAAATATAATATTAATGGATACAGTATACCAGATATAACAATGTGTGTTGTTTCCAATTTCAAATCATTTTGAAATAAATAAATGTAAAAACAATATATATATATATATATATATTATTAATATAATATCATTTCCATTTAATATATATCACATATTTTTATTAAACTCATCTTTAATAAATTTCATTTATTGTGAGAATGAATTACATTGCTTTGTGAGGCGGCAGTCCGCCGTACACACGAGTGTCCTTATCGTATTCCCACAAATTGAAATCCTTAAAAAATGTGTGATATAATAATTAAATTTCAAAAATAAAATAATACATATAAAATAAATAATAAATAATATATAAATCTATTATTATTCATAATAATTAAATGTGGTACTAGAAAAATAACGACATCAGTTCGTGAGGCCGTAGTCTACCTTACACACGAAGGATGATTTCATAACCCGTTTGAGGTGTGTTTTGATGTTATAGGTTATTAAATTAACACTAGAATATATGTATTTGTTAGATACTGACATTATAATATAATAATTTAATATTATTAAATTAAGGAGGTAGAGAAGGAAAAAAATGTTTTAAAAAAAACAATACAAATTATTTATGTATCCAACTTAAGTCTGTAATAAAATAATCAGTGGTTTTATCATTTTAAAAAAATCATATAATATGACGACAGAAGATTTAGGATGTGATTTTGTATGTTAATGTATAATTTTTCTAATGTGTGAAGTGTAGAGGAGATAAGGTGTCATTTTATATGTTAGGTGAGTATCAAACTTGTAATTTTTTGAATGACTAAGTTCCCCCAATGTTTTTTATTCAAAAGGAATCCATACTAGAAAATTATTGATAATATTCGTTATAATTTCTATTCATGGCCTACCAATTTGTTTTGGACATGTTTTGGGTCATTTGAACACCTTATTTTATGAGTTTAACAACTATGTAGAATCATTTTTATCATTATCACTGTAAATAAAATTAACTATTTTACTAACTATTTTTGTCAAAACTTATTTTGAACCTATTATAAATTAAATATTATTTATATTCCAAATATCAAATCTATTTTTCCACCTTAAATCCAAACAATTAGAAAACAATAATTAAAACATATCCCATGTATGTAATGAGAAGGATTTTTTTGATGTGAAATTTTATAAAAGTTAATAGAGTTTTATATCAAAAATTGACATGAAATTGATTCCAATGTCCTAAATTGGATTAATTGATGAATAATTAAGCTATTTTACATCAAAAAATTATAAATAAAGCATTCCATTCTAAATTATTTCAACAAAGAGAAAGTTATAAATTAACATTTAGTATTCTTCACTATTCATCAAGAATAAAATTTCATATAAAAATAAAAAATGTCACCATAAGATCGTTTTGATAAAATAATTTAAAAAAATTAATTTTCATTTCACATAGAAATTTTCTAATAATTGTAAAAATTATTGTTAAATTATTTTCACCATGAACAATTAAACCATCTTTCCGGGAGATAATACTATTCAGAGAACATTTTTTTCAACCAATTAATATTATATTTATAATTAATAGTTAGAAAATAAATATGTTTAATTAAAATATTTTCATTTGTTATTTAATATTATTCATTGAGAACATTCCAATGACTATGTTTTACTATTATATAAAATATTTATATTTATAGTACAATATTGTCTTGGATTAATCGGTCCTTTTTTAATGCATGATTTTTAAGATACACCTTATTGCATGTAATGAAAGATAAAATAGTTTTTATACATAAAAATACACAGTAAATATTTCATATCACATATGATATATAAAAATATGTTATTCTTTTATGGATTTGGGGTGTTACACGTTGAATAAATTATTTTAAAATCCCCTTTTATTTTGAATTTTTAATGTTACATAAGATGAATTTTAGTACAAATTAATAAAATAATTATATATGAATTAAATTTTTTAATTTATTTTAATTTAATTATATTTATTTTCTTAAATTATAATTTTCTAAAATTTTTTTTTTTGTAACATTTTGTGAAAATATAATGAAATTAATTTCTAAAAATTCAAATTGAATTTTAATAATAAGATTCTATATTTTAACTCTACAGATTAATAAATATTAATTTTTAATTTTTTTTAATAAGGAATAATAAACGTGTTAAAAAAATTTTACCATGGTAAAAAGAAAAAATTAATCTATTTAATTTCAAACTGAAGTGATATAGACATAAAATCTTATGTATATTTTCATATAATAATAGGATTTCAACCCTTATCACCTAATCTTCGAAATCAAATAATTTTAGTGACACATGACAGTGATTGTAAATTTACAATATAATAAAAGTTTGAATAATTATAATTGTGACCTTCCCCTCACTTATAAAAGGGAAGCTCCACTCATCCCTTCCTCACACCATTTGGGCATTATATGTTTGTCATCCAAACAAAATTATCTCCACCACATCCATTCACACATCTTAGAGGTTTTTTCCTCTTCATAATACCAATACTATTTGGATTAGTTACTATTCAAATGATGGATTTCCAATGAAGTGGGTAAGAGAGAATATGAGGCCATAAAAGACATAATTTACGCAATGGTCTTTTTAAGGAATATTTTATATTTTATTTTCTATTTATCCTCCATATACATGGGTTTTAATGTTTTTAAGAGACGTATGTGGTAATGGGTGATAATGTCCATTTTTATGGTATTTTTTTTCAAATCCTATAAAAGGAATATGTTCAAATTTTTGTGTATGGTTTATTTTCATCCCACAAAAATTGACCAAAAAAGGAGTTCTAATATATATAAATTGAAAACAAATTTCCCACATTTGTATTACTTCTTATTTATTATGATTAATAAAGATATTTTTATGGTTTTACAATGTAAATTTATTTCTATTGTATTTGGAAATTTTACATTGTAAATATTTTTCAAAAGAAAAGGAAAATTTCACTACAATTTCATGCCAATATATAGTTTTCATTTGTTATAATGTTGAAATAGTTATAAGGGGTTTAATATAAAAATTCAAAGATTAAATATTTTTTATTTATTATAAAATAATTTTGTATTATAGAAGATAATTTTTTAACAAGATATAACTCGTTATACGAGTGATACTAATATAGAAATAAAATGAAATTAATAATGATTTAGTCATCGAAGCTGAAAATGATGGTGATAAATAGGCTATTTACTCATATAGAACTAATTGAGATTTAGTTATATTTACATGTGTTAAAAAAGAGTAATCATTGTTTATGAATATGAATCTCTAATATATCATTTTTATAGATACTAATTTTTTTTTATGTAAATATGTTTGTTTCATGATGTATAGAATGATTCAATACAAATGATTTTTTTAATGGGATTTTTCATGATTTTCCGCATTCCTCAGGATGCCTTCATGGGAATTTCTATAAATGTTAATGGTTTTAAAATGCATAAAATTAAAATAAGGAATATTTTCTCTTTTTGAGATGTTATATTTATGAGAAAAAATTTTATTTTGAATAATGTAAATGTATTCATGGATTTTTATTTTTGGACTATAATAATGGGATTAATTTATTTTTATCACATATTTTAATAATTTTTATTAACAAATTCTTTGAAACCTTTTTCAGAGTTTCTATGTATTAGTAAATATTTTAGTATAGCTATGATTTATACCTTTTGTTCTATCATAAATGAATAAAAAAGAGGACTGAATGATCTTGTGTCTAAATAGAAGTTTTTAATTTTATTGTAAAATAATTACAATTTAAATTCATTCACATTATTATATAAATTTTTAACAAATTATATTAAAAAAAACAATGTAATTGAAAATCTAAAAAATTGAGTCAATTATTATAAATTTGGTACTTATGGGAAATTTATGTTATGGGGAATTATATATTGTATCCAAAAAAAGAACCAAAAACCACTAATTGGTGATTCTGAGGAAAATTATCAAGAATAAATAAGTATATATATAATTTTGTTTAGCATCATGAGATTAAATATTATTGATTTTAAATAGTTCTAAAACCATGTATATAAAGATATTCAGTATCCTAGTAATTTAAATGTCATGGGAATATTTTTTAGTATACTAGGATTGTTAATATTGTGTTTCCTGATACATAAATAATTCATTATAATAAGAGTAAAAATTATTCAACTTTTCTAATAAAATAGAAGAATTCAACTAATAAATCTAGAGGCAATCCAACCAAATGCTCAGATTGTGTGTGAGGGAAATATAAATTAATGTTTGGTATGATTAGAAACGTGTTATATATGAGGTAATCTCATTCATTTGTCTCATGAATTCAATGAAATGTGTTCTAATTAGAAAAAATGTGAAAATTGATAATGGTACAATAGTGTTTTTTTAATTTATAAGGCTCCATATGCTAATTTAATCCTACTAATAGTTTCTCGTGGTGTGAATTTTCATGAAAAACAATTAGGGTTTTGGTAAATAGTATTTCTAATACAGTGGTAAATTTTGGATGATAAAATAATGTGGTGTTAGGTATGTTACTTATTTATTCAAATTATAATTTTTTTTGTTATTTGGGATAAACACATTATTTTATATTTGAGAAAATAATTTTGAAATAGAAATATCATCTTAGTAAATAATGTTAAATCCATTAATAAAAAAGGAATGAGGGTGTTATAAATGAAATTCTAATTTATTGATATCTTTATATTATCATATATGAAATGGTTTTTAAGGGACCCCTTTCATTCGTTCCCATTGTTGTGTTTCATGTTATTCTTGGTATTGATTGTCTTTTAGTTTTTCAGTATATTATATATTTTATTATTAATGAATTCATATTCAATATTAATAGGTATTATAATTTTAATATAGTAATGTCTTCCTAACTATGATAAAAAAACTAAAATTTGAAAAACTCATTACATATGAGAGTGAAATTTATCTTAAAAGTGTTATTAAAAATAATGAAACTAATCAATTTTTTGATATGCCAAATCTGTAAGAATAAAAAAAATATATTTCCTATTTATTTTCTTGGTGTTATTCCTACTCAAGAGGATGGATTAATTATTTAATTTAGTGCATTAAAATAACAATTTTCAAAACCCACTTATCATATGGATACAATTGTATCATTATAATTAGAAAAAAGTTATTTTTGTGTCTTGATAATGGTATCATCCACCCAAAAAATTTTCATTTATGGTGATTATAATTTTTTATTAAACATTATGAACAATTACATTATAATTTTCATTTGTTATGGAGAAATAAAAAATCACTTTTAAGAAAAATATATATTTCCTAATGTTGATAATTGGATTGATCAGCTCTATAGAGTTTAGTATGTTTTGAAGGTTGATATCAAATATAGTTAACATCAGCTAATAGTGACGAGGGAGTACATTATAAGGATAGAGTATAGTACTTTTTATAGTCATTAAAAGACTTTAGTTATGCCATTTAGGTTAACAAATTCACTTGATTTTTTATGGATTTTATAAATATTGTTTTTCATATTTATTTGAATAAATTTTCCATGGTTCTTATTGGAAAATTTTGGAGTATTTTAATTTTATGAGGAATATGAGAATCACAAATGGTTGTTTTGTTTTAATTTTATGAAAAATAGTGTTTAGAAAATTTAAAAAATGGTAATTTTCACTATAAGATATTTATATTTTTCATAATGTTATTTGTAAATTTGGAATAACAGTTTATGGTACTAAAACAAATGTTATAGAATAATGGGACAAAACCATATAAGTTACTAAAAAGAAAATATTTATTGGATTAGTGGGTTATTACTTATGTTTAGTTGAGGCATTTTATCATTTATCTATCAAAATAACCACGTTAACACAAAAATAATTTAAATTCACAAATAAATAAATAAAAAAATTATTTAAAGAATTGTTGAGACCTCTGGAAGATTGCTGATTTCAGGTCTATGTTTGATGTTTTAATAATCACAAATCATCACATACCATTAATGCTTAATCTGGTTTTATTTCTCATAAACTTAATTACAATCTGTAAATGAATCTGTTATCATGTTTTTCTCTATGCTTACTGACTTACAGACAGCTACCGATACAAACATAGAGCTACCGGTGTAAGTATAAATAGCTACCGATGGAATAAGAGTCACCGACTCATGAAGCTACCGACACATGGAGCTACCGACGCATGGAGCTACCGATAAACAAAGTCACCGATACAAGCATATACCAACCGATCCATCAAACTCACCGATCCATCAGACGCACCGATCCATCAGACACACCGATACATCAGACGCACCGATCCATCAGACTCACCGATCCATCAGACGCACCGATACATCAGACGCACCGATCCATCAGACGCACCGATCCATCAGACGCACCGATACATCAGACTCACCGATCCATCAGACTCACCGATCCATCAGACGCACCGATACATCAGACTCACCGATCCATCAGACTCACCGATCCATCAGATGCACCGATACATCAGACTCACCGATCCATCAGACTCACCGATCCATCAGACGCACCGATCCATCAGACTCACCGATCCATCAGACTCACCGATCCAAGGACCCACCGATGCAAATGAGTCACCGATCCAAGGACTCACCGATTCAAATGAGTCACCGATGCTGATCAAAATGACTCACCGATCAGATGACAGACCGATGCTGATCAAAATGACTCACCGATCAGATGACAGACCGATGCTGATCTATCTGAGTCAGCGATCAATACTCTAATGCTGATGACCTACCGATCACTTGAACAGACATAAACAACTGTTTGAAATTCTTTATCTTTATCTTTATTTATTATAACCAACGGTCATATTAGTTATATTTTAATACCCTGACAATTAATTAATAAAGGTTGTCGGATGTCAGGAAACCGTACCTCGTACCTGCGGAAAGGAAACCTTTTCTGTCCTACGGAGCACGTGACATAAATACAAGAAGACTCTGCTGAAGAGAACAGTGACAACACACACAGAGACAAGGAAGACATACGACATACTCAAGAAGAGCTCTGTGCATACAAGAAGAACCAATCAGAACAGAACCTCATATACAATCAAGCCTACTCAAGAAGATTTATGTGCATACAAAAGAATATCGAAGAGCTTCATCGACTACATCTCACTGCCTGTGAACCTGAAGCATACGACACTCTGCTTCTCAAACAAAATTGAGAAGAGGACTCAGAATCACTTCTGATCAATTCCAAAACGAGTCCAGTGCTATACTAAAATCACTAGAGCCATTTCTAAACTTTACATCTCTGCTCTGTGATTTATTTATTCTACATTTTGAGCAGTGTGTGTTATCTGCTGTACTGAACACACACACTGACTCCTGTACTTTCACTGGAGGATCTGTAAATCCTCAGCAAACCTTTTACACTTCATTTCCCACTGTGGATAGTGGTAGAGGTCTTGTGACCTGGACAACTGGCTGCTGTTGTTTGTTTTCCCACGTAGAACAGTGGTAGAGGTCTTGTGACCTGGACAGTGTGCTCACTGTTGTTAACCCCGATCCAGGGTGTGGATCATTTTTATATAAACTTTTGAGAGGACTAAGTCTCAGCTTGAGACTGAACCTCTTGGTTAATTCTCTGTGTTTATAGCTACATACTTTATCCATACTATACATATTTATTTCATATTCCGCTGCTATTACTTTGAAATATAATTTATTTTCAAAGCTACTTTGATAGTTAAACTCGCAAGTTTTTATATTTATTATAGACCAGTAAGTTAGTTTCAAAGGTTAATTTAATCATAAGATTAAGTTAATTGAGAACTAATCAATCTTCGAGAAACTAATTGAACCTTTATAATCTGTATAAATTCACTACAGTTTAATCTATTTTTGAAATAGGGGGATTTTTAATCCACATTGTTTTTAACAGAAAATTTTAATTGGTACTCAATTCACCCCCCTCTTGAGTAAACCACTCCGACCAACACTTGGTATCAGAGGTGGTTAATATTTTCTAACCGTACTCTGTTTTCAACTGTGATTTTAGTTGTATTTTAAAGTTCTTAAAATTTCTGTTATTTCTAAATTTTTATCTCTTTAAAATTCTTTTTGTAATATCATGGATAATAGACTTGAGGGTGCTGCTACTAACCGGCCACCTTCCTTCAATGGAACTAATTATGCTCAGTGGAAACTGAAAATGAAAATTCATCTAGAAAGCATAGGTTTTGATATTTGGACTGCTATTGAATCAGAATTCAAAATTCCCACTACTGATAGATCTACTTGGGATGAACCTACAAAGACTGCTTACAATAACAATTGTAAAGCTATGAATGCTATGTACTGTGCTCTAGGAGATGAAGAATTTAATAGAATTTCTGCATGTAAAACTGCATATGAAATTTGGGATACCTTAGCTGTTTCTCATGAAGGAACAACTAATGTTAAGGAGATGAGATTGAATACCTATACTATTAAGTATGATAATTTTAAGATGAAGCCTCATGAACCCATTTCTGATATGTATCTCAGGCTCAATGAAATTGTCAACATAATGACTTCTCTGGGAAAGGATGTTCCAGCAAAGGAGCAAATCATGAGAATTTTGAGATGTCTACCTGAAAGATGGAGAGGAACCTCTGTCTCCATTAGAGAATCCTGTGACATTGGAACACTACCTTTCAAGGAATTAATTGGTAAGCTGATGATGTATGAAGAAGAGCTTAAAGTAAATAAAGAAGAAGAAAATGAACCTCCAAGAAAGTTTGTCGCTTTTAAATCTTCAACTTCAAAGAATAAGGACAAAGAAAAGCTTCAAGCTGTAGTTGAAAGTTCAAGCTGTGAAGACAGTGAAAGTGATTCTGACAGTGATGCTGAGATGGCTCACATTGCTAGAAGATTTAAGAAATTTTATAGGAAAAAGAAGTTCTTCAGAAAAACAAATTATAAGGGTAAGTATGATCCCCAAGGTAAATGGAAAAAGGATTGGAAGAAGAATGACAAATCAGATGATGTTTTCTACTATGAGTGCAAGAGAAAAGGACACATTAAAGCCGACTGTCCAAAGCTGAAATACAGAAAGATGTATGAATACAAGGATAAGTACAAGAAAGCCATGAAGGCTACTTGGAGTGCTTCAGAAGACAGCACAAGTGAAGCTGAATCTTCAGACTCTGAAAGGAATCGAGCCAACATGTGTTTTATGACAAACACTTCTGAGGTAACATCAGAAACTCCTGCTTCAAATTCATATTATTCTGGAGATGATTCTGAAGGTGATAACATGTCTAAATCTGAACTGTTTGAATATTGTGATATGCTTGAAGAAACCTATAATGAGCTTAAGGATAAATATAAAGGTTTAAAGAAACAGTATGCTTTAAGTGTTAAGCATAAATCTGATCTTGATATAGAAAAGGAAAAGAATGCTCAGTTGCTTAAAGAGAATACTGAACTAAAACTATCTAATGAGCAACTCAAGAAAGACTTAGAGAAGTTCACCAATGAAAAAAATACACTAACACAGATGCTAGGAAAGCAAATAGCACCTAAATATACTACTGGTATAGGATACCAACCTGGACAAAGGAAAATTGCCAAAACTAGATTCATTCCTAAAACTGGACAGAAGATAATTAATTCTGGAACTTCATATGCCTCAACCAGTTATATTCATAGTTATGGATCTAATAAGGTTTATATTTCAAAGAATGTTAATTCTGCAAATTATTTGAGACCCATTAGACAAATATGAGTACCTAAAGTATTATTGGCTAACCTGTCTGGACCCAAGAAGATCTGGGTACCAAAATCATCTTCCATCTAAATCTGTTTTGTAGGAGACCTGCTTGAAGAGCTGTCAAAAGAAGATATGGTACTTAGACAGTGGATGTTCAAGACATATGTCAGGAGACTTTTCATGTTTCAAGAGCTTAGTAAAAGTTTATGGAGGCTTTGTCACTTTTGGTGATAACTCAAAAGGAAAAATCATCGGCCAAGGCCAGATTGGTAACACTGATTCAATCTTGGTTTCTGAAGTTTTATTTGTCGATGGACTTAAATATAACTTGTTAAGCATTTCTCAATTGTGTGATGATGGTTTTTATGTGAAATTTAAAAATGATTCTTGCAATGTTTTTAACTCTAAAAATGTTTTAGTATTTTCTGCTTTAAGAAATGAAAATGTTTATGCTGTTGATTTAGATTCTTTAGCTAAACAGAACATTCCTTGTTTAAATGATTTTCATAAAGAGTCTTGGCTTTGGCACAGAAGATTAGGACACTGCAATGTACACTCACTTAGAAAACTCTCTAGGAAGAACTTATTTAGAGACTTACCCAAACTTGAATTTCCAGCAGACAAAGTTTGTAATCCCCATCAAAAAGGAAAGCAACATAAAGTTTCTTTTAAATCAAAGAAAGAAGTCTCAACTTCTCAACCTCTCGAGTTGGTTCACATGGATTTATTTGGACCTTCTAGAGTTTCTAGTTTAAATGGGAAGCACTATGTCTATGTTCTTGTAGATGACTTTTCTAGATATACTTGGGTATATTTTCTAGCTCACAAAAGTGAAGCCTGTTCTTACTTTGTTAAATACTCTAAGTCTGTAGAAAATCTTAGTGGACTCAAGATTAAGACCCTAAGAAGTGATCATGGTCGTGAGTTTGAAAATCATGAGTTTGATTCTTACTGCTCACACAATGGCTATAGTCACAATTTCTCTGCCCCTAGGACACCCCAACAAAATGGTGTAGTAGAGAGAAGGAATAGAACCCTGCAAGAAATTGCTAGAACCATGCTCAATGAATATGAACTGCCTATTTACTTTTGGGCTGATGCTGTTAATACAACTTGCTATGTCATTAATAGAGTTTTGATCAGACCAATTCTTAAGAGGACCCCTTATGAGTTGTGGAACCATAGGAAACCTAAGGTTAACTACTTCAAAGTTTTTGGCTGCAAAGTCTTCATTCTCAATACTAGAGACAATCTTGACAAATTTGCATCCAAGAGTGATGAAGGAATTTTCCTAGGTTACTCTATCTCTAGTAAAGCCTATAGAGTTTTCAATAAAAGAACCAAATGTGTGGAAGAATCCGTTCACATCAAATTTGATGAAACTGATCCACATGAACCTAAAATCTCTCTTGAAGATGATCTCTCTGGTTTGAATCTCAATGATAAATACAATGGACCTATAGTTAAAACATCCAGCTCCGGAAATTCTCCAGAACCTGCTTCTGTTGAACCTCAATCTGTAGATGAATCTGAAATCTCTAGCCCTATCTTTTCAAGACCATCTAGGACTCTAAAGAACCATCCTTTAGATGCTGTTGTAGGAAATCTAGATAGAGGAACACAGACTAGAGCTTCTCTAAGAAATCAGGTTGAACATCAAGCCTTTCTTTCACAGTCAGAACCTAAAAATATCAATGATGATATCAATGATGAGTTTTGGGTAATGGCTATGCAAGAAGAACTAAATCAATTTGAAAGAAACAATGTCTGGAAATTAGTAGAAAGATCTAAAGACACTTTGACCATAGGCACAAAATGGGTATTTAGAAACAAAGTTGATGAATCAGGAAACATCATTAGAAATAAAGCTAGGCTAGTTGCACAAGGATACAATCAAGAAGAAGGAATTGACTATGAGGAAACCTTTGCACCTGTAGCTAGATTAGAGGCTATTAGGATCTTACTTGCCTATGCATCACATCTGAATTTCAAGCTATATCAAATGGATGTCAAAAGTGCTTTTCTAAATGGTTTTATTGTTGAAGATGTTTTTGTAGGACAACCACCTGGTTTTTTAAATCCTCATTTTCCAAATCATGTTTTTGAAATTTCTAAAGCTTTATATGGTTTAAAACAAGCTCCAAGAGCTTGGTATGAAAGGCTTTCAAACTTTCTTATCTCAAAAGGATTTACAAAAGGAGTATCTAATCCCACTCTTTTTATAAAAAGGATTTCAAAAGATGTACTAATAGTACAAATCTATGTTGATGATATTATTTTTGGATCTTCTAAAAATTCCTTATGTACTGATTTTTCAAAGGTTATGCAAAATGAATTTGAAACGAGCTTAATGGGAGAGCTTAAGTATTTTCTTGGTTTTCAAATTCTTCAAACTAAAGATGGAATTATTTTAAATCAAAGTAAATATACAAAAGATCTTTTAAAACGTTTTGGATTGGATATTATTAAGGAAAGTGATACACCTATGAGTACTACCTATAAATTGGATACAGATGAAGCTGGGAAACCAGTGGATCAAACCAATTACAGAGGTATGATTGGGAGCTTACTTTATCTTACCGCTAGTCGAACAGACATTATGTTTAGTGTATGTATGTGTGCTAGATTTCAAGCTAATCCTAAAGAATCACACTTACTAGCTGTTAAAAGGATTTTTAAGTATCTTAAGTATACTATAAATTTGGGTTTGTTTTATCCAAAAGGACAATCATTTAACCTAACTAGCTATTCAGATGCTGACTTTGCTGGATGTAAGCTAGATAGGAAGAGCACATCAGGAACATGTCATTTGCTTGGAAAATCCCTAGTATCATGGTGTAGTAAGAAACAGAACTTAGTTGCATTGTCTACTGCCGAAGTAGAATACATAGCTGCTGGTAGTTGCTGTGCACAAATTCTATGGATGAAACACACTCTATTGGATTATGGATTTGATCTTAAACATGTTTCAATTAACTGTGACAATACTAGTGAAATAAATATATCTAAGAACCCTGTGTCTCACTCTAGAACTAAGCACATTGTTGTCAGACATCACTTTCTAAGAGATCATTATCAAAAAGGTGATGTTTCTTTGAAATTTATTAGCTCTGAACATCAATTAGCTGATATCTTCACAAAGACTTTATGCTCTGAAAGAATGAAATTTATTAAACAAGAGTTGTGTATGATCGATCTGTGAAACTGTTCTGTGAAACTGATCTGTGAAACCGATCTGTGAAACCGATCTGTGAAACCGATCTGTGAAACCGATCTGTCACACTGTTCAGTCAAACCGATCTATTTTCAATTACTTTTTATTAATTAGTAAATTACTTTTTATGGAAACCCTAAATTATAAAATAAATGATACGTGGCTATTTATCTTCCCTAAATCTTTGACCTTTCATTTCCCGCCGAACCTTTCAACCTCTCTTCCCCTCTACTTCGAACCTTTGAACTCCTGCCTTCGCAAAATCCTCGAATGGCTAAGCAAAAGAGACCGAGCAAAGGACCGGATAGCCCTGTACCTTCAAAGCGTGCTCGAGGCGAGTCGAGTAGTACCTCTCAACTATCAGTAAATCCGAACCTGGAAACTCAGATTGTTGCTGTAGAAAAAGAAGTAAACTCTGCCTGGATTTTGTCAAGTAAGTCACTGTTGCTGCAAGTTCTTGAATCGCAAGGATGGATAGACTGGTTTTCTGACAACACTCTAATAGACTACCTGAAGCTGGTACATGAGTTCTATATGAATCTGGAAATCACTTTAGATGGTGTGGAGGCTGTCAGGATGTCGTCTGTGGTAAAAGAAAAGAAAATACCCTTCTCATCTAAGCAGTGGGCTGAGTGCCTGAACGTACCTCATGAAGGTCGGTATGAGGATTATGCTAGGAATATTCCTCCAACATCTGATTAATTCTCCTATGAATTAGCTCTGGAGATTCTGACAGGAAACAGAGAGTCACGAAGAATCACAGCTTAAGAATTAGATGGTGAGTGCAGACTTCTTTTCAAGTTTATTCAGCACCAACTTTGCCCTAGGAGAGGAGATTTTGCTGCTGTAAAGTACCAGGATGTTTTCCTGTTGTTTCTTCTGAAAACACATGAGAAGATCAATTTGTGTAGATATGTGATGGTACACATAGATGGAATGATAAAACCGTCCAAGAAAGACACTGCCTTGTTTTATTCAAAGATGATATCTACCATGCTCAAGAATCTAGATTGTATTGATGAAGATGATGAAGTTAATGAAACAGATCATACCTTCTGTCTTAACAAAGAGATCTGCAAGAGGATGAAAATAAATTGGAATCCATGGAAGAAGTGCTGGGTTGCAGATGAAGATAAATTGTATGAAGCCTACAATCCCATAGATCATGGCAAGAGGCGAAAGGATTTGAGAGACCCTGGCTTGAAACCAAATGAGGAATCGGTTTATTCTGATGATGATGAGAAAGAAGAAGGAAAGGATGAGGCGACCGAAACCCAAGAGCAAGAAGAAGCTGCGACTGAGGAAGGAAGTATGTCATCTCCTGATGATAATAGTGATCCTGACACTGCCAGTCCCAAGAAGAGAATAGAATTTGGACCTGCTAGTCCACCCTTAACCCTACCAGAGTCAGAACCTATTCTTGGTGATGAAGAAGATTCTGATACTGAAGAATATCACAGTGAAGCCTCTGAGGAGAGTCATAATGAGCAAGGTGATGCTGATGATAATCATGATGGTGATGATGATGCTGATGATGATGTTGAAGCTGCTATTGATGGTGTTAACAGACCGGTGGATGGTCTTGCTGTAGATCAAGTAGAACAACCTCAGTCAGTACAAGAAATTCATATCAGTGGAAAGGCTGACTCACCAAAAATCAGTGGAACAACAAGCTATGAAAAACCAAAATACACCCTGTGTGCTGCTGTTTGGGATGACTACCCTGGTTATGCTGTGTTGGGCTTAGAATATTCTAAAGACGAAGAAGAAATGCCAGAATCTGCTGCAGTTGTGAAGATGAACCTCCCACAAGAAGCAAGGTCTGTTCCTACTGTTGATCCTACCAATAATAATTTACCTGGTTCAGGAATCTCTCACGCTGATCTTGATAAGTTTATGTTTGAATTGCTAACTGCTGTGAGAACCATAGTTAGAGAAGAAGTTTCAAATGCTCTTACTCCAGTGTCTCTACAAGTTTCTGAAAATTCATTGGAAGCCTTCTCACAGAGAGTATCTAATGATCTGAAGCCAGACCTAGCCAATACTGGTGAACTTATTGGCAGGCAAATAACCTTTTTTGAATCAGACTATGAAGGATCTTCACACCGGCCTGGTATCTCTATCAAGCGAATTCCGATCAACCATCTCTGGTATGATGGAAGTTTTGAGAAATTTGATTGAACATCTCAACAAGTCTGACCTAAGGAAGTTGAAAGCTGAGTTAACTCACATAGTTAGCCAAGCCAGTACAGTCAAGGTCACCAAGATCACTACCCGTGAGATAGAAGCTCTAAGAGAAGTTGTGCATGATGAGTTAGCTGCTGTTAGACAAATTCTTGGCTTAGAATCTTTGAGGAAGATGAAAGAGCTCTGTGATAACAGTCATAAGATGGCATTGGTATATTCAGCAGATGCTAAGAAAGCTCTGCAAGAGATCAAAGAGAAAGTTGATAATTACTTTTCTAAGATTTATACAAAACACGAGATGACTGCGAGCTTCAAGGTATTGGCAGAGAATCTGAAATTACCTCCAGTCACTCAAGCTCTCTCTCAGTTAAGACCAGTTCCTCAGCAAGCTTCTCAATCAGCTCCTGTTTCTCAACAACAACACTCTGTGGTACCTGCTCCTACACCTGCCCGAGTTGTCCTACCACCACTTCAGATTCGCCAAGACCAGCCTGTCTCCAAGCCTTAAAACTTACCCACTATTGATCCCCAAGACAAAGGCAAAGCCCCTTTGTATCCCACCAAATAGTTGTGTATTGTTTTTGATGGGGTGAACAATGTGCTACTTGTAATAATCTGTACTTTTTCAATTTTTTTTTATTTTTTTCTCTATACTCTTTGCAACCTGCTTCTCCTTTCCCTTATCTATTTTCCCTCCTTTTTGATTATCCCAAAGGGGGAGAAAGATATATATAATGGGAGAAAGATATATATAATGGGAGAAAGATATATATAATGGGAGAAAGATATATATAATGGGAGAAAGATATATATAATGGGAGAAAGATATATATAATGGGGAAATATATATCTAAGGGGGAGAACGATCTATATATATATGAGAGATGTGAATATCTAAGAGGGAGATCAATATCTCAAGGGGAGAAATCTATACTGTATATATGGGAATGTTAAATTAAGAGGGAGATTTATATCTCTTTACTTTTATTCTCATTATGTTTTTATTATTGATTGATGATTTTTTTATATATATATGAAGATTTGTGATTATCAAAAAGGGGGAGATTGTTGAGCCCTCTGGAAGATTGCTGATTTCATGTCTATGTTTGATGTTTTAATAATCACAAATCATCACATACCATTAATGCTTAATCTGGTTTGATTTCTCATAAACTTAATTACAATCTGTAAATGAATCTGTTATCATGTTTTTGTCTATGCTTACTGACTTACAGACAGCTACCGATACAAACATAGAGCTACCGGTGTAAGTACAAATAGCTACCGATGGAATAAGAGTCACCGACGCATGAAGCTACCGACGCATGGAGCTACCGACGCATGGAGCTACCGATAAAAAAATTCACCGATACAAGCATATACCAACCGATCCATCAAACTCACCAATCCATCAGACGCACCGATCCATCAGACGCACCGATACATCAGACGCACCAATCCATCAGACTCACCGATCCATCAGACGCACCGATACATCAGACACACCGATCCATCAGACGCACCAATCCATCAGACGCACCGATACATCAGACTCACCGATCCATCAGACTCACCGATCCATCAGACGCACCGATACATCAGACTCACCGATCCATCAGACTCACCGATCCATCGATACATCAGACTCACCGATCCATCAGACTCACCGATCCATCAGACGCACCGATCCATCAGACTCACCGATCCATCAGACTCACCGATCCAAGGACCCACCGATGCAAATGAGTCACCGATCCAAGGACTCACCGATGCAAATGAGTCACCGATGCTGATCAAAATGACTCACCGATCAGATGACAGACCGATGCTGATCAAAATGACTCACCGATCAGATGACAGACCGATGCTGATCTATCTGAGTCACCGATCATTACTCTAATGCTGATGACCTACCGATCACTTGAACAGACATAAACAACTGTTTGAAATTATTTATCTTTATCTTTATTTATTCTAACCAACGGTCATATTAGTTATATTTTAATACCCTGACAATTAATTAATAAAGGTTGTCGGATGTCAGGAAACCGTACCTCGTACCTGCGGAAAGGAAACCTTTTCTGTCCTACGGAGCACTTGACATAAATACAAGAAGACTCTGCTGAAGAGAACAGTGACAACACACACAGAGACAAGGAAGATATACGACATACTCAAGAAGAGCTCTGTTCATACAAGAAGAAACAATCAGAACAGAACCTCATATACAATCAAGCCTACTCAAGAAGAGTTCTGTGCATACAAAAGAATATCGAAGAGATTCATCGACTACATCTCACTGCCTGTGAACCTGAAGCATACGACACTCTGCTTCTCAAACAAAATCGAGAAGAGGACTCAGAATCACTTCTGATCAATTCCAAAACGAGTCCAGTGCTACACTGAAATCACTAGAGCCATTTCTAAACTTTACATCTCTGCTCTGTGATTTATTTATTCTACATTTTGAGCAGTGTGTGTTATCTGCTGTACTGAACACACACACTGACTCCTGTACTTTCACTGGAGGATCTGTAAATCCTCAGCAAACCTTTTACACTTCATTTCCCACTGTGGATAGTTGTAGAGGTCTTGTGACCTGGACAACTGGCTGCTGTTGTTTGTTTTCCCACATAGAACAGTGGTAGAGGTCTTGTGACCTGGACAGTGTGTTCACTGTTGTTAACCCTGATCCAGGGTGTGGATCATTTTTATATAAACTTTTGAGAGGACTAAGTCTCGGCTTGAGACTGAACCTCTTGGTTAATTCTCTGTGTTTATAGCTACATACTTTATCCATACTATACATATTTATTTCATATTCCGCTGCTATTACTTTGAAATATAATTTATTTTCAAAGCTACTTTGATAGTTAAACTCGCAAGTGTTTATATTTATTATAGACCAGTAAGTTAGTTTCAAAGGTTAATTTAATCATAAGATTAAGTTAACTGAGAACTAATCAATCTTTGAGAAACTAATTGAACCTTTATAATCTGTATAAATTCACTACAGTTTAATCTGTTTTTGAAATAGGGGGATTTTTAATCCACATTGTTTTTAACAGAAAATTTTAATTGGTACTCAATTCACCCCCCTCTTGAGTAAACCACTCCGACCAACAAGAATTTTAATGATGAATATTCAATTCATTAGAGTTATCTATTACAATTATAATTGATGAATTTTTTATTTACTAGTATGAATATATTAAAGGGCTTGGTTGTGGATTAATGCAATATAATTATTTAATTTTATATATTTTAAAGTTATTATGATTGGAAGGACTTTTTAGAAGGTAATGATGACTCATGTCATTGAAAACTATGATGCCTTTAACAAACCATTAGCATTCTGAAAAAAATTATAAAATGGAGAGGTTTACTCTTCCAAAGTGGGTAAAGCCATAGGGACAAGATGACCTGCTTAATAACATTTCATGTGTATGGTGGTTCTGTAATTGGATGTGTGTTTCGCTTGGACATTGATATTATCATTTTTATTTTTATTTTGAGGATCTGAAGTAGTGTTCCTGGCATAATGTTGCTATATATTTACATAATGTTTTATTGTTCCATAATGGTCAATTAATTTTTACCAATCTAACATGACAATGCCATTTTATTAGGTCTAGATTCATTTTCTAATCATAATTTGTCATTATGGAATCTGAAAATTATTTCTAAATTAATAATTCCATTATTGTTTCGATTCATCTTGATAGGGAGATATAAAATTCTACATTTGGGATCATTGTAATGGTTTTTGTAGTGGTTAACCATAGAACGAGTTTTTTTTGACAAGGTTGATATTTCTACTCCAGATTATAAGATTAACGTACGCGTTTCCTTTGAATGCTCCTATATCTCCATGAAGAGTTCAAATCAATTTGGAATCTAAAATAAGATTGTCTTAAGATGATTATTTATGGGATATATGGAATAAAGGTTTCTTTGAAATATGTTTAAATCAATTCATCATCTGTGAAAGGGAAATCCACTCTTCACTCCATGGTTTCCCATGACAGGGAGGCACATAGAGATTCTTTACGATTGGATTTATGTAAATATATGATTTTAAGAGGTATGAATGTTGGTTCATAAAAGGATAATCATCTTGGTAGGACACATCTTGTTAATTAATGTACTAGTGGTGGCATCGTTTATGATTTTGTGTTCTAGCATACATGTTGGGGGGTTCTGGCCATGAAAAAGATGGCGTGGGGTGGGAATTGAGTTGAATCAAGTTGAAATTGTTATTAGGGATCTTGTTAGAGATGGAAAAAAGAAACGAATTTGTTTTAATGGATGGAAAATTGATTCAAAATGGTGGTATATTTAAACCTTATCATCTACTTCATTGAACTAATATAATTTTCATGTAATTAATTAGTTATTACAAGAAGCGCACATGTGAGGTTGGGGTTATCTGATGATGAATAAGTTGGAATTGATTCAGGGTAATATTTATCACTAACTAAGGTGAATATTTGTATTTAGATACCACATGATGAAGTCTCTTTAGGGAATTCTCCATAAGAAGATGGTTTAGAGAAATATTACATTTATAAGAGTGTAGAATATATTAAGTAGATTCAAAATTCCTTCAGTTCGTTAAAAATATATGAGAAATTGGATAATGATTCAGACTAAATACGTTATAAGAGAATAATGTAGTTTAGATCCACACCACCCATCTTTGATTTATAGTCATCTATGATCCAGTTTCATTTTATGATGAAATTTTATGTGGAATTTTCAAAATTATTATCAGTGAAAGTGTTTCTCCATTTCCTCCAAAAAGAATATCGTGAAAAGATTATACAATTTTTACCAAGAATATGACTACTGGGTCATATTTCAAGGATTCAAAGATCCATCTCACTCTGAGATAGGAAAGTTCAAAGGATTGGATTTTTGATATCTTCAATCTTATAAATTCACATTCAAACTGGGAAACTACTGATGGTGATGATGATTCTGAATATGAATATAGAATTGATCCTGATTTTCTTGATATAATGTTTTCTTTTCTAGATGATGGATTTTATTTTTATATAACCCCATTTATTTTCTTGCTTATTTTTTTTCTTTTTTCTATCACCTTTAATTAATGATAAGGAGTTATGATTTCTGGATTTATCTTTTTCATATTGAATGATGCTCATTTCTCTCTAATTTCCATTTTTCATGGTTGTACTAAGATATAAAGAGACCAATGAGGATATTATTTCTGGGAATGTATGAATAATTTTATTTTTTATTTTTCCATAAAATGTTTGAATTACAAATAAGTTACATATTATTGACCACTATTAAAGGGAATGTTGGAAAATTTTCAATTTCACCAATGGGAATTAGTCAGTGTATCTATATAATTTTTGTGGGACTAAAGAATTCATATCAAAGTGATAATTATATTTGGGTTATTATTTATTGATTGACTAGATATTATAATTTTACTCTATTCGAGAAATTATATATTTGGATAAATTTTTAGATACTAACTTAATGCCCAAGTTAGATTATTTGGAGTTTCTCTCTCCATTATATCTGATCATGATCATAGTTTTAACTAATATTTTGGGGATATTATTTAAAATAATTTGTGTACTCAATTTATTTTCATCACATACATGAATCCTTAATACGATGGAAAAATTAAGATAATGATTTAGACATTGGAGGTTCTTCTTAGGGAATTCACTTATGGTTATCATGAATTATGGGATATGAATAAATATTTAGATTATTTTATCTATAACTTCAATTTCCAATGAAATATATAAATTTTATATTTTGAATAATTATATGGATATTAGCATCGAACATCATCTTTTTATGTCAAATTCTATTATTACAATCTATTGGTAGCATAACTCGATGGAGAAACGGTATAGAAATTAAGAATTAATCAAATATACATGAGGAATGATTATACGACCTTGAAGAGTTACAAAAATATACAGAGGAGTGATCTCTCATATACTGTATGATATCATGTTTTTATAATATATCTCTATAAAAAATGTTTATGAATTTTTGATGAATGTAAAATTTATGTCATCAATTTATTAGTCTATATTTTATTCTATAAACTGGTTTCTCTATTTATTTCAATGTATCTTTCACTCTATTCTTATCTTATGTATGTGTTGTGATTCATGCTTAATTTCTATCAAATCATAAACCATGTAAGAACCCAGTTCTTATTCTTGAGGATGGGTTTCTTCCTTTACTTTTTTCATAAGTTTTTTTAAGAAAATAAGGAAAATGGGGGAAAATCCCAATATTTACGGGTAAAAACCATGTACTTTTCCACCCACTGTTTACATTGGCCGTGTGGGATGAGTACAGAGGCCATGTAGGCATGTCACCGATTAAGGGTGTAAAACTGATTACACGCCGTGTACTTAGTATATAAATATCATGTAATCAGTTGGCAGGTGAACAGTAATGTGGTGGGAGTAGCGACCAGCGGTAGGATGGTACACCCTATGTACTAAGAAATACACACCGTGTAACCTAAATGGCTTATGAATAGTGAGGTAGTGGAATGTGGCTTGAAGAGGAATAGTTAAAAAATGGAAAGTACATGCTGTGTACTTGAGAGTACACATAGTGTAGTTATGTTGTTATGCTTAAAACAGGCAGTAGCATCCTCTTTCAACATATGAATCTTAGAGCTTGTTCGGAGCACAGGTAGGGGAGGTCGAATCTTTGATGAGCTCCCGATCGCACAACGAAACTTGGATTCTTCTGTCGTCAATCACGTTCGGACCACACGTGTAAGACCATCCCTATCCTTGAGTGCTTCCTTCCAATTCATTCCCAAGGGGAAGTTATTTGGGTTGGAATTTTTTTTCATTTATCCTATATCTATAAAATTCATGGTTGTTTCGGGAGGCTTCGTTCATGTATATTGATTATAGGAGACCAAGGTAGGTGGTCGGGTGTTTTTTCTAACCGTCAAGTTGTTTTTGTGTACTGTTGTGCTATGCACCCAAGGTTGGGGTGTCATATGGCTGAGGCCCTGATGGACAAAATACCTAGAATTTCAAAGGTAATTTAATGAATTTGTATAAAATACTGTTTGGGATCGCTGCCTTGATCCAGGGCCACCCCGTGGGTGCATTTCCCTTTATTTTCCATTTGTCCTGGATCCCCGATGGTATTCCATGATTATAACATGATTTAAGTTTTCTTGAGAGAAAATGTATATATAATTGCTTGCTAATGTGTTGGGCTCGTCCCAGTTACTTTCCTAGCCTGAGGACAATGATTTTCTTAGCCTGAGGGTCGTGTTTTTTTATCCTGAGGAAATATTTTCTTATGCATGTTGGTAGTAGCTTGCATGCCTAAGGGAAATATCTCATATGCCTGAGGGTAATATTTGTTATGCCTGTGGGAAATAACCTGATGTTTTCTATTCCGATTACCTGAGGGTAGGTATTTTCATATATGAGGAAATGGTTTACATTGAATATTCACTGTGGTTATTTCACATGTTATACCTGCCAAGGAAAAGCACAAGCTTGGTATTGTTTTACCTTCCACTTGTTAGATCGCAAGTTGTGGTTTTTGATGTGGCACTGTATAAGTGATTATCGACTAAGGCTGAGTCTCAAGATATTATAATTCAATGATATTGAATTGTTAAATAACGATTAAATGGAAATGGAACTGGTAGGAGTAGATGCTTTTGAGTACATCATAGTTTACTGAATTTCATTATTGCACACTACTATTGCACAAATTCACTGATAGTTGGGCACGGGCCTTTGGTGGTTGCCTACTACTATTTATTTCTCACACCCTGTTTGGGTCATGTCTTTGGCCCAAACATATTATGTTGTTGCAGGTGATTATAAGGTCAAGAGCCCATATACAGGTACTTTATTTTTGCAGTGGAGTAGGAGAGCATGGGGTCGAGCATAGGCTTGCGATGCTTCTGTGTTCCTTCTGCACTGTGTTGCTTTGTTTTTTCGTATTTATACCTTGTATTATATTGTTTGAGATTGCAGTGTATCCTATTTTGGATGCTTTTATAGACTTATAGAAATATTTCATCATCATATATACATGACGGTTGGTCATTTATTTTCCTTCTGTACTGTTGTCCATTTCATCCTGGCATTGTTTAATGATTCCGCTTTTGGTATGTTTATATTTTCTCAACAATGCTACACATTGAAAAATGATGGCATAGTTTCCCCACTATCAGACCTAGGCCCTCACTGCTAGTCATCAGCCTCTGGAATTTGAGTAAATGCACCTGATATCATTTGATGAACCGGGTTCGGGGAACCCATTGAGTGGCACCCGGATCTGGGATGTTACAAAGTGGCATCAGCGGACTTTTCTTTTTTCTGAGTTATTTTAATATTTGGAGACTTGGAAAGAGGTAGATTGTTAGGGGATTCGGTAATAAACTATTCTCAGGAGTAGCTACCCTGTGTACAGGTAAGGTCCAGATTTCCTCATGTTAAATTGTGATTTTCTATTTATGATTATTACAATTGATTTGATTTTCCCCATTGGTTGACACACATATAGTGTGCTATTTATCTTATTATACCTAAGTTCGATTTAGTTGAAACCTGACGATATGAGGTTATTATATCTCATCCATCATTTATGTACATGTTATAATCACATTCCATTCATAGTTTCCATGCCATGTAGGTGCATTATAAATTGCATGTTGTTTTGATAGATGTTGTTCTAGAAAATGCATGCTTTTGTGATAGATTCCGTGATAAAATACCTACATTTGGATAGGGTATTATTATGTAAGGTTTTGATAATGAACGCAAAACATTGTTTCTTTAGGAGTATGGGTCCTCATCAACTGGAATTGGGGGGATCATTGACTTGTTTACTTTGTTTATAACATCTATAAGATTCCATGCATTAATTTGAGGGGAGTATCGGCCCTCACATATCAGAATTTGGCACATAGGTGTTGGTTTCAGTGTTATTCTTTGGCTCTAGAGTAGTTTTTTATGATTATTTCCTAGAAAAACCCAGAATACATGCCGTTTAATTTTGATTACATTCCTTTTACTCTTCTGTTTGGGAAGAAATGAAAAAAATATAAGTACATTCCGTGTACCTTATGTACACGCCATGTAGTTTCTAATCTTGTCATAGGCCATTTTGGTAGATACACAGGATTGGGAAAACTCTATTAGGAACACGCTGTGTACTGAATGTACAGGTCGTGTTGTGTTGACCTTGTGTTCGCCGTGTAACTAAAAACACGGACGGAGGAATATTTGATAAAACACATTGTGTCACTTCTGAACATGTTGTATAGTGTAATATAGGAATTTGTCCATGTAACTAACAACATGGGTCGTTGTTATACTTTCTAGTACATGCTTTTTTCATCTGTAACACACCGTGTAGTGTGAGCTAGGTATTTGATCGTGTCTCAAACAATACAGGTCAACAAAGCATGTATAGTACACGCCGTATACAGGAGGGACATGATATGTAGTTATGAACGGTGAGAGATCATGTGGACTTTGCCCAGTGGATGGGGAAATAGGGTGGTGTACATGCCGTGTGCGGCTGTAACATTCCGTGTAGTGTTAGAAGACTAGTCGGTCGTGTCACTAACAACACAAGCAGTTGGAATCTATGCCATACACAACGTGTCTATCGGGAACATGCCGTGTAGAGTGACCTGTGTACCCAGCCGTGTAACAAACAACATGGGTCAGTGAAGATCATCTAGGACATCTCGTGTTGAACATATACACGCCATGTAGTCTCGTTCAAAAGAGAGCCATGTGGCAATGCCGTGTAGAAGGACTATGTTATGGGAAGAAAATTCAAGTAAACACCATTTTTGTGGACACCACGTCATGTGTTTTGGGTGTTACATGACCAGTTCTGTCAGAAGTAAATGCCCATATAGAAGAATTTAGGGAACATTCCATGTAGTTATTATACATCCCATGTAATATTGTTTTGTAAAACATGAATGTTTTATTTCTCCTATTCACTTCTTACACTTTTAGTTGTTATTCCTTGATGATCTTGATCTAAGGCTTGTGTTTTACCATATAGATTCTTGTTGCTGAGACAACCACGAGTTATTATCCAAGAGAGTGACAATGATTATACTCAAAATACATTAAGCCAAAGGCTACTGATGGATCCTCCAGCAGAGCCAAATGCGGTGCCAGCTGTTATAGATGACACATGCACGAATGCACAATTCCATGAAGGATTCATGCTGTTCATATAGACCTTACAGGGAGCACCGCCAATTGCCACATCTATGGAAGAGATGCCATGTATATTCTAGCAGCAGCATCCGCCTATGTTTTTAAGAGATGGAGGACCACAAGATGCAGAGTCATGATGGGGTCCTATACAGACAATTTTGGAGCATCTGAAGATGCCTCCTGGGAGGATGGTCAATCTCACTACTTAGATGTTGCGTGATTATGCCAAGATATGGTGGGATGTTACCACCCAGACTGAGCATCACCGATACATGGCATTGGAAGCTTTTCAGGCAGTATTCTATGAATTTTTCTTTCTGGAGAAGTTTAGGGAAGATAGAGCTCGAGAGTTCATCAATCTGCAGCAGGGTGCCATGTTAGTGATGGATTATTCTACCCTCTTCACTGAGCTACAACGCATTGCACCTGCTTTAGTGGGTGATGAGATGTTGAGGGATAGATGATTTTAGGATGGCCTTCAATATGACATCTGCACACTTGTGAATGTTTTTAGGTTTCCTACAATGCATGATTTGATGAACCAGGAATTGATTACTAATCAAAACCATCCGGAAGCTAGTGGTGCAGGCCATGGCTATTTGACACCCGTTTCTAGTAATATTTCTACTAACAAGAGTAAGAGGAAGATGAATTTCTCTCACAGTGGAAGTTCTAGCCAGAAGTTTTATTTCGGTGGATAGGTGATGTGTTTCCAGTGTGGTAAATAGGGGCACAAGTGACCTCAGTGTCCCCGTGACCCAGTGGAGTGCCATGATTGTGGCAAGATGGGTCATCTGCAGTATTTTTGAATGGAGTTTCTACTAGTGGATAGTGAGCAGGGTTATGTACAGACTCTGCATGTAGGAGCAGGGCCAACAGCTTCTTACCAGTCATGGAATTATAATACTTTTGGATGTTCAGGCCGAAGTGGTGGTCTTGGATGTGGTAGCCAGACACCAGGATCTCAGAGACAGCAGGGCGGGTCAGATCATGATAGTCAAGTTGTGTCATAGATTCCCGACATTAGGAAGGAATATACAGTGCAACAAACCCAACATGAGCAGGATCCTAGACCTTCCATTTTTAGAGGTACTATTCTATTTTCTTCTGTTTTATTTTGGTACTTTTCGATACATGTTCTACATATAACATTATATTTGTTCCCATTGTGGAGATCCTTGAACTCTGTGTTTCTTCTTCTTCTTCTAATATCATGATGTTAGACACTCCATTGGGGATTATAATGGAAGTTGTGCATCAGTGAATGGAGTTACCTCTAGTGGTTGGTGGGTGTCACTTTCTGGGGACCTCTATGTCTTAGAGATGGTGAGCTATGCCGTCATTCTTGAGATGGCCTGGTTGGTACCCTTTAAAACCATTGTATATTGCTATCAATTTAGGGTGAGTTTCACGTCACCATAGGTTAGAGAGTTTTTATACAAGGGTGAATGGGATGTCCAGGCAAGCAGAGCTAGACCTGAGCATCGTGGGAGAGGTAGAGTGACAACCCAGATTGTGAGTTTATATCTGGATGACTAAAAGACTTGTTAGAAGGATTTCCATCCATTGGATAATTATTTTAGGGATGTCTTCCCGGACGACTTTTTAGGTCTACCTTTGGTGCGAGAGGTGTATTTTTCTATTGGCCTTGTGCCATGAGTGGCATCATTGTCCATTACTTCTTAAAGGATGGCTACACTAGAGTTTCAAGAGCTCAAGAGACAGTTGGAAGAGTTTCTAGAAAATGGTTTCATCTGACCCAGTACTTCCCCTTGGCGTTCGACTGTCCTATTAGCCAAAAATGTAGATGGTACCCTAATATTTTGTGTATATTATCGAAATCTGAACCATTTGACAGTCAAGAACTGGTATACCTTACCATGTATTGATGATTTTTTTGATCAACTTCAAGGATCATGAGGGTTCTTGATGATTTATTTGATATCTTCATATCCTCAGTTGTGCGTTAAACCATAGAAAATACCGCTTACAGCCTTACGAAGCAGATATAGTCTATACAAGTGCATGGTCATGCCATTGGAACTCATGAATGCACCGGCTGTTTTCCTAGCACTAATGAATCGTGTATTCCACACTTATCTAGATTCGATTGTTGTAGTCTTCGTGGATGATATCTTGGTGTAATCTATCACTTGAAACAACCATCCTACCCATCTTGATATAGTTCGGAGTACACTGAGAGAGCATTAGTTATATGCTATTCTCTCAAAGTGCCACTTTTAGATGGACCAGATACACTTCATAGGTCATATCATAATTGAGGCAAGAGATACAATATACCCAGATAAATTGAGACTAGTAGTATCCTCGGAGCACCCTAAAACATGTTTGAAATCTAGAGTTTCTTGGGGATGACTGGTTACTATAGGCGCATTATACCAGACTTCTCCTTCTTAGTAGTGTCGTTGATGGGTTTGACTAAGAAAGGTGTTAAGTTTATTTGGTCAGAAGCTTGCGAGACAGCATTTCAAGAGATGGAGGGAAAGCTGACATCAGCACTAGTCCTGATACTTCCAGAGAAAGGGAAGATCTATATAGTGTACAATGATGCATCAGGTATCGGGCTGGGATTAGTGTTTATGTTGGGCAATCTAGTAGTTGTGTACAGGTCTCTGAAGTTGTGGCCACATGAGAGTAATTACCCGATGCATGATCTCGAGTTGGCTGTAGTTGTTCATGTGTTACGCTGTTGGAGACATTATCTCTTGGGAGAGCATTTTGTGGTGTTTAAGGATCACAAAAGTCTCAAATATATCTTTACACAATGTGACCTGAATGTGAGACAATGAAGGTTGGTTGAATACATTCAGTCCTTGGACTTTGAGCATGCCTATACACCTGGTAAGGGTAACATAGTTGCTGATGCACTGAGTAGGAGGACTCAGATACATTGAGTGCAGGAGGCCAGTGGTGAGTGGAAACTTATGGATTTTTTCTCTGAGATGTATTTGGAGGTGCATGATAGTCAGGGGAGAGCCTCTCTTTCATCCTTAGTTGTGACTTCTACCCTCTTGGATAATGTGAGGATTCGAAAGCTATCAGATTTAGAAGGCCTAGTTCTACGGGAGTCAGTGGAAAGTGAGGACCCTCCACCCAGATGGATGATAGGTGATGATGAGTTACTATGTATCCATGGATGAGTTTGGGTAACAAGGTATCTACGAGAGGATTTTATGTGGTAGTTTCATGCTTAATCCTGTGTAGTGAATCCCAGAGTTACCAAAATGTAACGTGAATTGAGACATCAGTATTGGTGGCCGAGTATGAAACGAGAGGTAGCTAGTTTTGTTACGAGATGTTCCACCTTTTAGTAGGTGAAGGCAGAGCATCAGAGGCCAGTAAGACTATTAAAATTATAACCCATTCATAAATAAAAATTGGATGATGTCATGAGGGATTTTGTGACCGGGTTACCAAGGTCACCTCGAGGTAATGATGCAGTGTGGGTCGTTGTGGATAGACTTACAAAGTTATCTCACTTTATACTGAACAAGGAGACCTTCTGTGTTGACGAGCTCGAGTAGTTGTATGTCCGTGAGGTAATATGTCTTCATGAGGTCCCTCTTTCTATTGTTTCAGATTGGGACACCCATTTTAAATCTCGAATCTGGTTAAGTTTTCATATGGCACGGGGTATATAGACGCTTCTGAGCACAGTTTACCGCCCTCAGACCGATGGCTAGTCAGAGCATACAATACATGTGCTTGAGGACATGATGCATGCATGTGTCCTAGACTTTGGGGATCGTGGGAGAATCACATACCCCTGGTCGAGTTTTCCTACAATAACAGTTTTCAGTAAACTATTGAGATTGCACCTTAAAATGATTTATATGGTAGGCCAAGCCGATCACCCTTGTGCTGGTTGGAGGCAGGTGAGACAGCTTTACTGGGACCAAGTCTCATACAGGTGACTTTGGAGCGAGTATAGTTGATACAGAATTGGATGGCTACTAAATAGTCTAGTCAGAAATCTTATGCTGATTGCCATAGATGACCTTTGGAGTTCATGGTCGAGGATCATGCTTTCTTACATGTTTCACCAAGGTTGGGACACAGGCAGATCAGGATACAAGGTCCACATTCACCAAGGTATGTGGGGTTGTTTGATATTCTGGAGAGAGTTAGGCCAATTGCTTATCAGTTGAAGATACCACAGAGGTACTGATCCATGAACGACGTCTTCCTGATATCTTAGCTACGCCGTTATCACTCATACCCATCTCACATTTTTCAGCATGAGGATGTTGAACTAGAGGTCAATGCATCCTTTGAGGAGAATCCAAGTCATATTGTTGATAGGAGCACAAATGTTCTCTGAGGCCGGTCAGTTCCTCTTGTACAGGTGCAATGGAAGCATGGCTGATAGCAGGATGAAACATGGGAGTGGGAGACCGATATACATACTCAGTGTCCAGAGTTGTTCTCAGCTTTATCATCACCACCCATAGAAGGGAAATTTGAGTATGAGTTTCTTTAAGAGGGAAATCTTGTACGAACATAGTTCTTATTCTTGAGGTACGAGTTTTTTATTTTCCTTTTTTCCTTAAGTTTTTTTGAGAAAATAAAAAAATGGGGAAAATATCCCAAAATTTGTGGGTACACACCGTGTAATTTGGCCATTTGGATTGAGTACACATGGCGTGTAGGCCTGTCGGTGATGAAGGGTGTAAAAATTGACTACATACAGTGTACTTAGAATATAAACGCTACGTAATCATTATTCACGTGAAAATAAATATTCTGGGATACGCCACCAATAAACGATAGTACACACCGTGCAACCAAGTCGGATGATGAACAGTGAGGTGGTGGAAAGTGGCCGCCAGAGGAACAATTAATACAATTAAAAATATATGTTGTGTACTTGAGATTACACACCATGATTTTATGTTTTTTCTCTCAAAATAGGAATTAGCCTCCTCTTTTGATAGAGGAAGCATAGAACTTGTTCAGAGCACCAGTAGGGGAGGTTAAAGCATGGAAGAGCTCCCGATCACATGCTAGAACTCGGATTCTTCCACAGTTGATCACGTTCAGACCGTGCGGGGAATCCCTTTTCACTCCTTGAGTGTTTACTTCCTATTCATTCTCGATGGGATGTTATTTTGGTTTGAATGGCTTATCTTTTATCTCTAGTCTACATTTTTCTTGGTAGTTTTAGGAGGCGTCATATCCATATATTGATAATAGGAGATCAAGGTAGGTGTTCTAGTGTTTTTTTTCAACTGTCGAGTTGTTTTTTTGTACCGTTTTTCTACGCACTCATGTTTTGTGTGTCGTATGGCTGAGGCATTGTCAAATAAAATACCTATAATTGCATAGGTAATTTAATGAATATGTATAAACTATTGTTTAGGATCTCTACCTTGATCCATAGCCTTCCTGTGGATGTGTTTCCCTTGATTAGCCATTTGGCCTGGATACCCGAGGGTATGACGCGATTATAGTATTCTTTGAGTTTTCTTGAGAGAAAATGTATATATAATTGTTTGATTATGTGTTGGGATCAGCCTGGTTACATTCATAGCCATAGAGAAGTTTTCTTCTTATCCTGAGGTTAGTGTTTTGTTTAGCTTGAGGACTTCTTTTCTTATGCCTTGTGGGTAGTAGCATCCGGTCATGAGGGAAATATCTCGTATGCCTGAGGGAAATATTCATTATGCCTATAGGAAATCACCTGAGGGTTTCAATTAATATTACATGAGGGTAGGGATTTTCATGTATGAAGACATGGTATATTTTGAATATTCACTGTGGTGATTTCACATGTTATTCCTGCCAAGCTAATGCACAAGATTGGTATTCTTTTACCATCCACTTGTTAGATAGCTTCTTTTGGTTTTTTTTGCAGAACTCTATAAGAGATTGTCTGTAGAGACAAAGTCTCAAAAACTTATAATTAAATGATATTGAATTTTTAAATAATAATTAAATGGAAATGGAACTGGTAGGAGTAGCTTATTTTTTTGTAATTCCTAGTTTTATTCATTTCATTATTGCACATTGTAGTTCCAAAAATTCACTGACAGTTGGGAACGTGCCTTTGGTGGTTGCCCTTTGGAATTTACTTCCCACACCCTATTTGGGTCATTTATTGGGCCCAGACAGATTATATTTCTACAGGTGTTGATATGTGAAAGAGTCCCTATACAGGTACTTGATTGTTGCAGAGGAGTAAGAGAGCATTGGACCGAGGTTAGGCTTGTAATGTTGCTGAGTTCCTGCTGCACTGTGTTGCTTTGTTTTTCCATATTTTCACCTTGTATTGTATTGTTTTAGATTGCAGTGTATCCTGATTTCGATGATTTCATAGTCATAGAGACATATTGAACCATCATATATATATGACTGCTGGTCATTTCTTTTACTTCTAAACCATTTTACATTTCATCTTGGTATTGTTTACTGCTTCCACTTTTGGTATGTTTGTATTTTCTCCACTGCACTACACATTGAAAAATGAGGGAATAGTTTCCCCTCTATCAAACCTAGGCCCTCTATACTAGTTGGTAGCCTCTGGAATTTGGGGAAATGCATTTGAGGTCATGTGACCAACCTAGTTCGGGGCACCCATTGAGTAGCACCAAGATCTCTGACGTTACATACCTAATTCATATCATGTTTTGATCCCAGAAGTGTTATATCTATAAGAGATTCTATCTTATGAATAAAATCTTGTTTTTATTTTGGATCACTATGAGAATAAACTATGAATTTTTTTGATCCACAATATGATGTTTTTATGGAACAATTACACGATTGAGGGAGAAACAATGGAATATTAAATTGATTTAAAGGATATAATCCTTTACATGATTTTGTAATGAATAAAATAACGTGGAAAAAATTTCTTCTCTAGGGAAGAATTTGAAATGTTTTTTATTACTATAAAAGACTAAAAATTACAATTTATATGTTTACATTTTATGAATTAATAATTGATGTAGTTTTGAAACCATATTTATAAATTCTTTAGATTTTAAAAGAATAATTTTTGTTAACTAATTTTTTCCCCAGTAAATTACTTGTTTTAAATATAAGATAAATTTCTATATTATAAGAAATGAAATTTAATAAATGTACATTAATTTTTTATATTATAAAATCATATTTCAAGAAAGGTAATTTTTTTTGGATATTTCTAAAATATTTGATTCTCAAGTTAATAGTGAAAATGAGGAGTTTTTAAAAACTGTCATTTTTTCTTTATATCAAGTAATTTAAAAATAAAATCATTTTTTTATTTTTTTAATGCATTATACTATATATTTTATTAAACATAGTCAAAATATTCCCAAATGAGCTGATATTATATTTTAATTTTGGTACAACATTCATTATATTCTAAAAATATTATAAAAAATATGTTTTTCATTGCATATTTTGAACTTATATTATAATAAATTACATATTCTTATAAAATATATTATTTAAAAATTAATTCCATATGTGAAATCAAAACATTCAATTTTATTAAAATTATTTATTCCATTTGTGTGGTTAAAACATTACACAATCTTGAGTTTTTAGTCAATAATTTTCATTCGTAAATTTCAATGATCATTTTTTTCAAGAATTATAATTAATTAGTTCAAAAATATTACAAAATAGAACTATATATATTCAAATTTGGAAACATATAATCATTATCTATATTTTCAAATATATATATATTTTTAAAAATGAAACAAGTTTTTTTCCCAAAAATATCTTCCTGACTTTTAACGTATATTCTTCATTGATTTTACTCATCCTTAAGCCTTGATAGAAAAATTTACAAATATGTGATGATAAAAAAAATTTCTAAGGTGAATATAATTGAAATAATTAAAGGAAACCATTTTCCATGACTATTAATTATAAAAGTTTTCTTTCATATATAACAATAAGATCAAAACAAACATTTTCTTACCTAAGAATACAACCACAATGCACAAATATTTTCATAATAAATTTCATAGGAATTATTAAAATAAAAATCAATCTCATAAAATATTATTTTCATTCATTTAAAATTTATCAAATCATTTAATCAAAGTTATATATTCCACCTTTAAAAAGTTCCATAAACACCCCTTTAAAATTAGTCACATTATCTTACCCTGTAGAATCATAATATATCTTTGAAAACCCCTTGATACCATAGATAAATGAAGTACGTAACCTAGTAAATAATTTATATATAAATATTATAATAAATCATACAAATTGAAAAACATACTCATTAACTAGAAAAATCTATTTTGATAAACCATACTATTTTACTCTATCCCTTTACCCAGTGAATTTGAGGTTAAATTTGGGATCGCATGTCATCATGATACATATAAGGCTAACCCATAATCATGAACTTTATCAGGATTATATAGCATCATAAAAAATTACCTAGAACCATAAAAATTGATAATACATGAAATATTTTATTTATTAATTATACTCATCAAAATATTCTTTAAAACATATATGTAAAATATTTTTTGTTACTATTTTAGCTCTTTTAATTAATAATTAAATTTCAAAAATAGAATTCTAACAGAAAATATGTAGGTTGTTTTTTTGTTGAAAAAATAGATTCTTATATAAAAATCCAAACAGAAGATATTGGTTATAATTAATGGAATAATCATTGAATCTATATAAAAAATATGAAATTCTTTTCTACAGTATAATGAAATAAAAAATGTTCAGTATAAAACACATAAAAACTAATTTTTTAAATAGCCGACTGAAAGTAAAAAACTAGTTATAAAATAACCTCAATAACTCATTTATGACTATATAAATACATTAATAAAATAATTTTTAAAATAGGGATATTGAAAAAAAATTCAAAATAAATCATTAAAACATTAAAAACCTGGTTCAATGGTAATATACACATTTCCTCAATTCCATCATTTAATATAATCTCTATAAAATCATGAATTATCAATATTTTTTAGTTAATTAATTTAATAATAAAATATATCATATTAATTCAAGTATATTTTCCCTTTCATGTCACTTAGGAGCATATTTTATATAATTATATAATCAATTATGTTTACATTGAACACTTTGATGTTGTTGGGTTAAAAATCCCTAAATAGATTGGGTAGTTTGATCATGAAAAAAAGGGTGATGAATAAATTAAACTAATAATATTAATAATGAAATTACTATAATTATTATAGATTAAATACTATTTTAAATATATATATATTAATTGTGAACATGAAAAGAGATCCCCAATATTCCATGGTGGTGGTAGTCGACATTGATGCATGAATGATGTTATCAATTCACAATTGATGTATAGGTATAACCATAGATTATATAATATCATTAAATAAATTTTTTTACTACATAAATAACATATATATACATTAAATACATCATTATTACCAGAAATGGGAGGCATTGATGAAAAAAATTAAATCGTTATAAAAGGTGGTAATTAGATGTATACATGAATACCAGCTTCTTTTTTCCTTTGATGGAATAAGAGATGGAGAAAACTTATGAAATAAACATAATAATATATCATTATATTAGTGATATAAATTTTAATAAATCCTGAAACATATAATAGTTTTTAGGATGTATACGATGAAATAAAAATAAAACATTTGGGTAAATATTTATCTTCAGTTCATAAAATATGCATTACATTATACCTTAAACATTATAAGTTTATAATTTTTTCTATAGTAAGACATATGTGATATTTTTTGGCATTTTTGGGAAGCTATCCAATAAGTTCATGGTCAAAATATATTTCTCAAAATGTGTTATAAATTTAAGAGGGGAGGTTCCATTTTATAATTGAGGGGAGGGATATTTTTGAATTACTTAATGCATTAAATAAATTTATATTTATATTCATTGAAAAGTTACAAAAATGTTATATTTTGAATATAATATGAGTAACATACTATATAACCTCATAAAATAAAATATGGCCTATTTAATGTGACACTTTCACTTTTATAACTTTGTATTAACCCCCATTAACCTTTTGATGATTATCATCATATCAATGTTTTTTTACTCTTTATGGTTCAAAAGAGCCATTTTAAAATGAATAATTACCAATAAATACAATATGGATAATAAATTCAACCATACCCCGTTACCATGGCTAAATAAAATATTTTTATATATTGGAAATCATTCAATAAAATATTTTTTATTTTAAAATATCATTAATATGATTTTTTAATGTATTCACTTACATTGATATTAATATAATCAATATAAGAATTTAATAAGAATATAAACGATATATAAATACCTAACATACATTATTTTTCTATATAATTCATGAGAAACTATAACTAATATAAAAAAATTTAATTTTTATTTATATAAATAAATAACTTGAATGTTCAACTCCTTGCACAACCACTGTGGGAGAGTTATAAGATAATTTAAGGTAATTTTGTAATTACTTATAGCTAAAAATATTAATTTTAAAATAAATAAATAAAGATCATATTGAATTTTATTATTCATATAATATGTTTATTAATCTAATTTTTTGTCCTGATAACATTTTTAAAAGGTTGTTTTTACTTTTCTATCTTTACAAAATAACTTTTTTAAAATTATGATAGGTCATATTTTATATAACTCTAAAATAATCATTTATCCACAAAAATCATCTATAATACTTTATATTTATATAAAAGTTTCTTAAAATATTTATTCCATCTAAAATATTATCATTCATAAAAAAATTTACAGTTCATGTAAAACACATGCAATATGTTGAAATTGAAAATTATTTTCATATTTATCGTGAAATAAGAAATAATATATTTTTTTTTGTATTTTTATGATATTTTTTAATATTATAATATAATTGTATTTCAACAAGGTTAAGAATTTTTTTTATCATTTTTATTTCTTGGTGATTTCATAAATTATAATTTAAATCTTAAAAGATGTATCTTTTTACTATAAATAGGAAAGGAAATCATTGTATAAGAATATAAAAATTTCACCCTATAAGTTTTTTGATATTAAATTTTCAAAAATGATATATATTTTTTAAAAATACAATTTATAAAATTTAAATACAATAATGAAAATATATTTCTTAAAAGTTTAATAAAAACCATTTTTAAAGAAACCATATTTTTTTAGAATGGGAAGGATTTTCTAATAATTAAGTACATATTTTCTATAAATCATTCGATACCTTTCTATTATGAAGGGACATTATATATATATATATATATCATAATGTGTTTAATTATATTCAAACATTCCAATTCAATGTATTGTTTTTAACTATAATATTTGGGTAATAAGATATTATTTTTTGTTAAAAATTTGGTATTGTGTGTTATATACTCAATAAAATATAGAGTTATTTTAAAATATTTGGGTGTAAAATTATTCCACTCTAATAATATATTCCATTTTTATTTTATATTTATCATTTTATTTGATCATTTTTCATCTGTTAATTCCTCTTTTGAAAATAGACATTGTAAAAATGTTAATAAAATATCATTTTGTTAAAATACAAAGGGAAATATAAACGTCACTTAAAATATAATATAACTTGTTTTTAATATATGGAGAAAATAACATAAAAGTTAAAATATAGACTTAGGAACAAGATACATTTATAAGATAGCTCTATAGTTATTTTAGAATATAAAGGACCATAAATTCATCAAAAATGAAGTTAATAAGATAATATTTTTATTTGATAGTCCTTGTCCTGGAGTTCTAAAATTCCTTATTATTACATATGGAGGACATATGAAAATATAATTACTCAATTACTTTCCATTCCATAAGCACAATTTCAAACTCTTGTTTCTCATTATGATGTTTCCCACCTTTTACCTCATCTATTTCTCCAAGAAATGAATATTTAATTTGAATCATTCATTACTAATGAACAAATAAAAACTTCTAATATTTCATATAATTTTAAAAAATTGCTAAAAGTTATTACCCAGATATTTAACAATAGAAAAAAAATATAAATACTTGGTAAGATAATATCTAAAATGAAGACTCTATTATATTAATAATAATATATTAATCTCCAGAATTCATGAACAACAACAAATATTCAACATAGATTGATCAATTAATAATCAATAATATATTCCAATAAACATTAATAACATAAAATAATGTCTCATATATTTTTTACTTGATCATATACATTTGATATCATTCTTTCAAAATAATCCTTCAAATTAAACCAATGGGTCACATATACTTCATCCAAAAAATCATCTCCAAAAAATATCATTAACAACCAAATTATACAACTTAAAAACTAAATATATTTTATCCCACAATTTTCATTACACACCAAAAATCAATGTAGATTAATCATATATTCATTAAAAATATGAAAATAATTTCAAAAAAATGAAATTATTATATCATAATTTTATATAATTCCAAAAAAAATAAAATCCATACCTATAAAATCCTTTATGTAAAAAATAAATGATATACTAATGAAGATATCACAGAGTATACTCTAGGTGTATCCCGTTTATCACCATTCAGTCGTGGGTTAAATCCCCATAGCATTGATGAATTTAATTGGTTGTTTGCTCACCTATGGTTTGTCAATTTTATAAAACAATATTAATATAATACCATTAAAAATGAAATAAATTATTTTACAATAAAAATCATATTTCACCGTGATCCTATAAAATTCAACAAAAATAAAACTAAAATTCTTCAAAATTAACATTAATCATTAAATTAATTTTAAACCTCTACTGTTTTATATACCACAATTTTTTCAAAAAAATTAAATAATATTTAATGAATATTTTATTCATTAACATCGAAAAAATATTTACCAAAAAGATTATTTATCCCTCATTCATATGACTATAAATGAAAGTGTCAAAAAATTATAAACCATTATTGAAAGGATTGAAATCCATATATCATATGTTTCAAAATTTTTAAATCAAAACATCCTATAAAATAATAATTTGAATTTTCATTGTTCTAATAATTTTTAGAATATTGCATAGTCTCATTTATAAAATACTAGTAAATCACAATTCAAAAAAAAATTATATAATCACATGCTTTGATTATCTAATTATGGTGCTGCAAACTTGGGTTTGAGTCAGCCTCCCCTATGACGATGCAATATAGGGTTACCCTCCATGATGGCATTCTTTGGGAATCCTCTGGTGTTAGGATCCTCGGTTGGAATTTGGGATAAACATCATAAGGTCCCGATGGTTGCGATAATTTTGTCCCATCAGACCTCTACCATGGAAGATTCTAAGAGAATGGGAGTTGGGGCTGGGGGAGAACAGTCTCAACGACAATTACTGGGGATGCGTCCAAGAGACCTGAATCTCGGTGTAATAGTGGGTAGAGGTCAACTATTGAAAATGTCAGTCGAGCTTCAAGGATTTAGAGGTCCATAGTCGAGACCTAGGTAGAGTAACCTGAAGTCTTAGTGAAGGTAGTTGTTTCATCTGATCCAATGTAGAGTGATTATCAGTGAGCATGAGTAGGGTATGGGAAGAACCGGGCTTCGGTTACTTCTGATGCACCTGAGTGATCTAGACCCCAATGTGATGGTCGGATGTGTCTCTCTATTATGATTGTAGGTCTAACTGAAATGGATCCTTCTGATATGCCTACAAGTCCTGAAAGACATGGTTTACAACGTAAGGATGGGCATAGTTACTCAATTGATGTCATGGATACGACATCAAAGGTTGATGGGGTTGAGGTGCCTTATGAAATTGCTCAATAAATCCACACCCATGGATTTATGGATGAAGGATATTCAATTAATAGTTATTTTGAAATCTTCAAAGGAGTGAGTGATCCTTCTATTTCAAAGAAAAGGGAGTATTGAGCACATCCAAGTGGTTCTTGTGGATGTTTTTGGGCGACTCAAAATGGGTGTGTTCTCAATTATTTCTCACTTATTTCTTCTTAAATGCTCCCAGCCTATCAAAATGGATGCTCTCAAGTAATTAGTTTTATTGATTTGGGGTTTATTTATCCTAGATATGTGTATTTATAGGAATAAGATATTTTCATATGAGCATCCCTTTAGAGGAATTGAAAGTCCGAGCCTGTGGCTTCGGATCAATATCACTCAAACCTAGGATTATTCATTTGTGGGAATGAGATAAAAATTCAATCCCATTGAGGCAGGTAACTCCACAAAAAAAATATGGGTATGAGTTTATAGTTTAAATTGTATTCTCTAGCACACTGAAATCATTTATGATATTCATCTTTCCACCGATATCCAGATTAAAATTGATAAGGAAACTAATGTTGATCGTTTTGGGCACTTTTCTAGATTTTTTGTTGAGGTTGAACTAGGGTCCACTCTTGTTGACAAGGTAATGCATGAAACAGATGATGATATTATTGAGTTGATGATTATTTGTGAAAAAATACCCAAATTTTGTAAGGAATTCAATGTTAGTGGTCATGATCCATCTACCTATCGGTGATCTATAGTTAGCAACTTCTATGCTTTGCATCGCCGTGATGATAGCAAGTGTCTTAACAAGGGAAAAACTCTTTAACAGATTACCGATGTTCTTACTCCACAACAACGTCCATGTAATAGTGATGATAGAATTGGATATGAGAAGATGATAGTGGAGAAGGGTTTTGTCCGTGAAAAAGGAGACCACCCGAATTTATCCACCTCTGAAAACAAGATGAAAACATGGGATGCTATCTTTTCCAAAGAGGTGAATGCTAACATCGTAGATACTCGTTACATATTAAAATATGAGTTTTTGCAGAAAAATAAATCTTATTCATCTTCTAAAGATGATTTTTTAATGTATGACCAAGCCAATGAAGAATAATTCCAGTTAGAGGTGGATCACCAGCTCTCACATGGAAGGCTGAATGCATCAAGTAACTGAAAAGGTATGCACATTATTAAATCTGATTCAATGGTCCTTTATAAACCATGAAATCCTATTATGGATATTAAAGGATTTAAGATAGTTTCCTATATGTAGAAATACCACCTAGTTTCCACTTCAAGGGTGGTTCGAGATTTTGATTGCAGGTAACACTGACTATTTTTCTGATAATTTTATAGGTGACAACGAGAATCAGGATTCAACTATAACATATCCTGATGAGAAAAAGAACGAGGAGATTGGGTATCCGACTAATGTAATCAATATTGAAGTAAAGATAATTCTTTTTGAATAAGTAACCTCCCCGGACAAATGCAAGGAACAACAAGAGCATAACCATTATTTAGAAATCACTGATGTAGAGACATGTTACAAAAGGGATCAATATCTTAGTTTATGTAGGGGTCGATCGTGAGGCTGGGGGAACAATTGTGGAAGAGTTGATTGGATTTCACTTTAAGAAATAAAAAAGAGGATAGGTGCACAAATGTTGAAAAAAATTGATAGGTAGTTACTAATTTGGGTTTTGCCCTTTTTTCTTAAACTCATTTCAGTAACTTTATTTTTTTACTTTTTTTAATAAAATAGGCATCTTCCTACTTGAAAAACATTATTTAATTATATTCTTTCATAAAACATTATCCATTTTTTCTTACTCCTCAATACTACATTCTTACAAATCATATATTGGAATGATTTCATTTTGAGTCATTAATTTCAACCTTATCCTTTTATTTACTTTAAAAACAATAAAATAATTAATAACTTAAAAATAAATACCATAGGATTTTAATTATATTAGTTTTATCTTTCATAGCGATTACCAAAAATCAAGATATTAAATTATCATTTCCAATTTGAAATTTCCCATTTTAGAGTAGATAGAAGAGTTGAGATATTCAAATAAAATTTAAAAATATCATCAATCAAATTATTTTTAAATTAAAACTTGTTTTATTATTAAATTAATTTAATGTTGGTGATTTGTTAAATCAATAAGATATTATAATACATAATACAATCATTTTCTATAATAGTGATAATAAAATTTTATATAAGGGAAAAGAGTATGTGAAATATTTATTTCCATCCATCTTGATAATTAATACATAAGTTATTTATAATAACAAAAATTTAAAAATCAATGATATAATATATTTATAATATTACATAAGGCTAATTAATATACAATCGAAATAATATAATACATTTATCCTTAAATTCCATTATGTATATAAAGATTTTTTAATCCCACACCCTAAATTACCGTCAATATCCTGATAATAACAACCATTATTCTAAATAAATTACTGTAGTATGTGGTTATAGTGGTCTTTTAACATATGCTAAAATAATTCCATAACCAATAAAGATAAACGAACCCTTAATATTGTATAATCAATGAGGACCAATCCTGAATAAATTATATAATCCTAAATTTTCACACATGAAATTACCTTCAAACACATTTCAGATCTTTACAGACTAGTGTTTTAAAAAATTATTCCATTACAATTTTGAATTAAAAATATATATTTCAAATTATAAACTTCTAGACTTTGTTAATTATTTCCATAAATATAATATTGAAAAGTTTTTTTTTCTTTTCATGAAAAATCATTTTGAGATTGAATTACTATTTCTATTTGTTCTAAATCATGCATAAACCTGAATTTTTTTTTTTTAAAAAAAGAGATGACATTAAAAACATTAGTAAGGGTCATACATGTAACACACCAAGCTTCTATAGTATTTTTTCCTTTAAGTAATGCAGTAGCTTGTATTGTACAAAACATGTAGTTTTAACAAACTAAGACCAATCAAACTAGCCGTTATGAATAGTAATACCCAATTTTTGAATTTTATAAATTTTATATTTCAAAGTAGACTTAATTTTTTAATTTGGAATATAGATATTAGTTTAAGGTGAATTTGTGGTAATTTTTTTGAAAACTTTCAATTTTTGATGAATAGTGAAAAACACCACGTTATTGTTTAAAACTAAATTTTTATTTAAATAATTAGTTTTATTATTTTAAATTATCTTAGGTAAAAATATATACATAATACCAATATATTTTCAATGTAATTAATTGGAGTCATTTTATAATATGTTTATATATATATAATTTTATTGAACTTTTTTACCTTCCTTTACCCACCTTCTAGGACCAGTTAAAAATTTGCATAAAACATAATTTTATAGCTTCTATGAGTTGAATTAAATAAATCCAAGTGACACGGTTGAAAATAGTATGTAAAATGTGGTTCCATAAGATGAAAATAAGTTTTTGGGAATCGTAACTTTTGACTTTTATTTACCACAGTTAAAAGTAAATTTGGTAATTAAGGGTAAAAATGATATTATAATTACCCTAACACATGTACTAATTCTATTGGATAAGTGTAATTAGACCAAAAAACCTTAGGAGTAAAATATGATTATTTTGGTCAGGTTGGATTAGATGAGGACATTTATTGTTATTTTATTTAAAGAAGAGTTAAAAGAGTTTAATTCAATGTTTAATAACTAATACATTTGGAATATAGGTTTACACACAATATGAATTAGAATATAAATAATAATTAGAAATATAGAATGATTTCCTACACAATGATATTTTATTTTTAATTTTGAGACATTATATAATGTATTTTATTAATGACACAATGATGATGTAGTAATTACCAAAATAATGAAATATTAAAATAACTAATATTATAAGTATCCATATAAAAGTAAATTGAGACTTTTGATAAATTCAAATAATTTTATAGGTTAATATTACATTTTATGGTTGATTAAATAAATTTTATTCGAAATGATAATGTTTTTATGGCTTTCAAAAAAATAAAATACTAAATTCTGTCAAAATTGACATAATTGAGTTTTTAAAACAAATACTATATTATTAATTGATATAATATTCCAAAAAATCAAAGGATCTACCAAAGGACATATATAAGGTTATATATATTAATAAGAAACCACATGGGGTTCCCTTGTCTTTTTATAGAATGTTTATTAACCATATAATAGAAAAATACAAAGTGACATGGTAAATATCCAACTATTTAAAAGAGTTAAATCTAAAAGATAAAGTAAATATGGAGATCTAAACCTATCCAAAACCTACTGGTTGAACGGTTTGAGACATATCCCAACCTTATCCTCCATATAAATAATTTTATTTCCATTATAAACCTAAAATGTTTTTATAATAAAATAAAATTTGAAGATTTTCCTAAAGTGAACCTCACCACTCTTATAAAAGGGTACTTATCCTTATCTTTATTTCACACATCCCAAGCCATTTGGATCAGGAAAACCCTACCCAAATATCCTACCAACTTTCCTCCCTTCATCTTATAGGCCTTCATTTGGTCATAAATACAACCTATGCATCCCTTTTGATCAAGTCAAAAGGAAGAACATGAATATGAGTTAAATATTTCATCACCTCTTCCAAATTATTTTCTTCTTCCACATCCACATTCTTTGTTGTTTCCATTCTAAAATTTTTACCCCAGAATATTTTATATAATGTGATGTTATTATAAAAATGGTACAACCATATTAATTATTCTATCCATTATATGAATGACAAAGTCACCATACATGTGTACGTATGGCTTACCCTCTCCACGTCGTGGTGTAATTTTTTATTCAAACAACTCATTATTTGAATGGGTATAATAATAAGTATAAATGATTTATTTAATAAATAAAAAATGTTAACGATTATTTATATATGATATTACATCCAATTACATATGATTTCTCCATCAATATAATGATATTGTCGCTCATGCATACGTAGGATTACCGTCTCCATGAACGCGATTCAATTCATTCCCCATCGTAATCATTCAAGAATAATTATCATTTTATGATTAATTTTTTTTATGAACATAATTTCATTTTTTATATTAATAAAATACATCCTTTCCCTAACAAACATGACTTACATATCCAAGCATATAATCGAAAATAAATCAATTAACACCTGAAATGATGATACTACTAAAATATTATTAACAATGAAATATTATAAGATCATATATGATATAATATTTATATATATGATTCTTATATAATTTAACAACAATGTTTTAACTATTATATATGAGTTTAACATACCATAAACCAAGGAAAAGTACAATCCAAGGGTCAATTTCATAATCTCATTATGATCTGAAGTTGTTTTTATGTAGGTATATATTGGGACCTCTTTATAATCCACATCCATGTTTTATAAAAATTTATTTAAAAACATTTTTAATATTTAATAGACTATGGCTTAATATAATTTATAACCTTGTTTTAATTATTATAAAATGGTTTGAAACGAATCTTTCCATCATTTTCCAAAGAAAGTACTTTGTTAACTTTTCGAGAAAATTAATGAAAGAATGTCTTTTTTTAACTTATACATCTTATGTAGCTATTTTCCACCGTTATATCATCTTTTAATGTTCCCATTAAATATTATATGAATATTTTCAAAATAAATGTTTTCTTTTACAATTATATAACTTTTAATTCTTTTCAAAATAGAAAGAGATATTTCTCTACAAAAAGTTTTGATTTCATATATGTCAACATCCATTGATGGGTTTTAATCTTGTTTGAAGTTAATTTATTATGATACAATTCTTTCATATTGTATTGATTTTTTTGTGATATGTTGACTGTGGATGTGTTATTTTTACACCATTCCTCATTTATGGATAATGTACCGACATTTCGTATTCTAGTTTTAATATGAATATTTATTTTCTGTTTAAACCTTTTCATATGAGGAATGAATTGGACATAGTAAGTGATGGGTGGAGACCACAATAGCTACTTGATGCATCCATAGGTGTCATTAGACAAACTAGTGTCCCGACACAAGTCCTTAACAAAATCATATTTGTAGTCTTGGAACAAGGCATTGACTATGTGGTTTTGAAGTCTTGCATTATGCATTCCATCATTATGAAAGTGGATATTGATATTGAATGTGATTATTCGACTAGTAGCATATACATGTGAATAAGTAAATGGATTTTTATGATTTTATCTTTGCAATATTATACTGAATATTATGTTTAAATGGATTCTGTTTTAGTCTTATACATTGCCTTATATGTTTATGAATATTTATGAATGTTTCCACTATATTGTTATCCTTACTGAGCATTTGATCTCACCCCTTTATATGTTTTATATTTCCCTGGAAGTGAAGAAATATTTTTTTTGACCAATATGGATAGGTTAAGGATACAATTGTTTTCAATGGGGAAAATGTTTATGATGTTTTTATTTCATGATGTAATATAATACTTATGAATATATCTTGTACTTCCAAAGCTACTAAACTAATCAGTCTTTCGGGACATTATTACTTGTATCATACCAATTTTATGTAATAATGTACCATCTCTGGGTAACTGGGGTCGGGGCATTACAGTTGGTAACAAAGGAATTTAAGTCCAATCTTTGGAAACTATATTTAGAAAAACTCTTTTTAGAGCACATTACCCTAAGATAGACATTGATGATTCGTATAGAAGAACTTCCTAAAATTTTGGTAATGTATATATTTTGTGTATTATCCAAGAATTGAATCACTGTCTGGATACGATCAGGTAGAGGAAACTTTGGCACAGATGTACCTAGGAGTGATAACTCTAACAAATAGTTTCGGGCTTGAACCGGGGTGTCCTGGTATACAACAACGGTCCTTGCTGCACTCTTGGTTATGACACTCCCAAGATATATTCTTAGGATAATTTATATTTTCTTTAGAAACCATCATGAAGTATTTAGGAGTCTATATATCCTCAAAGATAACATTTTTTTGATTATTTATTATATCCATACATTGTTCAATTTATGTTAATTGTTTTACATGTTCGAGATTATGTATTGCGATTTATAAACTAATCTAGTGTATTCCATTTTTTTAAATGGTTCCTAGTGGAAGGAATGCAAACCATAACAACCCACGTAATCCATATAGGTATTTCCCTCCTTCTCAAGATAATTATAATGGAGACGGTGATGCAACTGGTACTGATCATCTTATCACCATACTGGGGCATGTCACTCATGTTATGAATAATAACCTTACCCGTAAGGAGTAACCTGATCCCCAAAACGGTGGATCAAAGTTAGACCGCTTCCTGAGGTCATAGTCAACAATATTCAATGGGAGTAAAAATCCATTATTATGTGAGAAATGAATAAATTCCTTAGAGAAAATATTTCATGCATTAGGGAGAGGTGAAAGGGAGAAAGTTGTCAAGGCATTTTATCACCTCATGGGAGATTCACATCAATGGTGTTCATTAATCAAAAACACAAAGGAAGATTAAGAAGTAACAAACATGGAATGGAGATATTTTAAAGATATTTTCCTAGAAAAATACATTCATCGTGACCATAAAGAAAATATGGAAAGATGATTTCTGAGTCTGAGGAAAAAGGTGAATGAGAATGTCCCAGTGTATGAGGATAACATTACATGGTTAAGAAGGCATGCATCAGATTCTATATGTTACCCAAGAAGTAATATTTATTGTTTCTTTGATGGGTTGAAACCATTTCTATGTTAAGTATTATTCTCACAATCCATCTCATTATTGGAAGATATTTCCTCATGCGTTGTGAAGACGAAAAAGGAATTCTCTAAGTCTTATAACTTCAAAGTAAATAAAGAGAAGAAGAGATCTGCTGATCACTCTCTAAATGGATATATTGAGAATAATGGATATTATGAATATTTATCCTATGGTAAATGTGAGAAGAAACACCACAGTACATTCTTGAAGGGAATGAGATTCTGTTACAAGTGTGGTTAAAAAGGATACCACGCTCGTGATTTTAAGGGAAAGAAAGGGGATTTAAATGTTAAATTCTACAATTGAATAGAAAAGGGCCATTATGAAAATGAATTTACTAAGATCAAAGGGAACATACCTCATAAGGGTCCAAGGGAGCAACGCCAGGATTATGCGATCACTACTACTGAGGTTAAAGCTCTAAAAGACATGGTGGCAGGTAATTCAATGGTTTTATCTTGTTTATGAAATGAATTATTTGATTATTTATTAGCAAATTATTACATATCTTCCTAGTTTTCTATGAATATTAGATATTTTCTATTTTAATTAACAAGGGAGATGTGAGTAAAAACCCCTAATGAAAGTATCATTAAAAAAATGTTTTGGGAATCAATTCCCTATTAGGGCATGTAAATGTAATTTATCTGCTAGTCTCATCTTTATACCCAAGATTCAATTTGATATAATTCTTGGAATGTATTTGATTTTGGACCATTATGTGAAAATTTATTATAAAAATAAGGAGGTTACTAATTTCAATGATGATAAGGAGTAAATTATCTTTACAGCAGAAACGTCACCACTCAATTCTTATCTAGATCCACCCCCAATAGCACTTCTAAATTCAATTATTTGGTCGGAAGAGAATGAAATAATTATGGGTAAGGAACAGAATGTTCTAATGGAGGATGCACCTATTGTGAAATAATATGATGATGTGTTTCCATGGGATTTACTTGTACATCCTCCATAATGAGAAATTGTGTTTTCCATTGATTTAATTTCTGGTTCAAGGCCCATATTGAAGACCTCTTATAGAATGGACACTATAGAATTAGTGTAAATAATGAAACAACTAGAGGAATTGAGTAATAAGGGATTTATTCTCCTTTGCATTTCTCCATGGGGAGCCCCTGTCCTCTTTTTGAATAAGAAATACAAATCTATGAGGTTGTGCATTGAATATATGGAGATCAATGTTATAACAATGAATAAAAAGAATCCCCTACCTCACATTAATTATTTATTCAACCAATTTTATGGAGCTAAATATTTTTCAAAGATTGACCTTTGATCTGAATATCATCAGTTGTGTGTGAAAAATGAATAAATTCCGAAAACAGAATTTTGAACCAAGTACTTGCATTAAATGTTTATAGAATTTCCGTTTGAATTGACTAATGAACCCTCTGTCTTCATGGATCTAATGAATAGAGTTTTGAAGGAATGTCTTGATGAAATTATAGTGGTATTTATTGATGATATCTTGGTATAATAAAAAAGCTACAAAGATCATGAAAATCCCTGGTGCACTATTATGAAAACCCTCAGATGTAATGAATTTTATGGGAAGTTTAGAATGTGTGAATTTTGGCTTCAAGAGATTTCTTTTCATGGCCATATTTTCTCTAAGGATAGAATCTCTGTTGATCCTTCAAATACCAAGGCAATACAAGAATGGCCAGCAATGATGAGTATAACTAAGGTACGTAGTTTAATTGTTTTAGCAGGTTATTATCAAAATTTTGTCTAGAATTTTTCCCGATTGGCTAACACATCAACAAAGATCACATGAAAATGGGTTAAATTTGTTTGGACAAATGAATGCAATTTTTTTTTTAAAAATTTGAAGATAATATTAGTCAATGCTTCTATCATGAATCTACCATTAGGAAACAATGTGTTTGTTATTTATAGTGAATATTCAATGAAATTACTTGGTTGTATCCTAATGCATAATGATATAGTTATTTCCAATGCATAACGACAACTAAAAATTAATCAGAAAAACTATCCCACTCATTAAATTGAGTTAGGAACTATAATATTTTCTATGAAGATATCGATAAACTATCTTTATGTTGAAAAATGTGAGATTTATACTGATCACAATAGTATGAAGTACATTTTTTCAGAGAAAGAACTCAACATGAGGAAAAATAGATGGATTGAACTACTCAATTATTATGATTTCACTATTCACGACCACTTGGGGAAGGAAAATTAGGTGGAAGACGCTTTAAGTAGAAAGGATCATGGAGTTATGAATAAGATAATAGTTTCAAGGGATTCTATTTTCATGGATCTAGTATTCATGGATATAGGAATAACCATGGAAGGTAAAACATCAATACATTTTCAAATGGTTAACAAACCATCATTACTAGAAAGGATAAAGAGTTCTCAGACTGATGATGAGGAGTTTCAAATAATATTAAAGCTGTAAATGAACGGAGATTGAGTGAATTCATATATGAAGGTGTAATTTTGAAATTTGGGAAGAGACTTTGTGTCCCAAACATACCTGATCTAAAAATTGAATTTTTGGATGAAGCACAAAACTCTAATTTCACTACACACCCTAAGAGCTCAATGATGTATAGAGATTTTAAGGAACATTTTTGGTGGGACACCATGAAGAGTGATATTTCTAATTTTGTGTCATGATGTATGGTTTTTCAACAATTGAAAGATAGAAGGCAACAACATGTTGATGTCATGCAACATCTTCCCATAGCTGAGCCTAAATGGGATAATAATATGATAGACTTTGTCATGGGGATAAAAAAGACTCATAGAATTAATGGTGAAATATGGGTCATTATTGATCCACTTACCAAGTCACCACATTTTCTTGGTATATGAGAATATTTACCACTTGAACGTCTAGCAAGACTATGTATTAATGAAGTTATAAGACTCCATGGTGTACCTCTACAGATTATTTCTGATCATGATCCTCATTTTACCTCAATATTTTTGAAAATTATTCATAAGGACATGGATACTGAACTTAGTTTGAGCACTACCTACTACCCTCAAACCGATGGACAATCAGAACGGACTATTCAAACCATAGAAGACTTGGTAAGATATTTCTCAGTTAACATTCAAGGTATGTGGATCTATATTTATCTCTGGTAGATTTTTTATATTATAACAGCTTCCATTTAAGTATAAAAATGGCAGAATATGAAGTTTTATATGGAAGGAGGTGTCGCACACAACCTTATTGGGATGATGTGGTGAAAGAAAACTTTTAGGGCCAGAACTTGTTGAGGAAACAATAGAAAAGTTGATGGTTATCCAAACCCACATCAAGGTAGCTCAATGATGGAAAAATAGCTATGTCGATATTTAGAGAAAGAATTAGGAATTTCAAGTATGAGATCATGTTTTCATGATGGAATCTCCAAAGTGGGGTGTTATATGATTTGGTAATAAGGGTAAATTGAGTCCCTGGTAAATCAAAGCATTCAAAAATCTAAAACTAATTAAGGCTATACCTTACCGTTCGGTAATGCCGCCTAGTCTCCCCAAAGTTCATGATGTGTTCCATGTATCACTATTGAAAAAATACATTCCTAACCCCATACATGTACACACCTATATTGAAAGAGAACTGGAACCTGATCTATCTTATTGTGAAGAGCATGTCAAGATTCTTAATACCAGAGAACATGTGCTGAGAAACCGGATGACTCGTCTGGTAGAATTTCAATGGAGAAACCATAAGATGGAAGATGCAACATGGGAACCTGAGAAACATATTAGGAAGAGCCACCCAAATCTTTTTATGCAGTGATATTCTAGAAATTTTGATGATGAAATTATTTTATGGACGAGAGAATTTAACACCCCAAGCATTCACAGTACATTTATCTTTGAATAATGCAATAGCTTGCATTGTACGCAACTTTGAGTTTTAACACACCATGACAAATCAAACTGGCCATTATAAAGAGTAATACCCATATTTTGAAACTAAAAAAATTTTATTTTTCAAAATTTACTTTATTTTTGAATTGAGATTATCAAAATTAGCTGAGGGTGAATTTTTGGTATTTTTCAGGATTTGTTCTATTTTTTTCTCAATAGTAAAAACCACTGCGTTTTTATTTAAAACCAACTTTTTATTTAAATAATTATTTATGTTATTTTAGTTTATTTTATGTCAAAATTTATACATAATACATATATATGTTCAATGAAATTAATTGAAGTCATTTTATAATATGTTTAGATATATTAAATTGTATGGAACTCTTTACCCTCTTTTACCCAACATTTATGTGATTTTACAAATTTGTATAAAACATAATTTTACCGCTTCTATGACTTAAATTCCAAAATCCTGAAGACACAGTTGACATAAGTAAGTAAAATTTGGTTCAAGAAGATGAAAATAATTCTTGTGAATAGTAACTTTTGTCATTTATTTACCACAGTTTAATGTAAATTAGGAACTTTAGGGTAAAAATGATGTTATAATTACCATAACACATGTCCTAATTCAATTGGATATGTGTAATTCGACCAAAAACTACCTTAGGAATAAAATATTATCCTTTTGTCCATGTGGATTAGATTAGTACATTTATTATTATTTTATTTAAAAATAGTTAAAAGAGTTAAATTCAATGTTTAATAACTAAACCATTTTTAATATAGGGTTACACACAGTATAAATTCAACTATAAATATTAATTAAAGATATAATAAAAATTAATGCATAATTTTATTTGATTTATAATTTTTAGACATTAAATAATAATATTTATTTATGACACAATAATGATTCAGTAATTTTATTAATATTTAAATATTAATCTAATTGATAATATAAATATCCAAATAAATGTAAATTAAGGCTTCTGATAAATTCCACTAATTTAACAGCTTACTATGACATGTTACGGTTGATTAAATATATTTTATTTGAAGAGATATTGTTTTTTTGGATTTTTTTAAAAAATAAAATACTAAATATTGAAAAAATGGATATAATTGTGTTTTTAAGACAAATACTATATTATTAATTGATATAATATACCTAAAAATCTAGGTACTACCAAAAAACTTAGATAAGGTTATATATATTAATAATGAACCACATGGGGTTATCTTGGCATGTTATAGTAAGTTTATTAACCATATAATATAACAATACCTAGAGACATGGTAAATATCAAACTATTTAACTAAGAGTTAAATCTAAAATATAAGGTCAATATGGTGAAATATATCCATCCAAATCCCAGTGGATGGGAATTTTTTCACCCATACCCACCTTAGACTAGAAATAAATCATTTTGGAGCCATTATAAATCGACAATTAGTTTCTTATAAAATAATATTTAAAGCTTTTCCCAAAGTTACCCTCACCTCTCTTATAAAAGGGTACTCCCCTTTAGTTAATTTCTGACCTCCAATACCATTTGGCTCAACCAAACCCATCCAAAATATCCTTCCAACTTTCCTCCGTTCAACCTAGAGGAATTTATTTGGTTAGAACACCATCATATGGATCCCTTTTTATCAAATCAATAGGAAGAACCCGAAGAAGAGGTAAATATTTTATCACCTCTTTTAGGTTCTTTTATTCTTCCACTTCCTCTTTAGTTGTTGTTTCCATAAAAACATAATAAATCCTATATATTATATATAATGTGATGTTATTAGAAAAATTTTACAACTGTATTCATTATTCTATCCATCATATGAATGGAAAAGTCACCATACCTATCTTCGTACGGCTTACAGTCTCCATGTCGTGGTGTAGTTTGTTATTCAAACACATCATAATTTGGATGGGTATAATAATAAGTTTAAATAATATAAATAATAAATATAACATGTTAATGATTCTCTATATATGATATAACATCCAATTACATACTATTTCACCATCAATATAATTATATTATCGCTTGTGTGTACGTATGGATTACAATCTCCATGTACGAGATTAGATTCATCCACCATTATAATCATTCCAGAATAATTTCCATTTTGTGATTAAAAATGATGTTTATGAACATAATATCATTCTATATATGAATCAAATATATCATATACATAACAATCATGACTTATGTAAAAAATCATGTAATGGAAAATGAATCATTTAACACCCGAAATGATGTTACTACAAAAATATTATTAATAAAGAAATATTATAAGATCATATATGATATCATATTTATGTATATTATTATTTTATAATTTAATAACAATGTTTCAATTATTATACAGGATTTTAACATACTATAGACTAAGGAAACTTACAAGGTAAGGATTAATTTCACAATCCATTTATTATCTGAGGTTTTTTAGGTAAGTATCTACTGGGACATATTTATCATCCACATCTATGTATCTTAAAAATGTATTTCAAAACATTTTTACACTTCACTAGAAAATTGGCTAATTTAATTTATACACTTTCTGGAATTTTTATAATTTTTTTTGAAAGGAATCCTTCTATCATTTTTCAATCAAGGTACATTATGACATTTTCGACAAAATTAGGGTTATAAAGTCTTTTTTAACTTATATGGCGGGTTTGTCTATTTTCACCATCATATCACCGTCGTAGCTTCTCATACAATCATAAAAGAATATTTTCAAAATAAATGTTTTATTTTATAATAACATGACATTTAAATGATTTCACAATAGAAAGAGATATTTCTCTAAAAAAAGTTTTTATTTCAAATATTTCAAAATCCATTGATGTATTTTAAGTTTGTTTAATGTTGATTTATTATGATACAAATCGTCCATATTTTTTTGATATTTTTGTTATATGTTTACTGTGGATGTGTTATTTTTACACAATTCATGTTTTATAGATAACATTTTGACATTTCTTATGCTAGTTTTTATTACGCATGTTTATGTTGTGTTTTAAGAATTTCATATGAGGAAAGTATTGGACATATTATGTGATGGGTGGAGCCTGCTATAGCTCCTTGATGGATTAGTAGGTATCATTATACAAACTAGTGCCTTGGAACAAGGCCTTTATAAAATCATATTTGTCGTATTGGCACAAGGCCTTGACTATATGGTTATGTAGTCCGGCATTATGCATTTCATCATTATGAAAGCAGCTATTGATATTTCATGTGATTATTAGACTAGAAGAATATCTAGATGAATAAGTAAATAGAATTATTTGATTTTATATTTGCAGTATTATGATAAATTTTATGTGTAAATGTATTTTTTTATAGTCTTATACACTGCGTTAAATATTTATGCTTATTTATGAAAGTTTTCACTATATTGTTATCCTTGTTGAGCAAATATGTTCACCCCTTTTTATGTTTAATTTTCCCCATGATGTGAAGAAATATTTTATAGATATCCTTTAGGGATAGGTTAGGGATATAAGTGTGGAAAATGGGTAAAATATTTTGTGGATTTTTTTATTTCATGATGTAATGTAAAACTTATGAATGTATCTAGTACTTCCAAGGATTCTAAACTGATCGGTATTTTGGGACATGATTCCTTGTATCATTCCAATGTTATGTAATAATGCACCGACTCTAGGTAACTGAGGTCGGTGCATTATAATACAAATGTAATAACAAAAGAAAACCTTTAGTCAAAAAATATTCATTATAAATATTTTATTTTATAGTAATCAATGAGCTCAAAATAATAATTTTTTATCATAATATAACAAATTCACTAAAAAATATTTTGATAAATAATTTTAATAGGAATAGTAAATTAAAAAAAATACAATGGTTTATTAGAAATAAAGAATTTTTTTTATTTTTATCAATAATTTATACCTTCCACCATTGAGATATTTCATTAAAATCCCATTACACATAAACTCATTATGTTAAATTCTTAAATCATATGATTTTCATTAAAATATGTTTCAATGATAGATAAATCATATAGTTAACATGTTACATAATTCTATTAAAACTCTTATGAAAAATCCTATAAACTAAGAAACCTATCTAGTAATCTCTGGTAATATATTAGGAGAAACCTAAAAATTTTACTCTATTTTGTCACAATATACATTAGAGTTCTATATCGGGTTTAGACATCATCTGATCTATATTGGGATCACCCATTATCATGAAATAAATCTGGATCAATCATCCTCATTTAAAATTCTCATGAACCATTAAATATTCATGAGACATCAAATATTCTATTTCAATCCTTTTATATATAAAAGTATTCTTTTATTCCCTTCTATATAACATTAATAGATATTTATATATCCACTTCCTTTAAAATGATATTTTCAAAACTGAAATCTTAGATAAAATGGACTAGGGGTTTTCTTTCGAAAATTAGTTAAATCATATAAAGGTATCAAAAAATAATATAATATATACGTTTAGAGAAAATCTATTGAATCCATAAATGTAAAAAATCATTTCAAGATCCATTTTAATGAAATAAAACATATTTTCCATAAAACATTCAAATTGATTTTTTAGAAATCATTTAAAAAAATTAATAATATAAAATAATTTTATTCAAAAAAAATTTCTGAATAAATAAATTCATAAAATAATATGTATAATATATACATGAAAGATAACGATTGAGAAAATAAATAGATAAAACAATTTAAATGTATTTTAAAGGTAAAGTGTTTATTTCCATAAGATTGACTTTTCGCATACACTATTTATCTATGAAAATAATATCGCGAAATAAGTTATTTTCTTTGTTAAGAATATTTTTGATGTTCATTACATTATTGTGACATCCCAGTTCTGGGAGCCACCCATAGGCACCCCGTACCTGGTTGGTAACATGGCCTCAAGAGAATTTCCTCTAATTCCAGAGGCTCCCAACTACCAGAGAGGGACTTGGGTGTGATAGTAGAGAATCTATTCCCTCAATGGTAGAGAAACATAGTGGATGTAAAACAAATATACAATAGCAGAAGCAGTAAAATTTCCAAACAATAGTAAATAGTGGAATAATGAATGTAATAAGGAATTGAAGCAGACATATTTAAATGATGCATGGTACATATGTCTAGAGAAGCAGCCAAACACATCACAATGATATAATACAGTACTATACAAATGTACAAAAGAAAACATGAAAAAAACTCCAAAATATCACAAAACTCATCTAGGTCACATGGTCTCATGATCCAAAGAAGTCTAGTAACAGAAGTAGAAGGTCTCTTTCCCTAATCTATACCTGCAACAATATAATATGTTTGGGCCCAAAATAATGACCCAAACACGGTGTGTGATTAATCCCAGTATGCAACCACGAAATGATATGTGCCAAATAGTCAGTGAATATATATTTATGCAATAAGTAAAAAAGAAGCAGTAAACAAGGATGTACGTAGCAGTAAACCTTCCCACAGTTTCAAAGCATTAAATTCCACATATAAAGTAAGAATATAATCACAAATATGTAACCATCTGGGATGTTCTCACATCCTAATCCCCTCTGGTCCTACCTTGTAAACACAAGAAACCCTCTGGGATGTACATATTGTTTAACCCCTATAGTTCAGCTTTAGTAATGACTCTATATGGAAGCACTCACCGTCAAATCCCTCTAGAGTCTCGTATCAGTAACTAAAAGTCGCTCTATAGAAGAACTTACATCACATTCCCCGTGTGTCCTACGTTAAGGAACTATAGACACTCTGAGGAAGCACTTACGTCAATTCCCCCTCTGTTCTCGCATCGTAACAATAATAACAAACACTCTAGAGAAGCCCTTATGTCTATTCTCCCTAAGGCCCATTACACCAGGTTCTCACGACACTGTATAAGTCAAACAATCATAGCAATGCATGTCGACCAAAGTAAAACTCATGAACTAATTGGATAACTGTCTACATCATAACAGCATGGAAGATAAACGACATCACTACATCCTACAATACTAGGCAATGAAAGTAAACTACAGCCTAATAGGAAAACCATACCAAAAGGTATAAATAAGAAACATGCATTGGAAATAACATCAAATGCATTGAAATTAACAATATTCACATTCAATTAATCTCTACACAAGAATATAATAATGGAAGGAAATTAATAGGGCTGAAACTATAAACACTTAATTCCCCATTCAAGGGGACTGGGGAATTGTGCACACATAACTCAAATACATTCAATGAAAAGGAACAAAACACCTACATCGTCATTACATGATCACTATACATGATCCTAAAGCCTTGAATCTCCCCTGAACACTATATATCAACAAAAACGCTAAAAACGTTCAACCAAAGATAACTTAATAATGATGAGGAACCAGAAAATGATGATCTATCAGAAGGAAGAGCTTACAGAGGAGATCCCAACGCAATCGATGACAATGAATTATGATAAAAGTTTCTCGATCTGGAGCTCAGAGAAAGATTGCAGCCATACCCTCACTATCATATGAACCATACCTAGAAGGAGGGATTTCTACAAATTAGATTCGAACCCAGTGCATTTAATGAAAAAATAAAGAAATTACATTGCATGTATTTATAATGGACACAACATGTACTTACCATCGTCGGCCCCCAGATTAGATGTTCTCCAGGTCACCACACACGACTATTTGCATGGACACAATATGACCAACACCCGGATACCCGCGGTAACTTCATACACAAAGTGTACTCATAATGTACATGACATGTATTTAAGGAAATCCTAAAAACTACTATTTTCTTCAAAAACAATAGAAAAAGGGAAAACATACCTGAAAAAAAGATCAGGGTTCTTACAAACATCCCCCTTAATGAAATTTTCCCCTAAATTTCCCTTGCAAGGAGGTGAAGAAGAAGAATCATCAAACAGCTTTGGCCATTGTGATCATACATTGGTCTCCCTCTTCTAGGTCTTGTTCTGTACTCACCCATTCTTCCATAGCACTCGTACTATAAAAATAGACTGGTCACGGGAAACCTTTGTACTGCGGTCAAAATCTGGATAGGATGATCCTCAAAAGAGTCATCCACCTATAACTCAACATCATAGGTTTCAAAAGCATGAGACATGTCTGAGATGTAACATTGGAGTTGAGAAATGTGGAAGACATTGTTTATAGCTTGGTACCTCTAAGGTAACTGCAACCGATAGGCAACTAGCCCATATTTTTCCAAAACCACAAACGACCCGAAATACCTCAGTGAAAGTTTACCATGTCTCATAATCCTCCTATGCCCCAACCTCATTGTGACACATAGAAAAACCTGATACCTGACCTCGAAATCCAGATGTGATCTCTTCTTATCAGCATAAGACTTCTAACGAGATTGTGCCGTAGCCATCCTCTTTCAAATCAACTCTATCCACTATGTGGTGTCCTAGATAAGACACGGTCCTACCATAGCTGCATCTCCTTCCTCCATCTAACATAAGGGTGATCGGAATGGTCCACCATATAATGAAACATAAGGTGAAATATGAATAGTTTCTTGGAAACTATTATTGTAGGAAAACATAACAAGAGGTAGGTGTTTCTCCCAAGATCCTCCATAATCCATGATACATGCAAAAAGAAAGTCCTTAAGCACCTGAATCATATGGTTAGAATAGACATATGTCTGGGGGTGGAAAACATTACTCAAAATTACATGTGTACCCAAGGCCTTATGTAATCCATGCCAGACCCGAGAAGTAAAACAGGAATCCCTGTATAAAATAATAGAGTTTCGAACACCATATAGACGTATGATCTCACAGATGTACAACTATCCTAGCTCATCCAAATTGAAAGTCTCCTTGATCGGGAAGAAGTAAGTAACATTCTTGATTCATTCAATTACAACCCATACAGTATCATTCCCTCAAGGCGACCTCAGAAAACCTATCAAAAATTCAATCGCGACATCATTCCATTTCCAATCGGGAATGGGTAACTACTGCAATAGCCCGTCTGGTCGCTGATACTCCGCCTTCACCAGCTCACAAGTGGAACACCTCATAATGAAACCAGAAACATCTCTATTCATACTTGGCAAACAATAATGACAGTATAGATCACGATACATCATAGTGACACCAGTATGAACTTCCCAAACTGATGAAATAAAGTACCACATCAGGTCCTTGCATATGTATGCTGACACACATACACACCAATGAAAACAAAAGATCTCATCCTCACATATTGTCCATCCAAGAATTGGGTCCTTTCTTGACATGCTTTCCCATAGTACTACGCCCTCAAATTCTGAGAGCTTTCTCATTCACACTCAATCAAAAACAATAGAATAAACAACTAAAGAAGAAAGAAACATCTACCCCGGCCTGTTGTGCATCTCCAAATGAATCTCAGAGAAAAGTGGAATAAGATTCCACTCACTATTGGAATCCTAAACTTCCAGTATCTATGTCCTCCTAGTCAACACTTCGGTAACTGCATTGCCTTTCCCATGCATTTCGGCAATCTCAATGTCAAAATACATAAGGTACTCAACCCACCTTTGCTGTCTCAAATTCAGGTCACGCTGAGTGAAGAAATACATGAGTCTTTTGTGGTCGGTGAAAACCACAAAATTACCGCCAAGAAGATAATTTCTCCAACAACGGAAGGCATGGACAACTACAACCAACTAATGATCATTCGTAGGGTAATTTCTCTCATGTGGCCTCGATTGCTGAGACACGAATGCAACAAATTTTTCATCCTGCATAAGAAATCCTCCAAGACTGATACCTGATGCATCACAGTACACAATATAGATATTTCCAGGCTCTAGAAAAACATGTATCAGTGCTGAAGTCATCCTCCCTTTCAGTTCCTAAAAGGTTAACTCACAAGAATCTGACCACAAGAACATTGAACCCTTTTTACTCAGGACTGTCAATGGAACTTCTATGTGTGAAACATCCTTTATAAAAATTATGTACTATTAAGGATGCCCTAGAAAACTATGTACCTCAAAGATGTTCTACACCTACTCCCAGGAAACTACCGCCCTTACTTTATCAGGGTCTACTAATACTTCTTTCTCTGAGATAACATGACCCATGATGTGAATATGATCCATCCAAAAGTGGAATTTTGAGAAATTAATATATAACTAATGATCTCTCAGGGTACTAAAAACGATCTCTAGATGGGTATCATGGTGATGTTGAGTGTGAGAGTACACCATGATATCATCCAAGAAATATAACATGAAAGAATCCATGTATGGATGGAACAATTTGTTCATCAGTTTCATGAAGATTGTAGGCATGTTCTTGAGACCGTACGCAAAAACCACATTCTCGTATAGACCATACATGCATAGAAAAGCTGTAAGTGGTATATCAGATGGTCTAACGAGAAACTGATGACAACTGGACCTCAAGTCAATCTTTAATAACACCTAGGTTCCTTGAAGCTGAACAAAGAGATCCTCAATACGTGGTAAGGGATATTAGTTCTTGACCGTCAACAGATTCTGTTTCTGATAATCCATACAAAGTATTAGGGTATCATCTTCCTCATTTGGAAACAGGACAAGAGAACCTATAGGAAAAGTAATAGGTCGAATAAAACCCTTATCTTGAAACTCCTCTAACTGCTACTTGAGTCCCTGTAACTCTAGTGGATCCATCTTGTAAGGAGGAATGGACACCGTTGTCACTCCTACCACAAGATCAAAAGAAAATTCTACCTATCACTCTGAAGGAAAACCTAAAATGTCATCGAAAAAGACGTCCCTGAAACGATCCATCACTGGAGGAAGGTCCATCTAAGAAGCCCCCTGGTCATCAAGATAAAGACTATAAATCTAGGCTATATCACCTACCATCCCATGATACCCAGGTCCCGCTCTACTTGTATGGACTTCCCATTCACCCATATGAAGAAACGATCCACCCTTTGGTGATGTAAAACTCACCCTACAATGATAGCAATCGACAACAGGCTGCAAGGGAACTAACCAGTTCATTCCAAGAATGAAATCATAGCCTGTCATCTCTAGGACATAAAGGTCCCCAAAAATGTGACACCCACCAAACTCAAGAGGACACATCCTGAACTGATGTACACTAGCCATTCTAGTCCCCAACGGTGTGTCCTACATCATGAAATAAGTAGATGAAAAGATACAGAGCCCAAGGCTCTCCACAACATCAACAGATATAAATCTATGCGAATCACCTTTATCAAAATTAGAAGAAGCTAAAACTGAGGCAACTAAAATTGTACCTTGAACTGTCGAGGGTTTGGGATACAACTCTTGCTTTAACTACTCCACTAAAAAAGTCTGACCTGCACCATGGCCCTATGACCCTGCTTGAAAAATCTATGTTGATCAACCGTATTTTCATTGAAATCATGGCGATTGACTACCATAGTCGTGACCACCACCTTGGCCAGAATGGCCAGAAGATCTCCAGCTCCAAGACTGATGAAACATTAGCGGCTCTGCTCTTGAACTCAGAGGAATTGAATATCACTTGTCACCAGATTCTGGTGAGAAGATCTGATAGAAACGCTGAAGATGAACCATATTGCCTTAAGGTCAGCACTCCACTAGGTATCTAGGCAATGTAGCCTCATATTCCTTCTCTTCCTACACTGTAAGCATGCCACCTGGCTACCAGAAGATTTGTCTCATCTCCTTTGATCATTATGTGAAGTCCCCATGTGGTTCTTCCTACTATTAGTTGGAAGGATACTAACCCCGGATGTCGAATCGCCCTGGATCACAACTCCTGAATCCCTAAAATTTTGCTTTTTGATCAGCACCTAGTGTATGATAGAAGTGTTAGATGTTATCCTGATGATGATCACCAGTGATCAGATGTCGTTCCTGAGACCATCCTCAAACATCCTTGCCACAAATTACTCATCACCTCCTGGAATGTGGGTGAATCACTATAGCTATGTGAAACGAGAAGAATGCTTCATAACAGAAAGAGTACCCTCCTCTAGAATAATAAACTATCTGGCTCGATTGGCCATCAATGTCTCTGAATAAATGTAGTCAAAGAAGGCACACTGAAACTCATCCCAAGCCATGACCTGCCGGTGTCCTGCCTGTGAGATCACATCCCACCATCTCTTGGAGGAATCCCAAAGCATGTATGTAGAGAGACTGACCCTCCACTCTGGAGGTGTCTCCAGATGTTCGAAGATAGGAAACATGACTTCTAACCATGACTCTGTAGTCTGAGGTCCTCCATACCCTGTAATGGTGGTTGGATGCTGCTTCTAGAAAACACACGTCAATTCTGCCATTGAAGGGGCATGATACAGTACTCCTCAGTGGGTTTTCATGAACCACATGAAGCCCACCCTGAATTGTGCATCAGCACTTGTATCCAGAATGATGGCTGGTGCCAGTACTGGCACTAAATGATGATCTTCTAGACGTCCCTGACTAGCCGTGTATGCTGTTTGATCATTGCCTTGCAACAGGCATATAACTGGAGGACGTCTCAGTGGCATGACTCTTCATGGTCATGGACACATCTTAGATCAAGATCACCATGGAATAAAAACTAAAAGAGTAAATAGGTAACCTGAAACAGAAAGCATTCACATTTTTCAAAACAAGAATACAGGGATTATATATTTTACTACATTGTGTGTTCTTTTAATCCATTCACATCAGCATGTAATGCTACCAAAACTGACTGTTTAACACCCCATACATGGTTTGTTTTCATTACACATGGCATGTACTTGAATCATCTTCTTCTACCTGAGATCACTTACACAGCTAGGCTACACAACTCTTATAGAACAACACTAAACTGCATTTTAGTTCCAAACACGACCTGTTATAGACAATCTTCACTGACCCATGTTGTTAGGGACATGGTCGGATACCCGGATCACACTAAAAGACGTTTTATAGAAGGACACGACATGTACTAGGAAGATTTTGGCGACCTAGGTTGTTCGTTTCACGTCCAGGTACTTAGGATACACTACACAGCGTGTTCCTGACAAACACCACATGTATTAGAAATGACTCAACCAACCCTTGTTATTAGTGACACAATAAGATACATGGTTCTACAACATGGCGTATACATCCGGTGCACAACAAGTCCTGCCAAATATTCAAAACTCGGTGTCTCCGCCCACACAGACTGGGAAAAAGTTAGATACTACATGGAATATACATACGGTACATGTTGTGTACTTAAGAAAAATAGTTTCCTCCCGAACATAAGAACACATGACATGTATTAAACATTACACTTTTTGTATTCTACGATTTTCCTTGTAGTAATCCTCAAAAACTACTCTGGAGCCCCGAAAAATTCTGAAAAGGAAATTAAAGTGCCAAAATTTGATATCTGGGGGCCCATACTTCCCACGAATCAATGATTGTTAACTTATACTAGTCATAAACAAGCATAATAGAACAATGATCCACCAAATGTTGATCCATGAAGGCCCATAACTCCTCAAGACCAAAATTTTGGAATTCATTCAAAAAAACATTACACATCCAATACCCTATTAAACATCAAGTATTTTTATCAAGGAATCTATCACAACAGCATGTATATCTAGCACAACACCTATCAAAACAACATGCAATTTCTAATGCACACAATATGGAATGGAAATAATTCATGACATGTGATCCCTAGCAAGTGCTTATATGATGAATTAGATGGAATACAGTCATATCATAGTGTTGCAACAGAAATAGAACCTCAATAACATCAACAATAACACCAAAAAACATGTGAATCACTCAATTTGAAATAAAATCAACTGTAATAATCGTAAAACTGGAAAAATTACAATAAATGAGGTTGATTGGATTTTCCCTGTACCGGACACTGATTATTACCATGTACCAATTTCTTCATATCCTTGTCTATAGGCTCCAAAACAGTATGTCAAGAGAATATAATTCATTTGAAACCATTTTGTAACGTCCCTATTCCAAACGCCTCCCAGAGGCACCCCACACCGGGTTGGTCCCAGGGCCTCAATCACATTTCCCCTAATGCCAGAGGTTTCCAACTATTAGCGAGGGCCTTGGGTGTGATAGTTGGAAAACTATTCCCTAATATTTAGAGTAACATATTGGAAGTGAAATATATATACAATAGCAGAAGTAGAAAAAATTCCAAACAACAGTAAACAATAGAAGACTGAAAGTAATAAGAAACTAGATCACACATATATAAATGATTTATGGTACATATTTCTATGAAAGCATCAAAACATGTCACAATGCTGGAAAATAGTTCTAAACCAATGTACAAATTAAAATAAGAAAACAACGCCAAAGCATTCCAAGCCTCATCATTGTCCCATGCTCTTCAGATCCAAAGCAGTCAAGTACATGAATTTGTAGGGTGTATGCCCTTATCTATACCCGCAACAGTTTAATATGTTTGGGACAAAAAAACATGACTCAAACAGCATGTGAGACTGATCTCTGTAGAAAACCACATAAAGATTTGTTCCTAACAGTCAGTGAATATATATATGGTAGGCAATAAGTAAAGAGAAATAGTAAACAAGGAAGAACACAGTAGTAAACGTTCCTACATTTTTAAAGAATTCATTTCCACAAAGAATGTAAGAATATAATCACAAATAGGTATCCCTCTAGGATGTTATCACACTGTAATCCCCTTGGGTCCTACCTAGAAAACACAAGAAATTCACTAGAAATTAGACACAAGATAACCCCTCTTATTCAGATTTTGTATAGACTCTCTAGGGAAGCCCTCGCCGCCAATTACCCATACAGACTCATATCAGTAACTAAAAGGCGGATTGGGGAAGCACATACGTCACATTCCCCCTATGGCCCACGTTGAGGAACTACTGACACTTTTTGGAATCACCTATGTCAATTCCCCCTATGGTATCACATCGTAACAATAATAATGGAAATTATGAAGATGCCCTTACGTCCATTCTCCTTATGATACACAACAACAGTTTCTCACAGCCCAAGGTAAGTCAAACAAGCATAGAAATGTGTACTGGCCAAAGTAAACCTTAAGAACTAATTGGAAAATAGTCTACAACATAACTACATGGTAGATAAAAAATATCACTACATCCTACTGTACTAGGCATGGAAATTAAATAGTAGCCTAACAGGCTAACTAGACCAAACAATCAGAATAAGAAACATTCATGGGAAATCACTTCCAAAGCATAGCCATTTACCCTATTCACATTCAATTATACTCTATTCTAGTATATAAGCATGGAAAGAAATTAACAGGTCTAAAACCGTAATCACACAATACCCTGTTTAATGGTATTGGACAATTTTTCACACATAACTCAAAGAAATTCAATGGAAAGGCACAAACCACCTTCCCTAGTGTTCGGGATCATTATACGTGAACCACAATACTTGAATCACCCAAGAACACCGTAGATGTACAAAAAAACTAAAAACAGTCAACTAAATATTACTTGAGAAAGAGGAGGAATCAGGAAACGAAGGTTTAGAAGAAGGAAGATATTAACAAGGTGATCCCAACGCAATCGATGTTGGTCAATTCGTATAAAAGACGCTCAATATGGAGCTTGAATAAAGATTGCAGTCATACGCTCACTCTCGAACGAAACAGACCAAGAATGAGGTCTTTCTTTAAATTAGATGTGACCCCAATGTGTTTAATGAAAAAAAGGTAGGTAAATGGCGTCTAATTTATAGGTACATGTCGTCTATTTCCCTTCACTGGCCCCCGAAATTAGGTGGCCTCTAGGTCACCACACACAACCGTGTTCATGGCTGCTACACTGCCAGCACCCGGCTACTTGCAATAACTGAGTACATGATGTGTACTCATAATGTACATGGCATGCACTTATGAGATTTACAGAAACTCCACTTTTTCTCAGAAAAACTAGATTAGTGGAAAAATACTTAAAAATTATATCCATGTTCTTACAACTATAATTTTCCATCTTAGGTTACATATGGAAATATTATATTTACTTACTTAATAAGTTATTTTAGATTGAATGATATGAGGAAATTCAATTCATAAACACAAAATAGTTTTAGTAGGCTAACAATGGTCAAAATAGGTCATTATTCCATCACCATAATAATATTATTCATAAAATTATTATATTTTTTATACATTAAGTATAATTTTATCACCACCCATGAATTACATGAATTGAATGAAATGAACATTGCTTTATGGATGTGGTAGACCAAATTTATGCAGGGATGACATTATTTAATATATCATGTTGTATTTTCTATTCATGTTAATGAAATAAACAATAATATTCATAATTCAAAAGTTATATGACTCCAAAATTTATATCCTTCCACAAATTTTATAAATCACACTTATTATTGATTAAAACATTCAATAAAAAAATAATCCTTCTACAATATTTTAGATAAGACACCAATTTTGATTTTTCCATTCCCATGTAAGCATTTAGTCATCATTGAAAATAGTTTCCATATTTATCATGAAATAAATCATAATCTATATTTTTTAAATTAATTTGTTTTTATATTTTTGGTATATTATCCTAAATTATTCATTATAAATTTTAAATAATTTTTTATATTATATTTATGTCTTGGAGATATAATAAAAGATGACGTATTTCATAAAAACAATATTTTTTATTTTTTATTGAATTTTTTTTTTAGAAAAATATTAAAATTCATTCCTTTTATATTTTTAAAATTATGAATTCAAAAATTATATCATTCTTATAGAAGTCAATTTTTAAAAGTGGAATAATCTTATTTTAATATTCTCTCACAAAGGAAATAAAATCCAATTTTAGAGAAAATGAATTTATGAAGAATTAAATGTCTAATAAATATTGTTTAATAATTTACTAAGAATTAATAAATTATTTTTTTGAATATGAAATTAATATATATTTTTTAATTTATTTAATCTTATTCAAACGCGATGTTTATATAGAATTTCTAAAATTGTGACTTTTAAATAATATTATATAATGGTTTTTCTACACTCGATGTTGTATATTGTGGAAACTATTAATCATAGAGTTTTTAAAAATATAAATTTGTTACATTGTAATTATAAATTAAAATTGTAGTCTATATGTTTCATAGAGTAAATATGGTAAATGATTCAATTAATGTAAAGACAATGTGATATGGCTCCATAATAATATCTTGATTGTTATTGATTGTGACAATTTCTACTATTATTACATTATTTTTAAAACTAAAAATATTTAATCGAAATTAGAACATGAAAATGAATTAATAATATTTTATTATTTTTAATAATTTTTTGTTTTCCCCATCTATATTTTATAAAACGGAACATTCTCTCAGCTCTTCCTCACATTTTATGAGTACTCCAGTTTGGCCAAGCCCAAGTGAAATGTCTACTCATCTTCAATCGATATATTCTTGAGGTTCTCACCTCAACAAAGACTAATCCTAGACGATTAAGAGGAAATCCAAATCTTTTTTCCAAATAAAAGGATTTTGAGTGTGCTTGAAGTGAGATGATATATGTAGTATGTGATTTTCTTTTAAAACCATGTTTTAAATGTTTTAAAATCATTTCCCTCTACATTCCATTTTTTTACATATTTTATTAATTATTATTTTTATTCATCTTTGGATGATAAAAATAAATTAATTTAAATTTTAAATTTATTTAAAATATTATAAATTAAAAATTGTTTTTCTATTTCTTTTATTGGTTATATTTAACCATTTTATTACAGTATAATTTTTAACCTATACAGATTGACCAAATATCCCACATTCATATTATTTATTCATTAATTAAGAAAAATATTCCCATGTTAATGGTTTTATAACATAAATTCAAACATCATATTATTTGGGAAATTATCATTTTTATGTTTTTTAAATTAAAATAGATATATATCTGCAGTTGTATAAAAAATCGAATGTTGTTTCCTTAATAATTCCGATTTTTTATTCAAGGGGTTTATGATGAAAAAAGTATATTGAATATTTTTTTGTTAAATATATGTTAAATGGTCAATATAGATGAAGATGGGTGAGAATAATATAGATTATAATGATGGTATAGGATTATATAGATCTCTAATAAATTGGGTAATGATTGAGTCTTTGTTGTAAAAAAAATGATGTAATATGGAGGGATATTATTAAAGTATTAAATTGGCTTCAATTATTCCAAAACTAGTTAAAATGAGTAAATTTGTATTATGAGTATTATACTCTAAGACACCATTTTTTTCACAGAATAAGTATTTATAGAAAACTTTGATTTTTGGAGGAAAAAATAGTTAAAGGTGAATAGTTATTTCTATTAGTATTGTTCAATTGTGTTTCAATATGATTCTGGATGACTTCATGGTATTTCCTCTATGTGATAGTAGGTTTCACATATATTCTTTGAGAATATTTTTATTTTATGTATTATATTTGTTATATTTATATCATCAATGAATTAAAGTTAAAAAGGTAAATTATATCATGGGTGGTCAGGTTATTCATTGGAATGATCTAGTTTATTTACTTTCATACCATAATAAGAATTGTTTTTCTCATTCCATGTTTTAATTTTTTTAATAGGACAAATAGATAAAAATAAATTTTTTGATGGTAAAAATTTCATCTTAGGTGACTCATCTGAATTTAATAAAATTATTATAGAATGAAAAGGGATTAAATGTAATGATAGTTTTTGGATTTGTTTTCTATGTGAAAGTGTCCACATTGTAATGTAATTGTTTTGCTGAATTATATAAAACCATAATTCCAAAATTTCATAAAAATTAATGAAATTGAAAACTTTGATATAAATCATTCAATATGGGTTTTCTATGTTATGTCTTGCTATATATTTATGGTCTTACCCACAAAGAGATGAGAAGAGGATATATAATTACTATGGTAAATATATTGTCGTTAAAACTATTTTAATCTATGATTACTATATACCAATTTTCTAAATGTAACTATTAATTTTTTATATATATTAAATTAACGTGAATATTTTTTAAGTAAAAAAATAAAATTTAATTACAATAATATTTATTAGACGGCATGCTCCCTTTAGGATGATAGCATCACTAGTGGTTTTCAGTTATTATCCCATGAACCCATTTCTATTATTTTATTATTATTAAATAACTCAGTATATGGTGTAAACATTCAAACATTATCCTAGCACTAACTATTTTCAATGTTGGCCCATTCATATAGATATCCATGATTGGAACTAACAAGGAATTCCATTAGAAAAATAAGATTCATATTTCTCCGATTAAAATTTGATATTTAGTACATATTGAGCCTATTTATTATATTTATATATATAAGATCTATGCCGTCAATTTTCATCAATTGTAAGGGTTTAATTAATATTATTTATACCGATAGATTATATGATATCATAAGTTTGGTATCCAAAATTATTTCCCAAAACTAATAAATATTAAAATTAAATTCTATAATCACACTTCTCCTCCTTCTTCGTCAATGTCATAATGCAAACCACCACACCGACATTTATTCCCCTATAGACAATTTAGAGAGAATATAATCCAATTTATAATAGTATGGTGACAAAATTTTCTGATACCCCAACCATACATAAGAACATAGTATCAGGTTCAATTTTAATCCAAAATTTTATTCATTTTCATCTCATTACTTATATTGAAAATAATTTGTGAAAATTATAAAAAAATCTTATAAATATTAATTCTCCTAAAATATATACCTTCATACATTTAGTATCATTGTACTTAATGTATCTCTTTAAAACTAATCACCTTTAATATAATTTCAATTCATGATACCTAAAATGTGACAATGATTCTATCATGAATCATTAACCTTTAATAATTCAATAATAGATATATAATAGTTTTAAAAATCCGCCATGATTGACTCTAATAATCATATCCAACACTACAGATCTATCTACCATAATATTTATGGACTTTTCTCTTTATTTAATAATAAAAAAATCAAAATACATCCAAATCCTCTTATATTCAACAAAAAAACAGTTATACATTTCATATTCATAGAATAACCAATTGAATATAAAAATATTATTTCTGGTAAAAACCATGGATTCCCTTTAGTAAAGCCCCCAAAATATCCCACATCATCTTTGAGACACATTCTTTATCATCTAGGGATGGAAAAATATCTTTGGAATTAATGAATATCTAATGGGAATGGGTTCACAAATAAAATATTTTGAATAAGATGTTTATAAATGGCCATGACCAGTTCATATATCGGAGGTCCATGCACCATTATAGAAATAAAAAATCTATAAAAAAACATCATTAAAAAATTAGAAAAAATAAACAACATCACTTTTCTCAAACCCTAACAACCATTATAGAATGAATATCCATTTGAACAAACAATATCTATATATATAATGAATCCATAAAAATAATTTAATGTAAAAAAATATGATTTGGACTTTGTGATAAGAAAAACTAAAAAAACAACTAACGTAAAACCATTGGACGTTGTGTATCACTATCCGGCCATGAGATATAATTTCTTAATTAGTTTTAATAAATGAATATTAAGGTCTGAAATATAAATTATGAATATATTAACATTAAAAAAATCAAATTAGAAATTCCAATTAATTCCAATCCCCAATCATTGTCATTAAATACAGAATCCATATCATGCTTTTTTGATGTAAAATTTTGAGTGATCATCTATTATCATTTAAATTTAATATGCAATCATACGTCATGAACCATAAGATGAAAAATTATTTTAAAACATGTTGGGTAAACAACATTAAATAAAATATTCCGTACATGGTTTTTAATATTATTATATATATGAAAAAAGTAAAATTATAATATAAAGACATTAGCCAAATTAATTTTTTAATGAAAAATTGCAAAATGAATTATTGATTTAAATACCATGCACTTTGGGAAGACGTAGGATTCTGAGGGAATACCTTATACTATGATATTAATACTATCAATGATCAAGATTTACATAACCATTATCATCCATGAGAAACCAAGGAGTATGAAGCCAATGCTTCTGCGATATACACCCCATATCATCATAGAGTGTAGTTAATATTTTAAATAAATCCAATATATATGTATAATTGTACTTTTCCTACTGTATTCTTTCTTTCCAATCTATTGGTTCTCTGGGTTCCCATATTCCCTTCCCCGAATATTAAATGTTAATGTATAATATTAATTCTATACCAAAACAAGAATTCAACTTGTCCAAACCATTTCCACTCCCAGATTAGTAGAAAATATTTATTTTGATACTAAATACTAATAATAAATACATTTTTTGTCATAAAAGAAACATACATTCAATTATTTATAAATGAATATTTTATTTAAAATATTAATACTAGTAACAATATTATGATAACATTTTGGGATTCCTTTCCAAATGAAAAAAGGACCATTAAACAATATTTTGGTAATCTAGTAATTTCTAAAAATCCATATTGATTACCAAATTTTTAATCCCAAGGATTCACTATATCAAATTTCAAATATACTTTTACATACACACACACACACACTCCCAAATATATACATATCTCTTTTTACAAAAATTCAAACATTCACATGTAAATATATATAAATATATATATGTCTATTTTACTTTTCCCAAGTATATGTTCAGAATCTAAAAAAATATTAACTAAAAATTTGAAATAACAAAATTTATTTTTGATGGTTGATTATAAAATTTAATAAATTATTAGAGATATAGATTAATTAAATTTTCTTTTTCACCATATTTCTATTTTTTTTAAAATCTATTACAATGCAGTGAAAGTAAAAAATAACATATATATTAGTTCAAAAAAAAACATAAACGTGTTTAAAAAATTTATTTGGAATCTAAAAAATTAATTAAAAAAAATTAATCTGATTTAATTTAAAGACAAATGTTTGGGTTATCCTACCTCAAGCAGTGAAAAGATCATCAACTTGGTGGACACTTATTGAATTGGTCTTATGTAGAGACACAGAAGACATATGAACCATGAGTCAATTAAAAATAAACCATTCATGAAATGTTAGAGACACTTTTCACACAAAATGGAATGATTGAGAAAACGAGGAATAAGCGAAGAATATACGAGGAATGAGATTTTACCAAATATATATAGATACACATGAATATTAATGAAACAGTTTCATATCACTAAGAGATGGAGGTTATAGATGGAAGGAGGTGTTCCATAGAGGGGGTATCTAAGTTAATTCATTTAATATGGAGATGTAAGGGAGGAGATAAAGGCATAGGGTAATTGGAAAATAGCCAAATTTTATTATATCAATGTGTTTTTAGATTTTTTAAAATATATATTCCCTCCCACGGTTTCTGTATGGTTTAAAAAATTGCTATGTCGACCATGCGTGATTGAGGAAATTTTAATTTTTTTAAAAGGTAAACTTGTAATAATATAAAATAAATAAAAATTATATATATATTTTAAATAATGAATATAAAATTAAAATATGGACATTGTGTGAAAAAATTCCACCATAATTCATTCTACACCTTAAAATCAACTGAAAAATCAGTTATTCAATAAGGGAGTTAACGTCAAACCTATACAATGTGAATACAAATATAAAAGCAAGGAATTCAATGAATACTAGTAATAATGATCCTTCGGTACTTAGTAAAGTTAATAAAAACAAGTTTATGGTCTCAATATTTCTCCCAATGATGCTCTAAAACTACAACACACAATCAGATGATCTCTCATTGAAAGATATTACATAATGTATACTAAATATTTTTAATAAATGATACAAGGCCAAAAAGACTATAGTGGTCACCCAATTATAATATTATTCCTCAATAACATCATATTAAAATATAAAAAAATTTATTTGGTTTAATAACTGAAATACATCTCTATATCCATGTATATACATGATTCTAAAATCAAATTTAGAACAAATCCAAAAATTCCAAAATCCATAGGGGATTATAAACTGTAAAACTATGAGAATTACCCCTCTATCTCCCCACCATAATTATATCATTAACATTAAAGGTTAATGGAACTAGATAATAAACTATGGGGTCAACTATGTCTTGTGTGGGACCCAAATCTTGGGATCTCAAATGAAAAGATGAATCCAAAACACATTACTAGTTTCCATTAAATGATTCAATTAGGTCACTAAAAAACACCAATTAAGTTGTCCCTAATGAACTCACCATATATCATAAAATAGAATATGTTTAGAATGGTAGAAAGTGATCCTCCCAAAGTAGTAAATCATAGATTATAATGAATTTGATAAAATAACACTCTAATGACCCAAATCCTCCAAAACAACATAGCGAGCCATAGTGATAAAAGTAGTTATAAACATTAAATAATTCGACTCAGATTAAGAGATCTAAAAAAGATAATGTGTATAATAGATACCCTATTTTAAATATATATAGCATTCCATTAATGAACCCCATCCCACTAACTCAATAAAGACGTATTTTCTACTAAATTAGAATAAAATACAAGGAATCACATAATGAAGGATAATATAGTTTAGTAGTCTTGGTAAAATTGATACAAGCATGGTTCAAATATTATATTTCAATACACCAATTAATAAATATTTTTTAAAAAATGTCATTATTATCACTTGCATATCCTTGAGTACCATTTATAGAACACTATTAGGTTCCTGAGAATGAAAACTAAATAAGGATGAAATCAAATGGTAATTAATAATTTGGTAAACATGAATCTATCTTATGTAAATAAAATAGTATCTTTAAATAATAATCAATATGGAATGTAAATTATTTAACACAAATTCAATTTAACAAAAAACATGACTACCTTTATTAGACAATATATAATTAATATGGAAATTTAAATAACTAAAAAACCATGAAATTTAGTCAATAAATAGATAATGAACTGAATCCAGGTATTATATTTTATGAAAATCTCTTGGATAATAATGAAAGTGTTTTTAATGAATGAAATGATTATTTATTATATTTCATGATCTAAGGAGACATGATACCTCTACAATCAAGGATTTTAAACGAAATTATAAAACTATTTAGCAGGCAATCTCAGGAAACACATTTAACTAATGATATGAAACCGATTCGTCTCATAATATTACAAATCCTTGTATGGGATATCTCTAACAGGGTAAAACCCTTATTTATTATTTCGAAACCATTATATATATATATATATTTAAAATGATCAATTTTGTGAATTAATAAAATTAAATCTCAAAAAATTATCATATCATGTATGGAATACATATTAATAGTGATTTACCTATTAAGTAATACAAATTTCAATGAAAAATACCATTTTTTTTCAAATGACATAAAAATTAGGTAATAAGTATATCAATGATAAAAAATGTCAATATTTAGGGTAAATTCAATGTATAATTAATAAAACAATGTAAATATTTTTTTTGGAATGTTAATGATAACAAAAATTATTCACGAAATTGAATTTAAATATTTTCTCTTATAAAAATGATCAAAAACCATCTAAAAAATAATTAGTATTTTATTAATACAACACATCCGAATTGGAACATAATTTTAATAATGACATGATTTCTTTCAAAAATAGAAATACTATAAAACATTCTTTAAAACATTCTTGAGTGAAATAAAATTTTCACATTGAAAATATATTTTTAATTTAAGTGTTCACAATTTTTTTTGAATGATTTTCATTGAAAACAACCCCTAAAAATTGTAAATTAATCTTTAAAACATTTATTAGTCTTGAACATGGAAAATTATTCACATTATATACATGTTAATAAAAGGATTCCTTTAACAATATTGGTAAAACCTAAAAATCCCTTATATAGAAAAATATATGAAGATTTATCTCAATTTTTTAAAAAATTAAGACATGGGGAAAAAGTTATTTCATATATAATATTGATAATGTTAAAAAAATTGAAAAAATTCGATAATATGGTTTTGGAAGAAATAAATTTGGATGAATAGTGAAATAAAGTAAAGCATTTTTTAAATCATTTTCTCAAACATTTCATGTACCAAATAGACTATTATGAAACTAATTCATGAAAACATCATGAATAACATGAGGATAATAAATTTAAATGATTTTACTGTACAATGATCTAAAAATCAACCTTAATTGGAATTCATGTTTAAATAAATCTTATAAAAATTTGATAGTGAAATATACGACAATAGAGATCATGATGTTGAAGTTACAACTAATCAATGAATAAATTATGTTTTTAAAATGTAAATAAAAAACATCTTTTAAATTAAATATAATATATTAGAAATTAATCATTATAATTTTAAAGACAATGAAGAAGTAGTATGACCTAATGAATAGAAATCATGTTATGACTTTTTACCACCTGGTTATATTCAATTCAAATCCCAAAATATGATATAATTTCAATTAAAACTAATAATAAAATAATAAATAAATTTATCATTATATAAAATTTTAATATGTTTTTATATACACAATATAATATTAACTATGTGTATAATGTTACAATATTCCTTAATAAGAAAAAATTGAAACAAAGTCACTTACCTCAAACATCCTTTTAGAAAAAAATGATTTAACAACATATATAATGTAATTAATCATGTAATAAATTTATACTAGAACATATTATTATTTATAATATCATATATTATCCCTTTATAAAATTTAACTATTATTTTTCAACAATATTTCATTACTTTTATTATTTCACGTGATAATTTCATTATTTTCCCATGAAAGTTTTGTATGAAATTTCATGTTCATTTGTATGTCATATAGTCCCATCATATGGAAAATTGTTTTAATGATATATATACTATATTTAATAATTATATAATATAATATAATCATTATTCAATGTTGGACACTGAAAATGAATCACATCGCTTCATGGAGATGGTAGGTTATACATACGCATGAGCGATGTTACCATTCAACCAATGGGTGAAGGGGTAAGGAAGAAGGTGATATATTAATTTTAATAAGTAAATATAACATCAAATATATCATATTTATGATGAAAATGTATTGAAATTACATTTAATGCAATGAATATTTGAAAAAATGAATCTCATCACTTCGTGAGATGGAAGTCAATCGTACAGACGAGTGACGTTATTAAAATTTCAATGAAATGTATTGTAAAAAAATATTATGTGACATTTTAATTATATGAGTATAATAATATAAATATATATATATATATATACTAATTAAATCATTATATATAATCATGAGATCTGTTGATGAAAAAATAATTACAGCGGTTTGTTATGTAGTAGTTCATTATACACATGATGAACAATTTCATTTCCCATTTGATAGAAGAGGGGATGGATATAGGCAATTAAATTAATATAAAAACATATATGAATACATGATTTAATTTTTTATTAATATATAATGATTTTATAATAATGTTTTTTGGTCCTAGAAAAATTAAAAAATAGATGATTGTTTCAGAATGTTCTCACTTCTTTATATGACCTCTATATGTTTCAAAATAAGTCCTTTCTAAGAGGTATTTATGATAATGAAAAGGATTATAGGTTGTTTTTAGGGGATAAATGAAGTTAATTTATAAGTCCATGGTTGATGCCACTATATTTTTTAGTTTTTAAAGGGATGGATATGAGGTAGTCATTTATAAGTTGGGGAGATAAAACACATAGAATTTCCGAAAAGTACCAATTACACCGATGAATTTAACATTCCAAAAGCCTCCGAAATTGGTCAATACTAGACATTATATGTGGTAAGGTAAATATATATCCATATAATGGGGTTTTTTCATGTTTTAGGTCATTATATCTCTTATACATTCAGTTTATCCCCCATTAAATGACATTTTACATTAACCATGGAAATGTATTTTTTCTCCTACTGTTAATATTGGTCAAAATATTATATTAAACATATTCTATAATATAAATTAATCTGGCTACAAATATTAAATATCTTTTTTCTAAATTAAATTCTTAGGTGTGATAGAATATAATTTAAAATTACACCTATAGACATGATGAAAAATAGGGATTCTATAGAACAAATCAAATAAGTATAGAAGGTTTTAATATCCTAAGTCAATAAAGAATTTATTCCACTAAACTAAATTTTATTTATAATATAATAATTAAATTAATTTTACATTGCAAAAAATTATATCATAATTAGAAATAATAATTATTTATATTATATATATATTTTGATAAAAATAATTATTTTCATTGTTCATCGAAAAATAAAATATCAAATGAAAATAAAATAAATTTACCCTATCAAAATTTTTATAGTCTGATTTAAAAAATTATTCTCATTTTATAAATATATTTTCATAAAATTGGTTTAAATTATATTTAAATAATGTATGTAAATCATGAAAAACCCGCCTTTTAGAAAAATACATTTTTTCATTAGAAATATCCCTTTATTTTAAATGATTTTTATTTAATTAATATTCAATTAGAATAATTGGATTTTTATATATCTCTAAAAAATATAACTTTTATAATATTAATAGTACAATTCACACCGTCTAATTTAACAGCTAGGTAATAATGAAATTTTATATTATTTTTCATTTACACTCACGCTTGGGTGTTAGACAAGATATCAACGAGATGCAATTTATTTAAATAGAAATGAATCATAAAGTCGCATTGAATTCAATTTTGTTCTATTATCATTTTATTATGTTATAAACACTATATAACCTAATTTTTTTATTTAATAACATGAGGGGTTTCACTTACCCCAGTCTGAAAAGAGCATGACATCATATATTGTAGGCGATCCCCTTGAAATCAATCTCACTATTATGACCCGACTAATTACATATATAAATGGATCAATGTGAGAAGATAATTTTTCCCAACTAATTTCTCGATCAAGGTTACATTCGAAAAAACAAAGCATTCAACAAGTCTCCAACCAATGAATCAAGAAAAAAAAATTCCACCTATATTTGAAAAAATTAAGCTATCCATGAACCCTCTAGAATGACTATCAGATAGAAGGCAACACATTCCAATAACAAGAGAGACAAATCAGGTATACCCCAATAAAATAACATCACAACGTAAATTTTATAATTTACGGAGGAAAAATAATCTATGAAAATAGTAAATTTATACAAAGATAAATTATAATTTTGTTTATCCAAATCTAGTATATCCATACAAAAAAATGGAACTCCAAAGAAACCAGTCAGAAACAACAATAACATAAATATAATATACCTATAGAAAATAAATGTATAAAATTACATTTAAAAAAATATTATTCGATCTATTCAAAATCCATTCCTTCACTGAATTTTCTAACTGTAATAGAAAAATAAGGCGAGAAAATATTTTTATTTACATTTAAAAGAAATAAATAGTCATTTAAATTTTACATTTGAATGCATTTTTTAAAATTTAATATGTCAAATCTCACACTGTTAAATTAATTTTTCCATTCATAAAACCAAAATTTATGCCACTTAGCATTTAGAAATATATTTTTATCATTTAATATTTAAATTATGTCATTTTTATATTGATTTTTATATTTCTTGTTTTAAAAAAATATTTTCTTCCGAGAATTTAAATTTGTATTTTTTTTTGAAAAGATGATTACCATGTTAATTTAGAATTATTTTTAACATTTACATTATTAATTTAAATAATAATTTAAAGGTACTAACTAATTCATAAAAACATTATTAATATATTTTCTGAAATTAATATTTCAATTTTAAAAAGGGACTTGTCTCATAAAACCACTTTTATGTCAAACTAAAAAAAGTTCTCTTTTTTTGAAAGGAACTGATGAAAATGAAAACAAAATCCACAAAAATAAACACTGAAACAAAATACCTTATGATGGAATTTTGTTTGTGCATTGAATTTCCACATGGTTTTATGGAGCGTGTCCTAATCATGTAACCGACACTAAATTTCATGTTGAACCCTTATTGTGGGCTCTATATCAGTTTCCAAGCCATGTGAGCTCACCAAGTGATGCCAGTTCAATTCTGTTTCACCATTAAAAACATATAACTCATTTAAACAGAATATAAAACCATCACATTTGAATAAAATTGAAATCAATACAAAAAATTGAACATCTAATTTAAACTTATAGATCAATATATTTAAGATATCATGACACACTTCCCAAACCTACCTCCCATGTTCCAAATTTTATAAAAACATCTACTAAACACCTCAACTAATAAGGGGTTAATTTTATTGAAAATACCTAAAAAGAATCCAATATTTCATACAATTTATTCATCAAATAATTTGTTCAATTTATCCACTAGGTTATTGATGTTTCCTACAACACACCTCGGGGCACATTTATGATCACCCTAAGAAGATGATAATTCCTAGGGTATCAAATCATATAAATTATGAATGAAATTTTACTATAACATATTAATAAGGGAATATATAAAATAGGTATTCACAATTCATTAATTGTAGGTCCATGAAAAATTATAAAAAATACATAGTAATATATAAGCAAAATAATTTTTAAAAAATTAATAAAATAAATTCTCGAAGCTCTCCATTTAACTCCCTCCATAGAAATTACCATCCATATATCACCTACTCTATAAATATATAATTATTATAATAGTTACCACAATATAAATATTAAATGGTGTATTTATCTTATGAAATAGTGATAGAATTAAAAAATATAAAACTCACCCCACTATATGACTCAAAGATTAACCATACAAACTCAAGAGAAAATACCTCAATGTGAAATATTATGTGAATTCTAGGACCTAAACTGGAAATGACTAATATAATCATGTGCATCAAGCCTATCATGGAAATAAAATTGAATCCACGAAATATTTATAGTCATTCAATAAAATATAGGTGTCAAGATTTTTTAAAATACATTTAAAAATATATATTTTTATGTAATTTAATATAAAATGTTATCATGGGTGACCATACTTAAAAAAACATATAATTTATAAAATTGGAGGGTTATGAATTAAAATAAACCTTCTTAACATGGATTTAAAATGAAATATGTATGTGACAAAAAGTTCATTTTAATTGATGTTAAATAATTTATCTTCATATTGAAATTGAAAAATAGATAGTAGTGGATAATAAAATCAAGAAACTTAAGAGGATCTAGGATACTAAGGGTAGGACTTATTATTGGATTCATGTACTTCAAATTATCTAATACCACATAACTAATCATGTGCATGATCAACTGTAGAAGATGAATCCAATGTATCAGTAGTAACCAACCCATATCATAATATTTTATAGTAATAGTTTTAGTATATTTCAAATAAGAAAGAGGGTAAACCATTGCATATAATAATTTACCTAATAATTCCCTGATGTAACATAAATAGAACAAATTATTACATACATAAATATTGTTCCATTTTATATGAATATTATTTTCATCTCATAATAATATACGCCCAAGAATCATAATGATTAATGTCTATTGAATATCGATATATAATTGAGTTAATTTTTGAATGATCATCACCAAATATAGATAATTTATTCACATAGTCCCCTTATTATCCATTCAATACATAATACCATTCATCATTAATTGGGGGAAATTATTTATAAGAGAAGGTGAGCTTAGAATCCAGGTGAGGGTAAGAATGCTAGATATCTATCAATGGTCATAATTATGCATAATATTTGAATAAATGTATGATAATTATCATAAAATTTGGAAAAATTTATACATGATAAATAGACCATATAAAATATTAATGGAATAATGTTATATAATAAATATTAAATGACTTATAATGATGCATAACCATTAATAAATAAAAATTATCTATGAGATAATATAATAAGAATAAAGATATGTTTTTTTTTGTATTCAATTAATCAGAAAAAAATTATTTCTATAGTAAGAGATCATTATCAATACAATAATAGTGGATAGAGTTACACAGTAGACTAGTGTCACTTCATATTCCCACTATTTTCATAATCATGGATCACTACTAATACTATCATGGTAGAAACAATTCATATAGCTACTAAGGTTTACTCACAACAACCCATGTTATCTATTGAGATATAAATAATTTTACGATGCATTTAAGGGATATATAATCTAGGACCCACACATAATATAATTATTATCATATAAAAGTGTTCCATAATATCATAAAATTTTGAAACTTTTCATCATTCTGAAATTAAACCATCAGAATAAAATAGATCCATTGAAATATTCGTTAAAAAATATTCATCACGAGACATACAGTGCAAGAAAGGGGATGATATCATAATATAATTTCCCCATTTATGAATTTAGATTCTTAAAGGATATTCATATTTATGAAAAATAAATTTTTATAAAAAATAGTTAATATATATGCTGAATATTATGATAAACCCTAAATATTATTTTTATAACATTGAATAAAATAAAATAACATGGATATGGATTTCATTGTAATGAATTTGAATCATTTAATTTAATATTCTTCAATATCTAATAATCAATGGATGTAAAATAAATTAATTTCATATATTTTGAAAGAGAACATTTATTTTTACACTTTTGAAAAGTCAAAAATTAACTCTTACAAAAAGATATGGAAAATGTTAACATAAATCATTATAAAATTAATTACAATTTATTGATAACTAACTTTATAAACATTAAATTATTGTAATGAAAATCCATAATACAATTTAAGCAACATGTATATATAAGATAGATATTACCTATTAAAAAAATGAAATAATATCAGATTTTTAAAAAACAAATTTTCCATCATTTTATTTATTAAATTTTCAAGCATGAAATAAAAACATAAAAAACACAAAAATAAAAATTAGAGAAGAAATATTTCTATTTTAAATGATAAATATCATATAATTATTCATAATGTAAATTTAACATAGATAGTCTTGAAATGAAATGAGAATGAAGGATAAATCTTTTCCTCCTGTCATGAAATTATTTATTTGTGCTCTTAACCTCATACATAATAAACATATAATTTTTTTTAAATATTATAAATTAGAATGTTTATAATTATAATAAAATATATCATTCTCATATATCTTATAATTGACCTTCTATTTAAATTTTTTCATGAAAATCAATATCTATGGTGGAATGTATACTTTTTCCCAAAAATATTTTAGATTGACATTTTAGATCCAGGATACTTGCTCATGTTTTCATAATCATAATGATAATAATAATTTCATAAGTATAATTTTTATTAATTATATAATATTTTATATTTATTCCTATTATTTTTTTATGAGAATTTATTTTCTTCACCATATCGTAATGATAATATCTTCATACCCATGAGTAATGCTTTAAATTATCTAATAAACATAATAAAAGAAAGTTAAATAATTTTATATTATTCTAGAATCATGAAAATATCATAAATAAAATATATATTAATTAAATATATCAATATTATAGTATATGTAAATAGTAAATCGAAAATATATCACATTAATTCATGATTTTTTCCATGAATACACACAAGTAATTTTATTGTTTTCCTATGGTTGAGTGGGTAAGGAGATAGATAATTCATTATATTTAATAAATCATATTTATATTATAAAAATAATTTATACCTACTAATTACATCTATATGACCATCTATGAATAGAAAGTATGAAAAATATATTTCACATTATAGGGATGGTAATCAATACATACACTTGAGTATGGTTTGTTTCTAACTGGATATAAAGGAGATATAAAAATGATATAACATTGAAAAAATATATTTATTTATATTACTGATTCAAATTTAAATATTTTATTAGGATTATATAAAATTTTGAGGAGATTACGGATTAATGAAACACAAAATTGATTGGTAAGGAAAATTAACTCGTTTTCAGGTATCTTCCTTTAGATTACACCTTATGATTTATAATATTGATATTTTGGTGAGAAAAAAACCAATAGGATGTGGAAATTAATGTTTGGAATATATATGGAATGATATTATCCAAAGTAGAGTGTTAAATTGGTGTGTATATGCGGGTAGCTAATTTTAATTTTATATGTCTTGGAGTGGAAAACATATAAATACATGGAATATTATAATATTATGTATATTTCTTAACAATATCATATTGCTCCAAATTATCATAATTTCAATTATAATATTTATAATATCTAAATCCAATCAACCAATGAGGTTTAATAATGTGTTTTATGTTATTCATAGAAATATATATTAGTTTGACCCATTATTTATCTAATTCAACCATTACCATGATAATGTCATTTTTTCCATTGTCAATGTTTAATATAGATAAAAATAAATATTAAATTATTTACTGACATAAATTATCTATATTACTAAAATAGAATCAATTGTACATGATTTAATCCCTATATGTGGTAAAAATTAATTATATTATCTATTCTCAAAATGCATAAAAACCATTTTTAGAATAAAAAAATACTTTTATTCATAGAAAACTAATTATTTTAATTCTGTATTTAGTATCAAATTTTATATGAAAAATATCATATTTGAATAATTATATTATATAAAAATTTAATTAAAAGTCAACTAAAAATAATGAATAATTCAATTTAGTAATTGTTTTTTACATATATTGTCGTGGAAGACAATGCATGCAAACAAATTGATGAAAACATGTAGGAAAGAGGACATGACTCCTTATAAATTAGAATAATTATAATATAGATGTTTTTGAGAAAATATCTTATTTACCTTTATATTATTATATCATAGTTTTGAAGAAATTAATAATTAATTTATAAGTAATTATTTATTTATTAAAAAAAATATAAATGTAATTCATTTTTGTTAATTGGTGTTCAATATATTACATTTATTTAAAAATAAATAATTTTCAGAAAATAAAATTCATGAATAATTAAGAACAATATGATAGTATTCATTGAGTTATAATTTCAATATTTTTTACAATCAAATTACGAAATTTATTTAAATTATCGAGAAAAAATATACAAATTTTTCATAATTCTATTTGACCTATTCATTCATTCTAATTTAATGGCTACACATTAACAATCATATTTAACAGTAATATTACAATAGGATAAATTTTTTCGACTAAACATAGTGTTACATGTTAAGAATGTTATAAAACACAATGAATTTATGAAAAAGAATGAAATTATAAAATCTTGGTTGTTATACTAAACCCCATATAAGAACTGGTACCTCAATGTTTGATTACTATGATAAAAAAAACTGAGGCTACTTCTACCCCATCACATTATAAGTTTCCCATGTAGTTTCTTTAATATTTTTCATTAAATAAATAGCTAAATTAGTGGCCACAATTCATAGAAAATTATCACATTAATCAAGAATATCAATTATTTTATCTGGATTGAAATATATTTATTTGTACTTTCAATCGTAGGGTTCCATAAATTTGAAATATTACCAATATACTTCCTCAAAAGACATACGTGTAAGAAATCATAAACACGGGTTAGAATTACTAGATGTGACATTTTATAAGAAAAATATTAATGGAAAAAAGGCCCTCTAATTGAATTATGTATTTCCTTTTATCCCAAATATTATAACCTCCTTCCAATGAGTTGTATCAATTAATTCCTTATCAGCAACATGGAACACCAAATGACAATTAGTATTTCATAATAAATTCTGATTATACTCATAGATTATATAATTTATTCCAATCCTTCTCTATAATTTTTGTAGTTATCTTAGGTGAGAATATTTTAATTTTCTGTACATTATTCAAATATTTTAGAGCCCTTCACATTTAAATATATCTTGAATCACAAGGTTCCATTTTAATAACCAAGTGAAATCAATTTTTTTTGAAAATTTGACTAATGTAAGTTGTCAATCATAATGATAATTGAAAAATATACATTATGATCTCATTGTTTCTTCTAGTTTATTAAAAGTATTTTCATACTGATCATTTTTCTAAGGATTTCATATTGTTCAAATATTCTACATTAATTTCAATGATTAATGAAGTTTTTTTCATAAAATCAATGTAATCATCAGATCTAGATTATAAATAATAGACTTGGGTGCAACATAAAACATTACCACACAAATTATTTATATCCAATTAATCCAATAAATAGTGAATTCATTTCCAATAGTAACAAAATATTCAACCATTATATGATGATCCATTACAACCCAAATAGAGTAATGGACTTTAGATGTATTTGGGAGACCTACATTGAAATCCATGTTTCAGTTTTCCCATTTTCATTTTTTTGGGTAATGGTTTTAACATCCCCATAGAATTAAAAAATTTGACCTTGATATTATGACATACCAAACATTGAGATACATGATAAGAAATATTTATTTTCATGTTTTCACAAAAACAATAATCTATCGTACCTTTATGAATATTTTTTATTCATGGATGCATAACGAACAAATTGTTAGGTAATATATTAAACAGATCATTTTATTGTATTTTATTAAAAGGATACATACATAATTCATAAATTTAATGATTCCCTAAATGACATGGTTTAACAAAAAAATATCTATACCTTCTTTGGAAGATCATTATCTACCTTCTATACATTTTTAATCGTCACATGGAGGGATCATGGAACTTCAATATGAGAAAATGGGATACATCCCATTTCTATTTGTTTTCAACTTCCATCTTCTAAAATCCATATGAATAGTATCATTTTTAATATAAATAATAGAAAAACTAGTATGGTCTTTCTAACACATATCATTAACCACCTTTCTTTCCTTCTTATAGTATTAATGTACCATAAATTTATAATCAATAATTAACTAAATATATCATATTTGGGACATATTGAATTCTTTCTGTGTGAATATATTTTTCCTGATTTAATGAACAATATATTTTTACACCTTTTTACATAATGATAATTCCTAAATATTTTCAATGGAAACCGTAAAAATACCACTACAAATCATGATTTATAAATTTTTCAGATGAAAATTTAATTTTAATTATATATATTGTACTGTTATGTTATTCTTATTGGAACACATCAACTTTACTTCATCAATTTATTAATATATATCAAAATAATATTATCCATTGTAATGTAATGTATAGACACATTCCCTAACCATCCATCTATCAAATTCCTAGAACCATCATTATTATTCATATATCAAAATTAATTTATCTTACAATCACTTAATCCTAGTCATTGTATTTTATGTAAATAAAAAATTTTAGCTTAATTAAATGTTTGTAACCATCTAACTTAAAAACATTATCTTGACAGTCATATATGGTAGATTCTAATTTTCAATAACTTCTTCCTAGGATGGATCCATATAAATTCCTTCTCTTGTGATTACATAACCAATGAATGATACTTATATATATTTATAATTAATGCTTTCTAAATTTGTAGTAATTTTCCCCTTCCATTTAGTTTTAAACACAATCCATAAATAAAAATCTTTTTTTTCTATTCCCTTTTAATAAAAAATAATATCATCTACAAATACTACAAAAAAATTATCAATGTAATCCAAAAACCCACTATTCATGGGATTCCTAAATATTATAAGGGAATCAGTATGTCCCAATAGAATCAATATATGTTCATAATGACCATACCTCATATGACATATTTTCATAGGTATATACAGCAACATAAAACATAGATGATTATATTAAAAATAAATTCCAATTTTGAAAAGTTTTGAGAACCTTATAATTGATCAACAAATACATAAATATGTGGTTAATGAAACTTGTTATCGATAGGGATCCTTTTAGGTACATTATAATAAATTAATAGATAACTTTACCTGTATTTATTCTGAATAAAATTAATTTTTGAACCCAAAACATATAAATTAAGGAATATACATCCCTTATCATACTGTTCCTAGAGTTTCATATTCAATTCAACCACAAAAATTTAGGTCTTTCTATAATGATTCATTGAATTTTTTTTAGCTCTATATATCAGATCCTATGAAAACAAAACTACATAATTCATTTGATTACTAGAAAAAAATATATAAATACATATTCACATTCTTGAGGAAAAATTATATCATCAATTTGGAGTTTATGTCGAACCATTTGAGATAAAATCTCATAATAAATAGGAATTAAGACCCCGTATAACCGATGTTATTTTCATTCTATATTGGTGATCATCCCCAAAATTATAGTCATATATATATTTATTTTTATGATCAAATGTGATATACCATCCTTATAAATTAATATAGTCTCTATATAATGATATCCAACCATGATAAACATCATATCAATTTCAACTAGATGCCGACTAAAAGTGTTTTTAGAAGTCAAATTACAATATTCTTCTATCAAATAAGAATTATAGTCATTATATGAATACATTGGATATTTAATAATATTCATAAATAATTTGACATATAATCATTAGGGTGGTGATTGGATACAGTAAAAATAATTTTGAAATATAAAAGTGTGGGTATAAATAGAATTAAACAAAGCATTTTTAGTAATGGAGTTGATGCTAATTGTACATTCCGTCAAAACATTATCATGAAAAAAAAATTCTTTTGAAATAACATGTGGTTACTCTTTTAATATTTTAATAATAGTCTTTTGATTTTCAAATTCATAAATAACACCTGGATTCAATAATTTATTCGAATAATTTCCAAAAGTTTTAAAATTAAAAAATAGGAGTTTCAGTGGTTCAATCATTTTATACTTCTCTCCATCTATTTCACTGGCTTCCAACTTCACATTATAAAGATACACATTTTCTCCATAGACATATTTTATAAGCATAAACATTAACCAATAAACTTAATAATATTTCCCATATCCTTTGTTTATAGATTTATCATAAATAAAAATTAATTTTCATTCTTTTATTGGTATTATTATTTGAATCCCATTAATGATTAATCTTTCATTTCATTTCCCAAAATCCATAATAACAGTTAGGTTATCCTCTCTCAATTTCTACCATGAGATCACATTGATTGATCTATTCAAATCTAATAATTACCAATAAAAATTAATCATTTTCGAGATATGATTTTAATCTACTAAATAATATATCAAAATTTATTTTAGGGTATACGATAAATCAAGAACATGCATAGGATATATTTTTAAAAATATTATAATATGTATTAACAATTTAATCTAATTTCTACTTACGAAAATGTTATTTACAATACATTATTGTGGAAATATGACAAGGAAGGTATACATTGAAAAATAATATATCTAATTATTCATATAATAACCTAGTCTTTTCATAAATATAAATTAACTAATTACATATGAATATTCAATATATTTCAAAAATACACAGCAGATTATCATAAGTTCTTAGTTTCTATGGAAACTAGTTACACAATTTTCTTATTTCATGAAAATTATTCAATGTCTCGCATAAGAATCCTACAAATTAATAAACATAAAAGACATACAATACATAAAACCTTTTTCATAACCTGGGTAAAGGAACCATATAAAAGGGAGAGCTTATGTACTTAGTAGTGGTAAGAATGGAAGGTATAAATCGAATATCAAGTGAAAGAATAAGATAAGAATACGTGTATGATAATATGAATATAACATTAAAAGTTTATACTCATTATATCATAGGTTATAAAAATTTTCCATTACATAAAACATTATCATATTAAAATAAATGAATTAGAAGAGCGTGAAATCATCAAAAATCAATCATGAATCAAAATTTCATGTCATATAAGTGTAAAACTATCATACGTATAGAATTAATTTCATATGTCAGGGTTAACATATGAGACCATAAAATCATCTTTATCATGAATTAATCATCTTCCCATTTCATAATGGATCAAGAATCATTACCAATTTATAATAGTAGATCAAGTACATTAGCTTTTTTCCAATAAGAGATAAATTTCATTGACCAATTTATAATAGTTATTACATGAGATATAAAACATTACCCTATACATTAGGGGGAATATATATACTAATAATCATATAAATAAAATCATACATATGTGTTCCATAATATCATAAATAGATCATCATATCCAAACCCATGAAAATAAAAGGGTTTCATAAACATTCCATAATAAAATAACCCATAGAAAGGAAATGGGTCCCATAATCATCTCTCTAACTCATTATAATCATATAACCACATGAAGAAATAAGGATAGTTCCATTGGATCATATCCATTTTAAATTATTGGAAACATTGGTGATTTTTTGTTTAATTTTTGAATGTAGATTCTGTAAAATATCCTTAAATCATACTTGAGGAAAATATCCATTCCATATTAAAAAAATTACACAATAAAAAATAATTAAAAATAAATTAAATAATTTTTTTTTTAAAATAAATAATGAAACATGTATTGGAATATATAAATCACTGATTGGTAATGAAGATTTGAAATTTCGTTTATGTCATATATGTTATACTAATAAATACATTCATATTTTTGATAAAAATTCTAATGCCTCTTGTTCCGAAAATGCAATTATGATTATATTTAAAAAAAATTAAAAAGAAAAACATGTGTTAAAATATATTAAAACAATAATTGGATAATAGTGACAAAAATTTTTAAAACATTATTAGAAAACATGGAGATGGAAGAAAAATGTGTTTCGACCAAAGAGAGAAATAAATTTAGTTATTATAAAACAATTCATTTAGAATATTGAGTACATTAAAGTTAAAAATGGAAACAAAAATGTGTAGTCAATTGAAAATAAAATATTAGTAGAAAATAATAGAGTATATTGATATTTATATTATAAGATCTCACTATTGGATGAATACTATAAACAATCCTGATACACAATGATATATGCACATTAAAACTTTATCACATTGATATATATTTAATAAATAGACCCATGCAATAATTAACATTAAAGAGATATTTATATAAAATAATTATCATGATAAGATTATATAATAATTTCATGGGTACTATATACACCACATAGATGAAACAAGTTGTGTATATGATATGAATCACACAAAAGTAAAGCAGGAGAAAAATATATAACCATAATTCTTGAATTATGTTATACACATTTGAAAATAATATATATCGAATATATGTTTTTTATAAATATTTTTCATAACCATACATAAACACACACACACACACACATATATATATATATCATACCATGTATGATTTAATTATATCCCTTTATTACCTATTTGCTAAAAATTCATTGTTAAAATAATGTTTTAGGAAACACGTACATAGTTTTTCATGTGATTTTTGGTTTCATATTTTTAATAATTATATTTTTTTAATGGTATCATGATATAAATAATTTTAAATTTTTTTTTAATAATATAAATTTATTTCTATAATCTATTAAATTTCAATATTGAAAATAAATTACATCATTTATGAAGTGGGTAAGTCATACATATGCATGATCACTGTTTCAATTTTATAGAAGGATTAGACAATGTTAGTAAAATTATATATTATATTTAACGAATCATTTTATATCATATATATAACACCTTTCTAATAAACCCAATTTCATTATCTTCCATGTAAAGATTTAGTGATGAATGAATCACATCACTTCGTGTGGCTATAGTTCACCATACACATGAGAGACAATATTGTATTCTGATATAATGAAATTTAAGAATATATATGTGATATTATAATAATAGAAATATAATTATCTGATAAATATCATATAAATTTGTTAAATTAATCATTATTTTTAGCCATGAAAGGTGGTTATGGAAAAAAAAACTATATCGGGTTATGATCTGGTAGTCCCCTTCACACACGATTGAAATTTTAATTTAGTAGTTAATTAAATATGAGATATATGTAGGCCATTAAATTTACATAATAAGTTATTTTTATATTATAGATAATTATTTCATTTTATCAACATGATAGAATAATATTTTCAATAGTTAGATAATAAATAATTTTAAAATTTATGGTTAAGGACTATACAATATCATCGAAAACCATCTATTGGTTTATACCAAGAACCGTGTTAGAATGGTCAAATAATAATAATAATTAATCTTGTAAGTGTGTAGGGAATCATTGAATGGATATGGGTAGGTTATGGATGATAAAAAGGGGTTTGGATTTTTGACGGGGATAAAACATGGGGTGACGTTTTATAAGCGGGGGAGGGGAAACACATTGAAATTTTAACAAGAAAAATGTGTACCCCTATTTGAATATAAAAAACTGAAAATAGATTATTTTAGAACCATTTATGATATAAATTCTAAATATGCTAACAAAATAGAAACTGTAAAAAACTATAGGTCATCTACCTCTTATCCTTTTAATATAACAATATGGTAGACTTGTTTTAACCTTGACTAGTGTAATTAATATTTATTTATTTACTATACACTGTAAAAAAATTAGTTGACCGTAATATATAATTTTAATTATTCTGCTTCAAAATATTGAATCCATTCTCCCAAATTTCAATTATATAAGTGGAAAATATTAATTAAAAAATAATTTCATAGAGATAACAAAAATGAGATTTTCCAAATTGACTATTTCCAAAAATATTGTATGTTTTAATATAAAAATAAAACCTGAAATTCATTTCAATGAAATAAATAGGATAAATAGTTATAAAATTGAACTATATTTAATTTTACAACCATACTAAAATAAAATGGAGCTTCTAAATTAAATAAACATAAAAGTTGTTTATAATAAAAAAAAATATTTTATTACTATTCATAAAAAATCTTACTTCCCAAACATTTTCAATAATTCAATAATTGATAATTATGAAATATAGATATAGAAAAATAATGTTTATTTTTTCAAATAGCTATTCTATATTTTTCAAAAATCATTATGTTTAATTTAGAAAATGTAATTAAAATATTGTTAAGAAAATATTACTTATTGAAGCATGTAATGAATTTATAAATAATCAATTACTTTTTAATCAATATGTTTTTTATATAAAAAATGTAATTAATATTTAAAATAATTTATTTTAGTTCATGACATAATTTTTAACAAACTATGTTATAATTTCCAACTTTACTTAATAATATCAAAAACATATCATTGTTCGTTAAAACACAGTGTTGTGTATAACAGATGATATAAAGGAAATAAATTTATTAGAAAAATATATTTACTATGACCTTATTGTGTTATATTATAACCATAATAATATTTATTTATACGTAAAAATTCCATCACTTTGGTAAAAAGAGTATAATTTTTTCTAATAATGTCCCCAGGTTCACATGTTGCTTGCCTAAGTAAATGGGTTTTCCACAAAATATTTTCTAGATGAGTGGTCCTGTTTCACAACACATTATATGTTCTTTCTAGAATCTATACTAGGATTTCCTCTTAAGTAAGTTCATGCTTCTATGGTATCACGTATTATTTCTATACATGTAAATAATTAGGTATGTTCACTCTCAAGAGAGACACGTAGAACACATCGGGGACTTGAGAGTGGTTTGGTGGAAGTGATAATCAATATGATACCAACCCTATATGATCAATAATTCTAAATGGACTAACTAAGAACCTTATACATTTTTCCATTTAATATTATTGAGGATTTTGATGACACAATACATGGTGATGTCTTCCCATTTCAATTTAGGAATGGGTAATGGTTTTAACATCCATGCAGACTTTTATCTCTCATCCTTGACACGATAACAAACCATGCACCAAAATAAAAACACAATGAAATCTCTCTCCATGTCATCTCACAATAATTAATATTTCATATATCTTTATCTATTTGTACTTCCATTATAAACTAAGAATGACGATATTTGATGATTTTACAAGATCTACTTCTTTAAATACAATATGAATGGAAAGAAAAATGCTTCTCGAACCCTATCATTCCATAAAAATTATTGTTTTATTCAAGAACATTCCTCACCTTATTTTTCAACTCCAATTGAACCTTCCAATAGTCTTATAACCTTAAATTAACATATTTTTTAATAATTATTTGAGAAAATAATAGATTTATTCACTTCCTCCTAGATTTCAATATCCATCCATTAAAAATACAAATATATTGTACATGTTTTAACCACTTCACATATATACTAGCATGATCCTTCCATCTAAAAGAATCATCCACCTTGTTTGATTTCCAAGGGTGGTAGTCTGTTGAGTAGTTTTAATCTTTGATTAGATCAACCATCTTATATAGTAAATATTCAACTAATTAAGTGTGAATGTGTACTTTAAAATTTTCTAATCGGCATATATATTACACCTTTCCCTACAATGATAACACCTCTATATAAATAATACAAATAATTATATTACTAACTCAAAATCATGATTACAGAATGTTCACACAAAAACCATCAATTTCTGTGAGGAATAAGCTATATGATTTTCATTCTTAATGATTTCACATCCCAATCACTTCATGGATGCGTCAATATAGATAAAAAACTCTATACACTATGGGGTACTGTCAGAAGTTAATATGTGTTAAATATTCTCTCCATTTCCTTGAATTTTTCATCGCATTTGTCTATCCAAAGGAACATGGCATCCAATTGAGCTAACTTGGTTTGTTGATTAGATAGTTTTAGATTTTAAGAAATATCATTCAATAATATACATCCCACCCAATGAAAATTTAGATCCCCATCATAATGGTTGATTTGGGAAAAATTTGAATTTAATTTTTCTTTTATAGATCCACTGAATTTCACTTGGATGTTATTAAATGAACAAATCTCCACCACCCCCCATATTACACTTTCATAAATTTTCATAAGACTTATCCTTCTGTAGGGAATTCAGTAAAATTCTATAGTGATGTTAATATTATAACTTTCTATGTGATTATATAATATTATCTTATATACATTTAACAAAAAACTGGTCAAGGTAATATCTAAATTATATTCATTATAATCTAGATTGTATCAGGGGATTTTTTATGATTGAATAGATTAACTATGTAAGAACATGAGTTTTGAGCCTGTAAGACATTGAATTTTTTGTGATGCTATTCCAGAGCAGGGCGTTCAGACGGCGTGTGATTTCAAGCCCCGGTGTGGCCGGAATTAAATTTTATGTGTGTTTACACTAGACATGCCAAAAAATCATAATTACTCCTAAACGGCTCCTCTGATGGGAAAACGGAGGGCACCGTCGAGTCCAGGGTGTACCGTTTACCAAAGGAGGGGTGTAACTTTCGCAGGCGCGACCCTTTTGCGAAAAGCACCACCATGGGAATTTTCATAATTTTGCGGCCTCAGGTGTAAACATTATAACTTCATAATGGAGGTTCATAATAAATTTTTGAGACCATAGTTGTGCTTAGAATGTTGTTTTTACACTAGGAGATGCTTAACCTTGACCACGTTGAGAGTTTGGGTACGGGCCTACCAGTGAGAGTTTAAAACTAACTAATTTTTTTAATTACTTCCTCTCCTACTTAAATATTCACCCATCCTCCTTATTCCCCCATTCCTGTCCTTGGAAGAATCCCTCTCAACAAGCATTAAACCCCTCTACCCACATCTCCAAGGCATGGTGGCTTTGGTGGATCGTCAGCAAAGCAACAGGCTACGCCCTGCGAGGTAGGCTTGTGTATTTCGTTTGTAATTTTTGCAACCTCTTTAAATTCAATTTATAGTGTTTTAATGATGTTATCTGATTGATCAAATCCCATATTTTCATAGGATTCGATCTGAGATTTATAACACTCTTATCGGATCAAAAATCGGAGTCCTCAGGCGCCCGGGGTGGCCCTGGGGTGTTTTTCGGCCATTTTCCATGTTTTCCGGTGGTTCCAGAGGTTTCCGGCGGACTCACTAGTGGCTGCAGGCTCCCAAGAAGCAGTGGGATCCTTGGTCACGGCGGCGCGGAAGTTCCCATGCGATGGAGGGCTCCCAGGTGGCGGTCGGCTCAGGTGGTCTGGGAGGGCCGCCAGGCACGAGGCGGCTCCTCGGAGGTCGCTGGTGCGGGGCGCGACGGGGGTCGCAGCGCGCGACCTCGAGCAGGAGACCGAGTCCCGCCTTCAGTGGGTCTCAATGCGGTACATCGATCAGCCACAAGGTCCGGTCGGCGCAGGTGGACAACGGGGCATCAGCCGGGCCGCGGGCCTGCCCAAGCTTGGTGGACCAGTTGGACCAGGCTTGTCCACCCCTAAGGGGTTATCCCATAGTATTCGGACACCCGTAACATTCACTACGGGTTTCGGTTTTGCATGTCGTCTACGGCAGCGCGATCCTTGGATCGAGATAGAGTTTTTGAGACGGTCTTTGGGATTTTTAATTTCTGAGACAGGGGGATCAGTGGAGCGACACACCGTTTAGTATTGTTCAGTGCCTCACCAGGATTCTTCTTTCGGATGGCGCGAACAGATCTGGAGTCCGTTTAAGGTGCCATCAGTGTCGTTGTGACGGTAGCATTGAGAAAAAGTTGTGAAGGGTGGTTTCAAGCGTTTAATCCAGAGTTGAGTCTTGTGTTTCACATTCCGTCTTTTAATCTGTGAGTAGTGTTTTGCGACTTTTTCATCATACGTCTGTTTGGGGTGAATAAGTATTCATTTTGGCATGTTTTTCCAAGGTCATCACTATGGTGTTTTCTCCTGAATTCTTTCGGAACCGAGGTGTGGGACCCATGAGATGTCGTATGGTAATAAAGCGGTGTTGAATAAATTTTCTTCAAGTGTCTGTTTCAAGCGATTAAATAGTTTATCTCACGTTTTTTTTCGTGGGTATTGCAATAGTATAATCATTTTGGGCGTGTGGAGCCTCTTTCAAGATCTCATTAAATGAGGAAACATGAAAGGGAGTTGGATTGAGGTTACTCAGATGCACTCCAAACTAACACACATTAGCGATGTTAGTGACACCCATAGATGGTTCGGGTAGTGTGGAGTTATCAGACTAGTTCACGGTTTACCCTTCAGTGGGGCTGGTCGGTGGGTTACCCTCCTGCATATCAGGGTTTACCCTCCAGCGGAGCTGGCCAATTGGTTACCAGTTGACCTTAGGGTTTACCCTACATCAGGGCTGGGTAGTGGGTTACCCATTGACCTTAGGGTTTACCCTCCAGCAGGGGCTGGGATGTGGGTTACCTGTTTACTTTAGGGTTTACCCTCCTGCGGGGCTGGGCAGTGGGTTACCCGACGACCTCTTAGATTTTACCCTTTAGCTGGGCTGGGAAGTGTGTTACCCGACAACTTCTTTCAGACTAAACCCTATCTATATGGCTAGTAAGTGATTTCTCTCCATTATTACCTAAGCGGGACCCTTGGTAGTACGATTTATTTATGGCACAACTTTGATGTGTGGGACTGATGGGAATTAGTGATAGATATCCTTAGAAATATTGGAGACTTTTCTTGGGCTGAGCTTGGAGATAGATATCCCCTTACACACTCATTCGAGATTCTTGTTGAGTATATATATATACATCCTACTTTTTTATCCACTCCTTGTGTTCAGTTACAACTCATAAGAGGGGTGATGACATGCGGGGTATGTCACTTGCTTTTCGTGTCTTTCTCCACATGGTTGGGATGAGCCTACTTCCTATCTTTTGTTGGGTTGAGCTGCACTCAATCTATTGTACTCTTACACTGTTCATTATTCTATCTACTGCTCACCGTTTTAGTACCTACTTTGTTGATCCCTCGAGCATTCAGGGCATCCTAATGAGTATCATTATACTCACCCCTGCTTGGGCATTTCCCGCACATGGGGTTCCCATTTAGATGAAAGACAGGTTGATCAAGACTACGAAAGAGCATAGAAGACACATGATCTTGGACTGTGTTTAGTGGTCGTCGTAGGACTTTCCGATTTGAGATTCACCAGCTATATACTTTGGTTTACATGTTGCCGGGTTATGGCACATTTGGGGTTGGGCGCATGTTTTCCCCTTTTTATGTTCAGTTATCTTGTCTGTACTTTTCTGCACTTTATATTTTTTCTATTTATAAGTCAATGAATAACTGTGGTTGGGTTATAGTTGTTCGTTCTTTGTTTTTTTTTACTCTACACTTCTGTATTGAGTGGGTTTTGTGTACAAGTACATAGGAAATGGCCTCCCTGAGATTGGTATGCCTTCAGTGCTTGTCGCCAGCCCCTGGCCTATGCAGGCAGGCTTGGGGTAGTTGCAGCTCGAGACCCGTAGTGTCAGGTTATGAAAAAGTGGTATCAGAGGTGGTTCGTTCCTTGGGGCATTGTTCAGACATCCATAAAATGGAATTGGTTGGGATTTAGGGAAATAGTGTCGACGTGTCTCGAGAGCTTCTCTCAGGACTGAGAGTCTTTTGGTGGTACGAGCAGCTTATGTATCCATACACCAAGACCCTGATAACTCCGTTGTCAACTCGGCTTTCTGAGACACATGTTGCAGTGAACTTTGGAATATGCATCTGGAAGGGTTTTGTCTTTGACTGTACATTTTGAGTCATCTCCCCATTTTTATTACTGATATATATATATATATATATATTCTTATCTGATTGTGGTAATCCTTGATAATTTTCAAGAGACCCCACGACAGCATCCAGCTAGGTTACCCTCTCCAGTTCTTGACGATGACCTGGAGAGGGACGAGGCATGAGTTCAGGGACCATAGAATGATCCACTTCTGCCCAGTGCTTCAGTTGTAGCCCCTTCACCTGGAGAGTGGCATTTAGTACTGGCAGAACATGCTATGATTGTGTGCAGACGGAGTGCGCTCCGAGACTTTCAGCATCAGCAAATGCAGAAGTTACATGGAGACCCTGATCCCCAGGCAACAGAATACAGGATAGAGTCTGTGGATGGACATTTCAGGCTGGTATGGACACTAGAGGACTAGATGGTGGCCCTAACTACCAGCCTTTTCCTTGTGATGACCGAAATATGGTGGGGGTTTCTATTCAGACCCATGACAAGTCGTCTCTCGCGTGGGATAGCTTCCAGTAGCTCTTCCAGGAGGAGTAGTCCCCCTCTTGTTTACACTCCGTTAAAATTCAGGAGCTTCTGGATCTGAAGTAAGGGGGATGACCATGGCATAGTACTCGGCATAGTTTACTGATCTGACCAGCTACTCATAGGATATGGTCCGCGATAGTTACTTCCAGGCACAGAAGTTTTAGCAGGGTCTTCACAGGGAGATCTGTGCTAGTGTAGTACCCATGTGCATCCCTAGTCATGATGGGGTGCTAGTGTGGGTGATCGTGAAAGAGAGATTCTTGGATGAGGGATGACAGCTGGCAGGGCCTAGTAGTGGCCGCTTTAGAGTAGAGTCTTTAGTAGCAGGCAGACAGCAGATAGCAGAGCCTCAATATAGGAGACCCTTTAGTGAGTAGAATCATGGGAAGGGTCGTACACCATAGTGGAGCCATAGAGAACTGGGTTAGTCAGGGGAGAGTTGGTGCTATGCCTATGATGTACGGGGTCACCTAGCACGGGACTTCCCGACTTGGTGTACCAGGAACACGTGGTAGGCAGTGGGCGCACCGCCGCGGAAGAGGCTGCGCCGTGACCAGGGATTCCCCAGGCGAGTATAGGGTGGCCCTCAAAGAGGCTACACAGGTAGAGTGGCAGGACCTGGAGGTGGGGGATGACATTTCGAGGTCCTTCCACCGCAACCACCGGGTGACCCACGTGAGGCTTAGGGAGCGGGCGGTAGGGGCCGCAGGCGCTTCAGGCTATGGGTGTTTGTTACCCCCCAGCACATGAGATGTTCTGAGGTATGCTTTGTTTTTACTCTAATCATTCTTCGATACTAGTAGACACAGGCTCCAACCACTCATTTATATTGATGCATTTGGTACGGGAGATGGATATTTCAGTAGAGGTACTGGCACATGCACTTAGCCTGGAGGTTCCTACGGTAAGTGCCTCATTTGTGACCTTTATCTACAGACAGTGCAAACTATCGTTCAAATGATAGAGTTTCACATGGGACCTACTCTTAATTACAATGGAACATTATGATGGCATCTTAGGCATGGATTGGCTTTCCATGGTTCATGACCAAATTGACTATTGGTACAGAGTAGTCATATGCATCCATTCTTATGGGATGAGGTTCACAATCCTTGGTGAACAAGACCCCATGGAAGAGCAAATGGGTACTCTGAGCATGAGAACATGGACTTTTTCCCACCAGTAGGCGAGCATGGATCTCGGAGCAGCAGACACTACAAGCACACAGATCCCTAGCGTTGTAGAGTAATTCATGGATGTCTTTCATGAGGATGTCCCAGGACTACCTCCTAGGAGAGAGATAGAGTTTTTCATTGACTTGCAACTTGAGACTGCCCCGATATCATGTGTAGCATATCGGATGCCACCCACAGAGCTTTAAGAGCTACAACTATAGCTGGACAACCTTCGTGAGAATGAATTCATCAAGCCTAGTGTGGCCCCTAGGTAGCTCAGGTTTTGTTTGTGAACAAGTCATATGGGAGTCTATGGCTATGTGTGGATTATCATCACCTGAATCAGGCAATGATAAATAACAAGTACCCTTTTCCAAGGATCGGTGACCTATTCTACTAGTGTAGAGGTGAAAATTGGTTATCCAATATTGTTCTGCAATCCAGCTACCACCAGCTGCGGGTTTGTGAGGCTGACATACCGAAGTTGGCTTTGCATTGTCATTATGGGCATTATGAGTTTCTGGTGATTCCCTTTGGCATGAAGAATTCCCTCTCCATTTTCATGGCCTTGATAAACCAGATCTTCCAATCGTACATGGACTGGTTTGTGGTTGTCTTTATTGACGACCTATTCATCTACTCTGTGATGGAAGAGGAGCACGTGGAACATTTCAGGATGGTCCTAGACTTTCTCTGAGAGAACCAGCTGTATTGGATGTTCTCAAAGTGTTAGTACTGGATTCATGAGGTTCACATTCTTGGGAATGTCATCACAAAGTATTGATTGGCCGTAAATCTTCCAAATATAGAGGAAGTTCTTGATTGGGAGCCATCCAAAAATTCGTTAGAGTTGCAGAGGTTACATGGTTTGGCTGGATACTACAGGAGGTTTATGGAAGATTTCTCTAGGATTTCTGCCCCTTTGACTGCATTGACGCAGAAGGGATGACCATTCACCTGGACTGATTAGGGCTAGAAGGCCTTCGAGGAGTTGAGACAGAGGCTGACTAGTGCTCCAGGGTGGAGGTTTCCAGAGCAGGGCATTGAGTTCGTGGTGTACTGCGACGTTTCAGGAGCTGGGCTCGGGTGCGTGTTGATGTAGCAGTAGGAAGTGATTCTATATGGGTCGAGGCTGTTGAGATCCCATGATCAGAATTATGAGACACACGATTTGGATATAGAAGCGGTGGACTTCTATTTGAGGTTATGGAGAAACTACCTTCTAGGTGAGCGTTTTGTGGTCTACTCAGACCACCAGAGCCTAAAGTACATCTTCACTCATAGGGATCTGAATTTGATGCAGAGGCGGTGGCCTGGGTTTCTACAAGACTATGATTTTGAGATAGTGTACACTCTTGGGAAGGTAAATGTAGTAGATTATTCTCTTAGTAGGAAGTCCCAAGCTCCTTTAGTGTTGGATGCTTCAGAGAAGTTGGTTTCTCTATGACCGACCTTGGTGGAGCAGGAGGGTACAACTTTTCTCCATTAGATGGTGTTGACTACATCGCTCCTTGAGAGTGTGAGAGAGTCGTAGCTGGGAGATATTGAGAGTGAGGTACTGCGTGATCAGATATCGATGGGCGATATACCTGATGGGTATTCTGAAGGAGGGAATAATGAGATCCTGTTCCAGGGATGAGCTGTATTACCACTAGAGATATGGGAGGAGGTGATGCGGGAGTACCACACTTCTCCCTTGGTTGTACATCCTGGTGTGGAAAAGATATACACAGACCTGCAGTGGTAGTTTTGGTGGTTTGGCATGAAGCGAATCGTAGTTGTGTCCATTTCACGATGTCTTACCTTTCAGCAGGTGATGGTAGAGCATCAGGTTCTAGTAGGGTTGTTCCAGCCCCTTGATATCCCAGAGTGGAAGTGGGATGACATATCTATGGAATTCATCATAGGGATTCCACACACAACGAAGGGCCACGATTCCATTTGTGTGATAGTGGACCGACTCACAAAGTCGGCACACCTCCTTTCCATCAGAGAGAATAGCATAGTTGAGATTCTAGGGCAGATGTACATTAAAGAGATCATCCGCCTTCATGTGGTACCCACGACGATTATCTTAGACCGTGACACGCGGTTTACATCGGGATTACGGCAAGGCCTGTAGGAGGAATTTGGGACTCAGCTGCGGATAAGTATGTTTTTTCACTCACAAATTGACGAGAATACAGAGCACACTATCTAGGTGTTTGAGGATATGCTCAGGGCGTGTGTGTTATACTTTGTCCTAAATTGGGAGGATCACTTGGCCTTGGTGGACTTCACATACAACTACAATTACCATTATACTATCAGCAAGGAACCTTTCGAGGCCCTCTATGACAGACCCTTTAGGTCACCGTTGTACTGGACAGAGGTTGGGGAGACCTCCCTCATGGTCCGAAAGTTGATGCGGGCGATGACGGAGAAGGTTTAGGTCATTCGTGAGTGGATGAGGTCGGCTAAAAGCAGACAGAAGCCCAACACAGATCATCATCGCAGGCCTTTATAGTATGAGCAGGGGGCATGTCTTCTTGAGGGTCTCCCCACAGCGTGGAACATGAAGGTTTATCTGGGGAGGATAGCTATCCCTAAGGTTCATTGGGCCCTTTGAGATCGTGCACTGGGTTGGTGAGGTTTCCTACCATCTTGCTCTTCCCCCATAGCTCAATAGGGTGCATGAAGTCTTCCATGTGTCGTAGTTGAGGAAATACATGAACAACCCCACACAAGTTATCGACTGGGGAGAGCTATAAATTGAGGATGGAGCCACCTTTTTGGAGCACCTGGTGGAGATTGAGGACCGGTAGGAGCGAACTCTGCGTGGATGGACCATTCCATTGGTTCAAGTGTTGTGGCAGCACGGGAGTGTGCAGCAGAGCAGCTGGGAACGGGAGAGCTAGATTCAGGCTCAGTATCCCGAGTTGTTTTTCTTGTTCTTTTTAGGGAATAAAAACATAAAGGAGGTAATGATGTAAGAACCCGGGTTTTGAACCTGTATGACTTTGAAATTTTCTTGATGTTATTCTAGAGTAGGCGGTTCAGACAGCATGTGATTTCAAGCCCTGGTGTGGCCGGAATTAAATTTTAAGTTTGTTCACACTAGAAACACCAAATAATCATAATAAATCTTAAATGGATTCTCATATGGGAAAATCGAGGGCACCATTGAGTTCGTGACATGCTATTTACCCTTGGAGGGGTTTAACTTTCGATGGCGCGACCCTTCTGCGAAAAGAGCCACTAGGGGGATTTTTTGTAATTTAGCAGCCATGGGCATAAACTTTATAACTTCTGAAAGGATGCTCAGATTAAAATTTAGAGACCACTGTTGTGCTCATAACATTGTTTTTAAACTAGGAGCGGCTTAACCTCGACCATATCGAGAGTTTGGGTACGGGCCTACAAGTGGGAGTTTAAAACTAATTATTAATTTTTAATTAGTTTCTCACCTACATAAACACCCACCCATCCTCCTTCTTCCCCTTACCTCTCCCTGGTGGAATTACACTCAAAAAGAATCAAGCCCCTCTTCCCACCTCTCCAAGGTGCGGTGGCTCCGGCGAATCGTCGGCGAAGCGATGGGCTACACCCTACGAGGTAGGCTAGTGAATTTTCATTTTTAAATCCCACATCCTCTTCAAATAAAATTTGTAGTGTCGAAATACTATTTTCTTGTCAAGATAAGCCCATAGTTTCATAGGATTCGATCCTATCATTCTAACGCTCTTCTTGGATCGAAAATACGAGTCTTGGGTCGCCCAGGGTGGCCCCATGAAGTTTTAGGCCAATTTCCCTATTTTTCGGTGGTTCTAGGGGTTTCCGGAAGACTCCTAGGTAGCGGTGGGCTCCTAGGCGACGGTGGCGCGGCCGTTCCAGGGTAGCGGCGGGCTCCCAGATGATGGAAGCACGACAGTTCCTAGGCGGGGGTGGGGTCCTAGGTGGCGGTCGTCGGAGGTGGTCCGGGATGGCAGCCGGGCACAGGGAAACTCCTCGGACGTCGCCGGTGCATGGAGCGACGTGGGTCGTGGCGCGAAACCCTATACAGGAGACCGAGACCCGCCTTCGGCGGGTCTCCACACTGTAAAGCGACTGGCCACGAGGGCCGATCTGCTCGGATGGACCGTGGGGCAGTTGCTGGGGAGCACGGAAGGGTAGCGGGCTGGCGCTGTGGGCCAGGACAGGTGGACTGACTGGACCGAGATAGTCCAACCCTAAGGGGTTAGCCCCCTTGTCTTCGGACACCCGTAAGATTCACTATGGGTGTCAGTTTTCCATTCCGTCTTTGGCAGCGCCATCCTTGGATCGAGTCAGAGTTTCTGAGATGGTCTCAAGGATTTTTTATTTCCGACACGTGGGGCTCGGTGGCGTGGCACACCGTTATGTATTTTTTAGCCCCTCACTAGGATTCTTTTCTCGGATGGCACGATCAAATCAGGAGTCCATTTACGGTGTCTTTAGTGGTGTTGTGACCCTTGCGTCAAGAAAAAGTTTTCCAGGGTGGTTTCAGGAATTCATTTCTGAGTTGGGGAGTGGGCCCCTTGGGCCATCATTTAAGCTGTTACCATCGTTTTACGACTTTTTTATCATACATCTTTTCAGGGGGAATGAGTTGTCTTTTCGGCATGTTTTTCTGAGAGCATCATGATGGCATAGTTTTCCTGAACCTCTTTCTTGACCAAGGTGTGGGCCCCATAATACGCCGTATCGGCATAAAGTGGTGTTTTATAACATTTTGATGGGAGTCCGTTTCAAGCACCTAAATAGCCTATCTCATGTCTTTTTCCATGAGGATGGAAACGATATAATTGGTTTGGGAGTACAGAGCCTCTTTCAAGATATCATTAAATGTGGAATCATGAATGTTTAGGGATTACCAATGTTAGTGACAACCAGAGATGGTTCAGGCAATGCTGAGGTATCATAAAAGTTCAGGGATTACCCTCCAGTGGGGTTGGGAAGTGGGTTACCCACTATCATATCAGGGTTTACCCTCTTGTGGGTTTGGGCAGTGGGTTACCAGCTAACCCTAGGGATTACCCTCCAGCAGGGCTGGGTAGTGGGTTACCCGTTGACTATAGGGTTTACCCTCCTACAAGGTCTTGGTGGTGGGTTACCTGTTGACTTTAGGGTTTACCCTCCAGAGGGGCTGGGCAGTGGGTTAACCGACGACCTCTTAGAGTATACCCTCCAGCTGGGCTGGGCAGTGGGTTAACCGATGACTTCTTTCAGACTCAGCCCTTTCTATATGGCTAGTTAGTGATTTATCTCCTTGATTACCATATCAAGACCCTTGGTTATAGGGTTTACAAATGATACAACTTTGACGTGCGAGACTGATGGTATTAGTGATGGATATCCTTAGAACTATTGGAGACTTTTCCTGGGCTGAGCTAAGTGATAGAGATCCACATACACACTCATTTGGGTTTTTCTGCTGAGAATATATATATATATATGTACACCCTAATTTTTTTCCCACTTCTTGGGTTCAATTAATCTCCTAGGAGGGGAAATGACAGGTGGGGTATGCCACGTTCTTTTTGTCTCTAGCTCCTCTTTGTTGGGACGAGTCTACTTCCTTTCTTTTGTTGGGTTGATCTGCACTTTGTCTATTATACTCTTATACTGTTCTTTATTCGGTATACTTCTCACAGTTTTAGTACATCATTTTTTTCTCCCTCGAGCTTTCAGGGAATCCTACTGAGTATCTTTATAATCACCCTTGCTTGGGCTTTGCCCACACTTGGTGTGCCCTTGCAGACGATGGACAGGTTGATCGAGACTATAGAGGACCATAGAAGACACATGTGCTTGGGCTGTGTTCAGTGGTCATAGTAGGACTTCTAGGTATGAGACTCACCAGTTTTTTACTTTGGTTTACCTATCTCTAGGTTGTGACACCTTTCAGGTTGGGCACATGTTTTTCTCTTTTTTTGTTCAGTTATCTTGTCTGTACTTTTCAGCACTTTAATTTTTTTCAATATAAATGTTGATGTATGACAGTGGTTGGGTTATAGTTGTTCGTTTTTTGGTTTTATTTTTTACTCTTCCCTTCTGCATTGAGTGGGCTGTGTATACCGATAATTTGGAAAAGGCCTCCCTGAGATTGTTACGCCTTCAGCACTTGTCGCCAGCCCCTGGACTATGGAGGCGGGCTTGGGGTAGTTGTGGATCGAGACCGGTAGGGGTGGGTGTTGACATAGTACATGCTCATATTATCTTTAAGTTGTATAAATTTTTTTATAGGTTATATCCTAATTATTAACAAAATTTGATGATATATATAATATATTTAAATATTGGAAAAGTATCGATGTCCACAAAATTGAACAAAATTCCTTCAATACATGGTAGATGATTGTTTTTCCTTGTCATGATCTTGTTCCATTAAAGATAATAAATTCATATTTGGAACGATCAATATTTCTTATTAACCAAATAAAATGGTATACATCATGATAAAACAATTGGTTGAAGGAATCAATTTTTAAGGATTTCATGGAGTTTCTTCTTCGATTAATATAACTCTATTTGGAATCATTGAAATAGGTTCTACACTAGATATATATATATTCAATTGAGAAATTAAATTCATTTTTTGTTTCAAGACCTGGTAAATATTACATAAGTAAATCCAAAAACATCCAAAAAAGTGTTATATCATCAATATGGAGTTTCTACACATCTATCTAAGATAAACTAACCATTTAATATTTCTATAGAGGCCCATAAAATTGGAATGATCTCTATTGAAAGTAAATATTTATCTTCACACTGATAATTGATCATAGGTTGGTATAATGTATAAAAATGACTTCTCATCACCAAAAATATTGATATGGGGTTTATACAATTAATTAAAACATATTAATAAGATAAAAAGATATTTGATAATAGGAAGAATAAAAAAATTTATAGGAAGATCATTCCCATAAACATTAATTGTAAAATAATCATATACTAGATATGTGATTAGTGTATCATTAGTGGGTTTTTTCAAAAAATGAAATATCTAATAATTGAGGTGGTACTACGACACCATGATAAAATTAATTAGATATAAATTTGTGGGTAGATCAAGAATCATATAATACATTACCAGTTATATAGTGCATGGTATGTGTTTCATTCCCCATTTATTTTTCATACCTCTAATTAAAAATTTTTATCCTAGAAAATTTCCCTTTTTCCCTTAGCTTAAGAGGTTGTTGATGTCAATCATCAACATTAACCGTCACATTTTTACAATGGTTAAAATAATTCATAGAAATATTAAATAAGAACGATTGGATAATAATTGCTGAATCAATGGATTTCTTCATCTCTTCAATTACGTTAACCATATAATTAAATTCTTTTTGACTTTCATGGTTTTATTAATCACCCCACAATAATTAAATCAACTTCATAGTCAATTTACAATGTCGCCATCATGAATCTTTCAACAGTTAGGCCATTTATCTGGTTACAATTTCTTTACATCGTGTTATTTATTAAAGATTTCATGATTCTCAATCTTACTTTTTCTATTCATAAACATGTGAATAGTTGGAATATCTATTTTTATTTTCCACCTTGAGTGAATATTAGATTCTTTCACCATAACTAATAAATTATATTATAGTTTAATACTTTTAGAGACTTGGTTTTAGGTCACTAAATAATTGTAAACTTTTCCTTTATGTTAGACGACAATACAAGATTCATACCTTACATGTCTTTTAAATGTTTTCTCAAATGTATCATAAAATTAATCATCATCTTACATTACCGTTGGTAAATACTTAACCATATATGTATAATTAATATGATGAATAAAATTATTTAGAAATAATCTCATGGAATCATCCATCTCCATAGAGTCAATATCTTAATGTTTTATCATGTTCTTAATAATAGTCCACCATTGATTTTCTACACAATAAACATGATAAAAAAGAAAAATAAAATTTTCATGCACTGAAAACTGGATAATAGAAAATATATTTTTAGTGGTATGAATCCACTTCATAAAAACTAAGGGAACTAGATAAACACTAAAATAATGTTGGTATTTCCTCATGATTGAATCATCATACATTTATACCTCCATTAATAGATTCAAAGCATAGTGTGATTCAAATATTTAGAATTTTATGTGAGCATAGAAAAAATATTTTTCATTCCCACAACCATAACATTTAATTCTTAGTGGGATAATCAATGAATTATCATCTACATTTAAAATTAACATGGTTCCTTTAGATTCCAACCATTAAATAAAATATAATAATGTAGTGTATGTTATAATAATCATAATGGGAAACCATATAATCATGAAAAATTATTTATTGGAATTACAAATCATGACACCGTATATTAAATATTAAACACTTTGGTTTAATATTGGTCATTATTTATAATCATATCTTCAAATAATTGATGAATGGTTTTTTAGAGTTTGTGAAATTAAAAAATTTAACCCCTAGTAGTTTTATTCCTTATTAATATGAAGAGTTTTTTCATGGAATAGATGATAATCCTGGAAAGAAAAAACACCCTCTTAATAGTTATTACCACTACGAAGGTCTATTAAAAATCCATATTAACTTGAATTATCTATATGGGGATTTAATTTCTTCATTCAACATTCTTTATCACTCAAAAAAATTTACAATGCTTTCATATATATTGAATTACTATGAGACATATAAATACATATATCCTTAAACATATCCATTGAAAAATCCCAAGGGACAACACTAAATTTTAAGAACACTTTTTTATAATGGATAACTAATAATTTTCTCTAATACCAATTATAATAACCAATGATTTTCAATCAGTGATAATACATTATAATAGATTAATATTAAACACATTTCATAAATATATTACCATGGATTGTAAAGGATTGAATTTTTTAGAGAATACTTTCAATATATTATTATTTCATCAAATATCTTTAAAAATGCAATAAATTTAATCAAATTTAGTAACCATTATATTTATACCCTACATAGACCATTATTTATAACCTGAGGAAATAAAACCAAACAAGGGGAGTGCTTTGCTGTATCTTAAGTTTAATCATGGAAGCTAACAATCAATGGTCTTATGAACGTATAATATCATCTCAATAAATTTTTTATTTTTAGTTTTTTATTATTATTTTTAACCCACATTTATACCTTGGATTTCCTGGTTTTTTGGGGAAAAAATAATGTTTTTTGTATTGTCAACATTGTGTGCACAATTGGCACATGGTTGACTAGATTGTACACCCTTAACCAGGTAACCATGCAGCCATGTGGTGTATTTAAAAATTGGCCCATCACACTGTTAGTGAATAATGTGGAAACTATATTTCCTAACAGTGCATCATGTTCCTCTTTGATAGTATGGGGACCTCAATTTCTGCACGGTTCTGAAAAATGTTCATGAAAACCATATAACTTTTATAGGTCTATAAAAACTATATTTTATTTGTTTTTTATCCATATAATTTTTAATATTAATCACACATATCCTCGCCACTCAAGATAATTCATCCTAGGATTATCTACCTTATCCATTGGCACCCTTGGACCTCCATTTTTTAGTGGTTTTGGTGTGATTTATCATCTATTTTTCATGTAGGTCCCTTATTTTTGGTATCATTAACTTTTATAGGGTTTCACTTATTCATTAATGGGGTTTCATACATCCACCAGATGGAGTGAACTATTTAGGGTAGGATCATTCTCAATATGGGTGAATTTGTTTTTTATTTTTCGATCATTCCTTTATTGGATCCCTCAGTGGTATAGTTGTGGTTTAACTCCGATTTCCTGAAGATTCTACACTTGAAGAGGGTGGTTCTATGCTTAAGAATTATTATATTATTTTCATATGTGTCATTGAGTGTTTAAATATGTTCAATGTTTTAGGTTTATGGTGAAAAATGTGTTTTTACAGATTTAGATATGTTTATGGTTTGAAATTGGGGTTTTAAAGGGTGTTATTTGTTTTTCAAGTGTTCCACTTTGTTGTGATTCATAAATGATTTTTATAAATTGTTCATGTTGTATTTAAAAATGTTAAAGTGATGAAAAAACAATTTTATTGGATTTGGGATGAATGTGAGTTTTAATATGCTTTTTCCTCTGAAAAATTGTGGTTATATATATTATTTTTTCTTTTATGTTCATGTGAATTTGGTGAATTTGTGACAAGTGAAATGAAAATTGATCATGAATGGAATCCTTGTTTTCTAGGTGGGATGACTAAGCCTAGTATACTAGTTGAATTGAAAGTAGGTTGGCTCAGATTCACCTAGTTAGATTAATGATTACAACACTTACAATATATTGTTGATGATTGGAGATCACTAGGACCTTGGGATACTCCATCCTTGTGGATCGTGTGTGAAAACATTGGGGGTTGTTGTTAATATACCACATTTCACTATGATACGATTTACCTAGTTTCCCATTTTATCTAGCTCCTATTAGGTTTTCCCTTGACAAAGTCCTCTCTTGATATATTTTACTTTTCATCAGTATACAGCCATCCATGATGGTTATTTCGAAATAAAATCTTGGATTTATTTTTTGTGTTTCCTATTCAAATGTTTTGAAAAATTATTTTTTTATAAAATATGTATCTAAATTGTCTTATACCATTTTTATCATTGAATCTATTTTATTGGGTGGCATCCTACAAGGCCTTGGATCACACCCTCCATACACTATTTGGTGTATGTATACTTGGTTATTCTTGACTCACATAAGGGGAATGTGAATCATGATTGTGGTTTGGGTTGATAGTTATTTTTCCTTTACATGTGTATTTTTGTGGTGGATTGAGGATGAAGATCCTATTGTTGCACAATTTTTTTGGGATAGTGTTGTTTTCCCCTTTTTTTATATTATTTTTTTTGGATTCCATAAAAATTGTAAATCGTGACCCTAAAACTACTTCACCATGATTGGATATGATATTTCAACCTTTTGATGTTTATTATTCTAGGTTTATTATTATTATAATAATGTATGAAATCATTCCCACACTGTATTATTGATACCGATGAATTAGTTTCCGACTCATGGAGATTGGGAATTCCCTTTAGGACATTTCAAGTACTATGTCAGGGGTCAAGTAAGATGGAAGTACATTTATGTTTATGAATAAAATGGCATCAAATTAGTCTATGATCATTTGGTTCATGTTATATGGGATATTTGTCGATAGACAAGAGATAAGATTTTTAAATCACGAGGATCTTGTGTTGATTGGGGTGCCATTGTAGTACACCTTCTTACATGACTTGAGTCTCTATGGGATGTTGTGATTTCATATGAACTCTACTCTTGTTGAGATTTATGGGCTGCACAATGTATATGGACACTGGGAGGTGTGAAGTGGTTTTTTTAAAATGCTGGTTATTTTAATGGATTTTCATGTGTTTTGATTTTTAGAAGTGATTGGGATTTTATGTTATTACTAATAAATTTATATAATGGTTTTATTGAATGATTTTTCTATGTTTGTTGGATGTTCTAGGAAAATTCCTCCATAGGAGGAGTACAGATATATTTCTACATCACCAATTGATCAAAGTATAATTTAAGATAAGGTTTGTGCTATCCATTCTTTGGTATAGGGAGCAAGATCTAGTCCTACTCTGGTTAGAGAAACTTTATCAGGTCCTATAAAGGATAAATCTTAAGATTTTCATTGGAAACCCCCCTTATTTCTAATGTATTACTAAACCTAATGAAGAAGAGGGGTTGACATAAAAGATATATAATATGTTTGATTTCTATGAAACTTCTTAAGATGTTAAGGTTAAATATGATTCGTTCTTTCAAGAAGGACCCAATCAGAGGATGTGAAACTCAATTTTCCAAACAGGGAAGAATGAACATATGATGTGGAGACATTTCAAGATTGTTTTAAATGGTAAATATTTTCTCCAGGTTTTATCATAAGCCTGGTCATATATTTTCTTTGATATTACCTAGGGAGACCTTACAATGATCGAATATGCTAATCTCATTGTGGGGATGGTGTAGTAGACACCCAAAATCATTTTGAATGGGAAACTGATGGATTTGAAGATAGAAAGGGGTTGTATACAAAGATTTATTATCAAGAATTTCCTTTTATGCTAAAAACCAATTCTGGGGACGTTGGCCATTCTTTTATTATAGAGATTGAGTGCAAGGGAAATTCTAGTTCGTTTTGGCTAATTGATATAGTGGGTAGTGGAAGCTTATAAAAGAATAATAAGAAGAGAGAGGGGAAGGGGAATAAGGTATGTGGTTGTTCATGCCATCATTCGTAGCTACCTTCGCCTATAGGTTCACATGTGTTAGTTGGTCATGTGTCATTAGTGTGGGAAGGCAGGGCACATATGACTTTTATGTATATATCCACCCAGATGCTATCACCGATAAAAATATATGAGACATTTATAATGTTTTCAAAATGTACCACACCAATATCGGAATCGCATAAGATCAATTGCTTATCTGGGGATGTCATCCCAGTCAAAAACATACATGTCAATGGGTTCCAATTTTGGTGTCCGAGTAAAAATAGTCAGATTATCATCATGGTATCGTGATTTATGGGCAGAGCTGCATGATATTGGTCATTCGTATGGTAATATAAGTAATGAGATGCTTCATGCATAGGATCACACAACAACTGTATCAATTACAAGCCCTATGTTAGTTCACAATACTCTTCATATTGCTTCATTATTAGTTGTTCTTTTCCCTGAAATTGGTGAATGCATTTTGTTTATCTCTACCCTACATGACAATTTTTTAATATTTTTAACTGATCATAATCCTTATGTGATGGATTTGGTAATGTCTCTTTGTATGCAGAGAGAGAAGGGTTTAAGATTTCTATCTTATAAAATCATGTAACAACTGGTGAAGTTGGTTATGGATTTCCGTATCATGGAAATGATTTTTTTATGTAATCCTCGATATTGATTAAATGGTGAAATATTTGGAACAAATAAATTTCTATTGTTGGTGAGTGAGTTTTTTGGAACCTGTTGGAAGTACCTAGGATTTTTATTAAGAATGGAATCCCTAGTCGGGATGTGCAAGACCTCCACCTCTAGAATATCGAAATCGTATTTTTCAGATGTCATCACCCATGTTGGATTCCAATTTTGGTGCTCTTTAGAATGTATTAACTCCTTTAGTATATGAGTTCCCATAGTTTTTCAAAAAAAATTCAGATTTTCCTCTAGAGAAAGATGTGGGGTTATCAATTGATTTGGAACCTAGAACAGAACAAATATCTTTTCCCTCCAACCATATAGCCCCCACTATGTTGTGGGAATTTATGGTATTGTTGGATGACATGGGATCAAAATGATTCATTCACATGAGTGTCTCTCCATAGTCCACCCCAGTCTTGTTCATGAAGGAGGATGATTGATTTTCCCCATGATTCAATTACTACAAGAGTCTAAATAAGGTGACAATAAAGAACATGTAACCCTTGTTCAACATTGATGAATTGTTAAATAAGATTGAGGAAAGGTTGTACTCAAAAATTAACATGCATTATAGATACCACTAAGTCAGAGATAAAAAGTAGATGTTCCAGAAATAATGGTCTAAAATAGATTTGTCCATTTTGAGTATTTTTTCATGAGTTTCATTTTTAAAAATGATTGAGCGGTCTTATGGTGCTTTTAAAAATATTGTTCGACAAGATTATCAATTCCCTCAATGTGGAATTCATGGATGACTTCCCAATTTATTCCGTATCTGATGAGGAGCCTAAAAGTAATCTGTGCATTCATCTGGGAACTCTTTGAGACCATCATCTCTGAACCAAATTTTCTACGTGTACCTTCTTGATTAAATTGTCCATTTTTTAGGCCATGTGAGCTCAAAACATAGGGTTTTAATGGACACTATGAAGATAAGTGAAGAAATATCATGGAAACAATATAATAATGTTTTTGATATTAGAATATTTTTAGCCCTCATAGGATATTACAAGTGGTTCATATAGAACGTCTCTTATATTGATTCATCAATGACCCCTCTTACCTAGAAGAGGGTAAATATAGAATGGATCCCCATATTTCCAAGGATCATTTCAGTATCATAAGTGGTGGTTTATTAATAATCATATATTGATCATTCCATAATATTTAAAGGGGAACGAGGTTAATAACGATGGATTAGTATGGGTCAATATTGTGTTCTTATGAAAGATGACCATGTAGTGTAGTATATATCACTCCAACTAAAAATTAATAAAAATAATAACATGAAAAATGACACCGAGTTAGAATTAGTGATGTATGTCATGAAAAACATGGAACCAGTAACATTTGGGGGATAATTTTGTGGTTTATTCTGATCATAAAAGAATTGACTATATTTTATCTTAATGTTTTTGAATTTTAAGAAGTGTTATTGGGTTGAGTATCTCTAGGGATTTGATTTTGAGAACATGTAAAACCCAGGTAGATGTAACTTTATTGAAGATTAATTGATTTGTAAGGTTCTATTATAGGTGTTGAAAATTTCTTATGATGACTGGATGACGATGGGGATCTTAGCTCTAAAAATCTTGGAGTCAAAGGATCACAATGGAGGCAAGTTCATGAATATAGTTTTATTGATTTCTTCTCATCTGTAATTGATTCTAAAGGATTAGAATAATGATGTATGTTATAGCATTCTCAGTAGTTTTTTTATGGTGGGGATATTCCCCGTGATAGGTCATTGTCTCTTGAATGGGTTTGATGCTTCCAAGGTCACCTTGTATTTCCATTATCTTTGAAGAAGTTGGTGACTCATGATATTCATCAGCCTCAATTGTTCATTCATCATGGTGCTACCAATATATAAATAGATGTTCATCAATAATTTTGGTGTCCATGAATGAGGTAGGAAGTTTATGACATGGTATCGTGATATTATAAATGTTAGTAGGTTATAGAAGAACACCAGTAACCCTCAGGATTTCTCCAGGCACAACCTACTCCTACCTGGAAGTGAGACATGTTCTCCATAGAATATATGATTATCTTACCTCAAACACCATGATTATGGGATTATATTTTGGTATTGATTGGCCATTTGACTAAATCATACCATTTCATTTAGATCAAAGATTCATTAAAGGTGGATGAGTAGGGTTGGATTTATGTTCAATAGTTACTAAGGATTTATGGTTTGTTGTTGGAAGTATTCTCAGAAAAGGAACACTAATTTAAAATCTTGATTTTGGTAAGGTATTTATATAATTATGGGGCCACATGTCATATTGATCATGGAATATTATCCTCAAAAATATGCTTAGATGGAGTTGGAAAACAAAATTTTGGAAGACTTCATTCAGGCATGTGTGTTGGATTTCAGTGGTTCACGGGATATCCATTTGGGATTTGTCAAGTTTTCATATAAAAATAGTTTCCAATCATTGATTCGAAGGGCTCCATCTGAGGTTCCTTATGGTCTGTCATGTTTTTCACCATTGTGTTGGGAAAATATGGTTGAGAACTTGTTGTAGAAATGAACATTGGGAATGTGACTTCTGATAAAATCATGTTAATCAGCAATAATTTTTTGACAGCTTAGAGTCTATATAAATAATATTTCCGAATAGAGGCACAAAACATCAGTGTTCTTTGTGAATGATTAGGTGTTCATAAGCATTGAACATTGTTTGGGTCATCATCATTTTGGGTGGCATTGAATGTGGGAACCTATGCATGTCATTCCTTTTGAGATCATCGACTGAGTTAGTATGGTGGCATATTGGATAGATTTTTCATCATAGTTAACATCAATTCATTATGTGCTCCATTTGACTCAATTTAAAAAGTAATACCATTATCTCACTCATCTGTTGAATTCATAAGAGTTGGAAATAGAGAAAGATTTGATGGTTTTTGAGTTCCCAATGATTATTGTGGATTCACAAGAAAAATAACTTCATGGGATACCCATTTTGTATGTTTGGGTCTTTCATAACATAGATATCATGAACATGAGACTAGGGAGAAAAAGTATTGGGCATAGGTATAGTATCAAATTTTGTTCTCTAATAAAGATTTAAGTTGAAATTCGGGGGACTAAATGTTTTCATAGTGCGAATAATTATCACACCCATCTCTTAATTTTCATGTATTTATTCTATTTATTTTTATCTCATGCTTATTCATTGAATTTCTTTGGTGTTGTTGGTGAGAAAGGATGTATATGGGATTTACTACTTTGTGTGCAAAGTTGGCACATGACTTTCCTATAATGTACTATACTTTACTCAATTATTTATTGATTCAAATTGAAGACTATTCATTAAGAAGTATAAAAAATCCACGATAAGACTATATAGGTATAGTAACATTTAAAAATAGGAAACATAAACAACTAGTTCGAAATACATCCCAATTATTGCCCATTTATTTCATCATAATTATACACATTTTTGACATATCGTAAATTATAATCTTCTTCAAGCCCTGGGGAAAAAATATATGAATGGTTAGCTCAAAATCTTAGTATGGGTAATCAAGGAAGATATCAATAATATCATAATTAGATGACATAAAAACATAGCATTTGAAAATCTTATCCTGCATATGAAAGATTGTGATATCATTCTATGAGATAAGTATAAAATTTCATATGTGTAAATAAATATAATAAAGAATGTCATAAAATTAGAAATAATTTTTTCTGTTATCAACACATTAATAGAAAAACATTTGATATTAGTCAAGGATAATTACCATGACCATCATTGCTAACAATGTCTATTACTAACCTGAGTTCACTCCTCATTCCAGCCTTAAACTACTGAATCATGATCATTTTAATTTCCATCCATTTCTATGTCATGAGATATAAATAAATAACCAATGAATTTGAGGTATATATATGTCCCAAAATTATCATAATAATATAATTCTTAAATGTTCCAAATAAAACATAAATTTTTTTTCTTAGAATAACCTATGGAATAAAATTTGATTCTTAAACATCATTCCATTAAAACAAAAAACCACCAATGGATTATATATATATATAAATAATTCCATCATTAATACAATCAAACGATCGTAATAATAATGATATAAACATAAACCTATTTAATGAATGTGATCTTATATGGTAAATAATTTTGATAATATAGTTGGAATTAATTTTTGAGAAAAATATCATTTCTTCTTTTAAAATATTTTCTTTTCGCAAAATGAAAAACAATTTTAAAAAAAAATCTTGGATAAAAAATTGTTATCCTGTTATGTATTGTTCATAGAAATAATAATTTTTGAAATATTACAATATTTTTTATGTCATATAAGTTAAATGAAAACATTATTCTCATACTTTAATCGAGATGTCAAAAAATACCTCGTATCAAAAGTGGATAATGATTCATTTCACACCGATACAAAAATATTCACCTATGGGATAGATAGAAATTAAAAAATTGTATATGAATATGAAAAATATTTTACAATAAATTTATATGAAATATGAACATGAATTAAACACAGACCTCAAAAAATACATATGTATAGTCAATCTAGAATAATAATGAGATTATGAAATTATCCCTTTTCTTAGGTGTGATTTCAATTGTACGTATCTCAACTTCATGTATAATTATTTAAATAATTTCATTGAATTTTTTTTGAATAAATGTAATTTATATGATATCATATATGATCATATTATCATATTTTTTAGTAACATTATTACTTTTCCATCTTCTGTTAAATTCCTTATTTTATTACAAATGATTAATCATATAATTTCTTGTTCTTCTTCTTAGGATATAGTTATCTTATTAACCAAATAATATTAATATTATATATATCATATTTATTCCTTAATTTGATTTATTTAATAACGCTTTAATTATTATCGAATAAAATAAATCTCATTGGATCTTCAAGACTGGAGGTCGTATGTATGCATGGGTGACGATTTCATTCCCATAATTGTTGAATGGTTTTGAAGTGGATATTTTATAATAATTCAGAATTAGAATCATGTTATAAAAATATTATATATTTATTATTAAAATCATTATACCCATCCAATTAAGAGGGTGATAAAAAACATATTTCACCATAATGTGGAGGCAGTAAGCCATACGTAAGAATGTGTGGAGATTTTTTTCATAAGATGGATTAAAGATGGAAAAATCTTATTACACAATCAAAATTGAATATCTATATATAAGAGATACTAGAGTAATTAATTTGTAATTAAACAACTCATGAATTAGTTGTAGAAGAAGATATACTTTTGAATGAATCGATTGAGGAGATCAACACTTCTTTTATGTTCTTCCTACAAATATCCTCTTAAAGTACAAGAGTTGGTCTTTGATGAAGTCCAGAACCACTATAATGTAACAGGAGATGTTTATAAGATTAAATGGATTTGTATTTCTGATCATTATGGCTCAAAATTATGTGAAGAGGTGATAGAGGATGTTACATTTTATAACTGAAGTGAGGGGAAATTTTGGGATCTCTACAAATATAAATTTATAGTAAAAAACCAGATCCAAAACCTCCAAAACAAACCAATTTCAGTGATGAGATATGGTTGTCATTCCATAGACCAATATATTTTAAAATTATTTTTTAATAAATTTATTCCTTATCATTTTAATTAACACTTACGTATTCTAGTTAATTTTTAACTAGTGAACAAATATTTCAATAATAAAATCATGAAATATTTACTTAATTGATGTAAATTTAATGATAAATATAGAAAATAGAATTTTTTACAATATTTTAATTATTCAATATTAAAAAAATTTATAATTTTTAATAATTTAATAAAACATTATTTTGATAAACAATAAATAGTGTCAATTTTGGCTCTATTTAATTAAATGATTTTTTAAATATTGAGAAGAAATTTAACATAGAACCAACTATTTTGTTATTTTATTATTATTTCATAGTCATATGTATAATTAAATATGATATTAATTATCTTAATGTATATTACTTTTAATATTTTTAATAACCTTTAATTGTTATTTCTATCAATAAGATTACTACTACAATTATTTTTTGTAATAATTTAATATTATTATTTATTGAATAAAAATTTAAAATAAAATATTATAAAAAATATAAATCACCTTGATTTTATAATAATAGTTAAAATAAAATATAACTTATGTAAATTCCTTCATTAAAATGATATTCTAATTAAAAGATGAATGTGAAAATTTAAACATCACTTTAAATACAATATTATAAGTTTCATAATATCTTCTATAATGCTCCAAATGGTCATCAATCCATCAATTGGATGGTTCTGGTTGGGATATACTCGACCAACATGATTTTTTCATGTATTTGGTTGTTTTAACTGTTATTATCCTTCTAATAATAATTCTTTTTTTTTGATTTCTGATCAATTAAGTAATTTTCTCATCATTAATTTATAAATCACTATGATAATTATTTATTTAAAAAAAATTACATATAAATTGTCATGATAATGTAAAACTATTTATCTTTCAAATTAGTAATTAACATTTCCTTAAATAAAATAATTTAATGTCCTGATATCATCCAAATGTCTTCTAAGGCACACCATTTTGACTGAAGGATGATTTAAGTCAAAAAAATGTATCCAATGATATTAGTACATGGTAAGGTTAATTTAAAAAAAATTATGTTAACGATTAATTAATTAATTTACCCTTATAGTATATTAAAAAAAATATTGATGTTACTATTCATGATGCCTAAAAATAAAAGTAGGTTATTTCCATAAATTAGACTTACTGATTCCAAATATGGAAACAAATTTTCAAAATTCAAATCACATAAGTTTGATTAATTAATTTCAAATCAATATCATGTTTAGAATAATAGAATTTATTTTAAAAGTTAAAACATTGCAAAAGATTCAAATGTTTTGACAACTTAATTAATGTTAAATTAATTATAGTGAAATACATATCATTGAATGATAAAAATATAACCTATTTATTCTTTAAAACCATTAATGATTATAATTTACCAATATAAATTATTTTGATTAAAATAGTTGTTTTTAATTACAATTTAGTGTATTTTTACTTCATCAAAGTAGGAATGTAATAAGAATAATATCAAAAATTCATCCAGAGTAAATTTTTATATCTCAATTCTGAAGATGAAAATTGAAATGTTGTAAATGAATATTAATAGAAATAAGACGTTATGAAATGTTAAAAATTAATTCATGTATTATAAGTGAAAATAACAATTATTCCCATACTTTTTTCAAGAATCCCATAAGTACCTTGTATCAATAGTGACCAATGATTCCTTCCAAAATGTTTCCAAAAAATTAACCAATGGGTTTGATTGAAATTAAACAATAGTATAAGGATATGAAAAATATTTTATAATACATATGTATAAAACATGTACATGGTTGACTAATATACCTTAGTAAATACTTACAAAGAAACAATCTAGAATAATAACGAGATTTTCAAATTATCCCTTACCTTATGTCTCATTTCTATTATATGTATCTGATCCTCATGTATAATGATTTAAATAATTTTAATTGAAATATTTCATAATCAGTATAATTTTTTATTATATCATATATCATCATATAATAATTTGTTTGTTAGTAACATTATTACTCATCCATCTTGTGTTAAATTCTTTATTTTATAAAACATGTTTAAACAGATAATTTATTGTCCCTACTAATAGGATATATTTAACTTATTAATATAATTATATTAGTATTATATATATCATAACTATTCATTACACACCTTTATTTAATCACACTTTAATTAATATAATGTAGAATTAATCACATCACATCATGGAGACTGTAGGTCGTATGTATGCATGAGTGACGATATCATTCCCATAATTGTTGAATGGTTTTGATGTGGATGTTGTATAATAATTAATAATTAGTATCATGTTATAAAAATCATATATAGTTTTTATTTCTATAATTATACCCAACCAATTATGGTGGTGGTGAAAAACATATTGCACCAGAGTGAGGAGGTGGTAAGTCGTATGTATGCTTGCGTGGTGTTTTCTTTTCACATAAGGTGGATAAAAAATGGAATACAGTTGTTTAATTATCATAATGACATATATATATATATATATAATTTATATAATATTTATTAATATATAATAAAATAACTCATGAATAATAATTAAATAATGATGTATTTTGAATGAATCGATAGAGGAGATCACCTCTTCTTTAACGTGCTCCCTCTTAATCTCCACTAAAGGCACTAGAGTCTCTCTTTTATGAATACTAGAACCTCTAGAATGTAACAAGAAAAGTTCATAAGAGAAAATGGATGGGTATGGCTGATATTTAAAGCTAAATGTGATTTGAAGAGGCAATTGAGGATCTGAGCTTTTATAACTAAGGTGTTGGGAACTTCGATGATCACCATAAATATTAATTTATAGTAAAATCAAACCAAAAAAATGTCAAAACATACCAATTTTGAAGATTAGATACAGTCATAATATCATAAAACAATATATTTTAGACATGTTTTTCTATCATTTTAAAACTTATCATTCTAATTAAATCTTACAAATTCTATTTATTTTTTATCTAGGGAAACAAATAATTCGATATTAAAAGGGAGAAATATTTACTTATTTGATGTTAATTTAACCATAATTAAATAAATTAGATATTTTTTGACCATATTGTAATTATTATATAATTTTATAAAAAATCATTATTTTTAAATAATTGAATAAATCATAATTTTGATAAACAATCAATAGTGTTAATTTTGGATCTATTTAATTCAAGGAATTTTTAAAATATAAATATAATATATAATATATATCTAAATATTTTATTATTTTCATAATTGGTCTTGTCAATATATGAAATTAATTTGATATTTTAGTTTTATCAAAGTATATATATTTTAATATTTTGAATAACATTTATTTTATATTTTCCTTAATAAGATAACTACTAAAACTAATTTTTTTAGTTATTTAATATTATTATATATTGAATAATAATTTAAAATGTAATATTATATGAAAGATAAATCACCCAAATTTTATTATAATACTAAAAATAAAATATATCTTCTGTAAAATCCTTCATAAAAAATGTTATATTAATTAAAATATGAATGTGAAAAGTTTAGCATCAAATTAAACAAAATATTATAAGTGTCATAATATCTTCTAAAAGGATCCAAATGGTCAGTAAAACGACCCTTGGATGGTCACAATCAATATATACTTGACCAATATGACTTTTTCTATTATTTGGTTGTTTTAATGGTTTTAATCATTCCAATAATAATAATTATTTTTTATGACTCTTAAGATAATTAATTTCTACATAATTAATGTAAAATTATATTAGATAATTATTTAATTCCATTAAAATTACAAATAAGTCATAACGATAGAGAAAACATTTGTTCTTTCAAATTACTATTTAAATTTTCATTAAAATATAATTAAATGTATTAATCTCATCTCAATGGTTTCCAAAGCACACCATTTTAACCCAAGGAAGATTTAGGTTGTAAACACTCATCCAATGATATTATAACATGGTTAGGGTAATTTCATAAAATTATGTTTACCTTCTATTACCTGATTTACACTTTTACCTTATTAAAAAAGTTATAGCTTTTACTATTAATGATGCCTTAAAATAAAAGTATTCTATTTCCAGAAATTAGTCGTACTAAATACAAATATTTAATCCATTATTCAAAATTCAATTAACATAAGTTGAAGTAATTAATTCTAAATTAATCTCATTTTTATAAAGATACAAAGAGTTTTGAAAGTTAAAACATAGAAAAAGATTGAAATTCTTTTACAGTTGAATTACTAAAAAATTAATGCTAATGACATACATTATAATAAATGATAAAAATATGACGCATCTATTCATTATAACAATTCAATATTATAATTTACTCATATAAATTATTTTTAAGAAAAAATATGTTTTTAATTAAAATTTAGTGTATTTTTTAATTCATTAAAACATAAAAGTTCTTAAAAAAATATAAAGAATAAATCCATATTTAATTTTTATATCATGATTCCAAATAACATTCTTATTTTGTAATATAAAAAATATTAATGTTTTGAAATATAAATTTAAATTAGGTTTTCCATTAAAAGACGAGAAATTACTCTTTTGAAAGAATTTATGTTTTTATACATGAAATGGTGTTTCTTCATACCCTATAACAAATATACCTATTGGATGAAAATTAATTATTTTTTATTAAGTATATAATATACAAATATCATTAACTTCATTCAATAATAGTTATTCAACCAGTTTATTAACACAAAAATTAATACATATAAAAGATTTATATTATTTTCATTAATAAATGGTACCTAATGAACTCACTATATATTTTCATATGTTAGCAATATTTATTCTTACGAACATAACAGCTTGGTTAAAATGGGAATTTTAAACTAAGGAAGTCTCATGGTTTGTTTAAAATCATGATTTAATGAAATTCAAGCTATTGAATAATAAAAACTATTTAATGAAAAAAAATTCATAAAAGCACCCAGGTGTTACAATTCTAAACTGTGCTCCATTTCCTAGGTAACAATACAGTCAAGTGGGGTTTTTGGATAGTGGAGAATCTCATGGTTAGCACATTGTTTCTAAACTATATAGGCTAACTATGAGGCATATTCTTCTTGGATTTTAAGGGGTGTACAGTTTCCCAATGATTTGGAAAGCTGTGCGGGAAAATAGTGTGACTTGTAGTTGTCATTATAATTTGGATGTTTATCTTTTTTATACCCCTATATATATATATATATATTCATTTTATATGGTTTTAATGAAAATTGTGGTGACCTATGAGACAAGTGAAATGGAAATTGAGTACAATGGGATTCAAAGGTATCTAGTTGGGAGGACTAGGACTATTATGCTAGTTGACTCAGAAGTGGCCTGACATATATTCATCAAGAAGGATTGACAATAACAAAACAAAAAAATATTGATGAATATTTTGGGCCATTAGGCTTTTTGGATGTCCCTTCCTAGAGGCTGGTGCCTGAGAAAAGTATTGGTTTTGTTTTCTATTCCGTGTTTCACTGGGATATGATGCACCTCATACCTCATTTTATCAACTGTCTATAAGGTTTTCTGGTGACATATTTTTCTGTTGAGATATTGTACATTCGATCATCATATGACAATTCTTGTTGTATATTTAAAAGGTAATGAATGTATTTCATTCATAAATATTTTTTCTATAAAATTATTTCTAAAAAATATTTTTAAAACATCTAGATGTTAATATTATTAAAAAAAATTTATAATGGAATCACTTTTATTGGGTAGAATCATAATGGGCTTTGGATGGTACCCTGCATTCACTGTTGGGTTTATGTAGAATTGGTTATGCGAGAATCAGGTAATGATAATGGGTATCACTACTGGAAACTCATGTCTTCCCAACGGTTCTTGTTGAACTGTTGGGAAATGGTCACCCTTTACTAATGGTTTCTTTAAACCGTTGGTAAAGGGTCTCTTAGACACCCCTTTCTCAACGGTTTTTACAAACCTTTGGGAAATCTTTCCCCCAAATACTCAATCAGCAGCTCTCTCCCCCATTCGCGACAGAACCGTAATCCTGTCCAAGGTTTCGTTGCTCTCATGACATCCCCCATCTGAACCTATCAAAATACATCCAAATAATCTCAAATCAGGTATTCTATTCTTCATACAGATAAAATATATAAGTGATACCTTATTTTATTGTTATTCATCTCATATTTTAGTTTTATGTTTTGATTTTTGTGTGTATATCATTTTTTTGTGTTCTGATTTAATCTAGACATTATCCATTCCAATCCATTTAATTAATTAAATCCTTAACCCTCCATCAAAGAAAAAGCATCTCAAATTCATTACCGTTGTATTCAGGATTTTCTAAGTATGCGTTTTTATTCTTTTTTCCATCTTGTAAATAATTGTTACTTGGAAATTTATTTATATGGGTTTAATAATTTTTAGAAAAGTTTTTATGAATTTTTTCCTTAAAATTCCTTGAGGAAAGTGTTTTACTAAAATGATATTTTTTTAATAAGGCTTCTGTAATGTAATTTGTTATATTACACTATGTGACTATGTTTGGTATTTAGTAACAAATGAGATAACTGGTGTGTGAGAATGTATTGTGAAAGAGATTCCATGGTTGGTTCAAGATTATATTTACGTTTTCAGCCTATTAATGAGTTGTTTTAAAGTTATTTTGAGATATTTACCTTATGTTTATTGGTGAAAACTAGGAGCTGTAGAGGTGGTTCATGATTAAGACATATAATTACTGCTAAACATGTGGATAAACCATGAATAGTAGTGAATTCTTGAAATTTTTGATTTTTTTATTCGTTTTTTATTTGGAGTTTCTTTTGATGGTGACGTTTCTTATTGTTACCTATGATGGGAATTTATTTTAGTTTCTAAATCGGCGGAGACTCCCCCATCATGCACAGTGTATGCAACCTCTACCTTTATTTAATCATTCGGTTTACACAACGTATGCAACCTCTACCCACATTTAATCATTGAACTCAATCATTAATTCAAGCCTTCATTCTCACTAGCATGTAAGAAATTTAATGATGTAAACCCATCCTCACATGATTTCTTACCTTAGATATGTCCAAAATATGAAATGAGAGCTTTTGAATTCATTAATTAACCAGGATCATATATTCCATTTCCCCCAAGATGACTATACTAATATAACTTTAGGGTCTATTAAATATGTTTCTCATTGTATGATATATATTATGAGTCCTTCTTGGCCAATACTCACGTTTATGAGGGTGGGGTGCTTTTCACTACCCATTCTGGCATGTGTAGACATCCATAAAAATTTTAGATAAGTCACAAGTTTAATTTAGTAATGTTGTTATCATTGACATAACTTATTATTAATCTCAAATTTAAAAATAAATGTTTTTGTCTATACCTAATGAAATTAAAAAATTTTACAAGCCATGAACAACCTATTAGTATAGAAGCCTAAAATTTATTCACCCATGGGGTGCACTTGGATTGACTTGGGGAAGTAATTGGGTAATGAATGGTATGTCCATAGTGGTGCCAATAATGAGTTATTGAACACGAGTGAATGATTTGGGACACATATAACACATGATGGAACCTGAGCCATGTGCCTCTTATAGATCTACTTAAAATGAATATAAATAAATTTTAATTTAATTTATGAGTACTTGTTTTTTTACATTATTTTAATAGTCCACTACATCAACTAGAAACTTCTTCATTTAACGTTTAACTAAATGTATTTTCTATTAAAGTTCAATACTATTGAATTTATTATGACAAAATGACTTATATAAATTCTTTTTATAGAATAGACATAAGTTGTATGTATGAAACCGATAGAATCTCAAGCGATTTTCAAAACATTTTGGAGAGCATTATAGATTTTTCATTTCACAGTGCATCAGATAGTGGTCGCATACACTGCACATGTTCCAATTGTGTTGGTAGACATTGGTTGATCCATGAAGAAGTCATCTACCACATAACCAAAAATGGTTTTCAAGAAAAGTACATTGTGTGGTTTCACAATGGGGTGAAAATAAAATCTCAAATTAGTGATGATTGAAATGAAAGAACATGAATGGAGAATTTGATAGATGATCAGATTCCATTTATTCGTCATCATGAAAAAGAAAGGATTTCAACTCAAGAAGACTTTGATATGAGGACAGATGATGCTTCTAGTGAAAATGAGGATATTGATAGGGTGAAAAAATTAAATGATGCTGCCACGACTCCAGTATATCGACAATGCGGTAAAATGAAAAAGCTATTATTTTTAATTCGATTGTTTCATGGGAAAACTATGTATGGGATTTATAATATAGCAATCGATTACATTCTTACCCTCATGAATGATTTACTTTCAGATGATGCAGATATTCCATCAAACCACTATATGGAATGGAAGTTAGTCGATGAACTTGGATTTTCAAGAAACAAAATTCATGCTTGCCCGAAAGATAGCAGTTTATTCTGGGAGGAAACCGCTAAACGAAATGATTGTATAAATTGTGGCACATGCCACTGGAAGTCAAAATCTAATAGAACACCCTCCTGCATTCCACAGAATGTAATGTGGCAATTTCCATTGATCCCCAGACTCCAGAATATTTTTATGTATGATGAAATATCAATAAAAATGAGATGGAATGATACTGATAGAAAGAAGACTAATGATGAGTTAGTTCATCATGCAGATGGATTTTCATGGCATAGGTTTGATGCTCGATATATTGATTTTGTAGATGACGTGCGTAATGTGATGTTGGGTCTTTCATGCGATAGTTTTAATCCATTTGTGTAGATGCTTACTTCGCACAACACATGTCCAGTTTTTATACACATTTATAATCTTTCCCCATGGTTGTGTATGAAAAAACCATTCACTTTCTTGAGTATACTCATATCTAGTCCTTCAGATACAGGCATTGCTATTGTTGTATACATGAAACCTTTAATAAAAGTTTTGAAACATTTTTGTGATGTGGGTTTGCGCACATACGATGCGATTTGGAAAGATATATTTCAGATGCGTGCTGTGCTTATGTGGACGATCAATGAATTTGTACTTTATGCAATGATTTCTTGATGGAGCACGATGGGAAAATTTTCATGTCGAGTGTGTATGAGGAATACACAATTTAGAAGAATGAAACATCGATGTAGTTTCAGTTTTATGGGACATCGATGATTCCTTCCAAAGGATCATGCATATAGAATGAATCGTCGAAGATTTGATAATAACATAGAGACCGATGATCCACCTCAGCATATGTCTGGAACTAACGTGCTTAATGAATTGAAATATTTATGTTATTCATTCAGGAAGGGTCCAATGAAATCTATAAATATAATAAATGTTTCCACTAAAACCTGTTACAATTGGAGGAAGAGGAGTATATTTTTTTAATTGACTTATTGGTCAACCAATTTGTTATGTCATTGCATACACGTAATGAATAATGAAAAGAATATATGCGAAATGTTGCTTTCAGTTCTTCTAAATGTCAAGAAGAAGACAAAATATGATTTATGATCTCGGGGTGACTTGGTGGATTTGGGCATCAGACCAGAATTACATCATGTGCGTATCAGTGAAAATAAATGGCAACTTCCATGTGCTTCTTATGTGATGACACCTACGGAAAAAAACAATTTATGGAAGTATTAGAGACTATTAGAGTTCCTGATGGCTATTCAAGCAACATATCTAAACTGGTCAACAGAAGAGAGTTGAAGCTAAAATCTGTGAAGACTCATGATTATCACGTTCTACTGCATGAGCTGCTTCTAATAGCAATCCATCATCTTTTTTCCAATAATGTATGGGTGGCAGTTATTCAGTTGTGCCATTTCATTAGAGATCTTTGTTCTAAAAAGTTGTCCACAACTTTCTTGCAAAAAATGTTGACAGATGAACCATTAATTTCTTGTGAGTTAGAGAAAATATTTCCTCCATCATTTTTCACATGCATGCTACATCTGACTGTCCATATTCTCACTGAAATACTTCTCGGAGGACCTGTTTCTTTTCGTTGGAAGTATCCAACTGAAATAAATATTTTCACATTAAGGTCTTATGTTCGAAACAGAAATCATTTTGAAGTTTCTATCGTGATCGGTTACCTGGCTCAAGAATGTATAGATTTCTGCTTGATGTATTTGTCTGATCTTACTACAAGATTGAACAGACCAATGAGAAATGAAGAAGAACCATATGAGAAAATTGAACCCAGTTTTCCATCACTTCCTCAAATAGGAGTAATTCCTGGATCATATACATTGAAGACATTAAGCCATGAAGAGAGGTAGATGGCACATCAAACAGTTTTGTTCAACTGCGATTTGATCGATGACTATATCAGGTAACTAAATTGATTATGTATATCATACATATAAATCTATTTAACTATTCATATTTTTTTATCTAAAAGGAACATAAAACAATGATAAATAGGAAGCATCGTTCTTTATCTTTGAGATAGAGAGATACATTGCATAGCAAATAGTTTTCTGGTTGGTTAAAATTGAAGGTAAAAAAATTAATGTTAAAAATAATTATATCGATATTTAATTAAGTTTAATAGTCATTTATATTGCAGGTATTGTGTTTGTCTGCTGAATCTGTCTCTGAGGAAATAAGAGCGTTGGCTTGTGGTCCAAATATCGTGGTTTGTGACTATAAATCAATTTTTATCAATGGGTACAAATTAATTGTCACTGAATGAGAAAATAATATGACAACACAACATGATGGTGTTATAGTTACTGCCACAATATATTGTTATGCCAGTGCATCGGATAATAGACCGCGATTTGAAAATGTGGGTTATTATGGAGTTGTTGAGAAAATAATAATATTGGATTATTACACTCATGGACGGGTCACAATGATGAGATGCCATTGGTTTGATTCGATGACAAGACATGGCACATTTATTTATGATTGTGGATTTAGATTAATTAATATGACTCGCACTCTTACTACCAAAGAACCATATGTGCTGGAATCATTGGATAAATAAGTTTTTTATGTCAAAGACCAACTTCGTCCTGAATTTGGTGTCATAGTTGAAGTAATTCCTAGATATTTTTTTTATGATGGTGATGATGGAATTGACACTGTCCCTAGTGCCATTGGAACCAATCCATTTATTTCTTTTGATGAATCCAATAGCTCAATTGTACGAGTTGATTGTGAATATGATGTTGTGGTTGAAAATATATAGAATCATTCATCCATGTTCTCAATTCTTTTGGTTTACCTCGAGTTGGGTAGTTAAGGTTGGTAATATTCAAATTGATTTAGTATTGATCACAAATATGTTTTAGCTGACTTGACTGTTATGTGAATTTTCAATGTTTATTGGTTGCAGTATTATTTGAATTGCATTTTCTAATTTGGAAATGAACTGTATTCAAACATTGTCAAACAATATTTCTAACCTGGTTAGCATTACAACTTGTATGATTTATTAAATCCATTCAAGCTCTTCTAAAACAATTGATAGCTAAATTACCAATAAATCCCCCTATTCCCTCATATATTTAGTTTTTTGGGTTACAAATTAGTTTCCTTTTTCTAATTAATAACATATTAGTTTTCAAAAGTAGTAAATGAAGCAAATTGAAGAGAGATGAAGGAAAAAAATGATGGAGAACAATCGTCGAATGACGGAGTTAGGAATTCCATCATTAGTGCCTATAATGAATACTTTATTACAATGGGATATATTTAAAGAATATATAATTTCATGTCATTGATTTTTTTGAATTTTTTTTGTAGGATCCACCTATACATCGACAATTATTTGACGAGGAGCCTAGTAATGGTGCTAGTACTCATACCGGTGGTACGAGGAGGGTTCGTACCAGAGGTGGACGAGTAGCTGCGCATACCCGACTAGACTCTGCCCCTCCCACTGACATGTCATCCTTCCCACATTCTGAACCCAGTGTGTCGTTAGGGACACATGGGATATTTTGGCCTCCCATGTTTTCGCTACCTTCTGCATCTTCTAGCCCATCATTTTCACATCCCATGATGATTCCCACTCCCCAGTCAGAATCCGGTCAGACAGATGTCCCATCTTCTTTTCCTTCTAATTCTATCTCTCCGAGCTTCTATATTCCATCGGCTTTGACTCATGTTCCACCACAGGGTGTTCCATCAGTTTCTGTGGATCCAGCGGCGCTCAACGATCAGACCGGCACAGGTATATTTATAGAACCCTAAAAAATTTTAATAGCAATATTTATTTTAATTATAAAATGTTTTGATAAAATATTTTTTTTCATTCATGAAAGATACATCTACTGACAGGAGGTGTGGTCGAAGGCGTACACACATGTGTTCGGTGTGGAACCTCCACACATCGGTTATGGTGGATTATAATGAATACAACCAAATGGTTTAAAAAACTGGGCAGGAATGTCAGAGTTTTTTGGCGTCGCTTAACAAATACTCCGACATCATTCCTGTCAGCCTACTATCGTGGAGACATTTTCCACATGAGGTCAAGGATAGAGCTTGGGTAGAGATATGGGTAAAAACTCTGTTCTATTTATTGCCATGAACTATTTTTATATTTATATGAATTAATATTTTGATGTCAGCTTCGATTTAATTTTCTTGATGGTGAGGGTGCACGACCAGAACGTCTAAAGGATTTAGGTGAGGTTTGGAGAGCCTACAAGCATGAGTTGTATATTGGCTGGGTTTCTTGAGTTGGAACTAAGTTAAAGGTGGTACCAGTGGTGGATGATTGTCCTATAGAGCAGTATCGTCAGATGATTACTCATTGGATGAGTGCCCAGTTTAAGGTATTAATAAAATTTGAGATTTTTAAATAATAAGATTCATGTTTTGAATTAATACTATCTATTTCATTTTCTAATTTTATTTGGGAATCATCTGTAAAAAATAAAAAAGAACATTGATGAAAAAATACCTCCACACATTGGGATGCACTACAATTCATGATCATGAGAGGAAGCATGTATGACAATTGTTTATAAGTTTTATTTACGACTTACACTTTTTTTGTTTCCTCAATTATTTAATAGTTTTCTAAATTTTTCATTTAATTTTAATTTTCAATGTCATTGTAGAGGAAAATAAAAAAATATTGAAGGACATGTGCCTTGAGCAAAACTATTTTGCTCGAGTAGAAGGAAAAAGGATGGAAGTGCCGTCAACAAAGCAACTCAGCAGCAGATTGTATGTTTTAGTCTGTTGAATTTAAATTTTAATATCTATTTTGTAACTGAGTGATATATTTATATTTTTAACAGGATGCTTTAGAGTCCATAGATTCCCAGGAACCAGAAAAATTTGGGCATATAGATCACTTACATCAGGTGTTGGGAGAGGAACATTCTGGCAGAGTACGCTACCGACCTAGGATAGCCCCAACGAGGTATTGAACCTCCTCAGGTATGATCTGTAGTTCCACCGAGCTGCGGAAAGTTAAGGAACATGTAGAATAGGTTGAGAAAAGGGCTATAGAGAATGCAGAATAGTCTGCTAGGGGTAACAGTGTGTTTATGAAATTTATTGAAGTTCTATGTCCAACACATCCAGTAGAGGTCATCCCAGCTTTTGATGAATATATTTCGTCGATACATTCTATATATGGTGAACCAGGTGGCTCTTCTAGTGGTGTTCAGGATGATGTCCAACTTTACGATGATGATGGAAAGGCGTCTAATGTCGAAGAGGAGGGAGAGGAGGAGGGGGAGGCGGGTGGCGAGGGCGAGGAAGAGGGCGAGGGCGAGGAGGAGGGCGCTGAGGAGGGTGAGGACAATGATGGGAATGAGGAAGAGTGTGATGATGATAGTGATGATGGTGATGGTGATGTGGGAGAAATTGATCCATTACATTTTTGACTAATATTAAAGAGATTTGATATTTAATCTATTCTAGTTGTTGGTTTTATCTAGACTCGTAGTATAGTATTGGTGTGGAGTTATTTATATATATTATCGGTTTTTATGGATGTTGTTGTTTGTTAGTGGTTGTGTGTTTGGGAACCCCCATCTTTTTTGGACCCTGAACAACCCCCCATCATCCTCCTTGGACCTCGAACATCCCTCCAGACAGCCCCCACCCTCCTTCGTCCCTGAACACCCCCCGGACAGCCCCCACCCTCCTTGGTCCCCGGACAGCCCCCCAGACACCCACCAGACAGCCCCCCAAACAGCCCCCAGACAGTCCCCCACCCTCCTTGATTTCATTTACTACTAGAAAATTAATAATATATATTTTATTTATTTTCATAATGAAAATCAATGTAAATCACATTTACACATATAATCAATATCATAGATTCTTGGTATGTTATAAAAGGGATGTATTCATTGAGCATGACATTATTAGCTCTGAAATGATTCATAGCATGATAAACTAAAATCTATTCCATAATAAGAATTATATAAAAATATTCTATATAAATGTATACAATATTTTATGTAAATACCATTCCACTAATAGACACATGAGGATTCTCATAAATCATGTTTACCTTAATATTTCAATAGGGATTTTTAGTAAAAGTTTTATCTTCTATTAATTTTCTGATATTCTCATTTTAAATGTAAAATTTTCATAAATAAACTAATTTAAAGACCCATTGTCAAATAGTGTATTTAAATAATGTGAACAAACAACTAACATACCACTCAAAGTGTCCGTCTTTTGTTTCAAAAGGACATCATTTTAAGTGGAAAACATCAACTGGCATACAGAAAACCGACCAAACGCATTCTGATTGTGTTGATACTTTAGGAAAATGATTCATGGGTCATTTGAGATGTGTAAAAGTCAACCTCGTTTAAATCTGAGACGCGGTGTGGCCGAAACCACTCTAACTATGTCTCTTTTTTTTAAAATGGACACGATTATAAGTGAAAAGAACATCTGGAATATGGAATACCGACCAAACATATTAGGAATCTGTTTATAATTTATCACAATGATCCATGAGTCATATGTGACATGTACTGGCCAACCCGGGCTCAATCCGAGGTGCGGTGTGGCCGGGAGCAGTCTAAGTGTCTCTCTTATGTTTAAAATGGACAACATTTTAAGTACATAAGAAAAACCAACCAAACACATTCGTTTTCTATTGGAACATTAGTAAAATGAGCAATGGGTCCTATCTGACGTGTACGAGTCAACCTCGCCTCAATTTGAGGTGCGGTGTGGCCAACACCACTCAAAGTGTCTCTCTTTTGTTTAAAATTGACTTCATTTTAAGTTAAATAAAAAACCGAACAAACAGATTCTGATTGTGTCTATACAATAGAACAACGATCCATGGGTCATATGTGATGTGTACGAGTCAACCCCACCTCAATCAGAGATGCGGTGTGGCCAACACCATTCATAGTGTCTCTCTTTTGAGTAAAATGGACATCCTTTTATGTGAAAACAACAACTGACATACGAAAAACTGACCAAATGCACTCGAAATGTATTTATACTTTAGGAAAACGATTAATGGGTCATATGTGATGTGTACAAGTCAACCCCACCTTAATCTGAGGCACAGTGTGGCTGAGATCATTCTAAGTGTATCTCTTTTGTTGAAAATGGACAACATTTTAAGTACATACGAAAAACTGAACAAACACATTCTGTATCCATTGAGACATTAGGAGAATAATCCATGGGTCATATGTGATGTGTAAAAATTAACCCCACCTCAATCTGAGGTGTGGTGTGACCGGAACCACTCAAAGTGTCTGTCTTTTTTTTAAAATTTACTTCATTTAAGTGAAAACAACAAATAACATACGGAAAACCGACCAAATGGATTCTGATTGTTTCGATACTCTAGAAAAACGATCCTAGGGTCATTTGTGATGTGTAAGAGTCAACCCCGCCTCAATTCGAGACACGGTGTGGATGACATCATTCATAGTGTCTCCCATTTGTTTAAAATGGACATCATTTTATGTGAAAACAACAACTGACATACGAAAAACTGACCAAATGCATTATAAATGTTTTGATACTTTAGGACAACGATCCATGGGTCATATGTGGCATGTACAAGTAAACCCCTCCTTTATCTGAGTCACGGTGTGGCCGGGATCTCTCTAAGTGCCTCTCATTTTTTTAAAATGGACAACATTTTAAGTACAAATGGAAAACTGACCAAACGCATTCGGTTTCCATTGAAACATTAGTAGAATAATCCATGGGTCATATGTAACCTGTATGAATCGACACCACCTCAATCTGAGACGCGGTGTGGCAGGAACCACTCAAAGTGCCTATCTTTTGTTTCAAAAGGACATCATTTTAAATGAAAAAATCAACTGGCATACAGAAAACCTACCAAATGCATTCGGATTGTGTTTATACATCAGGAAAATTATTCATAGGTCATTTGGGACGCGTACGAGTCAACCTCATTTAAATCCGAGACGCAGTGTGGCCAGCACCACTCTAACTGTGTCTCTTTTGTTTTAAATGGACATGATTATAAGTGAAAACAACAACTGACATAGGAAAAACCAACCAAATGCATTCGAAATCTATTGATAATTTATCACAACGATCCATGAGTCATATGTGATGTGTACGGGTGAACCTGGGATAAATCCGAGTCGCGGTGTGGCCGTGATCTATCTAAGTGTCTCTTTTTTGATTAAAATGGACAACATTTTAAGTACATATGTAAAACTGAACAAACGCATTTGGTTTCCATTGTAACATTAGGATAACGAACCATGGGTCATATGTGATGTGTACGAGTCAACCTCGCCTCAATCTGAGGTGTGGTGTGGTCGACACCACTCAAAGTGTCTCTCTTTTGTTTAAAATTGACTTCATTTTAAGTGAAAACCACAACTAGCATACGGAAAACTGCCAAAACAGATTATGATTGTGTCGATACTCTAGAACAACGATCCATGGGTCATATGTAACGTGTAAAAGTCATCCCCGCCTCAATCCGTGATGCGGTGTGGCCGACACCATTCATAGTGTCTCTCTTTTGTTTAAAATGGACATCATTTTAAGTGAAAACAACAACCGACATACGAAAAACTGACCAAATGCATTCGAAATGTGTGGATGATCTAGGAAAACGTTCCTTGTGTCATATGTGACGTGTACGAGTCAACCCCACCTTAATACGAGGCACGGTGTGGCCGGGATCACTCCAAGTGTCTCTCTTTTGTTTAAAATGGACAACATTTTAGGTACATACGGAAACCAGACCAAACGGTTTTTGTTTCCATTGAAACATTAGGAGAACAATCCATGGGTCATATGTGACATGTACGAATCAACCCCTCCTCAATCTGAGACACGGTACGGCCGACACCACTCAATGTGTCTGTCTTTTGTTTCAAAAGGACATCATTTTAAGTGAAAAACATCAACTGGCATATATAAAACTGACCAAACGCATTAGGATTGTGTTGATACATTAGGAAAATGATCGATGGGTCCTTTGTGACGTGTACGAGTTAACCTTGCCTCAGTCCGAGGCACGGTGTGGCCGGTATCACTCCAGGTGTATGTATTTTGTTTAAAATGGACATCATTTCTGGTAAAAATTTATTGTATACAAAAAATCGATCAAATTATGAATTGAATTCCAGATTCCACATATAATTGTCATCGAAATTTTAAATTGAATTCTAAATGAATTATGTATGTTTATTAATTATAATTTAATTATGGATGTGTATAGTTCCAGGATGCATTATATGTTAAATGTAAATGAATTTGTTCTCTATATATATGTGTTAGTTGGTTATTGAAGGTACAATAATTGTATATGTATGTGTTAGTTTATTGTAGGTACAATAATTAGATTGAAAATGAGATGGAATTGAAATAACACACTAAAACCAACTAACTCATACATATAGAAAGTGTCTCAGGTTTATTTGAAATAGAAAACATTTTAAATAAAAACAACAACTGGCATATGGAAAACCAACTAAACTCATTCGTATTTAGTTGAAACTTTAGGACAATGATCCATGGGTTATATGTGGCGTGTACGTGTCAATACAACCTCAATCTATGGCGCAGAGTTTCCAGAAGCACTCGAAGTGTTTCTCTAAAGATTAAAATGGATTTCATTTTAATTGAAAAAAACAACAAACATATGGTAAACTGACCAAATGCATTCAGATTCTATTCAAACGTTAGTACAACAATCCATGGGTCATATTTGACATGTACGAGTCAACCGCACCTCAATCCGAGTCGTAGTGTGGCTGGGATCACTCTAAGTGTCTATCATTTGTTTAAAATGGACAACATTTTTATTACATACGAAAAACCGACCAAACAGATTATGATTGTGTTGATACTTTAGAACAACGTTCCTTGGGTAATATATTATGTGGACGAGTCAACCCCACCTCAATTTGTGGCGTAGTGTGGCCAACACCACTCAAAGTGTCTCTCTTTAGTTTAAATTGTACTTCATTTTAAGTGAAAACAACAACTGACATATGGAAAACTGAAAAAATGCATTCAGATTCTATTGAACCTTTAGTACAATGATCCATGGGTCATTTTTGATGGGTATGAGTCAACTCCTCCTCAATTCGATTCTCGGTGTGGTCGGAACCACTCAAATTGTCTCTCTTTCGTTTAAAATAGACTTCATTTTAAGTGAAAACAATAAATGACATACAGAAAACTGAACAAATGCATTCGGATTCTGTTGAAACATTAGGAAAATGATGCTTGGGTAATATGTGATGTGTACAAGTGAACCCCGCCTCAATCTGAGGATTGTTGTGGGTGCCACCACTCAAAGTGTCTCATTTTGTTTTGAAATGAACAAAATGTTAAGTGAAAACAATAACTGGCATACGGAAAACCAACCAAATGCTTTCAGAATATGTTGATACCTTAGGAAAACGATCCATGGGTCATATATGACGTGTACGAGTAAACCCCTCCTTGATTCAAGCCACGGTGTGGCTGGTATTACTCCATGTGTATGTATTTTGTTTAAAATGGACATCATTTTTAGTTAAAACAACTGGTATACAACAATACAAACAAATGTATGCGGATTCTGTTGATAGTTATTCAGTTTTGTATATATTTTATTGATAAATGATAATTGAATTATGTTTGTATTCAATTATGAATTGAATTCTGGATTCCACATATAATTTTCATCTAAATTTTAAATTGAATTCTAAATCAATTATGTATGTTTATAATTGCATTAAGAATTTTGATTTAATTCTAGATTTGTATAGTTCAAGAATACATTATATGTTAAATATGTATGAATTTGTTATCTATATGTATGTATTAGTTTTTTATTAAGGGTATAGTATTTTCAAAGGAGCATAATGGAAGTTGGTGTGCAAAATTGGAGGTTGATGTGCAAAATTGGATTCTGTTGTTCAAATTTTTGGGTGATGTTTAATTGCACAGCAGCAAGCCTATGACAACGGATTGAAACCATTTTCATAGGCTTTTAATAAGCCTTTCCCAATGTGTTAAAGACTGTTGGGAAAGATTACTGTGGATTTTTTTTCCAACGGTTCCCTTTGAAATGTTGGCAAAAACCATTCCCAACGATTCTAAACCGTTAGGAAAGAGTTTATTTTCACAACTTTTACCAACGGTTTCGTGTAAACCATTGGTAAAACCTATGCCAATGGTTTGGTTAAACCGTTGTCATAGGTTAATTTTACTAACATATACCAACGGTTCTTTTTAAACTGTTGGGATCGATTTTCCCAGCGGATTACTTCCCCATGGTTTGCAGAACCGTTGGTATATGTTATACCAACGGTTCTCCGGCCTTTCACAACGTTTCTGAACCGTTGGTAAATTCCCCACTTCCAGTAGTGTATCATCATGATGAATAAGGATACTAGTGGTCTTTACATTGAAGGTTTTGTTTATAATGGCTTTAGGATGGTGATCCACTTGTTGTACAGAGTTTTTGGGATAGTGTCATAGTCTCCATTTTTTTTGAATTCCAATTTTTTTGTTAATAATTGTAACCCTTGATTCTAAAAACTGTTGTACCATATTTTGTTATTCTTTTCAAGCCTTGATAAGTTTATTATTGTTGGTTGTTCATGATTAAAATATTGGGTGAAATAGTTCTTATGTTGTGCTGTTGATTCTCATGGACTAGTTGTCAGCCTGTAGGGATCAGGAATTCCCTTCGAACAATGGTATAGAATAGGATGGGTGTCAGGTTATATGGGACCCAAAATTAGTTTATGAAAATAATAATAATAAGTGTAAGAGATTAACAATATAACATATAATGTCGATACTAAGTCTATCATATACCATAATAATTAGGCATGATATAAAAAATATTATTTCCAAAGACATGAACCACTAGAGTGAGAAATAATCATAAACCAATCACAAAATGTATGTTCATGTCATATAAGATTGGAACTGTCATAAGTATGTAAACTATCTAATATATCAAGGTTAATATATGAGTCTATAAAATCATAAGGGATTAAGAATCAACACATGTTTCCCATTTCATAAGGGATTAGACATCATCACCAGTTTCCCAAAGTGGTTAATCACATTAGTCTATTTCCAATCACAGATCAAGAACATCATCATGTCTAACATTTTTATGTCATGATATACAATGAATTTACCAATAAATTAGAAGGATACATTGATACAAACCAATAAATATTTAAATTTAGTCATTTGAGTTCCAGAATCTCTGAAATCATTTATCATATCTTAACCCATAAAAGAAGTTTTTTTCATAAACATTTCATTATATCATTAAAAAAAAATTAAATGGATCCCCCATTAATATCATCAATTCAACATAATCATAAACCAAAAAATGAAATAATCAGTACAATTTCATTGGATAACATCCCATGAATAATATCGGCATCAACAAATGGTGTAGTCACTAACAAATAAAAATTCCAAAAAAGAAGATAAAAATTTATTGAGGAAAATATAGTTCTTATATTGGGAAAACATATATAAAATATAAAAATTTCCCACATATTAAAGAATACCATTTTTGACAAAATAACCATGTAAACATGTCATAGAAATAATTAATACATGAGTGTTAATGATTACTATAAACACTATTCATGGTGTATATGTTAATCCAATGAAACCTTCCACATTTAAAAAAAGTCAACATATCCGTGTTTCAAAAACCCTATGAAGATTAATTTTAAACAATTTTAAAATAGTCATGTTGAGTTAATGTATGGAATGAAGAATGATGCATTATACTTTTAAATGTGAACCTGATGAGGACAACAACCTATACGTATACCTGAAAAAAAACATTTACAGTTCCAAAACCTAAAATAAGAAATTTATAACATTAATTAATTTATTAATTTATTATATTTTTAATTTTTTAACATATCCTAAGGTCTACCAATTTAAAAAAATGGCTCAATTAAGAATGATACATAATACTTATTTATGTATTTACCATACTACTAGTGTCACATTATTTAATAGTTCCAGTAAATATAAATATCTACTTGTCAGATTACAGGGGGACCAAAATAACCATTTATCTCCCAATATCTACTGTTTACATTGCTCATTAAACTTAGATGACACAGTGGTCCTACAAGCCTTTGAATTCTCACATATTCCTAACTCCAAACACTATCCTAACCCTAAAAATGAACCTCTAATACCACAATTTCATGGTCTCTCCACCAATGAGTACACATGTATTAATGGAAATGAAGCTATATATTTTTTGATTTCAAGAGACCCACCTCTAGCTATCCCATAGTTGGTGAATATCATCGTGGGTATAATAAAAATGGATAAGTGAAGAATTACCCTCTCCGAAAACATTAGAAAAAGATGGACAAGGAAAATACACCCAAAGAAATTAGCTCAATCATAAATAAATAAATATATATATATATTAATCCCAAGTGTAAACATGATATTATATATAGTAAAAAAACAACTGAAAGAAAAACAAGAAGTTATAAATTATAATGACGTCGGTGACTATGAATCCCAAATGTCTCCTGAAAAACTATGATCTATTATTATCCAAACAGATATCCAACCCGATTGGACAGTCCTGAAAAACTCTTTTTATATACATAGAGCGAGAATATCAGTATAACCAATATGATCATTTATGGAGCCTCTCATAAAAAAGATAAATAAAGAATGCTAAATAAAAGTGAACAATAACAAAAATCACAAGTAACACAATCACGTATAATAAGTTCACAACCTAATCATGGATTAATAATAACATGTATCACATATAAGAGAGAATATAATATAGTAATGAAACATAATAGGGTACCCATCATTGGCTTCCCCAATTGTTTTCTTCTCCACCTCAATGGCGCACATCATAATCCATCTCTCTCAAAAACCGGACAACCTAAATACACCCAGACAATGCATCATAACATGCAACTAGTATGTCACATAATCACTTAATCACATCCATATATTCTTATATAATCATCATGTAGTTTCTCGAAGCCACAATAAGATAAATGACACGTATCATACTTCATGAATAATAATTTAGGACAATTCAACACATACACTGTGTAAATACCTCACTACACCACAAAATATACATGTTATACCTATAATAGTCCATTAGATACTATTTCCTATTATACATGTGTTTGAAATAACAACAAGACACTATATCCCTCTATACACATACATGGGGAAACTCATGACCATGCATACCAGATCATGTAACTACCCAGATAAGAGAGTGGTACTAGAGGGCATTGTAAGACATTCATCGTACAATATGGAAATTAAGGAAAAAATCATCTCATAGTCAACAAGGTGTCAGTCTTCCAAACTAATATGGTTGTGGTAGCATATGAATTCATAGAATATATATGATAAAATATTTCTCACTACAACACTAAGTGAATTACATAGTTTTAGACTGAACTATAACCTACATCGCTCAAACTCATGGTGTCCACTTCTATGACAATATATCTTATAAGAATGCATGAATTTAAATGTGAATCATTGATTAGTTATTTAAATTTTATCAATTAATTTTTTTATTGATTAATTATCCATTAATTAAAAATTACCATTATTCCACAATATATAACTTAAATTACCAGAGTAATTTTCATTCCCAATCAGTGTAAACCAATCTGAGTACATGGTTTTTCTAGATTAATATATTTATAATTTTTATTCCATCAACACAACACCCATGGGTGAAGAATTATGTAATCATTATTATAATCATAGAAAAATCTAGGTATTCTCGAAAAACAGTCATAATCTACCACCTAAAAGAACACATGCATCAAAGAAGATCAAGATTCTTCATGCTGTGGGGAATATATAATACAAGAACCCATCCATTGGAAAATTAATACATTCATTCAAGAAAGAATCGTGTTTTATCACCTCAAAAGGGTAGCCCAACATTAACCAATTTCATCATCTATTGTTCCATCATTGAAACCGTCATTTAGATACTAATTCATCTCACCATGACATGCATCATATGGTGCCACTTAATTTCAGCCTCCCTACCCACGTATCCCATCGCCAATCATAGGAGCATCCATCCTCACCACATATCACACCCAATAAAGATCCTCACATTGAGATCAAATCAAAAAAAATAGTAAGAGATTAACAAAATCAACCAATAGACTAACATATTCCCCAAAACATGGAATCCATACTTTAAACACAAACCATCTATCATGGTTCCAAACCCCATGGAACATGACCTTCTCAATTAGAAATGTTTCTAAGGCCATTACAATTATCATTACCAAATCAACAAGTTTTTTTATTCTATTTAAAACTGATCAATTTATTAATCACAACTTCCAACAATAGGAAACCAAACTCAATATGAAATAATAAAATATAAATAATAAACATGATCCTAGAATTTAAAACATTTTCATTAGAAATTAAGAATATTCATTATCAATTAAAATTAATTTATATTATTATTAAAATAATGAGTTAACATTTTTTAAAAATTCCATTAATCACATGGAATACCAATCTCCAATTATAAAAAATACCATATTAAAAACACAATTCTTCTGTAATAATTATAAACCCAATTAATAAATTAATTCCATATTTACTTTCATTATGAATTTCTGTCAATAGAGACATGATAATCCAATGATTAAAAAATTGTTAACAATAATAAGATAGATAAAACACTGTATAGAAAAATAAGAGGTATAACATTAATATGGAAGAAAGAATCAATATGCGATCAGTACAAACGATGTCTTTATTAACCTGGATGAATAAATATTAGTTTCATTCCACTACCATTCAAAGGGAAAACAATGATATTTTTTTTATTTCTCATATATTAGTAGTTAAGAAACAAATGCCCTACCTTAAAGGCATCAACATTCTTCTAAACATAATGGGACAATGTAATAGATCCAAATAACATAACCCATATGAAGAATCATCCATCCAATGATGGAATGACACAAGCACAATAAGAAAAAACAAAGAAATCCAATATTAGAAACCTGGAAATGATCCAAAATCACATATAAATATAAATTAAAAGAACTTGGTAGAAGGTCAATGATAGAGGAAGTAGATCATATCATCAATCACTACTTATCGATGATTTAAATCCATGTATCTATCCCAATTTAAGGAATTTCTAAAACATTTGAGAGAGGGTATCCAGATCACCTGGAAGTTGGGACAGTTCCATATGTTTTTGAGAACTCATGAGCCACTATGATCATTATACGGTCACTTCATGTGGCATGCACATTGTATATAACCCTTACATATCATGTAATAATTTGTTTTAATGATTATCAAGAAACTTGTTTACCTAAAACATTTTAACCCCGAATAAATACTCATAATGTATCACCCCATGAAATGGCATTAACGATCAATGAATTTCTCATAAATGGTGTGAACAATTTAAATGCTATGTATAATACCACCAATCATCTTTTTATTAGTCGAACCCCTCTAGAAATACTATTGGATTCCTCTAAGAACCAAATTTTTTTAAAACACATAGAGGGTTAGGTAACATGTATTCATTCCCTCATATGAGTTATTTTAGTAATAGAATAACAAATAACAAAATTATAATTTTAATATTAAATTATATCATTACATGATAAAAGTAAAAAAATACCCACATTTCTCCATGATAATACACCTAAAATAGTGACTCTAATATTCATTGGTTGAGAGAATTCATTTTAAATTCATTTAATTAATTATGCTAGGCCAAACGGTGTTTGAAAGTTCATCAAGACTAATTTTACATCAGTAAACTATTTTTGTAAAAGATTATCTCTCCCTAATTTGATTCACTATATTTACAATATGTTTAAAGGCATATAATTTTTAAGATAATAGTATAATATTTCCCAATATTTACTTTAAAACAAAGTAATATTTTAAAAAATATTATCATCCATTTGTATATTATGATATATATTATGTGATAATGATATGGGATAAAGAATACACCCCATACATTAATCATAATTTTTATCCAGTATCAACATTTTAATGTCCTAATTTTCTTGATGTATTATTTAATAAAATGTTCAATATTTTTTTCATTAAAAAAATACAATATATATAATTAATTGGAATTTTATTTTTGGTTGTACATATATGTTGTTTCATAGGTGTCTAATTATATTTTCCCAAAAAATAATGTACACAATTAATCATATAATCATATGAATTTATAATTCATATTTAACTCTATAAAAATTACATTCTCCATAAAAAGTTTGTACCCAAATATAATGAATTTAAATTAAAATCATTTATAGAGAGTGTTTCATATGTCGAGTTTTAAAAGGATTGAGAAAAATAAATCTTCATCAAGAACTACATATATGATGTCAACTAAATTTCAAATTGTAAAATGAATTTACATAAGAATTGATAATAAGGGAATCATAAAAGAAATCATCAAATTATATTGAACATCATCCATTTTATTTTCTAGTCTCACCCACCATGTGTGGTTTTCTAGTACCTATAAAATTACAAGATTTGATGATCAAAAAGAAATTTCGAACTCAAAATCAAATATAAAGAGAATATAATTTAAAATATAAACTCAGGACCAAAAATAATTAATCAAAAAACATATTTTAAAAAATAAAAAATTAAATATTATATCTAAATTTAATTCACATTCCTTTTCAAAATTTACTACTACTCTATATCAAATTCAAATTATGTACGAAGATGTGTTGTGAATCACAGAAGACACGAGGGTTAAAAAAAATTCTAGAAGATATGATGTGTTTTCTTTTTTAAAATAACATTTCAAATATATGATATGTAGAAATTTTTTTCCAATAATAGAGATAAAAATTAAAATCATGGAATAAAAAATATGGATTCATTATCTCTATATATTAGATTTCACACATTAAATCCATCCAATTAAGTACAATATTTATTTGAAGCCTAAATATAGGCCTTAAAAATATATATTTTATCCCCATGTTCCAGATACCCCATATCATGTTATTATATTTATTTATAAAAAAAGTTTCTTTTTTGAATAGTTTTTTTGATAATAAAATTTATCCTAAAATGATCATAAAATCTATATAAAATGGATTCAAGAACTAAAAAAATCCATAGAATCCCTAATAGATGGATTGCTAAAATTGAAAAAATATTTGAAAATATATATGGTGAAAAAACACATCATAGAATGATGTATCCAAAATTTATATTCCTGAAATCAAACATGTATAAATATTATAATCATGACATTAAAATCATTTGACATTCATATTTCATCACTGAAAATGAAAATTATCAAATTAATGGTTATTGAGTAATATTTTCTATGAAATCAAAATTATGATGAAAATATTTAATTTTAACCCACAATGTAGAATATAATTTCCTCCAATAATGAAGGATAAAATAAGTAGGATTTTATAATTTAGGCGAATGTGGAGGTGTTATGTTTATATATGTGATTTGAAAGAAAATCTTGGAAAAAATCAAATATTTTGATGATAAATACTCAATAATATATAAGTATTCTTTATAGAGCCATGTATGACATATAATCATAATTGAAAATTTATGATTAGGTATTAACATTGGAATTACTGTGTGATGATTTAATATCCATAGATTCATAATCTCTTAAATCTTACAGAATGTGACATTTGAGAACTATGGGAACCCTGAGTTATTACTTATACTATAAATATAAAAAATAAAAATAGTAATTAAATAGGATAACATATTACCTCATTTATTAGTTTAAGGGAATAAATTTATATATAATAAATTAAAATAACTAAAATGAAAATTGGTTGACTATAAAAATATTTATAGTTTAATGTAGTATTCACGACATGGACAACCAATATAACGAATACAATAAATAAATAGCTTGAGGATTTCATATTTCATAACATCCATTATATTAATTAAATATAAATTTTGGTTGGAGGTTTGTATTAGAATATTTTTAAGGGAAATACATTGTGTCTTGATGATTGGGATAGTCCAGAAAATATCTGAAATGGTTGATCTATTTTTTTGTATATACAAATAAATCATCATAAAGAGTTATAATTATATATTTATTTATAATTAGAAGAATAAATAACAAGGTATAGGTTATTCCAAAAGAAATAATTATTAATTGATGATTGTGGGAAAATGTGTTATTTTATGATTAGGAAGAATTACAGGAAATATGTCATGATTTTAATTTATACTTGATTGTATTTTATTTGGAATTCTATGAATAAATATCCAATTAATTATAGATGTTTAATGCTATAGATTGGTTTTTTGGGAATTGAAATTAGTATATAATCTATTAACATGATTTTAGTATAAGGTATAATGATTGATAGTACCAAAAATTCATCAAACTTAAAATATTTAGGAGATTAATTACAAGAAAATAATATTTCACACACATTATTGAAAGAAATAGATATCCTATTACCTTAAATATTCATGTACACATTCAATGCCACCTTTCTAGTTCATCACAAGAACTTAATCATCATGACCCGTTTGAGGAATTACACTATTGATGTACAGATAAAGGATAATGTTTCAAACTGTTATTATTATATTTCAATTACTAACATAGATAAATCATTTGATTATTACAAGAAAGGAGCACGAGAGAACGATTGGTTCTTGATCCCTATGGAATACATTTCAGTTAATTACATGGAAAATGTTATTTTCATGGTAAAATATATTTTTAACCATTAAAAAAGAATAGATTAATATAACATTAGGTAATTAAATAATATTATACTGGAGTTGAATAATCATAGATATGGGATTTATATCATTATGACATAACTGAAAATAAAAATGAATCTAGTTTGAGATTAACATTGTATATTTTAACACATAATGCATTTAAAACAATATTCTCTCTATGTTTAACATTGATCTAATTAAAATTTTGTTTATTTACCTTTGTAGGAATGGTTCATTTTTTCCTCTAATTTTAGTAGCCAAAATTCCAGATATGTTCCTCATAGTCAAAATTCAATAGTATGATTCATATACAATAACTCAATTTGATGATGTGAGAACATGGTTTGAATAATTTCATTCAAATATTTCTAAATATGGTATGGAATCATTGAATCCATCAAATTGATGGGGGAATTTTGGATTTGGGAATGTGGTAAAAATATACAATTTTCATTACATAGAGATATATTTTTGATGGATGTTGGGGGTGGTTAATTAATCCTGGAATTTTTCAAGTAGTCATTTTCGGGAAAATTTATGATATTTCCCAAGTTAGGGGAGAATGATTTTAAATTTACCATTTGATTCTCACCAGTTTAAAATAGGATTATTTCAATGAAATTATAAAGGAAAATACTAATATTATTCTTTTTGGATAATTAATAAAACATGTATTTAGTGGTAAAAACTGAATAGGATCACTTGATTCTAGATCTTTATGATTATCCACCCTTAAATTCCATGTATAATTGTAAAGACCTAGAAATTTCAAGGAAATTTTTTTCATAATCTTTCTTTAATGTCAAGAGTCAGTAGTTTTTGATGGCACACGATTCTAAGGCCCAGAGTGCCCAGAATAATCCGTTGAAGTTTTTTGAGCATAAATTAACACGCGCGTATGCAGTTATCCTGAAAAAGTGGAATAACTCTTAAAAGGTTACTCGAATCGGAATTCTGAGGCCACCATTGCGCTCAGGATTTTGGGTTTACCCCAAGCATGACTTATGTTTAGTCGGCGCAAGCCTCCTGTGATAAAACCCAAAAATGGAATAACCGTATATAAATTAATTAAATAAAATTATTTTATTTTAAAATTCTTATAACTCACCAATGGTAACTCGGATTAAAAATCCAAGATCACTGCTGAACTCGTCCAGGTAAGCTTTCATTAAGAAGATACTAACATTGGCTAGCGCGGGCCACCAGAAAAAGTTAGTTTCTGGATGCAAATAAAATAATAGAGTGACGATTATTTTATTGTAAAATTCATAATATTTAAACGGTAACTCAAATTAGAAATCCGAGGGTACTGTTGGGTTAGTTGGGCCGTGTTTCTTCTATTCAGATCCTAACCTCGACCGTAGTGGGTCTAGGATGGCTTTTAATAATTTTCCAAAACAAAATTCGGGTACGTTTAGTAAACGTACGTTTGAGATTTTATATCTTTTGAACCAGTGCTCGGAATTGAAATCAGAGGACACTGATGAAGTCGCAGCCCCAGTATTCGCATAAGGAGACCTATATCGCAGTTGCGTTTGGTCGAGGGTAGAAGTTAATTTTTGGGGTTTGTTTTTAAATAAATAAAAATTTGAATTAGATATTTTTATTTGGTGGGTTGTTATAATCTCAAAAGGGAGGTTGGTAGAGGGGCCCACCCCCACATAACCTCTCATGAGATGATAATGTGTGGTGTGACCCACACGAACCCAAACCATTTCACCTGCCCTCAACTCCCTTAAACACCCATGAACCCCCCATTGATGTGGTTAAACCCTTCACATTCCACCTCCCTCCCATTAATGATTCCAACAAAAGAATAATTAATGCCTTTATTAATTAATTTATGGTGTAAACATTTTATTTTGAATTAATTTAAAATTCGTGGAAACATTATAATATTTGGGAGCCTTTTATTATAATGGGTTGGCAATATTTTGGTGGTGGAACTTTTGGAGAATGATTGAGAGAGTATTATTCCCCGAAGAACATGAAGAAGGTCCTTTCTCTCCAATAAATAACGACAAGACCGTCTTTGATCTTCGTCTAAGCCACAAGAGGAGGAGCCGCCCATGAGGAAAATTGACTACGCTTCTTCCTCGGATGCATCCCGACGTCAACGAATCAATGTCGTCTATGAATTATTTTTCTTCGATGTTGACGGGATGACATTTTTTTCTTCAACACAGACCTCCATGACGTTCATCTTCTGCGGCTCGTAGACATGCAATGCTCTTGAAAATGAGGTAGGGTGTTTTTCTAAATTAATTCGAATAAATTATACATACGTTCTTATTGAATGCGAATGATTGTCTATGGATGATTGTTATCGCCTAAAGCGGAGGGTGCATGGCGGAAAAACATGACCTGAAGACCCTCTGTGATTTCGTGATTTCTAATTTACAATGGGGGCAGTGGCGAATGGAGGCAGCATCGAGAGATGGTGGTGGCCGCACGCCGGCCTTGCGAGGAAGAATCGCGGCCCACAACTGCGGGCTGCACGACTGAAGAAGAACCGGATGGCCGTAGCCGACTGGGTTGGTGGAACCACGGCGCCCCATAGGGACACATTATGGAGAACCACGGCACGCACATGGCAGACCGCTCGCACCGGGAAGACCGGTCAGCTTCGGCTGGCTGGACAGGAGGGCAGCACTGCTCGGCGCTGCCGGTTCGGGAAGTCACACCCCCCCACACGCACTGGCTCAGCCAGCTAGCCAAGCCACGACCCGCCGCATTCCATGCCAGTTGGGCCATACATCATCGAGTAGGGATGACCCCTTACACATGTTGGACCCTCCAAGCCAGGACGGGCCGACCCGCCAGCCCACCGGGCTTGACGGGCCGGGCCCATTTCACTTAAATGGAAATAACTTCACGACCGTGCGTCCGATCAATGCACGGTCTGTGGCACCGGGACCCTTACGATGATCCTTCCATTCTACGATACTCGAAGTGAGTTTGTAAGACTTTGGAAAATGGCTGGTTTTGGAACGAGTGTATTTCAACCGGGCCCCTGGGACAGAAAAGCCAATATCTCTCAGACCGAGCGTCCGATTAACGCGCCGTCTGTCGCGTTGGGTTCCTTTTGATGAGGTGAAACTTTGGGTTACATAAAATCTAAAAATTGTGATAGTTGATGTATTGAGCCCTTTACTTGTGGAGAAGAACCTCCCAGAATTGATCATGTTGTGTGCGAGAACCCTAGAGCTGGCTGCGACTGCAACGACAACTGTACTGGAATCCTTTGTGGGTTTGATAGCGACGACAACTGTACTGGAATCCTCCGTGGGTTCGGCAGTGACGACAAATTTACTAGAATCCTTCGTGGGTTCGGCAGTGAAGACAACTATACTGGAATCCTATGTGGGTTCGGCAGCGATGTCAAATCTACTAGAATCCTCCATGGGTTCGGCCACGAGGACAACTGTACTAGAATCCTCCGTGGGTTTGGTAGTAATGACAACTATACTGGAATCCTCTGTCGATTCTGTAACGACCCAGTGTTTTTCAATGGAAAATTTCCTTCTTATATTTATGTCATAAAAACACAATATAATGAACTACTATTTGATAAGTGACCTTTAAACATATGTTTTTCACTCCTATGATTAGAATTTTGAAAATCCGACATTCACGGTTTTGTTCAAGGTGATTTTGGAGTCTAATGAAACAAAAATGATTTTTAATGAATAGTAACATACCATTACGAATAGTAACATAACCTTATTAATAGTAATATGACTCTTATGAATAGTAAATTATCCAACATAAGAGTAAAATTACCTATGAATAAAAAAATAAAATTTAGACTTCTTAGAAAGTGAAAATTTCACTTTAGTAAACGTTTTGGTATTTTGTAAGTCATAAATATTTAATTATAATTAATTAATTAATTTAAAAGAATATTTCTTTCCATAAAATGTATTAATAAATTATAGAATCAATTTCTTGTAGTTTCTAGATAATTTTATAAGACCCTACGTAATTTTTGAAAGTACTATAAAATCAGTTTTAATCATAAAAACTGTTTTTTTAAGTAAATAATGATTTTGATTGAATATTAAATTAATAATATATAGAAAATTATTTTTGAAAAATGGAATTCATTTTTGGATTAAACACGTAGAAAAATGGTTGGGTTAAATTCTTGGGATATTTTTGAGATACTTGAATTTTTGATAAATAGTGAAATACCGTAATTTACAAAATAAGCTAAATAATCTAATTTCTGGGACATGTGTGATTTTCTAATGATGTAAGACCACTTTGTTCGGGATTAAATTAGAAAATTACTATTCTTGGTCATTCAAAACTCATGATTCCTTGTCTTGTGGGGAAATAATAAACTAATGAATTTTATATTAAGGAAACCCCTCTCCCATCCACTATAAACGCCACCCTTCACACCCTCATTTCCTCACACCTCTCAAGCTCCAAGACTTCTCTATAATCTACCCAAAAACCCTCCTTAGCCCCTCCCCCACGTCCAAGAACTACTAGTCTCATCAAAAAACCAAGCTTATCCAATTAAGGAGGTTCTCAAGAGAAGGATTCAAGATGTAATTTCTCTCCCTCTTCTCCTTTAATTTCCTTTCAAGTTCAAGTTCATTTTTTGATATCTCCCCACCAATATTCATCCAAATTGTATTGTAACTCTAGAATTATACATATAATGTAATTGTATTATTCTAATGGGATATTATATAATCCAAACCCCTTTCCCTATTCCTTTTATTTTTTTAAAGAGAACGTTGTTCGTGAGGTGTTAATTTATCACCTTCAGGAACGACATGATTTCTTCTTCCATTTATTAAACCAATTTTATGGTCGAACCAGAATATGTTATATGTTTTATTACCTATTTAACGTTATGGAAAGAACATATGGCCATATTACTGTGTGATATGTTAAACCAAGTTCGTTGTGCTCTAAAAAAACAGCCCAAATTTTCCCAAATAAACATCATTTAATTCTGGTCTAATGATTCATTCACATGGATATAATATAATTCATTATAAGATCATTAAAACTACATTAATATCATTAATGAAATTTAATATCATTTCTGTATGTTTACCTAGGTTCTACCCAAACATCAATTTATGAATACAAGTGAACAACCCAAGAAAAACAATAAAAACAAACATCCCCGAACAATGTTTTAAAACTCTATAAGTCATCCAATGGAACATAAAATGACCTAATGAAACCAGAATGAACCATATTAATGTACACATGGTTTTGGATTTCTATTTAATTAATATAATGTCATTATACATGACATTAAAGAGAAGGAAGTATTCAAGTACAAGGTTAGGGGAAATTCTCGAACCCAACTTTCATCCTTTGAGTTTTACCTCTTTCAGTCCATTTTTGATATGGTCACTACTTAAAGATCATTTTTTCATCATTGTCTTTTCTTTTCTAGTATATACATGTTTTCTAATGATGTTTATGTCAATCCAAATATTTTCCGAAAGAACTCTTCTCTTAAGAACTCAACTTTTACCTCACATTCAAGGTTGATGGTTATTGTATCAATTATATTGTTCCCTCTTTATTTTAGGAACCCAAAGTTTATGAATGTGTTCTTATGAGATCAAACCCATTCCTTTTAATAGGTCAATAATATTTTTTTGTAATATATTCTTTGTGGCATGCATGATAAATGATAATGTTATGATGTGATGGGTGCGCCTGGAATTATATAGTGCATTATGAATGTTTCAAAGTGATGGGAGTGCCCAGAATTATACAGCGCTGCAATGCATTGGGTAAAGTGATGAATCTCATGAGTAAATGTGAAATGATGTGGGAAAAATATTCTAGCTTGGTTCACAAGTATGTGTTGTTGTTAACCACTAAGACATGATGTTTTATTTTTATGCTTTGCCACATACCATGTCATTTATTTGTGCTCCTCTCATATTCATGATCTTTTCCTATGTTATGATTATGCTCACCCCATGATATATTATTCTTATATATCCTTTTAGTTGGATTCTAGATCACCAATTTTGATGTATATCCTCAGGTGGCTATACGTACTAAGGAGTGGACAAGTTCCAATAAGAATATAGAGAAGAAGAAATTAAATAAATGTTTAATCTAGATGTTGTATTTGTTATGTGTGGTCCTAGTTTTCCCCAGACACTAAGCCTTTGGATCCACTTTGTGTAATACTATTATGTTGTTTATCTTTAAAATGATGTAATAGTAATGTAAGAAAATTTTGGGTCACTATAGTTGGTATCAGAGGCAAGGTTTTGTTAATATGAGAATTAGGATTAGTGAAACCTAGAGAAAACTTCTAGTATGATACTATGTAAAAATATATACACAAGAATAATTACCTAGGGATCCCATATGTTATGTTTTTGGTATAATTGTCTAAATGAATAAGTTATTCATGACTTGTTCAGTTATGTTTTTTTCTATCATTTTCTATTTTAGAAAATGGTGGGAACCAGGAAAATCACGCCAAAAACTCATGCGAGCGCCAATGTAACGATTTCCCAAAAGACATCCCTAATGATTTGGGAGGTGGAGTTCAAAAAATCATGTCAATTCTTACCCAATTATTTCAGGTTATGAATTATAACCATGATAATGGGGAACATCCTCCTTCACCAAAGATGGAGCAACTGGCTATTGAATGTTTTATGTGGCAATGACCACTAACTTTTTGTGGATCTTCTGATCCACTAGTTGGAGAACAGTGGGTCAACTCCATGGAGAAGATCTTTTTTGTGCTTCACTATTCTGAGACAGAGAAGGTTACTCTAGACATTTATTTACTTGATGGAGAAGCTGATCAATGGTGGGATTTGATTAAGAACACCAAGCCAAGGGAGAAAATTGAAGAGATGGAATGGGAAGACATTAAGATTATGTTTCTTAATAAGTATTTCCCACAAACTCTTTGCATGAAGATGAAGAGAGAATTCATAGAGCTCAAGAAAAAGAAGGAGAATCTGTCACCACCTATGAAGCGAATTTCACAAGGCTAGCAAGGTATGCTTTGGGTTTTTTATCAACAATGATAAAAAAATTTATAGATAATTTAGTGGATTAAAATCCCACCTTCGAAAGGCTCTTGAAATTCGAGACATTGGGAGTTATGAAGTAGTTGTTCAATGTTCTATCAAAGTGGAGATGGAGTTTGGAGAATGGTCCCATTGATATGGGGATATGAAACGAATGATGGAGTTTCAAGATGGTGGATCTAGTGACAAAGGTGGGAAGAAAATTCAACGACCCATATGCCCAAAATGTGGGAAGTTGCGCCATGGGAATTACCTCAAATGGAAGGGGAAATGCTTCAAGTGTGGGAAAGAAGGACACCATGCTCAAGAGTGTCGAAAAGACACGAAAATAAAGGATAATATATCCTATAAAAGGAGAGAACCACTCATGGCTCAATGCTACATTGTAATGAGCTAGGGAACTACGAAAACTAGTGCACTAAACCACGAGTTCTCAAGGGTAATCTGTGTTATTATCCACAAAAGCCAAAGGATCATGTGAAGGCTTATTCTATCACTTATGCGGAGGTGGAGCATGATAATTAAGTCATATAAGGTACACTTCCTATTCCCTCAAGAATGGAAAAGGACTTATTTGATTCTATTTCCATGCATTCCTTTATATCTTACAAGTTTTCTAGAACTATAGAATCGAATCCCTGAAACCTTGAAATAGAGATATCTATAAAAACACCAAGTGGTTAAATCATTGCAACCCAAGTGTTTGAATCTTCTCCCATTGGCGTAGGAGGGAATATTCTTCCTGAAAATCTTGTAATACTTCCCATGGGGGAATTTGACACTATAATGGGAATGGATTGGCTCTTGTTATATAGAGAAAATATCAACTGTCGAGAAAAGGAAATATCCTTTCACATTCTGAACCATCCCATACTTCTCTTCAAATTCAAGGAATGTCAAGGATATCCTTTGAAAAAATCCTTCAATGGTGTGGGTGTTCATTCCCTATGAAGAAGAATACCTCTTCCAAATGGTTGAGTCAAAGGAAAGTTCCATCCTTGAGGAAATTCCCATCATTATGGAATACGATGATGTATTTCCCAAAGAGTTACCCGAAATTCACATGTATTGTGAGGTAGAGTTCTCAATTGATCTCATACCTGGAGATTCTCCAATCTCAAAGTGTCTCTATAGGATGGATCCTATGGAACTGGAAGAGTTAAAGGAGCAGCTACAAGATTATCTCGATAAAGGGTTCATACACCCTAGTGCATCACCTTGGTGTGCACCATTGCTCTTTGTGAAGAAGAAGGATGGAACCATGCAGCTGTGTATCAATTATACAGAACTCAACAAAATCACCATAAAAAACAAGTAACCTCTCCCAAATATTGATGTTTTTTTCGACAAGTTAAGTGGAGCTCAATACTTCTCAAAGTTAGATCTTAATTCTAGATATCATCAGGTAAAGGTGAAGAAGGAAGATATTCCGAGGACTGCCTTTCGTACAAGGTATGGGCAGTGTGAGTTTTCAGTGATGCCCTTTGGACTAACTAATTCCCCTGAAATCATTATGGATTTGATAAATAGAGTCTTTAGATATTACTTCGACAAATATTTGGTAGTGTTTATCGATGATATTATCATCTAGTCCAAGACCAAGGAGGAACATGAAGAAAATCTAAGACTTGTGTTGGAGACATTGAGAAAGGAGAAGTTGTACGCCCAGATCAGAAAGTGTGACTTTTGGATGGATCAAGTCACATTCGTGGGACATGTGATCACAAGTGAGGGAATTTCTGTGGATCCTTCAAAGAAAAATGCGATTGAATAATGTCCCATGCCCTTTAGTCTCACAAAAATCAGTAGTTTTCTTAGATTAGCTGGGTACTACCGATGTTTTGTGAGAAACTTCTCATGATTTTCAAGCCAGCTAACTAAGTTAACAAGGATAGGGGTAAAGTATTTCTGGATAGAAGAATGTGAGGGAAGCCTCAAGGAGATGAATAGAAGGATGATCACTACACCTGTACTCACACAACAGAAAAGTGTAGAATGTTTTGTGATATACAATGATGTTTCAAAGATAGGATTGGGTTTTGTACTCATGCAAAATGATAATGTGATAGCATAAACCTCACGATAGTTGATGATCCATGAGGAGAACTACCCAGAACATAATCTAGAGTTGGAAGCCGTGATTTTTTCATTGAAAATCCAGCAGCAATACATTTATGGCGAGAAGTGTGACATATACACCGACCACATGAGCCTAAAGTATATATTCACACAAAAGGAGCTCAACATGCGTCAAAGGAGATGGTTAGAGCTAATCAGGGATTATGATTTCTCTATTCACTATCATCTTGGAAAGGCAAACAAGGTAGATGATGCTCTAAGTAGAAATGAACATGCTACTCTATCCATGTCATGGATTGAGAAAGTCCTTATCTTCATGGATATGCAAAGAATGGATTTTGAAATCATAATGGTAGGGGATACATAATAACTTTCCCAAATGATTGTGAAACCCTCCATCCAGGATAATATTAAGGAAGAACAAAGGGATGATGTGGAGATACAAAAGAGGTTGAATGTAGTAATGGAAGGGAAGCTGGAAGAGTTTCATATTGACGATGATGGTGTGATTCGGTTTGGAATGCGGCTTTGTGTGCCTTCATCACCTAGGATAAAGAAGGATCTATTGTATAATGAACATAGCTCAACTTTCTATATCCATCATGGGAGTACTAAGATGAATTGTGATCTCCGAGAACACTTCTGGTGGGATAACATGAAGAAGGAGATTGTAGAATATATATCAAGGTGGTTGGTATGTCAGCAAGTTAAAGCTGAGCAATAAAAGTCCAATGGTATGATGCAGCCATTGCCTATACCCATGTGGAAATGGGAAAATGATACTATGGACTTTGTCACAGGTATCCTGAAGATATCAAAGGTAAATAATGTGATATGCATTGTGGTTGAGCGACTCACCAAGACTGCCCATTTTATCTCTATTTAAGAAGACCTCTCACTTGAACAACTTGAAAAGATATATGTGAAGTAAGTGGTGAGATTTCATGGTGTTCTACTCTCAATTGTCTTTGACCGTGATCCAAGGTTCACATCTACATTCCGGAGGAGCCTTCAACATTCATTGAGTACATAATTAAATTTTAGCACGGCCTATCACCCCCAAACCGATGGCCAGTCTGAAAGGACTATTCAGATACTTGAATATATGTAAATAGCATGTTCTCTTGAATTCAAAGGTGGTTGGGATCAGAATCTCCCATTGGTTGAGTTCTCATATAACAATAACTTCCACTCGAGTATTCATATGGCTCCATATGAAGCTCTGTATGGAAAGCGATGTAGAACCCCAACCTGTTGGGATGAAGTTGGAGAAAGAAAGCTTCTTGGACCCAATATTGTTTAGGAGATGATAGAGAAGATTCATGTAATCCAAAGACACATCAAATCTTCTCAATGTAGGCAAAAGGGATATTCTAAAAACTATTGAAGGGACTTCAAGTTCTACGTTGGAGATAATGTCTTCCTTTGAATATCTCCATGGAAGAGAGTCATGTGATTCGAGAAGAAAGGGAAGTTAAGCCCAATTTATATTGGCCCCTTTGAGATCCTTGACCACATAGGAGTCATGGCCTATCGTCTTCCATTTCCATTTAATATTGATCAATTTCATGATCTGTTTCATGTATCACTACTAAGGAAGTACATACCAGACCCCTCACATGTACAAAACTCAAAGGTGGTGCATCTGGAAGATGATATCTCGTATGAGGAGCAGCCAGTAAAGATTTTGGATCCGATGGATAAGGTTATATGCAACAAGAAATCCCATCTTGTCAAAGTGTTGTAGAGGAACCATAAGTTTGAAGAAGCAACTTGGGAACCAGAATTGGAAATGAAGGAGAAGTACCCTCACCTGTTTTTGTAAAGTGAAATTTCGGGGGTGAAATTCCTTTTAGGGGGTAGAATGTAACAACCCACTATTTTTCAATGGAATATTACCTTCTTATATTTATGTCATAAAAAAAAATATAATGAACTTCTATGTGATAAGTGACCTTTAAACATAAGTTTGTCACTCATATGTTTGCAATTTTGAAAATCTGATATACACGGTTGTGTTCAAGATGATTTTTGGAGTCTAATGAAACCAAAATAATTTTTCGTGAATAGTAACGTTACCATAGGAACAGTAAAATACCCTTAAAAATAGTAATATGACCCTTAAGAATAGTAAAATAATCCAGCATAAGAGTAACATTACCTATGAATAATAAAATAAAATTTAGACATCTTAGAAAGTGACATTTTAACCTTACTAAACGTTTAGGTATTTTGCAAGTCATAAATAATTAATTATAATAAATTAATTAATTTAAAAAAATATTTATTTCCCTAAAATGCATTCATATATTATTTAATCAATGTCTTATAGTTTTTAGATAATTTTATAATACCCTACGTAATTTTTGAAAGCCCTATAAAATCAGTTTTAATCTTAAAACTGTTTTTTATGTAAATTATGATTTTAATTAAATATTAAATTAATAATATTTAGAAAATTATTTTTGAAAAATGGACTTAATTTTTATATTATACATGTCAAAAAATGGTTGGGGTAAGCTTTTGGGATTATTCTGAGATACATGAATTTTTTATAAATAGTGAAATACTGTAATTTACAAAATAAGATAAATAAGATAATTATTGGTTCATGTGTGATGTTTTGCTGCAGTAATCCCACATGGTTCGGTATTAAATTATAAAATTACTATTATTGGTCATTCAAGACTCACTATTCCTTGTCTTGTGGGGAAATAAAAAACAAATGAATTTTATATTAAGGAAACCCCTCTCCCCTCCACTATAAAAGCCACCCTTCACACCCTCATTTTCTCACACTTATCATGCTCAAAGCCTTCTCTAAACTCTTCCCATACAACTTCCATAGCCCCTCCCCCACGTACAAGAGCTTATTGGTCTCATAAAAGGACCAAGCTTAGGCCCTTAAGGAGGTTCTCAAGCGAAGGATTCAAGAGGTAATTTCTCTCCCTCTTCTCCTTTAATTTCCTTTCACTTTCAAGTTCATTTCCTGATCTCTCCCAAACTATATTCATCCAAATTGTATTGTAACTATGGTATTATACATATAATGTATTTTTATGATTCTAAGGGGATATTATATATTCAACCCCCTTTCCTTATTCCTTTTATTTTATTCAAGAGAACGTTGTTCGTGAAGTGTTAATTTATCTGCTTCAAGAACGACATGATTTCTTCATCCATTTATGAAATCATTTTTTTGGTTGAGGCAGAAGATGTTAATTTTTTCTTTCCTATTTAATGTTCTGGAAGTAATCTATGGCCATATTACTAAGTGATAAGTTAAAACAAGTTCATTGTGATCAAAAAACAGCCCAAATTTACCCAAATAATCATCATTTAATTCTTATCTAATGATTCATCCACATGGATCTAATATAATTAATTATAATATAATTAAAACTCATTTAATTTAATTAATGACATGTAATATTATTTCTGTATGTTTACCAATGTTCTACACAAACTTCAATTTATGAATACAAGTGAACAACCCAAGAAAAACTAAAAAAACAAACATCCCTGAACAATGTTTTTAAACACTATAAATCATCCAAATGAACATAAAATGACATAATTAAACCAAGAATGAACCATATTAATGTACAAATGGTTCTGGATTTCTAATTAATGAATATAATGTCATTATATAGGACATTAAATAGAAGGAAGCTTTCAGGTACAAGGTAAGGGTAAATTCTCGAACCCAACTATCATCCTTCGGGTCCTACCTCTTTTACTAAATTTTTGATATGGTCACTCTTTAAAGATCATTTTATCATCATTTTATTTCCATTTGTGGGATATACATGTTTTCTAATGATGTTTATGTTAGTCCAAATGTTTTCCGAAAGAACTCTTCTCTTAAGAACTCAACATTTACCTCTCATTCAAGGTGGATGGTTCTTGTATCGAGTATGTCGTTCCCTCTTTCTTTTGGGAACCCAAAGGTTATGAATGTGTTCTTATGAGATTAAAACCATTCCTTTTCGTTGTTTATTTATGTTCATTTATTTTATATGTTCATTTTGACATGCATGATAAATGATAATGTTATGATGTGAGGGGTGTGCCCAGAATTATATAGCCCAATATGGATGTTTCAAAGTGACGGGTGCGCTCGGAATTATACAACGCTCCAATGCATTGGGTAAAGTGGTGAATCTCTTGATTAAATTTGAAATGTTGTGTTAAAAAGATGCTATCTTTGTTCACAAGTACGTGTGGCAGTTAACCACTAAGACATGATGTTTCATTTCTATGCTTTGCCACATTTCATGTCTTTTATTTATGCTCCTCTCATGTTCATGATCTTTTGCCCATATTATGATTATGCTCACCCCATGATATATTGATCTTATCTATCCTCTTACTGGGTTTTTAGCTCACCCCTTTTGATGTTTATCCTCAGTTGGCTACAAGTTCTAAGGAGAGGACAAGTGCCAATAAGACACTAGAAAAAAAGAAATTAAATAAATGTTTAGGCTAGATGTTGTATTTGTTATGTGTGGTCCTTGTTTTACCAGGACACTAAACCTTTGGATCCACTTTATGTAATACTATTATGTTTTTTATCTTTGAAATGATTTAATAGTAATGTACGAAAAGTTCGGGTCGCTATAGGTTCGGCTGCGATGAAAACTATACTGGAATTCTCCATGGGTTCGTCAGTAATGACAACTGTACTGGAATCCTCCGTGGGTTCAGCAGGGACGACAACTGTACTGGAATCCTCTATGGGTTCGACATCATAGATGAATCAGTGACTACATATGATCATATTTATCTCTACACAAAATATGTATACTTGTGCGAGCTGAGTCATGACATTCAATCATTATCATCGATGTGATTGACTTTACATCATGTGTGGACTGGGTTGTGATGGGCTCAAGAGTTGGAGCCGAAGTGAGATTGTTAACTTAGGTATATGTATGGTCATATACCTAAGTAGAGTTGGTTGATACTTCATGATTGTTTCATTCCTTTTTTGGTTTATACTTTGTGGATTCTAGGAGTCCATCGGGGGTCTCGGGGTCCCTACTGAGTATCGTATACTCACCCATGCACGGGCTATGCCCGCACTACGTTGTGTCAGATATAGACAATAGACAACATTGATTGAGGTAGAGTCTTGTAGAGTTGGACGATACCCAAAGGTGGACCACTTGGCGAGGCGTACACAGAGCAGGCGACCGGATCCGAGGTGCTGAGGATGCCATTTGTACCCACCCTTCAGGTGGGATTCATGGAGGATGACTCAGTGGTTTCGGTCTTACTTTACTGTAGTTGTAATATCTATTCAGTTGTATTATACTTACTATTGGGATTGTATTTCCAGCCCCTTTTCCTTCAGCATTTACTTTTGTATACAATATTGCATAGTTCTTACTTCAGTTGTGTACTCTGTTATGTTTGATACTTTTATGAAGGAAATGCCTTCCCTTTTTATCAGGATTTACGCCTTTGGTGCTAGTCACCAGCCCCTGGCCTATTGAAGGCGGGCTTGGGGTAGTCACGGAATGGGCCTCGAGGATGGGTCGTGAAAAATTAGAATCATAAGATTCAGTTCTACAGCAGAACATAGGACTCTGATCTATCTTACTGTGAATCAATAGTGATAAGAGTATTTAGTGTGGTTTTCAGTCCATGGAGTCCAGTGTTGGTGTGGCGGCCAACGTATCCATACACTAGGACCCTGTCCTCTAATTTCCAACTCATTGCATGAAAACAATGATTACGTGTGTGTTTCAAGAGTTTCTTTTTTGGTCTCTTTGAGTCAACTCACCATGTATAACTTATCGACTATGGTTCACCTGTTCCTTATCGGGATGTCGCTGCGAATACAACTAGCTAGGGTCCCCGAGAGAGAGAACACGATGATGGCCCACTAAGCAACGATGCTCCGGTGCAGGGTCCTCTTACTATGTTGGCACATTCGGGTGGTGTACCAACAGCACCACCACTCATTGCGCTGCAGATGCCACCATCTGTACTAGCAGAGAGTGCATGCCGACAGAGCACGTTGCACGAGTTCCATCAGCATTGGCCTCTGAGGTTCAAGGCGAGATAGATTCCCAGGCAGCATAGTACTGGATGGAGGTGATTACTGGAGTTTTCCACTTAGTTGAGACACTAGTAGAGAAGATGTTGATCTTATATACTAGTCTTTTTTAGTGAGTGACCATGCGGATGGTCTGCATAATGATGAACATTTGGTACTTGGACCATTTTCTGAGATGGTATCTTCGAGTACTGTGACAACTATATCACTGCCTGTTGGTTAACAGACCCTACCAGCTGTACCTGTAGAGGACACTTGTAGGATTAGTCCCTTAAATGTGTTTCCACACTAGATATCCATCATGTATCGAGATGAGCCCAACCCACAGGCGGCTAAGGACTAGCTTGAGGAGGTTTCTGAGAGTTTTCTAGAGAATATACAGCTTCGACAGGATGACGTGATGATAGCTGAGTATTCATTGAGGCATAACAATCTATCCTGGTACTCGATGACTTTGATATGATCAGTGCTTTAGAGCTCAGACCTCTGAGTGAGGTGTGTTTAAGGATATCTAAGCCAACACTTTTTCCTCTAAAGCATTCCTACTTATGTTAGGGTGTTAGAGAGAACCTTTGTGGTTGAACGATCTTTGGCTGAGCAGATACAGTCGGTGAATGTTAACAGTCTGAAGCATGAATCTATCGCCAGTCTTAGAGACTTGAGAGTGTTAAATGTTTCGATAAGAGGTAGTGTTTAGGAGAGATGAATCTTCAGGGCAACATACATAGAAGTAGAGCTAAGAGAGCAGCATGAGGTGGTGAACATTTCGACATGTTACAACCACCCGCCTTTATAGACCTCGCTATGCTCATGGAGCTGGAGGGTAGGGGACGAGTATAGATGCTTGGGGTCAAGGAGTGTGACCCAAGGAGTCTAGGAATGAATCGTGGTACAGTCTGTGTCTACTACTACATTTCGTATCAACAGACATTGATACGAATCATTCCTTACTTCCATGAATCTTGTCTCAGACCTAGAGTTTCTGGTTAAGTCGTTGACTTGACCCTCACTCCTAGAGTTACCTTTTGGAGGATACTCGATAATAACACATATGCCGACGGTGTGATATGAACCTTGAGGTGATAGTTTCGTTTGGAACCTCTTGGTGGAAGCGTCGAGGCCTTACGTCGTTAGTTTGGGTATAGACTGGGCAACCATAGTTCATCCATAGATTGACTGTATTAGGCCAAAAGTTTGTGGTTTACAGAAAATGTTGGAATTGGTTTCCCTTGGTCGGAGAAAAGGAAACCCTGGTTAGCACAGGATGGAATCATGCATTAGTGGGTGAAGTTGGTCACTAATGAGTTGGAAAGACATATATTTGTGCCAGATTTCTCCGGATTTGTTGCTCCGATTTCTGCATTGACGAAGATGTGGAAACCCTTATTGTGGTCTGAGAAATGTAAGCAGAGCTTTCAGGAGTTGAGGCAAAGGTTGACTGGTGCATCCATCCTTAGGCTATGATGGAGAAGGTGCAGATCATCTAGGAGTAGATAAAGGCTGCACAATGAAGCCAGAAGTCCTATGCCGATAGGAGATAGATACCACTAGAGTTCGAGGATGGTCACCACGTCTACTTATGCGTCTCACCTCGACGGGTTCTATAGAGATTTGGTCGATGTGGAAAGTTATATCCGCACTTTATCAGGTCATTCTATGTCCTCATCAGATTAGGAGAGGTGGCATACTGCCTGACCCTTCCACCGCAGTTGCACCGGGTGCACGATGTCTTTCACGTATCTCAGTTGAGGAGATACGTGCATGACCTATCCCACATCATCAACCATGAGGAGATGGACATCAATGACGATGCTACATTCACGGAGGTCCTAGTGGAGATCGAGGATCAACATGTGCGGGTCCTACATGGATGGTCAATTCCTCTGGTGCGTGTTCGCTGGCATCTTGGGAACATCATTGAGAGCAAATGGGAGTGGAAGGCTCAGATTCGTGCTTAGTACCCACTTTAGTTTCCCTAGTGTATGTTGTAGCTTTACGGGGATGTAAAGCACTGAGGTGGGGTTAATTTAAAGGCCTGAAAATTTCAAAGATATTTTTTTCATAAATTCTTTGGAATTTTACGAGTCTGAAATTTTTGACGGTGTGTGATTCGGAGGCCCAGAGTGCCCAGAATGATCCGTCGAAGTTTTGTTAAGCTTAAATTAACGCGTGGGTATGTAGTTTTCCTGAAAAAGGGGAATAACTCTTTAATGGTTACTCAGATCCGAAATCTGATGCCACCATTGCGCTCAGGATGGCGGTTTTAACCTAGGTGTGACTTAAGTTTAGTGGGAGCGAGCCTCCAGTGAGAAAACCCAGAAATGGCATAACCGTAAATAAAATAATTAAATAAATTTATTTTATTTTTCAAATTCTTATAACTCACAAATAGTAAATCAGAGTAAAAATACGATATCACTGCTGAACTTGTGAGGGTAATCTTTCCTTAAAAAAATATTATCTTTGGCTGGTGCGGGCCACCAGAAAAAGTATGTTTTTGGCCGCAAATAAAATAATTTAGTGAAAATTATTTTATTGTAAAATTCATAACTTTGAAACGGTTACTATGATTGGAAATTTGAGGGAATTTTTGGGTTAGTTGGGACTTGTTCACCTAGGTAGAGCCTAACCTCGACCGTAGTTGGTCTAGGGTGGCTGTTAATAATTTTCTGAACTTTTTTTTGGGTACGTTTAGTAAACGTTCGTTTGGGATTTTATATCTTTTGAACCGGTGCTTAGAATTGAAATCTGAGGACACTGATGAACTCATAGTGCATGTATACGATTAAGGAGACCTTTACTGTAATTGGTTTTGGTAGAGGGTGGAATTTAATTTTTGGGGATTGTTGTGTAAATAAATAAAAATATGAATTAGATATTTTTATTTGGTGGATGGTTATAATATCCAAAGAGAGGATGGTAGTGGGGTCCACCCCCACATAACCTCTCATGGGAGGATAATGTGTGGTGGGTCCCACATGAACCAAAACCCTTTCACCTCCCCTAAAATCCCATAAACTATCATGAACCCCCCATTGATGTGCTAAAACCCTCACATTCCACATCCCTCCCATTAATGTTTCCAACAAAATATTAATTAATACCTCTATTAATTAATATGTGGTGTCAATATTTCATTTTGAATTAATTTGAAATGATTGGAAACATTATTATATTGTGGAGCCTTTTATTATAATGGGTTGGAAAACATTTTGTGGTGGAACTTTTGGAGAATGAGGGAGAGATTGTTCTTCCCCGATGAACACGAAGAAGGTCCTTTCTCTCCAAAAAAGAACGATGAGACCATCTTCGATCTTAGTACAAGCCACAAAAGGAGGATTCGCCCGCGAGGAACATCGACTATGCTTCGTCCTCATATTCACCCTAATGTCAAAAAATTGACATCATCTATGAATTATTTTTCTTCAACATTGACGGGATGAAACCATTTTCTGCGATGCCGACCTTTGCGACATTCGTCTTCTGCGGCTCGTCAACGTGCAACGCTTTTGAAAACGAGCTAAGGAGTTTGTATAAATTAATTCGAATAAATTATACCTTCATTCTTGTTGAATGCGAATGATTGTATATGGGTGATTGTTATCGCATAACGCGGAGGGCGCGGGTCGAAGAAACCTGGCCCAACGACCCTCCGTTGTTTCTTGATTTTTAATTCGCAAAGGGAGGCGATGATGAACGAAGGTGGCAGAGAGCGAAGGCAGCGGCTGCGTGCCAGCCGCATGCCGATGAACTATGTCCCACCACCATGGGCCGCATGGCCGAAGAAGAACCAGCGCCCGTAGCTGACTGGGCTGGTGAAACTGCGGTGCCCCACGGTGCCGCGCTGCGGAGAACCGCGGCCCTCACCGGGCAGGCCGCTCTGGCAGAAGAACCGACCGGCTCAATGGCCAGCTGGGCGGAAGGATAATCGGTCTTCATAGGTGTCGCGACAGAGGGACCACGATCCACAACTACGGTCTGCTCGCACTGGGAAGACCGGCCGAGTTCGGCTGGCCGGACAGGAGGGCGGCGCCGCTGGTTCGAGAAGTCGCCCCCCCCCCCACACCTGCTCGGCCAGATGGCCGAGCCGCAGACCACGCTAGCCGGGCAACGCATAATCGGGTCGAGCCGACCCCTTAGATAGGTCGGACCAACCGATCCAGGATGGGCCGACCCGCCAACCTACCAGGCTTGACGGGTCGGGCCCGTTTCACTAAAATGTGAATAACTTCACGACCATGTGTCCAATCGACGAATTGTCTATGACACTAAGACCCTTATGCAAAAAGAGGTCCTTTTTTGATACTCTAAGTGAATTTTGGATGAATTTGGAAAACGGTCGGGTTTTGGACAAAAATATTTCAAACCGGGCCCCTGGGACGGAAAAGCGAATATCTCTCATTCCGGGCATCCGATTGATGCACCGTCCATCGCGTTGGGTTTCTTTTGATGCGATGGAACATTGGGGTACATAAAATCTGAACATTGTGATAGTTGATGTATCGAACCCTTTGATTGAGGAGTGGACCCTCCCAGAAATGAGTGTGTTGTGTGCGGGAACCCTAGAGCTAGTTGTGACTGCAACAAAAACTGTACTAGAATCCTCCGTGGGTTCGGTAGCGACTACAACTGTACTAGAGTCCTCCTCTGGTTCGGAAGTGATGACAACTGTACTAGAATCCTCCGTGGGTTCGGCAGTGATGACAACTATAATGGGATCCTCCGTGGGTTCGGTAGCAAATTTTTTTTAATGGAATCCTCATTGGCTTCGGCAGTGACGACAACTGTACAGGAATCCTCAGGGGGTTCGGCATCGACGAGAACTGTACTGGAATCCTCTGTGGGTTCGACAAAGATGACAACTTTACTGGAATCCTCTGTGGGTTCGACAACGACGACAAATATACTAGAATCCTCCGGGGGTTCGACAGTGACGTCAACTATACTGGAATCATTTATGGGTTTGATAGAATAGATGAATCTGTGACTACATATGATCATCTTTATCTGTACATGAAATATGTATACCTGTGTGAGCTTAGTCTTGACATTCAATCATTATCATCGATGTTATTGACTTTACTTCTTGTATGGAATGGGTTGTGCATGGGCTCGAGAGTTGAAGCCGAACTGAGATTGTTAACTTAGGTATATGTATGGACATATACCTAAGTAGAGTTGGTTGATACTTCATGATTGTATCTTTCCTTTTGTAGTTTATCCTTTGTGGATTCTTGGAGACCTTAGGGGGTCACAGGTCCCTACTATGTATCGTATACTCACCCCTGCACGGGCTATGACCGCACTACATTGTGTTGGAAGTAGAGGACGAACAACACTGATCGAGGTGGAGTCTTGTGGAGCTAGATGATACCTAGAGGTGGAAAACGCGGCGAGACGTACACGGAGCAAACTGCCGGACCCTTGGTGCTGAGTAGGACATCTGTACCCACCCTTCAGGTGGTATTCCCAGAGGATGAATCAGTGGTTTTTTTATTACGTTACTGTAGTTTTACTACCTTTTCAGTTGTACTTTACTTACTGTTGGGCTTGTATTTCCGCCCCCTTTTCCTTTTAGCATTTACTTTTGTATACAGTATTTCTTAGTGCTTACATTAGTTGTGTACTCTATTGTGTTTTTTACTTTTATGAAGGCAATTCGTTCCATTTTTATTGGGATTTACGCCTTTGTGCTAGTCACCATCCCTTAGCCTATGGAAGGCAGGCTTGGGGTAGTAACATCATGAGCCCCAAGGACGGCTGATCGCTACACCAGGCCAAGCACCCTTAACAGTGGAGTTCTAATCAGACAGACTCCTGAAAAGGAAGGTACACCTTGTTGATGTCAGTCATATCATTTAGTCATTTAACCCTTTATCATTCGGGGTGTTACATTAATGGTTTGAGATATTATATTTAATACATTATAGGAATTTATGGGGAAACGATAATAAAAATCGGTATGAAAATAAATTAATTAGAGGGATAAAAAATGAAATTGTTTTATTTATCTCTATATATACCTAGTAATGATACCTACGTTAATGTCTAATAAATTTACCCTATATGTTGATGTTTTTTAATACAGTACCCAAATGGTGTTAAATTTACAAAGACTAGGGAAGTGAAACACAATTCACCATATTGTTGTTGTGTTTTCTGTATATTATATTCACATATATTATAGAGTAGTTTTTTAGAAGAATGAACCAAACTAGGATATGTATTAAAATATTTAATGAAGATAGGTTTTCCCAATGATATTATTTTGGAATGATTTAATGTTATTGTTTTATTTAAAACATCTTACTAATCATTTACTAATATATACATTAAAAAAATATAATTTAGACATCATATTTCAATAACATATTTAATTAAAAATTAGTAGTCAAATCAAATTTTAACATAAAGGATCATTTTCATTATCAATATATAATAGAAGATCATTTTAAAACTCCAAAAATAATGTTTTTAAATTAAATGATGATGGATAAAAATTATGTTCTAAAAATGTTAAATTAAAGAACTTATAATTATATTAATGAAAAAATAACAAGGAATCATACCAATTAGATTAACTAAATCAACCTATAATATATTTATACCTCAATTATGAATATAATAATATTTAAAATGAATTTTTACATATTAATTTAAGAATACACTATTTGGAATAACAAGTACTTTTCCATAATGTGATGAGTTTAAAAATGTTGAGAAAATTATATTATAGATATAATGATACAAATAATATGAATAAATAAGAAATGATGTATCCATAAGAACATTTTATCTCATCAATCCAAGGTTTTTTCATTCAACTACCCCTTTCTTTCCTCCTTCATTATTCTTTATTCCTATCATTGTTGTAAGTTGATTTAGTGAGAATCTGGGAATTGGATTACTCTTCTCTTAGGGATGGTCATGTGGCCTCCTCATTGTCTATTTGGAACTATGTGGATGAATACCTAATTTTACTCAACATAATAACACAGGGCATCTTTTGAAGGTTTCAACATTTCTGTTTTAGGCTACCTGATGATCATGTTCTTTTCAACAATGCTTGTTCGATGATGGAACTCATATATAGAAGAGTTCATCAGTTAATATTATTATAATTTCATATCCAATTGTGTTTTATTGGTGTCAAATTTTGGATGGTTTTTATCAATGACATTATATTCTAGTAGGTTGATATGGATGTTAGAAGCTGGCACTCTCAACGCCACTGTTTCATTATCTTTTCTAGTTCACCTCTTGATTCCATTCCTATTTGATTTGTGGTTCTAAAAATTTCCTTATTATGTGCCTAGATGTTTAAAATATCCTTGTTTTCATCTTCAATTTCTGGATTCTCCTGAATGAAATACCCTGTTTTGGTCATGTTTGAGTGATTCCATGCTGTTTTAGATCATGTTGGTGGATTCTAGGAGTATAGATATTCAGGGGTTATATTTTGTATTTGTGGTGTCATTCTTGTTAGTTAAACAATAATATGGCTCCTCTTTCAATATATCTTTTGCTTAATTCCACTCCATTGAACATCATATTTTTAAGGTTCATTGTTTTTTGGTCAGATCATTACCAACAACATGGTTTTTCAGTTGATGTTCATGATGGTTTGGAGCCTTGTCAGAATATACAGTTTGCTTCTGGTGAATTGTTGGTGATGAAGTGATATGTTTCGTGAGGTAAAATGATATTTTCTAGTGCTTGGAATGGTCATGATTCATTAGAGGCTCATTATTTTGGGTATGTAGTGTTCATGAGGCATAAGAGGAGTTTGATCATATGATAGAGAATATTCGTCAAGGCTATATTGTCCCATCATTTGAGACTGACTCAATACCCTAGTTTGTGTTCATCTGTATATTTCTCATATAAAAATAAGGTGGTTATATTATAAAAATAAAAAATATAATTTAAAATATTTCTCATAGAATACTATATTATGTTTGGAAAATATTCAAATGATGTGAATTGTTATAATTTGAAATTGGGGGCGTATAATTATATGAATAAAAAGAAACAAAAGAATCACATCACCACACTGAAATATAAAATAAATATTGATTTTTCATTCTTAGGTCATTAGAAATGTAGTCTTAAATCAACAAATTTATTTTTTTATGAAAAAATGTGGTTGAATATTGACTGATTATTTATTTTCAGAAATTCATATGATCACACGAATGCTTTTCTCTTTCAACATCAATTAAAATACAACCTATTGAGTGAATATTCTAAATACTTTAACTCTAATTACACATATCTTAAGGTTACATTATTACATTAGTACTAATATAACATCCAGGCTCAGGATCCACTAAAAATATGCATTTATCTGGTTCACCACAATGAATCAATCACACATCCCCATATGTTTATGGACGATGAATAATAGTGAGGTTCTAATGGTGGTACAATTGGGAGACTATAACCTAATATCATAGTAACAATAAAATAAATTACCAAATATTATCCATAAAGATAATAAACATATTACATAAATAATGAATCGACTGAAATAGAACTTGATTTAATAATAAATGGTAATCTATAAATGCTTGAACAACAATTTTATACATACAATATAGATCTCATACTAGGCCAATCACATTTACATGATTAAAAAAAGGAAACTGAAATTAATGAACATGTCTCTACTACTAATACTTATAAACACCATATGATCGATCTCTATACATACATCTGATTCATCATGATCAATTGGTTCGAGGCCTCGACCCTAACTCTTCCTGAAAACATGAGAACATCTAATTGGGTAATGAAGTGCATTTTCATACCAAGAAGGGTGCGATTAAAAAAATAGCATGGAACAACCGACAAGGCCTCGTACATATATTATGATATTAATTGTATGTATATGTGATTTATTTATGTGGATAACAATAATAAATACTACTAGAAATAAGCTAAAAGACAACAACATACATTGAATGCCCAAAGAAGTTGATAATACAAGCTTTGAAACAACTGGAATAATAAAATATATTTCACCTAAGATATAAAGAACATATAATTTCTATTAAAATAAATTGAATCATTTATAATTTATATTAAATTGCGATTAAAACAAAAATATGCTACCTCTAGTCTCTTCTAACGTTGAATCCATTAGAAACTACTATAATATATATATATTTTAATACATATATTCAAAAACCATACTAATATATATAATACCCTATATTATTTTCTTAAATAATTTTTTCAGTCATTTATTAAAAAATGCCTTTTTAAAATCACTTTTCCTGTTGATAAATGCTTCAAATCTCATGTCTGATTCATTTTGGTAGTACCGGTCCTTATACATTGAATATGTTTCAATAATCTATAGTATTATATTAATATAATTATTTTTCTATGTAATCATTATATACAATTTTATAATTATTCATATAAATCAGTGAAGAAAAAATAATTACATTACAAAATAGTGATGTTAAAATTTATGTACATATGAGTGGTGTTTACAATTTTAAATTGATAGAATTAAATAATGGTAAATAATAATTAAAATGATAATAACTATAAAAATATCATAAATAACATATATATTCAGTAAATCCATCATTATAACCATAAATTGGAAGTCGTGATGAAAAATGAAATGCAAGGCTTCGTGGATGTAGTTGTTGACATATACACTTGAGTTATACAATCAGATACAATTTAAACTAATGTTATTGATTATTTGATAAATTAATTTGTTTTAAAGAAGACTGAGATCTTTCCTAGAAAAGCAAGACCCCTTTATTAAAAGTAAAAGAAAGATTACACAAGCCTGAAAGTAGAAGTTTTACAATGATCCCTCTTAAGAATAAAAAGAAGATCCTCCAGTACCTGATTAGCCCAGTGAAAAGCATCACCAATGACACCTTTTTTATCAAGCGCATCCGCCAAAGAGTTCACCTCATGATATACATGAGTAAAAATATACTCCTTCGATGAGATAAAATCTAAACACCATGCCCAATGATTAGTCAACTTCCAGGAAAGATGAATAGAACCAGTTTGAAGAGCCGTAACTACAATATGAGAATCACATTCAATTCATAATTTGTTCCAACCCCTTCTATCAGACTATTCAACCGCTTCAATAACTCCATACATCTCTGATTCATGAGTAGATACAAAACCACATGATATCATTGACTTGGAAGACATAATATAAAATGTAAAATTGAAATTACTCGGTTAACAGTTATAAATATTAATTGAAAACCACATTTATTGTATGCATTAATCAATAAAAGGATGATATTTTTGGAAAAATAAATTCTCTTGTAAATATATAATAAAAAAATCAATATTTTTAGGCCTTGTATTTGATGAGATAGAAGGCTCAATCATTGTGAATAATGAAGGATAAGAGGTTCCATTTTATAACTGATGAGAGGGGTACCCATGGAATTCCATTAATTATTAAATTAATATTAATTAAATTTTGATTTAATGTTAAAAATTTAAAATATTTATAATATATGAAAAGGTTGTGCCCAAATATTCTCTTAAAAATATTTATAAAAATTTAGGTGGCCTTATAGCCTTTATGTTTTCTTTTAAATACCTAGTAAACCCTTTTGATAATTACTATAATATCAATAAGAAAATATCTTCAAGGGACAATAATGTTAATATAATATAAAAAAATACCCATAAAGAAATAATATTTTATATTCTAGACGACATCCAAGATAATTTTCCTATTAAAATATTTCTATAAATTTTAGATAATTTAATAAAACTTTACTTAACATAATATACATTAAAAGTAATTTTTGAGACAATACAAATGTTTTTATATGAATGATAACATGTTTGAAATAGAATTATAATAAAACAATAAAAGGTATTATTTTATATATATGTATAAATTTTTCGAATATAATAATTCAATAAAATTGTATTATATTTAAATTTTTTAATGTAATTTATCTTAATTTTGTAATACTTGAACAAATACTATGTCATTCTTGGGTAATAATTTTAGTTAATTATTCAATCACAAAAATATTAAAATCATAAAAAAAGATTTCACCTATCAAATAAAATTATATAACTAAACAAAAACACTTTATTTTCATGAAACAATATTGTAGTTATTAGAGTAAATATAGAAAAAATAACTTATATATTATTATCATAAGATAATATAAAGATCATTATGAACGAAAAATGGAACAAAGATTCCATATTTTTAAAATATTGGTCATAATATGAGAAAAAACTCATTAGATAAGTAATGAAAATTTATATATAAATTTAAAATAATTATCCCAATGTTTTAAAACATATTTTACTGGTTTTACACTTAATGGTGTGATTAATAGTTACCAAGGTTATTATTCATAATGAAAAAAATAAAAATAAAAGGATTAAAAACCATATTCCTCCTAATGAAAAAATCCATTTTAAAAATAGTTTGCAAAATTCAACGAAACTGTTTCTAGAGATATTAGTTTTTATCACAATAATTGATTAATTTTTATATCATTCCTATAAAATAAATTAAATTATTTTAAAAATGTTTTAATAAATATATAATATTGAGATTCATTTCAAATAATTAATCAATATAGATTAATTAAATTTTTAAATGTAAAAACACATCATGGATAAGTATAACAGTTATTTATAAAAATTTACCTTGTACTTTTAAATGATTTTATTTTTATTTGTAATAAATTAAAAACCATTGATTTAATTTTATATGTGAGAATTAGTTAATTTTCATAATCTAGTTAGAACTATTCTGAACGTTCAATCTAGTTTCATAGAAATAATAATATTTTAATTATATATTGTAGATTGTTTAATAATGATATTTCATGTAATTTATGTCTTTAATGAAATAAAATTTATTTAAATTGAAATATATCATAAAATATCATGTTGTTATAAATATTACATACATGTAAATAAATAATAATAATTTATACACTCTTAGATCAATGAAATATAATTATGTTGTGGAATCACAATTCAGAAGTGAAATTATTTGGGAAAATTAAGTGAACAAATACATAATGTTATATGTTTTAATCCCACATGTTTATGGGTGTGATAATTAAAATACAATCAAATTATCAATGAATATGTTAAAAATTTTGAGGACCAACATAATTAATATTAAATATTAAATCAAAAATATATATATATATATATAATTATTATATTTCATTGGAATATGTTTCATAAGAGGATGATGTTTTGGATATATTGGCTAAATAACAAAACAAAGGATTTATTCATGAACTTGAGAGTAAAATTGGGAAGGCATTCTATCCCGAAATACCTAATAAATTTCAAATTTAATTTATCTATTTCATTTGAATTTAATTTATTTATTAATGTGAAGAATAAAAAATTCATCTTATGTTAAACATGATATATGTAACACACAATTTTTTAGGAATTATTATTTCTGAATGTATTAAAATTATTTGATGGGTTTGAGTGAATTCTAAAAAAATTATGATTTTTTAATACCCAACCCCAATATAATATTTTTCTACATTTAGTGATGATTTTTGGTTGGGTAACACAAAAAATTGTGTTTTTATCTGTCACATACAATATTGTGTTTATATTTTATTACATGAAATAAGAATTATATCTTGAGTTACACACAACTCTGAGTTTAAATGAAATGTTTCATATTACTAAAAAATTATAATATTTAAAATCAAAAAATTTGAATGGTAGGAATGAAATGGATTTAATAAATTTTGAAAATATGTTTTATTTATGTTTATAAAATGTTTTCTTTGGTATCCAAATAGTTATAAACTAATTAAGGAAATATTTAAATATAAATTTATTCTATTTGTGAACAAATATTTTTTTATACACAAACATATTTTATCTCAATAAATTAAACAAAAAAAATTTATGAATTATTTTAATTAAACATATATATTATATATTAAATCAATTATTTAACTTTCATGTTATGTTTTTTCTCAGAAATATTTAAAAAATTCATTGTATGGATGAAATTATTTATTATTTAAAAATTTAATATTACCACCTTTTATGGGAGAACTTATTTTTAAAAAAAATGTATCATTTGTAAATTATATTTGAAAAATTAAAATTTATTTTTGAGAAAGTGAGATCAAAATTAGCTGAGGGTGAAATTTTTTAAAAGGCTTATTTTTTTGATAAATGGTTACAAATATAGAATTTTAAATGAAATCTACATTTTTTTTGGAATTATTCATATAGTTACATTATATTTTAGAATTATTTTAATCTATATGTTGATCATTTATACATATATTAGTCAAAATATTTCTATTTGAATCAATTTCTCATTGACACTGGATATAAAAACATTTCAATATTTTGAAAATGTTCATCTTAACAACAGGTTGTTTCGTCCCACCGCTGTGATTAATTTCAAATTAATTTTTATCACCTATTTGATCAGATGATTTAAAAATTGATTCCATGTATGTAATAATAATTAATTTAATATCTAATAAGTTCAATATATTTATTTAATAATTGTATTTGTGATAATAATTAAAATTAATTATAGATTTTGAGAGAAAAACAAGCTTATAAAGGAAAGAAACATTAAACTAAATGGGAAAAATTACATATAAACACATTAGAAACCCATTTTATAGAAATAATTTTACCATATACCATATTTTCTCAATAAAGGTTCATCATTTTATGTACATTAGTTATGGAATACATTTTAATATTGTTATTTTTGGTATTAACTATAATTTAAGTCCTCCACCACTATAAAAGGGCACAAACTCCCACTCTTCCTCAATCCAATCAGGCAATTTTAATTCATTTTAACCTTCTAAAATCACAATCCAAAACCATATATCTCATCATAGAAGCCTATATTTTTTCATAAATCAAACGATGTATGCCATTTGGAACCAAATAAATAAGATACCCCAAGAAAAGATAACGTTAATCAATATACATTTTTTAATTTCTTACTAAACCCCATTAAATTATTATTATATAATTATAATATAAAAACCTAATAATTTTACATATAATTATAATTTTTTGTTAAGGTTATTATTATATCTTCACACACTTCTATAAAATGGGATACACAATCATCATTCATGTGTTTGATAGACTACCGCCTCACAAACCAATATTGTTCATTCTTTCATTAAGACATTTCAATGTTGTTAATAATGAAATATTTGTAGTTTATATATCATATATATAATATTTAAGAGGTTATTACATTTTTTTATATTTTTATATCACACATACCTTGATTCTATCCATTCTGTAGGAATACGATAATGTCATTCGTTTGTACGGAAGACTGCCACCTCACGAAGAGATGTGATTCATTAATGAATTAAATTTAATAGAATATGGTTAGGTTTAATATAAATATATAATATATATGAAATAATAATTTTAATTCAATTATAATATGTTTATATATATATATTACATTTAATTCATTCAATATGTCATGAAAATGGAAATAATGTTCCTGAGTACATACAACCTGCAGTCTTGTGGATCATTGTATCTCATCTATTAGATATATATTTTATATAAAATTATAAATATATTTATATAATGAATATATATGTTACATATTTTATAGTTTACATTATTTGAATGATGAAATCATGACCATAGTAAAAATAATATAAATAAATGTTCATAAGATATAATAAAAACAATGTAGTTATTACCCGAATCATAATTTAAACGTGGAAATCATAATAAACATGTCATATAAATTCAAAATAAAATAATATATGGAAATATATGTATTAATAATTTTATATGATATATTTATATTAATCATATATTTATTATATATTATTTTTAATGTGTGTTATAGAATCGGGACATAGGTAAGGTTATTTAAATTCTCACTTTTATTATTGAGAGAATTATACCATATTAACCACGAATTTATTTAATGTTGAGTATATACTTAACAATGATATTTTATATTATGTAATTGATTTATTTATTTCTATTCAATGTTATAATTTATGTTATTATTTTAAGGGGTCTATGATTCATAATTTATTCATGTATGAAGGGAATTGTTTCCCAGTTTTTACTTTTGTGAGGCACATGCTATATTCACCACTTTCTTCATCTATGTCATACATATACATTAAATGAATATATTTAATGATGTATAAAAAAATATACTAGTATTTATAGATCCATTTTAGGATATATCATTAATAGGGTTTACAGTTGCAAAATTATCAAATTAGTAAGGGAAATTTGGCTCAATTTTTCATTTTTTGAGACACGTGTTAGGTTATGAACCTATATTATTTTAAGATGTTTATATATTATTCAATGGATTTGATATAATAATAATATAATTTTATAATGATATTTTTTGGTACATGTAATGTTATTATTTCATGGTTTTTAGGATTTAATGTAGTCATAGTAGTAAAAGATTATTTCTATCGTTTCATCATTTATTGTAAATTTTTATGATTATAATTCCATTGATAAACCCTAGATTATATATCTAAATAATACTCATTAATTTAATAATAATTTGTTTATTAATTATTTATTTACTTAATAGTACCATTTTAAAACTCTTTGGTACTAATAATAATTATGAAAATACATTTATAGGAATCCAACTTAATATATTTCTTCACCTAGAAATTTGTGTTCCTTAAAAAAATGGGTTCTAAAAATGTTTTTAAAAATGTTTTTATATGATATTTTAGGATAATTGTAAATGAAAATGAATTATAAAATTAATAATGTTTTAAAATTTTAAAAATTGGATCGGATTCATCTTTTGTATGGTTTAGAGTTAATTTTACAGAAAAATGTTTCTGAAATGATTTTTAAAAAAAGAAATTTTCAAAGTTGAAAAGTTATATTCCTCAAGAAGTGTTTTAATTGATATATATTTATTATTTTTCATCTTGGATTGAATAATTTGATATTTTTGGTGTTTTATTGTGGAAATTATAAAATGATATCATTCAAATTCATCCTATGAATTGTATTTGTTTTGATTGAATAATGTTTATTGAAGTCATTTCTTTTCCAGATGTCATTCATGTTTCAATGTAACATGTATTAAATAGAATTATTTCTCATATGATAACCAACAAATGAAATAATAATTTTGTATGAATTTTTATTCTAATTTGAAATAATTTTGTACTTTATTCTTGTTTTGGTTCGTGGACATTGATTATACGACACAGAATCCTAGATGGAATTATATAAACCCATTATTGTTATATGATGGGGTTTACTAGAAAGTGTTTAGTAATCATATTGTAGTTTATATTATGGGGTTTCCCATATAGTTCCAATTAATCTCATCATAACCTATATGGTGGGGTTTCTTAAACAGCATTATGTAAGAATATTATAATTTATATATTTGGGTGTTCTAGATCGCACGTAATGACCCTGTGCTGTATAAAAGATAAGTGAACCCAGATCAATCTACAATGCCTTAGTTAAATATTTATATCTCATGTTATTAACACAAATAGAACACACAGTGAAATCATATCAATAATATAAGACTATAATGAGTAGTGAACTTGGTTTAGTTATATAAGGATTGAAAGGGTTGTGAAAACAGTTTAGTAATGGACATCATTTTATATGATTTCCTTGTAAGTTAGACATAACTAACATTGAAATGATTTTATATGCTTATATGTATGCCACAACATTAATATATTATTCCTATGTTATTTTGTCTTGGATTATTCTATTTATTACCTTGATATTCATGAATTATAATTTCCTTATCATTATTAATTGACTAATGTGCATGATCTTTGATACCCAATGTTTGATCTTCAAAGGGTATTATCATTTTATCATACCCTTATGTTCATATTATTCTTACATATCTTATTTGTGTCCCCTTATTGAGAAATTATGCTCACCTTGTCTTATGATTCCTTTCTCCATGTTATGAAGAAATATTTTATGGAGGATTACTAAATGTGATGATTGTTATGGGATAATTTCATAATAATTCTCTAATACCAAATAATGTGTTCATAGTTTCCAAATAAACTTAACTATTATTTCCATCAAGAAATTAATTTTGTAATGTTCTGAATATTTATTATAAATAATGTTTTATCCATTTATTATAATATTGGGTATCTATAGTTCTAATCATAGGAAAGGCTTAGTCAATCATTGGAAATTTGGGTAATTTATATTAAATCCCAAGGGATATTTATAAAGATATTTTGAGGGATTTATATGAGGATTTGTCTATGGATGAGTCAAATAATAAGAATTTTTCCTATAATATTAATAAAAGATAGAGATAGTTGTTCCCTAGAAATACAAAAATTTTATATAATACAGGTGTATGTTTATCTTCTAAAAATACAAACAGGGATAGGAATCCAAATTACATTTATTAAGCTAGACTCATTTAGGAACTAGTACATGATGATAGCTATTACGACACACATCATTTTAAAATCACAACTGATGATTTGGAATTTCAAAAAATTGTTATTAAGCATCATGAAAATTTTAAATGCAATATTAATATGAAAAAAAGATAATAATAAGGTTTTATAGATTAAAGAATAAGGTGTCATGATTTATACATCTAATAAGTAATGTTTGAAAATTTTAGTTTTTCCACTAGGATTAGTGTCTCTCACAGTAATATTTTCTGTTTTTATCAATGGATTGAACTTGAAGGAGCCATGTTAACTCTAAATACAATGTAATTTTATATTATTTTAATCCTGATAAACCAAGATATATGGGAGCTGGAATGAACTATCTTGCTGATATAATGAAAAAAAATTCTCAAGCTATGAATCATGAATAATTTTTAAAATAGAAAACAATGTAGGAAATTAATATTTTGTCCTTCACAGGGAAACATCCACATTATTTTAGTGGATCAAATTATACTCTATTTTCGATGAAATGTATTATTACCAATAATAATTTATTATCCATTCATTATTACTCTGAGCATGAAAATTTCATTTTGGCTGGTTATCGTTTGGATGGTGAAGAAGATTAGTGGTGGAATCTTATTAATAATAAGATATTACTGAAATAAATTGAATATATGGAATTTTTGAGTTTAATGGGATATATTTTAGTATTAACATAAATCATTTTCTATGAAATAAATATATAAGGGATTAATTTAGATTTATTAAAATGATGATAAATCAATGGGTTCCCATGAACCAAATTTTACATGACTAGCAGGTTATAAATCTGATTTGATCATCACACATGAAATCAAAATCGTATAATTCATTATAAGAATGAATCCAATTATTATTAAGGAATTGTACAAAATGTAAGTTATTATATATAAACAATTCATTCAATGTGAATTAATGTTAGAAATAAAAATTTGTATTCCCAATATTCCATTGTTTTTTATATGAAAAGGATGATCGAGTATCATGAAAACTCAAATGGTGGAATGAAATTTCAAGCATCTGTGTTCAATAAAAGTGGGAGTTAGCATAGATGTACTTTATTTAATGGATCATTGAGGTTATTAAAATGTGGTATGAATGTTTATAATTTCAGATAAGGTCAAAATATGTTTAATGGGATGGTTAATCCTATAGTGGAGAAGAGAACACTAACTAGTGAAACACCCACATGCTAGTGTTTCAAGTGCATTGATTTTTTGAACTATTTGAATCAATTAACCAATGAAATGTATAATATATATGATAAGGAAAAAATAAAACAACAAAGTAAAATGTTAATGATCATACAATCACAATGGATTTAGTGAATAATGACTATTAGGTTACACTTATTCTCCCCTCCTTGATTCGTGAATTTTATGTTTGATTTTTTATAATTAAGCCTTATGAAAATAATATTGTTCATCCTTTTGTTAAAATTCTTGTGTTTATCTCCCTCTATATGGATTCTTGAATAATAAAATCATATTTTGAATTATATTGGCATAAGGATAGACCTATGTTTCAAATAAAAATATTTTTTGTATAAGATCATTGATTATTTTAGTAATAGAGGATGCATTATGTTCTGTATGGGTAATAAGGAAAACCATTTCTATAATGGTTTTAGTTTAAATTTGGATTATGTTTTATAGATTAACATATTAGTTCTCCATATGAGGATTTATGATTATTGGATAATATTTTCTAACTGTTTATATTTTATAGAAAAAATGAATTATCATTTTTTATGGATCCTATGATCCATTGGTGATTTTGGATTAACCATTTCACCACCCTATTTAGAATAACAGATTAGGTTTAAATTAGTCAAGGCACAAACAAAGAGTGAGTTGTTTCATACTTCTTCAAATATTTACTTCCCACCAATGCTCTCTTATGTGGAATCCTTTTTTTTTGAGTTACTTTTGGTGACCTAAATTTTTTCAAATAACCTCATATTAATGGATGATTTAGTATTAATTTTTATATGATGTGGTATATGTGATGGAATTTTTTAATTTTATAAAATTGATGTCCGAGAACAAATTTGAGGGGGAATTTTTTAAAGTGGTACAATGTAACAACCCATGTTTTTATGAAATAATATATTTTGAATAAGTTATAATTATTTGATGATTTTCATTTCACACTACAATAAGTTAATCATTATTTATATTCAAAACCATTTTAATATTCCAATACTAGAAATTATGAGTTTAGATTTTGATACAAGTAACATTGAGTTTGGATTGTGTTACAAGTAATAGCATGTTTGGATTGTGTTACATGAAACTCTGATCTTATCTTGCATTACATGCCATAATGAATTTTAAAAAAATGTGAAATATTATTAAAATATGTTTTTAGTAATAAAATTACCATTTAAATAGAAGGTATGAATGTCAATATCTAAAAAATGAAAATATTTTTTGTAAATGATTATATAATTAACTAATTATTAACTAATTAATATGAAATGAATCTATGAACAATTTGAAAATAAATACATTCCTTTTCTAAAAAACATTTTTTCTATGCTCAAAAATTTATCTCAATAAATTAAATAAAAACTGAGTAATTATTTTCATAAAATTTATATATGATATATTTAATCAACCATTTATCCTTCATTTAATGAGTTTTATAGGCCAAATATAAGAATAAATCCAATTATTATGTATAAAATATATATTTCTCTGAAAGGCACTTTTACCACCTTTTAATGACATGCAAATTTTAAAACTAATATTTGAAACTTTTATAAATTATATTAAAAAAAATTATTTTTGATAGAGGAATATAAATATTACCTTAGTATGAATATTTTGTTATTTAATTAGTTGTTTGATTTTTTGATGAATAATGACAACTACTGAAATTAATTGAAATATTCTTTTTCGTATGAATTGTTTATATAATGAAATTATTATTTAAATTGGTTTTAATGTATAATTAAATAAATTATAAATAAATTAATACAATTTATTTCATTTTAAAAAATTTCACAATGAAATTTGATATAAAAACCATATAATATCTTGAACATTTTCATCTTAATGACCTACTGTTTCATCCCATCTACATGATTAAATTTCATTATTTTTAGAATTATGTGATTATAAATTAGAAAAATTTATTTTTTATCATGCATAAAAATTGATTATATTGTATAATATGTAATCATTTATTTTTAATAGAAAAAATGATTAGTGAAAAATGTTAAAATTTGTTGTAATGATAATGAGAAAATTGGGCTTACCATGAAAATAAACCATAATTATTTGGGTCCAAATGAACTACAAAAATGTCCAAAACCCATTGGAAAGAAAATTTTCAACCATATACCCTATTTTATGTATAATTATTTATTATTTTAGGCATGTGAGGTATGGGAGACATTCAATTTTTTTTTACCATTTTGGTATTTCTAATAATTTTAATCCTCAGCCACTATAAATGCCCACTCATTTTCCCCACATCTTCACACACAAAAAATCCATTTGGATCAACATAAAGTTGAAAATATCACTTCTCAAAATCACTCATATAATAAAATAATACTCAATAATGGTATAAATCCATATAAATAAGTCTATTTGTACAAACCAAAAAAAGATACAAGAAGAATAAGTAACATTAGTTAGAGAATTTTTATTAATTTGATCCTCAAACCCCTGAAATTATTTTTATATACTTATTAATTAATAAAATTACTATATTAAATAAATTAATATATTATTTGTAAAATTTATGACCAAAAACATCTCACACTTCCATCAAATTCGATACGAAATCATTATTCTTCAATATGACAGTCCATCACCTCGTGAACTGATGTCTTTCATTCTTCAATTAACACAATTTAAAAATAGAAATAATGTTGGATTTATTTTTAATATATGATATTTTTGTTATTTATGATGTAGTCAATGTTATGAATTTTTTATATAACACATAAATTCATTATTTCATTTTTTGGGAATACGATATGGTCGTTCGTGTGTACATTGGACTACCACCTCATGAAGAGATATGATTCATTCATTCATTACTTATAATTCATTAGATATGGGTTTAAAATAAATATGTTATATGTATGAAATAATATTTCTAATGTAATTAGATTATATGTATATATATATCATTTTATTTTCATTATTTCTATATGACAATAAATGGAAATATTTTTCATGTGTATGTACGACCTACCATCTCCAAAAATGATGTATTTAATTAATAGTTTATATATTTTATATATTATTGTTAGTAAATATAAATTGAATTAATATTATATTTATATCTTGTTTTATATTCTTTAAATGATGAAATCATTATCAATGCAAAGGACAAAAAATAATTGGTAAGAACATATATGAAAAACAATGTGATTATTACTAAAAAGATAACATTAACATAGAATTATTAATTAATGGGTAATATAATTTAATAATAATATCATATATATAATTATATATATAAATATATTTTTGTGTGATATTTATAATCAAATAATATTTTATATAAATGAGTTTTTAACACCTACAAATGAAGTCAAAACATATGGTAAGTGGATTTGTAGTCTCAATTTTATTTCTGTAGGACAAATAAAATATACACAAACAACTTTGTGTGTTGTTTATGTAATACACAATGAAATTTTTAGAAATTAATTTCTATTATTTAATCAGATTAAAATTTAAAATTTATCTTATTATTTCTTTGGGATTATGATTCAAATGTTACTCATGTTGTAATGGATATGTTCCCAACAATTATTTTTGTGAGACACATGATATATTCACCCCTCTTTATTCTATGTGGTGTATATACATACAACGTTTTTATTTTATTATTATAATACTAAAATTTATTATTTTATAAATATACATTTCAAGATTTTTCTTTTTATGGGTTTTATTGATCAAAGGATACCAAATCAGTAAAGGGGTTTTGTCAAAATTTCTCTTCATTGGGACAAATGTTATGTTATGAAACAATATTATTTTATGTGGTTTATATATTACCCCATTGAAATGAAATATCATATTTATTCATATATTAATTGTATTTTAATATTCATTTAATGTTATTTTTTATGGGGATTATGTTTCAATGTTAAGAAAGTGGTAATAGTTTATTGTTACAATACCAACATTTACTCCCCTCTATTTATGATATATTCATGAAATAAGACCACATTCATCAATTTGTTACTTAATATAATTATCAAATATATTTTTAAGGTAATAGCACTTTATCTACCACTTATGTAATTAATCTATGTTCTTTCAAAACATTATATTTTTAAAAAATGTTTTCAAAATTTTTTAAATGATATCTTAAGAAAATTTTCAATGAATTGTTTTTATGGAAATTTTATATTATTTAACAAGTGTTTAATTGTTTTTCAAAAATTAAATTCTTATTTTTCTAGTTAATTAATAAATAGAAATGATTTTTAAAATATTTTATTTGTTGAAAATTATTTTTCAAATAGGAAAGGATGTTTTAATCATGATATATTTTAAATGGTTAATAAAAATTATTTTTTTCTATTATTTCATCATTTATAATAATTTTTGATTTAATAATTATTTTATAGAAGGATACCACCAATATTCCTCCTTTGAAAGGTCTATATTGTTTGGAATGATGTTTATGGATGCTCTTTCATTTCAAAGAGTCAATAATTTTCCAAATATATCGACATGAAGCACATTTTATTTCAGTTGGCTAACCCAGTTATGATATAATAATTTTTTTAATAGTTTTTATGATGATATGAAATCTTTTTTTAGATTATTCATTTTTTGGTTCATGGATATTTTTTATACAATGGGATGGCCTAAGTAACATTGAGTTAGAACATCCCAAATTATATTATGTGGTGGAATAAATAGTTTTGGGTATTCCCATTATAGAGTATATGATAGTGTGATACTGATAGCTCTGGGAAATCTTGTTATAGATTAATGGATGTGGTGTCCCAAATAACCCTCGGTAAGACAGTTATAGATTATATAATGGGGAGGCCTAGATAGTGTCGTGTGAGCCCATTATAACTTAAATAATGATTGTCCCCAGATTGCACTCAACTATAGTGAATAAATATTTATATATCAAGAGATATAAAGAAATGGAATTGGGAGAGAATATGGTTCTATAATATAAGAAAAGAATGAGAAGCTAACTCGTATCTCTAATACATTGATGAAATGTGATGTGAACCACATTTATAAATAGACATTGTCGACAATGATGTCCATGGAAGTGAGCGTTGAATAATATGTCAATGATTTTCTATAGTTTTGTGTAATCCATAAATTTTTTATCTTATTTCAATGTTATGATCTCATATCATATGTTCTTCATTCACATTTGATTCGTTTCATATGATCTACCAATCTTTGTTCAATGAATTATTTATATGATCATTGATTTACATAGTATTATATTTAAATGTCATTATAATGTTATCAAACCCTTATATTCATGTTATTATTATTTATCTTTTTTAACCCATATTGAGCATCTAAGATCACACAATATAATTTTTACTTTACCATGTTTTGAAAGAATGGTATTATGTTGGAGTTCTAAAAGTGAAGATCTTTCAAAGAAATATTGAATACATTGAACCAGGTTATAAGATTATGTTCCATACTTCCAAATACATTAAACTATTAAGCTATTTGGGAATTTACTTTTCTACTGTAATGAATATTAATCAATATGGTGTATTATCCTTGTATGAGAAGCCCAAGTTTCTATAATATACTAAATTATTTTTTAGATTTTGAATTATGCGGATTACAGGAGAGGATATTCATTGAAATAAGAAACTTGAGGAGATGGTAGTTAAATAATTTAGAATGGATCATTTTTTACTTAATTCAAATAAGAATAAATAGGATAAATTATTGATCCCCTCTTATTTTAATTGAAAAAGGAAGTTGTTATGAGTTAATTTGAACTAAAATATGGTTAATATAGCATTTATTTTCACAAAAAGAGTTACGGAACACTGAAAAATATCATTTTATAATTTTTTATCTTTTTTATATAACCATTATATTAAAATAAATATATGAATTCAACCTTCATACAATTCAATAGTAAGCCACAATTTATTCGTTAGTTCTTATAATTCTTCAACATACACCATAATAAGTTAAAGGATCATTGGATTGGGATTGGATCTTATAGAATGTGGGATTTTATAAGATATAGGACAAAGTTATTTGAAAGTGAATAGTACATTTTTTGTTTCTAGGTCACTAGATGAATTAGTTTCTGTTACATTTCTTAACACTACAATAAATTGTGGTTTCATTTAGATGTTTTCATTGAAAAATTATGTTGAATTTATTGAATCACAATAGTAAGTATTTAAAAATTTAATCAAAACATGTTAATGAAACAATCGGAATAAAACTAGAAAACAAATAATTATTCTAGAGTGGTGGTGTTCACACCTCAGCACATTAGGCCACATAAATTTAGTTCATAAAAAATATAAGGATATGAAGGTATAAATATATTATTCATGTGGTCAAACTATAATTGTGGTCATAAAATTTTGGATCTAATTATACAATTATAAAATTTTATATTATAGGTCATTTAGACTTGTATATTTATCTATAATATATATAACCAATCCATGATATTTTTTCTCCTTATATTTCAAGAGCTCCACCAAAATGAATTTATAATGTTACATTAAGATAATGAGTCTCCCATTCAATAGATACTAAAGTGAAGATAAAGGATAAACATTTGATCCAAATTTTATAGGGATTTTTTGTTAGGAATCATGTAAAGAATAACAAATTCATTCATCTCAATTTTTATAATCATTATTTTATTATAATTATACTAATCCAATAATTTTTCATGAGTATAACTACATATGAACATATAAATTGAATTGAAATAATAAAATATATGTTTATACTAAATTATTTATATATTTAAAAAATATGGATATATCCTTTTGAGGTTTGGATTCTTTCTCACTCTATCTCTTATCACCTTATAATGTTGTTTGATATCCAATTACACAAACCTGTGATATGGAATAAATATGATAATTGTGTTTGTGTGTGTATAATTATATATGGTACGGGATGATGGGTATATATTATATCAAGCCATAATATTTTACACCATGAGAGGGAGTGGTTGAAATAGTGAGTCCTGAATTTTTTTCATATAATTAAAAAAATTGATATTTTATCTTGTTGGAAAATTAATCTACAATATTTCATGTAGGTAAAATATTATTCTAAAATTGTTAAAAATATGTGATATTATATTTTTACGTCGTTCGGTCGTTAAAGGATTCATCCCAAGAGCACATAATAATGATGTTTCTATGGGAAAATAAATAAATGTCACTAGTATATGATGATAATATTTTTGATATGCTCACGAATCATTTAATTTAATTGGAATATTTTTCTCTTCAACACACGTAATCTAATTGGACTACAAAGAAATATTCCATACATTGGTCGAACTCCCCGTGATAATAATCATAGATATAACAGAATTCAAAAATTTTTGTTAATCAGGATGATATATTCATCATTTCAAGATCATTAATGTTATGCATATGAATTATCACTTCTCACCTTGATGATCAATCCAATTTAGATTGATCAAACATTTTTTTTTCAATTATTGGAATTATTTTAACTCTATCATAAAAATTATATTTCTTGATCATCATGATTTATATCATTATAGTATCTATGTGATATCATTCCATCTTTATAGTAGGTTATGTAATATCAAGTTAATTTTAAATTCATATTCTAATTATACTCATTTTTTATTAACATCTATTTGAAATACAATAATTGGACAATATTTTTATTGTTTAGTACTATATATATTCAAACAGTTACTTATTGGAAATTCTTATAAGCATGGATCAATAATGGGATATCCATGTCATCTAACATGTTATAATTTGTTAGTTTTAATATGTAATAATGTGACAAAAAACCTCCTGAGGTGGCTGGTTTGTTTCTACTGTAACTATTATCAACTACTGAAAGTGTCATGACAATACATGAATATTCATGGAATATACTGCATTTAAGGGAAATCAAACATAAAACGTTCATAATCATGGTTCTCTATATTTTTAATTAATGTTCATATAAAAAATACTCAGAAAGTTTTTTTATTGAACCTATAATCGTGTGTAATATCATCTATTGAATAATATTGTTATGATAGAGAAGTTATAAGATTTATCAAAGTATCATTCATAGAATAATGAAAATGTCATGGTAAGAATAAATATTATAAGAAATAAATAAAAACATATCAATTTGAAAATGTAATGTATATATCAATAAATATAATGAAATACAAAAAATTTGATAATGTATGGTGACTTATATTTATTGGACTAGAACTTATGATTTTCCAAATGATAATAAAAAATATATATTTTACCCATATTAAAGGTAAATGAATTTTTTTATTTTTATGGTTCCAACTCCATTCCAGGTTTTCCAGATGAGTTCAAGACTTGTATTAATCATATTATTTATCTACATTGAGATATTTTTCATATCACGACTCCAATCATACTGTAGCATTTTTTTACAATACAAAATGTTTCTGACACCCCAAAATCATTCAGTAATTTAAAACCTTACAAATTATACTTTTCAACCTTAATAAAAAATATTATTCATGTTGTTTCTAGAGAACTAGTAATTGAAGATCAATCCAATACATAATCTAGTATATAAAATAATATTCATGTTTTGATTTTTTTTTCAGTCCGAACATTCGAGATGACATTCTAATATTCAATCCCACACTTCAAAATTACCCTTCAAGTAATTATTCTCAATTATATATTATTTATTAATTAATATATATCCATCTATTAATTTATTCAACTTTAATTTTCTTAATTATCAATATACATTACTAATGCTACCATCACCTTACAGTCGTTCTCCACCATTGTCTACAAAATTCAATGTGTGATCTTTTCATTATTATATCACTTAATAAAATATGAAACATTGAATATAAAATACATAAATTTTTTCGATAAATAATATATATTCCCATATAATTTAATTCTCATTATATTAATCAAGATAAATAGTTGACTATTTATTTTTTTAATAAATAATAAGTAAAAATCATTTTTTCTGTTATTTCCTTAAGGATAGTGAATCAATATATATACCTAAAAATAATATAAGTTAAATCTATATGAACAAATATAGTAACAAAATAGATCATTAAATACGATGGGGAGTGGTAATCCACACATAGTAAATTGGTTAAAATTGATTGAAATACAATATAAAACATGTTCTTCCAAAAAACAATTACATAGAAGATGAAACAAATCTACCACTAGATGTTTTATTCCATAAAAATAAAGGTTTGTGAATATTTTTAATCCCCTAAACATTCATAAAATATTACATGATCCCAATATTCACCATGTAATACTATGTTAATATATTATTTATTAATTCAATGTAATCTTTATTGTCACACTAAATAGATTATTTATCTTAATCGATTTCACTATGTAAATATAAGTATTACATCATCGATATGTTATATTTTCATATATTGGTAACTAAACAATATCGTAAATATATTTATATCCAAAAAATAATCCTATTTTATACCGTTACAAAAAATATAGATTCTTAAATGATAATGGGATACAAGACATGTTGTTTTCGATCCACAATCTCATTGTCCCTAAATGCATTCTAATAATCCAAAAAATAAAAATAATTTATATAATTGAAAAAAACAATATTTATTATTAAATAAATGTATCTCATAATTACATATAAATTAAAGATGTTTTATTCCTTAGGAAAATTTTGGAGCATAAATTCAATACTTGTAGCACAAAAAATTCATCACCTAATAATAGTTTGTTAAACAATTTCCTAATATTTTCTTTATAGTCAGTTTATTCTACTCCCATTTTACCTATATGCATTCCTAGTATTGTTATAATTATTGTTGGGGTTGATATTAGCTTTTAATTTTCTTCTATAAATCTCATAATACCCACATTTATATTTAACATGTGATATGAATATACTATCATAATTTTGATGTATTTCGAACACCATAACATAAATAAATTTATCATATCAAAGACATCATATAATTTTAATACATTAGTGAGAAAAATTATCAATTAAATTATTACTGTATTCTAATTAATATTATTTAATTTACATACACAACCAAAATAATTTTTTTTCTATTTTCTGAAATTTTCACATGTATAATATAGAAATTCAATTGTTTATTAGAATCTAGATTTTAATGAAAACAATCCATTCATTCATACCAAGCCGCGGGTTAATCCTTTGGAATCACAACACCTATCTGAATATTCATGCAATCTATTCATTATTTTGAATAATTTTTTTTACTAATTTATCCATTAAAATTATTTTTCAGGATCAAATTTAATTTTTTTTTCAACAAATCCACTTGTTATACTTTGAACCTTTATTGTAAATAACCATGTAAGAATGGTTTAATAGAATTCATTAATGATATTAGAGAAAAATTTTCTTTATTATAAAAAAATTCAATATAACATGATAAGATTTTATATTTATATCATTTAAAATAAAACTTTTAGTATTTTATATCATACATTATATGAAAAACTGAGTTTATTGAATTATGATATACATTAAGAATAATATTATTAAATGTGATGGTTATAGACTCATAGTTTAACATGTAATACTAAAAATAATAGAAAAACTATAAAATAATATTTTTAGGTTTTTAATAAAATGAAAATGTGTTGATGGATTCATAATAAATAAGTGATCAATTTTTATTAACATTAAATTATTCTTCAAAAATATGTTTTCATCAACAATGGGTTTTATTGTATATAATATATTAATAATCTATTTAGTTTTTTTCAATTTTAAAAATTTTACATCAAAAGGGGATATATGCTTTTCTAAATAAAACCATAAATATTAAGATAAGTTGACAATTTGGGATTTTTCTGAAAATATTATATCTTCATTGAATTGAAAAAAAATCAAAATTTATAAAAACTATATTTTCTATTAAATTATTTACAATGATAAACTTTCTTAGACGAATATAAAATTTAATTAGACTTAATTTATTAAAAATAATAATGGAATGTCATTCTAATATAAATTATGATTAATTTTTGTATAAAAATAATTTTATATATAAACAAGAATTTATCTAGAAAACTATTTTTCAATGTATTATGAGGGTTTATTTTAAACATAATTTCTACCACTTATTGAAATTATTATTTTTTAAATGGATTAAAAAAATTAATCATCGTATACAAATTATTTAACAAGGATACTTTTAATTTTTCTATTATGGAATTATAAAAATACTTAATTTTTATTACCATGGTTACGGTGAATATGTGTTTACATAGGGGTTAATGTAAGAGATAAGGATTAAAGATCCACATAAACCTAAATAAATACGATTTTATAATAATATTAACTACATATACCTTATATATTTAAAAAAAGATTCATTTTGGAACCCTTTATGGTGAATAAGACATCAAAAATATTTTAGTCTTCGAAAAAATTATAAGTGGTTCACACACATATGTTATAAAAGGACTCCAACTATACTCTCTCCTACACACATTAAGAGACTCTTATATTAGATCATTCTCTCAAAAATAAATTACAAATGTCCCACCAATTCGACTAATGTTAATTTCTTGTTCAAAGTATCATTAGATTAATGCATAAGGTGTGTGCCAAAGGATATTTCATGATGAAAATGTATACATGTTCTTTAAAATTTAATTCCTCTAAAAACACCCATAATCCTATTTTTTTATTAATAAAATTATTAATAAAATATAATACAGACAATAATGTGTTACAATGATTAGATAAAAACATTTTTACACTTATTTTACATTTAATGGGATGTGAAATTATTTCTCATGCATATGTGTGGCCTTATGCCTCCAGGCTATGATGCAAATCATTTTCTAGTTCAACCTCAGATGGATGACCATCACAATAAATTTTATAAATATAAATTAAATTTATAATTTAATAATTATTTTATTGATAAATTAAAATATATTATTCTTTCCTTTTTGATATATAAAATTATAATTGCGTTCATGTATATGATTGAACAACCATCTCTAGAGAGGCTATAATTATTTATTCTATAAATACAATTTATAGATGATTATAAATTGTTATATGAATAAATAAATTGATATTTATATAATTAATAACATTTTTATGATAAATACACAATGATCAACATACAAAGACCAAAATATCAAAAGATAACATTTCATAAAAAATAAAATAGTAAGATCTATGAAGAAAAATATTTGATAAAAAAATTATTAATAAATGGGTATTAAAATGTTATTTGTGGATCCTCTAAGATATTTTATGTATATTAATGGTTTTGGTATAATTTTTTTTAATAATAATTTTTTTATATTACATGTTTCTGTGCTTATGAATAAAATCAAATAGGAGGTAATTAATTATATGTAACCATATCAACCTAGGGGGATTATTTAATCCTAAATTTAAAATGGTGGAATTATATGATCAGCCTCTCCAAAATATTATATATTTTTATTACCTATAGTTATTACTATAGAATAATTTCTTCTATTTTATTTCCCATCATTACGTATTAAATTGAACGAAGGATTTACTTTAAGAAAACCCAACTATGTTTTCAATTCAGTTTATAATCTTTTCATTCATGTACATATATTCATTAAAATTTGTCGAGAATTATTTTTACTATTATATAAATCATTATTTATTTAATTTTTACTCATGAGTAACTATTTATAAATATTTATAAAATGATTATTGTTGAGTTTTTCCTAATGAGGTAGTTTATCTTTTTAAAAAAAAATGTGAAACACAACTTTATTTTAACATACCAAAAATAAATGGATTATTGAACTATCATTAATAATGAATTAATTGAATATTGTGGAACATGATTTTATAATTATTTTAAAATAAAATATTTTTCTTGATGTTTTTGATATTTTTAAAATTGATGTATTTTTCTTCGAAAAAAATGTTTTATCATCAAAGAATTTTCTAGTGATCATTAAAAGTAAATTTTAACATATGAGAAAAATTGGTTATAATTATACTTCACTAAGGATATAATACTATGATACCATTGATATTATTTTCTAGAATGATTTATGTTTTTTCATGATGAAATTTTGGTGAAAACCTTTTCATAATCCAATACGAATGTTACCATGAAATGATAAATTTCTCCATTATCATATGGAAGACAACTATAAGGATTAAAATTATGTTATTGGTGGATCCATTATAGAACTCTAATTAATTGGGTAGTGAGTAATGTTTGGGATAAAATGGTATAAAAGAGGTTGTTCCAATTTCAATTGAGAGGGCATGAGAGGTTTTAAGTGTCTCAAATGACAGTGGACATGAGGTTATCTTAAGCCCCTTATTGGTATATCATTTGTTAAGTTAAGCCTAAAATGTGATAAATGTATTAATGGTTATCCTTGACATAATATTTATATGATTATGATACTGCCACACACTATACCACCATTTATTATATGATATTTTTCCAAGGTTATGCTCTCATATATAATGATGAATGATTCATTTATGATTCATGTTTATTGAACTACCTTGCACTATTGGATGACACATTATTATGATATATAAATTTTTTAGTATGGTTCAAAAAAATTGAACTCATGTTTTGAAACCCTTATGATCACATAATGAATAAATGATCATTGAAATCCCTCTTTCATACCCTAACCTTTCATATGAACTAACTAATTATTATGTTTAATTTCATTAGCATATAGAGAATATTATTATGTTTTATACATCTAAGCAAGGTTCTTATTGTGAAAAAATAGATGGAATATATTTTTGATATTATATTTAAAATAATTTTTTATGCAATATTCTATATACACTAGCATTTTCTGTTCTAGTGGGTATTGTAATGATATTTTATTAATATTTATCTAATATGATATAATATTTACATATTTAATGCCTATATCACATCAATTTATATCAGATTAGGTTTTAGTTATTTTTTAAAACCAATAATAGAAAAAATTATTCATATCCCTTAGGATAATCAAAATTATTGGATAAAATAATATGTTATGGTTAAAAAATTGTCGTGGTATTTTGTTAAAATAAACCAATTTTTTGATATTTTTGCTCACACTATTATTTTTTGTATTAGTCAACAGATGGATCCTAATATGACTATATTGATGAATTGTTTTTAGAAAAATGTAATTATTACACTGCTATGACACATAAATGTAACTTGAGATATAATGTAAAATCTCATTACTCAACTTATATAACTTTATAATGAAATAAATCTTGATCAACTACCACATGACTATACGGGGGAATAATTTTATGGTGATTTATTCTTGTTAAAAAATACAAATTATTTTATTGGGTCCTCTAATCCCCTATATTAATTGAAATTTATTAGAACAACTAAAATGATATATTCCCATCTCCTGTTTTAAGAGTATGTAAATTTTATTTTTCTTATTTAATTTTTGTACGGTAATATGAATAAATAGGTGGGGTCTTATCATGAAAACATAAAAAAATTAAAAAATTATCGAGTGGGATGAGTATAGAAGGATATTTTACAAAAATTAAAATCCTTGAATGTTTTTTACAGTTAAAGAGAAAGAATTTCGTAAGATATATTAGAATGATGATGAATCCATTAGTAGTTATTACGAATAATTTCTACACTTGTAAGGTTGACATCATGTATTATCAATGTTCCTAAAAATATGATTTATAAATATTTAGAGGATTAATTCCATTCATCTGAAAGGATATAGAGAAAAATATTTTATTTTAAATATTGATATTTATTTATTTAATATAAAGGAAAATTTAATTGTAGATTCCCCATTAAATCAAATGGTTTTAATTTGAAAGCAATGAATAATTTCCCATGAAATTTAAATAATAAAATACCCATAGTGAAGAAGATGAGAATACCAATGTGCATGATGTATAGAATTAAATATGGTGAATATTGTATTAGGGTTCTGGTAAATTCCTTATCAGTGTAAAGTAACGTCATTGACAAATAAAATTCCAATATAATGGGTTATAGAGAGATAATTATATTGATGGAGTGAGTGACCCACAAAATCCACCACCCACATTCCAATGTTTCAAATCAATGTATTATGGTCATTATGCTAATGAGATCTCTAATCGGATGGTTAATATCAATGACCAGTGCCCATAACCCCTATAATCCCAGAAAAGATAAATAAATTTTTAGTGGTCACTATTAATGATGTGGATTACATGAATAATGTGATGAAATATTTATTTATCTACCACTATCTAACTTTCACATTCTAATTTGAATATGATTCCTCCCACTCATTAATATAAAATGAATTTTTCAATTGTATCATATTTCCACCTTAATGATTTGATACTAAATTAGCAGTGAACACTACAAAAAGAACATTGATCAATTATCATGTACATTATTTTTTTTATAAAATTGTATGGGGATGTGATTCATTTAAATCATGTTATTCATATTATTTTTAAATTTGTTGTTATTTTTGGAAAGTGTTGATTTTTTTATATATATAACATATCCACTATCATGTAATTAAAGTAACATTTAAAATTTTGTAATGACCTATGAGATTTAATTGATGTGAGAATAAATATGGACTTATAATATAATGTTCATTCATTCAATGATTTTTTGAATATTCAAATAGATTAGTTATCACATATATTTGGGGACACGCTTTACATTGATTGTTTTCCTATTTTATTGGTACTTGATTATGTATTTTCAAAATAATTTTACAGTATTTCTCTAAATAATTATGATGATTTTTTAATGTAATTAAAAAATGTTTTTACAATAATTTTAGAGGCTCTATATAGAATAAACCCATTAGATTTGCAGAAATTGATTACTAAATTTTAATAGAATCATAATAAGGGATTAATTCATCCATAAGGGTCACCTTATAGGGAAACTATTATTTTTTATTATAATAAATATTGATTAATGTTTCCTTTCATTGATTTTTAGGAATATTAAAATATCACTTTCAATAATTTGTTTGTTCAGACCCATATATGATATTTTTTCAATATATAATTAAAAGGTAAAAAAATTTAAAAAATTAATCTTGGATCCATATAATGTTAATTGAATTCATTCCAAATATAACCCTTCATGTAATGTATGGAAATGTTGAATTTAGAGTCATTACATTTTTAAATAATAATTACACATAAATCATCATTGATTTAATGAATAGAGTATCTTGATATTACGTAGATCATTATGTGATTGTATTTATATATGATATTCTTAAATATTTGTATATTATGGAAGATCTTGATGATTACTATAGGATTGTGATAAAACCCTAATCAAGGAAATGTTTTATTTATAATTTACCATCTCTGAATTTTATCTACATAATGTTTCGTTTTTTGGTGATATAATGTTAATATGGGTTATATTGGTGGATCCATCAATGATGGAAGTTATTTAAAATTATCTTAGACCAAACACGATGAATGAGATCTATATTTTTCTTGGTTTTTTCTTTGTGAATAATTTATCATGAATATCTACTCGAATATCATATTAACTTGGATGGACATCAGTTTTCTTCAAACTAATTAATTTGAGGAAAATTGTAAGCCACTAAAGAGAATTTTGGTTTGTAAATCTATGATCATGCTAGATTTAAGTGGAGAAGAGTTTATAATCTATAGTGATTCCTCAAAGAATGTATTGGGTGGTTTCCTTATGACAAAACATGTGGTGAAATCTCATTCCTCATATCAATTAATATTTTGTGATAGTCATTACCTAATTCATGACCTAGATTTATTTGTGTTACTCAATTAATTGAAGATATATATTTATTACCATTATGTTAAATGGTGTGACATATATACAAATAATAAAAGTTTAATTTATATATTCCCCTAATATGAGTAAAATATTTAACATAGGAGATTGAGAGATTTGATTAAATATTATTACATCATAATACAATACTAGAATATGAAGTTGAAAACTATAGATAATGATTTGATATGAAAGGATCATGATATTTTAAAAATGATGAGGATCATAAAGGATCCATTATCTATAGATATTCAATGGACAAATCTTTAAATTTTTACGTAAGGAGTGAAATTTTACCTTCATTAATTTCTTGTAAACACATATCTCTGTGTGAAGAATAATTTGGTGCAATGGGAAGATGCATCGCTTCAAAAAAAAGGTGAGAAATATTTCTAAATAAAATCATGATTTCGATGGAATGATAAGGTTTAGTAATAGTGTTTGTGTTCCATCAATACTAATCATAATGGATCCATTAAAGGAATCTAATCGTTTATCAATCATTATTCATCCTTGATTTGTAATGATATATAGATATAAAAAATGAATATTTTTTGGGGATAGAAGGTTTTGAAATATTTTAGAGTATATACATTGGTATTGGGTATGTAAGAAAGTTATGTTTGAGAAATAGAATTCTAAGTGGTTGCTAAAACCATTTTCCATAACAAATGGAAATTGGAAAAAATCACCATAGATTTAATCGTTAAAATCCCTAAAAAATATTAAGTCCATGATGATATATGGGATATTTTCAATTTCCTTACGAAGTCAGAATAATTAGTTCCTACCATATAATATTTATAACTTGATCATATTTTATGGATGTATTTTATGAAATTGGTATAGATATATGTATTATAACATTCTATTATATGTGATAGAGATCTGAGCTTTACCATAATGTTATGAAAATGTATTCCACATGATTTGGATCAAAGTAGAGTTTCATTATCGACTATCGTCCATATATTGTATTTTAGTATCATAGTATTATTCAACCAATTGGGAATATGGTGAGATCCAACTCTCTAGATTTTAAAGTTTATTGGAATCAACAAATTTCTCTTATATATTTATCCTATAACCAATGATTTCTCATCACTATTTAAATGAATTTATATAATGACAACTATGGAAAGAAGTGAAGTAATCTGACATGATAGGATAGAGATAGAGATCGAAATCCATTGGTACTTGAGATTAAATAGTAAATGGATTATAATGTAAGATACATTCATTTATACACCAATGAATCTCAAATTGATATGAAAAATATACTAGATATCTTTAATGAGATAAAAAATTTAGTGATGGTGAAAATGTACTGCATAAATAGTTACCCTAGAAATAGGTTATCAGATTAAAAATGAATTTAAGGGTTAAACTTAGTTATATTGGTCCTTTTCAAATGATTTACCAAGTAGAGATGTAATTTTATGACTTGTTTTGTCAACTAGAACTCTCTTATATTCACGATGTCATCCATATATATCTACTAGGAAAGTACAAACCTGATCCATAATATAAGTAAACTAAAATATTGTACTATTGTAGCATGATACATACTTAAAATAATAAATAGTACAATGTATGAATCCCATTGATAATGTGTTAAGAAATAAGACCACTCAACTCGTTAATGTCCTACAGAGGAATCATAAATATGAAGAATTTAGATGACAACTTAATAATTTGGAGAAGAATAGTGTCCTATTTTGTATGAATCAAATCTGTTTAATTTGGAGAGAAAATTACATTTATGTGTGGTCGAATTTAACACCATGAGACTTTATATGTATTTCCTTTGACTGAAAAAAAAGTATTTTATTTTTTTCATTACATTGAACACAAATTTTAACAGCGAGATACTATTTAATTATGATTATTTAATGTGAATTTTATAATCAAGTATTTAAATAATTAACCTAAATAAGAAGAAATTTATTGGAACAATATGTATAATGGTTATATGTAAAGAAAATATATTAAACAACACATAATAAATAAGTTCATATTTTTAAGTAAAGTCAATTTATTTTTCAAAAAAAATATTAAAAAAAATATTTTTTATATCTTATATGTGGATAATATAATCAATATTTAATAGTTTAGGAAATTTTATTTTGTAAATATTATATCACATTTTAAAATAATATATCTAAATTATCATAATTTTAAAATTTGGGATTCTTTTGAAAAGATTAAATTTTTACAAAATAGTAAAAAATTATCAATTTTATAGAAAACCATCACTTCCATTAATGTATTTAAAATTTAAAAATTTGATTTTCATTTTTTTATTGTTAATAACATATTTTATATAAAAAATTATCCAATTATTTGTTTTTAATAAATATTATTCTTACTTTGGAAAAAATATTTTCCAAAAAAATAATTTATATAGAAAACTATTTTCAGACGTTAATTACTTGTTTATTTTATAAGATAATTTTTCCACTATTAAAAATTGAATTTTATAAAAATTATTCCATTTTTGGAATCAATTTTTTCAAATTTTATAATTTGGACACATTAACTTATATTCATAATTAATAGTAATATATTTATCATTTTATAACCACGGTTACCATAAAAACTTGTTTATTTTGGGTGGTTAAACTAATATATAAGTGTGATATTACCACATAAAATTATAAAATTTATATTATATTGAACTATTTATAATATATGTATTATACTTATATATGTATTATACTTATATATGTATTATACTTATATAATATTATGGATTTTAGAGCCATTTGGATTGACTAAGACTATAATATATTTTAATTATTGAAAAATTTGAAGTGTGTCCCCTCCCTCACTTATAAAAGGAAACCATATTTCCCCTAATATCCACAAATGTCGATCCTATTATATTAGAATAATCATACAGAATAAAATTGCATAAAATCCATACCCACATCATATATGATCTTTTCTAAACATAATACACCCCATTCAAATATTATGTTCTATGTCAAATGATAATTTCCTATAGATAGATACAATTCATAACTTTGATCTTTCAATTTTATTTCCACTTCAATAATCTATAAAAATTTTCTCTCTATAATAAAATGATTAATATAGTAACATAAATATATATAGATGATAGTATGATATTTTAAAAACCTTTTTCACCTCTTTTCCATCATATTGGATATGAAAGTATAACTTGTGCATACTTATAGATGCCTCCATGAAATGATATGGATCATTTACCATCACCTTCCCACATGTATATATATAATTATGGATTTATTAAATTTATATTATATTAGTGATTCAATAATTAATATTTAATAATAAGATACTATTTATATTTATTTTATTTATTTCATTAGAAAATGAAAAAAAACTCCTGCATATGTACGAACTATGGTTTCCACTAAATGTATAATTTATTTTTCTATATATATATATTTTTGAGATGATAATAAATTTGATAATAATGAATAAATATGATACTTACTCCTTGATTAAAATTCATTAATATATGTAACAATGATGGATTTTTATGTATTGATATTCCTGAACTAAATCATTCTTGAAATACGAAACAATTAACTTGAAAAACTACCATTTTGATATTTATTTATTAATTAATGGGTGTTTAAATGGTCTATGTTTTTTATATATATGATGTAGTAATTTTTTATTTTTTATGTTATAGAATTATAATCAATTTAAATTTATTATAAATTTCATATGACTGTTTATAAAGTATATCAAACTTGAGGTGAGGTTTGTACGTTATAATCTCATTTTACCAGATTGCATTATTTTCAAATAATTAAATTATATAATCTATATCAAAAAAATTATTATAATATCATATAGTAATTATATATTAAATCATTTTTTATTTTTTTTATTTTTTTATGCACTCAAGATAATTAATTAATTTCATCAATAAAATTAGACTATGTTTTTCATTTCAATTAGGAATCATTTAATACATGTAGATATTTGTATTAAAATAATCCACAGAAGAATTTTAATATTCCATAATGGTCGATTAATGTGATTTTACCCATTTTTTACAATATCACAGTGTTTCAAAATCAATCTTCATTTCATTTTAAGAATTTTGTGCTTTTTAATTGTTAACAAAAATGTGAATGGAATTTTTTTTTAATTCTCATGGCTTGAACATGCATTAATGTCATCATGAATAATCAATTATTGAAAGAATCTAGTACAATATTACATAATTATTTCTATTAAAATACTCCCTCAATATTTTGTAAAGTTTTAAAATTAAGAAACATTATTTAACTATAAAATTATATAATCATAAAAAAATTCAATTTATCCTTTATTGTAATTTTTCTTCTATGACAACATCCTTTGATTTCACTTATTCATAAATGGGTACATGATCTTTTTATAGATTCCTTATTTATTATATATATATTTTGTTATTATGATGATATAATATAGATTAAACTCATTTTTGACATGATTATTTGATAAATGTTTTCAGGATAAAGTGAAAAACAGATAAATTGGTTATGATTTTCTTCTAGTTTTTTTATTAAATGTATCCAATGAATTGTATAAAGGATAATTTTTTATGATCTCAATGGGTTAAAATCATGTTATCCAAATCTCAAAATATTGTACATGTGATGTTTTCCTAAACCAAATAGAGAGTACATAAGTGGCAAACCCATGACTATAGAAGGTATATTTGTTGTTATCCCAAGAAAAACATGCGATGCATGTCTTATTTGGTTTCATTGATATATTATTTCTATGATTATGATTATTAGAAACTATGTGAAACCATTTCATTAATTTATTTAATGAAAAAATTATTCTTCCTTTTCATTGGCCATTGATTCATTATCATTTAAATCATATGAATTTAATGTAATTATGATAAGGATCAAAATTATAAATTAAGTATTACTAGATTCAGTTTTAAAATGATTTCTTTATTCTATAATACACTTAAGATCATGTTATAATTAAAAAATCACTAAATTCTCCATAACTTATCATTATGAAGAATAAAAGATAACTATTTATTTTGATTCATTTACCCATGATATGAAAAGGGTTTTAATTATGTTATTCATTAGAGGTTTCTTGTTGCGATGAACATAATGGTAGATATTGTAAATCTTATATGTACTAGTAGTTTATTTATCCTTTTTTTCAATGTTAATAATCCTTTAAATTTATGGAATTTACTATAATGACATGTAATGCATGTTTATCTAGTAATATGTAACATTTATGTATTTAATTATTATAAAACCTCATTAAATATGTCCATAACCATTATACACAACCCTATTTTAATTATAAATACTCTCCCATTTTTATAAATCATGATTATAAAGGCCCATTTTGTACCATTCACATTTTTAGTTATGCTCTACCAAAAAATCTCATGTTTTATTCTTAGTAATATAGTTAAAATATTATTTAACGGATTTAACTCAATATTACTACTTTATTTCATTTCCATATGATGTGATTTATATATATTATTATATTGTAGTTTTATCAATTCTCTTTATCCTCTAATTTTTTTGGGAGATTATTTATCTTGAATAATTTTTCAAGGATCAAAATTTACTCTTTTCCTTATTGATTGAGTTGGATTATTATTTAGTTCTCTATATTTTTATTATACAAGATCAATTTATAATTCATAATTTTTCTAAATATTTTGATTTCCTTGAAAATTTATATTATCATTTCATCTTCGTCATATATTTATAAAGGCAAACAATTTCTGTAAATTTCATTAGAATCAATATCAAACATTGTCACATCAATAAACCCAATAAAATTCTTGTGTTTATATTGAAAATTTATTTTTTTAATCACATAAAATTGTTTATGGAAGATACCTTCATCTACTACATCACATAATTTTCATTGATTTAACTATTTTTTTGAAATTTCGAATTTTATTCATAATAAATTTACATGATTTAGGGAGGGAATCCTGTCATTAAAAGTTTTATATGAAATCAACTATAATAAAAAAATATGTGATACTTTATTCTATATATATATATCCACTTTCAATCTTTTATTCCAATAGTGGTGTGATATGAACAATTCTATTAACACTGTGTTTTCCATGTTTTTCTCCATATTGTTTTTCTATTTCTCAACAGAAAAATATTGGGAACATCCCAATAAAGATACTTTCACTATAATACCATGATTCTATGGGTGTTTTTAAACTCATAGAGTGTAAAAAACATTCCATTATCAAATATCAGAGTCATTATATTTATTAATGATTCATTTTCTTCTTATATTTGAAATATTATTATTAAATAAATAAATTAAATATTTGATTTAATAAATATGAAACATCCTGTTATATTATATCTATAAATAAATAATATATAATAGTTATCTCCATTTGTTATATCCTAACCAATGAAATGATATATTTTTGTATATAATAGGTTAAAATGTATTGATTCTCTCTTTTTTTATTCATAAGGATTTACAATCACCATACCTCATCTAATAATATAATATATAATTTCATAATATTACATCATGTTTTGAATATCCACTAATGGCTTTATGTAGGATTAGTTCTCCATAATATATTGATTAGTATAACTGAGGCTTTGGATTAACATGAATTTATACTATTTTATTACAAGATGAAATTATTGTATTATTAATATCGAATGTAAGAATAATTTATCCTCTAAAAATTCATAGGAAATGTACCAATCAATTGTTTGATATATATTCCTTTTTGATTATATATGGATTACAAACATAAGACCTACAACTAGCTCATAGTCAATAAATTTTGACAAAGAAAATCAATATAAATTTAATAAGTGTTTTAAATTCAACACATGTTAAATTGGTCTTCCAAATTCCATTAATCATTAATTATTCATCATTTAAATAATGATTTGTTCCACCAACATCACCCTTTACATTCATAAATAAATTTTTTTAGCTGTCTTATAACATGATAATGAACTATCCTGAATGTAGATGTAAATATTATTTATTTTTTTCCAAAAAATTGCAGTCAAGTTTCCTATAATTATATTCTTCTTATCCATATAATATAATCACATATGTGTTGATTTTTTTAGGTTTCATAGCTTTTTGTACAGTATAATCAATTTGATATAATCTTTCTACGTAAATAGGGTAAAACCATTTTATAAAAGGAAAAGGTATTACATTGTCCTATATCATTTTCCCTTTGAATTTGAATTTCATAAGAATATCTACCTTTTATTTTTTAAAATATTCTACATTATCAGTAAATTTTTTGAAATAAATATTTTACTACTAAAGTATATTTAAATTTTGATATTAAAGAGACAATCAAAATAACATTTATCTACATCTAAAAGATTCTACTCTTAAATAACATTGAGCTTAACGAAAATAAGAAATATTATTTCCATGAAAACCACAAAACTAATAAGTAATCAATGTATCTATACAATTTATATTTTTTACCTATAAATATGTTAATTTTTAATACCATTGTGATAATCAAAATATTTTTAAGTGTTAGTAACATTCAAATTTAACTTTATTCAGTATTATCTTTTTATTTATGGTCATTTACTATTTTTCTAACAATCATATCCAATAAAAATTTAAACCATGTCATGTTGACTTAGTAACTCATAATTTACTCAATGAGTTTTCAAATCCTTTGAAATAGTTAAATTAAATAATGTTGATTATTTTTTATGGATTTTAATTTCTCTAATTTTAACTTATTATATTCATACTGCTTTATTGTAACCCATACCTTTTATATCTTCATATAATATAACTATATTTATTCATCTCTTATCATAAGTTGAATCTACAATATTAGCTTCTAGATATTATTCTTTATCACTTCATGTCATAGGTTGCAATCAAATTACTTTTTTCCATCCATGTGTTACATTGGATGAGGTTTTTTTATAACTGCATCATCTCCCATTATATAACCAATAAAGTTGGTTGACTATGGTGAGTATTTTTCATTCATAATAGGGGTGGTAACTGCTATTTGAACAATATAGTTTCTTATTATATGACTCAAGAAGCATAATTCCATGTTTCCAATGGGTATTCATTTTTTTTAGAAATTTTTTAGGGTACCTTGTGGTTTATTCATAATTTGGGAGATCATCATGTTTTTCCATGCCTAATTTCTTCTTGGAATTTTTGTATCCATAATAATAGTTTAAAATTAACTTGTAAAAAAATCATATCCCTCATTTTTGTAATACTTTATGTACATAAGGATATATATGTATACAATGCATTGTGTGATGATCGAGCCCAGTTTAATGCACCCATTCTAGAGCTATTACCCCTACGCAATGATTTTCTACAATAAAATCCACTCATAGTATTCAAGAAAGGATGTATTTTCCAGGATACCTCTTACTCAATACATAAAAAAATAAGGATTCTATCAAAATTTTAGTCTTATCTTAATGAATTATATAGAATTTTCAAATCCTATTAAACAAAAAAAGTATACATTTCCTCTGATACCCACTTTTATAACCAATATAATTCATATAAATTATTTAATGATTTATTTCGAAGGGATACATTTAATAAAACCTCTAATAACTGCAAGGTCTCTTTTCATTAGGTAATTTTGTATGTATCAAAATTAAATTACTAAGAGTAGAATGAAATTTTTTTAAACTCTTTTATATGCTCTTAATATTGAATCTTTCATATTATACTACACGGGCTTTCTTGGGGATTTATATATGAGAGGGGTGAGAAATAAATCACAATAATAACAAAATAAATTTATATGATGAAGAAATTAGTACATTTGAGACAATAATAATATCACAATAACAAATAGTGGTATAAAATCATAAAGATGAACATTAAAGAATGATATAAGTTGATAACATAAATGAAACATGTTAATGATAAAATGACATAAAACATGACTAGATAAACATAATTAAAGGAAAAACATTGATATATCAAAGTAGAGTCTCCTCAGGATAACCACCCATTCACTATAAATTGAATCTCAATAGATTAACACAATACCCAATGCATTATAGGGATATATAATTTTAATCCCACCCATGACATTCTTTTCATGTGCATGCACAGATGTGCCACATATATAATATAACATGATGATTTATTTAATGAATTTTAATCCGAAAAAAATGGAGTGTGGTAAACATAATTCAATATCCCTATTAAATGATGGTCAGTTATCACGGACCATCCTTGGTCAACCTTTAACTCACCAACCAAGTCATTCCGTGACTGAGACCAAATGGTGCTACCGAAACCCATTGATTGGAAACAAGTGTTGGGTATCAAAATAAACTTGTTGGGAATGATTTTATCCAAAATAAAAAACTGATAAGTAAGAATAAACTGAACAAAACAGATAACTAGATGAAAAAAAGGAAGTGGAAAAAATGAAATATCAATGGGAAATACCTCATGTGTTTTCATGATTCACCAAATTACATAAATTAAACTCACACTAAGAGAGATCAAAAATATTCCAAACATGAAACTAAAAATTTATGTAGGTGTGAGAACCGAGATTCTAAGTATGTGATTTTAATGAATATAAAAACCCTACTACCTTTACTTTCAAATAAAATCCAAAATATACTAGTTTGAAAATATGACATAATAAAATAATTTTTTCAATATTTTCAAATACAATTAACAAGTTTTCATTTTCATTTAAATATTTTCTCTCGCAAAACATATTCAAAATAGGTTCAAAGCATGAATTAACATTTCAAAATGAAAATAAATTTTTTTTGATAAAAATATGCTTTTCACCAATAAGACATCAAGTAAGAAACAACTAAAATTAAAATTACATCACAATAATCTTGTCCTACATGAGCATCATGTTTAATCCCTATATGTAGCTAGCATAAGTGGGTCTTTAGAAACCTCTTACCTTGGTGAAACATGTCTTACAAAACCACAATGCTCAGAAAACGTGGCTTAGAATCCATGACACTTAGTAACCGTGGAATATAATCCACAAACCTCAGTCATTCATAAGTTTAGTTAGTGTAGTTTCATAAACCTTTCGAGACAAAACTGGGATGATCCCCTACGGTGTCATCTAATGTACTGGTATTGGTCCACCCACATGGATACCCGGGTTTCCCATTGTTCTCTATTTAATGTTTTGGTGAGTTTTCTTTATCAAGAAAACATATATGCACATAACTCTCTCTTTAACCCAAACCCATTCATCATGTCTCCACAGTTCTCCCACCTTACGTGAATTCCCCCTATTTTATGGCACACAATGCATAAGACTCAACATTAGGGACCTAATAACAAATTTAACATTAAAATCATTTTTTAAAACCAATTGGGTGTGCCTCAAGAGAAGTTTTTATTTTTCACAAAATATTCTTACGATGACAAATAGGCTTAATTACATAAAGGGAACACTTTCTACAACTTACCAGATAAAAGGCCAAACACATTTTGAAATACTCATTACAAATTCATAAACACATAGAAAATCAATTTTCACGAAAATTCACCTATGAAAAATGGTGTTATAAATACAATTCAATTTACAAAATATTGACATAATATTTTCTTGCCACCGCAACCACATTTCATAGCATGTATATATAAAATAAATGTAAAACATATTATAATAAGAGATATAAATTATGAAATTCAAATTAAAGGCATAGGCATAAAGGACCTAACATAGGGTGGAATCAATCCATCCACTTCAGCTCTTGAGATTTTTAACTCAAGGCTACTCCTCCTCCACATAGCATACACACTTTCACATACATGCAAGGACACCTAGGCCATATACACACATATGCATGGCCATGGGCATGCATAAGGGGATTCTTACAAATATTCTTATATGCATATATCGGTCTCCACTCCCCTATGAATGCACTTTTATATATATACATAAGCACACTTATCCCCATACACGTATAAACACTACCATGAATGAATATATGTCTAATGGGGGAACCTATATATATAAATATATTACAATTCATATGAAGGAAAGAGTCCCATGATATGGAAACTTCAAATCGATGAGTAGGGATCAACATACTACACAGGTAAATACTAGCACTCTAAAACATCAAAATATCACCATAAATCTAGTGATAAACAATCTAACGACATAATGGTCCAGAATAAAAATTATGCAGCTTATGACGATGGAATCCTAAGACAGTTTCACCTTAAATGGATATACATTTGCATATGTATATATATATATACACACCATTTGACCAAGTACATATTCCTCATACCATGAGGGAATATGTGCAAGGAGGATATACATGTATAAATTCTTACCCATGTTTATACATGTATGCCTCTGTTGTGGATGACTTGTGCCCCCTCATTGGTCACTAAAAAAAGCTAAAATGATAAAAAGAGTGTCTAAAATGAAGCCTTACAAAAAAACTAAATAATGTAATGACACAATAGAAACCACATCCTCTATATTATTTAATAATATACATAAAATATTAAGAAACTACACTATGTGGTATAACAAAATATTGAAAAGAAAATTACACCTAGAAACCTCTACTAAGTCCAAATGCACAATCAAAACACACCCATTTATTTTAACACAAGAACCAATAACATAAACCATAATCATCATCTATAATAGGATGGTTCAACAAGGGAAATCAATATCATATCACATGTTCTAATTGGGAATTTCAAAAATATATAATCCACTAACACATTTCAAACCACCATTTGGAATTGAAGTGAAAATCCAAAATGATGCATCATGAAACACCCATTTAAAACACTAAATTTCATGTCAAAATACAACATTAAAATTAGACACTTCATCAATTCTACCAAAATAGGTTTTCTCACCACTAATATATTTCAAAAAGAATGAAAATTTATAAAAATAGGCGAAAGAATTACCATATACCCTTACGTCAAAAACACAAAAATTCCTTTTTTATGTTAAAATCACAAAAACAATATAATAAAATATAATCTACACCCCATGAATGATATAATAAATAAAACACACAAGTCATAAAACACAATGAAGAACTACCAAAATAATTTATTTCCAAATTAGTCTATGTTTAATACAACCATGTCATATAAAAATCTAACACAAGTTAATCTATTTCAAAAATAGCTTTCTCACCCAAAACAATATGTATAAAACTCAAAAAACCAAAATCCCCTAAATTAAAATTAATCTATAATGAATAAATTGATGAATCATTAACCGAAAGCCATAGAGAACCCACTGCAATTGATGACGACTAAAACCAGCCTTGACGAAACCTGACAGAATCAAAATAAGAATATGCAATCAATAGGAAAACCCCAAACACATTAGGGATCATCCAAATCAATGAAACCCAAAAAATAATGGAAAAAAGCAACAAAGGGGTACTCAACAGAGGAGGGTGCGACTACCAGAGGGAGTGCCAGAGGAGGGGAGGACCAGTTGGCAAAGGAGGTTCATGAACTGGGATGTTGTGCTAAAAGGGGGACACCCAAGGGAGATGTGCAGTGTGAGGAGATGGTGTGGCATGAGGATGGACTAGTCGGAGGAGGGTACCCTACCGGAGGAGGAGGAGGAGGTTCTAGATTCCCTTTTCTGGTGAGGGGGTCACCTAAGCTACGTGATATAGGGAGATGGAGGGGAGGTCGGATCGCACGAGGGAGAGAAAAGAGAGGGAGATGGAAAGACAAAATAACGAAAAAAAGATATAATATAAAATAAGAAGAAAGAGAACAAAAACTAAACTTAAAACACTAAATATCAAAATAAATATAATATTAATATTATAATTACTATTAATATTAATAATATGTTAATAATAATAATAAATAAATAATAATATTTTCATTGTTATTATTATTAAATATTTTTGCATTTATTTTATTTCATTCAATTTTGAATTTAATTTAATAAATTTTTAAACATTGAGAAACCAAAATTCAAAGAAAAATGAATAAATAAAGAAATATAACTATGACGGCATGTTACTGGGATGGGGTGTGACAATTATCCCCACCCAAAAAACTTTCTTCCCCTAGAAAGTTACCCAGCCAACTGAGTAATCAAACTCAAGTACGATTCTGAACAAGGGAATCAAAATCACAAACATAGTGTGAATTTTCACTCCACAAGTCACACCTGACTAGATCAATGGGAAAAAACAATGAGTAGATTCATCAGGAAACAAAGAGGGTTCTCCCTACCTCATGAACCTGACTAGCACAAACAATATCGATACTCTGATCATGAGCTAGCTCTAGAACTGCTAACTTGAGCCAAATAGGAATCCACCAACACAGAAAAAACTCCCACATAAACCAACTCTCAAGGAAATCATGACTATATTTACGGTGGGTATACCAAACCATCTAATAAACGACCATTTTAATCCAACTATCATAGAATCTCAATGATTTGGGAGCTTCTAGTAACCTAAAAACAACATCAATTTCACCAAGCCAGTCTAATACCTTCAATAGATAGTGATCACCATTAAAGATAGACAACAACTAAAAATAAATCATTTAAACCACTCTGATAAGAGTGTGGGTAGAACCAAAAAAAATAATAGACTCACTAGAAACCTCAATAAACTATTGTAGGCATCAAATTCAAAAACAATAGTCAAAAATCTGAATTAATACATATCAAAAATAAAAATTCACACCTTAATCCACAACTAAAGCTCCCACTCAAAAAACCATTCTGACCAAAATTCAGTATGTCAAATCCATGAGCCCACAAAAATAGATTATAAATATAAAAAGAGAACACAAAGAAATATCTCATTCACTTTTCCAAAAAATTAATTTACATTATTTAAAACTATTTTTTAATAAAAAATACAACTTAATTATCCACAATTGTTATACCATGAAGTCTGACAAATACATATAACTTTTTGCTAGCTGATGCACTCATCCACACATACCACCAATTATCCTAGTACCACATGGATACTTCTATATATGTGATACATCATAGAAATACAATAGATTAATTAAAAACACATTTCATTTTAAAAACAGATAACTAAACGTTAAGAACACATTATCAACCAATTTGAAAAAGTTACTTCACATTAAAGCTACACATTTACAAATTCAGAAATGGCTTCTATTTCGAAAACCATTTTTTCACTCCAAAAACATATTCTCTTTTGAAACCCCCTTCACTAAAATCCATTTTATTTTTTGAGAACCACTCACAAAAACCAAAATGAAGGTCAAACATTACTCACATAATAATTTCATAAATTAAGATGTATGGGCCATGCCAACCAGACAACATGGCATAGTAAGCCATGCTCCAATTGAGAATAAACTATAAGATGCATCTTGAACTTTGAACTAAGGTTCTACATGGGTTGCTAATCCATGAAATCCCCCCACATAATAGTTGCTCACATCCTTTATCATCCATCATCCTCACAGACCAAGCAAAAGAAAAATTCAAATCCCAGACTACCCTTGGAAACTAAAGGATCGGGACGGGAAAGGGTTCATGACATACTAATTGAACCTACATATAATCTCCTAAAACATCAAATCACCAATACCTATCACCCCAAATAACAGGGGCCTCCTCTGATACCATTTTGTCACTAACCAACCTGGGTTGACCTTGAATCAACAAGCTGAGTTGGTATGTGACATTGACCGAAGGGTGCTCCTGATCCCCATAGACTGGAAACTAGTGTCTTGCATCCAAATAAACCAGTTGGGTATGATTTGGGCCAAAATAGTAGACAAATAATTAAGAATAAACTGAAAAAATTGATAAATATAAGGAAACTAACTGAAGAAAAAGGAATAAGAAATTGAAACGAAATAACAACAAGACATACCTCAAGTTACCACTAGGTCACCACAGAACACAAACGACACTCGCTCCAAGGCGATCCAAATCAAGAAAAACCTGAAAATGAAAATTAATGTATTCTTGAGCACCGAGATTCTTAGTAGGAAAACCAACAAATAAAAACAATAAATGTTGTAGCCTTTTATATGAAATCCAATACATGATATTTTGATAATAGTTCTTAATAAAATAATGTTTTTCATTTTTTTCAAATTATGTAACAAGATTTCATTTTCATGTACTGAATTTATATTCCACTAAATTTTCATAATAGGTTACAAGAAATAATTAATGTTTCAAAATTAAAAGAAACCTATTTAGATTAAAATATGTTTTTCACAAAGCATCATGTCACACACGAGCACCGTGGGTAATATATAAAGGTAGAAAGCACAAGTGGGACCCTGGAGAACTCAGACCTCGGTTTAACATGGCCTAGAAACATTTACACTTAAAATATGTGGCTTTGGAACCAAAACCCTTAGTAACTATGGAATAGAAAGAACGAACCTCAGTCATTTATATGTTTATTTATTGTTGATGCATCAATCTAGCTAAATAAAACAGGGAAGAACCCCTCCCATGTCATCTAGTGAACCAGTCCTGGTCAACCCACCTAGATACCCGTGATTTGCATTGTGATCTATTTCAAGTGGTGGTGATTTTAGATTTTTAAGAAATAATATATGCACATGACACTATCATTATCCAAAACCAATTCAACCTCTCACCGCCATTCTCCCTACTTAATCTTGTTCTCCTTATTTCACATCACACAATGCATAAACCTCAACATTAGGCACATAATAAAACATTCAACATGTAAATAATTTTCTAAAACCAAGGGGCATGCCTCAATGTGGTTTTCTTTTTAATAAAATATTCTTAAGGTTCCAAACAGGCTTAATTAAATAAAGGGAACACTTTTTACAACTAATCGGCCAAAAGGCCAAACACCTTTCAAAATACTAATTACTAATTCAAAACCACCTAGGATATCAATTTTCAAGATTAGTCACTAACATCAAATGGCATTATAAATAAAAATCATTTTCATAAATAAAGGAATAATCATTTATACCAACCACAACTATATGTCATACCATGTGTATATAGAATAAATGTAAAAAATATTTTAATATGAGCAAGAAATTATGAAATTCAATTTAAATTAATAGGCTTAGGGGACCTAACTATGAGAGGAATCAAGCCATCCACATAATATCATGGAACTTTCTAACTCAAGGATGTAGCTCCCCCACAAAGAATAATAATAATTACATATATGTAAGGATACCTAGCCCCTATGCCCACATCTGTATGGCCATGGGTATGCACAATGGGATCCTTTCATATATGATTATATGCATATACCAGTATCCAATCACCTACACATTCATTTTTATTTATATACATAATAAAACCTTGCCCCATACACTTATAAACACAGACATGCATGAATATATGTGTAACAGGGGAATCAATATATATAAATACACACCCATGCATATATAGGTGTGTCTCCGTTGACTTGGCTACTCAAAACTGATGAGTAGGGATCAATATACTACCCATGTAAATACCAACACTCCAAAAAACCTAAACAACACCATAAATAAGGTGTATAACCAACCATCAGCGTAAATGTCCATTTCTTAAAAGACGCTGAATTTGACAATGGCAACTTGAGACCGCGTAAACTTACACGAATATACACTACCGTATATAAATATTCCTTTTAACAATATATATATTGCCCATGCTATGAGAAAATATGCACCAAGAGTATATATATATACATTATTATCCTTGTGTATATATTCAGGCCTCTTTAGTGGATGACTCATTCCCCCACCACAAAGACCAAAACATTCTACACTGATAAAAATGGAGTCTAAAATTAAAGGCTGAAAACAAATCTAAATTAAGAAATGATGCAATATAAACCACACCCGCTATATGATTTAAATAACCAATTTAAATTATTTGAAACAACTCCAAGTAGTATAAAAAACCGTGAACACAAAATCACACAATGAAACCTTTCTTAATTACAAACTCACACCAATAACACACCCATTTATTATAACAAAAGAACCAATCACATAAACAATAATCTTCATCGTCAACAGGAGGGTTCAACAAGGGAAATCAATATGACATCAGAAGTTACAACTGGGAATTTCCACAACAGACAAACCAATCACACATTTCAAACCACCATTTATAAGAGAAGTGAAAACCCCAAATGATACACCATTAAACACCCATGGAAAGCATGCAATTTCATGTCTAAATAGAACTTTAAAATCAAAAACATCATCAATTCTACCCAAAATAGTTTTCATACAATTAATATCATTCAATAAAATATATTAAAATTTATAAAAATAGACCAATGAAACACCACATTCCCTTATTTAAAAAACACACAAATTTTCTATTTATGTTAAATGCACAAAAACACTATAGTAAAATATAATATGTACCCCTTTCATGATCTTATAATGAAAACAAACAAGTAATCAAACACAAAAAAGATATACCAAAAGAATTTATATCCAATATATATCATATTTTTTACAATTGTTCTATATAAGAATCAAACACAAGTTAATATTTTGAAAAAAACAACTTTCTCACCCAAAACAAATTGCGGTAAAATCAAAAATCACAATACCCCAAAATTCAAATTAAACCAAAATGAATAAATAGAAGAATAGTTTCCACAAAACAATGTTGAACCCACTTACCTTGATGTAAGTGGATAAAACTAGCCTTGATGGAAGCCAACAGAACCCAAATAACAACGTTAAATCAAATTAAAAACCAAAACCCATTAGGGTTCAACCAAATATATGAATCCCACAAAAAAAGGAAAACCAAAACAAAAGGTTACTCACCAAGTGAGGGTGTGACCATTAGAGGGAGCTCCAATGGAAGGGGGGACCAGCTAGCGAAATGGTTTCGTGAACTGGGAGGCCACACAAGAAATGGGACGTGCAAGGAAGATGTGTGACATGGGGTGATGAGGCAGCATGAGGTGGGTCTGGTTAGAGGATAGTCGCTCACCAGAGGAGGCGGTGGTCGCAATAGAAGTACGTGGCCAGTGGGGTGGTTGCACAGGCGGTCCAATACATAGAGAGGGAGGAGAGGTTAGATTGCAAGAGGGAGAGAAAGGGGAGGGAGATGGAAAAATAAAGAAAGGAAATAAAAACATTGAAATAGAAATAAGAAAAATGAAAAGAAAACCTAACCATAAAAAAACATTACTATAAAAACAATAATATTAATAATATTATTACTAATAATAAATTATTAATATTAATAATAACTAAATAATAATAATAATAATATTATTATTATTATTAAATCATTTTTGATTTGATTTATTTCGTTCCATTTTGATTTTAATTTTATAAATTTTTAAAAATTACAAAACCAATAGAAAAATTAAAATAAACAACTAAATAAAAATAACTATGATCGCAAGATACCGGGTTCAGGTGTTACATTAGGTAAATCTATGTGAATTCCATTGAGTTGAAATGGTGATGGTAATTACTAATAGAAATGTCTAGAATGAAAAATAAAAGGACAATTTCTATTACATTCTAAGGGTTAGAATGATTCATGGGTTGATTTAATGAGATTGAAATGGGTATCAAATCAATTATAAATATTATTTGTATTATGTGGGGTATATAAAAAATATCCCAACCTAAAAAATAAGAAATAAAAAGGAATAATATATAAATGGTTCTTGAATAATGAAGATATGGAGAGGTTTCCATACCCTAAGAGGGAACTTCTAAAAGGCTTAGAAGTTATTATTAAACTACTGGAGGAATCTAATGAGGTATCAAGAGATGTATTGTAAGTGTAATTACATGATCTATGAGTTTTGAGTGATGTGGAATAGAGTTTTGGTGTCTTTCATACAAAAATAGTGGATAATTCCATCTTAATTTCTAAACATATGTTTTGGATTATCTATGATAAATTAATCCGAACAAGAAACAATCCCATGACTTTCCCATAATTTTAACCATAGAAGAGATGATTTAATAATATAATAAATTTATAAACTAAACACTAAAAAATAATTCCCATGGTGATGTGTAAGTGATTCATGTTTGTAATGAATTGATTCTAAAACATTACAATATAATATAAGATTTGGAAATTTATTAAGTGTTTATAAAAATAATTAAATAACTTTAAAAAATTATTTTAAAGTGGAAAAAATAATTTTTTTGGATACACTTATTATTTTTAATTAGATCATATTGTTCATTGATGATTTCAAAATAGAATCTATATGACTATATCGTATTTAATTCTTACACAAAAATATTTCTATATTTGAAAATAATGAATAATAAATTGTTTAATATCCTTCAAATTATTATTTCATAAATTTATTTTTTTAATCATCATAATTTTATAAATATGATATTTAACAATTTTAAATTAAAAAATATATTGAATAATATTGGTTTTTTTAAAAATAACATTTTTACAAAAAAAATTACTTCTGACATCATAATTTTTTTTATCATTTATATTTATCAACTATTATTCAAAAATAATATTTTATTAATGTATTATTTATTTTAAAATAGTTTTTAAATTGAATAAATAAATATCTATGATGAATCTATATATTTAAAAAAATTGTGTGTTAACGTGTAAAAAATTCTTTTTTATCAAACTTATTTTTTAACCATTATAGCATAATAATAATCGATAAATATAATTATCAATTTATAATTAAAAATTAAAAATTCATTCTTTTAGAGTATAGGTGTAATGCATTTTATTATACCAGTGAATTCCTTAATGGTAAAGTGTGTTATGGTGAGATTTTCATGTGGTGGTTTTATGAATATAGATGGGTCATGATCTCATTATTCATGTGTTTCTACAACAATGGGTAGGCTCATGTATTATTTATTCAATATGAACATGTAAACTGTGATGGGAAAATTCCAAAGTTGAAATCCCTCTCATAATCTCAGATAATTTGGATTTATTGGGCATGATCCTACTACCTGAGGTCGCGACTTCCTTTGTCCATGTCAATTGGATTTATCATAAATTTTAATACCTACTAATCATACAAACACAATATAAAGACTATACTATCAATGACTATCATGCATAAGGTACTTTTAAATCTGACTTAATATAACATAAAATGATAAAAATCCAATATAATCCATGTGTTTTATAAAATTTAAATTCTTAATAAGGCATTTATTCATTTGAAAAATGAACTTCATTTATAAATGTTTGGGTCATTACATGTTATGTAAAACATGTGGTGATCACATTTATATTATAATAATGAAACAATATAGATTTTGGAATGTTTCATGAAGTGAATAGGATCATAATACTACCAATATATAAGTATATATTGATCTATATATAATATAATACCATATTATGACTTTAATGTGGTTTATTTTAGTTTTGAAGAACATTTATTACTTGTATAATGTGACTAAAAATTACATATTCAAGTCCATTTTTGATATAGATGTATTTTAATTAATATATTGGAATAAAATCAATTACATTAATACAGATATAAATCTTTATAATAAAAAAAATTCAAATTAAAGGAGATAAATTAATATAATAGAAAAACCAACTTATATAAGTCCAAGAGTAATCAAGTTCACATGACTCATATCATACTCAGTTGTGGAATCACTGACTTGGTCATGTAAATGAGAAGTGATTGGAAATCTTATATCAATTGGGAATTTTAGATACATATTAATAAAAAATGGTTTTTTAGGCTTGTATTAATGGTGAGATAACCAAAAATACATTTATGGGAAATGGTAGAAGTGACACACATCTTCTTAAAATTGGTTATACAGATGTGTTTTGATAATTTTAAATTAATTATAACAGTGGATAATCATCATTCATAACATTTGAAAATGATTTGATTAGATAACAATATGTTCAATTAAATATGTATTAATTTATGTCCATTAGAAATAATATGGACTTGATAAACAAATTAGTCAATTTGTATGGTAAGAAGATAATTAATATTTGATTATATTGAGGTAGAGAATATCATAAATATGATTTCATTAACTACATTAATATACATTGGTTTCTATGTTATCTCACACAACCGTTTACACTAGAGTAAAATTGTATATTTAAAGAGGGAACTGGTCTATTTTGGACATGGTGATGTGTTTTCCCCCACACATTCTTTAGTTTAAATGATCAAAATTAATATATACTGTGTCAAATAATATTATTTAATAGTTTTGAAGATATAGTATTGAAGAAATATTTTATAAATATTTAATGATTCCTTGAAAAATACTTATTTATGTATTGATAGCCATATTAAACTCAAGGAGTAAATATCTTGGATATTTAGAGGGTTCTATGGAAGCTTCAAGGCCATAATGTTGATTGTATATAGACTTTCTAGTGAAAATGGGAAGAATATATCCACGATCAAGTAATCCATAAGACATATTGAGAAGGATAATCCACTAGCTAGTGGAGGATCATTGAATAGAATTTGGTGATGACAATAACTCTCAAATGAGGTATTTTTTCACTGACTAACATATACAAGGTTACTAACTAACTGGTAGAATCATGCAGTTCCATATGAGTTCCATCAGGTACATCATCTGGCTAGTGGAATCATGTAGAAAAATTATTCTATCGATATAGAAGATTTTAAATTGTATTATATTTTTGTCAAAAATCATAGGTTTGGCTCATTAAAGTATTGGGTTGATAAAATACCATAGAAATACTTATGAGGGATATCAATACACCCATTGGTGGTGGTTTAAGAATATTACCTTCTAAAAAAGTTAAAATGTCAATTTTAAATATTTCTCAATGTGATCATATTTTTTAAATTTATTGTAATTAATAAATGACATATATTTCAAGTAAATAGGGTGATTATATTTTAATATTTTTAAAACTCCTTATTTTTCATTCTATCATAAGACTTCTTCTCATCCTTTTGAGAGAATCAAGAAAATTCAAACACATTTCTTCTTCTATAAATATTAACTCTTTTTACATATTTATTTTATTTTATTTATCACTATATTTAATGTGAAAGACTTGGGTTTCATTCTAAAAAATATAAAAGGAAAATAATTATTAGTTTTTCTTCTTTCAAGGATTTTTTTTTAAAAAAACTAGGCACCATCTTACAGTAGTTTTATTTTATAAAATATTTAAAAATAATGTTGTTTTGGTATATTTGGTACCATTAAAGCTAAGGGTAAAATATGTAAAACTATTAAGTATTTGGTGTATGATATTTCATGGAACATAAAATAACATGAGATTAACTACATTGAGAAATCATTTTATTTATTTTATACTTTTTGCATTGCATTTTTTATATGGTTATTCTTATACATTCATCATTTAATATTCTTAATCATACATATTATAATTCACATTATCTAATATCTTTTTACTTTTTGAGAAATAATATTTATTCTATTTTGTTTCACTTTGGAAAAATTATTATATATAGAACAATTAATTTTATTTTAATTATCATGCAACAATGAAATTCATTTTTTATCCTTTTAGAATTTAATTGTTTATTTATCTTAAAAGGCAAACTCACAAATTTTCAATTTCTCCTAATGGGACATAAATTTGGAATCATAACCGATGGAATTTAATTAGTTAGTTTATTATTTATGGATATATTTTCAATTTTGGAAATAACTAATTATGTTTGAAAATTATTGAAAAGATCTTAATAAAGCATTATTTTTAAAAATGCTTTTTAACACAATTAGTTCTCTCTAAGGACACTCTACAAGATGTGTTATATTTTTGATAATTTAAATGATGGTTATTAGAACAAAAATATATATACATTTCATGGATCAATAGGATATCCCGTATGGAAGAAAGTTATGAATTTTTATACCTATAAAACTAAAAATGATGAAAAATTCATTATAAGGCCCCGGCCTTAAACCTTACTTAATATTGAATTAAATGAATAATTCACATTGAGGATCTTTTCAGGTTTAGAGTTTTAGAGAATTAGAACATAACTATTACATCTCAACATATTACAAAGTAGTCACTTATACTAAGTTTCCATAATAAAAAAAACTCTTGAAAGAAACATGTCTAGTTCCATGTTTTATATAGCATGACATTCCCTTGATCCCATCCTTGACCTTATTCCACATTAAGTCCTGTGAAAAACATTTCAAAAAAACATGGGGTGAGCATAAAAAGCTCAGTAAGGGATACACAAAGAATGAAAACTGTTTGTTTTTCAAAATCAAGTAAACCATGTATACTCTATCAAAGTAATACCTTCACCTTCATGAAGTAGTAAAAACTCTTCACTGATGAAGTATCATTACTTACATTTTTTGTGACCAAAGTATTACCATAAAACCCATATAAAGAACACATAACATATATAAAGGTTACTTGGGACATAAACTTACTTAAGTGGAATAACCGTACGGTCAACTTCCACACATATAACTTAATGGAATATCCATACGGCCAATTTCCATACATACTTAATGGAATAGCCATACGGATGACTTCCATACCCAATGCATTGGAGGTTATAACGTAACCACCCGTCCTGGTATTCACGGAACCACCCGTCATATGGTTTATAACGTAACCACCCGTTAAAATGTCCACGTACCAATATATATCATAAAAAATAAAACCAATATAAAGGAATGATAAAATTTCCACATTTAAATCACAATATATCATAAATATATTGATATAATAGAATCCTTTTTCAAAACCATTTTCAATACCAAAATACCTAAAAGAGTATATGGTATTTATTTTATTCTAAAAACATTACGGCTTACTGAGAAAGCCAAAGACCAAATAATACTCGCGGCGGCGGAAAAGGTCGTTGTCGCCGCGTACGTTAAAAGAAACATTCCTTTTTGTCATTTTTAAAACGCTTCGTAGAAAAAGATTCCTTTTTTATAAAAGTAAAAGTCAAAGGGTTTTATACACCGTATAAAAGAAAGTTGTGTATAAAACGAAATATGCCTCAATGAAAGGAGATTGAGACGAAGTCCCTTACCCCGGTTCCGACTTGACTCGATCGTTCTTTAACGTCCTGAATAATAAACTTGAGTTAATTTATACTTGATTAAGAACCTTTTTAAAGTTCATTATTCTTCTTATATCACTTATTTCCATGTTATAAACATTATGTAACCATTTAAGTTAATAATGTTTGTTTTGTCAATATTTGGTTCCTAAGTCGAAAGTGGACTTCTTACAATTACATGTTGTTCGTGTGGTCAAAGGTTCTTTATATCCAGAATGAAATTCTCGATTTGGATATAATATGTATCATATATATCCAGCATATAAATGTATTTATAATATTACATAATCATTTAGAGGTAAGAAATGAAATGCACCGTTCATGGAGACGGTAAGCCGTACATACGCATGAACACTACTTTCATTTCTTTCTCATATTAATGGAATTAAAACTAAATGAGAGGTATGTCTATTTTAATTCCAGAATTGTATTCATAATTTAGATATATCATTAATTATATATATCCATTATATACATGTACTTTTAATAGTACATTACATTTGGGGATAAGAAATGAAATGCACCGTTCATGGAGACGGTAATCCGTACGTACGCATGAACGCTACTTTCATTTTTATCTCATACTTTAATGGAAATAAATAATAATTATATAGAGGTATATTATAATCCCAGTATATCATCATATATAATAACTTTAAATCCATCCTTTACACATCCCACATATGGCATTAACAAATCACATCACTTTGAGGGGGCGGTAGTCCGCACTTCCTTAAATGAAGATATCGTGTTTACCCATAATGGAAACCTTGAAGGTATGACCAAAATGAAAAATACAGAAGATTAAAGAAAACATAAACATATTATATATCATATAAAAATATAGTGACATCTCATTGGCCACCTTTGAAGGTGTTAGATGAGTATTGAACAATCATCGTTTCGGGAGGCAGAATTTCGCCATCCACGGAAACCGTATGTTCTTTAACCATTTGATGTAGTTGTGTGAGAGTGTAGCTCGAATAAATCTTATAACAAAATCCTAGTATATTGAAGATACTTTTGTTGTTATAAAATAAGTAAATAAAAAGAGTTTAGGGGGTTGGAGAAACAAAATAAAACAAATGAACATGAAAGAAATGAATTACCTTTAAAAGTGTAACTCCTTTTGACTTGAGCCTAAAGGATTCCTTTGAAAGGATTCTTCCCAAAGGGAATCCTCTAGGATGAGGAGAGGGATGTGGAGAGAGTAAATGGGAAGGGGTTGGCCAAGCCAAAGGCTTGAGGAGTGTGTGAAATGAGGTAGAGGTGGGGGCCTTTTATAAGAGGAGAGGAGGGGCACTTTTGGAAAGTAAAGGAATATTACTTTATTTGAAAATGTGTTTCGGTTTTAAAAGTTCCCACATTAATATAATTCGTGGATAAGGTGATAAGGGTTCGAAATCAACTCATCCAATTGGTTTTGGACATGTGTAGTTTATAGATTTTACATTATCTTTCCATTTTATTTAAATCATCAAATAATGATGTCATCGCTGCATCATTATTATGTGATAAATAATTTAATTTATTTAATGTCTAAAAATTATAAAAAAAATACTATGATGTAGGAAATATTTTTAGCTTTACAATTACTATTTATAATTAAATATCTGATATTTATAACCTCATGTAAAAATTCTTTTAGTAAAACATATTATGTTTGTGTCATTTTTACTTTTACATTAAATAAAAAGTTATTTATGTCATTTCCCAACCAAAATATCTCCATGGGGTCCCCAAGTTGACCCATGGCTTTTCTTGGTCGGCCATGACACAACCAATAAGGTTGGGACATGTGTCTAGGTAATTTCATATTATTAATGCATTATTTATACCTTAAACTACCCTAATTACCACTAATCGCGATTAAGAACTTAATAAGTCACTATTCACCAAAAAATTATTATAATCTCATTGAACCACATTTTACTTCTTAATTATAACCATGTATTTCAGATTTTTGAAATTCAAAACAAAATGATGGCAAAATTTCATTTAAACGGAAAATCAGTCTTTATAAGTACCACTTAGTGGTTTCACTATTCATAAAAAATTGAAGTTTTTCAGAAAATTACCAAAAATTCACCCTAACCTATATTTGATATTACGAAATCAAAAATGAAGTCTATTTTACAAAATTCAAAATATATAAGTCACATTAATTAATTTAATAATTAATTCCCACTGTCAGAGCAAATAGCGTGTTTTTATGAAACAATAAGTATCAAAAGATTGACACTAGTTTAAGTCCGATTTCAAAGTGAAATTAATTCCAACGACCACTATTGGATTTAATGGTAAAAATATTTTCTAATTTCAATTTAAAACCAATTCAAAAGATAATCTAATCATATAAATAAATTAGATTAAAAAGAGGTTTTGAATTAAAATACAACATTTTACACTATTCATTAAAAAAAAGAACTTTATCAGAATGGTACCAAAAATTTACACAAAGTAAATTTTGATGTCCCGATTCTAAAGAAGAGTTTTATTTGGTCCAAAAGAATGTATATGAGTTATCAAAACTATTTTTAATGAAGGTTCTCCGTCAAAAGGTGATAAGTGGACCTTTCGTGAAAATTAGGGTATAAATGCCTAAAATTGAACTCTTTCCGTATTTTAAGCCTTTATATTTATTGGGTAAATGTAAAAACATTTAAAAACATATATAATCTTATTTTAGTTATTTCTATCCATTCCCGCCAGTACAACGGCTACTCGTTAACTAACATTTAAAATAATATTATTTTATTACTTGTGTGCAACGTAAGTTTTCAAAGAAACTCATCGTTGCGTACCGAGTACGCTATCAAACGTAGAAACCCCTTTTTAATTAAAATTAATATTTAATTTGTAAATATTAAAAAATATGAAAATTATTTATTCTTTATTTACCTGGGATGTTACATCCTTCCCCCCTTTTGGGAATTGCGTCCTCGCAATTTTATTCACTTATCAAAATAAGTGGGGGTATTTATCCCTCATAGCATTTTCAGATTCCCACATTGCCTCTTCAATCACATGGTTTTTCCACAAAACCTTTACCTGATAAATCACCTTATTCCGTAACACCTGCTCCCTGTGGTCAAGAATCTGGACCGATTGTTCCTCATAAGATAGGTTCTCTTCCAGCTGAACTACCTCTAGACTCAAAACATGAGATGGATCTGGCATATACTTTCTCATCATTGAAACGTGAAAAACATTGTGTACCTGAGATAAACTCTGAGGTAAAGCCACCCGGTATGCAACTGATCCAACTCTCTTCAGAATTTCATATGGTCCAATAAACCTTGGACTCATCTTTCCTTTCTTACAAAATCTCATCACACTTTTCCAAGGAGAAACCTTGAGAAAAACATGATCACCTACCTCGAAAGATAGATCGTTCCTCCGGTTATCCGCATAACTCTTCTGCCTGCTCTGAGCTGTTCTCATGTTCTTCTGAATCAACTGAACTTTTTCTGCCATCTCTTCTACCAATTCTGGTCCCATCAGCTTCCTTTCACCCACTTCATTCCAAAATGCTGGAGTTCGACACCGCTTCCCATATAATGCCTCAAATGGTGCCATCTGTATACTGGAATGAAAACTGTTATTATAAGAAAACTCAACCAAAGAAAGATATTGGTCCCAACTTCCCTGATAATCCATAGAACAAGCTCGTAGCATATCCTCCAATGTCTGAATTTTTCGTTCTGACTGCCCATCTGATTGAGGATGAAAAGCTGTATTAAAATTTAATTCAGTACCCAACGCCTTCTGAAGGCCTTTCCAAAAGTTAGAAGTAAACCTGGGATCACCATCAGATACAATGGAGAGAGGAACTCCATGTAACCTGACTATCTCTTTAAGATTCAAACAGGAAAGTTGATCTAGATAGAAAGTATCTCATATATAAAGGAAATGAGCAGATTTTGTCAAGCGATCAACAATAACCCAGATTGCATTATTACCTCAAGATGTCCTCAGTAATCCCACAACAAAGTCCATGGATATGTTTTCCCATTTCCACTCTGGCACTGGTAAAGGCTGAAGCATCCCTTTCGGTAACTACTGCTCTACTTTAACCTGTTGACATGTCAAAAACTTCACAATAAAATCAGCAATAGCTCTTTTCATTCCATCCCACCAGTAATACTCCCGCAGATCTCTGTACATCATAGTATTGCCAGGATGAACTGAAAACGGGGAACTATGAGCCTCACATAACAACTCATTCTTCAACTGTGAATCACAAGGCACACATAACCTCTTCCCAAACCTCAAAACGCAAACTTATCCAAGAACACGTGGAAAATTTTATTCATAAGGTCTATGGATACAGCAGGTGCATTGGTTAACCCAAAAGGCATAACTACAAATTCATAATGGCCATATCTAGTACGGAACGCAGTCTTTGGAACGTCTGCTTCTTTTACTTTCAACTGATGGTACCCTGACCTCAAGTCAATCTTCGAAAAATACTAAGCTCCCTGGAGCTGATACCACTTCATTCGATGGCCCAAAATCTGTTGAAGTTGTTTCAAAGGATTTTACCACCCCTTTCTGCTTGTAGTCTGGCTGCATTCCCCCAGTTGAGTTCTTCGTTGGACACTCGTTTGCATAATGACCCATTGCATTACACTTAAAACATCTTACCGTTGGCTTTTCATTTCCTGCTTGATCATCTTTGTTACAGTTACAAGCAATATGACCAGACTTACCACACCGAAAGCACTTACTAGACTTGGATAAACATTCTCCAAGATGCATTTTACCACACTTCTCACAGGATGGATATTTGGTTTTCTTACCTCCTTGATTCCTTGATGAATTCTTCCCCTTTGCCTGCCAACTAGACCTCTTATTCTGTTGTTTGTCATAGAACACCTGATCATCCGCAAACTCCATTTCCACCTTCTCCGCACATCGAACAAGTTTTTTCATAACTTTTGAACTCACGAGAAGCTAAATCCCTTCGATACTTTGGATTTAACCCTGAGTAAAAATGGTTTATTTTACTATCAAGATCTTGTATGAAGTTTGGAGAATACCTTGCCAATCGAGTGAACTTTTCTTCATAGGCAGCCACTGAATCATCCTCCTGCCTCAATTCTAGGAACGGTTTTTCCATCCTAAGACGAACCACCTTAGGAAAATATTTCTCAAGAAACATACCTTTGAATTCGTCCCAGTGAAGATCCTCAATATCATCACTATCCCTTATATTTTTCACCATCGACCACCACTGATCAGCTTCACCTTCAAAACAGAAAATAGCAAGACTAACCTTTTGATGTTTTGAACACCCCATGACATCACAAATCTTCTCCAGTGCTTTAATCCACCCTTCAGCTTGCACAGGGTCAGATGATCCTCTGAATGATGGGGGATGTTGCCTCATGAAATGTTCCACCACTGACATGTTCCTCTGTGGTTGATCTGGCTGATCTCGTGCATGGATACCACTACCATTTATAGCCTGAGTCAACTGTGCCATTACTGCAACAAACTGTTCAGTTCTGATTCCGACCATCTCAGGTTGCTGATTTGGAAGGTTATCTTCCTCCTGATGTCGTCCCAACATAGCTGCTTTGTTTCCTCTGCGAAAAACCATTCTGAACACAGAAATATCTTAGGCAAAGCAACATGGTAATCCGTAAATGCTATATCATTTCAATCATATTATAATTTAACACTTTTCTAACTCCTATAGTTGTCTAAACCGACCTCTGATACCAACTATAGGGCCCCAACCTTAAACCTTACTTAATATTGAATTAAATGAATAATTCACGTTGAGGATCTTTTCAGGTTTAGAATTTTATAGAATTAGAACCTAACTATTACATCTCAACAGATTACAAAGTAGTCACTTATACTAAGTTTCCATAATAAAAAAAACTCTTGAATGAAACTTGTCTAGTTCCATGTTTTATATAGCATGACATTCCCTTGATCCCATCCTTGACCTTATTCCACATTAAGTCCTGTGAAAAACATTTCAAAAAAACTTGGGGTGAGCATAAAAAGCTCAGTAAGGGATACACAAAGAATGAAAACTGTTAGTTTTTCAAAATCAAGTAATCCATGTATACTCTATCAAAGTAATACCTTCACCTTCATGAAGTAGTAAAAACTCTTCACTGAATAAAGTATCATTACTTACTTTTTTGTGACCAAAGTATTACCATAAAACCCATATAAAGAACACATAACATATATAAAGGTAACTTGGGACATAAAAATACTTAAGTGGAATAACCGTACGGTCGACTTCCACACATATCACTTAATGGAATAGCCATACGGCCAATTTCCATACATACTTAATGGAATAGACATACGACTGACTTCCATACCCAATGCATTGGAGGTTATAACGTAACCACCCGTCCTAGTATTCACGACACCACCCGTCATATGGTTTATAACGTAACCACCCGTTAAAATGTCCAAGTACCAATATAAATCATAAAACATAAAACCAATTTAAAGGAATGATAACATTTCCACATTTCAATCTCAATATATCATAAATATATTGACATAATAGAATCCTTTTTCATAACCATTTTCAATACCAAAATACATAAAAGAGTATATGGTATTTATTTTATTCTAAAAACATTACGGCTTGTTGAGAAATCCAAAGACCAAATAATACTCGCGGTGGCGGAAAAGGTCGTTGTCGCCGCATACGTTAAAAGAAACATTCCTTTTTGTCGTTTTGTAAAACGCTTCGTAGAAAAAGATTCCTTTTGTATAAAAGTAAAAGTCAAAGGGGTTTATACACCGTATAAAAGAAAGTTGTGTATAAAACGAAATATGCCTCAATGAAAGGAGATTGAGACGAAGTCCCTTACCTCGGGTCCGACTTGACTCGATCGTTCTTTAACATCCTGAATAATAAACTTGAGTTAATTTATACTTTATTAAGAACATTTTAAAGTTAATTATTCCTTTTATATCAATTATTTCCATGTTATAAACATTATGTAACCATTTAAGTTAATAATGTTTGTTTTGTCAATATTTTGTTCCTAAGTCGAAAGTGGACTTCTTACAATTACATGTTGTTCGTGTGGTCAAAGGTTCTTTATATCCAGAATGAAATTCCCGATTTGGATATAATATGTATCATATATATCCAGCATATACATGTATTTATAGTATTACATAATCATTTATAGGTAAGAAATGAAATGCACCGTTCATGGAGACGGTAAGCCATACGTACGCATGAACGCTACTTTCATTTCTTTGTCATATTAATGGAATTAAAACTAAATGAGAGGTATGTATATTTTAATTCCAGAATTGTATTCATAATTTAGATATATAATTAATTATATATATCCATTATATACATGTACTTTTAATAGTACATTACATTTGGGGATAAGAAATGAAATGCACCGTTCATGGAGACGGTAAGCCGTACGTACGCATGAACGCTACTTTCATTTCTATCTCATACTTTGATGGAAAGAAATAATAATGATATAGAGGTATATTATAATTCCAGTATAACTTCATATATAATAATTCTAAATCCATCCTTTACACGTCCCACATATGGCATTAACGAATCACATCACTTTGAGGGGGCGGTAGTCCGCACTTCCTTAAATGAAGATATTGTGTTTACCCATAATGGAAACCATGAAGGTATGACCAAAATGAAAAATACAGAAGATTAAAGAAAACATAAACATATTATATATCATATAAAAATATAGTGACATCTCAATGGCCACCTTTGAAGGTGTTAGATGAGTATTGAACAATCATCGTTTCGGGAGCCAGAATTTCGCCATCCACGAAAACCGTATGTTCTTTAACCATTTGATGTAGTTGTGTGAGAGTGTAGCTCGAATAAATCTTATAACAACATCCTAGTATATTTACAATACTGGTGTTGTTACAAAAGAAGTAAATAAAAAGAGTTTAGGGGGTTGGAGAAGCAAAATAAAACAAATGAACATGAAAGAAATGAATTACCTTTAAAAGTGTAACTCCTTTTGATTTGAGCCTAAAGGCTTCCTTTGAAAGGATTATGACCAAAGGGAATCCTCTAGGATGAGGAGATGGATTTGGAGAGAGTAAATGGTCAGGGTTTGGCCGAGCCAAAGGCTTGAGAAGTGTGTCAAATGAGGTAGAGGTGGGGGCTTTTTATAAGAGGAGAGTATGAGCACTTTTTGAAAGTAAAGGAATATTACTTTATTTGAAAATGTGTTTCGGTTTTAAAAGGTCCCACATTGATATAATTCGTGGATAAGGTGATAAGGGTTCGAAATAAACTCATCCAATTGTATTTGGACATGTCTAGTTCATAGATTTTACATTATCTTTCCATTTTATTTAAATCGTCAAATAATGATGTCATCGCTGCATCATTATTATGTCATAAATAATTTAATTTATTTAAAGTCTACAAATTATAAAAAAACTACTATGATGTAGGAAATCTTTTTATCTTTCCAATGCCTATTTATAATCCAAAATCTGATCTTTATAACCCCATGTAAAAATTATTTTCGTAACACATATTATGTTTGTGTCATTTTTACTTTTACATTAAATAAAAAGTTATTTATGTCATTTCCCAACCGAAATGTCTCCATGGGGTCCCCAAGTTGACCCATGGCTTGTCTTGGTCGGCCATGACACAACCAATAAGTTTGGGACATGTGTCTAGGTCATTTCATTTTATTAAATCATTATTTATACCATAAACTACCCTAATTACCACTAATCGCGATTAAGAACTTAATAAGTTACTATTCACCAAAAAATTATTATAATCTCATTGAACCACATTTTACTTCTTAATGACAACCATGTATGTCGGATTTTTGAAATTCAAAACACAATGATGGCAAAATTTCATTTAAACGGAAAATCAGTCCTTATAAATACCACTTAGTGGTTTCACTATTCATCAAAAATTGAAGTTTTTCATGAAATTTACCAAAAATTCACCCTAAGATATATTTGATATTACGAAATCAAAAATGAAGTCTATTTTACAAAATTCAAAATATATAAGTCACATTAATTAATTTAATAATTAATTCCCGCTGTCAGATCAAATAGCGTGTTTTTATGAAACAATAAGTATCAAAAGATTGACACTAGTTTAAGTCCGATTTCAAAGTGAAATTAATTCCAACGACCACTATTGGATTTAATGGTAAAAATATTTTCTAATTTCACTTTAAAACCAATTCAAAAGATAATCTAATCATATAAATAAATTAGATTAAAAAGAGGTTTTGAATTAAAATACAACATTTTACACTATTCATTAAAAAAAGAACTTTATCAGAATGGTACAAAAAATTTACACAAAGTAAATTTTGATGTCCCGATTCTAAAGAAGAGTTTTATTTGGTCCAAAAGAATGTATATGAGTGATCAAAACTATATTTAATGACGGTTCTCTGTCAAAAGTTGATAAGTGGACCTTTCGTGAAAATTAGGGTATAAATGCCTAAAATTGAACTCTTTCCGTATTTTAAGCCTTTATCTTTTATTGGGTAAATGTAAAAACATTTAAAAACATATATAATAATATTTTAGTTATTTATATCCATTCCCGCCAGTACAACGACTACTCATTAACTAACATTTAAAATAATATTATTTTATTACTTGTGTGCAACGTAAGTTTTCAAAGAAACTCATCATTGCGTACCGAGTACGCTATCAAACGTAGAAACCCCTTTTTAATTAAAATTAATATTTAATTCGTAAATATTAATAAATATGAAAATTATTTATTCTTTATTTACCTGGGATGTTACATTCATCCCAATGATATTTATATAATTCCATTAAATGGTAAATATATGGTTTCCATGCATTATGTTTTAGGACAATCAAAATTTAACTGAATTTATAAAATTAAAATAATCATATAATATAGAAAATGTTAGATGATACTCAAAATATAACACTGAATTTGGATGTTTATATATTAGATAAGTGTATAGAATACTTTCAATGATTCACTATTCATATAAAAAAATTATTGAAATGATTACTCAATTCATTGAAATTTATAATGGTAAAAATTCATTTAGGGGTAATATTTCTAAACTGAATTTGGTGAATTATATCTGTTGGTATTTAAAAGGTAATTCTTCACCCAAATAATAAAAATTAAAATAATAAAAATACATTATGAATATGGAGTTTGAGTAGATCACTAGATCTCACGTGAAATATGCGAAAACTATGACACAAAATTATTAAAAAAAGAAAAAGAGGTCAATGAAACTAAAAAACTATCGGGTTTTACGAAATAAAAAATGAATCATTTATAAGTGACACTTTTATTTCTCATCATTCAAATAATATTAACATGTACAAGGAAAATAAATGATATTGACAATTATTTTAAAAAGAAAATCAAGAAATAGATGTTAATTTTTCTATTTACGAAATAAGGGACACGTCATGATTGAATAACCCTTATACTATAATATGTACATTGACATGAATCATGTAACATACCAAGTAAGTAATGAATAGTATATATTTTTATATATGTCTATTAATGAATTAGATAGTTTTTTAGAGGCTTAAAATGAAAATAAATCCAATCTTAAGCATGGAATACACTAATATTTTTAAAAGATTATTTTACTACCTTTTAATGGAAAACCATGTTTGAATCTATATTTTGACAATTTTATAAGCTATGTTTGTCAAAATAAACTTATTCTTTATGATTGGGACATCAAAATTTACTTTGTGTGAATTTTTGATATTTTTCTAACAATGTTCATTTTTTAATGAATAGTGAAAAATACTGCATTTTACATCAAAACTGCTTCTTAATCTAATTTATTTATATGATTATATTATCTTTTGAATTATTCTTAATGTGTAATCTGAATATATATTAACCATTTAATCCCATGGTGGTCATTGGAATCAATTTCACTTTAAAATTAGACTTAAACTGGTGTCAATCTTTTGATACTTATTGTTTTATAAAAACACGATATTTGCTCTGACAACGGGAATTAATTATTAAATTAATTAATGTGACTTATATGTTTTGATTTTTCTAAAATAGACTTCATTTTTGAATTCGGAGCATCAAATATATCTTAGGGTGTATTTTTGGTAATTTTCTGAAAACTTCAATTTTTGATGAATAGTGAAACCACTAAGTGGTACTTATAAAATCTGATTTTCCGTTTAAATGAAATTATCCCATCATTGTGTTTTGAAATTCAAAAATCTGACATATATGGTTGTCATTAAGAAGTAAAATGTGGTTCAATGGGATTAAAATAATTTTTTGGTGAATAGTAACTTATTAAGTTCTTAATCGCGATTAGAGGTAATTAGTGTAATTTAAGGTAAAAATGTTATTATAAAAATATGAAAACACCATGAAACTTGTCCTACTCCTATTGGATGAGTCATGTCCGACCAGGAAAACCCATGGGTCGATTTAGGGGACCCTATGGAGCCTCTTGGGTGAGATAATGACTTTAATGCCTTTTTTAAGTAAAGGTGAAAATGACACTAACATAAATTGTTTTACTAAATCAATTTTCAGAAGGGGTTATACTAATCATAATTTTGTTTATAAATACTCTTTGGAAAGATAAAAAGATTTACTACATCAGGATATTTGTTTTATAATTTTTAGACATTAAATAAATTATTTTAATTATGACATCATGATGATGCAACGATGACCTCATTAATGAACAGTTTAAATAAAATGAAACGATAATATAAAATCTAAGACCTACACCTGTCCAAAAACTATTGGATTGGAATATTGCGAAGCCTTATCATCTTATCTTCGAAATATATCAATGTGGGACCTTAGAAATTCGAAACACTTTTGAAAATAAAATAATAGTTTCATGATTTCCAAAAGTGCCCCTCCTCTCATCTTATAAAAGGCCCCCACCTCTACCTCATTTCACACACTCCTCAAGACTTTGGCACGGCCATCCCCTTCCCATTTACTCTCTCCACATCCCTCTACTCATCCTAGAGTATTCCCTTTGCGCATAATCCTTTCAATGGAAGCCTTTAAGCTCAAATAAAAAGGAGTTACACTTTTAAAGGTAATTCATTCTCTCATGTTCATTTGTTTTATTTTGCTTCTCCAACCCCCTAAACTCTTTTTATTTACTTATTTTGTGACAACACCGGTATCTTCAATATACTAGGATGTTGTTATAAGATTTATTTGAGCTACACCCTCACACAAATACATCAAATGGTTAAAGAACATACAGTTCACGTGGATGGCGAAATTCTGCCTCCCGAAATGATGATTGTTCAATACTCATTTAACACCTTCAAAGGTGTCCATTATTATGTCAATATTTTTATATATGATATATAATATGTTTATTCTTTCCTTAAGCTTCTGTATTTTTCATTTATGGCATACCATTATTGTTTCCATTATAGGTAAACATGATATCTTCATTTTAGGAAGTGCGGACTACCGCCCCCTGAAAGTGATTTGATTCGTTAATACCATATGTGGGATGTGTAAAGGATAAAGTTAATGATATTATATATTTTATTATACAAGAATTATAATATACTCTTATATCATTATGATTCCATTCCATAAATACAAAATAGAAATGGAAGTAGCGTTCATGCGTACGTACGGCTTGCCGTCTCCATGAACGGTGCATTTCATTTCTTACCACTAAATGTGATGTAATATTATAAATACTTTTATATTCTTAATATATATGATATATATGTTATCCAAATCATTAATATCATTCTGGATATAACGAACCTTTGACCAAATTAACAACATGTAAGTGTAAGAAGTCTATTTTTGACTTAAGAACCAAATACCGACAAAATGAACATTATTAACTTAAATGATTACATGATGTTCATAACATGGTATAAAAGGAATAATGAACTTGAAAAAGGTTCTTAAGAAAGTAGAGACTAACTCATGTTTATTATTCAGGAGATTAAAAAACGGTCGGGTCAAGTCGGATACGAGGTATGGGACTTCGTCTCAATCTCCGTTCATTGAGGCATATTTTGTTTTATACACAACCTTCTTTTATACGGTGTATAAACTCCTTTGACTTTTACGTTTATTCAAAAGGAATTTTTTTTATACGAAGAGTTTACTAAACGACAAAAGGGAATGTTTTTGTCGTACGTATGCGGCGACAACGACTTCTCCGCCGCCGTGACCATTATTTGAGTTTCGGCTTCCTCTACAAGCCATACTTTTTTTAAAAGAAAAATAAATACCATGTTTTACTTTTATTTTATTTTGGTATTGAAAATGGTTTTCATAATGTTTTTATATCAATGTGTTTTATTGATATATTGTGATTGAAAGGTGGAAATGTTATGTTTCCTTTATGCATGTTTTAAGTGATACGATTATGTTGAGGTTCTTGGGCATTATTATGAAGACGGGTGGTTCTGTGATAGACTAAGGGCGGGTGAGCACGATATAGCTCCCCAATGCATTGGGTAACGTGAAAGAGTGAAACGTTAAGGTTTCTCTGAATAGATTTTAGGGAATATACTGTGATGGGTATTCCAAACATAACCAAGAGGGTTACTCCCTACGTAAGAATGTTATGAATGCCTCAAGTTACCTTTATGTCTTATGATTTCTATGATTTTTTCATGATTTGATGAGGTATGTTAATGTGATTATGTTTTATGGGTAATGTATGACCTCATCCTTATGTATTTTTGTACCCATGTTTCCTTTCCATATTTTTGTATCCCTTACTGAGCTTTTTATGCTCATCCCAAGTTTTTTTGAAATGTTTTTCACAGGTCAAGGGAAAGGTACATGATATGATGATAGTGTCAAGGAAATGTCATGAAAGAATCCATGTTTATTTTAAATATGTTTCCATTGATGGGAATGAAGAATACTATCTTTATGTAACCACTTTGTTTATATGTGGAATGTAATGCAAACTCTAAACCCGAAAAGACCCTCAATGTGTAATCTTGTAATAACTCCTGATTAAGTAAGGTTTAAGGCTGGGACCTTATAGTTGGTATCAAAGGTCAGTTTAGATAACTTTAGGAGTTAGAATTATATTGAATGATTATCCAAAAATATTTTTTGGTCAAATTGAAGTGATATAGCATTTGAAGATTACCATGTTGCTTCATCTAAGACATGTTTGTTCAGAATGGTTTTCCACAGAGGAAACATGGAAGCAGTGCTAGGAAGGCATACAGAAGGAAATAACCTTCCGAATCAGCATCCTGAGATGGTCGGAATTGGAACTGAACAGTTTGTTGCAGTAATGGCGCAGTTGACTCAAGCGATAAATGGTGGTGGTATCCATGCACGAGATCAGCCAGATCAACCGCAGAGGAACATGTCAGTGGTGGAACATTTCATGAGGCAAAATCCCCCATCATTCAGAGGATCATTTGACCCTGTGTTAGCTGAAGGGTGGATTAAAGCACTGGAGAAGATTTTTGATGTCATGGGGTGTTCAGACAATCAAAAGGTTAGTCTTTCTATTTACCGTTTTGAGGGTGAGGCAGATCAGTGGTGGTCTATGGTTAAAAATATCAGGGATGCCAAAGAGATTGATGCTCTCGACTGGGATGAATTCAAAAGTATGTTTCGTGAAAAGTATTTTCCTAAGGCTATTCGACTTAGGATGGAGAAACAATTCTTGGAATTGAGGCAAGAGGAAGACTCAGTGTCTACCTATGAAAAAAGGTTCACTCGATTGGCAAGGTATGCTCTAAATTTTATCCGAGACCTTGATAGTAAAATCAATCATTTTTACTCAGGATTAAATCCAAAATATCGAAGGGCATTAGCTTCTCGTGAGTTTAAAAGTTATGAAAAGCTTGTTCGATGTGCTGAGAAGGTGGAAATGGAGTTTTCCGAGGATCAAGTGTTCTATAACAACCAACAGAAGAAGAGACTGAGGTGGCAGGAGAAAGGTAAGAATTCTTCAAAAAAGATTCATGGTAAGAAAACTAAGTTTCCAGTTTGTGATAAATGTGGCAAAAGGCATGCTGGGGAATGTCTTCTGAATTCTGGAAAATGTTACCGATGTGGTAATATGGGACATAAGGCTCGTGATTGCACTGAAAAGGATCAAGGTGAAGGTAAGAACAAATTTGATTTACAGTTAGTGGAATGGTTTAAGTGAAATGAGATGGGTCACTATGCAAATGAGTGTCCGACAAAGAGCTTGAGTGATGGGAAGCAGTTAGACTACAAGCAGAAAGGGGTGGTGAAATCCTTTGCAACTACTTCAGCAGATATCAGGCCATCAAATGAAGTTGTATCAGGTACTTTGTTTGTTTTTTCAGATTATTCCAGTGTGTTGTTTGATTCAGGGTCTACACATTCTTTCAACTCTGAAACCTTTTCTAGTAAAATGGGAATACCATTTCAAGAAATGACTCCTGAACTTTTTGTAAAAACACCTGGGGGGAATGTTGAGGCAAAAAGAATTTATAAGATTCTTCCTATCCTTATCTGTGGAAAGAACCTACTTGCAAACTTTATTGTTCTACCTCTAGTAGAGTTTGATGTTATCCTGGGTTTGGATCGGTTCTCTATTTACCATGCTAAGATTGACTATAGAGCTAAAGAAGTTTCTTTTTAGAAAGACTTTCAGTTTGTGTACAAGAATGAACCCTTACTGTTGATAACTTATCAAGAGGCCGAGAAACTTGTAAAAGATAGAAATGAATGTTACCTTGCACACATCATTGAAAATAAAGGAACTATTCAGAATAATGATGTGCCAGTGGTAAATGAGTATCCTGATGTTTTTCCTGATGTGTTGCCTAGAATAATACCAGATCGGGAAGTTGAGTTTACTGTTGACTTAGTTCCTGATGCTAAGCCAATATCAAAACCCCCTTATCGAATGGCTCAAATTGAACTTTTAGAGTTGAAGGAGCAATTGCATGATTTATTAGAGAAAGGTTTCATTCAACCTAGCACATCACCATGGGGTGATCCTATTTTATTTGTTAAAAAGAATGATGGTTCTATGAGTCTTTGTATTGATTATAGGGCCTTGAATAATATCACTATTAAGAACAAATATCCTTTGCCTCATATCTATGATTTATTTCATGAGATCCAGGGAGCTCAGTTTTTTTCAAAGATTGGCTTGAGATCGGGGTACCATCAGCTGAAGGTAAAGGAGGCAGATATTCCGAAGACCACGTTCTGTATAAGATATAGCCATTATGAATTTGTAGTAATGCCTTTTGGGATAACCAATGGACCTGCTTTATTCATGGACTTAATGAATAGAATTTTCAATGAGTTCTTGGATAAGATTGTGGTGGTTTTTATTGATGATATTTTGGTGTTTTCAAAAAGTAAAGAGGAGCATGAAAGACAATTAAGGGTTATCTTGAAAACCATAAAAGAAAAGGAATTGTATGGGAAATTCAGCAGGTGTGAGTTTTGGTTGCAACTAATTTCCTTCCTTGGTCACATTGTTTCTAAAGATAGGATAACTATTGATCCTGCAAAAACAAAAGTTGTGGAAGACTAGCCAAGACCCACAAATGTAACCGAGATTCGTAGCTTCCTTGGATTGGAAGGCTATTACTCAAGGTTTGTTAGAATTTTTTCATGATTATCTAGTCCAATGACAAAGCTAACTCGGAAGGGTGTTAAGTTTATCTGGACAAAAGAATGTGATGATTGTTTTCAGGAATTGAAAACAAGATTGGTAAATGCTCCAGTTTTGGCACTACCTTCAAGGAATGGTGAGTTTGTTATCTACAGTGATGCTTCATTGAAAAGACTTGGTTGCATCCTAATGCAGAATGATCAGGTAATTTCTTATGCTTCACGACAGTTGAAAACTCACGAGGTAAATTACCCTACACATGATTTGGAATTAGCTGCTGTTGTTTTTTCTTTAAAAATATGGAGGCATCATTTGTATGGAGTAAAGTGTGAAATATATACTGATCACAAAAGCTTAAAGTATATATTCACTCAGAAAGAATTGAACATGAGACAGAGGAGATGTCTAGAATTAATCAAGGATTATGATTGTACAATTCATTACCATCCGGGAAAAGCAAATAAAGTGGCTGATGCTTTGAGTCGAAAAAGTAATGTTTCATTAGAAATTTTGCATTTGGAACGTGATGCTTTGGTTAAGGATTTGATGAACTTTGGCATAGAAGTTGTTGGTGTAGGAAGTTCTTCTTTTTTGTTTTAGGTATCAGTGAGATCATCTCTATCAGATAGAATCAAGCAAGCACAGAAGCAAGATAGTGAGTTGCAGAAAAAGGTAGAGCTAGTTCAAAAAGGTAAGTTGGCTGAATTCAATATTGATAATGATTTCGTTTTGAGATTTGGTAAGAGATTGTGTGTGCCTTGTGTTTCACAGTTGATGAGAGAGTTGTTATGAGAAGCTCATAGTTTTCCATTTTCAGTTCATCCTGGCAGTACTAAGATGTATAGAGATCTGCGAGAGTATTACTGGTGGGATGGAATGAAAAGAGATATTGCTGATTTTACTATGAAGTGTTTGAATTGTCAGCAGGTTAAAGCAGAGCGGCAGTTACCGAAAGGGATGTTTCAGCCTTTACCAGTGCCAGAGTGGAAATGGGAGAATATATCCATGGACTTTGTTGTTGGATTACTGAAGGGATGTCGAGGTAATAATTCAATCTGGGTTATTTTTGATCGCTTGACTAAATCTGCTCATTTCCTTGCTATACGAGATACTTATTCCCTAGATAAACTTTCCCATTTGTATCTTAAAGATATAGTCAGGTTACATGGAGTTCCCCTCTCCATTGTATCTGATCGTGATCCCAGGTTCATTTTTAACTTTTGGAAAGGCCTTCAGAAGTCTTTGGGTACTGAAATAAATTTTAGTACAGCATTTCATCCTCAATCAGATGGGCAGTCAGAACGAACAATTCAGACATTGGAGGATGTGCTACGTTCTTGTTCTATGGATTAGCAGGGAAGTTGGGACTAACATCTTTATTTGGTTGAATTTTCATATAATAACAGTTTTCATTCCAGTATACAGATGGCACCATTTCAGGCATTATATGGGAAGCGGTGTCGAACTCCAGCTTTCTGGTATAAAGTGGGTGAAAGGAAGTTGATGGGACCAGAATTGGTAGAAGAGATGGCAGAAAAAGTTCAGCTGATTCAGAAGCACATGAGAATAGCTCAGAGTAGGCAGAAGAGTTATGCAGACAATAGGAGGAAGGATCTAACTTTTGAGGTAGGTGATCATGTTTTTCTGAAAGTCTCACCATGGAAAAGTGTGATGCGATTTGGTAAGAAAGGAAAGCTGAGTCCAAGGTTTATTGGACCATATGAAATTCTAGAGAGAATTGGATCAGTTGCATACCGGGTGGCTTTACCTCCGAGTCTATCTCAGGTACACAATGTTTTTCACTTTTCGATGTTGAGAAAGTATATGCCAGATCCATCTCATGTTTTGAGTCCAGAGGTAGTTCAGCTGAAAGAGAACCTATCTTATGAGGAAAAACCGGTCCAGATTCTTGACCATAGGAATCAAGTGTTACGGAATAAGGTGATTAAGCAGGTAAAGGTTTTTTTTTGGAAAAACCACATGATAGAAGAGGCAACATGGGAATCTGAAAATTCAATGAGGGATAAGTACCCCCATTTATTCGATAAGTAAATAAATTGTGGGGACAAAATTTTCTAAATGGGGGAAGGATGTAACATCTCAAGTAAGTAATGAATAATATATATTTTTATATATGTCTATTAATGAATTAGATAGTGTTTTAGAGGCTTAAAATGAAAATAAATCAAATCTTAAGCATGGAATACACTAATATTTTTAAAAGATTGTTTTACTGCCTTTTGATGGAAAACCATTTTTGAATCTATATTTTGACAATTTTATAAGCTATGTTTGTCAAAATAAACTTATTCTTTATGATTGGGACATCAAAATTTACTTTGTGTGAATTTTTGGTATTTTTCTGACAATGTTCATTTTTTAATGAACAGTGAAAAATACTGCATTTTACATCAAAACTGCCTCTTAATCTAATTTATTTATATGATTATATTATCTTTTGAATTGGTCTTAATGTGCAATCTGAATATATTTTTACCATTTAATCCAATGGTGGTAATTAGAATCAATTTCACTTTGAAATTAGACTTAAACTGGGGTCAATCTTTTGATACTTATTGTTTTATAAAAACACGCTATTTGCTCTGACAGCGGGAATTAATTATTAAATTAATCAATGTGACTTAAATGTTTTCAATTTTGTAAAATAAAATTCATTTTTTAATTCAGAATATCAAATATAGATTAGGGTGAATTTTTGGTAATTTTCTGAAAATTTTCAATTTTAGATGAATAGTGAAACCACTATGTGGTACTTATAAAATCTGATTTTCCGTTTAAATGAAATTTTTCCATCATTTTGTTTTTAATTTCAAAAATCAGAGATACATGGTTGTCATTTATAAGTAAAATGTGGTTCAATGCGATTAAAATAATTTTTTGGTGAATAGTAACTTATTAAGTTCTTAATCGCGATTAGAGGTAATTAGTGTAATTTAAGGTAAAAATGATATTATAAAATTATGAAAACACCATGACACTTGTCCTAACCCAATTGGATGAGTCATGGCCGACCAAAACAACCCATTGGTCTATTTAGGGGACCCTATGGAGCCTCTTGGGTGAGATAATGACTTTAATGGCTTTTTTTAATTAAAGGTGAATATGACACTAACATAAATTGTTTTACTAAAACAATTTTTAGAATGGGTTATACTAATAATAATTATGTATATAAATACTCTTTGGAAAGATAAAAAGCTTTCCTACATCATTATAGTTTTTTTATAATTTTTAGACATTAAATAAATTAATTTAATTATGACATCATGATGATGCAACGATGACCTCATTAATGAACAGTTTAAATAAAATGAAACGATAATATAAAATCTAAGACCTACACTTGTCCAAAAACTATTGGATGAGGATATTTCTAAGCACTATCATCTTATATTAGAAATATATCAATGTGGGACCTTAGAAATTCTAAACACATTTGAAAATAAAATAATAGTTTCATGATTTCCAAAAGTTCCCCTCCTCTCCTCTTATTAAAGGCCCTCACCTCTACCTCATTTAACACACTCCTCAAGCCTTTGGCTCGGCAATCCCCTACCCATTTACTCTCTCCACATCCCTCTACTAATCCTATAGTATTCCCTTTGGGCAGAATCCTTTCAAAGGAAGCCTTTAAGCTCAAATCAAAAGGAGTTACACTTTTAAAGGAAATTCATTCTCTCATGTTCATTTGTTTTATTTTAATTCTCCAACCCCCTAAACTCTTTTTATTTACTTATTTTGTAACAACACCATTATCTTAAATATAATAGGATTTTGTTATATGATTTAATCGAGCTACAATCTCACACAACTATATCAAATGGTTTAAGAACATACGGTTTCCGTGGATGGCGAAATTCTGCCTCTCGAAACGATGATTGTTCAATACTCATTTAACACCTTCAAAGGTGGCCATTATGATGTAACTATTTTTATATATGATATATAATATGTTTATTCTTTACTTAAGCTTATGTAGTTTTCATTTATGGCATACCATTATTGTTTCTATTATGGGTAAACACAATATCTTCATTTTAGAAAGTGCGGACTACCGCCCCCTGAAAGTGATTTGATTCGTTAATACCATATGTGGGATGTGTAAAGGATAAAGTTAATGATATTATATATGTTATTATACTGTAATTATAATATACTCTTATATCATTATGATTCCATTCCAGAAATATGAAATAGAAATGGAAGTAGCATTCATGCGTACGTACGGCTTACCGTCTCCATGAACGGTGCATTTCATTTCTTACCTCTAAATGTGATGTAATATTATATATACTTGTATATGCTGAATATATATGATATATATGTTATCCAAATCATTAATATCATTCTGGATATAGCGAACCTTTGACCAAATTAACAACATGTAAGTGTAAGAAGTCTATTTTTGACTTAAGAACCAAATACCGACAAAATGAACATTATTAACTTAAATGATTACATGAAGTTCATAACATAGTATAAAAGGAATAATGAACTTGAAAAAGGTTCTTAAGAAAGTAGAGACTAACTCATATTTATTATTCAGGATATTAAAGAACGGTCGGGTCATGTCAGATACGAGGTATGGGACTTCATCTCAATCTCCTTTCATTGAGGCATATTTTGTTTTATACACAACCTTCTTTTATACAGTGTATAAACCCCTTTGACATTTACGTTTATTCAAAATGAATCTTTTTTATACGAAGTGTTTACTAAACAAAAAAAGGGAATGTTTTTTTCGTACGTATGCGGTGACAATGACTTCTCCACCGCCGTGACCATTATTTGAGTTTCGGCGTCCTCTACAAGCCATACTTTTTTTAAAAGAAAAATAAATACCAAGTTTTACTTTTGTTTTATTTTGGTATTGAAAATGGGTTTCATAATGTTTTTATATCAATTTGTTGTATTTATATCTTGTGATTGAAATGTGGAAATGTTATGTTTCCTTTATGCATGTTTTATGTGATACGATTATGTTGAGGTTCTTGGGCATTATTATGAAGACGGGTGGTTCTGTGATAGACTAAGGGTGGGTGAGCCCGATATAGCTCTCAAATGAATTGGGTAACGTGAAGGAGTGAAACGTTAAGGTTTCTCCAAAGAGATTTTAGGGAATATACTATGATGGGTTTTCCAAACTTAACCATAAGGGTTACTCCCTACGTATGAATGTTATGAATGCCTCAAGTTACCTTTATGTCTTATGATTTCTATGATTTTTTCATGATTTGATGAGATATATTAATGTGCTTATGTTTTATGGGTAATTTATGATCTCATCCTTATGTATATATGTACCCATGTTTCCTTTCCATATTTTTATATCCCTTACTGAGATTTTTATGCTCATCCCAAGTTTTTTTGAAATGTTTTTCATAGGTCAAGGGAAAGGTACATGATATGATGACAGTGTCAAGGAAGTGTCAAGAAAGAATCCATGTTTATTTTAAATATGTTTCCATTGATGGGAATGAAGAATAATATCTTTATGTAACCACTTTGTTTATATGTGGAATGTAATGCAAGTTTTATGATCTAATTCTTTAAAACTCTAAACCTGAAAATATCCTCAATGTGTAATCTTGTAATAACTCAAGATTAATTAAGGTTTATGGATGGGGCCTAATAAATCATGTTATGAATGTGATAAAATATTCAACTTGTTTAGCTAGCGTGGTTTCATTTTCATTATCTAGATCAATAAATTAATTTCTTAAATTATTCACATAATATATCATGGAAGGTCATGATGTTCGTTTTCATATTTTGAATGGTTCATAATTTTCAATTCTTACCAAATCTATAGATTTTGTTATTTCATTACGTCTCTAATCTTGTTTAATTCATCTTTTAAAAGGAACAATTTCTATATTTTTAAAACTATCATTATTTAACAATATTATAATTTATATTCATTAAACACATTATCAAACCCTACTCAAAGTGTTTTCTCACAGCCTACATATACCTTTGGGTTTTAAGAAGTTATTATTTTGTATAACTAATGTAAAAAGGTTTTTTATATTGGTGGAGAGTACACATACTAGTAGAATATTGTGTAATGTGTTGGTATAGACATGATAATTAATTGGCCTTAGTGTCATTATGATATTTTCATAAATTTTTTTATTCCAAATTTATTATAATTTATTTGGTACATTACCATGGATGTAATCCCATAAAATGTTATGTGATTTTTTTTCTGTTCTTATTTTGGATAAATGTTACAGTTTTTATTATTTATTGTGATTATTGTGATGTAAACACATTCCCAAAGGAAATATTTGATGCATAGGCACTGGTTTCTAGCTTGTAGGGATCCTGAATACCCAATAGGTTAGGCAAAAAGATGGTTTGGGTTTCATTTTGGGTGGTGACCTAGGATTGTTCATCAAAAAATTGTTTCATAGTCGGGATTTTTGTTTTTTTGGACTTTTTATTTGGGAAATGTCTGGATGGACATGGATTTGGAATTTTAGGGAATGAGGTTCTATTTGTGAGTGGGGTGTCTAGCCAGCACACTATGTGATGTGATATTGGTCACCATAGGGATGGTGTGATTTAGTTTTACTCATCACCAGTGTGTTATAAATTTTTTGTATACCATGCATGAGAAGAAAGTTATGGTGGGGTAGTCTTAGATGATTTTATTTAACATTTATTTTTTGAATGACTAATTATGTCATTCCATTGATTCATTATATTTTTATGCATTAATGATTTCCACATTTTTGTTTTCTTTTCTTTTTTAGTATTAATCCTTCCCATAGACCTCCTTTAAACGCACAATAAGTTTCCCAAGAGAATTATACACCATCTAACCCACCAGTTAATTAGAGACACATAGGTTATGGTTCTGGATGTTCATTCCCAGGTTCATGTAGTAGGCTGAAGTCCTAATCAGGTTTGTGAAGATTAAATAAGGTTATAGGAGGATAAGTATCAATATTTTATCAATTATAACCCTCCATTATGTTTTGTATAAATTAACTCCAATAAAACTTATGATTGGTTAGAAAAGATCATTACGATTTCTTAGTTCCTCAAATATGTTAATGTCATTAATCTGTGGTGTGATGAATTTATGTTTTAGAGAAATAACCATAGTTTGTGTAATTTTATGTTTAGGGATGTGCATCATGAGTATATGTTGGGTTTGGAGGATTATAAGTCCACCTTTATCAATAAACTATTCCTTAATATCTTTACCAATGGAATTTCTTTGGATTTTTAGACCATCAATAGGGGGATCATTCAATGATGGAATATATCAATTGATATTCAAATCTAATTCATAGTTCGGTTGAGATGATCCATAATAAGATGTTAATGGACTATTTAGAAAAATTGGGTTACAAAACATGATATAAATTTTAATTGTTTCCATATTATATTAAATAATTATACTTCGGTGATCAATATTTATTTATTTATAATAATTGTAAATATTTTTATATCTGGTTGGATTGGGATACCTTATGCCCCATGCAGAGATGGATTTAAATAATCTAATAATAAATAAAATCAGTATGAAAAATAGAAAATGGGTGGTAGTAGTTATTTATATCCACCCCGATTATCTTAGTCAGCAGCTGCAGGTGGTAGGACAATTGGGTGGAATCTATGAGGAAGGCCCAGGTATGTTTTGTATATAATCCAAGTCCAATAGAAGGGATTTCCATATATCGGTACACATGGGGAATCTTTAGATTTTTTAATAGTTATCTTACCTTTTAGATTTTTTCAAGAACAATATCTCCGAAATGATATAATACTCGGTCCGATATGGCATGGACTATGGGTTCTCCCTATAGTGGACATGTTGAAAAGGATATATATTCTTATAGAATGATTCATATAATTTAAAATCCCTATATTTCTAGTAAACCTCAGAATTAGAGAGAGATGTTGAACCAATATAACGTAGAGCATGAACTACTGTATTCTAATGTAGGATGCATGATAGCTAGATATAGTTTCTTTATTGCATCATCTTTAGTATTCTATGGATTCTTTTTATGTTTTTTTAAACATTTAATAGATTCCCACATTGTAAAATTTTAGAAATATATAACTAAGCATATGTCATATTCTACAGAGATAGTTACCCTCATGGGAAGTGTAAATAACCAGTTTCTCATACTCATCTTGTGTTTCCCCAAGTCAAAATTATATGAAATGTGGGACTTTATAATAAGTTTTATTCAGCTCATTAATGAAATAATATTAAATTTTTAGATGAAATAATCAATATTCCATAATGAATGTCACTATTGTAAGGATACCTTCACAAACCACTATGGAAGAACTCAATCCTTCCATAGATAATGGGAAATTTGGTCAGTTTGAGTAGGTCATCCACTCCAAGTGTTAGGAATACATTCTTATCAAGTATCACCCACTTAACAGATGGCCTAAGATAATTATTGAAGGGTATGGGGTTACCATTAATGGTTAACAATTTTCATCAAATGTTCACAGTATATTATAAGGTCCTTCCTCTTAAGAAAATAGAAATATATCCCCATCGATTTAGTGATATAGTAATGACTGTATTTCATGAATATATTTTATGGAATTTTATTTTATCTATTTCCATATTTTATTTATTAATCATTCCATTATTTTTAATTATTTAATTGTTTTATTATATATTGAATGAAATAATGAATCCTTGTAAAATGAAAAAACAATGGCATATTTATTATCTAAATGAAACTTTGAACAGTGAGATTTTCTCATGGCATGACACTAGATTTTTGATGATGAAATAGAGCTATAGAACTAGAAGTAAAACATTTACATTTTGTGTATTTTATATGACATGATTTAAAATCAATCATGTTCGATTTATGTCGAACTTCTCAATGACTTCTAACATGTTGATAATCTAGAAATTACATGATGTTTAAAACATTACCCATCATGAATCCATTGTGAAAAATAAAAATAAATGTAGATTATATGAGGGTTTTATTGGATTTCATATAAATGAGACCCATGGTTTCATAACATGAAGAATCAATGGAATAGGGGAATCAGGGTGATGACAACATATGACTTCTATGTATAGATTAAAGATATGGATCCCTACATTTACACTATTCTTTGGATGTTTTCTCCCTTAGGTGACCATATTTCTTATTACCATATTTCCTTTCATGAGCAATTAGTATTATATGTGTAGGGTGATGTGATTGTAGGGAGATGTGTTTTTTAGGTATTATCTTTATTTCATATTCTAATTTTGGATTCCTATAAACTTTTTTAATAATTACAAATCTCTATGTTTTTGTATTACATGACCATTGATATATTATGTTGAGTATCATTTCATTGCATCAATTAATTTTATTTTTTTATATGACAATTGGGAAATCTAGCTTATTTATTATTTAATAGGGTTTTGGGTTGCTTAGTTTTGTGATTATATTTAGTAGATAACCATTCAATATGTTCAATTATAGGATTAGTGGAGGGTACCAAGACCAAGGATCCCTATTTACCTCATTCCAACACCAAACATGATGAAATCCACTATCAATTGAATCCCTATCAAACAAACATGAAATCAGCAATCCTACCACTTATCTAATATTGATATTCATACCCATTATTTTCTGAATTTTATTTATTTTTTCAAAATATAATATAATTTCCACTTCCATTTTATTAATTTATTTAGAACATATGAATCGTTTCAGTGGGTCCAAAACTCTGGCATTGAAAATACTAAATTTTCATTTCGGTTGTATGAGTTGAATCATTTTTTTTATTTTTGGTAACCTATAGGAAATTAACGACTCACTAAAGGCTGTCAGAGTGATATAATCCATATCTATCCCATTAAATCGTATTACACCAATGATTTCAAAGAGATAATGAATCAACCAAATGAAATGAATACCAAAGTAATTTTTTAGCTAAAGTGTTTCTATAGGGATGATCTACTGCAATCTAAATTTTTTTGAGAGATCCATTTAGTTATTCATTAACTAAAAATTTATTAACTAGGTCATGATTAGGTATATATACCTAATTACCAATATTGACGAACTTTTTGACCAACTCAAATTTGAAAATCGGTTTCAAGTATTACAATAATTTTAGGGTATCACAAGGTCATGATAAGATAAACTAATATTACCAAGAAAACATTCTAAATCAGATAAGATTACATTGATTATTTTTTAATGATTTTTAGATTAATTAATTCTCTTAGGGTTTTTTTGAAATATATAAATCACTTACTATATTGATACCTCAAAAATATTTTCAACTATGTTTTTTCTATTCCAATAATTTTTTAATCAAAATAATATTTGGTATAAGGAAATAATTTGATGTTTAATCTATGAATATTGTAGGATCATAGTATTTCTACAATTGTTTGAAATAATGATTCTAGATTTAGGATGTTACGTTTTTGGGTGACAGTATATTTGACCATAGGGGTTAGTTGATTCAAATAATGGCATTGTAGTGATTATATTGGAATATATATAGAATGTATTTAATTTTAGATGAATTTTTGGGTATATAAAGACACTACAGGTGATTCATCAAATAATTATCTCAACTATACTCACCAATAGAACCTCTTAACCTAATTGAGGTAAGTTATTCCTTTATCCTATAATCTTAATCATGTTTCTACGAGCCTAAAATTTTGTTTATATCAACCCCTGTCATGATTTATCCCAAATAATATCAAGGATATGTTAAATAAAATGGAATATCATGCATGAGATTTGGTTTCTTGCTTATAATTTATGATTAGGATATGGAATAAGACTCTCAACAATATAGGAATCATGAAACAATTACCAAACCCCAAATACTAATCTAATGGTGATTCATTTTCTTCATGTGATGGCACGACTATACTATTCATGAAAATATTAAAACCTATGAAAACCTTTATATCATGAGTTATACCATTTCCTAAATTGAATTTAATAAATACATAGACGAAGGATTTATTTTTATCAAGGTATTTAATTTGATGTGATCTAGAAAATGAGTAATGGGAATGTAATAACTCATTGCCTTGTAAGGTAGGTTTCCACATAGGCTCTAAATGATTCTAGAATTTAGTAGAACCTCACAAGGATTCGTCTCATTATATATCTAGAAGAAAATGAAGTAATGGTGGTACTATTTTTATCTATAATATAGTTGACTCTATTTATTATAATGATGGTATAAGAATATCATCAAAATGGTGTGTTTTTTTGAATTCCACTCATATTCATAGTGATAGGAAGGTACTCAATAAAAAGAATATATCTAAATTATATGATCTTCACGTCAATGTACATATTGATGAACCATTATCCCAAAATAATACGATTATGTAATATTTTCACCAGCCATTATCGTCTATCCATCCCAGTGCAACTAAATTTTTTTGTTATGTGCGAGGTCAGTTTTGGTGGCCATATATGAGATGAAACACCACTGAATTTCATCTCATTGATAAATTATTCATACTCTAAAATCTAATAATTAGTGTCCCTTATTCATTCACCAAAATATCCCCATTATAGTATATTAATAGGATGTGGTCTGCATAAATTTTATGCTTAGGTTGGGAAGTACACCCTAGAGAAACAATTTTCTTTCAGCGGTCGTTGGTCATTTGGAAATATAATTACATTTCATCACGATCAAGGATAGAAAAATGATAGAGGAAGAATTAATATTGTATATTTAAGATATATGGAGGATTCATTATGTGAAAATTACTATAATTTTGTTAGGTATACAAACTTTTCCTATAATTTTTGTGAAGGCCTCCAAATGTAATGGGGTCAAATTGTAATCTCATCACAATATAATGTCCCCAAATAGATGAATAAATAAATATTGAAAACCAGATTTTTGGAATAAATGTATCATTCTGGTGTGATAGAATTTTTAAATTTGTGGGTTACTATATTAGGTTGGAAAAAATTTCCAACAATAGAAGTTACCATTCCTAGATTTAGATAACTCCATTTGAATCTATATATGGCCATTCATTCTAGTACCCTTTATTTGATACATAAGTTGCTAAGAATTAATTTGTTAGACCATGTACCATGCATTATTTGACTAGAATGGTCCAAAAGATTAGGAATCGATTGATATGATTTGAGATCTGTTACATGTCATCTAAGTATCATCGATTCTGAACCATGAAAACCTTTTGGGCATCAAGTTGTTTATAATGTTGACATCTCATTTGTTCTATCATGATCATAGAAAGTAAAGAATAGTGACATAGAGGTATGTTAGAAAAATCATGTTTATAGATTATATTAGTAAGGTCATATATGAATATAAATTTCTTTTTTAAGTGATATTGATTCATAACATATTCCATATCTCTTGATTAATATGATATATCACGGGTCCCCCTCATGTGTTGATTTCGGAAGATATTGAGATGGAACCTAATATTTGGATTACCATGTAAATGGTTTGGAATTTCAATTCCCATGTAATGTTACTTTTATTAAAATATATTCAATTTTTTCAGGTTATATGACCACATGAAGACAATGAGAATGATACATGGGAATCACTGCCTTGGGTGGGAGAGAAATAACCTCAAATTCTCTCTGAATAGAATTTCGTTTGATTATCTGGTGGTAAATGTTATATATCGAGGAGAATATCCACACCCATAATTCCTTTGTGAAGTATGAATTTTTAATTTATAATAATTATTTTTAACTACATATTATTTTCAGTCTCATTTTGTATAAAATGATGTTATCGGAGGAGTATGTAATCATCCATGGTCGGTGCACTATTATATCAAACCATGCACCAAAACCAAAAATTGCTACATTATATGGTAGTGGAGTCAGATAATCTACATTTATAACACATGATTTAAAAATATATGCATCAAAACTTTTAAACCTTCCTAGTGGAAATAGAGTAACCCCATATGGGTTTCCCATAGACTGGAAAACCATTTAGCCCAAACCTGTGGTTAGTGATGATATTAAAATTCTTGAAATTATTAAACTACTGCTATACTAATTTAAATCCTTTAACTATCAATCTGTTTAGTGATGCTGGTCTTTTAAAAATATTATTAGATTATTTCTATCAAAAATATCATATAAGTACTACTCAAACATCGTGAGGCCTATTGACATTTGAATTCTAGGATTATAATGCATTGAAATGAAACTAAAATAGTAAATCCTTATTTTATTATCTATAATGAGATCATAAATCCATTTTAGATAATAAAAATATGTTGGATAACTTGGGGAATACGAAAAATATTTGGGTGAGCTAAAAAACCTAGTAAGGTAATAAAAATGGTAAGGAAATATATCATGTGATTCAAATTTATAACATGATATCATAAAAGAAATAAATATTGAGTAATAATGTGGAAGCATAACATATAGAACATAGAAAAATAATTTCATCAAAACCTATGAAATAGGACATAAAAATAGAAAATGGAAAAAACATGAGTTATGTGTAACCACCTATAAATTATCACATTGTGGAAAATGTCACATAATGTAATTGGATCACTGCCTAATATAATGCATATTGTCTCATGAGTGAAAAACATATCCCAATTCACTTGGGAGATATCCAAGTGTACCCATAATAACATGCACATTCATATGTATTCTAGAAAATGAAATTAATTTGTGGGATAAATATAAAAAAATTACACATGGGAACAAATTGGGATTCATATCCTTGAATTATATCATAATAAAAATAGATTTATCAAAGAATTAATTTGAGAAATGATCATGATGAATGTATTTACCCATACAAATAAGGTATAATTACATAAGTACATATTTTAAATACATATAGAAAATATATAGAATCATTTTATGACAACAAATAGAGATATATATTGATCTAGAGAGATAATGGTCAGAGCTTGTAGAAATGGATGGTTCAGAGATATCCCATACCTCAATCCAGATTATCTATCTAAGTTAATTATCTTCCAAAATAATGAAAATATGCTAATTATTTACCTTACTAATAATTTTTTTCGATATTATTAATATTAATATTTTATTTATTACATTGTCTTATTCAGTCATATAATAAGGTAATTTTACATAGATCATTTTGGAAACATTCGATGCATATTGCAAAAAATAATTTAGTTGGATGGAAATTCTCAATAAGGTAAAAATTTATTTATTAATAGAATTATAATCATGAATTAACAATAAAATATATACAAAAATAATATTTTTATATCAAATAATAAAATATTGTGAATAAAAACTAACTGTGTTAAGATCCTAGTGACGGTAAGGTGTACAAACCCATGAGTAATGTTTACTTTTTTAAAAACCATAATGGAAGGAGTGTAGGTGTTATATTATCATTATAGAAATATAATTATATTATAAATAAGATATTGTTTCTTATAATTCACTTATATATACTATCCATGTGATTCATTATTGAAAAATTGAAAACAACACTTCATAGTTGTGTTAATCTACATGTATTAATAAACTATGTTATCATCTCTCAAGGAATGGAAAGGTAAGAGAATATATTATAAATCAGTTTTCCAAAATTTTTAATATTCCATTAATATCAACCATATATATATATTATAAATCATCATGAAATTCTATCACAATCAATAATGTAATATGAATTACATTCATTCATGAGAAAATAGTCACCTATATGCAGGAACAATGGTTTTGATCCCCTTTTTATAAGAGAGAAGATTGATTTTGGTAATTAAATTAATTTAATAACATCTCAATATATTAGAGAAAATAATATTACTATATGAAAATATTTGAATATGATTATAATGGGATTAAAGAGTAAATAAAAAACATTTATTTAATAATGATACATCTTATTCAATAATCATCCATATGGTTTCACCAAAATCATTCCATGGACTGTTTTCTAATGTAAACTAATCCTTTTACCCAAATTGTTCCATGATTATTAACATAAAAACATAACAATTAATGACCATATAATGTGAGGCCTAGTTTTATTGGATGACTACTTTCATAATAAATTAAAGGGAGACTAAAATAAAACATCTTTATTTTATTCTCTCTAATGAGCTCATGAATCATTTTTCTATCCTGAAACATAATGGGATAACCTAGGGAATATATTTATTTAAATTTTGATCCAAGAAAACAAGTATATTAATAAAAATGATAAGGAATCCAAATGTTTGAGTAAAAGTCACAACTTTATTTCATAAATGGAAGGCTCAAGATTAATCAAATGAGATGAAAACAAAAATAAAAGGATATAAAAAGATCATGGTATCATATGAAATTCGGAAATAAACATATAACATTGCATAAACATTAGTAAATTATAACTTCCTAGACAGCATCAAATGGTATAAAAAGTCCAGTAAATGATTTGGTAAACTCGAAAATCACATATATGACACCTCTTGAGACTATTGTTTTACCCAGTGCATTGGAGTGGTATTTGGGGACACTCATCATAAAATGTTCTTGATTTTCTTTTCAAAAAGGATATCATTCATAAGGAATAAACATAAAAATTACCCATATACAGATAATTGGTTTCATAATCTTTTCTCATATCATCATAAATGGAAATTTCATTGTGAAGGATTTTAGATTTGAATAAAGGGAATTAATTAGCCTTTTAAAGTACGAGAGAAAAATATATGTATATATTTTTGTGACATATATAATCAATTTAAATGGAATCCATAATATCAATGGTTATCCTCATTGAAGAAAATGACCTTAAATGATTACAAAGAAAAATTTATTATAAAAAAAACCATTTAACATTGAAATAATGTAAATCAAAGCTTTGTATTTAATAAATTTGATAGAAAATATGTTAAGTAAAAATAAATATTGACACATAAACATTACGATTAAAATAATTAAGTGGTCTTGATGGCAGGAAATTCATTAAATTCCTTATATAAAAAAATCATTCAAACTACTATAATTTTTTTACGATGTTCATAAACGGACAAGAAGATTAATTTCAAACTATATTGCATAAAAATTAAAACATGTGTAAAAATTACTCAAATAATTTTTATTAAAATTGAAAATATTATTGAAAATATTTTAAGAGAAAAGTGATAAGGAAGGAATAATATGTTCGACTTAATTGATAAATAAATTTATATTTTAGTAAAAACATTTTATCAACAATTAATATACCCAAGTGAATAGAAAAATAACATGACTTGAAAATTTCATTAATAAACAATGTATAATATAATTAAATTTCTATATTAGAAAATGGTAAAATAATTTCCTATATTAAAAATTTATGCATAAACAATCCTGGTTAAAATGATATTAAAACATATACCCTTACAACTTTGGTAACTGTTAAATCATAACTCCCATGTCTGATGTAAATCAATTATAAATTATAATATCTTGAATTTTTAAATATTTATTAGGTAAAATTATAAGTGGAATTATATGATTTACTTAATTGAAATTAGAGTCTTAAAAGAACAAGTTCTTCAATGAATGATGTTTTTAGACTAAACCTTTACCTCCAGTCCAGATATGTCATCTATGTCTATTATATCATGACTAAACAATTTATATAACACAATTTTTTTAAGACACTTATCTAGGTGTAATACCGTATACTTAAAAAATTTGATTCATCATTTTAATTTCATATTTAATTACACATATAATTATTTCCATGACCAATGTTTTGATAATACTCATTTCGAAATTTCAAAATATCATTAATTTGTTTACCGTGAACAAAGATGCCATTATTCCATCATATACAGAATAATAATCAAGAAATAAATATATTTTTATACATAAATTATACTTTAAAACAATATGAAATATATCCATGATAATGGAGTATGTTACAATCTTAGATATAATTGAACATACATATGCATGAGTAACATTTAAAATTTTCAATTTATATGATGAAATGAAGGTGAAAATATTTTAATCATTATAGAATGTTATTTTTAAAATAAATAATATATTATTTACTTCAATACATTTACATATACTATCTATGTGAATATTTAAAAAAAATGATTCACATTTCTTTTTGAGTTGGTAGTCCACTGTACACTTGAATGATGTTATCATTTTTCAAGGAATAGAAGTAAAGAAGGTATATGATATGTTATTGTTACAAAGTTAATATCATGTATTTAAAATAGTATTTAATCAATGTATATATCATCATGAATAAATGGGAGAGGCTATGATGGTGAGTTAATTACATCAGTTTGCGAGGAAGTATTTCACTATAAACAAGAATGATAGTTTAGTGATCCATTATAAGAAATAGGAAACCGATAAATAATAGGCCATAAACATAATAAAATAAATTAAATTGGAGATAATGTTCATATTATATTTTATTTTTTAAAATAAATTTGACTGTGGAAAATGGAGAAGAAAAAATGGAGGATTCAGGTGAAGATGATTATATTTACATCGAAGAAACTTCTTTAAATCCATTTTTATAGGAACTCAGGTTGGTCATATTTGAATATAAAAATATCTAAATTGTGTTTAATAAACTAAAGGAGATATTTATTCAATTTATTTTCAATTTATTATCTTGATAGGTTTTAAGAAGTTAGGGGAAGGGGTTTTCTATTATAATTGAGGAGGTGTGGATTTTTTATAAATACCATATACAATTAATTAATAAGAAGTCACTCTTAAGACAAGTGACTCCAAAGTTGACAAATAATGGAGCTTATGGGTGATATTTCTTCTCCAAAAATACAAATTTCTAATATAAATGTTTTTAACACCATAATAACACTTCATAATTTGTTTATCAACTAGTAAACCGAATCATAAATTAATCATTGTAACATATTTTTACTATTTTTACAGTTTATTATGATATAAAATTAGGTTTTACATATTATATAATATTAATTATACATATTAAAAATATTAATTCTATTTGATAAAATAAAATAAACATATTTTTTATTATACATTTTAAAATTAATCCATCAAAACGTGTTGAAAAACTCTCAATCAAGATATACATTTTTCATGCACATGTTGATCTTACATTAACTATATTACTTGAAATATAAATTATATGAATTTTAGTTCATATAAATATATGTATTATATATGAATTTAATATACATATTTATTTATTATGTTTTATTTTAATAAACTAAAATTGATAAACTACATGCTTTTAAACATAATTTCCAAAAAAAAATTGATAGAATAAAGACAAACATAAAAATCTAGAATATGATGATTAAAATGAAATTAATTATATAATTATAAAAAATGAAATATATGTATCATTAGTAAAAAATTGATATTATAATAGAATGTTTAAATTAAATTTTCAAATAAAAGAAAATGTGAGTATTTGAAAATTACTAACATGTACAGTTCACATAAATATTAGACATTATATTAAAGTACCAAAATATAAGCCTTATTAAAATATGATATTATTATTTCAAAAAATATTTCAACTTTATTAAATAACATTTCTAAATATTTTATAAATTAATTATAATATTTTTTCATAAAAATTAATAAAAATCTTTTTTTAAGGATGCATATTATTTAGAATAAAATATCATTAGGAAATGATTAATTCTTATTTATTAAAAAATTAACAATAAATATATAATGATTACGAAATTTAATTATATATTATAAAATAATAAATAACATTCATTCACACAATTTTAATGGGTGTTGTATAATAGTAATATTTTTTATATGATATTTATAGTTGTTGTTTCATGTTGTATCTGCTATTGAACATTATAATATTATAAAAAAATACATGGTGATAAATTTTGTAGACTATAAACAAATTGGGTCCTAGAAATTTAGACCTGTGATCAATAATTAATGGGTTGACATTAAAATTTCCTTTTTTTCAAAAAACACATTATAAAAATGGTTCAAAGTATTCCACTTAAAAAGTGGGAATGTAAAATATAAAGGCCATATGAAACATACAAAATTTGTTTCAACATAAATAGAACATTATTATGAAGTGAAAACATGGATTTTAATTGAATATCAATTTAGTAGGTGATATTATACCATTTTTCATAGATAATATAAAATTAATTTTACCAAAAATGAATAACATTCATATTTCAAGATTCAATTCTTAAATCTAAAATTTTTTTATTAAGAAAATAAGGACTAATATTTATTAAAAATATATATATTCATACTGTAATTATGTTCATCATAATATCATCTATTTTTGAAAATGATGTGTGTTCAAGATGTATATTTTATTCCCAAACAACTAAAATTTTCATGAAACATATCACATGATTCCAGTGATTGTAATTTATAAATTCCTATTTTTATTAAACATTAACCATAATCATAATTTCATAGAATAATGTAAAATAACACAATAAATGAAGTCACCTACATATTAATAACCAAATCAATAGTTTAACATTAAAATTTCCATATATAAATTAATTTATATTTAATATAACCCTAACATTTAAGGATTTAAAGGTGGAAATTATAAATAATAATTAATGTTAAATAACATGTTATGACTAAGGGTTACATATATATCAACTGAATGAATCAGTTCATAATGTATAAATAATAACCTAAAAATGTAAGATTTAAAAATATTTTACCCTCAAATGAGATTCTAAAAATTGGTATAATATAAATAGATCAAATACTTTAAATAAAAAAATATCATAATAAATAGTACATCATGCAGTCCAATGGGAGGAACTAAACCCTGGTTTCCCTTTAGTTGTTGGTTCAAGCCTACTAATCTTGATGAATGTAAAGGGTTATCTCCCATCTTGCGAGTAGTCCTTTAATTTCTAAAATTCTAAAAAAACAATTGTGATAATCGTATTCATATATCAAATTGACCCTATAAAATTTTCATAAATTCCATGAACATATCAAAAAAATATTATTCATCAATTTACCTTTTTTAAATATATATGTTTTTATATCCTAATTATTTTTAAAAAAAAATTAAACAATTATTAGATTATATTTACACAAACATAAATAAAATCTAATATAATATATTTTTCTCAATAACATTTTCCCATAATTTTTTTCCATAACATTAAATACACTTTTATATTCATTAATAAAATTTAATATATTCATTAAAATCATTATAGATAATGTAACACCTCAAAATTCTAAAATAAGAACCTTGTATTTTATAGCCTTTATGACATGAAACATCATGCTCATTTGGAAAAAAATAATTATTTTAAATAAATTAAAACTATATTTCAATTCATGGGTTTACTATATTTCCATGTTTTATATAAAACACTTATTTTCATCAATGGATAGCATTACACGCATGATCGAGTTTTACAGAACAATAATGTATTATTAAATTTTTTTTATTTAATATAATAATTCAAAACCTAGCTGTTATATTAGAGGTTATGGAGAATATTAATTAACATATGAAAATTGTTGGTTTAAAAAAACATAAATCTAATTCATTTGCTTAAAAATAATAATAAATGAATATAATAACCAATTGAAAATTTTAAAAATATTTGTATAGAAGAAAAAAAATTATTCCATTTATGATTTTTTATCCTAATAAATTAAATTATCAACAATATATCAGTGATATTAAATTAATATATATTTATATATATTATATATTTAATTAAATATATTTTATATGAATCCAAATTATTTTATCGGAATAATATAAGAACTAAACCAGTACTACATATAAAAAATCGATATTTTTATAAACGCACATTTAGCTTCATTTAAAGGACAACCTATTTTAAATAAAATATTTTGAAAATTTATTATTTTTATATGAAAAGGTAAAATTTATTTTGGAAGGATAAAGTTTAATTTTTCTAGGGTGGACATTTGGTATTTTTTTGATGTTTATCTTTTTCATGAATAGTGAAAATAATTAATTAATATTGAAAACTTCATTTTTTAATTTATTTATATATTTAAAATATATTATAATTTAATTTCAAGTTTTATTGTATAATTTTTTTTTCAAATAAACCAATTTTTTCATTATTATCTATTTAAATTTGAAATTAGATATGAAAACATATCACATTTTTGTTTATTTAATATAAAACCCTTCTTTGTCGTCAAATCTATGGGATTATATTTAAAATGATTTATGGGAAATTTATGATTTCAATTTGGAAAAATTTATTCCATATCTAGAAGAATAATAATTTATAATTTGTAAATATTTAATCTCATTTATTTAAAAAAACAATCAGTGTATGTGATTAAAATTAATTTCAACGATTAAGAGGAAAATCAACTTAGTAATGGACAAGCGAACGGGCATGTACCCGAGTGGTAAGGGCTCCTACTCTACATCCAAGAGACCAAGGTTCAAAGATGGGTGGAGGTGAATTTCTGGGTTACCATAGTAGTACTGTAGGAGTACTGTTCGGTACTGTAGCATCCATAACTATTCACCCGATTTGGGCATTCGGGCCACTGGTTTGGGTCTACGGGTCTCAAGGGCCTTCAGGTCATCAAAGGCCTTCGGGACTCAGTTCCTTAGGGCCATAATGAAAATGGAGTAGCTTAGTTCACATAGAACATGCCTCATAAGAGGATAAGAGCAAGAAAAATAGCAGTCACCAGAGGCAGTGCTAACCAGATTGGAAGAATGAGAAGTCATGACTATCGCTATAGGGACGAGGCACTGTGCAGCTTTGTACGGGGAAATGCTAGCTAACCAGCAATGCAAGGTAGGGAGATATGCGATCCATAATGTAGAAGCTGGGGAGGGGTAGTTCTAGTGGGTTGGGAATACTGGTCATGTATTGGGCTTGGTATGCATTTGGTCCTTCGAGTCATGTATTGTGGGTCGTGTCGGGCCTTGATCATTGGACCTATGGGTCATGTACGGGTTCCATGTCATCCCTTAAAAGGAAGATTATCCATAATAATAATAAAAGGCCTTCTGAAAAAAAACCTAGTAATGGACTAAAAATTATTATTAAGAGTGTAAATAACCACGAAACATTATAAAAAGGCAATTTATGGAATTATATTAAATCTAAACAATATTTTATGGAATTTTTATTATTATTGGTAAATCCATTCATAAAGAAAACATATTTGGAATTTCTTTTTAAAAAATGTATAGTATTTCCATTCCTCTTCAAATATGAAAAGTAACTCAACCCTGCCACTTCCTCACACATATAAATTCACTTTTAATCAACCAATATTGTCGAATTGGATCTTAAAATATGTACTATAATCATAGAATCCTCATATTGTGCATAAATCCATCCATGGATCCCCATTGGTGAAAACCAAAAAGAGTTTCATGATTAAGAGGTAACATCCTTCCTCAATATCTTTTATATTATTTTCATTTTACATGCCCTCAACACTTATTATTAAATTTTTATATTATAATTACAATATATAAAATATATTCATATGTTTTTATTCTTTTTTTTCGACCAACACTTACACAAACATCCATTTAATGGGTAACGAACTTATGAAAACTGATATCATTCATTTTTACCACCTATCATGGTTCGGAATTATGATGGAAATGTTGATTATATTTAATATATATATATAATATTAATAATCTATTTATTATCCTTTAACTTTTCTATAAAACATACCTTTATAATTTTCTTTTTTATAAATATGATAACATCTTCTATGGAAGTGTGGACTGCCTCCCCTTAAAGTGATGTGACTAGTTCACACTATACATTGAATTTATGAGGGAATATTTTAATAATTTTTTTTAATATATATGAAATATATATTATTTGGGAAAAAAAATTCATATATATCATTTAAATTTCATTATTTAAAATACATTAATGCAATAAAAGTAACGTTCATGTGAACGTACGGCCTATCGTCTTCATGAACGATGCATTTCATTTCTTATGTCCAAATATTATTTAGTTTTAGAAATAAATATATAATAGATATATATAATTATTACTTCACGTTTTAAATTCTGTAGATTATGAAACAATGATCAAATTTATAATAATAAGAAATATATAGTGAAAACTTACTTGAAAAACTAGGCGAGTACCACACTAAATAGTGAAACTAATTAAGGATTTCTATCAAATGGGTAATCAGATATTATCAGAACATAAAAAATAATATTATAAATATTATCACTATTATGTTATAAGTTATTGTAATTTTAATATGATTATACATGATATCAATATACCTTCACCCAAAAGGAAATGCGAGGTAAGGAATTTTCATCTAATTTTTAACAGCTGTCAGGTAACATTCATTTTCACCACTTGCATATTTTTTATGGTGTATACACTATGCATTATGATATATTATACCATGATTTTTTTTATCTTCATGGTATTTTGAGTTTCAATTTTTATTATGTCATCCATGTTTATTAGAGTTACAATATACCAGTTGGTAAATAATTTCATCACCAAATTCCTTTTCATTAGGTTATATTACTTCCTCGTGGTCATTAATATTAGAAGATTATATGTGTAATAAAATTTTACTATATATTTGTATATTTTACATAGATTTATTTGGATTATTATTTTACCCACATAATCTACTCATTGATTAATTTTCAAGTCAATGTTTTGTACTTTTCAAATATTTACATCACAATATCATATTCCTCGGTATTATTTACACTTGATTTTCAATCATATGAAATTATTTGATCATTTTATAATAAAATCTTCAATTTTCATATCCTCCAGTTATTAATGAACATTATCATGTAACATTACTAGTTTCCTAGTTTTTGGTACTCAATATGTTTTATAAAATGTATTTAAGAAAACCCATAATTGTTTCTTCCATTAGTTAGAGATCTTGTTTTCTTAAATAACACAATCATATAAATAAGTTTTAAAACATATTATACCCTTTAAAAAGTTGTTTATTAAACTAATTTAAACACTTTTTTTACTTTCATAATGTTTTTCATTGAAATATTCTTATCACTTTCAGAATAATGATCTTCTCTTACTAATATAGTGAAAAAGGAAATGTTTATTTTTTACTGTATATTACAAGTACAGATTTACCCAACCATATTTCTTTGATGCTTTAACAGCATGTTTAAAATAAAACTTTTTTAAATAAAATGTTTTCAAAAGTTATTTTTAAAGAAAACTATTTTAAAAACTCAAAGTAATAGGTCTATTTTCCTCAATAATGTTTTTAAAATATTTTTATAATATTTCCATTTATCAATAAAAACCCAATATTTTACTCCGCATGTGATATGTTTCATTTATACCATTTTCACTATTCATCTAGATTGTTTATAATTATTTTTATACATGATAGTATTTAAATTACCTTCCATGATTAATTTGTTATCCACATTGAAATATTTCATTTCATATGATCATTTGAAATTGAAATTCCCCTAATTATCCCTATAATTTATAATGGATATTTTTATAGTCTAAATCGTATAACATTTTCATGTATGGTGAATATTTAACAGGTTATATCATGAATATCCTTACTCTCATTACTATCTATGATTCAATTAATTCATTGTGAATTATGATTCAAATGTTTTAATGTCATCTTAGAAACATTATAGTGTTTAGTGATTATTTTTTCCAATAATGTTTTAATGATCTTTTAATGATATCATCATTCATTAATGTCAACAATGCTTATTGTTACCCATCCAACACTAGTGAAATATTTGTAAATATACATTTCCTACCCTATACAAACATTTCATAATGAACATTATTAAACCAATTATTTAATATCTGAGGAAGGTGTTTGATATGTATGACATGGGTGGGGTACATTAATAGATACCTCTATGATACATCAATAGATTACTGGTATTATTTATTAGTATATGATTATATCACTTTTTACCCAAAATGATAAACTTCCTAGTGAAAGTTATTTATGGTAATGGGTCTATGTTCCATGGAATTCTGGCATCTAATAATTATGGATTTCCATCATATATATTCATTTATTATTTCTCTAGGATATTTTTCATTGACCTATCTATGGATTAATTTCATTATAATTTTATTGATTAAATGTCATTTGTTTTTGGTTTCTTACCATTATATATGGGGTTTTCCTTATCTAATTTTTTAAATGGAATTAGTTTTTCAGTTATTTACCTTTCAATATTGATGACTCACTTCGTTCTGATTTTATTGATTACATGGATTGTTTCTTCACTTATTACCATTCTATGTTTACTATACTCATTTATACACTAATACATCTATTTTTATATACCCATAATGAGAAATTGTGATCAAATTTATCTTAATGCCTTTCACGAGGATTTCTATAATATTATTGAGAATAATATTAATGGATATGGTAGATTGAAAAAAGTTATTATCCTTTAAAAAAATTATGTTTTATCTAGAGTATTAATTTATAAATCAAGTTTTGTGTATGTATATAGTTTACCAATACTACTGAATTGTTTGGTCCTTAGGTATTTGATTTTTCATAATCATGCCAAGGAAATGGTAGTAAACTCCATCTCTGAGTTTACTGAAGTCGGGTTACTACTGTTTTATTCAATGGATGTTTAGATGAAACCTTGGGAACTATATAAAGAAAAACATTGATTTGAAAACATAGTCTTATTATAGAATTTGTTGAAAAGTATAAAAAACATCCTAGAACTTTAGTAAGGAATAGATTATATGGGTATATATTGAAATATATCCATGGATCGATACTATAAGTGGATGTGGTTCTGGAAAAAATACACATAGGTGTAAAAACTCCAACAAGGTGCATCGGGCCGAACTCTGCATAACCTAATACATGACAATGTGCCTTACTTCACACCTGTATTGACACTCTTGTGGGATATAATTAGGATAATTCATAATTTAATTACAATCCATTATGAGGTATTTGAATATATAATGAAAATAAATGACTTAGGTTAAGCCTTAAACTAAGGAACAACCTATGTTGAAAGAAAACAGATGAAATATTTATTTATTTGGGTTGTATTAATAACTGTAGGCTATTTAATGATTAAAAATCATAGATATACCACATATTAATATTAAAAATTATATTAATATGGATTTAGAAAATGATAACATGTATATTGGGTGGTAAACCGACATGTCTAGAAAGGTTGTGGAGTTTGAACCCATAACCGAATGATGATAAATGTTTTGTGCCAACCACTGACCTAGAAAATGTCCTTTTTAATTTTTCATGGTTTTTAGTTAAAAATTTGAGGAATAAATATTAATTATTATCTAGTATAGTTACTTTTTAGGTTTTTAGATTAATTAATTAACCATTTGTATTTGGATACTAGTAAGAGACAAATAGTTATACATGTAACTCCTTTATGGGACTTATGTTCTATTAGAAGTTTATTTTATTCCTTTAATATGGATTGTTTATTTTTGGATATACATTTCATGAAGTAATGAATGAATTATAAATTTATGAAATCCCAAAAACGATGAAATTTTTGTCTATAAAAATATGTTAATTGAGAATATGTCATTGTATCCATAATTAGTAAAAGTATTTCCCCACGCTAAGAAAATGATCATACTAAATGTGGTCAGAATACCTTGATTTTTGTTGAACTGATGGTCTTGAATATCATCAATGATTAATGAGATTGATGGGGTAAAATTTACATTGATCATTCACTTTTTTTATTTATGAGCTCAATCACTCCATATAAATATTTTGGATTTTCCTCTAAGTATGTATCTCTACTTTACACTAATGTTCTTCTACATAGAGACTTAGTTATATGTTAGTATTTGTGACCATTTTACATCACATTTTCTCTTTAATATAGGATTTTTTTTACAAAACCCTCACATGATGCCGGATTTAAAAAAAGGAAATATATAATATTATATTACAAATATGGAGTTTAAATTGAAGGGATAGAATTTATTTAATATAGGGAGAATGCGAAACCTCAAAATTCTAAAATAAGAACATTTTTTTGATAACATGTATGACACATAAAAACAATCTTGTAATAAAATATAATACACTTAGACCATAAAATTAAGTTTATTTTTTAAATAAAGTAAATTTATATTATAATTCATGTGACACAGAGTTATCATGTGTTGTGTGAAACAATGAATTTTTTTGATGACTTATGTTACAAATAAGACTTAAATTTTCCAAAAAATAATGTTATATAAAAAAATTATTATTTAATATAAATAGAATTGACCAAGATGTTTGATCATATGTTAAAAATACTATTAAATAAAATATAAAAATATATGTTTTTTAAAAATATAAAATGAATTTAATGGTTACAAATTACTTATAAATGAATATTAAAACCATCTTAATATAAAGGGATTAAATTTATAGAAAATAATATTATTATGAATTTTTTTTATATGAATAAATTGAATGATTGATATTAATGTAATATATATTATATATATAAAAAATCTATATATTTAGAAATACATGTTTAGAACCTTTTAATGGTGAACACATTTTATATCCAATTTTATAAAATTTCATAGATTTTGTTTCTAAAATAAATATTATATTTATATATATAAATATCAAAAATATTTTAGGGTCATGTTTTTGTATTTTTTGATAAAGTATCATTTTTTTGATGAATAGTGAAAAATATTAAATTTTAATTCTAAATTGATTTTTCATAATTTTTATTTAAATAATGAAATTATATTTTAATTTTTTTAAATGATTTATTAGGTCAAATGTTTATCAAATAATCCAATACACATCATTATAATTAATTTAAATTCGATATTAAATATAAAAACATTGAAAATGTTCAAAAATATTACTTAAAGAACACCGCTTTGTTATTCCATCTGAAGGATTAAATTTGAATTAATTTACAGTCATTATTTTATTAGAAATTATAAAAAATTATTAAATATTTGGAATAATCATAATTTATAATTTTTAATAATTTCAACTTATTTTTCGATGAAAATATTACTGTGATTTATTAAAATTAATTACAAAAATTAAGCAGAAAATTTGACTAACAAGGGATATATCCTTATTCTTAATAAACAAAATGACATTTCAACTTGTCCAAAATAACATTTGTGTCCATTTTATACCCTATAATCTCTTTTATAAAATTTGTACCATTATTGGAGCCACATATCATTAGAAAAAACAAGGGTGAAATTCCCTTTTGAAAAATTTACAATACCGCCATTCCACATCCACTAACGTAATGCACTCGAATATCCCTCATAATCACACAACTAAAGCCTCTTTGAACTGAAAAATATCTAAAACTAAACCCTTATAATAAATCTTCTAAATCTAGATACCACACCTTGGGAAAATATCCAACCATTGAAATGCTTTGGTGAAAACCAAAAGGTGTTACCTGAAGAAGCGGTAACATCCTTCCTCTAGCTCTTTTATTTTATTTATATTATCTACACTCTTAACTCATATAATTCCATTGTTATATGATAAAAAAATTATCCACAATATAAATATATGTTTTTATTATTTTTTTCTACCTACATTAACACACACGTCCATCTAATGGGTAATAAACATACCATTTATGTTTATGATCAACTACCACCCGCAAAAAGTTGTCATTCATTTTTTCTTTACCAACTGTCTTGGTTTAAAATTTTTATTAACAAATTTTTTTAAATATGATCAAAATAATATTTATAATTTATTTATTCTTCTTTAATTATTTTATAACATATAATTTTTTGGTATCTATTTTACGTTGATATGCTAACATCATTTGTGGAAGTCTGTATTATCTCCCCAAAAAAGCAATGAGACTAATTCACATTATACATGGAATGTATAAAAAATTGTTTTATTAAAAATATGATATATATTTAAAGTATATATTTTAATTAAATTATAATATTTAAATATATCATCTAATTTTAATTATATCAAATATTAAAAAGAAATTTATGTAACGTTAATACGTAAATATACCCTACCATCTCCTTGAATGGTGGATTTCATTTCACATCTCCAAAAAATTATATATTGTTATCAATAAATATATCATTGATATATATGATATTCGAAAAATGGTTTGCATTATTTATATTTTGAAACCATGATAAAATTTACTGGTAAAAATAAAAATTCAATTCGTACTTGAGATACCTGGAAATTAACACAAAAATAGTGAAAATAATGAATGTTAAAAAAAATGAGTAATAATTTTTTTTTAAAAGCTAATATATGATATTTTAAATATTATTATTTTTATTTTATATATTAGTTACATGTTTAAAAACATTATAAATGTTGTTAAATAATGTTCACCAAATAAGAAACTCATGGTAAGTTAATAATTATCTCACATTTTACATCCATGAGAATAATGTCATATTAACAACTTACTTATTCGATGTTGTGAATATACTACCCATTAAGACATATAATATCATGAAAATATTTATATTCACTATTTTTCTAGTTTCTATCTCTATTATTTTATCTAAATTTGATTTTACTTAAAAGCGACTAAGTGAAATATAATTTCATTACCCACATCCTTTTCACTGGGTTATATTACATTCTCACAGTTGTTGATATTATAATATTATGTGTGTAACAATTTTTTTTATATATTTTGTTATTTTAACTTTATCTATTTATATTTTCATTTTACTCACATAATATGTTCATTTTTTGATCCTCACATCAATGTTATGGTCTTTTAAATGGTATACTTCACAATGTCATTTTTCTCAGGATTATTAAACTTGAATTACAATCAGAAGGAATAATTTGAGAAGTTTATAATAACCCCTTTATTTTATTCTCATATTGATATTCATGAACAGTTTCATGTAATTGTAGAAATTTTATACTTTTGATAAAAAATTTATTTATATTATTATTATAGTAATACCCATCATTATTTATCATCTTAATCATTGAACGTTTTTATTATCGAACCCATTTTTATAAAATGGTATTAAACAATATGTTAAAATTTACAAAGTTATTTATTAATGATTTTTTTTCAATTTTATTTTCTTTTAAGAATATATTTATAAGAATTTTCTTACATTTTTCCAAACAGGGGTCTCTTCTACCCCATTACCATGAAAAAGGAATGTAATTTTTATGTTATTCAGCCAAAAAAAATTTACCTGTCATCATATATTTAAACACTCAATTTATTTTTTTAAATTAATATTTTTTAATGAAAATTATTTCAGGTCGGATATACATATAATATGATTTTCAAAAAAAATCTTAATAAAAGTGATATTTTCCTCAATAATGTTCTAATAAGATATTTTTATCATATTTCTATTCATCAAAAATAAGAACAAATTATTATAATTCACATGGGATTTTTTGAATTGATTCAAACCCTACAATTTCTTTATAAGTTATAAAATATATTTGACTAAGGATTATATAGACATCCACTTCCTTGTTTCCATTATTAGACTTTTGGAAATGTTCAATTTCCAGGGATCATTTGACATTGAATTTCACATTATTATCCAAATAATTTATCAGGGATATGTTTATTGACTATACCATATATTATCTTTATATATGGTCTTTACATTGACATGTTATATCATGATTCTCTTTATTCTCATGATTTTATAAGTGTCAATAAATTCATGAAAAAATACGATTAAGATGTTTTAAAGTGTTATGTTACAATTTTGATTGTTTAAATAGTATTTTCGTAAATGCAATTTACAAACCATTAAATGGAATCTCCATTCATCAATGTATACAACACTTGTTGTTAGTTATCCCCCACTATGGAAATTTTGAAAAAGTATGTATATTAAAATCAATATGGATATTTAATTTGGAACACTATCAAATATATTATTCAATTTATGATGAATGGTATTGATATGTATGAAATTGGTGTGAGTGGTTATATATATTCCCTCAATGAATTAGTATTCTCACGGGATGAGTAAGTTGGGTAACCTTAGCTGTGTTTTTAACCGATATGCTAAAGCTTCTTATTAAAGGTTGTGACTGTAATAGTTCTATGCACCTAATATAAATGGAATCCAATAATTATGAATTCCCTTAATAGAGATTCAATAATAATTTATCCATGAAATTTTGCATCAATATATATATTTGTTTGTGTCTATGTGTGGATTCATTTCATTCTTAGTTTTTTGATAAAATGGAATGTGTTTTTTGTTTCATACATTGTCATATTTATTTTTCCTTTTATATTTATTTAAATTGAATAAATTTTAATTTATTTACCTTGAAATATTTTCTATACACTAACTTATCAGCTTGTTGATAACATGGATTTGTTCATCAGTTATTACATAGACATATTGATTATTTCTATTGATTCTTTATTTTTTCCACTATAATTTACACATATAGAGAATTTAATATCACAAAATTTTTATTTCATTTCAAATGGGTTCCATTTTGTTTAATATGAATGAAATAGAAGTATTTCATAGATATAATAATGTTTTTAGACTCATAATAAAACAAAATTGTATGTAATTAGTGTATTAATTTGTAAAAAAGTATTTTATATATATCTGGATTATCAAAAAATTAAAATATTTAGTACTTTTGTATTTGATTAATTTTAATCATTTTATTATAATGATTTTAGAAAATGAATCTGGTCTTTATAGGGTTGGGTTGAAATAGATAAAATAATATAACATATCCTTAGATATTTTATGATTATTATAACTAAATACCATTAATAAAAATACATTAAAATGATTCCCAAATACAAAAACCGAGACACAAAAATCATTCAACATATATTATTTTCATATATAAAGACCTTATGAATAAATCCATGGAATTGGGAATTGACACATAAACTAACTAGGTTCCCCATATCTAAAACAATGAACTAGTTGTGGTCTATCAAGATGAACATTATTTCAACACATCATTTTAACCAGAATCTTCATTTTTTTCAATAAATAGGTTTCAGTTCACTCCATTCCAACATATAAATAATATTAAAATTGATTTAGGTAATTTTAATGGTTCATTTTCCAACATTTTAACCTATATTATATTGAATATTACTTTTTTTCCCTTCATTAAAAATTAAATTTTCCTAGGACACTATTCTTGTAAAAACCCAGATTTTCCCTAGGTCGTTACTTTTTCAAAATCACTTATTGAGGTGTCCTAGGAGATATAAATGCCTTATTTCAAGAGTATTACAAATTTACAAATTTTTCGCCAGCATGTCAGTGCGTCAGCATATCAGTGTGTCAGCATGTTAGTGTGTCAACATGTCAGTTTGTCTACATGTCAGTGCATTAGCTAGTAAATACATCGGTGAGTCTAGGGATCGACTTCAATGAGATAGGGGAATCAAAATCTGTGAGTCATGGGGAGTCAACTTCATTGGGTTATGGGGTGTCAGCATCAGTGAGTCTATGGGAGTCGAAATTCATGAGTCATGGGCATCGACATCAGTGATTCAAGGGGTGTCGGTGTCCGTAGGTCGAGGCATCGGTAGCTCATGTCGGTAGATCACCCATCAGTTGCTCAGTGTTGGTGTATTAGCATTGGTAGGTCAGGCTGTCTGTAGTTCGAGGTGTCATTATCTCAATTGGTTGCTAGGACACGATGTCGGTAGCTCAGTATTAGTGATTCCCCATTAGCGACTCATTCCCATTTTTTCTCAGTTTTTCCAGTTTCTCTTTTAGTATGATTTTTTCCCCGTTTAAAGCTAATATATCATCTCATAGCCATCCGCTGGCCTATTTTCGTTTTTTTGAGTGGAATTATTAAATCACAATTAATTCCAAAGCATGAAACCACCAATCTGTGTGGTCAAAGCATGATCCATCTTTTATATAATTCGAAATGGTCTCCCTAATTTTAGGATCTGCCCATTTTGTATGCTGATATCTTCTATTCCTTATTTTTATTTGTTTATTTTTATGCATCTATAGAATTAATCCCAAGAAGATTTGTGCACTCTCACTAGACCCCAGCCCGCTCAACATTGGAAATCTTCCTACTAGTCATGTCGTCCCCTAATCTTGGCACAAGAAAGAACTTCTATCCTTGATCATCCACATAGGTATTTTCTTTTTCTTCTGTTTCATTTTGCATCATACATGGTGGTTATATTAATGTTTCCTATGTAAGAACCACCAGATACTCTTGTTAAATTAAGAATTAAAAAATGATTCAATATGTTCATAAGATAAATCATGTAAAGAAATATTGGGTAGGGCATCATTTGATGTTGGTTTCCTGTTTTATTTAGTAATCATTGATTCTTTTATAGATGATGTGGTTGTATACCATTTGAAACTCATGGTCGTTGGTTTTATTTTCTTGTTCACTATTTATGATCTGTTTCATTGTGATGTTTTTTCATACATATGTAACATGAAATATGATTAATCATCTATACTTAGCTAATTGAAGTGGTGGCCTAGTGTAAAACCAATTATGTGGTCACCTCGATTATATTCAAGTTTAAATTTAAAAAACCCATATCGGTTAAATTTTATTACTTTTAGTTTTATTGTTCTGGATATTTCTTGTGTGTTTTGTTCTGGGTTTTATGGGTTTTGTACATGGGGTGTTATAGGTGGGTGTGTTAGTATTCCAGTCTAATAGATTGATTGATTGTGGAAAAGATGAACATGAAGGATGTTGAAATTCATTTATGAGGTGTTGTGGTCACAATGTGACATTGAGAAATGGGACTACAGTGTGGTTATGAACTCGATGTGATGTGGTAATGAAAGTCTAGTTTTGTGCTATTAGGCAGTGGGACTATATTTTGGTTTTGTTGGTTACATGGAATGGTAATGGTTGTAAGTTTCCTTGTATTATTAGAATAATTTTAATGTGAAACCGCATAAATAAATAAATTGCAACTTTACATGAATTGGGTTGGGTTTATGCTTTGGCAGTGGCAGTTTTGGGGTTATGGAAGTAAGTGTAGCAACAATAGTGGTACAGGTGTAGGCTAGTTTTCTGTTCGTGTGAAACCTTTTGGTTGGTGACACATGTTTTATTACACTCTTATATATATATATATATATTGTAGCTTATTTTGTATTATATACACATGCTACCCTTGTGAAACACCTTGTGATGATCACCTCCATGTCTTGAGGGATGGTGTCTTTCCCAAAATCCTAGCCGAAGGATAGAATCCTGGTTACTGATTTTCTTCACCTTACCTTGTTCAATATCATTCTTCTTGGGCATATTGGTGTTGTTTTTAAAAACATTAGTCATCCCATAGACCAAGATTCTTCATGAAATGGTTCGATTTGGATCATGGGATCATGTATTTTTTTGGAATGTATATTTTCACATATATCGTTGGGATTATTCCTATGTGTCTTTAGGCATGGTGTGTTGTTTTTAGGGCCATGGTGTCATCGAGTGTGGTGGTGGTTGTTGTGGACCAAGTTTCTAGAGCATGGTTGTGTACAGGTTGGGGCCCTGGTGAGTGTGGGTAGGTTGTGGTAGTAGGTCTATGTGTGGGAAGAGTCTTAGAGTCATGATGTTAGATCATTAATAATGAGGATTTAACCAGTGGAAAAAACGGTGTGGGGTACCCAGATGTGTGTGTTCATATACTATTAAATTACTTGACTTGTGTTACTATGGTGGGTGTGCCTTAGTTGGGTAGTGCTAGTCAGTATTCCTTGGTAGGTTCTTGTGGTTCTATGATTTTCTCATAGGTTAATTAGTATGTTCCATCACATGTGGAAAAGTAGCATTAGTTTCCCAACCGAGTTTACTTTTATTCTCTCCCTGTGTACAAATAACTGGTTTTATGTTTCTAGGAGGACTTTATGTGCCCTTTTGGATCTTACTAGCTCAGGCGTCAAGATAGTTGTTGTTTATTCATAGTTTATTTTCTTTGGTACGTTACTTATATTTTTGTCTTACTTTGTATTTGGTTTACTTCATAACAAGTAGGTGGTAATTGATTCCTAGATTTACATTTACCTTTATTTTTTGTTGTTGTGAGGATTTACCATATTATCTCTCAATCTTATTCATTAAAAAGTGAAATACCTCCCATTAATGTGAGAATCGATACTCTTGGTGCTATTCTCCACTTTGGGGCCTACTGAAGGATGGACTTAGGGGTCATTCTCTCTCATTCACCTTGAGGAATGAGTAGTATGTCACTATACCATCCCATCCCACATCTTGGAGAAAGGGGGTCATGACATAATGGTGTCAAAGGCCAATACTTGAGAGATATAATAAATCTCCTAGTAAAGAATAATGAGGATAGAATGGGATGGTAGGTTAACAATGTTAGAAAAACATGGTGCATGAAATTGGAGATGAAAAACCAACTAGGATATAGTATTTTAGGTACCCACATGATCTAATACGAGGACTTTGGAGTTACTGAATGACCAAGTGAGGCTACACTGATTACCTAGTAGAGACACTTGGAAAGGTACATCTGTCATAATGATTTATGTTCCTATGTTTCTTGGATGTTTTGGGAATTAAAATAAAAAAATATTTAGAATAAAATTAGAAAGAAATTTATAAACAATTCCAGATTTGGCGTTTCTTGTTTTCGTTTTCAGATATGGACCTTGGACCTCATCCATGAGAGGTATGAGAAATCAAGGCCCAGTATGATGATACTGTTGATCAGCGGAGGTCCAATTAAGAGGGGGAGGATGAATACTGGCATAATATGCTTTGCGCCTTCCAGTGTTAGTATCTGGGAATGTAAAAGGGTGCATCTCAGAAATTGTGATGGAGGGATGGCTCGAGGATCTAGTGATCGCTTCCAGCTTTATCCAGACTCTGATAGAGTAATGGGTTCCTCTGGGAGTGATCTAGATGTGTGGAGTTTCACGTCAGTGGTTTAAGCTTTTCCTCTGAAAGAAAAAGGAAACTTAAGTTTCATGGACTAACTTTGATAAAATGTTCTGGACATAATTCCATTCATCCAAGATGATGGTTGAAAATATACAAGAGCTACTCTCCCTTTAGAAGAGGATTATGTTTGTGAGGTAATTGGGGATCAATATCAATGATCTCCTTCTTTTTTCTCTAAAAATCTTTCTAGATGAGGAGTCATATGTAAGGCACTTGGAATAAGAAATCTAATATTGTCTCGGGTATTCTATTACTCTCTTCCCAATGCCGACATATCTACAAGTTTAGAAGAATGACGAGGTACTGGAGAGGATTCACATGCTAGGATGAGTGCCACGAGAGGGGCTCCAGATGAGTTCGTCAAGGGAAAAGGCCATCAGTAGTAGGTCTCCACTGTCAGTGCCTTCCATAATTCGACAAGCATTGAGTAAGGCTCAATAGTTCCATTTCAGATCTCTCAGTCCTTGCCCATTCATCATGGGACTATGACTAAAGTTATCTATGTGGGGAAACTGCGGGAATCATCTAAAAAATTTCCTTCTCCATGTGCAGTACATTAGGGAGTTCAATGTCCACCTCAGTTGAAGCATTTTCTTACAATGCCCTTCTAGTAGCAGGGGTAGGGATCTCCCACTCATCCAGGGGAGGATGGCGGGGGAGGAGTCCAACATTAGAGACCTCCTTAGGGACCTCAACAAGGGCATGGTCGGGGAGGCATTTGATAGCCGAGTGGCATAGGGGTTCGGTGTGGGTATTTTCACACTGTAGAGGTAGCTGTTCCATAGAGGAGAGTTGTTGTTCAAGTTACGTTCAAATTATTTAATTCCCTTGAATATAACTTTCTTGATTTAGGAGCATCACACTGCTTTGTTTAACTGCATCTATCCCATGACACGGTTCTAGATGTTGGGAGACTTTTCATAACCCTTGTGTTCAGTACAGCTGTTGGAGTCCATACCACCCTATTTGATGTTTTTCAGGTATGTAGACTAAATTGGAGGATGCATTAGTCTAGTGGGGATCTCCTTCTACTAAAAATTAATCCATATGATATCATCTTTGGCAACAACTATCTACTTTCCATAAAAGCTGTTATCGGATGCATTGGGAGAATGGTCGTTTCTCAAATATAGGCAGCCAACATATAGATTTCGATGGCGACAAGAGTTCCCAGTTGGATAGTTGGTGTTTGGATTCCCTTATTTATTTGTTAACAGAGAAATCAATGGAACTAGTAGACTCAGAGATGATGGATTTTCTGGGGATTGTTAGTGATTTCCATGAAAACTTCCTCGAAGATGTTGTGACTCTACCCCTTCAACGTGATGTTGAGTTAAGGATAGATTTACAACCCCGTGACCAGCTAATTTCGATGTATCAATATCATATGGAGCCTTCGGAGTTGCAGGAGTTGAAGATTTATTATGATGACCTGAGAAATAAGTATTTTATATGAACAACTATGTTTCAATGAGGTGATCTAGTTTTTTCTGAAGAAGAAATATGGTGGTGTCAGGAAGTGTATAGAAAACTAGAGACTGAATCAGGTAATGATCAAGAACTGTTACCCCATCTGAAGGATTGATGAAACATTTGACTAGTTTAAGTGAGTTTGTGGGTTCTCTATGATAGACTATTGTTCTTAATGTCACTGGTTGAAGGTGAAGAAGGATGGTATCCTGAAGAATGCTTTCAGGTGTAGGTATGGGCACATTGAGTTTGTGGTCATGTCTTTTGGCATTTCGAATGCACTAGTTTTTTTCATGGGGCTCATGAAATCTGTTTTCCATGAGTATATGGAAAAATTCGTGTTCGTGTCCATTGGCGACATCCCGATCTACTCAAGATTAGAGGAGGATCACGTAGAGCATCTAATGAAATTTTTAGAGGTCCTCCGACACCACCAGATCTATGGGTTGTTGTCCATTTTCATGTTATGGATGCAAGAGGTGAACTTACATGGAATTTTGGTTTCTTGTTAGGGAATAGAAGTGGTCCCATTGATGGGCGATGTGGTTGTTTTTTAGGAAGCTCCCAAGAATGCGTTAGTGGTTTGTGGATTCCTTTTGTCTGGAATGTTACTAATGGCAGTTAATACCTGACTTCTCTCATGTTGTGGGTCCATTGATGGCTTTGACTAGAGATGAACTGGATTTTGTATTGAGTGAGCAGTGCTAGGTATCATTCAGCTACCTAGAGGTAAATTTAATAAGTGCCCCAATTCTTAGTCATATAGAAGAAGGGGTGGAATTCGATGTGTTCTGTGAAAATTTAGCCATGTCTTGGGGTGTTTGCTGACACAGAAATGTGGAGTTATCTATTATGGGTCATGTTAGTTATGTCCTCACAAACATAATTATTCCAACCAAAAAATGGAACATATTGTTGTTATGTTCACACTTAATTTGTGGAGGCATTACCACGTTAGTAAATGATTTTTGGTCTTCACAGATCATAAGATCATTAGGTATATCTTCTCCCAGCGAGACATGAATATCCGGTAATGGATGTGGATGGTGTTTTTGAGGTCTATAAATTTTATTCCTCCTAATCCATAGGAAAAGGGAATCTGGTGGGCAAATCCCTGAGCAAGAAATCATAGAAGGATGTAGTTCCCGATTCAGTAGATTCTTGGAAGGTAATGGAGTAGTTGGATTTCTCACATATGGGAATTGAAGTGGATGAATTTAGAGGCCTTAAGATTTAGAATAAAATGTAATATTCCTTTGTATGGTCGGTGCATGAGTGTATGTGGGAAGACTCAGAGGCAGATGTGAAGCATGATCACGTTAACTAGGGTGATACTCTAGAGGGATAGTTGGAGGATAGTCATAATTCGATTTTGTTTTATGGGATGATGTTTGTCCTTGTGTAAATGCATTAGAGAGTTCTAGATGAGTTCTATAAATCACCCATGGTGGTACCACAAGGAGATAACATGTTGTACCAGGGCTAGAGAGGTCAGGTTTGGGGGATAAAAGTGACACATGATATGGGGGAGTTTTTGGCAAGGTGCCTAGAGTGTCAATAGGTGAAGGTTGAACACCATGTTCCCATTATTATGTTGTAGCCCTTGGACATTCCTAAGTTTAATTGGGAAGAAATCTCAATTGATTTAATCATAGGACTTCCAAGGGATGAGAGAGGTTATGATTACATCTTGGTAGTGGTTGATCGATTGATGATGTCATCTCACTTTATAGAGGTTAAAGATATGAGTGTAGTGGATGCCTTAGAACATAGATATGTGGGTGAAGTGGTATGACTACATGGAGTTCCAAGATCCATTATTACAAATTTCGATACAAACTTTAAGTAACGAGTCTGGAAGGGATTATAATGTGATTTGGGAACCCATCTATGCCTTAGCACTGCATTCCACCCTCAGACAGATGGATAGACATAGGGGACAATACATACATTGGAGGACATGTTTTCAGCATGTTTCTTGGACATTAGAAGATCATGGACATGACACATTCCCCTGGTGAAGTTTTACTACAACAATATCTGTCACTCTTCCATTGGAATGGAACTCTTCAAACCCTTTTCTGGAAAACCATGCCTTTCAACCGTGTGCTGGATAGAGGTTGCGGAGGCTGGTTTTCATGGCATAGATGTGGTTCAGAGAAAGACGGATAAGGTTTATCTTATGAGTAAATGGATAAATAAATATGAGGACCGGAAAAATTCACATGTCGATCATAGGAGGATACTTTAGAGTTCATGTTAGGGTACCATGTGTTCTTTAATGTATCCACTTACTGTGTACAGAAGAGGTTTGATAGGGGATTATGATTTCCCACATGTTCATCAGACCCTTCTAGGTGTTGGGACGATTTGGTGTGGTGGAATATCAACTGGTGTTTCCAAAAAAGTTGTAAATGATCCACAACAACTATCATGTCTCTCAGCTCTGTCGATATTTATACGATCTCTCCGATATCCTAGACTTGGGAGAGTGAGATATCGAGGTCGATGTGGCATTCAGGGAGTGACCGATGAGAATCGTGGATCATAAGGTAAAGGTTCTTGATGGATGTACCAATCCCTTTGTTCTTATGTTATAGAGGCATGGTGGCCTTGAAGATAGTACCTATGAATGGGAGGCATAGATGGATGCCCAACACCATGAGCTATTTAGAATTATAATCATTGTTTTCTTTTTTCCATTCTTCTGATGTTATGTTTGACCTAAATTTCAGTATGATAACTTGTTTCCCCATTCTATGGGTTTTAATTGATTATTCTGGAAAATAGGGACAAGATAACTAGTTCCCTAATTCAGATACAACAATTTTAAAGTGATTATACTCGTGCAGACAAGTCAGTACCTCCCAAAGCGGATAATATCCTGACATAGAGAAAGGAGCTCTTTATTACATGTGTCTGAACGGTTTCACTTTTGGGGTTTGTTTGATTACATAAGTGTTTGATGAATTAGTGTTTCTATAGTATTTTTAGTAGATCCATTTTTAGGTGGTGTCCTTAGATGTAGAGGCTTTTTCTCAATAATTTGAATAAGATAGGGTGGTTACTCTTGAGAGCTATCTTAAGGGATGTTAGTCCACAACTCTTTATCATCTGGTTTTTTTTAAATTTAATGGTGACAAGAATTGTTTCAGAGGAATATCATCTAATAATCAAGACTTTCCCTAGGACAATACTTACTGAATATCTAGTGTTGAGGTTTTCTGAGAGCTTTTGGTGGCTCATTTCAAGAGTTTCCCAAATTTCCATTTTTTCTATTGTCATGTAAGTGTGTTAGAGTGTCAGTGTGTCGGTGTGTGTCAGAATGTTAGTACATTAGTGAGCCAAGGGAATCCTCAACATTGAGTTAGCGGCATCAACATAGGCGAGTGAAAGGGGAATTATCATCGGTGATTCAACGGGTTTTTTCCATCATTAATTCAAGGGGAATTCATGTCGGTAGGTCTATGATTCAGTAGGTTGTGTCGGTAGCTCACATGTCAGTATCTCAACATTGGTGGCTCCTCATCGATAGGTCAGGGTGTTGGTAGGTCAGGGCATCAGTAAGTTGTTGGTTCCTTAGGACCTGGAGTCAGTAGCTTAGCATCGTTAACCCACCCATCAGTGACTCATTTATATTGTTTCTTAGTTTTTCCATTTTCTCCCTTGTTACATTTTTTCTCCATTTAAAGTTAATTTACGATCAAACCACCATTCATTGGTCTATCTCCACCATTTATGTGAGAAATTTTTAAATCTCAATTATTTTCAATGTGTGAAACCACAATTCCACTGGGTGAAATAATGATCTAGAATTTATGTTCTTTGAAATGGTCTCCCAGATTTTATGATCTAGAATATGCTTAAGTAGAGATACTCTCTTAATTCATCATTTTCATTTCTGTCAATACTCCTAGAGACTTTCTCTAGAGATGAGTCATGCGCCTATGATGGATCTCTTCCCAATTATCCTCAGTGTTCTTCCTATGAGTCTTCCAACACATGTTTTCGAAAAAAATGAATGTCGATCCTTGATCATACTTTTAGAAATTTTCATTTTATTCTCATTAATCGTGCATCATCTGGGGTGGGTATATTAATGGTTACGATGAGTAGTTACTGGATACCCTATTTAAAATTAAAATTAAGAAATGATTTAATACGATCAAAAGATAACTCGTGAAAATAAAACAATGGGGAGGGTGCGGTTTGATGTAGGATTCCTATTAATTTTTGTTACCATTGACTCTTTTATATTTGTTTTGGATGTATGGCTTTAGAAAATTCTTTTTGTTGGTGGTATTTAATTGTGCACTAGTGGTGACCTGTTTCATTGCGATGTTTGGATGTACATATGTAACACAAAATATGATTAATCACATACTCATGATAAATTAATGGGATTCACCAGGATCAAACCTATTATGTGATCACCACAGTTATATTCAAGAGGAAATTTAAGAACCTATCACATACATAGCTTATTTTAAATTTATTTTTATTTTAATTTCCATTAATGCTTTGTTTTGGGGGTTTCCAATGGTTTTATGGAGAATAGGGGAGTTTTCGTGAATTGGGCCAAACCGTGAGCCCAATTCCATATTTAAAAATAAATTTTGATTCTTTTATAACATATTCATTTTTTAATATTTTTCACTCATTAAAACTCATAAATGACCTCCCCTGATATATTAACACTAAAATTAAAATATGGAGCCTTTGGAAATACATAACCATGGTTTAGGTGGGTTTTTAGTTAGGGAATTAGGACTGCCCGAAAGCCCATTTTCTGCATTAAAAATAAATTTTAATTCTTTAATATCTCTTTCAATATTTGAGTTTGTTCGGTGATTCGAAGCCTCATATGCGGCCATTACACCAAGACGATCCCCCAGCCTCTTTACCCCCCTCTTTGGAGCTCTTAGGATCAGGATTTAGGGACGAAAATATTAGGGTTTCTAAAATCGTTCATATTTGATGAGGTATGTTCATTCAATCATAACTCTCTCAATTAATACTCTTTTTTCTCCATTACAATTCCTAAATGACCTAATAATTCTTGTTAGAAAATCCTCTGAGTTTTGGCCGTTTTAAATTTCAGATACTGGTGTTTTGGGGAGATTCATTCCAGATTTCTCAAGTAAGTTTGTCCATTTCTTTTCCCCTTTCAAATTGATTAGGGTTTAATTCTATTTTTTTTAGGGTTTCCTCCCTTTTTATTGAAGTGAACAATGACCAGTGGGTAGGGGTTCGAACCTATGGTTTATCCTTGGGTTTTCTTGGTCCAATTTTCTATTTTTAGGTTTGATATACCCTTCTTGAGGTGCGGCGGTGGTGCGTTTGTGTTTTCGCAAAAAGGATTCAATGGTTTCATTTGATTTGGTAGGTGATTCTAAGGTTGATGAAATATTTGTGTATTAGCATGCTGTATTTATCATATTTTCAGATTTATATAATTTTATTATTACTGCAAAAAATTGGTTCTAATGATGTTTCCATTGCAATTGAATTTAAAATGCCAATTTGGTGTGAAATTGAGTGTTTTCTAAAGAAGTGTTTTGTTTGTTTATTTGGGGATGCCCAATAAATACTTAGTTGTTTTTATTGATCTTTAATAAGGCATAAAATACTGTTTATAATGTTTATCCCCTTTGGTAATTTCTGCAAAAAATGAGTTTTAATTGTGTTTGTAAAGAAAGTGAAGTTTTGGTTCCACTTTTGTGTGAAAATGAAGGTTTTAAAAAGATAACACTTCATGTTTAACATGAGGATACCCAAAAATTGATTTTTTGTTTTAATTTAAATTTATTGGGCTGTCCTTATTTGTTTTTTTAACTTTTTAATGGTCTTTAAATGTAGTTTTAACTTATGTAATTTAGTTCTGAAATTTTGTAAAAGATGGTTTTAGTTGAAAAATCCAGATTTTTTTATTGAGTTTATTTGTTGTTTAATGTTTATAAAATCATGTAAATCGTTCCCAATAATCATTTTATGATACCCGGGAACTTGTGCCAGCCCGTGGGGATCGGGAATGCCCTTCAGGCCTTGTCACGGGCTGGGTTTGGTGTCGATTTCTATACACACCCCATCCTTGTTGATCACTATGTGATGAACACCCCTATTTCATGGGGGTGGGTGTCTTTACCAACTTCCTTATGGAAGGATGGATGGATATTTAATGATTTTATTCCACATACCCTCTTCCAGATCATTTAATTTGGGTGTATCCGGACGGGAATTAAGTGCTTGAGGTTTTCCCTAGTCTTAGATTCATCGGGAAATGTTTTTTTTGGATGAGGGGCTCAGGTTTTTGTTGGATAGGTATGTTTTCCCAAATATCATTGGGATGAGGAACATGTGTATTTGGCCATGGTGTGTGGTTGCTGAGGACTATGTGTCTTCTGGCGCGAATGTGGTTATTGTGTCCTATGTGTAACACCCCAGGATTTCAAAGTACGCTATTTCTTCAAAGTAATTCAATAACTTACACTACACTCAAAACCAAGTTCAAGCGCACCACAACTTACCAAACTAGCCGTTCAAAAGCAGTTATGAATAGTATTAACTGAATTTTGAACGTTAAAAATACATATAATTTTTGAATCCATTTTATGAGTATGATATACATAATTTAAGAAAAAATACATTTTTCAGATAAAAGAATTATTTTTCAAAAAAAATCAACTTTACTACCTTTTAATGGTGAACCCTTTTTAAATCCATTATTTGAAACTTTTATATATACCATTTTACAAAATAAACTTCTTCCTTATAATCGCGACCTAAGAATTTAGTTTCAATATATTTTTGGTGTTTTTCTAATAACTTTCATATTTGGATGAATAGTGAAAAATACATATTTTAACTGAAAACAACTTTTTTAATCAAAATACTTTATAGTGTTGAATTATATATTTTAATGTTTTTGAAGTATAATTAGTTTATATTTTTACCATTTAATCAATGTTTTTCATTAGAAAAAATTTCATTTTGAAATTATACATAAACAAGTGTCAATCTTTTGACATTTAGTGTTTCTTAAAAACACACTATTTGTTTTGATAATGAGAATTAATTTTAAATTAATAAATGAAACTTCTATGTTTTGAATTTTTTTTAAAAGAATTCATTTTTGGATTTGGAATATCAAAAATATCCTATGGTGATGTTTTCGTATTTTTCTGAAAACGTTCATTTTTTGATGAACAGTGAAAAAGCACTAAGTTATCTTTTAAAACCGAATTTTTATTTAAATTTATTTTAGGTCAAAATAGATACATAATACCTATATAAGTTTATTGTAATTTATTGGAGTCAATTTATAATAATTTTAGATATATAAAAATTTTATTAAACTGTTACCCTCTTTTACCCAGCTCCTAGTTTCATTTGAAAATTTACATACAACTTAATTTTACTACTTCTGTGAGTTGAATTCCAAATATCCGAGAGAGACGGTTAATATTAATTAGTAAAATGTGGTTCAATAAGAAAAAAATTATCTTTGGTGAATAGTAACTTTTTACTTTTATTTACACGGTTAAAAGTAAATAGGGTAATTAATGGTACAAATGAAACTATTATTACACTAAAACATGTCGTAATTCTATTGATAAGTGTATTTCGACCAAAAACAACCATAGAAATAATATATGAACCTTTATGTAGAGACCCGAAGCTTAACGTACATGAACATTACATTACTTTTGTGGAATACTTAGTACATAAAAAATACACACACACAAGGATCGTAATAGTTTAGTGTCTTTGGAAACTCTGAACGTAATCTTCTAATCGTGGTGAAATATCTTCAATATCTCCCATAAAGATCTTCCCTTTTTTTACCTAAAACCTTTCTTTATATCCTGGGGAAAAGAAAAAATAAAAGGGTGAGCTCGAATGCTCAGTAAGGGTAAACAAAAGAAAAATCAATCACATCATATTCATAAGAACAGAACTTTTAGAAATATTAACCTGCAAAAGAGAGAATAATTTCATAACATGGGATAAATCATAGTAGTGAAATGAAATCCCAATAATCATAACTTAAAACATGAAACTTTGTGTCATTCACACATAATCATAGAGAATCATTTCTTGTTAGTCAAGACTCATTTCCAAGACTATCTTAGTGGACAAAGTCCCTTTCTGAATCGAGTCACCCTCATTTCAGTCCTGTTTTACTGAACCGGTATAACCTACCATTCCAGCAATGTCTATCTCATGAGATATAAAATCTTTACCCAATGCATTGGAGGGAGATATAGGTCCCACCCATCTCATAATGATACCATTCTTATGTGGGCCACAAAATCTTAAATCATACATCATTGCATAACCCACGTAATAAAAATGGGAATCTTAAACATCGTGACATCATAAAACAATTTATATAAGATAAAGGAATTCTTATAAATATTTCCATCACAACATAATCAAATCCATGTAATAATAGGGATAAAAAAACGGAACCCTATATTATCTTATATGGAAAATAATTTTGATAAAACTCTTGAACTTCATTCTTGAGGAAAATATCCTTTATGCTTCAAAAACACTTTTCCTTTCTTAAAATGTCGTACAATTATAAACTAAAAGAAGTTGATTAAAAATAAACTTGAAAACTTGTAAAGTAATCGTCATGGAAATAATGTTTTAAAAAAATCCATTCATGCCATATAAGTTAAAAAAACATTCTTCGTACTTTTGTCGGAAAAGTCAAAAAGTACCTCGTATGAAAAACAATAAAAGATTACTTTCATATCTTTTACTAAAAACTCACCGAAGGGTAAAATTGGATTTAAACTATTGTAAGTGGATGGAAAAAATATTACATATTGAGGGAACATGGATGTGGATGATAAAATACACCCCAGTAAATACCAAAGTATAAACAATCTCGGATAAAAATGAGATTGTGATATTTCCCCTTACCTTAGGTCCGATTTTCTTCGTAAGTGTCTGAACCTCCTATATAATGATTTAAATAATGTTATTGACTTATTACAGGATCATATTCATTGTTATGATATCATATATGGTTCACTTATGACATTATATTACCCGTTCTTTTGTAAATTCCATGTTAAATAGCGTTTTGGGTAAAATTGTTTCATTTGTCGTCCGTGTTTTGACTTGTAATTATTCATATGATTACTTTGATCATGATTACATAATTACAGAATATAAAACATGATTTATATATATATATATTCATAATATATATATATAATAAATCAGTAAATGGAAAGAAATACACCATTCATGGAGACGGTAGTCCGTACGTACGCATGCACGCTGTTTTCGTTTCCTTATTGAATTGAATGGAATTAAGTAGATGACATACCTATAAATATAAATAAATACAGTATCATTATTATGTCATATATTTCATTAGTACTTATTATATATACTTTATAATCATTCATGAATGGTTAATCATTGAGAATGAATCTCATCGCGTCTTGGAGACGGTAGTCCTTACGTACGCACGAGCGATGATATCGTTCCCATGGTCGTGGAATTGTGTTGAAGTGTTTGTATACTATTTCATTATCAATATAAATTTATAATAATCATATATTGTTACTCATTACACCATTATACCCATCCAATTAAGGTGGTGGCGGAAAATAGATTACACCACGGCGTGGAGACGGTATTCCGTACGTACGCACGTGCGGTGATTTCCTTTTCTGTAGGATGGATAGAAGGTTAATTAGAGTTGTTTAATATTTATAATAACATATCAGTATATAATAAATACTTATGTTATTACTTTATCATGAAACAACTAAAGAAGATGAAGTTGAAGAAGAAAGAAGTTGAAAAGATCGGTAATGGATATTACCTCTTCTTTGGAACGCCTCTTTGAATCCCCCACTTAGGAAACTAAGAATGGACTTTTAAGAATACCAGGACCTCTAGGATTATTCTAGGGAAGTGGAGAAGGGATTTTTTCAGGGTTTGGTTGAGCTTGAGTGCTCAAATTGGTGTGAGGAGGAGGGGAAGGAGGTGCCCTTTTATAAGGGAGGAGAGGGGCACCTTAGGAATATCTCAAAATATTATTTTATATTAAAGTCAAAATCGGTTTATAATGGTTCTAAAGGGTCTTATTTCGAAGCTAAAGTGGGTATGGGTAGACATCCTATCAACAAATAGGATTTAGACATGTTTAGGTTATTATTTTAACCTTATCAATTAGATTTAACTCTAAGTTAAATAATTTAACTTTTACCGTGTCTTTTTGTTTTCTTACACTATATGGTTAATACACTTACTATAACATGCCAAACAAACCCCAAATTGTTTATTATTAATATATATATCCTTATCAAAGTCATTTTGTCTAACCTTAGATTTTTAGGAATAAAATAACAATTAATAATATAATATTTTATTTAAAAACTATTTTGTGTCAATTTTGACACTATTTGATATATGAATTTTTTGAAAGTCATAACAGAATTATATGTTCAAAAAAAGTTGATTAAATAAACATTAATATATCATATTAACCTAGAAAATTAGTGGGATTCATAAAAAGTCTCAAATTACATTTATTTTGGTGTTTATAACATCAATTATGTCAATATTTCATTAATAAGATAATTACTGCATCATCATTGTGTCATAAATAAATTAAATTATTTAATGTCTAAAAATTATAAATAAAATACCATTATGTAGGAAATATTTTTATATTTCTAATGAATATTTATAGTCGAATTTATATTATGTAGAACCCCATATTAAAAATGATTTACTTATTAAACTTTGATTTTAACTATTTTAACCCTTTTTTAAATAAATTAATAATAAATGTCCAAATCTAATCCAAGTGGGCCTAAATGAAAATATTTTACACTTAAGGTTGTTTTTGGTCGAGATACACTTGTCCAATAGGATTAGGACATGTGTTAGGGTAATATTAACATCATTTTTACCCTTAATTACCCTATTTACTTTTAACCGTGGTAAATAAAAGTAAAAAGTTACTATTCACCAAAAATTATTTTCATCTCATTGAACCACATATTACTTACTGACCTCAATCGTGTCTCTCGGATTTTTGAAATTCCATTCACAGAAGCGGTAAAATTAAGTTTTATGAAAAATTCAGTTTTTTAACTACCACTTACTAGTTTCACTATTCATCAAAAATTGATGTTTTTCAGAACAATGCCAAAATTTCATCCTAAGCTATATTTCATATTCCGAATTCAAAAATGAAGTCTATTTTACCAAATTCACAAAATATAAGTTGCATTAATTAATTTTATAATTAATTTCCGCTGTCACAACAAATAGCGTGTTTTTAAGAGATAATAATTATCAAAAGATTAACACTTGTTTATGTCTGGTGTAAATGTGAAATTACATACAATGAACAAAATTGTATTGAATTGTAAAAATATAATCTAAATATACCTTAAAACCACTCAAATTAATAATTTGTCACTATTAATTATTTCGATTAAAAAAGTTGTTTTTAATTAAAATTTAGTAATTTTCACTATTCATCAGAAAATAAAAGTTATCCGAAAAGTACCAAAATTTCACTCTAAGCTAATTTCGATATTATGAATCCAAAAATGAATTCCATTTTGAAAAATAAAATTACAAAATTTCAAAAAGTGGTTATTACTATTCATAACGGCTAGTTTTAATAATATTTTAATAGCGTATTGTTGTTTAGTGAAACTCGTTATTGCGTACTACACACGTTATCGAGGAAGGTCGCGATTGCGTGTAATGCAAGGCAAATGAAGGATGCATGTTGTGCAAGCTCCTTTTGGTGTAGTGTACAACACAAGATATTAGTGAAATTAAAAAGAATATTTTTCATAAAATATTGGGGTGTTACATTCTACCCCCCTTAAAATGAATTTCGCCCTCGAAATTCTTCGGGGTTATAAATGGTTTACTATTCGAAAGATTCTTTAATAGAAACCCACATCATAAAAAGGAATACCAAAACCAATCTTTAAAAACGAAAGTATGAAACGTAACGGTTACCCAAATAAACTAATCGCTGGGTTTCCACATAGGTAAAAATATAGATATGGAAGAGAAATCTAACCATCATGTTCTAATGGAGAGTGGTAGATAACATGGCTATGGAAAAGCCAGAAATCACAAATCCATAAATTTTTGACGATCTAGGGTACCATCTGATTCATCAGATATAAGGGCACTAGGACAACATTTTTGGTTTTCATGATCGTTTCCCTAAAGATGAAGAATTTGAATTAGAATAAATACTTACTTTATTTTGGTACAATATCACTGTTGTTCGTGCCTTGAACAATTTCTACTTCATCTCTTAAATAAATGAAGTTGAATTTGTTATTCGTGAAGTGTTAGCAGATCATGTGATAGAATGACGGGTCATTCCATCTGTCTCAAAAGGTTAGCAAAATTTATATACATAAGTCGATCTATAGTGAGATTAATCATATATGGTTCCTAAAATGGACTTATACTTTATATATCATACTGCTTAATATAATAAAACTAGTTTCTACTGAACAGGGAATTCCTATAGGCCAGTGGTAGGCGATAAAGGCCAGTCGCACTTCGGTTGTGGGTTCGATTCCCACAGCCTTGTCCGAAGCGATGGGCTATCGCCCGTCCGGAAGGTTGTCCTTTTTCGAAAACAACATTACTATAACATCCCATCAATTATATCGAAAAAAACTTCTATCTTTAAACAATACTCACTTATGTCCAACATAATCCATTTCAATCTTTAGGCTTATCCATAATACTGCAGTCCACTCTCATAACATAGTGAAAATGATTACCAGAGATTTAATACCATCGTTGATCCCCATATATCATAAGATATGTTTTGTTGGTCACATTCCAAACATTAAAAGGCCTTAATCATGTATTCTCTTGAATACCCATCGAAACTTAGTGAAAACATGAATGCAGTTAAAAGTTAACACTTTCCACATACCCAAATCCTCAGAATTCTATATACTCAAACCATGATATCACTTAGTCCTTATATCAATCATGAGCTCATGAATACCGTCAAATATTTAATTTTCTCATTTTCCCTTCATTATGCGCATATCATTATTTTTCCAAAAATATCTCAATCACTTTCCATGGTTACTGGTACCATAAAATTATTGAAAACCACAATAGACCAATACATAAATATTCCAATATTCCTCGATACTATATACAACACTATTTTAGAATCCTATTACATAAACACTTAATCATTCCACCACATCATTGTCATATTCAACATCGCCAATAGTGATCACATGTGACTTCCCTTTGTCCTTTGGCTTAAGTGGTTGCTCATGTTGATCATCACTAACCCTTGGATTAGGGCATTTATTGGCATAATGTCCCATCTCCTTGCACTTGAAACATTGAAGTGTTGGTGGTGCGTTCTCTACAGTGTTTGCTTTGTTCACATCATTAGAAACCCGTTTTCCATTACTTCGACACTCAGCTACTCGATGACCTTCTTTTCCACACATAAAACATTTTCTAGTCCCTTTAAGACAATCTCCACCATGCTTCTTTCCACACTTTGAGCATAAGGAAACATTCATTTTCTTTTCACCATTATTCTGAGATTAATCCTTGAACTCCATCTTTCGTTTCTTCTCAAAACCATGAGATGGATATGTAACACCAAGTTCCATTTCTACCTTCATAGCACAACACACAATTTCTTCATAGCTACTGAAGTCTCGTATAGCTAATTCCCTTCGAAGACTTGGTTTTAAGCCACTGAAAAATCGATCAACTTTACTTTCAGGTTAGATGATAATGCCAGATGCATACCTTGCAAGTCTTATAAAATTCGCTTCGTATATACCAACAGATTCATCATCCTTCTATTTCAGCTCAAGAAACTCCTTTTCCATCTTCGTTCGAAGAATACGTGGGAAGTACTTACTGAAAAAAAAGTTCTTGAACTCGTCCCATTCCATGGAATCAATTTCATCTCTTTGCCTCGTATTCTTGATAAGATTCCACCATTGATCAGCTTCACCTTCCAAATGATAAACTGCTAAGATGACTTTATCATGTTCAGAACATTGAAGAACTGAAAATATCTTTTCAGTGGTACTGAACCATTGTTCAGCAACAAGAGGATCGGAAGACCCACTAAAAGAAGGTGGACATTGCCTCATGAAGGACTCAATAGAATATTGTTCCCTTCTCTGCTCATTTGGAAGTCCAGAATGATTCATAGGTTGTGTAAGTATAGCAATAAGATTTTTTCACTCCATCTCCCATAACATTTGTTTGTACAGGAGGAAAATCATTGCATTGTCCATTTCATTGATCAACATGGTTCCTTCGGGTTCCAGCCATCATCTAAAACCCAAAAAGAATAGTGTGAGAGGCAAAAATCATGATAGGGAAAACAACATTATAAAGGGGGAGTATCCTCAATATATAACTTCTTAGGTTAAATTCTATGATCGTTACCATAGTTCTAGGACTGTATCTTATATGTATACTTATCCTTAGGGACATCCCTAGACATACCTTAGAAATATCTCTAGGGACCTCACTAACGTTTTAGCATCCTATTTTCCAAAGGTTGACTAAACCTTTCCTCTGATACCAACTGTAGAGACCCGAAGCTTAACGTACATGAACATTACATTACTTTTGCGGAATACTTAGTACATAAAAAAACACACACACAAGGATTGTAATAGTTTAGTGTCTTTGGAAACTCGGAACGTAATCTTCTAATCGTGGTGAAAGATCTTCAATATCTCCCAAAAAGATCTTCAATTTTTTTTACCTAAAACCTTTCTTTATATCCTGGGGAAAAGAAAACATAAAAGGGTGAGATCAAATGCTCAGTAAGGGTAAAAAAAAGAAAAATCAATCACATCATATTCATAAGAACATAACTTTTAGAAATCTTAACCTGCAAGAGAGAGCATAATTTCATAACATGGGATAAATCATAGTAGTGAAATGAAATCCCAATAATAATAACATAAAACATGAAACTTTTTGGCATTCACACATAATCATAGAGAATCATTTCTTGTTAGTCAAGACTCATTGCCAAGACTATCTTAGTGGAAAAAGTCCCTTTCTGAATCGAGTCACCCTCGTTTCAGTCCTGTTTTACTGAACCGGTATAACCTACCATTCCAGCCATGTCTATCTCATGAGATATAAAATATTTACCCAATTCATTGGAGGGAGATATAGGTCCCACCCATCTCATAATGATACCATTCTTATGTGTGCCACAAAATCTTAAATCATACATCATTGCATAACCCACATAATAAAAATCGGAATCTTAAACATCGTGACATCATAAAACAATTCATATAAGAGAAAGGAATTCATAAAAATATTTCCATCACAAAATAATCAAATCCATGTAATAATAGGGTTAAAAAACAGAACCCTATATTATCTTATATGTAAAATAATTTTGATAAAACTCTTGAACTTCATTCTTGAGGAAAATATCCTTTATGCTTCAAAAACACTTTTCCTTTCTTAAAATGTCGTACAATTATAAACTAAAAGAAGTTGATTAAAAATAAACTTGAAAACTTGTAAGGTAATCTTCATGGAAATAATTTTTTAAAAAAAAATCCATTCATGCCATATAAGTTAAAAAAACATTCTTCGTACTTTTGTCGGAAAAGTCAAAAAGTACCTCGTACGAAAAATGATAAAAGATTTCTTTCATATATTTTACTAAAAACTCACCGAAGGGTAAAATTGGATTTAAAATATTGTAAGTGGATGGAAACAATATTACATATTGAGGGAACATGGATGTTGATGATAAAATACACCCCAGTAAATACCAACGTATAAACAATCTCGGATAAAAATGAGATTGTGATATTTCCCCTTACCTTAGGTCCGATTTGCTTCGTAAGTGTCCGAACCTCCTGTATAATTATTTAAATAATGTCATTGACTTATTACAGAATCATATTCATTGTTATGATATCATATATGGTTCACTTATGACATTATATTACCCATTCTTTTGTAAATTCCATGTTAAAGAGCGTTTTGGGTAAAATTGTTTCATTTGTCGTCCGTGTTTTGACTTGTAATTATTTATATGATTACTTAGATCATGATTAAATAATTCCAGAATATAAAACATGATTTATATATATATATATTAATAATATACATATATATAATAAATCAGTAAATTGAAAGAAATACACCATTCATGGAGACGGTAGTCCGTACGTACGCATGAACGCGGTTTTCGTTTCCTTATTGAATTGAATGGAATTAAGTAGATGGAATACATATAAATATAAATAAATCCAGTATCATTATTATGTCATATATTTCATTAGTACTTATTATATATACTTTATAATCATTCATGAATGGTTAATCATTGAGAATGAATCTCATCGCGTCGTGGAGACGGTAGTCCGTACGTACGCACGAGCGATGATATCGTTCCCATGGTCGTGGAATTATGTTGAAGTGTTTGTATACTATTTCAGTATCAATATCCCTTTATAATAATCATATATAGTTACTAATTACACCATTATACCCATCCAATTAAGGTGGTGGCGGAAAATAGATTACACCATGGCTTGGAGACGATATTTCGTACGTACGCACGCGCGGTGCTTTCCTTTTTCCGTAGGATGGATATAAGGTTAATTAGAGTTGTTTAATATTTATAATAACATATCAGTATATAATAAATACTTATGTTATTACTTTATCATGAAACAACTAAAGAAGAAGAAGTTGAAGAAGAAAGAAGTTGAAAAGATCGGTAATGGATATTACCTCTTCTTTGGAACGCCTCTTTGAATCCTCCACTTAGGAAACTAAGATTGGTCTTTTAAGAAGACCAGGACCTCTAGGATTATTCTAGGGAAGTGTAGAAGGGATTTTTGAAGGTGTTGGCTGAGCTTGAGTGCTCCAATTGGTGTGAGGAGGAGGGGAAGGAGGTGCCCTTTTATGAGGGAGGAGAGGGGCACCTTAGGAATATCTCAAAATATTATTTTATATTAAAGTCAAAATCGGTTTATAATGGTTCCAAAGGGTCTTATTTCGAATCTAATGTGGGGATGGGTCGAAATCCTATCAAAAAATATGATTTAGACAAGTTTAGGTTATTATTTTAACCTTATCAATTAGATTTAACTCTAAGTTAAATAATTTAACTTTTACCATGTCTTTTTGTTTTCTTACACTATATGGTTAATACACTTACTATAACATGCCAAACGAACCCCAAATTGTTTATTATTAATATATATATCTTTATCTAAGTCATTTTGACGAACCTTAGATTTTTAGGAATAAAATAACAATTAATAATATAATATTTGATTTAAAAACTATTTTGTGTCAATTTTGAAACTATTTGATATATGATTTTTGTGAAAGTCATAACAGAATTATATATTCGAACCAAGTTGATTAAATAAACAATAATATATCATAGTAACCTATAAAATTAGTGGGATTCATAAAAAGTCTCAAATTACATTTATTTTGGTGTTTATAACATCAATTATTTCAATATTTCATTAATAAGATAATTACTGCATCATCATTGTGTCATAAATAAATTAAATTATTTAATGTCTAAAAATTATAAATAAAATAGAATTATGTATAAAATCTTCTTATATTTCTAATAAATATTTATAGTCGAATTTATCTTATGTATAACCCCATATTAAAAATTATTTACTTATTAAACATTGATTTTAACTATTTTAACCCTTCTTTAAATAAATTAATAATAAATGTCTTAATCATATCCAAGTGGGCCTAAATGATAATATTTTACACTTAAGGTTGTTTTTGGTCGATATACACTTGTACAATAGGATTAGGACATGTGTTAGGTTAATATTAATATCATTTTTACCCTTATTTGCCCTATTTACTTTTAACCGTGGAAAGTAAAAGTAAAAAGTTACTATTCACCAAAAATTATTTTCATCTCATTGAACCACATTTTACTTACTAACATCAACCTTGTCTCTCGGATTTTTGAAATTCCATTCACAGAAGAGGTAAAATTAAGTTTTATGAAAAATTCAGTTTTTTAACTACCACTTAGTAGTTTCACTATTCATCAAAAATTGATGTTTTTCAGAACAATGCCAAAATTTCATCCGAAGCTATATTACATATTCCGATTTAAAAAATGAATTATATTTTACCAAATTCCCAACATATAATTTTCATTAATTAATTTTATAATTAATTTCCGCATTCACAACAAATAGCGTGTTTTTAAGAGATAATAACTATCAAAAGATTAACACTTGTTTATGTATGGTGTAAATGTGAAATTACATCCAATGAACAACATTGTATTGAATTGTAAAAATATATTCTAAATATACCTTAAAACCACTCAAATTAATAATCTATCACTATTAATTATTTCGATTAAAAAAGTTGTTTTTAATTAAAATTTAGTAATTTTCACTATTCATCAGAAAATAAAAGTTATCCGGAAAGTACCAAAATTTCACTCTAAGATAATTTCGATATTATGAATCCAAAAATGAATTCCATTTTGAAAAATAAAATTACAAAATTTCAAAAAGTTGTTATTACTATTCATAACGGCTAGTTTTAATAATATTTTAATAGCGTATTGTTGTTTAGTGAAACTCGTTATTGCGTACTACACACGCTATCGAGGAAGGTCGCGATTGCGTGTAATGCAAGGAAAATTGAAGATATGTGTTGTGCAAGATCCTTTTGGTGTAGCGTACAACACAATAAATTAGTGAAATTAAAAAGAATATTTTTCATAAAATATCGGGGTGTTACACTTTAGGTCCACTTGGATTAGATTAAGACTTTTATTATTATTTTGTTTAAGGAAGAGTTAAAAGAGTTAAAATCAATGTTCAAAGACTAAACCATTTTTATTATAGGGTTATACATATGATAAATTAGACTATAAATATTCATTAGAATTATAAAATGATTTCCTACATAAAGGTATTTTATTTATAAATTTTTTAGTTTAAATAATTAAATTTATTAATGACACAATCATGATGTAGTAATTACCTTATTAATGAAAGAATCAAATTAATGGTATTATAAATATTAATATAAATATAATTTCAACGTTTTTATGACATCAACGAATTTTATAGGTTAATATGACATGTTAGGATTTATTCAATATATTTTTTTCTTAATTAACCATGATTTTATTATTTTAACAAAAAAACAAATACCAAATAGTGTGAAAATTGACATAAAATAGTTTTTAAAACAAATATCATATTATTAATTGATATAATGGACCTAAAAATATAAGGTTCTTCCCAAAGACTTATATAAAAATATATATGACATTAATGAACCAATTGGGGTTTATTGGCAGTATATTGTCTATTTAATAACTATATAGTGTAAGAATTCAAGAAGACACGGTAAAAGTTAAATTATTTAACTTAGAGTTAAATCTAAATGATAAGGTTAAAATGGTAACATAAACTTTTCTAAAAACTAATAGATGAGTTGTTTTCTACCCATACATACCTTATCCTTAAATAATAAATTTTGGAGCCTTTATAAACTGAATATGAATTTATTATAAAATAATATTTTAAGTATTTCCAAAGGTTCCCCTCACCCCTCTTATAAAAGGGCACTTCTCCTTTTCTCAAAATCACATCTCCAAATCTATTTGGCTCAGCTAAACACTGACCAAATACTCTCTAAACTATCCCCCATTCATCCTAAAGGCCTTAATTTATTCAGAAAAACAATTTAAGGATCTCTTTTGATCAAATCAAAAGGAAGAACTTGAAGAAGAGGTAATAATTTCATCAACCTCTTCCAAGTTCATGCCTTCTTCCACATCTTATTTATTATTTATTTCTATTCTAAAATACAAACTCCAATATCGTCTATAAAATTCGGTGTTATTATAAATATGGCAAAACTTTATTCATTATTCTATCCATCTTTTGAATGATAATGTCACCTTGCGTGCGTACGTGCGGCTTACCGTCTCCACGCCTTGGTGTAATTTGTTATTCAAAACTATGTTATTTGGATGGATATAATGATGAGTAATATGTACATAAATAATTAATATAAAATGCTAATTTCTCTGTAAAATAAATAAAATCCAATTCCACACCTTTAATGAAATGATATTGTCATTTGTGCATACCTACGGATTACCGTCTCCACGATGCGATGAGATTCATTTCCACGTTCACCATTAATCGACAATTATAAAAATATATATTAATAATAAGTATGTAATATATGACATAATAATGATACTGTAGATATATATAAATATTTACTTATATATGACTTATTCACTTAGTTCTGTTCAACACAATATGAAAACAGAAATAGCGTTTATGCGTACGTACGGACTATCGTCTCCATAAATGATGTTTTTCATTTCATATATATGTCTATTATACATATTTATATTCTAAATATATATGATATATAAATCATTTTTTATATTTGGGATGTATTTAAATCTTGGTCTATGTAATACAATCAAGGGTAACAAGTTAAAACACCTAAGATAAAGAAAGCGATTATTACCCAAAATGTTAATTTAGCAAAGAAATTATTATTAAATGTGTAGTATAAAGCCATAAATGAATCATGTATGATATCATAAATATTAATATGGTTCTGGTATAATTTAATAACATACTATGATCTTCATACAATAGGTTAAACGTACCCTTGACCAAAGGAAAGTGCAAGGTAAGGGTTAATTCCTCTATCTCATTATTAACAGAGATTGTTTATGTATAAGTATTTACTGGGACATTTTTATCATCCATTATCATTTTTCATAAAAAATGATTTAAAAATGAATATTTTAAAGATTTTTTAAAGGTACTCTTTATCAGGAAAATAATTTTAAATTTTTTAAAGATTTATCTTTCAAAATCTTTTTAATTAATGACCATGTTTTCAAAAATATTTTAAGGATTTATTTATATGGACATGAATGTTTTGAAATGATAATTATTTTCAAAAGTTTCAATTTGGTATGGGAAAAATTGATTCAAAAATCTATTTTAAATTAATTCCTTTATAAATGTGTGACTTTTAAACTATTTTACAAAAATGGGCATTTCTATCAAAAAGTTTTACTCATCATTTTCAACTATGTCAGCATCCTTTACTGCATATAATTTTTGATTGAGGTTGATTTATTATAATAAAATATTCCATATTGTATTCAATTGGTTAATGATATGATTTACTGTGGATGTTCTATTTTTATACCATTCATGGTTTATGGTTATTGTATTGACATTTTGTATGCTAGTTTTAATACAATTGTTTATGCTATGTTTCAACTATTCATATGAGGAATGCAGTGGACTTAGTAAGTTGAGGGTGGAGAACGTTATAGATCCTTGATGCATCGGTAGGTCACATGAGACAAACTAGTGTCTTGACATAAGGCTTTAAACAAAATAATTATTTTTATTCTTGGCACGAGGCCTTGACTATGTGGTAATAATGTCCGATATTAGGCATTCCCTCATTGTGAAATTAGTTATTAGATGTGATTATTCGACTAATAGAATATCCATGTGCATGTTTATATGGTAATGTTTCATTTATTTTTTCCATATTTTGTTCATGTTTATGTGTAAAAGGATTCTTTTATTACACATCTTTCCATAATATTTTATAACTTCCGATAAATTTTTTACCCTTTTTGAGCATCTGAGCTCACCCCTTTCTTATGTTTTATTTACCCAGGATTCCAAGAAGTGTTTTAGGATGGATATGCAATGTTAAAAAACATGGAAAAATGGAATTCTCAGTGAACTATCTATGATGTGTTTTATGTTTCAAATTGTAATGTAAAGTTAATGTATGCAAACTATTTTCCAATACTGCTAAACTGATCGGTCCTTTGGGAATTGATTCCTTGTAATCGTGCCAATGTATTAAAATTATGCACTAGCTCTAGGTAACTATAGTCGGGGCATTAAAGTTGGTATTAGAGGAATTTTAGAAATATCATTGGAATTTAGAATTAGTTAAACTATGATTAGAGCACATAGACCTAAGATAGACATTGTGGGATAGTATAGAAAGACTTCCTAAATTTTGGTAATGTAGAGATTTCGTGAGTTTTCCAAAAAAAAATACATCTCTATCTGGATACGAGCTAGTATAGGAGGATCTGGAACAGATGTACTAATGGTTAAAACCCAAAAACACCGCGTTGATCTAGAATCGAACGGGAACTAATGCACGACAATGGGCCTTGCTGTATTCTTGGTTATGACACTCCCGAGGGATATGCGTAAGAAAATTCTCGTTTTCCTAACACACCATTATGAAGTGTTTATGAGTATATACATCCTCAAAGAAAACATTTTTGTGTTTATGTATTATATCTATAAACATTTCAATTTACGTTAGGTATTTTACATGTTTGGAATTATGAATTTTAATTCATAAACTGACCTAGTGTATGCCATTGTTTAGAAATCATGCCCGTTAGAAGGAAGGAGAACTCCAACAATACATATGATCCAAAGAGTAAGATGGATCATATATTTCATGATAATAAGACAAAATTTATAAGGGAAATAGTCTTCCATGTATTCTCAACATATAAAGAAATAGTATCTTGTGTTAATAAGATAAGTAAATAATTCTATGAATCCTTTGGCTTTGAAGGGAATCCAAAGAAGAAAAGGATGGTATAGAAAATATGGATAAAGGGAATGAAGGATTTTCTAATATGTGATAAATTTGGAATGAATAACCTTCGTATGTTCTTGAAATGAATGGGAGTTTGTTATAACTGTGGAAGGGACACCATGTCCGTGATTCCAAAGGTCAGAAAAAGTTTTAAAATGTAAAATGCTTCATTTGAAAGGTGTTGAGACACTACACGAATCAATGTCCCATTCCTAAGAGTGTACCATAAATGATATTATTGGATAATAATAAAGTTATGATACTACCTTGGATGAAAAATAATGACAAGTGTTCTTATGTTGTTATTTTATAATTATTTCATTTGGGTGTTGTATCAACAGTATACTGGTTACATGAATTATGGAGAAAAATAAGGATTGTACTTCAGTACTATTTCATTGGGAATTTGAGATTATATGGTCCTGACACTAAGGTAGTAATTTTTGAATAAGATATGGTTGATTTTGGTAATTCAAGATGTAGCGGTGTTGTATAACAATACACGATGAAGGCGTTCACATGTTATTACATGGAAAAAAGGATCCCCATTTTGTTTAACTTCATTATAAACATTGGACCGAGAGTTTGGATACATGTATTTTGGATAATTCTAAAGGTTGGAATGGATTAAGTTTGAAATTGGATACTATTGTTATGGTTATTTTTGGATTTCCATAAAAAGGACAACCCGGATGTCGGGTGGCTACTCGTCATGTCCGGTAAGGCCGCGAGACTTGAACCCGCAACCGAAGGGAGGAATGGGTGTATCACCTATCACTAACCCATGTGATGTCCTGGATTGAATAATGTAGTTTTTTAAAGGTTCTCATATGTGACATATAAATTCATTATTTTCGGAACCCTATAGGATTAGGATAAATAGAATATATATTTATTTATTTGTTGAAATATTTTCGAGTGAAAGATGAGTTTGTGGTAGGAATTAGTTGAAGGATGAAACTCTACATGTCAAGTATATATATACACACACACACACACATATATATATATATGTATATATTTTCCATCTTATTTTAGGGATAAATTAATTATTATATTTTATGGAAGGTAACTTGAAACCAAAAATTTGTTATCCTAATACCTTACATTCTTTTTTGAACCAATGGTATTTTAAATCATCATAGATTGGTGGCTTTGAGACCCACATTTCTACAATTGTTTATGATTGATGACCTCAATCACTCCCTATAAATATTTACGTTTTTCCTCAAATTTTGTGTCTCTAATTTCCACCAATGTTCTCCTAATCGAAATCATAATTTGGTGGTAACTTTTTCATTACCCTTTTCCTCTTATTAAGACTAAATTTTATTAACCGAATTTCCAATGCGGGGTTTCCCACAATGCTATTTACTATTTTCAACATTTTATTTTAGAAGAAAAATTTCAAATTGTGAGGACACAATTTATTGAATGAGGGAAGAGTGTAACACCCCACTATTTCAATGTACATTATTTCTTCAAAGTAATTAAATAACTTGCACTACCCTCAACACCGAGTGCAGACACACCACAACTTACGAACTAGCCGTTCAAAAGCAGTTATGAATAGTATTAACTGAATTTTGAACTTTATATGATCCTTATAATTTTATAATACATATTATTAGTTTCTTAGACATAATGTAATAATAAATAATTTTTTTCAAATAAAAGAATTATTTTTCAAAATAATGCTATTTTAGGGCCTTTTAATGGCGAACCCTTTTCAAATCCAATATTTGAAACCTTTATATATTCAATTTTACAAAATAAACTTCTTCTTTAGAATAGGGACATAAAAGTATAGTTTCAATTATTTTTTGGTGTTTTGCTGATAACATTCATATTTGGGTGAATAGTAAATAATACGATATTTTAACTGAAAACAACTTTTTTAATCAAAAACAATTATATTGTTGAATTATACATTTTAATGTTTTGAAAGTATAATTAGATTATATTCTTACCCTTTAATACTATGTTGGTCATTGGAATTAATTTCACTTTGAAATTATACATAAACAAGTGTCAATCTTTTGATAGTTAGTGTTTCTTAAAAACACGCTATTTGTTTTGACAACGAGAATTAATTTTAAATTAATAAATGCAACTTCTATGTTTTTAATTTGGTAAAATAGACCTCATTTGGGGATTTGGATTATCAAAATTATCCTAGGGTGATGTTTTGGTATTTTTTTGAAAACGATCAATTTTTGATGAATAGTGAAAAGACACTGAGTTATCGTTTAAAACTGAATTTTTATTTAAATAATTATTTATTTTATTTATATTTATTTTAGCTCAAAATAGATACATAATACCTATATAATTTCATTTTAATTTATTTGAGTCAATTTATAATAATTTTAGATATATATAAATTTTATCGAACTTTTACCGTCTTTTACCCACCTTATAGGAGCATTTGCAAATTTACATAAAACATAATTTTACCGCTTCTGTGAGTTTAATTTTGAAGATCCGAGAGACACGGTTATTATCAAGGAATAAAACGTGGTTCAATAAGATAAAAATAATTTTTTGTGAAAAGAAACTTTTTACTTTTATTTACCACGGTTAAAAGTAAATAGGGTAATTAAGGGTAAAAATAATATTATTGTTACCCTAACACATGTTATAATTCTATTGGATATATGTAATTCGAACAAAAAAAAATTAGAAATAAAATATGACCCTTTTGGTCTACTTGGATTAGTTTAATACATTTATTATTATTTTGCTTAAAGAAGAGTCAAGAGACTTAAAATCAATGTTTAATGACTAAACCATTTTTAATATAGGGTTATACATAATATAAATTCTACAATAAATATTCATTAGAAATATAAAACGATTTCCAACGTAATGTTATTTTATTTATAATTTTTATAAATTAAATAATTATATTTATTAATGACACAATAATGATGCTATAATGACCTTATTAATGAAATAATCAAATAAATTGTATTATAAATATTTAAATAAATATAATTTCAAAGTTGTTATGACATAAAATAATTTTATATGTTAATATGACATGTTAGTATTGATTCATTGTATTTTATTTCAAGTAATCATGCTGTTTTTATTTTATCAAAAAACAAATACCAAATAGTGTCAAAATTGTCATAAAAAAGTTTTTAAAACCAATATTATATTATTAATTGATATAATGGTCCTAAAAATCTAAGGATCAGACAAAAGACATATATAATAATATATTTGACATTAATAAACCAATTTTAGTTCGATTGGAAGTATATATTATGTTTATTATCTATATAGTGTAAGAATACAAGAAGACACGGTAAAAGTTAAATTATCTAACTTAGAGTTAAATCAAAATGATAAGGTTAAAATGGTACCCAAAACCTGTCTAAAACCTATTGGTTGAGTGTTTTTAGACCCATAACCATCTTAATCTTTAAATAATACATTTTTGATCCATTATAAACCGAATATGAATTTATTATAAAATAATAGTTTAAGTATTTCCAAAGGTTCCCCTCACCCCTCTTATAAAAGGGAACATTCCTTTCTCTCAAATTCACAACTCCAAAGCCATTTGGATCGGCCATACTCAGCCCAAATACTACCTCAACTATCCTACATTGATCATAGAGGCCCTATTTTACTCATAATGCCAACTTTAGGAGCCATTTTGTTCAAATCAAAAGGAAGAACCCGAAGAAGAGGTAATAATTTCACCACCCTCTTTTATGTTATTTTCTTCTTCCACTTATTATTTATTTTTTATTTCCATTATAAAATAATATATCCAGTATTTCATATATACTGTGATGTTATTATAAATATGGCACCAATTTATTCATTATTCTATTCGTCTTTTGAATGATAATGTCACTATGTGTGCGTACATACGGCTTACCGTCTCCACGCCGTTGTGTAATTTGTTATTCACCACTATGTTATTTGGATGGATATAATGATGAGTAATATGTATATAAATAATGAAAATTACATGATAATGTCTCTATAAAATTAATATACCATCCAATTCCACATTTTTAATGAAATGATATTGTCGTTCGGGCATACGTACGGATTACCGTCTCCACGACGCGATGACATTCATTTCCACGTTCACTATTCATCAACAATTATAAAAATATATATATTACTAATAAGTATGTAATATATGAAATAGTAATTCTACTAGAGATATATATATATATATATATGTACTTACATATATATTATTCACATAGTTATGTTCAACACAATATGAAAACAGAAACAACATTTATGCGTACATACGGACTACCGTCTCCATAAACGGTGTTTTTCATTTCATATATATGTCTATTATACATATTTATATTATAAATATATATGTTATATAAATCAATTTTTATATTCTGGAAGTATTTAAATCTTGGACTATGTGATACAATTAAGAGTAACAAGATAAAACACGTACGATAAAGAAAACGATTATTAACTGAAATGTTAATTTAACATGGAAATTATTTTTAAATGGGTAGTATGTATAATGTCATAAATGAATCATGAATGATATCATAAATATTTATATGGTTATCGTATAATTTAATAGCATATTATTATCCTCATACAAGAGGTTAAACGTACCCGTGACCAAAGGAAAGTGCAATTTAAGGGTTAATTCCTCAATCTCGTTATTATCAGAGATTGTTTATGTGTAAGTATTTACTGGGAAATTTATATCATTTATTACCATTTTTCATAAAAATGATTTATAATGAAATATTTTAATGATATTTGAAAGGTACTCTTTATCAAGATCATAATTTTAAATGTTTTAACGATTTACCTTTCAAAATATTTTTAATTAATGTATATGTTTTCAAAATGATATTAAGGATTTATTTATTTGGACATGAATGTTTTGAAATGACAATTCTTTTCAAAAGTTTCAAAGTGGTATGGGACACTTTGATTGAAAAATATCTTTTAAATTAATTCCTTTATAAATGTGTGGCTTTTAAATGAATTTACAAAAAGGATATTTCTCTCAAGAAGTTTTACACACCATTTTCAACTATGTCATCTTCCTTTACTGGATATTATTTTTGATTGAGGTTGATTTATTATAATTCAAAATTCCATATTGAATTGAATTAGTTATGATATTTTTGACTGTGGATGTTCTATTTTTATACCATTCATGGTTTATGGTTAATGTATATACATTTCGTATGCTAGTTTTAATACAAATGTTTATGTTATGTTTCAACTATTCATTTGAGGAATGCAATGGACTTAGTAAGTGACGGGTGGAGACTTCTATATCTACTCGATGCATCGGTAGGTCTCATGAGACAAACTAGTGTCTTGGTAAAAGGCTTTGACAAAAAATTTATTTGTAGTCTTAGCACGAGGCCTTGACTATGTGGTAATGATGTCTGGTATTAGGCATTCCCTCATTGTGAAATTAGTTATTAAATGTGATTATTCGACAAGTAGAATATCGATTTGCATATTTATATTGTAACGTTTTATTTATTTTTACCATATTATGTTCAAGATTATGTTTAAACAGATTTTTTTATTACACATATTTCCATAAAATTCTATAGCTTCCGCTAAATTATTTAACCTTTTTGAGCATCTAAGCTCACCCCTTTATATGTTATATTTTTCCAGGATTCCAAAAAGTGTATTATGATTGATATGAAGTATTAAGATACATGAAAAAATGGAATTCTAAAAGAACTATCTGTGTTGTGTTTTATGTTTCAAATTGTAATGTAATGTTATTGTATGTAATCTATTTTCCAAGACTGCTAAACTGATCGGTCCTTCGGGACTTAATTCCTTATAATCGTGCCAATGTATTAAAATAATGCACTAGCTCTGGGTAACTGGAGTCAGGGCGTTACAGTTGGTATCAGAGGATGTTTATAAATAAACTTGTAAGCTAGGTTTAGATAAATCTGATTAGAGCACATAGACCAAAGATAGACGTTGAGGATTAGTATAGAAGGACTTCTTAAATTTTGGTAATGTAGAGATTTTTTGAGTATTCCATGAAAATAAATCCCTATCTGGATAAGAGCAGGTAGAGGTGGCTCTGGAAATTCACTACTTAGGGGTAAAACCCGAAAACACTGTTTTTATCTAGACTCGAATGGGAACTAGTTCACGACAACGAGCCTTGTTGTACTCTTGGTTACGTCATTCCTGGGGGATATGATTAGTATAATTCTCGTTTTTATTACAAAACAATATGATGGGTTTATGAGTATATACATCCTCAAAGATAACATTTTTTTGAGTATGGATTATATACATAAACTGTTAAATTTATGTTAGGTATTTCACATGTTTGTAAATAGGAATTGTGATTCATAAACTGACCTAGTGTATGCCATTGTTTAGAAATGGTGCCCAGTAGAATGAATGAGAACTCTAGAAATACATATGATCCAAAGAGTAAGAAGGATCATATATTAAATGGTAATAAGCCAAAATTTATAAGGTAAATGGTCTCCCATGTATTCTCAACATATGAAGAAATAATATCTTGTGTTAATAAGATACGTAAATAATTCTCTGAATCCTATAGCTTTGAAGAAAAGCCAGAGAAGAAAAAGATGGTATAAAGAAAGATGGATAAAGGGAAAGAAGGATTAACCAATATGTGATAAATTTGGAATGAATAACCTTTGTAAATACTTTAAGGAAATGAGAGTTTGTTATAATTGTGTAGAAAAAGGACACCAAGTACGTGATTGGAAGGGTAAGAAAAAGTTTTCAAATGTAAAATTCCTCATCTGCAAGGTGTTGAGACACTACGCGAATCAATGTCCCATTGATAAGAGTATTCCACAAATAATGTTATTGGATAATAATTATGTTATGATACTACCTCAGATGAGGAAGAATGACTACTGTTCTTATGTTGTTTTTATAGAATTATTTTATTTGAGTGTTGTATCAACAGTATACTGGTTACTTAAATTATAGAGATAAATAAGGATTTTACTGCAGTACTATTTCATTGGGAATTTGAGATTATATGGTTTTGATACTAAGGTAGTAATTTTGGAATAAGAGATGGTTGATTTTGGTAATTCAAGATGTTACGGTGTTGTAAAACAATACATGATGAAGGCGTTCACATGTTATTACCTGGAAAAAAGGATCCTTATTATTTTTAACTTCCTTATAAACTTTGGACTGAGAGTCTGGATACAAGTATTTTGGATAATTCTAAAGGATGCAATGGATTATGTTTGAAATTAGATACTATTGTTATGTTTATTTTTGGATTTCCATAAAAAGGAAAACTCGGAGGTCGGCCGGCTACCCGTCACATCTGGCAAGGCTGTGAGACATGAACCCACAACCGAAGGGAGGCAAAGGTGTATCACCTATCACCGAACCATGTGATGTCCTGTATTGAATAATGTAGTTTTTTAAAGGGTCTCATATGTGACATATAAATTCATTATTTTTGGAACCCTGTAAGATTAGGATAAATAGAATATATATTTATTTTATTTTTGAAATATTTTAGAATGAAATATGAGTTTGTGGAAGAAATTAGTTCATGGTTGAAACTCTACATGTTAAGTATACACACACACACACACACACACACACACACACACACACATATATATATGTATATATTTTACATCATATTTTATGGATAAATTATTTATTAAAATTTAGGGAAGGTATATTGAAACCAAAAATGTGTTATCCTAATACCTTATGTTTTTTTTGAACTGATGGTATTTTAAATCATCATAGATTGGTGGATTTGAGACCCACATTTCTACAATTTTTTGTGATTTATGATCTCAATCACACACTATAAATATTTACATTTCCCCCCCAATTTTGTGTCTCTAATTTCCACCAATGTTCTACTAATCAAATTCATAATTTGATGGTTACTTTTCCATTTCCCTTTTCCTCTTATTAAGACTAAATTTAATTAACCCACTTTCCTATGTGGGTTTTCCCACAATGGTATCTTCTATTTTCAACCTTTTATTTTTGAAGAACAATTACAAATTGGGAGGACACAATTTATTGAAGGTGGGAAGAGTGTAACACCCCAAGGTTTCAAAGTACCTTTTTTCTTCAAAGTAATTCAATAACTTGCACTATATTCAACACCAAGTTCAAGCGCACCAAAAATTACCAAACAAGCCGTTCAAAAGTTAGTATGAATAGTATTAACTGAATTTTGAACTTTATATAATCCTTATAATTTTAAAATCCATATTATGAGTTTCATAGACATAATGTAAGAACAAAGACATTTTTCAGAGAAAAGAATTATTTTTCAAAAAAATGAAATTTTACCGCCATTTAATGGCGAACCCTTTTTAAATCCAATATTTGAAACTTTTATATATTCAATTTTACAAAATAAACTTCTTCTTTAGAATCGGGACATAAGAATTTAGTTTCAATAAATTTTTGGTGTTTTTCTGATAACTTTCATATTTGGGTGAATAGTGAAAAATACTATATTTTAACTGAAATCAAATTTTTTAAACAAAATAATTTATAATGTTGAATTTTAAATATTAATGTTTTGGAAGTATAATTAGATTATGTTTTTGCCCTTTAATCCAATGTTGGTCATTGGAATTTATTTCACTTTGAAACTATACATAAACAAGTGTCAATCTTTTGATAGTCAGTGTTTCTTAAAAACATGCTATTTGTTTTTACAATGAGAATAAATTTTAAATTAATAAATTCAACTTATATATTTTGAATTTGGTAATATAGACTTCATTTTTGGATTTGGAATATCAAAATTATCCTAGGGTGATGTTTTGGAATTTTATTGAAAACTTTCAATTTTTTATGAATAGTGTAAAAACACTAAGTTATCGTTCAAAACCGAAATTTTATTTTAATAATTATTTATTTTATTTAAATTTATATTATGTAAAAATAGCTACATAATACCTATATAAGTTCATTTTAATTCATTGGTGTCAATTTCTAATAATTTTAGATATATAAAAATTTTATCGAACTTTTACCGTCTTTTACCCACCTTATAAGAGCATTTGCAAATTTACATAAAACATAATTTTACAGCTTCTATGAGTGGAATTTCAAAGATCTGCGGGACAAGATTAATATAAAGGAGTAAAATTTGGTCTAATAAGACAAAAATAATTTTTGGTGAATAGTAGCTTTTTACTTTTATTTACCACGGTTAAAAGTAAATTGAGTAATTAAGGGTAAAAGTTATATTATTATTACCCTAACAAATTTCATAATTCTATTGGATAATTATAATTAGACTAAAAACCTTATAAATAAAATATGACCCTTTGGGTCCAATTTTATTAGGTTAAGACATTTATTGTTATTTTGTTTAAAGAAGAGTTAAAAAAGTTAAAATCAGAGTTTAATGACTAATACATTTTAAATATAGGGTTATACATAAGATAAATTAAACTATAAATATTAATTATAACGATAAAAATATTTCATACATAATGGTATTTTATTTATAATTTTTAGTGATTAAATACTCAAATTTATTAATGACACAATGATGATGGAGTAATTACCTTATTAATGACAGAGTCAAATAAATGGTATTATAAATATTAAAATAAATATAATTACAATGTTTTTATGACATAAACGAATTTTATAGGAGAATATGACATTTTAGGATTGATTCAATGTATTTTTTTTGAAGTTATAATGCTGTTATTATTTTAACAAAAAACAAATACCAAATAGTGTCAAATTGACATAAAATAGGTTTTAAAACAAATATTATATTAGTAATTAATATATTGGTCCTAAAAAACTATGGCTGGGCCAAAAGAGTTATATAATAATATATATGACATTAATGAACCAATTGGGGTTCTATTGACAGTATATAGTATGTTTATTAACCATATAGTGTAAGAATACAAGAAGACACGGTAAAAGTTAAATTATTTAACATAGAGTTAAATCTAAATGATAAGGTTAAAATGGTAACATAAAATTGTCTAAAACCTTTTTGAGAGGTTTTCAACCCTTCCCCACATTATAATTTAAATAATGCATTTTGGAGCCATTATAAATGGAATATGAATTTATTATAAAATAATATTTTAACTATTTCCAAAGGTGCCCCTCACCCCTCTTATAAAAGGGCACTTCCCCTTCTCTCAAATTCACTCCTCCAAAGCCATTTGGCTCAGCCAAACTCTGCCCAAATAAACTATCAACTATCCTCCATTCATCCTAGAGGACCTACTTTACTTAGAAATCCATCTTAAGGAGCCCTTTTGATCAAATCAAATGGAAGTACACGAAAAAGTGGTAATAATTTCACCACGCTCTTTCAAGTTCTTTTCTTCTTCCACTTATTATTTCTTTGTTACTTCCATTCTAAAATAATAAATCCAGTATAATATATGTACTGTGATTTAATTATAAATATTTCACAACTTTATTCATTATTTTATCCATCTTTTCAATGATAATGTCACCATGTGTTCATACGTACAGTTTACCGTCTCCACGCCGTGGTGAAATTTGTTATTCAAAACTATGTTATTTGGGAGGATATAATGATGAGTAATATGTATATAAATAATAATAATAACAGGGTAATGTATCTGTAAAATTAATATACCATCCAATTCCACACATTTAAGGAAATTATATTTTTCCTTCGTGCATACGTATGGATTACCGTCTCCACGACGCGATGAGATTCATTTCCATGTTCACCATTTATCGACAATTATAAATATATATATATATATAACTAATAAGTATGTAATATATGAAATAATAATGCTACTGGATAGAGATATATATATATCTATGTGTGTGTACTTACATATATCTTATTCACTTAGTTCCATTCAACACGATATTAAAACAGAAACAACGTTTATGCGTACGTATGGAATACCGTATCCATAAACACTATTTTAATTTCATATATTTGTATATGATACATAATTATATTATAAATATATATGATAAATAAATCATGTTTTATATTCTCGAAGTATTTAAGTCTTGGTCTTAGTGATACAATCAAGAGTAACAAGTTAAAACACGTATGATAAAGAAAGCGATTATTACCCGAAATGTTAATTTAACATGGATATTATTATCAAATGGATAGTATAAAGTCATAAATGATTCATTTATGATATCATAAATATTAATGTGGTTCTGTTATAATTTAATAACATACTATGATCTTCATACAAGAGGTTTAATGTATCCTCGACCAAAGGAAAGTTCAAGGTAAGGGTTAATTTCTCAATCTCATTATTATAAGAGATTGTTTATGTGTAAGTATTTACTAGGAAATTTTTATCTTCCATTACCATATTTCATAAAAATGATTTCAAAATAAATATTTTCAATATTTTTGAAAGGTACTCTTTATCAAGATGAGAATATTAAATGTTTTAAAGATTTATCTTTCAAAATATTTTTAATTAATTTCAATGTTTTCAAAATGATTTTAAGGATTTATTTATATGGACATGAATGTTTTGAAATGATAATTATTTTAAAAAGTTTCAAAGTGGTATGGTACACTTTGATTCAAAAATTTCTTTTAAATTAATTCCTTTCTAAATGTGTGACTTTTAAATGATTTTAGAAAAAGGATATTTCTCTCAAAAAGTTTTACTCACCATTTTCAGCAATGTCAGAATCCTTTATTGGATATTATATTTGATTAAGGATGATTTATATAATAAAATATTCCATATTTTATTGAATGAGTTATGATATGTTTGACTGGGGATGTTCTATTTTTATACCAATCATGGTTTATGTTTAATTTATTTAAATTTCATATGCTAGTTTTAATATGAATGTTTATGTTATGTTTCAAATATTCATATAAGGATTGTAGTGGACTTAGTAAGTGATGGTTGGAGACCGCTATAGCTCCTCGATGCATCGGTAGGTCTCATGAGACAAACTAGTTTCTTGGCATAAGGCCTTGACCAGAAATTCTTGGCACGAGGCCTTGACTATGTGGTAATGATGTACGGTATTAGGCATTCCTTCATTGTGAAATTAGTTATTACATGTGATTATTCTACTAGTAGAATATCCATGTTCATGTTTATATGGTAATATTTAATTTAATTTTACCATATTATGTTCATGATTATGTTTAAATGGATTATTTTATTACACATCATTCCTTAAAATTTCATAGCTTATGCTAAATTATTTAACCTTATTGAGCACCTGAGCTCACCCCTTTATTATGGTTTATTTTCCCAGGATTCCAAGAAGTGTATTATGATTCCTATGTAGGGTTTAGCTACATGGAAAAATTGAATTGTCAAAGAACTATATATGCTATGTTTTATGTTTCAAATTATAATGTAAAGTTATTGTATGTAATCTATTTTGAAAGACTGCTAAATTGATCAGTCCTTCGAGACTTGATTCCTTGAAATTGTGCCAGTGTATTAAAATAATGCACCAGCTCTAGGTAACTGGAGTAGGGGCGTTACACTATGTGTTTATGGGAATGGTTGAGTTTAGATTGAGTCCTAGGTGTGTCCGAGCTTGTTGTGGTAGTGTGATTTCATGTTGGAAGAGTGGATGAGTCAAGAAGTTTGGTGTTTTGTAATGATAAATTAACTAGTGGAAAAAATGGTGTTGGTACCATGATGTTTATGTGAATATACTATTACATTACCAGACTTGTGTCACTAGGGTGTGTGTGACACTGTGTGGTTGGCCTGGTTAGTATTCCATGGTAGGTGACTGGGTTCTACTATTTTCTCACAGGTGAATTGATATATTTCTCACTCGGGAATGAGTAGCATTTTTTTCCCTAATGAGTATACTTTTATGCTCAACCTATGTATAGTTTTTTGGGTTCCAGGAAGAATTTGAGGACCGTGCTGGAACTTACTGTCTTGTGGGTCAATATAGTTGATGTTGATGCATATTGTCATTCTTTTGGTACATTACTGGGTGTTTTGTCTTACTTTTTAACATTTTTACATTTGAACATTCATGTGGGAATGGATTCTTGGATTCACTTTTACCTTTTGATTTTAGTGTTGCTTGGATTTACTATCTTATCTCCAAATCTTGTTTTATAAAAATCATAATTACCTCTATTTATTTGATATTCTATTCCCTTGGTCCTAGTCACCACTCAAGGGCCTACTAAATGCCGGACTTGGGGGTTCATTATCTCTTCTTCACATTGATGTTGAAAGGGCGTAGATCTTTGTCATCCCATCCCCCATATTGGACAAGGCTGGTCATGACAATCATTATATTCTTTGTTGTGTTTTAAAATTCAAATATATTTTATTTATTAATAATAAATTGAGTTAAATCAGTTTGAATTATCATAATGTGTAAAAAATATATTCCCAATATGTTAGACAACCCATTACAAAAATACATACAATTCAAATCACTGTGGTTTATGGAATTCATTCTCCTATATCATTCCATTAACTAAAAATAATAAAATATATTAGATTATCATGAATTAACATAAAGTATATGAAATTATAATGCTAGAAATAATATCTTATAATAGATAAGTATAACTTGAAATATGAGTCTTTAGGATTTAGTATATTTCATCAATTGTAATGCATTTTTTAATATTTTTATCCTAATAATTTTTTCATGCCCATCTTTATGTTTCATAATGTTTTTTTGAATATCTATAAAATATATTATGGTAGTGTAAAATTAGGTGGGTAGTAATGCTTGTTTTTTTACTAGGTGATAATCTAGTAAAATCCCAATGCACCATTGTTAGAGTTATAACCCATAGTCATAAGAACGATAGAGTAATATCCACTATGAGTATCTGAATAGTGATGTAAAAGCATGGAAACTACTCTATATAAATATCATTAAATTTATAGATTATTTTTCTATTCCTGGTCTTATCCTTATAAATTTACATAGGGTTTTCACTAAGGTTTTATATTCCCAATACCCAAAAATATCATGAACATGTTATAATACAAACTATGGGGACCCTATCCCTTTAAATATATTATTTCTTGATTTTTATCATAATCAACCTATAATTTCAACCCTTATATTGTTATTAATAGTTTCTTTAGATGTCTTGGATCATAATATATAAATATGATACTTAAATAAAACATAATTATTTATTTATATCAACATATATCATAAATCCTTTTGAAATCCAAAAAAAACAATGGATTTCTAAGAAAATTAAATGTTAAGATAGGTGATTGAAAATTCCCATTAAGGGAATAAACATGATAAGGAATAACAACATCTGTGTCAATGGTAGATGATGATATAATAAAAGATAAAAATAAACTCTAATCACATGGGAGATAACATAATGAACACGTTATCATAATATAATGGAACTATATAAAATGTTTATGTAATATATAACATGAAATAAACATGATTGAGGGTTAATTTCGCAGATAATATCACATGGTGGAACAGTACCACAATTGTTTAGTTTACTCCACATTCCCATAAATTAATCATCATGAGACTAAAGATATTGCTGTTGAATAGGATTTCTATCTAAAAAAACCCATCTAATCATGTTAATTATTTATGTGTTCCCCAATATGTAAATCTATTATAAGTTATAATCATACAAATTTCCCATGGAGAGAAAATGGGTTTCATAACCCTATCACATATAATAATAAAAATAAATTTCATAGTTAAATATTTTGGGGAAGACCATAATTCATTTTTTACACCACTAAAGTAAGAGAAAATAATGTAGGTATATATGTTATAGACATATATACAAAACTTAGAGATCATCCATAACATCATAGGTTGTTTTCCATGATGAAAATGTCATCAAAAGATTCAATATAATTTTTTATGGGAAAAATACCCTTCCACATTTAAATCACATATTAAAAATCTACTGACATATAAATTTTACATAATAAAATTTCTTAGAAATATTCATGTAAAATTATGTAAAGTATGATTAAATTAATTTAGTATCCTTGACAATAGGACTATCCATACCTAAAATATGAATAAAAAACATTCATATCACACTATTTTGAAAATGATAAAAAGTACCTCATTCAGAGAATGAAAAGAATATTCCATTAAATGTTTTATAAAAAATTCCTAAATGGGTAAAAAATTATTTAATAAAACAATTGTATACTGTTAGAAATATTATTGAATTTTTTTAATAAAAATGAATACAGAAGAATTTTTTTTAACAGATCATAGAAATGATGAAATCTTTTATTAGAATCATTTTATGAATGATTTGAAATAAAAAAGTCAGTATAATGGTACTATTAGTTGAAAATTTATTTTATTATAACAGGATAATAAAATTAATTGGACTTAATGGATAATTATAAATTAATTTCCTACAATTTATATTCATGCATAAATAATTCCAATTAAATTTATATTATAAATAAACCCTTACAACATTGGTATCAATTAATTTAAAATTAAAATTAATGAAAGAAATGAAATGTTAATTAAAATATAAAAAATTATGGTGGATTAGTAGTTTAATATTTATATTGGAAATATATAAATCATTTAATATAAATTAATAACAAAATAATTCAATCACAATGAAAGAAGTTTTGAGACCAAACCCTTACATTAATCTATATATTTCTTGTTTGTTTGTTAACCCAATTATAATAAACTTATATCAATTTCATGTTTTCATAATAAATTTTTTTCATATTAATCCATTATACTTAACATAATTTACATAATTTATTTTAATGAAATATTTAGTATGTTTTTAGTTATATCCATGTCTGGTTTTAGAGGATACTAAATTCATAATTTTAAATTTAAATTGGCATGTTGACCATGGTTAATGGGGTCATTATTAAATAATATAGACAAAAATAATATGTAAATATTTATCATTTCTATATATAAATAAATTTTTTAGAACCATCCATGAAATATCGTTATTAAAAATTAATTACATAATAATAATAGAGATGGTAGGTCATACAAACACATGAACAATGATTCAGTTTTTCAATGTTCATGATTAGAACAAGGAATGCATTATTTTAACAATAAAAAGTCTAATTATATCATTAATATCATTCTATTTTAACAAAAAAAATTACAAATAACATCCATGTGATATTATAATAATAATTAAATCATATCATATCATGAGACATTAGTGCGCCATATAGTTGGATGATGTTATCAATTTTCACAAAATAGTATGACAATAAAATATATGATATGTTAATTTTATAGGATTATTAATATTTACTTAATATAATATATTAAACTTATATCCATCATCATGAATATATGTTTGAGGAGACGATGGATAATGAATTATATATGTTCGTGGGGTAATATGCCACTAAACTCACAAATGATGGGTTCGTTTCCCATTGGGTGAAGGAGGAGATGGATAAATTTTATAAAATAAAACTAATAAAATATATTCATATGGGTGATAATTGTGTTGTTATATTTAAATTTTTAGTAAATAAATGAATGTGGAATAATTGATGTAAAAACAAGGTGCTTGGTGAAGATGATTACCATCTCTTAGAAGAACCGCCTTAGGACACTATGGTCAGTATTTTGGGAAGATAAAAAGATAAATAATGTGTATAAGGACTATTGGTAAATTTTTTTAAGCGTTTGGTTGAACAAAATTTATTTAGATGTTTCAATATGTGATGTGATGGGTTCCCTTTTGTAATTAAAGAGCTGTGTCATTTTTGTAAATACCCAAACCTATTCAATAATGGGAATTCAGCCTCAAGAACGGAGTATAAAAAATGATCAATAATAGATTTTTGGGTTATATGGTCAATAAAAATATCCTGTTTTTTTATAGAAAAATATATTTAACCTGCCACTCCCTTTACATATTTAAATTATCCATGGTAAATGGACTTTAACATTATGTGTGGTAACATAAATTTCTTATTTTTTAGTATTAATTAAGAAAAATATTAAGTATGACTTATTATATAGTTATAATAATCAATATTAAAAATATGTAATCTATTTTATTAAATTTAAAACACATATGTGTCAAACATTAATTTAAAATTAAAACTATTAAACGTGTCATCAAACAGTTTGTCAAGAATTTGATTTTTCAATATACAAATGATTTTATATTAACAATATGACTATAAATAATAATTATATGATTTTAATGTAATATAAATATATTTATAATATTTTAATCTAATTTATGTATTTACATTTCAATGAGTTTCTATATTAAATTTAAATTAAAAAACATAAGGATATTAAAAATATTTCTTATTAAACCACGTTTTTAAGCAGGGAAAAAACATATACAAAAATCATGAATGATAATGATTAAAATAAAATTAATTATATTACTACAAATAATATGGTTAATATTTATCAATAATATAAAATAGAAGCTATATTTGATCATTTAAATCTAATTTTTTCATGAAAAAAAAAGATGTTAATATTTTAAAAATATGTAATTTACACTATTTCATGAAAATCAATCATTTCCAAAATATCACAAAATTTCACTCTAAGATGATTATAATTTTTTGATTTAAAAAATATTTTCCATTATAGATAATAAAATTTATAAATTTTACATAAATTAATTATAATTTTTCTTTAAATAAATAAATAGAAATCTATTTTGATGTAATCTTATTTTTTGTAGAATAAAATATAATTATTAAAAGTCATGTTCTTATTCATTAAGAATTTATCCATAAATTAATATTTAGTATGAACTTAATGTATATATAATAATTAACTGAATACTATTAAAACCTAAATCATTAATGGTTATTTTAAGAAGGTAATATATTTTTTGGTTCGTCTATGATTGGGTGTTCATGTCATATATGTTATTAAGCATTATATTCTTCTTTTAAGTTATAAATATATTTCATTATTTAATCAAAAAAGGCCTCTTGGTTGATTGATGTGAAATAATTAGGGGATTTATATTTGATCAAATAAAACACATGACACTAGATGTGTGGAAAGGATGTGATAGGTGGTTCTATTTTATAGGTAAGAAGTAGTGAAATATTTTTAATGACTAAATAATAATCCAAAATGGGATGTCACACTAATGAAACGTCCATTTAAAATTAAAAAAGCTGCATTGAATGAAATATTTTGAAAATAAACACCACCATAATAAATAATATATATTTTATAAATATTTTATTCATTTAAAATTTTTTGTTACTCACTTTTACCATTATTTTTCTCAACACAAAAATTAGTTTTTTTAACAATGTAATTAATCTATTAAGAATAAAAACAAGGACATATTATTTATAAAGGAATGAATGATTAAATATATGAAATCCAATTTATCAAAATAAAAATCCAATGTGTGTAGAATACTAACTTTATGAAAACCACATGTAAAGGGAAATCCCTAATTTTTAACATTACTGCCATAATTATGTTTTTTTCTATATTTTCTATTTATTACCAACAATGTTTCATTTAACATTCATAATTAATAATTATTTTTATAATTACACTAATAGAATTATTTTTATAAAATTTAATTATTAAAAATGGTGGAATTTAATTAAAAAAAATATCCTATAAAATGTGTTAACAATCAATTTTTTAGGAAATGAAATTTTCAAGCACAAGATGACATGACAATAATTATGTGACTAGAAATATTGATTATATGAATTTAATTATATATATATATATATATATATATTTTTAATTTTAATCTCCCTGAAAATATTCATTATTTGTGTATATATTAATTAATTTAAATGGATAATCTTTATGCACATAGAAATAGTTTTTTTGAAAACTTCATTTTTAAGAATTAAATAAACTTGTAAAAATATTATGATAATTTATTAATACAATAAAATTTATTATATTATTATAAAAAATGGATTAGTATTCAAATTATTATGAAGTACAACAATAATAATTCATTTAAATTAAATGATTTATTGAAAATAAATTACATTACTTAAAAAATTGTTAATTTTCACTATGCATGGACAAATCCATCATTATTGTGAATAAAAAAATTTCACCTTATGTTAATTTCAATATGAGTGTCTTGAAAATAATTAATTTTATCAAATATATATAATAATAGTTTCCAAAATTAATTATAATTTTTTTCATAAAATTATAAAAAAAATTGCATAAAATATATTTTGTCAAGAATAAATTGTCTTTATTAAAAATTTAATGCAAATTTAATATTAATTTATCCATAAATTAATATCATGAATGAAATTTATATGTATTTAATAAATCAATTAATCATTTTCATAACCTAAAATTTAATGTCCATGTTATAACGGTTATATTTAAATAATTGAGCTTCATATTGGCTCGGTGTTCATTATCATATCTGTTAACAAAAATAGATATCCTTTTAAATAATTTAGTAGTAAAATTATTTTTTCCATAAAAATATATACAAAAACATTATATGACATATTAATGTGAAAATGTTGAGGGTACTTCGGTTTCACAACTTACACAGGTTCTCAGATTGGCTACTCATAATTATAGTTCCACCACAGTACTTTGACAAGGTGAGTTGTATTGTTGAGTCGAACATTATCTATATTATCAAATATCTTCACCATATTATCCTTATATATTAAATAATTATATATATATACCACCGTGGAATTAAATACTTGTAAATTATATGGTACATACATTCTCATGAGGTATACATAGAAAATGTATTTTACATTAGAAATGGGTGGTGGGTGTGAATGTCAGTAAACTAAAGCACTGGTGTTATCATGAATCCCATTGGATCCTATGTACCCATGTTTATGATTTAAAACATTCCTATATATTAGGAAATTCATTCATAGAGATATATAGAGAAATAATTTATCCCCAAACTAAAATACTATATATCATTATTGATTGCCATATTTTTTATTGTCATTGAGATGTAATAAGGTGTTGATGATTGATTGATGCATTTTTTATAATTTTCAAAACCATTTCAAGACCCAACATGTAATTTTCTCCAACATCATCCTACCATGCATGTTTTCTATATCTATACCTATAATTCACATAATAAATATCCATTTGGATACTTGATTTAATGTAATAATTGTATGAGAATTAGACTAGAAGAAGATATTGATTCTAGCCAACAATGAATTCCATTGAACATGCTCTAAACATTCCTTATAGTATAAGGATTATGTACTCACATTGGTCAAATATTTATGGGTTATATGACGTACTAAATTTTAACTCAATGTTTATCTAATGTTGGATAATATTCTAGATCATGGAGGGAAATATGGTATATTTGTTATAATAAATCGATAGGGGTGTTCAATGAAGCCTTCACACATTAATCATTCAGGTCCCTCTATTTGATCAAGTGATATTTCAACTAAAATTTAAATGAAGTTGAATGTATTTTTATGATGAACCACTAAAATAAATATAGAATTATTTACACTTAATTCTATTGGATGACCAACTTCGATGTCCATGGTAATATTTTACCATTTCCATGTGTGAATGGGTAATGGATTAATCATCCGCTTAAATGTATTTCTTTCATCCTTCACTTGATAACATTATATACACTATGAGGTATATCTCATGATCTCATTCTTTAAATTTTTCAAAAAATTAGGATTGTGTAAGACTGGATATATCTTCATCTCCCTGGGTGGATATATATGATTGAGTTATTTTAAACATTAAACAACTATTTGTTTATAGAAACTTTGTTGTACCCTTAATCATGATGAAAATCATACTAATCATTCATCAATTTTAATGTCTCTTAATTTCCCATTTTTTGTATCTTCCACCTTATTTAAAATTTTCACAACATATATTGGATTATCCTTTATCTTTAATATATTTTATGGTTGAGAAAACATTTGAGTTAGGAATAATGATGTCAATTGCTTCATGATAGAGTAGTCATAGCCTACGATCATCTTTAACCATTTGAAATTATTCATATTAAGATCCTTCAATGTTAATATAAATATTAGGATTTTAAAATCTGTATATATTGTAAAATTTTCCCCTTACAAAAAATTATATATATTATAAATGAGAATGTAATGACAAACAACTCCAAATCATTTAATGGATTTTTCTATTAATGAAAATTCAACAACCATGATGCATTGCTTATAACTTTATCATTTTATATTTGTACACATATAAACACATTCTTTAATGAATATCAATATAAAATTAATGGTTCCTCACATGATGCCAGTGGGAGGAATCATGTTGCGATAAGAATCATATTAATATATTTTATAAAATATTCTCAATCACTGGTCTAGAAAATCATTACAAATTCTTATTTATCTTGGTTATATGGTTATGAAATCATGAGATATTTCTCATAAATCTTACGAAATATGATTCTAGTCCAAGGAATTTATAAATCACTATTATTTTTGTTGGTATTTTCCACTTATCAATTTTATTTTTCTTTTAAGGGTCCCCAAATATCACTATCATAAATATAACATTCATCCGGAATGATACATCATGCATCTAGAACTCACATTTACAATAATTTTCATACAGATAATTATTTAAAAAGTCTTTAGTAAAATATTAAAATTCTTCAATTACACCTCCATTCTTTTAGATTATATCAAAATTAGATGTTAATAATAATTAAAAATTTGTACATTTCATCTCCAATGACCCCATTCATTATGTTTATAAATATTTCTAGATCATTAGTAAGTATGAAGGACATCTATATTTTCTCATAGTGTGAATACCTTATTAATAATAAATTTGTGGCAATATATTATTTATTAGTACATATTTGGTGATATCCCAACTAACGGATCCCCATGAAAAAAATCTACCTATAAGGACTTTAGTTTTACAGTATAAGACTGGGAATATTTCGAGGAATATTTTTGGAGCCAGGGGTTGTGATGACACGTGATTCTAAGGCCCTTTATTCCAGGAATTAATTTTAAAAATATTAAATATATTTTTTATATATGCATATAGTTCTTTATAAATAATGTAATTTCTATTAAAATGTAGAATGTATTAGAAATATTAGGGAACATTTGATTTCGGAATGTGTAATTTACCGTTGGTACGACATATATTTTTGTTGTGGGTTATCTGTAGAAACAGTCAACGCGTATGTAAAAGTATTAAAATCATTAAAATTATTTTATTTTTAATGATAATATAAATAAATTGTCAATACGAACTCTGATTGGATGTCTGATGTAATTGTTGAGTTCTTAATGTTGTGTTTTCCCTAGGTGCAACCTAATGTTAGTCAACGCGGGACATTCATATGAGACAACCATATACAACACGTTCAGTGGGTTAATTATTTAATTTAATTACAAATTTAATTCATTTTTTGACTTATATGAAAAATATTTATATATGTCACCCTAACAGCCTACCAAAGTTAGTATCATAATCCTGATAATTTTTCATGAACTCTCTCTTTTCCATTAGTGAATTCTGACTAAAGACAAAAGAACCTGAGATCAGAGCTGATAATGAGGAAACAAACCCATCGACTTCTCTAGAATTGTTGTAAAACACATTATTTTGAAATTATCATTCCATAATTGTGGTATGAATTCTCAATAGGTGATTTACAGAATTTTTATTAATTGATTGAGATGAATGAGATTTTTTCTTAGATTTTATCCTTCAGTAGCAATTACTTGTACCCGAGTACTGACAAATTACTTTAATTCAATTGTTTTCTTACCGTAGGTATGTGTTCTTGACCATTGTACATTGAAATAAAATCATCATTGTTTAATCCATGGTTCTAGGTGCTTTCCCCCTACCGTTATTCACATTCTTCATCATTAGATCCCGGGGTAATGATTCGACATTATCAGGGAATGTTCGAGTGCGATTGTACACCTAGAGTCTTTGTAGTGGCATGAATGACACATGAATCAATGGTTATGGACAAATTGATTAATGAGTGTTATAGTGTTTTGTGAACATAATGGATAATAACTATGGGTGAGTATTTATTATTAGATGTGGTTGGGATTGGGTCGACAACCCTCTTTAGCATGATTGGTGTGTGGTGACAATGTGTGGTGTGATATTGTCAATTTCGAGTAGAGGTTGTACTTAGAGTCTCTTCGGGGATGTTTTTAATTGTGGATGTGATGATGGTCAGACTCAGATCCTAGATGAGGTTATAAGATGTGGTCAACTTGATTTTCATTAATAAATATTACTGTTAATAATTATAATGGTAATTAGTTGATAAAAAATTAAATGTGGTATTTTACATTGTAATCTAATATTAAAATAAAATTGAGATAAAAATATGGTAGATTTGTTCTAAGAGGAATTTTGGGGAGGTGCATGCTCTGCCCAGAGAATGGGATGAGGATCCATATAAATTTGAAAATATTATTAATTTTATTATTATAAATTGATAATAGTATTAAATATAAAATTTATGAATGTTAAAAGGATAATTGTTTTTACCTTGTCTGTACTGTGCGATATTTTCAAGGGAAGTAAGGGTGAGCATATCCTCTATCATTATGGTTTAATAAGAGGATTATTAAAATAAAAATAATATATTATTATTATTATTATTGGGGATGTCAAACACAAATTTTGTAATAAATTTTTTGTATGATATTATATTGACAAACACTCAGTGGAAGTGTGACCCAAAAATTGAGACTATCATTTTAAGAATGATATTTGATACTTATTTAGGCTGCCACATCAGGTCAATGAAACACCTAATAATAATAATATTTTTATCATCATCAAAACTTTTATCTAACATAACTCTATCATACAATGTCAGAATGGCGAACCGTTTGTGACACAAAGACCATGAAACTATTTACAACATTTCAAGGACAATTTCAAATATTTAATTCATACTTTTCAATCAGGCCCATAAGACTCCCTTTAATCATAAGGTGGTAAAATATGTCTTTTTTTATAGGTTGTATGATTAATCCAACTGATTAGTCAATCATGTGTGGTTTTATACAAGGATCTAAATAGTTTGATGTGTTTGGTTACCTATGGCCATTTGAGGAGTTAAGATAGTGAAATTATTATTTTTTCCCATTAAACCAATGATGATCATTGGGTGCACATTATCTATTTTTCCAGATATTCCATGTATTCTACAAGTATGCCGACATGACTAAGGGTACATGAAATAGTTTAGTACCCCAGTATAGATGGGTACATAGCTAGGTGACGAGATAGGGTCACACATCACATGGGACCCATATGCATTATTTACCTCATTATGAATATAATTCCTCTTGTATCTTCTATATTTGAACTCAAATTTTAGAACATGAGTAGTCTGTCCGTTTTTTCTATATAGACAATATTTAGGCGTTGAGAAGTTGATTTCATGAGGGGATGTGAAATTATCCAGATAATACACCTATATGAGGTGATTAATTATGACGTTAGTGATCATGCCTGATCACCATATATTGATTCTAGAGTGGAACCCCGCATTAGCATGCGTGTGGGTCATATATAGTTACACTTCAGTTTAATCCCTTATCGGGTAGGGAGTGGGTCCCCACCGACCTATAGTTGAACCCCATGTGATCCCGTGGAATGGGTCCCCAAGAATTATAGGGCAACGCACCATCAAAATGGGAATGTGAAATATAAATTTGTTGTGTAACCACCTATTGGGTGGGGTGTGGTTAATTAATGACCTATTGTGGAATCCCTTGTGATTCCATGGAACATTTCATTGATGGCCAGGGTGGAACCCCCTATTGTACTTGGATTCAGGTCTCTACGACACTAGAGTGGAAACTCAATTATCATGTGTGTGGGTCCTCTATGACTACAATCAAAGTTGACCCCCCTTGATGTACTAGTGTATGAGACTTATACATCAAGTATTTACCCACTCTTCTGTGAAGCATAGTGACTAGGAATGGTTTAATGTAGCTTTGGACTCATTATAGAGAGAAACAAATTCTCTATCAAGAAAAATTTTTGTTACATGACCAAAATCATATAGGTGATTTATTTCCACTGAAAGAGGATACTGTCAATGTATGGTGATTGAGATCCTTTGACTCATCTGTTCATGAAAAAATTGTTAGGTGTTGGGCATTGCAGATGAAATTATCTTGGAAATATTGGATATTATTCTTCTTAGGTTGAGTAGTGTGATGGGGACCCCATCTATATATTATTTTAGATTATTTAGATGATTATATACATATATATATCCTATTTGAATACCCACTCATTGGGTTTTGGTTACTGTCTTTCCTAGATATGTGAAGGTGCATAAGGTATACTGAGTTCTTTCCATATCCATCTTCTCATTTTTGGACGAGTCTAAAATCATAATATAGGTAGATAAGAATCAAAGATAAGTTCTTATAACAACTATTTCTAGATTCTTGTGTTTTTATGAGGATACTAAGGATTTCTTATTGGGTTGTGTTTTAATCATTTACCCTACCTTGTTCTCTCAATTGCTTTCCTCTTCAGTTGTATCTCTTACTATTCCCCCTTCAACATTTCTAGGGTGTTCTATTGGGTATTTATATACTCACCCATTCATGGAATTTTTGAAACACATGTCGTCCCATTTTCAAACGACGAACATGTCAATCATGAATTTAGAGGAGCTTAGATATACATGTTTCTTGGACTGCGTATGTTGGTTGTAGATTGGATTTTTGGAGATGGGCTCTCTCAACATTTTACATTTCCTATTTTTGTCTTGTTGGGGAATCATTCTCATTGGGAATTTATTTCCACCCCCCTCTTACATTCAGTTTATGATGTTTTTATATTGTATTCCATAGTGGTTATATACCTGAATTGTTATCAATCTTGTTGTTTCACCTATTTCTTTTTTCCCCTATACTTATGAATTGAGAAGGTTCGATGTGTGTTTAGAGGTACATTGGGAAAAGGATTCCAATTTTAGTTTTTGATTTTGGATCTTGTCACCAACCCCTAGCATATTTATATGGGATTGTTGCAGTAGCAACATGACCTTTCGTCGACTAGGTGGGATCTGGTGGGTAAGGTCATGACATATTGTTATCAAAGATTATTCGTGTAAGATCCGGGTGCAGCATAAGAATATGATGGGATTTTTATAAAACTTATTTTTCCATAATTAATTATCAATTTGGGGACTATATGATGATGAATGTCATGATCCATGGAATTGAGTCAAGGAAATAGACAAATAAGAATTGTGTTAGAACTAAGAGAGAAGAATCAACACATGTTTATAATTAATTTAATTAGATAAATAATTACCTCTATGTAATTAATTATTTATTGATTTCTCTAGAAAAAAATCTATAGTTCACCATCATTTCATTTTAGAAACCATTAATAGATTTTCTCTAGTAGTGATCCCCAAATGTTCCAAAAATCATTTGTCATACCCAAGGAAGTCTTCAGGTGATACCACTGAAGATTATTTGCCTTATGTCTCCTACCTTTGATCTCCACCAGAAATGATTCCAAAGTGTGATACATGATCTAAAATAAGAGGATTTCACTTCATTCTATATATAATTCTTGGATAATAGTGATCTCTACGATTGAGCGGTTTTTTACAACTATGTTGTCCACAATCGAATTAGATGATGAGGAAATAAAATAAATAGGTATCTGTATTCATAGGGTAAAAATATAAAAATTACAGAAGTGCACTGATTTTTTATATATTCCAAGAAAAACCCCACGTAAATTAATAACCTTAATATTATTATTTCTCATAATGTGTTGAACATGAAAATTAAAATTAAATAATATTTAATGAAATAATATTCATTATTATCTCTTATAATCAGACCATTAAACTCAGCCTACAATTACTAAAAAACTATTTACCATGGCATGAATAATGTTTACTTATTTATTAAAAAAAATATAATCAAAATATTCAAAAACAAATATATAAATATCATATTCACTAAATAGAAAATAAATATTTATTAAATATTCCACTCTCAATAAATTTTCTCAAATAACAAGTGATGAATGAAATGTGATCAATCATATGTGAATAATTATTAAAGAATATATGAGAATAATATATATTCACCCTATTAAATAATAAATAACAATATATTATTTGACTATGATTATGGATACACTTTTTCTGTGACCCAATAGGCCTCTTTCTCAATGGACATATGTGAAGCAACCAAAATTCCAAGGTTAGCGTCTAGCTCCACACCAAGGTACCCATAGAGAATGAAGTTAATGCCGCAATGACTTGTTACCATATATAAATTATTACCATGTAATATAATCTCTTTATCGAAATATATGTAATCAAGAAGATTTCTTGATAGTGCCATCAAACAATGTGATTGATATCTATTTCTTTGACATTTTTGAAATAGACCATCATTATTGAACACCAAGTCCAGGGATTTATTTAGTCCATATTATATCCATCAAATGGATTGAGATATAAAATTCCGTTAATGAATAGAATAGATAAAATCTTTTCTTTAATTATTCACTAATGCAACTTTACTCCTGACACACCCAATATATCATAATTATTTGTTAACATATGTCATCATGGTTTTAGTCAATACATCTAAGTGTAAGTCACATAATAAGAATTAATTATATTATTTAACTTCTATGGAACATCTTAAACGTCTTCAGATATGAACATCCAATTTCACATAGAAATCTGTATTTCCTACTAGTGGGTCTCCTACTAATAATATCCATACTAAATATTAATTGGGTAGTACACCATGAGAAGGTATATAAATGTCCTATGAGCCTTCAACCCTGATTGAATTTATCATTTGTTTTCCCCAAATGGTAATTTATGCCTATATAACGTATATTCTTGAATACTGTCGTAGCATATAAATGTTCCTCTCATTGCAGGGAATGGTTATGTCCTTTATGTGTCATAGAAACACTTAGGACATTACCACATACAATGTTATGCAGAAAAAGAATAATGTTGTGATAAAGTGATTATCAATATTTAATACCATGAATAAAAGTTTGTCATAAAGTAAAAAAATGTTGGTTCTAGGTAACCAACTCCAATAGACTCCCACATTAACTCATTCCAACTACTAAAACCCTTCACTCTGCTAGATCTCATTTGATACTCATGCAAATGCTTAAATAGAAAATTATTCATGGGGTCTTCCATATTCTCTTCTATGGGTACTATTATCACTGCAACATCACCCATCTGATATAAATCCCCATGAGGTATACTTTCGTAGTATATGCATTGTTCTTTGGTGTGACCTTGGTTGTTTTACAAGATCCACCACTACATTATTATCACAATAGAATGTGATAGGGTCTAAACTTCTAGGTTCCACATCAAGATCATGGAAACAAATCTGAATCCAAATGGCTTCCTTGGATGCATCATAAGCCAATATACACTATGACTCCACTATAGAATTGTTTATGATTTTGTATAAAATCTTCTAGCACACATTGTAAGATTCCAGATTCTTCATAAGGTATATTTGTTTATGATTTCGTTTAATTACATTATTATTGTAATATATGTGTTTCCCTATGTTAATGATATGGCTCGGTGGTGTTCCGGGGGTTCGGTTCATGAACGAGGAGGTAAAATGAGTTTTCTCAGCATGTTTTATGGTTTTCACATGGTTAGTAAACATTGTGCAAGGCATCCCAGGTATAAATGAATCTAGGGATATAGGATTGAAACAATTTATCATATGTTTAATATATCAATGAATAATTCCTTGGAAATTGTGTGAAGGGGTGATTTTGGGATAGTGGTTTCGTATGATTTTCACATGGTTTGGAAACCCTGCAGGAAGACCTTGCAACCTAGTAATGTTGATAAATTTAAAAAAATTACCAACATAAAATTTTAATGAAAAATATAGGATTTTAATCTTTTCCTTTCCCCTAAATGATAGTTATGAACAAGAGATCTAAAGAGCTTCCATGGATTCATCTCTTTCATCTCTATGTCATTTGGAGCATCGTTGGTTGCTGATTAATGCTCAGGGTGACTGTAATATACTCCATGATTCTTTTTCTACATTAGGTGTTGTATATTTCTATCATCTCCATAAGATTCTATAAAAACACTTTTTTTGATGCAATCTAGGATATGGATTCAAATAGTTCTTGAATATGAGTCCAGTACTACTTTAACTTTTTGTTAATCATTGGATTCGAGGTTAGAAATCTATAAGTTATTTCCCGTAGTTTTATTATAGATTTTTGGATGTTCTGCCTTGTTCTATAAAACCTCATGTTGTTCTTTTTACTCCTTGGGAGAGGTTGGAAATTTTGGGTTTCTAAATGATAAATAAGAACCCTTGTAACAGCCCAAGATTTTATAAAAAAATATTCTTTTTAATTTTATTAAAGTCTTGTGTTGTACGTTACACCAAAAGGAGCTTGCACAACACGCATCCTTGACTTGCCTTGCATTACACGCAATCACGACCTTCCTCGATAGCGTGTGTAATACGCAATACCGAGTTTCACTAAACAATGATATGCTATTAAAACTAGCCGTTATGAATAATAATAATCACTTTTTGAAATTTTATAAATTTTATTTTTCAAAATGGACTTCATTTTTGGACTCAGAATATCGAAATTAGCCTAGGGTGAAATTTTGGTATTTTTCTGAAAACTTTCAATTTTTGATGAATAGTGAAACCACTAAGTGGTAGGTTAAAAACTGAATTTTGCATAAAACATAATTTTACCGCTTCTGTGAATGGAATTTCGAAAATCCGAGAGACACGGTTAATATCAAGGACTAAAATGTGGTTCAATGAGATGAAAATAATTTTTTGGTGAATAGTAACTTTTTACTTTTTTTACCGCGGTTAATAGTAAATTGGGTAACTAAGGGTAAATATGATATTAATATTACCCTAACACATGTCCTAATTCTATTGGACAAGTGTAATTCGACCAAAAACAAACTTAGGAATAAAATATGACCATTTAGGCCCACTTGGATTAGATTAGGACATTTATTATTAATTTATTTAAAGAAGGGTTAAAATAGTTAAAATCAAAGTTTAATAAGTAAATCATTTATAATATGGGGTTATACATAAGATAAATTCGATTGTAAATATTCATTAGAAATCTAAAAAGATTTCCTACATGATGGTAGTTTATTTTTAATTTTTAGACATCAAATAATTTAAGTTATTTATGACACAAAGATGATGCAGTAATTATCTTATTAATGAAATATTGACATAATTGATAATATAAACACCAAAATAAATGTAATTTAAGACTTTTTATGAATTACACTAATTTTCTAGGTTACTATGATATATTAATGTTGATTTAATCAACTTGGTTCGAACATATAATTCTGTTATGACTTTCACAAAAATCATATATCAAATAGTGTCAAAATTGACCAAAAATAGTTTTTAAATCAAATATTATATTATTAATTGTTATTTTATTCCTAAAAATCTAAGGTTCGGCCAAATGACTTAGATAAGGATATATATATTAATAATAAACAATTTGGGGTTCGTTTGGCATGTTATAGTAAGTTTATTAACCATATAGTGAAAGAAAACAAAAAGACATGGTAAAAGTTAAATTATTTAACTTAGAGTTAAATCTAATTGATAAGGTTAAAATAATACCCTAAACTTGTCTAAATCTTATTGGTTGATAGGATTGCGACCCATCCCCACCTTATATTCGAAATTAGACCCTTTGGAGCCATTATAAACCGATTTTGACTTTAATATAAAATAATATTTTGAGATATTCCTAAGGTGCCCCTCTCCTCCCTTATAAAAGGACACCTCCTCCCCCTCCTCCTCACACCAATTTGAGCACCCAAGCTCGGCCAACCCCTGACAAAATCTCTTCTCCACTTCCCTAGAAACATCCTAGAGGTTCTGGTATTCCTCAAAGACCAATTTTAGTGCCCTAAGAGGAGGTCTCAAAGAGGCGCTTCAAAGAAGAGGTAATTACCGTTACCAATTCTTTCATCTTTATTTCTTCTTCCACTTCTTCTTCTTAGGTTGTTTCATTATGAAGTAATAACATCAGCATCACTCATATACGGATATGTTATTATAAGTATGAAACAACCCTATTTCACCATCTATCCATCCTACGGAAAAAGAAATCACCGCGCGTGCGTACGTACGAAATACCGTCTCCACGCCATGGTGTAATCTATTTTCAACCACCACCTTACATGGATGGGTATAATGGTGTAAAGAATAACTATACATAGTTATTACAAAATAATATTTATTCTGATATATTTTATAATCCAATCCAATTTAGTTCAATATTTATGGAAATGATATCATCGCTTGTGCGTACGTACGGACTACCGTCTCCACGACGCGATGAGATTCATTCTCCATGTTAACCATTTAAGAATGATTATAAAGTATATATAAGAAATAATAATGAAATATATGACATTATAAAGCTACTGGATTATGTATATATATATATATGTATGTCATATACTTACTTCCATTTGAAGACAATAAGGAATGGAAAACAGCATTAATGCGTACGTACGGACTACCGTCTCCATGAACGGTGTTTTTCATTTTATTTATCTATCTATTATATATATATATATACTGAATATATATGATATATAAATCAAATTTTATATTCTGGAAGTAAGTAAATCATGATATAAGTAATAATAATGTCAAGAACAACAAGTCAAAACACCTACGATAAATGAAACGATTTTACCCAAAACACAACTTATTTACATGGAATTTACAAAAGAACGGGTAATATAATGTCATAAGTGAACCATATATGATATCATAACAATAAATATGATTCTGGAATAAGTCAATAACATGATTTAAATCATTATACAGGAGGTTCGGACACTTACAAAGCAAGTCAGACATAAGGTAAGGGAAATATCACAATCTCATTTTTATCCGAGATTGTTTATTCGTAAGTATTTACTGGGGTGTATTTTATCATCCACATCCATGTTTCATCAATATGTAATATTATTTCCATCCAAATACAATTTTTTTTAAATCCATTTTTACCCTTTGGTGAGTTTTTAGTAATATGTATGAAAGGAATCTTTTTGTCGTTTTTCTTACGAGGTACTTTTTGACTTTTCCGACAAAAGTATGAAGAATGTTTTTTTTAACATAAACGGCACGAACTGATTTTTACGGTTTTATAAATCCTTATTTTCAATGAAGCTTCCTCCAAAATATTTCAGGACTATTTTTAATAAAATCTATTTCTTTTAAAATTGCATGATGTTTTGTGAAAAGAAATTGATTTTGAAGAAGAAAGGATATTTTCCTCAAGAATTCATTTCAAGTGTTTTATCAAAATTATTTTCCATCTAAGATAATAAAGGGTTCTGTTTCTATCCATATTTTTACATTGATTTGACTATGTTGTGATGGAATCATGTTTATGAATTCCTTTATCTTATATGAATGGTTTTATGATGTCATGTTGTTTAAGAATCCCATTTTTATGACATGGGTTATGAAATGATGTATGATTTATGATTTTGTGGCACACATAAGAATGGTATCATTATGAGATGGGTGGGACCTATATCTCCCTCCAATGCATTGGGTAAAGATTTTATATCTCATGAGATAGACATGGCTGGAATGGTAGGTTATACCGGTTCAGTGAAACAGGACTGAAACGAGGGTTACTCGATTCAGAAAGGGACTTTGTCCACTAAGATAGTCTTGGGAATGAGTCATGACTAACAAGAAATGATTTTCCAAGATTATGTGTGCATGCCACAATGTTTCAAGTTTCATGTTATGATTATGGGAATCTCATTTTCACTTCTATGATTTATTCCATGTTAAGATATTATGATCTCTTTTGCAGGTTATGATTTTCAAAAAGATATGATATGATTTTTATTTCCTTTATTTGACCTTGCTGAGCATTTGAGCTCACCCTTTTATGTTTTCTTTTCCCCAGGAAATAAGGAATGGTTTTAGGTAAAAAAAATGAAGATCTTTATGGGAGATATTGAAGATCTTTCACCACGATTAGAAGATTATGTTCTGAGTTTCCAAAGACACTAAACTATTACGATCCTTGTGTGTGTGTTTTTGTTATGTACCAAGTATTCCGAAAAAGTAATGTAATGTCCATGTACGTCAGGCTTCGGGTCTCTACAACCCTCATGGCCCCAAGGGACGCATCAAGGACGGTTTTTCCCATTTAAGTCCATCCATGGGGAGTGCCGATACATTATGGACCTAGAAATAGGTATGATTGTTCTGAGTTATTGTGTGATCATATAGATCCATTATTCTATATATTTATATTCTCAATGTAATCCCAAATTAGATCTCGGTTTATTTTTGTTGGTGTATGAGGCATATGAAATATGAACGATATGCCTAAGTGAGTTAATACATGTGAAAAAGTGAATACAATTAATTGATTGTGGTGGATGGAATGGGAAATATGTTGAAGGGAATTTCGTATAGGGATTTATGAATATGTATAATTTTATGACATAATTAAA